>JAKWBJ010000225.1:4736250-7165000 GCA_023159175.1 Wohlfahrtia magnifica | reverse complement strand
GCCGATAGACTGTTTGATCCATGGGTTAGCTCCTATTCTTGTCGTATCTCAACCCAAGTGGAACCTCATCATTTAAGGCAGGTGCGCCACCAAACTTATCTTACAAACACCAAAACAAATGGTCTCAAGGTATACTGTGAACGTCAAAATAAAGTGTACAACTTTATTCTGTAGAATTAAGTCTTTATTTCAGTCTTTAAAATACGATGAATTTAAACATTGTATAGTTTTTTTTAAGAGTGTATTTAAGGCTTTAAAAAATCTATAAAAACAACAACTAAATTCCTACAACTAAAGTTACACAAAAAAAAAAAACGAAATTTTCTCTATTTTTTACTCGTAGAAATAAAGTGTTCAAGAAAACATTATGCCACAAAATTTTTTTTTAAAAGTGCTGTCGTGTGCAACAAGAATGATATTTTGTAAATTTCGTAACAGCTCTAAAACCGGGTAGAAACCGGTTTTTGGTAGCTTCATGGTAAGGTAATAACTTAGCTAAATGTGAGCCGATTTTAAAAATCTTGCTGGGTTTTGAAAGAAGAGGAACATATCTAATGGTGTATACTTTACTTAAGTAAACTTAGGCAATCTGTGTATATTTTTTAAGTAAACACATTCTTGTTCAATTATTTTCAAATTTTTCAAGTTTTAAGAAGTCTTTAGACGCTGTTTTATATAGGTACCGTATAACTTTTGAATGTTAAGCTATGAATAAAACGATATTAAATTTCTTAAATCGGATAGGAATTAACGGAGTTGTAGCAACTATTGGCAGCCTATATGGTAAAGCATATGGGCTTTAGCGAAAATTTGTAACTTTTGTTGTCGTTTTTTGGATATACATAAGCAGAGGATTGAATAACGATTTAGAAAACTTAAAATATTAAATTTAATTGTATATTAAAAGGCTGAAATAAAAACTATTTTATAATAAAGTATATACTTTATTTTGACGCTTACGGTATATTGCACAACACCTTTTTTGTTTCTTAATTCTTGTGTCTATTTTCTTGATTGCTTTGTTCAAACGGTCGAGCTGTAAGCAGGGAACATTAAAATTTATCGTTGTGTGTGGTTGTAGCCAATAATGAATACTTAACTTCCAATTCTTGGATTGTTTACAGCCAATCCAGGCTCACACCGACCTTTGGCTGAGATTTTATTCGTTCGATTTCGTTGAGTTTTATGTGGCACGCAATTATCGATCCTTTTTAAGTAGTCAGAATATTTTAAATTGTGAATTTCTTTGGATTCATTTCTAAAAAGTATCCTTGATCTCCTTTTTTTAATTTTGAAAATTTTTCAGTTTCCCCCGCATAACAGTCAGTAGTTAACATATTTGCAACTTCTTTTGTGGATGCTGTTAATTTGGGGTTTTTAAAGGTGGCGTGGTGTAGTGGTTACAGCGGATGTATACAACACAAACGGCACAAATTCGAACCCTAGCAGAGGCTATGACGAGAACAATTTAATTGCGGTTTCGCATTTTTAATAAAAAAAATCCATCTAAAGAAGCCCCTAACCTTCCAGCTTACCTCTGGCGATAATGACAAAAATCAGACGAGTGATCAGGAGAAAACGCCATCTAGTGGCAAAAAATCACAAAATAAGGATCTGCACACATTCATATGGAGGGGAGCTGCAGCAGATTAATCATCAACTTGATTATTGAAACTTAAACCAAATAATGGATGATTTGTAAAAACCCGATATGCTCCTTAAAGGAGTGATGGAAAAAAAAGTGTTTTATCGGGAGGTGTACTGTAGCATGCAGCATTATAGGGTTCTATGCCTCTTGTCTTCCTTCCATGTTCTGAGTGCGTGTTTTTGAGTGAAATATTTATAGTTTTTGTTTAATAAACATCCCCTCGTTAAATAAAATAAAATAAATATCAATTCCAATTCGTTTAGTTTTATACGCTTTTTTCCCCTCAGTTGTTTTTTATAGAAAATTTTTTTTTATTCTTTTATTTGGTTGGCCTCATTTTAGCACGACTTTATTGATACTACAACGACGGTATACAAACATTTCAATTTTTTTTTTTCGTTTCGTACTTTGTATTGTAATAAAGTACACATAAGTAAGTACCACCATCATAAGTAAGTACTCGTATGCACGTTGTTCGATATGTACATACTTTTGAGCTACACTAAGGTATGATATCAATGTCTCTCTGACCTCCTCCACGTTCTCCTGCTTATGTCAGCGATAGTCTGCCATCGACATTTTTAATGGTTTTGCATTTTATAGCGTGCAAGTGTCACTCACTCGCTTATATTCACTTACATTCACTTCACTTACAAAAAAAGTGTTGAAAAATATTTTTTTTCTTTTTATAAAAAAAAAAATTCTGTTCATGTTCGTTTTGTTATTCAGCTGTCATTGTTAGTTGTTCTGTGTGTGTGTATGTGTGTGTGTGTGTGCGTGTGCCTGTGTCAGTCTGTCCTCACTGTCTGTTTATGTCAGTCACAGTGTGAAGGAGTGTCTCCTCCGTTAGGCCTATTAAAATACGAAAAAACCACAATAAAGCAACAAACATATACAAATTTTATATATTAAATGTTGTATTTAAGAAAAAAATAAAAAAATGCTTCTTGTGATCATTTATTGTTTAGAACTTGACCACCCGTCAGCCCGTATTTTAGATGAAAAAAAAAAAAATTATTCGAATTAAGAACATTTTAAATGCATTTTTAATTAAAATAAATAAATAAATAAATAAACAACTGAGGAAAAATTAAGGCTGGGAAATGAAAAACTGTAAACTCTATTTGAATTGAATTAATCAAGAGTCAAAATTTGGAGGAAAAAAGTAATAGATGAGGGTGTGTGTATTACACTGGCGTAAACACATACAAAGCGGTCAGCGTTAAGTGTTAAAATCTAACAAATGATTATTTAATTTAAATAGTTAAGCTAATGGTTTTTGTTAAATTTGTGACTGATATCCTTACTCACGAAAATTTATTATTCTTTATGTGCGACGATTAAGTTATCGACTTTGTTTTTTGAAGTTTAAAAGCGTAAAAGTCGATTATCAAACATTACATTGAAAATTAAGGGCTATTGTAGACTAAACAAATTTGCTTTACTGGTTGCTACTTTAGATTTGCTTAAGCCAAGTTTTATCTTAATTTAACTAATCCCAGTTTTCGTCACACGAATTTACTGAATTTTATAGATTTTTTGAAAGAAATTTCATTAGGGTTAGGCCAGTGGTATAAATTGCTTAAAAATTTTGGGCAATAATTTTTTTTAAGGTATTGAAAAGAACTTTTTTTAACGTTTCTTTTGCCATCACTGGTCACTGTGAAGACAACTTCCCGGTGGCGTATTTGAACGACATTTTTGCAATGATAGTCTCATCGCCACAAAATCACTATCAAGTCAAAATTTGTATGAAATTAACTCATTGTAACGACACCTTACTAAATAATGCTGAAATTTAGCGACATTGTCTATTATGAGTCGACTATATACAGAACCATGCAGAACTTCATCTGCTACTCCTCCGCGTTAATGAACAAAACACTAATAATTTCCGATAATATTGTCTGTAAGGAACACACGGCCACCTCAATGACAATGTTAACTTCTGTCATCTATGACATTTTGGACAATATGACACCACAGAAAATTAATCGTCAGTTATCGATGATTTATTATTGTTAGCGTTTGACACGATGATCACTATAAGATTCGCTACCGGGTTTGCTGTAGCCCAAGTATACCAGTGAGGACAACTCTATTACTTAATTAATTGAAATAATTGGCCATATTGTCGTTTCCAACTCTACTTAGGTTGGTTGTCTGGAATTGTACTTTGTTAGTTAACGTGCAACATAAGCGTGAAACTTCACTTCCTGCGCTCGAATTTAGACCGATTTCCACAATATTTGGCTGATTTAAGCGAGGAGCAGGGTGAAATATTTCATCAGGAAATTGGGACAATAGAAGAGCGTTATCAGGGAAGGTGGGACTCACATATGATGGCAAACTACCGCCTGAGCTTGCAACGAGATGTACCAAAAGCCATTCATTGAAGGAAATCTTATAAAAGATCATTTGGTAGTGTTTAGTAGGAATTTTTTTCCAAAGGTTTTTTCTGTGTATTTTCCAATAAGAAACTGTTAGCAACCTCCCAGTATTTTTTTCATACTCAGGGCCATAGAAATACCCAGTAACACAAAAAAAAAGTTCAAGGAAACAAACCTTGTGCTGAGCAGTTTAAACTTTGACAGTTTTTCGGGTTCCTTCATAATTTTATTCCAAACTTAGAACTCGTTTTACACTCGTTTTAAAATCAATATAAATTTTTGCATGAGCTACGATTTCACCAAAAATGTCACCCTTTAAAGACTTATTCGCTTGACACAATCGAATAAGTGTTGATCATCCAGTGATAAAAAGCGGATACTTTTTACACGACCCAATAAGTGGGTATGGACAAAAGTTCAAAGGTCACATATACATAATTTTTTCCCTTGCGTAATAATTTAACATTATTTTTGTTTTATTTTCTTTTGAGGAGAAAAATTTGTAATTCCAAAGTAATATTGTAACTTATTTTAACATAAAAACACCTGCTGATTTATACAATATTAGCTGTACCTCTATCTAGTGGGAAGCCTTTAACAAATTATAGTGACTTATGTTGTTTTTTATTATTATTAATTATTTTTTTAATTATATAAACCTTTGCCGGAAATATTATATTTTATAACTTAAACCTTTACAAACACGATAGGGTAGTATAGTATTAAATATGCATTAAAATGCTTTTAATATCTTGAGTATTATGTAGTATAATCAATAATTTATAATATATTTTAAGAAAATACTCATGTAAATATGTACAATACAACAATACAATAAAAACAATAGCTTAAGCTCATTTGACATTAATTTGACGTTTTATGTTGCCGCTGTCAGCTTTAAATAAAAAAAGAAAACCAAATAAACCAACTGACATTTGTTGAAGGAAAAAAAAAAAATAAATAAATAAAGAAATTTAAAAAACAATGTTTCTCACACGCTTTTTCGATTTTCCTTATTATTCTAAAAACTCTTCCATGTGGCAGTTGGGTCCAGAGTAGGTCTTAACAACAAAAATGGCTTCATTCAATAAATGAAGGAATGAATGACATTTGTCATTTGTTTTCTTTGACACTTTTGTAAAGAAATTTTTTTTTGAAAACCACCATACTTTTTCTACAAAAAAAAAAAAAAAAGTTTTGTTTTAATACAAAAGCTTTTTTCAAGAGATTAAAATTATTATTTTTTTTAGTATAACCCACGTACGTAATACTCGCATAAGTGTTGTCATAATTTTTTTTTTTTTTTTTTTTTTTTGAACACAAAAGCTATTCATAATTCTTTTGTTGTAGTTTTGCTTTTTCTTGTAGTTAAATGTCATTTCTAAAAAGACGCAAATTTTCTTTCAAAAAATAATGATCGATGGATGGCTGGGCCGCCTTAAGTTTCGCCGGCTTATTGCTTCTAATATGTTGTTATTTTCGATATGACTTGCCTCTTTTTCAAAATCATTTATTTTTTCATAAATCTTGATAATTGTCTTCAATTACCATAAATTATTGAAACGCATTTGAATTTGCGTTTTAATTAATTAAAAATTGTTTAAGTCATTAAAAGTACTTTAGAGAACCACAAAAAAGAAAACAAGTTCCAGTTCTATACATAAACTTATCCCACCCTATAGTACCCTATACCACAGCAACATTTTTGAAAGAAGTACTCGGTGGTTACGTTACCAAGCAAACTTGTTCCATATGAGTCTCGGCGAACCCAGAAGTGATTGTAAAAAGCCATTGCATCCAGAAAAAAGTGACTGTTTCGTGTACATTATGGTCTAGAGCTGTAATTGGAAAGTGTTTTTCGAAAGGAACGCTGAAAGAATCGATACCGTCAATTCAGAGCGTTATGGGCACAGACGGCCGTACATAATGGAAAGTTCCAAACATTATAATGAAATAAAAGTTTAATCGAAATCATAGCCTTATGTGTGTTTTATTTAACTTTACTTTTGAAAGCGGGAAATGGTTAACCCTGTTCTTTTAATACCTTCGGGAGCCTACTAAACGTCCAGGTCTTTCAGGTTTTCGTGGTAACAGAAAAATACATGTTAAGCTTGTCAATTTCAAACATTTTCGGTAGTCTTCGTCCTTTACTGCCATGAGGGATACTACATATCCATTTCCACTTCCTTTCCATAATATACGTTCTAATAGGTGTTTTGTTTGATCTTCTCTATAAGTCAACATTGCTAATTAGGCTTGCTTGGCCTTGATTTCGCTTGATTTACAAGAATTGTTACAGCTTGTTAAGAATCAAGAAGAAATATGGTTTGTCAAGATTTTTTAAAACACATTTTTTTAAAGGTTTCTTACACAAAAAGGTTTTAAAAAACTATTTAACATTTTAGTGACTTAATTACGTGAAGCGGTTTAAGTGTATTTGTTTACTAGTTTAGTTTATCTAGTTTGTCGTTGACCAGATTGTACAAGCTCATAATGAACAATTCCCTACCAAACTAACACGACACACAGCATTATATATCTTGATGTTAATCCTGGCTTTGTCGCCGTCTGCGAAGCTTCACCTCACTTTGTAATCATTCGGATCTACCAGATATATTTGGAAGTAAACACCAGAGTTATTACATTTTAGAGCCTACTTCAGACTATTTGTAACCGAAGTTTTTCGAACACCAATAGTTTTGACTGCCAAGATTTTTTTTGCAAAATTAAGACTTTTATCTTTAAATGTCAAGAATTTTGCAATATTGCTTCTGGTAACCGTATTGTTAATAGTGTTTTATAAAAACTACGATGTGAGCCGTGTCTTACATTTCGTTTTGGCCAATATTAAACAATAGCACCTTTAATGCTTTCGAGTTAAGCTGTGAAAAGTTACACTCAATTCAGTTGTATAGTAATAAAGCAGATTTAATATTTTAAAATCTAATATATCATTACCAAGTGTCTTATATTCTTTCAAAACAAATTAATTTTTAAATTTAATTTTTTAAACCTTTGAGTCATATTTCTAAAAATAATTTAACACACCGATGTGTTGTGCTCGTGTATGCTTTTAAATTTCGAAGTTTTACACAGAGATTTGAGACGCCATTAACAGTCACCTATAATTGAGATTTAAAAAAACAAGATCTCGTTAATTATAAACAATGACGTTATTTAAATAAATTTATAAAACAAAATAAGTTAATTTTTTGTTCTATTAAAATATAAAATAAGTGAAGGAAACAAGTTTTTTTTTTGCTTCTTAAACAATACATGAGAGTGTTCTCTCAGTAATTACCAGGTTTATTTTAATGAGAGTCAGGTTATAAGATCATGCAAAATGACTTATATTAATGACTCTTTTACTAAAATTAAAGTTTAAAGTATAAGATTAAACAAAAATAAAAGTTTATGTCGGGTGGGCCATTTAAAAGTTTAAATTTCAAAATGCAAAAAAAAAAACAGAAACGGTTTGAAATTTTGTCAATTTTATTTTATTTTTTTTGTGAAGTACAATTGTTCCGGTTAAAAATGAAATATTATCTCATTCATATGGCTGCTGCGGCTGGTCTCACAGTACCCCATTCGATTGGACCAATTTTCGAGAACTTTTTCGGGCCTTAAACTCCTCAATTGTCTCTGGTTTGTCGGCATAACAGTTGTCTTTAACGGCGCCTCACAGAAAATAGTCCAACGGTGTCAAATCGCAGCTTTTTGGCGGTCAACTGACATTACCATTTCGGCTAATTAAACGGCCATCAAACGTTTGACGCAATAAATCGATTGTGGCATGAGATGTGTGGCAAGTTGCATCGTCCTGTTGAAGAGCGGGCACAAAAAAATTGGTTATCATGGTGCGATAGGTCTTTCCGTTGACCGTAATGGTTGTGCCGTCCTTATTTTCAAAGAAATATGGGCCAATGTTCCCTCCGCTCCACAAGCTGCACAAAACAGTCACTCGCTGATAATTTTGCTTATTAACGTACTCGCCAGGATGTAAATGAGTTTCATCCGAAAAGATCATGTCGTTCTGTGGAGAAAAAATACTGAATTTTCTGACAGAATAGAATGACATAAATATTGCCAGATTCGAAATAAGCGCTGGTTTAAATTTAAACCGATAGATGGCCCACCCGATATAAAACATTTTTTTTTTATACATTTGTAATCTTAACTTTAGATAAAAAAGAAATAATAATAAAACTGAAATACGATTTTCATAAAAAACTGAATTGTTTAAATGCTTGAAGTATGATGGTTTCAAGTATGGCTCAAACCATTTTTTATTTACTTAAAAATACAATTTTTTTTATTATAAATTTAATATGCATTTAAATAATAGTTCAACACCTTCGCACGCATAACTCATTAATTTATTCAACCTGTTAATTATGCATAAAATCATTAAATTTTCTCATTTTAATTAAACAATACCATCATCATCGTCATCATCATACGCTATAAGCCAACCTCACCATGTGATAATGCATTAAAGAAAACAACAATCAACAGCCATATTATATATAATGACTGAATTTATTCATCGCTCAAATAGATTGTACATTATAGCACAATGAATATATTTGAGTATTAACAGCTTCTTCGGCATATAATATATCCTGTTTGAATTTTAAATAGTGGTTTAATAAGCCACTGCAGCCAGCCGCCATAATAGCTGGGTTTTTTGTTTGTTTTTGTGCGAAACTGAGTATAAAGGAATAGGAAATGTGCAGGTGTTTCTATGTAAGCAACTTCCTTCCGTGAATGTGTTGTTTTAAGATTTTTAATCTTCGCTATTTTAGAGACTTTTTATGTCAGTTTTTTGTGCGTTGGAGAACGGGAGCTAGAACTTTAAAAAGTGAAAGCGATATATTCGTTTTTAACAAAACCAGATTAAAAATAAATTTAATCTTTGGCTCTGGTGGCTGACTGACAGAATTTGAAAGACATAATAAAGAAATTCTACAAATTGAAAAGCGAGTTTAAGGCTATAGCAGCATAAGAATTAGTCAACAAAATTGTCGCAGTACATTATCTACTCGTATTAGAGCTGCAAAGCAATCGATAATACTACTGATAGTATCGATAGTTTTGTTTTTGGCTAACCATCGATAGTTTTTTTTTCACTATCGATACTATCGTCAAATTCTAAGAGTAAATACGAAGGCCACTAAATGTAGTTAAGGTCAGTCACATTTGCAAAAATTTGTTCGACGCAGGTTGTTAGCCGTCTGTAAACTTTTATAGTTATATAGGGACATAGTTTAACAGTTTATTTAAATTCTATTTATTAAACTCAAATAAGGTATGAATTGTAACTAAAATATGTTCGTACATACGATTTTACATTTGACCCAAACAAATGAATCTTCGTTTCGTCAGACCATATGTTGTAGTTCTAATTATTACGGTGCAGGTGTTGCTTCCGTTTGCTGAGAAATGATACATTTTTTTCTTATTGCTCTACTTGAAACAGGTGAATAAGTACATTTTTGAGGCTTTGAAGTACGAATTAAAAGTTGACAGTTGTTCTACGTTTTCTTCCCATAGTCTCTGCAGTTTTCCTTGACTGGATCTTATTAATGACTTAAGTTTTGGAGCACTTCATGGTCTGAGCAATTTTCGCTATATATAAGGATTCATTTTCCATCAAAAAACTTCAATACATAAAATTTTATTACATCCTAGAAAAAATAGTGTCCCTATTTGTTGTTTCAATACTGTATATTTATTATTATCCTCTCCCTCTCACTTAAATTCTAATATTGTTGCCACTAGTAGTACTTAAAAGAATCCGATGGTATCGATAGTGTTTTTTGCAAACTATCGAAACTATCGGATGGGCCGACTATCGATAGTTTTGCAGCTCTATTATCTATCTAAGTCCTTAATAATTATGCACAACTTTTGTTAGCCAACCAGAATAATAAAGGTGTTGATTTGGTCCAAAAGACTCGTTGTTAGACTGTTATTGAAATCTTCAGCTACCAAGCAAATACAGTCTTAACACTCTAACCGGCAAGTCTGCCTTTAAGCGGAGTCTGTTGTGACAAATAAAGCAAATAATTTTCCTTTTAGTTGTGAACTGTTGGTCGCTATAGTCATATTTTTAGACAAAGTGTATATAAAGTTGGCCGATTATAGAGTTAAGTCCTCAAATGCCGGGCAAATAATGGCTTATCCATATTTCGGTTTCAAAAGCAAAGTTAAATAAAACACACATAAGGCTATGTTTTCGATGAAACGTTAATTTCATTATAATGCTTGGACCTTGTCGTTATGTATGAATTTTAATGTCATTTAAATTACCGCCACTGGATTGGTTGCAGCAGACGACTCTTTCGAGATAGCTTCGCAAAAAAATATAACGGCGACGTGATGAGAAATTTCTCATGCAATAAAACCAAAACCAGTCGTGTTGTGTGTCTCGTGGCAGCGTCTTGTTCATAATCTTCAATTGCAGACGAAAGAAAAGTAGGCCATACCGCTCTGAACTGACGGTAACGGTTCTAAACCGAATTAAACCCACCCGGGTATAATTTACGTTTTGGGATCATTTGGTCGTTTCTGACAATCGTTTGACAATTTTTTGTGACGTGAGGCCGAACTTGGTCATACAAAATAATACGTAATCATGTCTGTCTTTGTATTCGGACCGTTTTACTCATAATGCAGTAATTTCAGTCTGCACTAGCAGCCCATAGTACACAACACCGCCATGTTCCGACAAAGGGTGCAAAATTGCATTATAAATATTAAAAGAACGTAATTTTACTTACAAATAAAAAATTGAACGAAATTAGAAAGCAGTTATAAAACTCAAAAAATCTGTAAAAAAAAACCCAATAAAAGGCGGTGGGTTGTATTTTTTTTAAATAAACCCTGGTTTTCGCCAACCCTGTCTCTGGACAATAATGCGCACCAAATAGTCACTTTTTTCAGATGCAATGGCATTTCCATAATCACTTCTAGATTCTCTCAGCTCCATATGCAACAATTTTGCTTACTGACTAATCACCGAGTAAGAAATGAACTTCGTCGCTGCAGAAATTTTGTACGAAAGTTCGGCCTCGTGTGAATCATTACTTTTTTTTGTAGTATGTTTTAACTATTTTTATGCCTTCATCGGTTGTTAAACGCTCCATATTCATAAATGGCAAACCTTTCACTAAATAAATGACACTTCAGATGACAGATATTTCACAGTTGACAGCCTTACCCGACGAACGATTTGGAAACTACCAAATGGATAGCTCGATACAAAACAAATAGCCCGTAAATTCCTCCTCATCGTCATTGTAGCTTTCCGCAGATATTATCAGCTTTTGAGCGTTTTACCAAGAGCCCATTGAATGGTTATAGCCCTTATAACGTTTCTTATGTGGATTCTTGACAATTTCAATACTTTCGCCATTCTTCGGCCTTTCAAACTGGTGGGTCGTTGTTCGTATACTGTAAACCTGTTTTAAATTAGGCGTAAATCATAATGGAGTCATAAAAAAATGTTTTAAGGGTATTTTCGAAAACGAACGTTTTGTCACTACAAATTGTTTGCCAAAAATCAAATTGGAAAAAGTTAGTGATTATGGGTAGACAATAGGATTAAGTAATAACAGCGAAAGTAAACTCATTTCAGAGCGCGGCACCTCACGTTCTTTCTTATTATTTTTGTCATTCATATTTTTTTTTCTCAAATTTTAACGAAATAAGGATGAGATTAATTAAATCAACTGAAATAATAAGAAGAAGAAAAGGTTCATTTCTATGGAATTTGATTTTTCGTTTGTTTTTAAAGTTCGAAAGAAGTAATTTTTTTGGTAGAAAACAGAAAAGTTGAAAAATTATTAAATTAAATTAATGGCACCACATAAACGCTTGCGAAATATCAAAAATATTGTTTTAAGAAATCCTATAACAAATTCTCGAAAAAAATCCAAAGAATAAAAAATAAACTTGTAATCGCATTAACTATGAAATTAAGAAACCACGTTCATATCTATACAAAACAACAATTTAATCTTATTAAGTTTTTTTTTTTTTTCTTAATTTAAAAAGTTCATTTTTCAATGGTGACATCCCGCCTTCACGCTTTGTAACCCTCATTTATTTATTTATTTTTATTTTTATTTGTGAATATTATCTTTAAAATTATAAATTTAAAAATGGAAATAAATTATTACATTAAATTTGTGATATATTTCTTGATTTATAATTTTAAATATTTTCGTTTTTAATTTGCATTTAAAATGCATCAGTGCTTATATTTTATTTAATGTATTTTTTAACTTATAAAAAACTTGTAAATAAAAAGAAAAAAAACTGAAATGATATAAGACGGGGGTTAAAAAGTGCTTTTAACAACAAAATTAATGCCCTAAGTTCAGATCGCCCAGAAGAGATGGTCACGCTAGAAATAATCGATCAAATCCATTGAATGGTATTGTGGGATCGGGAAATGTAATTGCTTGATGTGATAGAGGCTTAAGGCAACTCAACTAAGCCGGTACATCAAATTTTGTTTGCAAGTTTGAATGTCAAAAAGCTTTCAGTCCGATTACTTACACCTGAACATAAACGCACGGCTTTAATGAGTGAGAAACTTTAAAGTGTATGCACGTACAGTCACTGAGTCAAAAAACAATAAAAAAACAAAATAAAGAAATAAATTTGGTTACATACTGGTAGCATACTCCTGAATCTATTCAAATTAACTAAGTCCAATATTAAAAGTGGCACATTTTTGACGGGACTCTGAATTAAGAGCACAACTATGGCATGAATGTGGGGAATGTGGGGAATGTGGGGAATGTGGGGAATGTGGGGAATGTGGGGAAGACGTTCAGACCTATAAACAATTTCATAGTAAGCGACCACCTACTCTATAGAAATGATTGGAGTACCCTAGAGAATTCATTTTAGAGACTCTATTGTCATCGTAACTTAATGATAAACAATGGCGGGACAATGATTTTTCGTAGAATATTGGTTCTTCTTAGATCATCTATAGTATGGGGCATACATTAACAAACATGTTCAGCACGATACAGGCACCAGATACAGTTTCAAAAAAGAAAAAAGAAACTGTTGAAATAATAATTGTTAGGTTTTGATTGAATTGCGGTAAATAAAAAATGCCTATATAACGGCAATAACCAGAGAGACATAACCCTTCGAAATATAGTCAAGAAAGTGGCAGCGTATGTCATTACAAATAAAAGTGCTTCAATACTGGGATTAGACTTCGAGCAGAACAAACGAAAATTCGATCTAGTAGATCCTGTGTTGACCAAGTAAATACCCTGAGCGTTATTGTTGAACAATCTGTTGAATGGTGGACTCCCCTATACCTAATTTTTATTGATTTTAAAATGAGACCATACGGAAAGCACTCGATTGCAAATGATGCCTCAGAAGATTACCGGGCTGATTAGAGGCCTGTACAGTTAATCTACCACGAACTAAAGCTCAGCAGCAGAATATATGTATATCAAACCCAAGGAGTTACACAAGGTTGCATAATATCACCATTTTATTCAATATTCTGCTGGACGTCGTTACGAAGCAACAGCGGAATTCAATGTGAACTACATAAACGCCTCCTAGCCCTCTCATACACTGACAAGTCTCAGAACTGTATAAATTGCAGCAGTCAATTGAAAAGTTAGGCTTGAAAATTAATATAAATCACTGCGTCTAAACACCACCAACAAATCAAGCATCACAAATCAAAGATATTGCAGTAGAGGATGTTGATATATTCTGCTATTTAGAAAACATCATCGACTATAGATGTGGATCAAGCTCTGATGTCGTTAATAGAATAAACTACGCTCGTCGATCTTTTGGACTTTATTTTTCAACCGCTGTTTAAGGAGAATATTAAAAATCTTGTGGCCTATGGAAAACTACCAATGAATAATCTGCTCGCTACGAAATCCTTAAGCGCAAGTCGAATTGGATTTGTCATACGCTTCGAAGGCTAACTGGTGACATTATACGAAATGCCATTGAGTGGAATCGGCAGGGCAACAAAAGGAGAGCAAGGCCGGCTCACACTTGATGCAGATACAGTTAGACTGGGATGTTGAAAAAATTCAGAAAATCACGAAGTGAAATAAAATTAATATCTTAAAATAGATTAGAATTGAAGACATTTGAACTGGCTTTGTGTTTCACATTGGTGCAGAGCGTTTAATATTAGGGGTTTGGTGACTTTAATTGCCTAATTTGCCTACATAAACATATTTCCTAAAATATTTTTTTTTTTATTTTTATACTAAATTGTTGAAAATTAAAAATTGAATTAAGAATTTAAAAATTGATTACAATTTTTTTCTCTCTCTTTTTAGGTAAGTTTGTTTTGCTACAAAGTATGGGCCTAAAATGAAATTAAAAGTAAGTCTACAACAACAAAAATAAAACAAAAATGTAAATAAATAAAAATATAAAAAAATGGAAACAAAATGATAACCTTGAAATATTGTGCCAGCCAAAGCAGAAAATTCTAAACAAGCGTTACGCACTGCTAGTAACGTTACGCTGTGAAGCGATGAGCATTTGGGCAACCATTACTGTGTTGTTCTCGTAATACGAGTTAAATGGTGTGGCCTCTGTAATTATTTTACGTCTATCATTATCTGTCCTTCATTGACTCCCTTTCTCCCTTTGTTTTTGCCTTTAAATGAAGGTTCTGCGCTAGGCTGGGCCGTTTATCACCACTCCTGCCCTTTTATATCAAATTTCAAATCAATATGTACATTTGGCTTTCAGGGATTTTGGGAGTTTAAAAGCCTTTAGAGAACAGGTGTGTTTATTATGTATTGCGTTTTTTCTGTTATAAATTGTCAGGGTTTTCTCATTATTTTTTTTTTTTTTTTTTGGTTTTGACATATATTTTTTTATAGTAATTTTCATAATTTTTCCCAGGTGAGTTATTGTAGCTAAAATACTTTATTATCATGTGCATAATAAATTGGTAATCAATAGCAATAATTTCAATTGAATTTTTAATTTTTTTTTATTGGCTTTATGAGAAAAGGTTTTTCAATAGTTTAAAATAAAAATTTTAAATTTTTTTCATAAATATTATGAATCACTTTAATTTTTGGTACACAAATCTGTTCGTCAGATATTTTTTTGCAGCGGAAATCTCTTTGGTTTGAGGCACTGACGTTTTTTTTTTTTTTTTTTTTGTTTCTGTACAAAATTATTTTATTAATCAGTATTATTGTGTTATTTTGCTCTTTTTGTCATAAACTTTAGTCTTTCTTTGTTTGCCATACTCTTGCAGAAAAAATAAATAAATAACGACAGAATATACAAAATATCATCGACAGTAACGCAGGCAATAAACATTATCAACCATAACCTACAACCATAAAGTTTTCTCTGTTCATATTTGTTCTTAAAAAAAAGAAAAATACTATAAAAGATAATTTATTAAAAAAATAAATAAATATATGATATATAAACTTTTATTAAAAAAAAAAACAGACTTATAAAAGAATGATATCTTTGCAAAACATTGAAGGTGCAGTGATCTCTTTAATGTTAACGCATATTGTTAATACCATGACTTTTGGTTAAAAAGCTTTTTTCTACAAAAATTTCTTTCTTAAATTTCTCAACCTAGTCTGCATACAACACAAGTGGCTCAGGTTCGAATTCCCAGCAGAGGAAAAGAATTTAATAGTGGTTTCGAGTTTTTCATTAAGCGACTGCAACCTCGCTCCAGCCCAATCCATCTATAAGAAGCAGTCCTGACATTCTAGCTTACCTATGACGATGATGACAAAAATTACACGAATGATCAGGAGAAAACGCCACCTACAGGGAAAAACTGGCAATGATAAGTAAGGATCAACGCTTAGCAATGATTATCACAACTATACATGAAGGCGAGCTTCAGTAGACTAATCATCCTCATACTTAGCTCGAAAATCGACTGATTAATAAACCCAGAAAACAAAGCGCTATGCTAACCACATGCTCCCGAGAGGAGTGACGAAAAAATTATGTAGACTGTATGCTAGATGATCCAGATCATGGTTTTGTTGTCTTCAGAAAACAGTAATTTTTTTCTTTAAACGAGGTTTTGTTTCAAATCAATGGAATTGAATCTGTCCAGAAACTAAATATTATTCCTCTGTAATTGTGTGACCCTTCTTGAGGTAATCGATGTGCAAAAAACCATAAACAAATACGGCCTGTTGGCAATCAAACTCTACTTTGTTTTTCGGAACACGTTCTCTCGGAGAAATCTGGTTGGCATGTGTTTTAATCCCTGATGCTAAATGGTGCTTATCTACAGTCATAAAACGGAATCATTCGGATTGTGCTGAAACAGCACCCAACGTATCTTCAACGTATATCAACAGCATAAGAATTGAACTTCAGAGGTGTTGTCTAACATTATTATCGATATGATCAAAACTAGGCTTTCTAAGATATGTATATATATGTATATTGCTGTTGACATAAAGGTTAAAATAGTTGCTACGTTATACTTATGCTCGTGTAAGGTATCACGTCCATCCATTGCGTAAATATTATGTAAAATATAATGTACCCGCTTGGTCGAGATGCCCTAAGCTCTCAGCCAGTTTGGAATTTTTATTCTCCGATCGGCCAATATAAATTCATGGACTTTTCGATTATCTCTGATTTTACTAAATTACAATTAAGATTTAAAATTTGTGAAAGATCATTTTCCTAAAGGGTCAAAGGCTACAAACAAGTATTTTTCATTTACTGTATTACAATAAACGATTCAAAATTTGTAATATAAAAATACTTAATTCACAAGAAATGTAAACATTTGCATGTTAACTAGTTTTAGGATTTTTTTAAATTTGTTAATTAATGTTTTCATTCTTTTAAAATTCTGTTCTTTTGAAAATTTCCTTCGTTGTGTTAAAATTTGTAGAATAAATAATTCATATTTCAACCATGTGTGGTTATATGCCACAAAAACTTCACATCATATTTTATATTGAAACAAAAGAATAAAAAAAGTTCTTAATAATGATAAGAAATTTAACCAGAAAACAATTAAAACAACAACAATAAAAAATTATTGTGAACATCGGGAAAAAGTCATATATCACAAAAGACTATATGACTCTTATTATAATATAAAGCACAATTGATATCAAAATAATAAAAATATCAAATAAAATATATTTCAATTATAAGTTCATATACTACGAGTGTATTAACTAACAAGACAAACTGTCATCTCTATGACAGATTAACAAAAAAGGGGCATAAAAGTTAAGATAGTGCATATCACAATGTAGAATGTAAAGTATATAGTCAACGATAAGTAAAAAGTTCAACCGAGTGCATTAAGAAAATATTATATTTTAATTTATGCTGCAGGCCGCTTTGTAGATAATGTGGGTGACTCTGAGAGTATTTGTTTACTCGAAATCAGTGTTGCCATAATTAAGGAAAAAACAAAAATTTAGAAGAAGAGAACTGAATTTGAATTGAAAAAACTTCACGTACTTAAAAAAACACATATTAAATGTGATATATATACATAAGTGATATAATATAATGACACTGAGCTCGAACTTGACACTGTTTTGCGACAAGCGGAGCCCCCAGCGGGTAAACCGCACTCAAGTATGCTGAATCCAACGGTGCTAACTGTTTTTTCAGGCTAGCTCTTGTTTTCGGGACATACCGTTACTTCGAAAATGGAGGCGATTGCACAACATATATACGCGTAACTTAAACACGGTTTAGTTTATAGAACAAAACTTTAACTTTTTTAATCTGCGCAATCGTTTGGGAAATATGTATATTTTTTTTCGAAAAAACAGTGGAATCACGTTATTACGTAAGTACGTATGTATGAGTGATATATCTTCTTCATAATTAAAATCTCAGTCACTCGTACTCGTACTTACGCAGTGTGTAATGTCATTCTACAATTTTTTTTTGCAAAAAAGATATACGAGTATATATATATTTCTGAAACGACTGCGCCAGAAAAATGTAAATTTCTTAGACCTAAATATGAGTATCACACAGTTTGCGAATTCTCTTTCTTTGTGGTCAGTGGTGAAAAAGGGACAATTCGCATTAAAATAGGTACGTTGCCACTAGGAAGATCGATTATTTGACTTTTTTCAAAAACCGGTTTTCGGTTAATTATAATTCAAATAACCGGTTAACCGGCTCTTTTATTTTAATAAAATTGTTCCTCATTCTTGAAGCACAGAGCTGGACCATGTCGTTTTAAAAATAAACAGCAGCTGATGGAGAGCTTAAAATTAAAGTTGCAATCAATACTAACAATAATCTTAACAAATATCATAAAAACTATGCCAAAACGGTGTGCGGAGTCCATAAAAAAGAAAGCTTATTACACAATGCATTGAAAAATACTTAAGATTCGAACAGGTACTCAAGAAGCTAATTTCGTTTTTGTTGTATTACTTGGTAGAGAATGAAATTAAAGGTTTGGTATTGTAGTTACAATTTAGGTGCCTAAAATAACAAAACTTAAATGTTTTACTTTGAATAAATTTATTAGTAATATACGAGTCCTTACTTGCCTCGACAAGAAAATTTGTTTAGATTTCGATAAGCACTGTATGTAAATTTATGCAGCACGTATATAATAGTGTACAAGTTGGTAAGAACCCACCTTCCAGCTAAGAAATCGTCGGTTCAACACCAGGCCACACCAACTGACAATTTTCAACAGCGATATCACCTCACAACATTACTAGCGACTGGTTATGTGCATTTACACTGTGAAAAACTGCACTAACTAATATATCTGCCGTTCGGAACCGGCGTTTGTGAGTTTGTGGCCTTTCAACGAGTCTACTTGATTAATCTCCATATATAAAAATCAATATTTAAGTAAAGAAGATGAGAAAAGGTTATTTGTGCTCAAGAGTGCATATCTTTATTGATCTACCTTGGTTTTTACGCTCTTTCAGAAGCGTTCAAGGTTGTCATATATACAAAAATAATTACATTTTTAGAAATAGTTAAACGAAGAGCATATTTTCAATAAAAAAATATACAAACGATTCGGTTATTCGTGTTAAATTAACCGGTTTATTCGGTATTCGAAAAATGAGGATTTTGAAAAAACCGTATTTGACAAAACCAAAAAAAAAAAAAAAACGATTAAAACTGGTCGACTATTAACCGTCCGAGCTCCCAAGTTGTTACACAAGAAATTGATTTCCTACCAAAAATTTACAAAAAATCTACCAAAACCGTTCACAGCTTACCAAAAATTAAAAAAAAAGTTTTTTTTAATAAAATCGCAATTTCTGGTTGGTTATACATATATGTATATAGGGTCCGCCAAATAATTTTTTTTTTTTTTGAAAATGCTATAAAAATAAAACTACTGAATATTTTCTCAAATTTCTTTTTTTACTTGAAAGCTGGCTGGCCATGCAGTAGCCTACACGATAGGTCCAATTTTTAAGCACATTATCGATTGTGTGCAGCTGTATTTCACCAATAGCTTCACGAATATTGTCCTTTATAGCGTCAATTGTCTCTGGCTTGTTGGCGTAACACTTATCTTTGGCGGCACCCTACAAATAATAGTCCAACGGTGTCAAATCGCAGCTCCGAGGTGGCCAAACTACATCAGCTCTGCGGCTGATAATGCGATCTTCAAAAACAGGGCGCAAAACATCGAGTGTAGCTTCGATTGTGTGGCACGTAGCGCCGTCCTGTTGAAACCAAATGTTGCTAATATCCTCCTCTTCAATATTTGTGAACAAAAATTCGTTCAATATGGCCCGATAATGATCGTCATTGACTGTAACGGTCACTCCTTGCTCCTTTTCAAAGAAAAATGGCCCAATTATGCCTCTGGACCAAAATCCGCACCAAACAGTGACTCGTCTTGGGTGTATCGGCTTTTCAATGTATGAGTGCGGGTCTTCTGTGCCACAAATGCGGCAAATTTGCTTGTTTACATACCCGCCAAGATCAAATTGAACTTCATCTGAAAAGATGATTTTTGATTCTGCAACATTATTGATGTTTTTCAAAGTAATGTCGTAATATTTCCCAGCGTTGTTCAAGCGTATACACAACCACATTCGTTCAGCGGAAAGGTAAAACTAATTATCTGTCAAATCAGACATGAGCTAAGTGTTACCATTCACGAAATAAGCACTAGGTGAAAAAAACGTTAGATGGCGGACCCTTTAGTAATAATAATAACAAACTCCAGTTTTTAATAATAAACATAAAAATATACATAAAGTAACACATAAAAGCAAAATATCATTTAAAATAACAGAAGGATGTACGCATATATGTATATACATATATGTATGTATGTATATATGAGCCTGAATAAAATTTTATGGATGAAAAAAGAAAAAAGAAAACTCAAAAGTCGTACAGCAAATATAAAATCTACGCGGAATTCTGAGAAACATTTCTGAAGAAACCATAAGTCTAAAATCCAATCTTATTCGGCGCAAATCGACTTAAAGATTTTCTGTTTCCATTATTCCACTATCACATCATGCAAAAAATACAAAATGATAGTAAAATATTGTATTTTTCTTTCGAATTTAACTTTTTATGTCAAACAAAATAAGTTAATAAATAAAACATTTAGAATACAATGTAAGAAAGACTGCTAGGAATGTATTTAAAACAGGGGTGCGCAAGAAGAGAGAAACACTTAAAATGATAAATACACTGAAGTTAAAACGCTCTAAAAAAATAGGCATTCATACATAGTATAAACATGCATAAATTTATGTAGCTTATTATTAACACTTCTCAGTGTAGAAATCAAAATTTAAGCTCTCTTCAAAGTCTCTTAAAATAAAAAAAAAATAAAAAAACACAAAAACATGCGCTACACCCCTTCTTCGCTGACGACTAACTAAATGTGGTTGCCGTTTGAAATAATGTAAACAAAGCATATGATTTTTTGTTTTATACATGATTTTTTAGGATTGTTAATTTATTCCAATTTCTTAAGTTTCTTATAGAAAAATAAAACAAAAACATTTTCTTGTAGGAATTATAATAGCAATTTCAATAAATACTATATGATATTTAAATTAAAAGAGTAGGTAATAAAGGTTAGTGATACAGTTGATTTAGGCACATTTCAGGAAAAGTTTTGATAGGATTTTTTCTTTTAGCAACCCTGGTTGTAATATTCACGTAGAGAATAAATAAACAGCCGAAAAACTTCGTAATCTGAACTATATGGATGAGTGTCACTGATATAGAGCAAATGAAATAAATAAAATAAAAGTGCTCTTAGTGAAAGGAAGTTAAATCTTTTTCACATTTCTTTTTTACTCTCCATTCACGGTAATCTGATCCGACTTTCTAATGTCACTGTCATAACATAACCTCTATTCTTTGCTATAACTCGCCGTGAAACAGTGATAAGCAGTTGCACACATCGTTCAGTAACGGTGGTAATATTATTGAAAATTGTTGTTAATTAAATTCAAAGTTACTTTTCTTAATTATGTTATATACTGTGTTTTTTAGAGGAAAAATTTGGCATGACTAACAAATTTCTACAGCAGGAAAAACTACCAAAAATGTAAAAAAATTGCAACAAACCAACCAAACTACCAAACTGATTTTGAAACACGAAAAACTACCAAGTTTGGTTCAATCGGACCATAGCGGCAAATGGGATGAAATTCTTACTTTAGAAATTGTAATTAAAATAACAAAATTGAAAGTAAAAAACTAAAAGTTAAAAACTGCAAAATCTGCACAATTAAGAGAAAAACTTCAATGCTTAAAAAACCGCAAAATACAGATAAATCTGCACATTTGGCAACGCTGCTCGGAATGTATATTTCGTAAAATTTGTAATATTTTCGGTCAACATAATCGCCCTTCTGTGATTATTGCCTTAAGGAATTTAGGCAATAAATTTCAGTCGGCCGGTTCGACACATAAGGTGCCAACCCCAAAGCGTATTCGAACTTGGTCGTTTAATTTGCAACATCACGGCCGTAATTTCAAAATTTAATTCATAGAATATTATTTATTATTTTTTCATATACTCGTACAATAAAAAAAAAAAAAATATTTTACAAATTTTCAATTTAGTATGTGTGTTATGGTATGTCTTCATATTTCATTCCAATATTTCACGGCATATGATCATTTAATTTTAATGAATTTTTCTAAATGAAAATGATTATTAAAAAAAAAAACAGACATCTGTCATCTTGTAAGTCCGCTCGCCTATTCATACTTCAATGGCTATGAACGAATATGTTATTGATGACTGATCTCTTGTATTTGTCTGTTAAATGTTGTAATATTGACATTTTAAACAATATTAATATGGCTTTTATACTACAAAACATATAACAAAATAGGGGGACGTTTCCCCGCTGCTATTAATTGTTGGCATAAAGCATATTCAATATGAGTTAATGAAAGCTATCGGTGATAGATGACGATATTTTAGTTAAATCGTGTCTCTCTTTATATTTTCATTAAACGATTATTTATGTTGTCACTTTTTTTGTTTTGCTTTTTTAAAAATGACTCCGTTTAGATGAAGGTTCATGCGAAGTGTGTTGTTGTGTGCTTGTAAGTGGGAGTGTTGGTGTTTAAGTTTTTAATTAGTTTGGTTTTTTTAGGACTTTTTTCTTTTATAAAAAAATTACAGAAAAAAAAATGACACACTTTAATATGATTTTATGATGTGTCAATATAAATGACAATCTTGTCATAAAATGTCGCAACATTTAACATGTTAATGTTAAGCACAACAAAAGTTGGCTAAAACTTTATGATTTTCTTGAGTAAATTGCTTATCTTCAAAATGAAAGCGTAGCGAGTTATAAAAACTATATTTCTTTGTTTGAACACTACTTTACTTTGTAACACCTTACGCAATTAGTCCGGATACTCTGATTATATATAACAAGGAGATCTAAATTACATCGTGGAGCAAATGAATTTTGTCTGTAATTCCATCTTCGCGTATTTTTTATTCGTGCTTTTACCTTAATGTATTAAATATCATGTAAATGTTGCCTGCTGAAGCGCTTTAGTTAGTCCATCTTTGAGCTCCAATTTGGCATACTTTTGCAGCTTTTTGATCTATATCTCCGCAAATAGCAGCTGTAATATTGTCTTGTAGAGCTGGAATTGTACATGGGAAACTTCACGTATCCCCACAAAATTTCGTATAGTGGGGTCAAATCACATGATCTAGGCGCTCTAAAACGTAAGATTAATTGCTCACTAAACTCGCCTTTCAATAGGTTCATGTTATCGAGCGTCTTGTGGCATGTGACACCATCCTGTTGAAAACATATGTCAACCAAGTCCAATTCTCCTATTTTGGGAAAAAGAAGTCGGTAAGCATCGCACGGTTCCTTATTCCATTATCTTCAACCTTGCGATTATCATTGTTCTTAAAGAATTACAATGCATTTTTCAGGGTGCATTGGAGCCCTTGAATTGCTTCTTTCTGCTTTTCACACCAGATTTAAAATTCTGTTTGTTAGCGTACACATTGAGTCAAAAATAGTCTTTTTCGCTGATGATCATATTTCTTAAGATAAACGGACGAATTTTGATAATAATAGTGAATTTTCAAACATTACTGAACATTCTTGGCATTGTCACATGTCACGAACCATTTTTTTACGCTGAAAAACCAAATAAAATAAAAAGCAATCGTTACAAATCTTATTCCCTGAAATATAACAGTTCAAAAGTGCTTATTTACCACGCCTCTGTTATAAGAGACATTCGAGTTGCAATTTTTGACCACAAATTTTTGGGAAGTAACCTTTAAAGCGATGTCACTACGTACAGACCCCTCTTCCAGTCTCCGCGGTACTTACTCCCTGGATCTCCAGTATTTTTCTTCCTTAGCGGTGTAGAAAATCCTTACCTATCTCTAAAGCTTAAATTAAATGTGAGATAGCAAACGGAGAGTATATCTGTAACCCTTGATAAAAATTTCCAAAATTACTTAAGTGAGCAATCGCATTAAGTGAACTAAATACAAAATTCTGCTGAGTACATACTACTGTTCGGTTCTTAACTGACTGTGGCTATCAAACTAATGGCCCATCAGCCATACAAATTCTTAACCACAAATCCAAAAATGCCAGCAATTTCTTATGCAGACCATCGCGTTAGGTCGGATCAAGGCGTAATGTGATCCATATAAGTCTAACCTTTTATGACTTTATCAAATTATATAAAAATCTATTCGCACGATTGAGGGAACCTAACTATATAACAAGTTTGTAACTGAGTATTATGCAGACAACTTAGATTTAACAATACCCGTCCTAGTCGTGGCTTATGTAGGAGCTAACAAGATGTGAAGGAAGAGGGATCTCTGTGACTGCTTTACTCTATGGAAGCTCAGACTAATACACTTGGGTGCGTGTCACTTCCATGATCTGGACAGTCTCAGGGATATGTCACTGTCGAATTTGGTCAACTTCAGTGATACTGGTTGGCTCACGTGAGGGATTTATGAACTGGTTTTTCAGGTTTAGGTGGCGATGTTTGGATTGATAAACACGTTGATGTAAGTTAATATTATTGATGTTCATTTTATTTGCTTACAGATTCACACATCGTCTATGGAAAGGGTGGCCAGAGAGAAAACTAAATTTGTAGTAGTAGTAACGACTAAGAACTAATGAAGTTCACCAGTCGCTCAGTTTGTGGCAGTAAATGTTTCGATCTCGAAGGCTTGCCTGCGATATCAACAGCAAACCTTTAGCAATATCTAAAGCGAATAACTTTGCTTTGCTCTCTTCTCTGTTTGCTTTTGCTCTCTTCTTTTTTTGTGCCGTTATTTTTGCTTTTGCATATATTTTTCGCTACTCAATGTTAATAACGAGCGACATTGTGTCTTTAAAGGAACAAGAAAACACATTCAATTGTTCATTTTTCGCAGTTTCAGCATAAAAATATATGTGAATTGAGAAGGAACAAAAACAAATATTTTTGTTTCGAAATTTCTTCACTAATGGCGAGCAATCACTTATTGCGAATCTCAGGTAAAGTGGAATATGTTGAAGAAAATAACTAAAAACTTAAACAAACAATTTTAATAGGCAAATCGACATATGTCTGCTTTCATCAAAACCTATCACACAACTAAATGAAACTGTTGTTTATTTGTTACTCTCTGTTGAAAATTTTCGTTTTCGTTCGGTTGTATACATATGCGGAGTAGACAATTCTCAAGCACTTGAATGCTTACCTTGCCATGTACGGTCTACAGCTGTTCTACATTCTTACTTCCGTAATCAAAAAATTTTAAATGAGTTTTAAATGGATTTTGTTTTGTTCTTTTATGAAGTGTGTTTTTTGGAGAATCTTCAAACTAATACTTAACGTATTCAATCAAACTTGTTCTCTTTGTTTTTCGAATCGATTTTTTTCTCAATATATTTTTTTTAAAATTTATGTATTTTTTATGTGTAAAGAAGCCATATTCAGCCGCCTTATTGATACACATAAATTTGAACAGAATAGGCCAATTTTTCAAATATCTTAGTTTCTATTCTATTCTTTGTGTGGTGGTTTTATAGCCGTTTTTAGAGCCGACAATTATTATTATTTTTATTAATTCCTTTTTTTTAAGACAAATTATATAATTCTTATCGTATAACTTAATCTTTACTTTTGTTTTTGTTGGTTTTTCTAAAACACACACACATATGATCATATTGAGTTCAGTTTATCAGCAAATTTGTGCCAGTTTCTTAAGGTTGCAGTTAAGAAAAGTGTGGCGAATAAAAACGTTTTAGGCGGTTTATTTATTTCAAGAAAATATAAGAATTTCTGTCATTAAAGGTTTTTTTTGCATTGTATGTTATATAATGAGGCATAAACAATTAAATATTTATGTATGAACACATTTTATTTATTTTATTAGAAAAACTCATTAAATAAATGAGAATGACATACTTTGTATTAAAAAAAAAATCCACATAAAACCGCTTGTCGCATTTAAAAATATAAAATTTAACACCTACATTCACCTGAAAATTAAAGAAAAAGAAAATGTATTGCAAATATAAAACTTAAAACACCTGTTGTCCAGCCTCTTTTTTTACATGAAAACGTTTTTTTATATACTTATATATTTTTTGCAAATATTTTTATTTGAAAGTATATATTTTTTCTTTTTAATAAAATACTTGGTATTTTTAATAGTCATTCGCAATTAATGTTATTCTGCTACAACAATTATTAATTCAAGCATATATTTTTATTGAAATATTATTATAGAAAATATTTGCACAAATATTTGCACAAGTAATGTCAGTCGTATTTATTTTCAAAAAATTTATAAACAACTTTTAATAGACATTTTCAATTGGAATTTAACGCAGAAAAATATTATGGTAAATACAACCATAAATTAAAATTTATTAATTATTTGTTAAGTTATAAAGAGAATGGTGGGCATATTATATTTTCAACAATTTTATATTCTTAAATTTGTGGAAACAAACTTTTAAATTTCGAAATAAAAATTATAAAACTTAATTTGAACTTTTTTAGGAATATTATTTGATTTTAAGTTTTATTTAAAAATAGGGTGTCCGCCGGGAAGGTATACTACTTTGTTTTGCCGCCATTTTTGTAAACATTAGTCTTGACAGTTCATATTTGGCAGTCGTGAAGTTATTATGGAAAAATATTCAGTAAACCAACGTGTTTTAATCGTTAAAACATTTTATCAAAATCAATCATCGATGACTGTGACGATGAGAAAGTTACGTGAAATTTTTGGAAGAAAGGTCACCTTTGCATCCATTAAAAGTGACAGTCTGGTGTGCAATTTGGTCAGGAGGAAACATTTGGCCTTACTTCTTTGAAACTTAAAACGGCCTAACGGTAACTGTCAATGGGGAGCGATATCGTGATATGACTGAAAACTTTTTAACGCCATAACTGCATGCTTTGGGCTTGACTAACATGTGGTTTGAATAAGACGGTGCCATATCGCATACAGCCAGGTTTACAATCGAATTACTGCGAGACCTCTTTCCACAACAAATTATTTCAATGAATGGTGATGTTGATTAGCCTCCATGGTCGCCTGATTTGACTGCCACGGACTTCTTTTTGTGGGGATATCTGAAAAGCAAGGTTTATGCAAACAAACCAGAAACGCTGGAGCAATTTAAACAAAATATTCGTGATGAATGAAAAATAAATGAAATACCGTGTGAGAATGTAATGAAAAATGTGAAAAAAAATGTATCAATATAAGATCCATTCTTAGCCGAGTTAGATAGAAGAGGAGGAACATACCCTTTTAATGGTATATATTTTATTTAAATAATATTGCAGATGTCGCCTAATTCACAGAGTTTTTTGGATGTTGGTAATCATCCAACAATTTACTTGGGATGAAAATTTCATTTTTACTGTTTTGATAATGGACATTAATAAAGCCGATCTTCCCAAAAATGAATTCGCATGGGACTACTTCATTATGTAGAATATGCCTTTTCTGCTTCTCCATAAAGGTTCGGAGTATGACAATCGATGGAAACGCATTCTAATGAAAATAGTATTTGTAACAGAAAATTGTTTGATATAATTCATTACACGGTGCAACAAAAAAAAAAAAACCTGGCAGGTGATACTATTTTTCTGATAGGCGCTATCGTGTACAAGAACTATCCGTTTTTGGAATTTTCGAAACACTTCCAAAATCTCGAGTTACGGGTAAAAACCGAGTTTTCGGACCTTCATGCACCTATGAGCTAATAACTTAGCTAAATATTACCCGATTTTAAGATTTTTTTTCAGATTTGGAATGAAAAGAAACAGAAATTTGAAATGATGTATGTATATGTCGTTTAAGCAGCCAAATAGTTTTTGACCGACCTGGTCCAATATTCCTAGATAAAGAGCTTCATTACATTGTGGGATTTGAACTTAGTTCAGTTATACTGGTTGTAAGTTTCAGTGTAAATGCACCTGTATGGATTTCGATTTCGGCCTTTTTTCACTATTCATCTAGCCACTATGATAATGTATTTAAGTACTTTTGGTGGATATTACTCGCGTTAATTGCATTTTTTACCGCTAATAAGGAAACCAGCCTACCAACTAAGAGGTTCTCGGTAAAACCCCAGGCCAGACTATCTAAAAAAGAAAACAAATTGTCAACAGAGGTATCACCTCATAACATTAGCCAATAATGGTTATAGTAGTAATTCTTATAAGGAAAACTTCTTCAATGCATTTGCCATTGGGAGCCTTTTAATGAGTCTAAAAATAGAATCTCGTGCGCTCATTGACTGAAGGAAGTCCCCTTGTTCGTCTCTGGAATATTATGGGAATTATTATTATTATTTAAAACCATCGTGTCGCCAGCGAATGTCTCTGCAATCGTGGAAGATCGGATGTAAATAAGAGTTACAAAAGTGTACCTTGAGCTACACTAGCACGGATATTTTGATGAAGCTTGTTTCTTCAGCTTCTTGAATATAAAAATGTTGTTCTCGATTTAATAAACATATAAAAATTTATTGGTAGAAGTACCTTTGTACCACACTTCACCGAATGCTTAAGATATGGCCAGGAAATCAGCTGTACAGAATTTCTTGGATTCAAACACGTTGTGAATTGTTTTTTCCCAAGCGGTGTATTTGCTTAATTGTAAATCAAAAGAGAGTACTTTGAAAAGTAATGGCAACAAACTAATTGGACAATAAGACTACTGGATCATTGGGGAATATAAAACATCGAATCAAATATGTATTGTAAATAAATGTCAATAGATTTATAGCCTTTTTAGGTACCTCTTAACTGTTGATGTGATCAGATTATAACCAGGCCTTTGAAGTGAATGACACCATTTTTGTACATTCCGTAGTACAATGACCCTTTTGCTTTTACTTCCATATCATTAATTTCATATTTTCCAAAAATCATCTGATTTATGTTTGTACGTTAATTAACATTTTTATCTATAAAGAGGTTAAATTGGTTCTTATTTTTTGCCTATTTTTTGTAAATACCTTTTTGAAACATAAATTTGTCTTATTTTATTTCTTAGAAAAGAAAGGAAAGTACTAGAGTTGTGAAAGGTTAAAAACCGCAATTGCTAAAAAAAATTTGATTTTTAATCTAATTTTTTAAAAGGTCTTATTAAAACTTTTTTGTGGTTTTTTAACAATTCCTCGCAATCCTTTTGTTCACTTTTCAAAAAAGAAGGTATAAATAGAATTTGAAATTTAATAGATACCTCTTGATATTTATTGTAGTAGCGTATACGTAGGAGTAGAGTAAAAATCAACCACAATAAATAAAAGCTGCAGTAAAAAACTACACATGTTCTTGGTTTTTTGTATTTTTTAGTTCACTAAACTTCTATTAAAATTATTACAAACATTTCAACACAAACTTTTGTATTTCGTGTAACTTTTTCAAAACCCATGAATTTGGTTAGAATACATGTCATAAAGAACGAAAGCTGTCTAACATTCATTTATATAATCGAATTTTCTAATTCTTTACGTTTAAACCTTAATTAACTATACACTTCTTAACTAAACTTCTAATTAAAATTGCCCATTCCACCACGTGCCAGCCACCATTATTAAGGGTTTAAAATTTAATTTAAAATTTTCACAGCGTGTTATATACGTTTTCCTATGTCATTTCAAGTGCCTAGGAATTGATTTTTGTTCGTTCAAATTGTAAAAATATATTAACTCATAATGCACGAAATATTTAAGAATGTGATGAATATATATTTTTAAAATATCTATTCGAATTTAAGCTTATTTTGATATATACATACATAATTGCCGCGACATACCAAGCGGAACAAGGTGGACTTCTCCCCATCAACGAGCTGCACCGTATTCTATTTTTAGACTCTTTGGAGGAGATCTACAGTTTAACGCAGGCTCCGAGCGACAGATTCATTAGTTAGAGAAGTTTTCCATAGCGTGAATACTTATAAACAGTCGCTAGCAATGTTATGAGGTAATACCGCTGTTGATAAATATCAGATGGACTTCTTGGTTGGTATTATACCACTGCGACACAAACTCAAGCTTATTCTCTAGCTTATCTTGATACATAGTATAAATAGTGGTAAAATATAAAAAAGACATTTTGTAGTATTGTTGCGTTTTAACCGCTTTAAAACGTTTGCGTGCTTTTAAATTGCGTAAAATAAATTAATTTAATGTTTTGCTTAATATAGTCGTTTATTTACACAATTATAACTATACAGTTACGCACTTATTTAATATCCGCTTAAAAAGACTTTACTAAAGACCCACCTTTTATATAAAATTGGTGCTAAATTCGAATGTCCTAGTAAAAACCAAAACCTTTTTAAATCTTCTATTAAGATCCGTTAATTCAAATGTAACACTCAAAAATTGAATTGATAGCACCTTTCAATAGGCAATTGATAACGCTGTTAACAACACAAGTAAGTGTGGTATTGACAGATTGATCGTAGTAGCCTTGACACAACCCATAAAATACATTTCGTAAAAAAGTTTATAGTTCTAAATGTACTAAGTTGGTGTATCTTTTTTATTTTCGTAACAGTATGATATATCACTTTATGCATACAAGGTTGTTTGAAAAATAATCTATTCGGCAATAATAATTTTATTTCCCTTCAGTTTTCAAATTCAAAAACCTTCTGATTTTTTTTTCTTTTTTTGTTATATCACTTTTTTGTCCAATCACAGCAAATTTCCGTCCTTTAATAGGCATTAAGATCAACACCGATAAGACAAAATCCCTCAATATAAACACAGCACATACATTACCATTTACTCTGCAAGGCCAAAACATCAAATCATTTACAGATTTCATCTACCGTTAATAGATCACTGCGCTATATTCTCGGTATATGGTGGCCACATAACTAGGTATTAGATGTGGGTCCTGACATTTTCATGATGGAACACACCACTTTTCCATTAGCAATTTTGGTTTTTATTTCTTAACTGCTTAATTCAAACATTCGGGTTGGGATCAAATTGCCAGATTGTGGCAGGTCATAATAAATAATGCTCTACTAATCCGAGCAAGCAAGACCTCAATCGGAAATTTGAAATCGTTTTCTCATCTTAAACTAATTTCACATCGCCTGTAACAAAACGCATCGAAAATAGTTGCATTTCGTTGCGTTTTAGCAATGTTTCTTTGATGGTAATTCAGTCAATCAAATTTCTTAGCTATAACTCATTTGTCATCTAAGCATCGATCTTTTTAGAGTAGCCCAACTTTTCTAAATAATACCAATTTGTTATGTGTATCCGTGCCACCACTATCTCCATTATCTTTTTGTAATATTCGCAACGAAATGAAGTCAATCATTCCTGGCTCAGACGGCATTTATTCATGTCATCCTTACGGTAGACATTTCAACATTTGTGTTATGTTTTTGTAGCGATTTTTTAATTTTTAATAGTAAAAAAACATTGATTTGGTGCATTTATTCATAAATTTTATTTATTTTCAAATCAATACAACTTTTTACGTGAGCGTCGGTTTAAAGAATTATTTTCATCAAAAATATTTCTCGAAACGTCACCTTTCAAACAAGGTGGTTATTATGTATTTGGATTCGAAAACCTAAACCTTTCGAAAGCGATTTTCTTTCGAATAATATACGAACGTTTCAATGTATTTTTCACAAATAAACCCAGTGGCGAACATAATAGTGACAAACGCCATCAATGGTAAATTATTGATGACTGATAATGAACTTTCTTTGGTGTCATAGATGACAGAAGTTGACTTTGTCATGCAGGCGTCCGTTTATTAGTGAGTCCTAACAGACAATATCATCAAAAATGATTGTGCTTTATTCGTTAACGGGGAGATGTAGAAGACAAAAGCCTGCATCGTTCACCATGTATAGGGTCCGCCATCTAACGTTCTTTTTTCAACTAGTGCTTATTTCGTGAATAGTAACACTAGCTTATGTCTGATTTGACAGATAATTAGTTTTATCCTTCCGCTGAATGAATATGGTTGTGTATACGCTTGAATAACGCCGGGAAATATTACGACATTACTTTGAAAATCATGGTAATGTTGCAGAATGTGTGCGATGTGTTCAGATGAAGCTCATTTTGATCTTGGCGGGTATGTAAACAAGCAAAATTGTCGCAATTGGGCCACAGAAAACCAGCACGCATACATTGAAAAGCCGATACACCCAAGACGAGTCACTGTTTGGTGCGGATTTTGGTTCTGTGGCATAATTGGGCCATTTTTCTTTGAAAATGAGCAAGGAGTGGCCGTTACAGTCAATGGCGATCGTTATCGGGCCATGTTGAACAAATTTTTGTTTACAAAAATTGAAGAGGAGGATATTAGCAACATTTGGTTTCAACAGGACGGCGCTACTTGCCACACAGCCGAAGCTGCACTCGATGTTTTGCGCCCTGTTTTTGAAGATCGCATTATCAGCCGCAGAGTTGATGTCGTTTGGCCACCTCAGAGCTGCGATTTGACACCGTTGGCCTATTATTTGTGGGATGCCGTCAAAGACAAGTGTTACGCCAACAAGCCAGAGACAATTGACGCTTTAAAGGACAATATTCGTGAGGCCATTGGTGAAATACAGCTGCACACAATCGATAATGTGCTTAAAAATTGGACCGATTGTGTAGGCTACCGCATGGCCAGCCGAGGCAGCCATTTGAATGAGATTATTTTCCATTGAAATTTGAGAAAATATTCAGAAGTTTTTTTTATAGTATTTTCAAAAAAAAAAAAAAAAAAAATATTTGGCGGACCCTTTAGTAGACTGACAGCATGTAGACATGTAGATTTCATACTAATTTCGACTTAATATTGATATTGTGATGATGATTTATCGATGAAAATATCATAGCGACAATGTCGTTCAAGTTCACCGCTAGGAAGATTCGTAAATAGTACGATATAATAAAATTTGTTCAAACTCGTAATTTTTTTCCAGTGGAATGGAAATTAGTGTGGTCTGATATATAAGCATCAATACCGTCTAGTGACAAAAAATCACAAATAATTTTTAGATAAAATAATACTAAAATTACTCTAAAAAGAGCTATTTTTTGACTTGCGTTTGAGAAATGATAAAAATTGTTGTGACAAGCATTTAGTAAGCATTTACGTTATAAGAGACTCGTATAGGACGTTAATTCTACCAGTTTTGCTCGTGAATCTTGGAACAAACAGATGATGTGATCTTGGGTATTTTCGAAAGAAAACACTGACCTATTGATGCTTTATGGGTTTGTGGCAAATTGTACTTTTATTGCGTGTGTTTTTGTTGCAGTGTAGATTTAAACCAAAATGTGGTTATAGTTGGTATATGTAGTTGTTTTATTACAATTTGTATTTCTTGTTTTTTATCATCGTTTTCTTAACAAAGATTATGTAAAAATGAAATAAAAACAGAAAAACAATTGAAAGTTTATAATGTCAATGCAATAAACATGCGGTTAACAATAGTAAACGACAGACAAACATACAGAAAGACAATAACAACATCATAAACATCAAGAGCAACATCAATTGCAATCATTGCAATTGCAACTTGACACAGCATCAAAATTTGTGTTCAAATAAAATCGACAACTTGCTGTTGGTTGCTGCACTACTGACTGCACTCATCATCTTGATGATGACTATAACGATGGAGATGACAATTGATAATGATGATGATCATGTTGTTTCTCTCTCTCTCTCTGGTGGTAGTGGCGATGATAGTTGTGCCACAAACATTTATTCATTCACTCAACAACACGACACTCACAAAAATAACCAAAAACCCACAAAAGAAAATCAAGGATGTAAATACTTTCGTTGTGGCAAATACTTCCTTTACTTATGGTTTTTTCTTCTTTTCTTTATAAGAAAATGAGTAGGTGAAGAGGAGGAGGTCAGTAGTTGAGTTGTACGAGTATCGATTGAGCCTTGAAGTATTGCGTGCGGTTTTTCAAAGCGGAAGTATTTCTTTTTGTATTTTTTTTTGCTCCTTTGTGTGTAAATATTTTATGTGCTTAAAGGAAAATAGGAGTTTTACACACATTTTTTGTTGTTGTTGTTGTTGTTGTTTTTTTTGCCCTGTTTTGTTGAAATACGAAGAAGATATAGTGTCTTAGACCACAAAATATATTTTATGATAATAAATAATGTTTGCCATTTATTTTGATGTGTTTGTTAGTGTTTTCTTCCTTCATATTGTATAAGTAAGAAGAAAGATTACAAAGTGTGTATTTAAAGTCAAAGGTCTTGTGTATTTTGATGTTTATTGGTTGTTTTAATAAAATTTTTGGCAACAAATTAAATTTATTAAAGTAAAACGGCCAGAAAAACAATTACAACAGGTAAGTTAATTTTATACGATCTAGCATGACTATTGAAAAACGTACAGCATAGGTATCCTTACTCGATTATCGAAGAATTCTAAGGGGTGTAGGTCTTAGGACCAAATGTTTTGTGGCATATTTTTTACCTAAAACTTAAATCCACTGATTAAAAATTTAATTTTAAACACGTAGGCTATAAACGAGGTCTTAGTTCAATCTTGAACAAACTTTATTGGATGCTACATAATATATACTTAGAAGTCTGTCTTTGTTTAATTTTGGCCTGATCGCAACAAACACTTTTTAATCAAATTTCAATATGGTTTTTAGGACCAATTTTAACTTAAAGCTACGATCACACGATTTGTCATAAATGCACCAATATTCTCCTTTATTGCCGCAAAATATTAATTTAATTGTAAATACAAAATATTAAAATTGTCCCACTTTGTCGCACCAGGACACAATAAATATTGGCACATTTTTGAAATTTTTGTTACCGGAGGCCAAGTAATATGTGATATGTTAATGGGCATACTACTTGGTATTTACTGCCTCGGAAAGCAAACAATTCAGCGATCTCAAGGCAAGAGTCTCGGGAAGTCTCATTTAAAATTTCTGCAATACCCGAATTGCCAATGCCTTGGGATAATGTGCCAATATCGACGACCAGTTGAGCAAAACCATATCTCGCGGCTCCAATCTGCAATTCCGATACTAGAATCGGTTGCGTTAAACTAATCGTCGATTCATGATAAACGGTTTCGATTGCAGAAACCATAAAAGGCTCTTCGTTCAATCTTGAATCCACAGAAATCAGTATATATGTATATGATTGCTATAGCTTAATTTAATCGGTGTGTGTCTATAGCTTAATTTAATCGGTTAAAAGATATTTACTCATTTCTGCTGAGTTTTAGACAGACGTTGACTAATTCTCTGTCAAGTTGGTAATAATCAATAAATAATTCCCTCAATAACGTTAGTGAAAAAATGTACCAAATATGGACCGATTTCAGCAATGTTGACAATTTATTTGCACTTATTTATGCCGAATTTTAGGCTGATTACAGCAAGCTGGCTTTTTCGAAGTACACCCCAAGTTTTTTATAATTGTAGAATATTTCAATAACCTCCAACTAATCAACAGTGTCCCAATGCAATTTTTAGGAGACTCAGGTCGAAATACAAAGTGGCATGTGTTATTATTATTATCAGCCCGTAGGCTGCCCAACGACAGACATCTCCACCTAAAAGATCTTTTGTGTCCTAGTGTTCTGTAATTTACATTGTCACCTGCCTTGATAGGCTTATCCTACATAAAATGTGCCTTACAAGGATTCTACTATGAAAGACACCCGAGTTCTAATTGAGGGCTATACCGTCTATGTGTACAACTCTCTTCCTTCTTTTTGGTTTAAAGTCTACATATACCTTCTCTACACTATTAGCAAAATAAGTTGCAATGCACCTAACATCGAGTCAATGGATTGTCTTAGTGAGTTAGGCCTAAACCCCATCCATCACGCGTACTTGGCATAAATCTGTATCTTACTCACGGATAAAAATCTAGATTCATAGTTCTGTCAGAGCTTGTGGTTCTAAAATGAAATCCCTGGTCTTAGCTCTAAAGTCTCCTTTCATTCTATTCACATATCAGACTATCTCTTGGTAGTCTGAAAACTGAAACCCACTAAACTCTTTCCGCTGCTGATAATAACAGAATAAGGTCTTTGCTCAAAATTCTGTTACCAAAATATAGTAGTATAGTAAGAGATGTTGAAAGAATCTGTCTAAGTAATTGCTATTCTGAAAAGGGTTAAGCGCAATGATAATCAAGGAATATTTTGGTATTTGTGCCAAAGTTTAAGCAGATTTTAGCAAATAGCCATTGATACATGTTTTAAACTTATTTGGGTTTTTTCCTCTTGGCCCATAGTGCACTGCGTGTTGATTTTTTTTATTTTTATTACAAGAAGTGTTGTAGTTGTTGTTGTTGCTTCCTATTAATCATTATTTCCATTGATTGATAATAATACCTTCGTCTCTATCTAGGAAGTCTTTGTGTATTTTAACCAATGCCATCACCACCAATAACTATTTCCTTAACCTGATTATTTTTCTTGTTGTCTTTGTTTTTTTCCATAAGTTTCCTACTTTCGGAAGTAAAAATTGAACAGAAAAAGAGCTCAGTGTGCCTTTAGTATTCAAGGCATAAATTTTAATATTTATTGAAATTAAAATTAAAATCATAATTAAACAATAATACTATTAATATAATAAAATAATAACACAGAGCTAATAAATATCAAATTTCCTAAAGTCATTCACTCCACTATGCAGCACTTAACACCTAAAAGACTAAGAAAAGAGAAAAAAAAACTTCTCCACTTTGTAGGAATGCTTGCAGCCGCATCTCAAATTACCAAGTGTAAGTATAAGGTAATGAATTTTGAGGTTTCTATCACCATATTTACTCTGATTATTAAAATGTGTTGTAATAATATTGACTTTCTTGTAGGAAGTTGTTGTGGAAATTTTCTTCTTTCAAATGGCTGTTAAACATCATTACCAACCATCAGCATTACTATGGTCGACAGACGTACCAACAAACTTTAAACTATGGTGTGAAATGTTTATACCGCTACCACTACTGCGTGTTATTTGATTTTCACTCACTTTTTTTGTTTTTTTTTTTTCCTACAATTTTTATTTTCCTCCTGACTTACATTGTTTGTGGATTAAATTGACACAAATGGGGAATTTATTTCGCTTGCATTTTCAAACAACATTGTTTTAATTGAAGTTGAGATGTGGCTTAAAAATCAAAGGTTATGTTTTCCGAAACAAAAGAGAAAAGGATTTTTCAAACACAAATTTTTCTATTTTATACTCGCTATTAAAGATAATCAAATGCAACAAAGTTGCTTGTTATTATTGTAAAGGGAATAAAATTTTCTTTTTATAATACAGTCTGTCATATACATCATATACATACATACAAAGGCTACTACAACTTTGTTTTATAATTTTATCAAAGTACAGGTTTATCCATTTATCGATTGCAAAAGTAAAGTTCAATAAAGTACTCACAAAGCTATGATTTCGAGAAACTATTACATTGTATTGCTTGGACTTTGCCATTATGTACGAAATGTAATGTCATTTAAATCGCCGCATTTGGATTGGTTGCAACAGACTATCCTTTTGAGATAGTTCTCGACCACTTTTTCGCACATTACAGGCAGTATCTTGGCGATGTCTTGACTAATGCTCCAGCGTTAGGGGTTTCAAATCCGGCTTCAAATCACATAATCTTGGTGGCCAACTGACGGCAAATTTCTTAAGCAATAAAACTAAAATCAGTCGTGTTGTGCATATATCGTCTAGTTCATAATCCTCAATTGTAAGCCATAAAAATGTCGGCCATAGCGCTCTGCATTGATAGGAAGGATTCTTCTATCAACATTTTCGAAAAAAATCAGACTCAATGACCACCAGACCATAATGTGTACCACACAGTTACTTTACCCCGATGCATTGGATTTCCACAATCACTTCTTGGTTCACCGTACCTAATAAGCAACAATTTTGCCTGTTACCGTAATCACCGAGTGAGAAATGAGCATAAGCGTTGATCGCCACTTTTGTAGCAAGTTTTAACTATTTTTACGTGTTCTTCGGTTGTTAAACGATCAATATTCGTAAATGGCAAACCTTTCACTAAATACATGACACTTTAGATGACAGATATTTAAAAGCTGACATTCTAGACAAACCGAAGGCTTTGAAATCACTAAATGAATAACCCATTAGTACTAGGTTTTACTAGCATAGTTTTTTTTTTTAATAAGAACTTTGTTTTCCAAACAGAGGCCTATACGGATAATATAACAAAGATTTACATGAATGATTTACTGTGGACCCGTAAGAGATATCAAGTTGCAATATTGGGCAATAATGTCTAAGTGTGCAAACTAATTGCTAAGAGGTTAAGGACTTATAGCCGACCGTGAATACAATGCGTCTATGGATGCTAGGTCTCTACCATAAGAGAAACTCGAATTGCAATATACTATAAGAAAACTTTGCATTAGTTTAGTTTCCACTTCTCGTTCAATAGGCTCTCCCTATGATTTAGATCTAAACCATAACCAGCACGTTATAGAATACTTTCCGAAGTGCCACACCCAATAACAGGTTTGGAAACGAAGTTGTTAGTTAGTGTTAGTTAAGCCTTTCGTAACTTAAATCCTGGCCTATGCAATCCAACAAAAGCAACGGAAAACATTACACGGATAGCTTTTTCATGCCCAAATACTTATGCAAAAAATTATGTACCCTCTCGAATGAGATGTGCCTGATGAGCCTAGCGCAACTCAAACAGTTTCATTGTCCATTACAATTTTAATAATTTCATTGAAAATTTCTAATGTAATGACGAATTATGAGAAAGCTCTAGGTAAGACCATTACGAAACTTAGTAAGACACCTTCCTTAACCTTTAAAATTAATGGTAAGTATTTCACCAAGTATTTCTTACGCCTTTCTTTCATAAAAAACAATCTAATAGACGCAACTTACTTAAAATTCGTCGGTACGAGTTGGCCAGTAATATTATAAGTTACGTATCAAACGCTGATAATGGTAAATCCTTGATGACTGACGATTAATTTTTTTTTTTTATTATACGTGACTAAAGTAATTGTCCAATTTTTGATAGATGACGGGTGATGATTTTGTCTTGCAGGCGTCCGTATACTAGTTAGACCTAACAGACAACATCACCTAGACTCATTTGTACTGTACTCGTTAACGTCCTTCATCGTTCAGCATATAGTCGACTAATAATAGACAATGTCGCTAAATTTTAGCATGTAGTCGACTCATAATGGACAATGTCGCCAACTTTTAGCATAAAGTCGACTCATAACAGACAATGTCGATAAGTTAGAGCTTTCTACAGTGTGATGACATTGCAGTGAAGTTGTCGTAATTAACCACTTTTGCTTGCGTCATAGCCACGTCCATTCATTGATGAACATTTTCAGTGATAATTTCATACAAGTTTCAACTCTTGATACTGATTCTGTGACTATGATTCATCGACGAAATATCATAGTAAAAATATCACAGTGTTACATTAAAAGTTACTGTACTGGAAAACGAAAAAAATCAAGTAACTATCAATCTACCCTCGTAAGTTTTTATTTTAATTTTTGGTACAACTACGACTTGTTAAATAAAAGTTTACATTTGAATACAAAGTTTTTGACGCCTTTCTTGAGAAAAAGAAAAGGAAATTTAGCGCCACTATTAGTCGTTTCTGTCCTGCTACTTCCTGTTTGGTTCTCTCTAGTATTAAAAAGTTTTATTATTTCTCATCATAAATTATAAAATAAACATTAAATTGATTGATTTCATTCATTACTTCTATTTGTTTGAATTAAATAATTCTAAAAACGTATTATTGACTGGTGGCCTATGCCTGTGCGGCGTATTAAATGGTATTCAAATCAATTGAAAATGATTTTAAAGCCGCAATTAACTTGCGGGAACCTTTTAACTTTGATAGAGACAATCAAATAGAAATAAAATTATTATAATTATAAAAAATTAAATGCAAAGTAATACAAAAAAAAAAAACAATTCTTTTAAGAAATAAAAAAAAAAAAAACAAAAGCCGACAACATTTATCTCTGCACTATAGTACGAGTTTGGCTTAAACTCACTGCTGAAGGAAAAACAGAAAACTAATCGCGTAAACCATGAATGAATTGACGGAGAGAGGTTGAAGGCACGTAAACATGTATTTAATTTTAAAGCGCAGGCGCGCTAATACTCGTATCGCAGTCCAGTCAGACAGAGTCAGTCATTTAGTAGAGAGTCCATTTCATTTATAATTTTCAACACGCATTACGAATTCATGTACCGTATGCATGTGTGTATGTATGTACTCGTATGTTATGTGCAAAGCTGAGCGTTTGTTTTGAGTTGTCCGTGTCAATTTTAAAGAAGAAATAGAAGCTCATGCGCATGTGCAGAAAATATTAAAAAAAAAAAAATGAAATGCGAAAAAGCGTTTTATATGAGTTCAGATCCGAGTATTAAATAGTTAGAAAATTTAACATTTTATTTTGAATTTTTTTCTTTTTGCTGTGATTCATTAACGTAACGTGTGGCTATTGTTGATGAAAATGTTTTGAATGAAAATTACGTTAATGTCTTAGCAGGAATAAGAGCCCCTTTAATGGGTATAGTAACATGAAAAAGTAAATAAACGCTTTAAATTAGGGGTGTTTTTTGAAAAAATATTTAAAAAAAAATAAGAAATTATGTCGAAAACGTAGAAATTGATAACTTTGTTATTTCAAGAAAATTGATTAGTATTTTGTAGAAACTCTATAAAAAAGTACCAACAATTGTGCTTTTTTTTAGTAACAAAAATGGTTCTGCTTCGAAAAAGAATAACACACAATTTTTTCCTTTATAACGGGTGACTTTTGGGATTTGATTTTTCAGTGAAAAAGAAAAGAAATCGTTCATTATTCATGCTGGATGTAAAATGTGTTTCGTAAATTACGTCCATTTTATGGTAGTCGTAATTCGCCCACCAAATAAACAGAATTGCCGAATTTAGTTTGAGGTAGTTCAAGAGCTGCCAATGGACCCTAAAAGATGCACTGTTTGGCGTGGTTTGTGGGCCGGCGTCATCATTGGTCCGTATTTCTTCAATAACGATGTAAATCGCAACATTACAGTCAATAGAGCAAGGTAGAGTGCGATGATTACCGATAATGCCACTCGGCACTTGATACCATGAATCTATTGAGGGGAGAGTTTGGTCAGTAATTAATTTCACGTTCTGGAGTAGTCCATTGGCCGCCAAGATCATTTGACTCGTATAGGCTAGTTTTTGTGGTAATACGTGCAGTCTCTCGTGTACAGGGACAAGCCAGACACAATTCCAGCCCTATGCCAAAATTGTAACTCATGGATGTATTACCTACGGGGTAGACGCGGGCAATATTTAAATGAATAATCTTTAAAAAGTAAATGGTGGGCATTAATTTTTCGCCTCCATTAAATATTTCACTCACTTCTGCAAATTTTCTGTTTGTTTTGTGTGTGTGTCAAAATCCGGATGATTAAAAAATCACCTTTAAGACATAAAATATAAACAGGCTTTAAATTCTGTTTGAGTCTCTAACCGGGAATTTTTCAATACCAATAACATTACTTTTTTGTTGCTGAACCATTACTTATGATTTTTCACTTTTTATGTAAATAACATGGGGGTGGCGTGGAGATCGCGCGCACGCAGTGCAAACAGCGCAGGTTCGAATTCCCAGCGGAGAACAGACAGGGAAATGTAATTCGGTTAGCAAGTGTCTAGCATAAGTATGATTCTTAATACACTTACTGCTGTATTTTCTAAGCTTAGATCAAAAACCTGTCAAGCACTGATACAAATTTGACCAAATCAATTTTAGTCAGTGTTTAAAGATTATTGATCTAATCTTGGGTAACATAGAAGCAAGTTTACTAAAAATCACACTTGGGCAAGAAACTTGCTAAATTTCCATTATGAATACATGGGCTAATCTTTAGGTACACAAAATTTCATATGTTAGTTGTATAATATAACAAAGTACCAAAAAGAAACTTTTTCTTATTATTTTCTAACAGTCCGACCATGATATTTTTATGATAAGGAGAAGGTTCTTAAAGCAAAGAATTTCGGGAAAAAAGATATGCAAAAATATTACTTAAAATGGTGTTCTAACGGGGTACTGTATGGTAATAAAAAATAATGCCGCAGTACCAAAAATGGTACTTTTATTATTAATTTTCTCCGTCGTTTTTCTATACTTTGTTCTTTTCAAAATTTCTTGTTGCGAATTTCTCTTATTAGTGTTTAAAGAGTTAACATCTTATTGTCTTAAAACTTATGAGAGCCACTGTATTTGAAATCTTTCTATTTAAGCCGCTCTCATCTCATCATTACCATTAAATAAGTGCAGCGAACATCTTTAAAATGTTTTAACCGTTTCATTTTTCTTATGTTTTAATTTTGTAAAGCTTTTTTTAAAATAATTTCATGCGTTTTAGAGTGAGCGTGTTTGTGCTTGTGTACATGCCGCTTTATGTTACAGAGCTGGGATGTTTTTGTTTTTATTTCTTTTAATTATTTTTCTTCTTCAAATCTAATGTGAACAAATAACGCAATTCCAATCAAAAAGCAATTTAATGTAAAATAATGCACAATACTTTAGAGAAACCCATTGGAGTTGGACAGTTGTCTTAATATTATTATGGCATGCCTAAGCATGTCTAATGTTTAAACCAAATTTAGCAACAAGAAATAAAATTAAAAAGAAAAGTTTCAAACACTTCTTATAAAACATTTAAAACGATTGCATTACATTTTCTTTGATTGCGTTTTAAATTTTCAATTCAATGTTAACGTACCATAATACTCATCCAAGAAAGTCAGTCAGCTTTTTATGCAGCACAGTCTCGGCTTCAGCTTGCTGTCTGAAGAATGTTTTTGTAGACGACACAAGCTCTTCTGTTACATCGTGTGCCTCTTGGAATACCAAGTGAAAGTCTTTAATATGCTGACCATCTTCGGCAGATGCAATAACCTCTACAAAACAGCTGTTTTTTCTTCTTTTTTTTCTGTATTCCATACTCTCGTTGTTGCTTTGTGTGGCAAGTTTTCGTGGAATACTTGTTTTAGAACGAAAACTGCAGCAGCAAATTTTATTCGTTATTTTATGTTTAGAATTTTAAATAAAAGCAAAAAAAAAATGGTTTTTACAAAAAGTACTTTTTTGTTATAGAGAGCAAAAAGTACTTTTTTCAATAAATATGAAAGTATATAACTAGCCAATGTAAAGTTTTCTAAGAAAAATTGATTGCAGTTTATAGAAAAGTTTTTTATAAAAAGTACTTTTTGTTTTAAAAATTTCAACTTAGAAAAAATATCCACGTGTGGTCCCAGAAGATGGTTTGTAAAGTGAGCTTTTAAATGATTATTTTTCCCTTTTTCTAAAGTCAGCAAAAAGTACTATAATGAGAGATGTTTTGACATTCAAAATATATTTTCAGTAAAGTACCAGTAAAAGCCTTTTTTCGTATTAAAAAATATGTTAAAAAAAACAACATTTTATGTCTTTAAATAAATTTTAAGATCGATTTCTAAAAACTTAAATATGTCTATGTACTTTGGTAGACCTCTAAAAACTGTTTTGAAGTGGCAATCGTATAGGTTTTTAGAAGCTCCAAACCCTAGTCAAATAAAATTATAAAATTTATTGAAAAATGTTACAGTTAAACTGGCGCACATTTGAGGGTTAAAGAATACCTTTTAGCCAAACACTAGCAAAGATGGCTTTCCTTTCAAGGTTTATATAGATTCTTTCATTCCCTATCTTTACTTTTTTCGTTTTCGACTCGCATTATTAATGTGATTAGCTTTTAGATTCAAAGGTCATCTTATTTATAATTTTGTTGCGGCCTTTTAAATAGTCTTTTAAAGACTTTCGCAGAGTAGCTTTTTTTTCCTTAAGTCATTTAAAGCCATTAAAAGAAAATCATCAACAAACAACATCACATCTTAAGAAATCTCAAAAAAAAAGCACACAAAAAACGTAATGCGGCTTAATTTAGCCCATGTTTTCGGGCTAAAAAGGGCAACAAGTACTCACACTCGTTCATTCGCACGTACAAATGCTTGCAACACATACGCCTGTTGTATAAACGAAAAGTAAACGAAATTTATAAATAAATTTTGATTTTTTTTTTCTTTTTCTTAACTTTTACAACATTTGCGGTCTTCTTCTTCTGTGTAAATATGTGTAGTAAAGCTAGTAATACAATATTTTGGGAACACGTTTCATATCGAGGGTTATCACTAAAATTAAATCTTAATTATGAGAAGTGAGGCTTCTTTTTTCTGTTAAAGGTTACTATGGGTAGTGAAAATTAATTTTTTTTAAAAATTGTGGTAATGAAAGAAATTTTTGGGCTGTTGAATTAAACGAAAATTTAAACGCTGACTTAAATGCTTAATGTAAGTTTTTTTTCGGTAAAGACAGAAGAGTGTATAGTAAAGAAGAAAACTTAAGGAATGATATTGTGAAGCGTTTAATGATCCCTACAACTTAAACCGATGTCACTCTTATGACTTATTCAAATCTATTTTTATATTATTTTTACAAAAACATTTATAAGCTAACATTTTAGTGTGCTTATGTACTTAGTATTACTTTCTGAGAATCTTCTTTTGCTTGTCTTCATTTAAACCCTAAAGAATAGTGTACTCGTACATACAAACTGCATTATAAATTAGTAAATTGCTATGTTAAGTAAAAATTAGTCTTTATTTCACCAAATGTGTTTAGGCAGTAATTACAGGCAAACCTCGTACGTTCAAACAATGATGATTATGTGAGGCGATAATAACATAGAAGACTACAACAGGTCTAACCACTTAGCAGTAAAGCAGTCCAATCGCTCATTTCATGCTTTTTCATCAGCAAGACCGTTTTAAATCAATCAACCTACGTATCATTCCTTTATCCAGGAATATTTAAAACACTGTTTCGATGGCTTTTAGATCTAACCAGACCTTGCAATTTGCTGACAACAACCAGACCATCAAAAATTGCCACCACAATGTATATTGCCAGCTAACATGGTTGCAAGAAAATCTGGCAAGCTATTGTACATAAATTTTTTTTTTTTTTTTTTTGACAATGATGTCGTTGTCAGAAAATACAAATTCAGCCATATAACAATCTGACAATAATCTGAGAATTTTTGCTCTGACAATGCTGAAACACAATAATTACAGGTTTACACTGTTGTAAGATATTTTCTGTACATTTTACTGACAATATTGTTCGATCTGACAGCTATCTAAACAGAGCTTAAGTCACTTACAAAATTAGTAGCAGTAGTGCTAGCAAAGTATTGAGTACTGGTACCGAGTACCGAGTATTTTTATTTATTTTTAGATTCTCAATAGTTAAAAGTAAGGACTTAATACTTTCAAAGTTGTATTTTTTATTTATTATGTATGTAATCTAAGACTGAATTAATAAATATTTATTTTAAATATATTTATTGTCGTGCTTTACTTGAAAATAAGTTAAGTTTATAATTATTTATAATTATTTTACTTATGTACATACATATAAAATTTGTTAAAAATTGAATGAAAAAAACGTTAAGAGTACCGAGTACCCGAACGAAAAGTATCCAATATTACCAAATATTGACAAGTAGTAGAATTTGCCAGCGCAATATATTAAAATTGTGTGCCGCTGTGGTATGGTAGGTAAGACATCCGCCTACCAGCCAGAAGGTCCTCGGTTCAATATCAGGTTAGACCATCTGAATAAAGAAAAAAATTTTCAACAGCGGTATCACCTCATAACATTAGCTAGTAACTGGTTATGAGTATTACCACTATTGAAAACTTCTCTAATACATTTGCCGTTCGGAGCCGGCGTTAAACCGTAGGTCCCTTTCAATGAGTCTAAAAAAATAGAATCGGGTGCAGCTCATTGACTGAGAGAAGTCCCTATGTTGGAATGTTATGGGAATTAATATATACAATATATATATTAAAATTAATTTTATAGAAGTTGTATGGTAATATTACCGCAATTCTTCAGTCAAGATTAAAGATAAAAGGTCCATACTTGTCGTTGGACTCAACATGTATACTCTTTCGATCACCCTGAACTAGGTAAGGTGAGGTGAAACTTTAAACTAATTTATTGATGTTTAAATTTATGATTTTGTTTCAGCAAGCTTTTCGAAACTATATAACTGGTCCCGGCAGTCGAACCATGAATGTGTTGTTACCTATAATACGCATCAGTTACTTCTCGAAAACACATTTCCATAGAATTTGACACTCTTTGATCCCTTATTTTAGTTAAAGTTAGTCTATAAAGTTCCTTAACACTTTTTATTTAAAAACACTAACAGCTGCTATTTGAAACCTATATCTTTCAATGATTCTTACTAATCTCTTTATATACTTAAATTTATTCAAAGAATTTCTATAAAACTTTTTAGTTTTTAAATAAAAAAATACTCTTTTATGTATATAAGAAGAACGAAAGCTTTTAAGTAATGAATAACTAAACGAATATATGAAATGAAAGATAAGCTTTCTCACAAGAAACATCAATATTTTCTTTTCATTTATGGAATATAAAAATGAGGGATATTCACAGATGACTGCAATTTATATAACAAATGCAACAAATGTTAATCTAACAAATGAAATATGTTACAGCAGAAATTTAGTTTTTTAAATAAAATTTAAAAAATGAATAAAAGCCTAAAATCATCTGTTCTGTAAAACATAATTTTGAAAATAATTTTTTATTGCTGTAATATAAAAGTATTACAACGTAATTTGTTAAAAATTATTGTTTCAAAATTGTTTATGTGATAGTGACAGCATTGCTTTGAATGACTCATTACTTATATCTCTAACATTTTCGTGAATACCCCTATTATTAATTTTAATTTATTATATTGTGTTCTTTTCTGAATTTTAACAATAATTTTATTCAATTTGAAATATGAGTATGAGTATTTCAATATTTTTTTGGATAATCATGGCATATTTCCTATGAAAAAATGATTTTTCATTTCTTTGCTTACTCTCAATGACGTCTTTGTTCACTTTAATGTTAGTCACCTTTTTTTAATTAAAGGCTTTTCCAACTTTACTTTCAATTAATCAGTACATTCCGTGTAAATCTATAGAAAAAAAATTAGCATGAATTTGTTTGAAGCAGGAGTTGAAAAATATTTTTAAGTGAATTAAGTAAATATTAGTGATTAAAGAAAAGTATTAAACATAAAAATACGTGATTTTGTAGTATTTTTTAACTATTGAATTCTACTATTTGAAGTTTACTCTTGTAAAAGATTATTATGGGCTTATTTTCTTGACATTCAATTTAACTCCTTGAGACCTTTTCAAGAGCTCGAAAAATCCTAACCCTGACTAAGGAAAATAAAAAAAATTCGCACAATTAAAATATGTTTGTTAAGTTTAGCATTTTTTTATCCGCAATTATTTTAAATTCTCGTGGAAGTATAATTATTATTGAAAGCTTAAGGTTTTCTAACCACGAATACCGAAATTAAAATAAAGTTCTCAAGGTTCAAAAAGGTTTCCTAAATATAGTAGTTAAGCTTTATTAGAAAGCAATTATAATTACAATTTGAATTAAAAGCTTTAAGAATTTTTTAAAGAGCTTAACAAATCCGAACCCTGACTAAGCGAAATTGAATTAAAGTGCGCAAACATAAAAATATATGCCAGAATTTTTTTCTAAACCTTGTCTTTAACACGAAATTTCTTTATATTCCATTATACAAGCAATTTTAATTCAAAGCTTGTTGAGAGTTTAGCAAATCCTTGCCCTGGCAAAATCAAATTAAAATAAATTTCTTAAGAGTAGAACATGTTGTTAAATTCAACAATTAAACTTGACTTGGGTACGGGAATTATAGCACTAAATATGTTTTTTTATATACATATTAGGCAGATCGGATGGTTATTATTCGACCGATCTTTTTGGTTTTGTCGAATACGGTTTTTTCAAAATCCTCATTTTTTCGAATACCGAATAAACCGGTTAATTCAACACGAATAACCGGTTAATTTAAATATGTATAATTTTTATACGTTTAAATATATTTTTATTGAAAATATGCTCATCGTTTAGCTATTGGTATAAATTTTATTATTTTTGTATATATGACAACCTTGAACGTCGCATAAAGGTATGAAAAATAACCTTTTCTCATCCTGGAAAATGATCAACTAGACTCATTGAAAGCCCACAAACCTACAAACGCTGGTTCTGAACGGCAGTTGTATTAGTTAGTGAAGTTTTTCACAGCGTAATACACATAACCAGTCGCTAGTGATATTGTGAGATGATATGGTTGTTGAAAATTGTCAGATGGTGTGTTCTGGTATTGAACCGACGATCTCTTGGTTGGAAGGTGGGTTTTTACCTACACATACTCTATTAAATACGTGGTGCCTAGATTTACATACAGTGCTAGTCGAAATCTAAGCAAATTTTCTTGTCGAGGCAATTGAGAACTCGTAGAACGTTTAATTTTTGTTATCTTAGGCATCTAAATTATAACTATAATAACAAAACCTTTAATTCCATTCTCTACCAAGTAATACGACAAAAAAGAAATTCGCTCCTTGAGTAGCTGTTCGAAACTTAAGTATTTTACAGTACTTTGAGTAATAAACTTTGTTTTCTGTGGCTTCTGCACACCGTTTTGGGATAATTTCTATTATCTTTTTTAGAATTATTGTTAGTATTGATTACCACTTTAATTTTAAACTCTCTTTTCAGCTCTGCGCTTCAAGAATGAGGAACAATTTTATTTAAATAAAAAAACCAGTTAACCGGTTAGTTGAATTATTATTAACCGAAAACCAGTTTTTTAAAAAGTGCTACTTTTCGAATTATTCGAAAACCGGTTTTTGAAAAAATTCGAATAATCGATCTCCCTAATACATATTGCAACTAGTCGTACTTACTAACAAGCAATTTATTTCAAACAGTTGACATTAAACATAAATTTTAGTTTTTATGTTGGACATTCTTCTTTTAAGTCTACGCTTCAATACAATTAAATCAGCAAGGGATGATGCTTCTGAGTTGTGTGACATCTTAGCCGAGCGTTGTGTTTCGTTGCTATATTTCTGATTCCGTTCATCATCGTATCCACATTTAGGTCTCTCTGAAGATCAGACTTTCTTATAGACCATAGTGCTTACACAATACATCCTAACGCTTTGTTATGTGGGCACAACCCCAAAGTTGCCCACCGTATGTCCAAATAGGTTTTAGCATACGGTTGTAAATTTGTAATTTGTTACCTATAAACAGCTTTGATTTTCGTCGTATTAGCCAGCTTATGCCTTCAACTTGATGTCTAGTTACTAAGATTTAATTTTAAGGTTTTCGCTCAATCGAAGCCCTAAATAAAAATGAAAAGTTTTTTAAGTTTAGGAAAGCCTAACTCTGACTATTAAAAATTAAAATAAATATAGTAAGATTAGGAAGTGTTTCTCTTAATAAATATTTTAATTGGAAGCTTTGAGAACTTTTAAAAAGTCAAAACTGCTGAAAACCTAATTTAGTCCGCTTCAAATGAATTTCTTTAGAGTTTTAAGATGAATTCTTATTTAAAGATGTAGAATGCATAAAAATTAGATAAATATTTCGAATAAACTTGGGAGATTGTTTATTGAGTAAAAATTCGAATAAAACGAGTTAAGACCATTTAAGGATTTGTTAACACTAAAAGTTAAACTCCATGTAACTGAATGCCATAAAATAAGAATTATTATATAAATCTTAAAAGGCCTTAAAACAACTGTGCGCGTTTTAAAAAGGTACTTGACTATTTCGTAATTAATGAAATAAAAGATTTTATGAACTAATTCTTATTAATTCGAAATCTGCTATGCTATGATTACAAAACAGAAAGGTGTGGTTTAACTAGTCTAGTGAGTCGAGTGGTTTAAATAATAGTGGCCTTAGTATTGTTTCTTGAAAAGATGTTGTAAAATAAATCATCAATATATGTAATATTCCCCCTCACCTATGATGTGTAAAGTAATAATGAATAAACGTACGCCTTTATGTCTGGCTTAAACAAACTTCAGGTCATTTGGCCAGCGCAACATAGATTTTTAGGCTCTGTTTTTTTTAAAACTACTGTTGTAATTACAAATTCTTTTAATTTTTTTCTTCTATTTAACTTGTTCATAAAACATGTCATTTTTCAAGTTTGCCGTGGCTTTTTTTTTGTAATAGTTTTGTTGACCGTTTTTCGTTGGGTTTAAAACAATTGGCATCAGTTCAACATCTTTTCAAGCTTCTTATTGCGTTCGTTCGGCTGGTCGGTCGGTCTTTAATGTCTTTGGCTTCGTCATAATACACTTCTCATCGTCATCATGATAATAATGACGATGATGATGATGTTGATCATCGTCATCATTATATTGTTATTTTAAAACGTTTATTAAGATCTGAAAAAGATAAAATTTGTTAAAATTAAAAAATAAGAAAAGAGTTAAACACAGTTGTCATACACACAGCAAATCGAGAGTCTTAGAAATGGTTGCCTCGATACCCTCGTACCAAAAGCAACCTCATACACATGAATCAGCAACAAAATTGCTGAAAATGATGATGGTAATGCGAATGCATGACTATTTCGTACAGCATATATGCATGATGACAATGATGATGTTCATTTAAATAGTCATGTGAACGTGTATGGAAACTATTTACTCGTATCAAAGAAAGGACAGACACACACAGACAGACAGACAGACAGACATATGTACATACAGTAATAATAACAACAAAATATCATTAAAGTTTAATGGTATTTTTGGCCTTTTTTGACTCTATTTGCCACTGTATTATGAATTTCTAATAAACATTTTTTGATGGTCTCTATTCACAAAAAAAAAAAAAAAAAAAAAAAAAAAAAAAAGATTATATTATACAAATACACTGGGAAAAATCAAAAGCTGAAATAATTTTATCAAAAGAAAATTTATTTGAGATAATTTTATTTTCTTGCTGTATAGGAAAATAAAAAAAATCCATTAAAAAATGCTTCTCTTTTTCTTAATTTTTTTTCTCCGTGTATTTTTATGACAACTGCATTATTTTTTTTTTTTTTTTTGCATTTTAAATCTTAATCTAAACACATGTAAACATGTCTAAATTACTACGAATGAATATGAAAATCGTTTTAGTTTTTCGTATTCCCATAACTCTTGGAGTATGTTTTTTGCATTTAAATTTTGCCAAATTAACTTGACTTTGTTCGACTATTGTTTCTTATGAAGGTTGTACTGTTTGTCATAAGCGTAACGCAGCTAAATATTACAAGTTTTGACGCATTTGTTTGATTTTATAACCATCACCACGGAAAACAGAAAAATAAAACATGTCAAGATATTAGAAATTATGTTCTGCACCACAATCCAAAGACTTTATGTCTATCAAAGGCAATTTGCGAAGGAAAAAAAAGTACCAAAAGGTATTTAAGTTTCTCGATTTTATAAGAGGGCGCCAACTTTCAGTGTAAAACTGCTATCATTGACTCTTATTACTGTACATTATTAACGAAATAATGAAATAATTGAGTAGGTGGACTCGTTTTGATACCTGGGAATCATACTCAATACGATTGGTGGATCCAAAAATCTTATACTCAACCAAATGGAAAACAGTGCCAGACAGGCATTTGGCCTGGATCACTCTATCTCGAGAAGAACTAAACTAAGAAAATTTAGGTCCAACGTAAAATTTTCCTATAATGGATGCGAATTAGCAGGACAGCAACCAGCAGGGGTGTATGAAGATGGATAGGCCATACTCTGAGGAAATCAGCTGATAATGTTGCCAGACAAGTCATCGACTGGAACCCATGTGGGACAGCTATTGAACAAACTATTTACAAGTAGTTTGAAGTTAAAAAGGAAAGAAGTAAATATCGGGGGCTTTAATTTGTACGTCCTTCTCAATGAGTCTAAAAGCAGAATCGGTTGTAGCTTATTGGTTGAGAGAAGTCCTCCTCCTCCATCGACTGGAACCCATATGTGGCAGCTATTGAACAAACTATTTACAAGTAGTTTGGAGTTAAAAAGGAAAGGAGTAAATTTCGGGAAAGCAGAATCGGTTGTAGCTCATTGGTTGAGAGAAGTCCTCCTAGTTCCACTTGGTATGTAGCGGGAATTATGCGTGAAAGCATGTAAATTTCGAGCGCTGGTCAAACATTATTTTTCACTTAAAATTTAATTTTTTTAGCTTTAGTCACATCATTCGAGCTTTTACTTCATATTCTTCAACAGTATTTGGATATAAAATGACTACTGAGTAGGCGCAGGTAGTAGGAGTAGTTAGGCGAGGGATGACGCGGTGGCACACACTCGGCCATAATCGGAACTGTGTAATCACTTCAAAGAAATGTTTACTTATTCACGAAGCTAGTCACGCTATGCTAGGAAAACTTAATGCGTCTATAGTCGGTCTGGGTTCCAGCAGACTGTAATGTTGATGGAAACGACAGAGCTCGCGAACTTGCTCGTAAAGGGACAGTCCCATCACACTAGGGATATTCACAAATCCTAATCATGATGAGCCCAATGATTATTATTGGTTTTGTAAACGCATCGGGTTGGTTTTAGCGGTTTTGAACCAATGTAACATGTACACATCCGTCGACATCATGAGTTGTAACGAATTTTGTGGTACTAAAATGGGACAAAGTGCTTATTGTAACTCCATGTTGAGGGGAGGGGTTATATTCAGGCAAAGTGCGAAAAAGTTTATGTTATTTTGCGAGTGGATCACCACAATACACCATGTAAATATTTTTCAAAGCTTTTGAATAGATTCAAGAGTGGATTTATCATGAGTGGTTGGCTCATCATGAAAAATTAATCGTAAAAAAGTGTCTACTTTTATCAATTTACTGTGACAAAAATCGATGAGTTTCACTATGAAGTACTACCCGATTCAACATACCATTCTCTTTACATTCAGACCCTATTTTGGGACCATGTCCTGTACTCAAGTTTAAAAAAATGTCTAAAGACTAGGAGATCTGGATCAAATGTAGAGCTCTTTGTGAAAATAAACATCTGTTTTATTATTTATAGAGACAGTGTTAAAAAAAAACGACTTTTGAAAAGAAAAGTTTTTGTGTTTTGTCGGTTTGTCTGACAAAATGTTGGTTGTTAGAATTCAAAATACATAATTTACAATTATTTTTTCTTTTACACTATTTTAAGCCATAATTTTTTAACAATTTTTTTCCAATTTCTTATTGTGTGAACTTTTGTCTGATGTATTTTTCAAACTTTGTCGGTTTGCCGGATCAACATTTTCAATTTTTTTTAATATTTTATTGGTTTGCATTTTGTCCTTTTGTGGGTTTTAGTTAATATTTGTATATTGTCGGTTTGTCTGACGAACTTTTTTGTATGATTTGTTAGTGATTTACAAAGTTTTTGCTATTATTTAAAGGCAGTTTTTTTAAGTTTGGTTGTGCTTATATAAAAATTTCTTTTCGCATATCTTCGTATGCTAGCGAATGCTTATGTGTTGTCTGTTTGTCTGATTATGCATTATTTTTAATATTTATATTTAATTTCTTTTTTATTGTTTCCATTTTTTTAAATAATTTTTTTTTAATTTTTACTTAATAATTTTATTGTCTTAATATATGTTTAATATCTGAAGTTGATATTTGTCCATCTTCTTACAGGTTGTTGTCAGTCTTACGTTTTAGACATCAACAGCTTAAATATTTATAATTTTTGTTTATACTTGTGTTCATACATTTATGGATATTAAACTTTAATAAGATTTGTAAACAAAAAACATTTTTTTATTATTTATTCAGACACAACAATGGCTGGTGGTGAAATTTCATTATCATTTCAATTTAAAAGTCTCTAATTAAAAATGACAACTTTAATGTAAAAAGTAAACAGAGAGTAATTGAAGAAGTTTGAAAAGTAAAAAGTAGGAGGAGATGAGTATGTTTCTTTCTAACAAAATACGATCTGAAAACATATGTTTTAATAATACGCATTTTAAAATGAATTGTTAAATAAACAATTTGTGGTGAACATCACAATGATCAAAACAATTACAAGAAAGATGATCTTGTAAAGAAAGAAAAAAAAAAAGATTTAATATTCCATCCAAATATGATAACAATAAATAATAAATAAATTACTGACTGACTTGACTGACTGACATGAACAAATAGTAACTGAATACATAAGAAAAAAATATTTTCATCTTTTACAGCAAGTGTTTCTTTTATATTCCCTCTTACGCTCGAAGGTACGTTGTAATATAATAAGTGCAATGGCTTTATGATCCAAATGGTTAACAAAATGTGTAAAATGTTTAGAAAAATTATTAGAAAAAAAAAAAAACAAAAAAACAAATCGTAGTAGTTTTTATGATAAATAAATACAAATAAAGTGAGATAAATGCCATGTATGATGACGTTTTAAAATAGGTCTTTAGAAAAAAATGACAGAGACTACGTTGTAATTTGAAGGTTACAATTAGGATTTCGAAAGTGAAAATATAAGATTTTATTACTCAGATGATACTTTTCAAAGGGCATCTAAATGTTATCGGATATTAAATACAAAAACCAATCATAAACCCCCATCTGCCTTTCATTAACAAGACTAAATGCGTTGTCTCCGTGACGTTTTATATCCTAAACTGAAACTTTGCTGTATTTCTTCGCTATGAGCATGGTTGTCAAAAAATTCATTTTTTATTTTACAGAAATTATTGTTTATTTTAAAAAATTTATTGTTTATTTCAGTTATTCTTCAAGTGCTTACACAAAAAAAGAAACAATTGTGTAATATTTACAATACCATCACTATCGTTATCATCTTTTGCATCACTTTTTTTTATCATTTTTAAGGTTTTTTTATTTCCAAATCGTGCTTCTTTGTATCGGGTGGGCCATTTAAAAGTTTAAATTTAAAAATGCAATAAAACAAAAACTGTTTGAAATTTTGCCAAATTTATTTTTTTGTTGTGAAGTACAATTGTTCGGGTTAGAACTGAAATATTATTTCATTCATATGACTGCCGCGGCTAGCCTCACAGTACCCCATTCGATCGGACCAATTTTCGTATCTCGGCAATGGCATCACGAATGTTGGCTTTAAAATCCTCAATTGTCTGTGGTTTGTTTTCGCACAACACTTGTCTTTAAAGGCGTCCCACGCTGCTTCTTGACGGCCAACCGACATCACCGTTTCGACTAATTAAACGGCCATCAAACATTTGACGCAATAAATCGATTGTGGCATGAGATGTGTGGCAAGTTGCACCATCCTGTCGCAACCAAACATCGTTCACATCAATACCATGAAGAGCGGACACAAAAAAATCGGTTATCATGGTGCGATAGGTGTCTCCATTGACGGTAATAGATGCGTCGTCCAAAGACCACGTTTGGGATTTTTGAGCCACAAATACGGCAATTTTACTTAGTAACTAACGTACTAGGGAGAACGGACGGTTATTATTCGACCGGTTTAAACCGTTTTTTTTTTTTGGTTTTGTCGTATACGGTTTTTTCAAAATCTTCATTTTTCGAATACAGATTAAACCGGTTAATTTAACACGAATAACCGGTTAATTTAAATATGTGAAATTTTTATACGTTTAAATATATTTTTATTGAAAATATGCTCATCGTTTAACTATTTGTATAAATTTAATTATTTTTTGTATATATGACAACCTTGAACGGCGCACAAAGAAAGTGAAAACCAGGATAGATCGAAAAAGGTATGCACTCTTGAGCAAAAATAACTTTTTCTCACCTTCTGTAAATAAATATTGATTTTTATACATGAAGTATGATCAACTAGACTCATTGAAAGCGACCCACAAACGCCGGCTCCGAACGGCAGATATATTAGTTAGTGAAGTTTTTCACGGCGTTAATACGCATAACCAAGCCCTAGTAATGTTGTGAGGTGATATCACTGTTGAAAATTGTCAGATGTTGTGGCCTAGGATTGAACCGACGTCTTCTTCGTGGCAAGGTGGGTGTCATACCTAACATACCACAAGGACACACTCTATTAAATACGTGGTGCATGACATTACATACATAGCTGTTCGATACCTAAGCAACTTTTCTTGTCGAGGCAATTAAGAACTCGTATATAACTAACAGATTTATTCAAAATAAAACATTTAATTCTTGTAATCTTAGCCACCTAAATTATAACTATAATAACAAACCTGTAATTCCATTCTCTACCAAGTAATACGATAATTGAAACGAAATTAGCTCCTTTAGTAGCTGTTCGAAACTTAAGCATTTTTCAATACTTTGTGTAATAAACTTTGTTTTTTATGGCCTCTGCACACCTTTTTGGCATAGTTTTTATGCGATTTGTTAGAATTGTTGTTAGTATTGATTACCACTTTAATTTTAAGCTCACCGTCAGCTTCTGCTTATTTTTAAAACGACGTGGCTCTGCGCTTTAAGAATTAAAAACAATTTTATTTGAATAAAAGAACCGGTTAACCGGTTAATTAAATAATTATTAAACGAAAACCGGTTTTTTAAAAATTGTTACTTTTTGCATTATTCGAAAACCGGTTTTTGAAAAAAGTCGAATAATCGATCTCCCAAGATGAAAATGAGCTTCATCCGAAAAGATAATTTTTTTTTTTTTGCCAATTTCCGACCAATTCTCTTTGTTTTGGAAATAAATTTCCAATAAATCCCAACGTTGCTCAAGCGTAAGTCGATATTTCGTTCAGTGAAGATAATATATTGAATTTTGTGACAGAATAGAATTACATAAGTATTGTCAGATTCGAAATAACCGATGGCCCACCCGATATAAAATTTAATTTAATTATTTTGTTTAATTTTAAATATTGTATCGATTTTTAAATGCATTTTCCAAATTCTTATGTTCAAATAAAATAAATTTATGTGATTAATTTCTTAAGACTTCTGCTGCTATTTAACGAAAAAATGTTAAGAAATTTTCTGTATATTTATTACCAAATTTTCATAAGATTTATGATTTTTGTATTAAATTTAGAAATCTTTGCCATAAATTTTGAAGAATTTTGAAAATCTTACAAAAAAGTTTTAAAAATAAACAATCAAAATGGTCTGGTATTTTCCAAAACTAAAAAAACTTGTGAAAATAAATATTTTTCTTCTGCAAAAACATTTTATTGTATTTCTCAATACAGTCGCCTAATGTAGTGTCATTTTTCTCTTCATATAATAAAATATGTCAGCAAAACTTTCAAAATGAGCGTTTGTTTTAATGATGACCATCAAAGCCACTCTACAAATTAACGGAACAAAAAATAATCGCAAGGGGATAGATCTATATAGTAGGACTACTTAGACTTATTTATTTTTGGTTTCGAAAGTAATGTTAAGTAAAACACACATAAAACTGTGATGTCGTTAAAGATTTTATTTCATTATAATACTTGTTTTCCTTGTCATTATTACTATATATCGCATATACATGTGTATGTACATAATTCCGACGAAATACAAGTGGAACAAGAAAGAACTCGCTTCACTTATTGAAAACGACCTACAGTTAAACGCCAGCTCTAAACGGCAGATGCATGACGAGGACAGCCCAAAATGTTCTTAGCCTAACAATGAAAAACAATGGCTAGATTATTAAAACTGTTTTATTTTTCAATATAATTTCCTGAAAGTTTAATACACTTAGTCCAACGTTTTTTTTTTTTTTTAGCAATTCTATCCCTTGATTAAAATAATTTTCCTGAAGCTCCTCAAAATGATCGTTTACAGTTGCCATTGCATCTTCATTCGAGGCAAAACGTTTGCCAGCAAGGAATTTTTTTAGATTTGGGAACAGCTAGAAGTCAGGGAAAGCCATATCAGGAGAATAATGTGGATGGCCAAGCAATTCGTTGAATGTTGCCAGTCTTAAAACAAACTTGTGGGATGGTGCGTTGTCTTGATGAAAAATTATTTTTTTTGTGTTGTAAACCAGGTCGTTTTCTCGAATTTTCAAATTCACTTGATCCAATAATAATTCGGAATAATATTCCGAATTTACTGTTTTACCTTTTTGAAGATAGTCGATCAATAAAATAACTTTTTAATCTCAGAAAACCGTTACTATGACCTTACCAGCTGGTTGAACTATTTTTTCCTTCTATGGTGCACTTTTGTCTCTGGATGAATCTTGATGCAATATGAAATGCGCTTGATCATTTGAGATGTCTATGGCATTACCTATTTCACACATTTGCACTCGTCGATCGTCTAATACTATATCATGCACTTTAGCTATAACTTCTGGCATTGTTGCAGTTACTTGACATCCACTTCGTGGTTCATCTTCAACGCTTGTACGACCACGTTTAAATTCAGCAATCCAATTCTTTAGTGTTTCACCTAACACATCACCACATCATTATAAAATTCTTGTCCCGATAAACCTGTCTTATCTAAATAAGTATTTACTCACACCACGAATTCCTAATTTCTTTATTATAAAAAAATCATTGTAGCGAGTTTTTGAACACATATTACTGTATGGATGAGTGAACAGATCTAAAAGAAATTGAACATATGTTCATATGACGGATGGAAGTTTCCATTATACAAAGCTTTTTGCTGTTTATACCGTCATTACTACTATGTCAGGCTAAGAACATTTCGTAGAGATGTTTTTCATAGATATCGTTAAAACTAATAACCAGTTGATAACAATGCTATAAGATGATACCGCATTTAAAAATTGTCAGATGGTCTGGTCTGAGCTTAATCTGAGGACCTCTGGGTGGGTAGGCGGGTGTCTTACCCGCCGTACCATGGCGGCATTGGTACGAAATGTAGTTCTCAACCAATTTGTCGTACATTTAGCGCAGCACCTTTGTGATAAGTTTAAGAATGTTATTTTTCAAAGCATCCAACGTTAGACATGTTCTTTGACGTACCCTCACAAAAAAAGTCTAACAGCTTTAAATCGTATTATCTTGGTGGCTAATTGACAAGGCCAAATCGAGAATTTACGCGATCGGGAAAAGCTAAAATTCATGGTGTTGTGTGAATTGTGGCACCGTCTTTTTAAAACATATTTTGTTCAGTTCACAATCGTTCTGTATTGACGATAATGGTTTTTCGAGCTCAGTTCTCAAAAACATGCGGTACAATGAGATATTTTTAACAGAGCGTGCGTTCATGGTGATTTAAGTCGTTTTAAATTTCTTTATAATTTTCCCAATTCCTTGCAGAGTAAGCCAATTAAGACTATCATATATACTCCGTAATACTCGAAAAGTGACCACGTTTGCATCACTACTTTTGTAGCAAATCTTAACTGTTTCTACGCGTTCTTCGATTGTTAAACGATCTATATTCGCAAATGGCAAACAGACCGTCGGATTTCAAACCACTATTGGAAAACCGATATAATGTATGTGTTAACAAATCGTATTACTGTTAATGGACTATTGTCTTAGTGACTACACAGGTGTGTACATTCATTGTCAAGTCAATGATGAAGTTGTTCAAAAGCTCTGAGGGTAATCACTTTATCCATTTAAAGTTAGTCGCCATGTTTTTAGCTGACAGACATAGCCTTGCTTGCCTTGTTGCATGCTCACGCAAGGAAGTCCATTATTATAATTGTTCTTTAATCTCTGGTATGTTGCGAGAGATTCGTGTCTTGTATACAGTTGAACTTATGTTCTACTATATGGAATCGCGAAGCAAGCCGCATGATATATTCGCTAAATTGAAAATGCCTTCAGCCAGAGCCACTGAAAACACTTATATTTAAATTATTCAATGTCATTCAGTGAATTAAAGTGGTCACACCGTCAGAATGTGATCCACTTGTTTGGTTAATATGCCTACAGCCACAGCTAACTAACACACTTTTATTCGATAAATAGTATCTCGCCATGAAATCTATCATTTCTTTCTAGCAGCCTTTGGAACATCTAAACCAAGTTCAGTTTCATCACATGAAATTGACTTTTCTTCAATTTTGCTAATTCCGAATAATTAGTTGTCGCTTGGTATTTACTGTTTAATTTTTATTCAAATTTATTTTCAAAATAATTTAAACAGCCTTAATATATGCTTCAGAATGTATGTACTTCTTTTAATAAACGAATTAATTCCACTTTTTTCTGTTTCTTTTACAGGTATGTGTACCATTTTCCTTAAATGTTTACGGTAATTCAATTTTATTAAATTTATTATGTAAGCCACCCTTAAAGTATACACCTTTTATGTAAGAAATTTATTTTGTTTTAAGCATACTTTCAGCGTATTCAATACAAAAGAACACATTTTGTTATTAAATACCCTAAAATACAGAATATTTACATGAAATTAATTTGTATAGAATACTTAAGGAATACAGAAAAAAATTTTTGTATATAATAAAGCATAATTTTAGGAAATTTCCTTGGAATAACGAAAAACGCTGTTGTAAAGGTGTTTTTAATTCAAGACTCCTTTCGTAAGAAAATTAAAATAATAAAAAATAAAAATTTAAAGATTATTGACAACCACATACAAGCAGCTACCAAACAAGTTATTCTACATGTTTATGAAAATTTTTTTATTTCCATTATTTTTGTTTTTTTTTTTTTTTTTTTTTTTTTTTTTTTGTATTCATTAGTACATTTTTGTATATTAATTTATAATTCTATTTCTTATGCTTTTATGATAACAAAATATAAATATTTATGAAGTCTGTCTACAAAAGAAACTGGTAGTAAATCAGTTGTTGTTTTGTGTTGAAATTTTAACAAAAGAAATTTAATTTCTCGAAACCAAAGCTCCTGAACGATAATGAATGGCAACAGCTTTAAGACATGATTTTATGTTGACAGTAGAAACAACATGTTATTTTTAATCAAAAAATCCTCTTAATGAATTTAAGTCTTTTCGAAACAATTAATCTTAATTGTTCCCTATAACGGAATGGGATGGATGGTCAACTAATTTTTATTATACCGATTGTAGATAAGATGTCTATTTTCATATTTCAAACCTGGTGGCGTTTATCCCATTTATCAAATTTGTAAAAACTGCTATGCTATCGCTTTGTAGAGATTGTAGGGTATCATAAAGTTAATCTTTACCACTTATAACTTATACTCGTATGTTTAATTTATTGGCAAATATTGTTTTAAAAACAAACCATATTAAGCTTTCAATTTTTTATGAAAAGGTACCACAAGAAACTAGTTGAGATAATTAATTAGATAAGGCTTCAAAGAAATAATTTATTTGAAAAGAAATAAAAAAAAATCTTGAAAAGTATTGGTGGAAATAGAAGCAAATATGTGTCACTCAATAGAAATAATCCGGATTAAAACTATGATCAGAATTATTTTATTTTATAAACTTCTTTACACATTTTTAACTTATTATGTCACTTGTTTTAACATAATGGTATTTTATCATAAAACAGTCTGCTACAAAAGTAGAGCTTCGATGTAGCATATGAAGTCATTTGATGAAATACGTTATTCTTTCTTTTAATACAGTACTTAAACAAATTTTTGGTTGATATTTGTTAAAAGATAATAAAAATTCGAAATCAAATGACACGTTTTTCTGAATATATTTGAGCTTTAAAAAAATCGGTCGTTTGTGCTGTAATATCACATCGCAACGGATTCCTCTCTTTAATAATTGACTTTTGCATTATTTTTTTGTACATTTCACATCTGCTTTTGGTTTATTCAAGAATAAGGTATTCTGGTACGTTCTGTAAACCGAAAATGAGTGATGCAAGAAAATGACAAACTTCGTAATAGCATGTCAACTAATAGTAGAAGTAAACCAATTGTTTCTGATCGTCGATTTACCATTTAAGAGCTAATCGATTACTTTGTCATCTTACATTGGCATGATTACATGATTGTTCCTAATCATGTTAAGTAACGTCAAAATGATTAAATAATTTTTGTTTTGAGGTCGAAACTACAACCCAATCGATTTAATGGAAGAGTTCAAAATAGATAAAGCATGCCCAGATCATGCCTAGATCAAATGCTAAGATACATAGTATGTCACTATTAGCCACAAGGTTGTACGTTTTGCAGTTATGAGCCGTCTGCAATACATAAAACAATGAAATATATTTTTAAAACCAATGGATACAACATTTTATGTCTTTAATCCTGAAATATGATTCCGGCCATCTGGCCGCCACGGTTGACTCGTACAAGGCTCAATCTGGAACACCGTATTTCGCCAATAACTCTTCGAATGTTGATTTGACTTTATATAACCACAAAGAAACTAATCCAATGGGGTTAAATTACACGATCTTTTTGGCCAATTAATTGAACCATTACGTGATATTACTCTTTCATCAAAACTTTCTTTGACATGTGGCTTTGTCCTTTTGGAACCTCATGTCAGCAAGATTGATGCCAGCTAATTGAGGTACGAAAAAACTTCTAATCACAGTAACATTCTGACCGTCATCGTTTTTGAAGACATATGGACCAATGACTCCGCTAGCTCATAAAGCGCACCAAATAGTAATTTTCGCTAAATGTAATGGTGTTTCGACAAAAGCTTGTGGATTATCTCCACTCGGAATGGAAAAATTCTACATATTTACCATTCCATTTAACTAAAAATGGGCTTCATCGGGGAACACAATTTTGAATTTTGAAGTTTGAAGAACAGCACCATTATTTTGATAAAAAATTTTAAGCGTTGCCTCGTGTATTTCTTAATCATAAGTCTTTCCATAATGTAATGTGAAACTAAACAAAGAGCTGTTAACTCGGTTGTCAAATAAAGCAGTGTTTCCAACTCAAAGTTATAAACCTCTAAAAAAAACCTGATATAAAGGATATGTCCAGCTGTCTGTCCCCTTGGGTCCAAATATTACGTCTCGTTATGCTACCATGTGTCAAATATTTTACCAAAGCCCTCACAGCTCCTGTCTAAGTTCCATCAGCCAACAAGTCTCTGTAATGAAGGCGTAGATTTTGCCCAAAGTGTCGTTGCAAGGCTATTCTTGTCAAGTTGTTAAATGCCAGGTATTCCGTAAACTACTTCCCCTCTTAATCATTACAGCTTATGCAGAAATCATTGAACTAGATTCTCACCCTTTGGACGTGCTTACCAAGAGCCCAATATTCATTTGTAGTCCCTATATGTAGTCCTTATATGTAGCCTGGGCAGTTGCAACACTTTGTTTGACCATCTGAATGCGGCCAGATTTTCTTTGGCTCGCAATAGATCGGTTTAATTGCCTACCGTTTATTTGTCTATTCCTTTTTAGAAGTGCTTCGATGTCCTTAATCGATCCATAAATACTCAAAGTGGTACTTGCCTGTGCAAATTCATCCGTCATTTAGTTACCTTCAACATTTCCTTTGGGGGTAAAATCGAACGTCTCGCTATTTAAATCACTGTCACGATGTGCAGTGTACACTCTCTTATTTATGGCCATTGCGCTACAAATATGAAGATATCCCTGTTGTACATCACTAATACCAAACCATAATTTCGGTCTGTAGAACACTACAGGTATCTGGAAGCTACAGTCTTCACTTCCTTGTCTCTTGGTATCTTTTAATATTAGAGCCATTAGAACTGCTATTTTACTTGCCTGAATTTTTATAAATAGATAGTGCGGCTTAGTGAATAAAGTAGACGTGATGGTTCAGATTGGCCCAGTTATCATAATATCCATCGTTCTCATAATAGATTCAAACTTAATCTGATGGATCCTCCCCTCAATTCAAATACTAAAAAACGCCAAAAACAATGTCACAATTATTATTCAGTCTCCCAAAGTTCAATCGATTTAATCCTTATGCAACTTTTTTCTCTTACAAATTCAATTCTTTTAATGTCATTTTCATTAGATTTCTTACTTGAATTATTTTTAATATTTTTTTTTACTCAAAATGATTAATGACTGACAGTGGCTAATGTGGGATAAGAGAAGTTTAAGTGAAAAAATACAGGAACCTTCTAAAGATTATTAAACGAAAAAAATGAAAAAAGGAAGAAGAAAAAAAAAAAACAATTAATAAACATTAACAGTTACTTTGCCAGAATACTCTTGTTATATAAGACACTTTTGTTTTTTAAGAAATATTTAACGCACGAAAGCCTTAACGAATAAATAACAACTATATTGAGATACACTTGAACGAGTTTTTTCTTTATTAAAACTAAAGTACCTCCGGCTGACTGACGACTCCCTGCTTCTGTGCTTAACTGGATCCACACAACAGAGCACAACGTGTGTGTGACAAATCAATATGTTTCGGATCACTTGACCCTAATTTGGTTCATATTTTTACAAGATGTTTTTAATTTTATCTTTTTTTTATTTTCTTCATCAATATTATTTTTTTTTGGCTTAATGATGCTTGCTGGCTGATAAAGTTGCTAAAGTTGCTAAGATTTTAGGTAAAACAGAAACTGTTTGACCAACATGTAAAAAGCGGATTAAAAATAAATTGTCTTATGGATTATTTTTTGGCAACAATATTCCTTCTTTTAAAAAGATTGTCTTTTACTTGGTCTTACTTAATACGTCTTGGATTGTATTTCATTTGACATAATTTTCAATGTCAATGAACGTTCAAGTCAACGAAATTAATTTTTTTTTTGCAATAAAAATGAATTTAAATATAAATTTTGACAATGTTTACGAATGGCACCATTAATTTTATTAGATATTGGCAATGATTATACAAAAATAAAATTAATTATTAAATTGGAAGTTAAAAAAGGAAGAATGATTGGTCATTGGGTATAAGCAATGTGTTTAAAATGCAGGATAATTAAAACTTATGATAAAAAGGAATGTTTAAGGACATATGTATATCCTTGAATGATTACTTATTTTAGTTAAAAAATAATAACTTTTTTTTATTTATTAAGAGTAGAAGAGAGTTATTTGAGATTTCATTTTTAAAATCTTGTAAACGTCGCAGCGCCACCAAGAGTCTAGTGCCTTTCTTAGCTTATTCGGGTGGCGAACGTCATAGTAAATCATCGTGAAAAACGCTGACATTTCTAAGGCAACAAATGACTGACGATTAATTTTTTCTTTTTGGTGTCATACATTTTATAGTAATTGTCGAAAATTGTGACCAAAGTTGATTTAGTCTTTCAGGCGTCCATTTTTTAGTGCGTCCTAACAGACAATATCATCGAGATTCTTTAGAGCTTTATTCGTTAACGGAGAGGTGTTACAAGCGAAACCATGCATCGTAATGTCGTTAAATTTCAGCATGTAGTCGACTTATGCATGACAGGCAATATCGACAAATTTTAACATGTAATCGACTCATAACAGACATTGTCGCTAAATTTCAGCTTTTTTTAATATGGTGACATTATAATCAAGTTATATGTTATGTTACTAGGATTCATCAATGATATTTTTCATTTCGAATTACGACGAAAATATCACAGTGACAAGGTTGTTGAAATACGCCACCAGGATGTAGTAAAACTGTAGAACGTTGCAACGCCTTCTAAAGTTAAGGAGTTTAGCGGCTTTCTTAGCTTATATAGTGAGAGTCAGTATAGCGTTTCAGCATCATCTAGATTTTCTGACTGTAGTGCATATCTTAGCTTCTATAGCGAACTTTATTATTCTTCTTTATTATTCTCTTTGTGTCAGTTAATTGATTCATAGTAACACAGCGATGACTGCTTTACGCAAACGAGACTTTTGTGGTAAATGCAATCGTTTTTGCTTATGTTCAGTACTGAATCTGCTTAAGCTATTCGTTGGTAATCGTTTGAAATTTTTCAAAGCAATCGATATGAATTCTTTGGTGCTCTTTAATCTCGGGTGTATTGTGTGGATCCGTGCTTTACTTTGATTAAGCGAAAACAACGCCAAACATTTTTTAAACTATTCTCAAGGTTGCACTTACTTCGATTGTAAATAACAGCGAATCGCATCCCCTTTCATAATAAAAAATTCTTATCGGGTTATCCATTGAATAATTTTAATAGCTTTAAAAAACCTCTCTTCGGAATGGTTATGTATTTAGTGAATGTTTTGCTATTTACGAATATGGATCGTTTAACAACCGAGGAATACATAAAAACAGTTAAAACGTACTAAAAGGGTGCTAATTTAAACATGGCCGAACTTTCGAACAAGCTCGTTTCTCACTGAAAGCAAAATTGTTGCATATGGGGCTCGGTGAAACCAGAAGTGATTGTAGAAAAGCCATTGCATTCGGAAAAGTGTATTTTTTCGAAAATGACCAGACGTGGTATTTAAATGTCAATGTATTTGGTACTTAATGGCTAGGTCCAAGCATTATAATGAAATAAAAGTTTGATCGAAGTCATAGCTTTACTTTTGAAACTGAAAAATTGATAACTCTGTGCAAAATATAAAATCAAGTAGTTTCGTTCCTTTTGTCCGACATTACTCTATGGATTTTATCAATTATTTCTAGCGTACCGATGTTTTTTGGACGACCTGAAAATTTGGCATTATTTATGGTGGTACGAACACAAATGAAGCACTTTCTTAATCATTGAAAATATTATTGCACAGGTTGCCGCCTATAAAATGTAGAGTTTTTGCGTTGAAAAATACTAGTACTGGCAAAAGAAATTAAATTTCAATTTCAGTCTGTACAAAATTTGGCAGTAGCAATTGACGGGAGCAGTGTTACCGTACTAGAAATGTGCCCTTTATGTTCGGCTTACTTAATTTTATTTGTAAACCAAGTGCGCAAAAAATTTACTTATAAAACGAGAAATGGTTTAATTCTACGAATAGAGTTCTCTGCATCCTTTTTTTTTTGTATAAATCGTATTTTTTTTAATAATATTTTGTCTCTTAAGTTTCCTGCCTTGTAGTATCTTGACATTTTTTTGTTTGTATTATATTCCAAAGGGCTTCATCCATTCCTATTGTATAAGTTGTCGAAGTTTGTTTGCTGTGTTAAAAATAAATTTTTGATGCGAACAAATTTTGCAGCAGTTTTTACTTTTCGAAATATGATTGCCTTGTTTTGTTGCACTCCTGGGTATATGCCATAAAAGTTTTTATAATTTAATTACGCTTAAAAGTACACTTTGCTTTTTTTTAAATATGAACACGAACATCAATGAAAAGTTTCATGTATTTTAAAAGGCATAAAAATAAAGTATAAAGCTTTAAAATAATAAAATACATTTAGTACTGCACACCAAATTTTTTTTCAGTGCAATTTTGATAAGAGCCTGAAAGTATGCTTTGAAATTAAAATAACCTTGTAAAACTTCATTATAGTATATCATACATAGGGTGGACCATTTAAAAGTTTAAATTTAAAAAGGCAATAAAACAAAAGCGATTTGAAATTTCGCCAAATAGTTTTTTTGTTGTTGTTGTGAAGTACAATTGAAATGTTATTTCATTCATAAGCCTGCCGTGACTGGCCTCACAGTACCCTATTCGATCGAACCAATTTTCGACAATTTTTTCGATTGTAATGGCTTGTATCTCGGCAATGGCATCACAAGTGCTTAATCGTCTCTGGTTTGTCGACATAATATTTGTCTTTAACGGCGACCCACAGAAAATAGTCCAACGGTGTCAAATTACAGTTTTTCGGCGGCCAACTAACATTACCATTTCGGCCAAACGGCCATCAAATGTTTGACGCAATAAATCAATTCTGCCAAAGATCGTTTAAATCAATACCAAGAGCGGGCACAAAAAATCGGTTAACATATCTCCATTGACCGTAATGGTTGCGCCGTCCTTATTTTCAAAGAAATGTGGACCAATGATGCCTCCGCTCCAGTCACTCGTAAGGGGTGCATTGGTTTCTGTAAGACCACGTTTGGTTTTCTGAGCCTCAAATACCACAATTTTGCTTATTAACGTATCCACCAAGATGAAAATGAGCTTCATCCGAAAAGATGGTTTTAAATGATGCTCAAGCGTAAATCGATTCATTTCGTTCAGGGGAGATAATATACTGAATTTTATGACATTATAGAATGACATCAGTATTGCCAGATTCGAAATAACCGCTAATTCAAATTTAAACCGATAGATGGCCCACCCGATATTTAAGGCAGTATTTCAGTATTTTATTTGGAACGAAATAAGTTTTTTAAAAAAGTATTGTGTATATATTTAAGTATTTACTTTAAACAATTTGAAAGAATTTCCTGGAAGTATGCTATTTAATTAAGCGAGAACATGATTTGCTCTTTCTCATTTTTCAACAAAAATCAACAAAATTACTTAAAAGTATACTTTAAATATGAAATTCGCTTGTCATCGTTCTAAGGAAATAACTTGTTGAATTTACAAGCATTGCATTAAAAGCAAAAAACTAAAGAAAAAACCCGAAATTTTTCATATTTCTTCCTGGAAAAACTTTTAATAAATCTTCTTTATTGCTCTTTCTCTTTTGCTTGTCTTTTGGTATTATTTGCATGGTTAGTTAGTTTTGCATAAAATACTCAGAAAAATACAAAAAAAAGGAATGGACAAATTCAAACCCTGCACAAGTCATTATATAATAAGATTAACGATGCTTAGATGACCTTAAAGTATACTACATAAATGTTTTTTGCTATTCATTTGCTATGCTAGAAGAACATGAGCTTTGTTATTGTAATGAAATTATTGTTTTCTTGTTTGTTAAAATTCAAATAAAAAATAAAAAAATAGTTTTCAAGAGAATTTAATGTTTTTTTTTATATAGCAACTTAAATGATTTCCTAATCTACAGCATATTTAGATAAGGGAATATCTCTTAAAGGGAAAACTGTGGGGTTTCATCTTGTAAGAGAGAAGTGTAGGAAATAATTTCTTAAGTTGTTAAATTGAATTTCTCAAAACAGACAGTATGTCAGTATTTAATTTTCATTTTGTTCTACTCCTAAATGTAGGCAACAAAAATAGATATAAGCAGTAAGCAGTAAATGGTTCTTTTAAGAATAGTCATTTGTCTGAATCACGTTGATCGTTAGATTAAATTAAAGTTACATATGTGATAATACGAGGTAAGTTTGATAATTTTTAGGCTAAAAGTAACTTTTAGGCTAAAAGTTTGTTTTTTATATTTTATTTCTTAACACAGTCGTCTATTCCTCTCAAAGAAAAGCATTTCTCAAAACAGGCGTTTATTTCAATGATGGGTTAATGGGTTGAATCAAATTTGTTACCATCCAGCCATTTGTTAAAATTTAGAGTCAAAAAATAGTCACAAGGTAACAAATCTTTAGAAAAAATACATTTTTTTAAAGTGACCATATTGACTTTATTGGCCTGATTTAGATTAATTTGATCATTTTTTTAACTTCAAAAAATGGTTCCAGGCTTAAAGTTATGTCAACAAGGAAGAAATAGAGTGTCCGGTTGATGGATTCAAAGTATCAAAGCTTTGAAATATCGTTGCTTATGTTGAGAAAGAAGAAATATTTGCTCAAATTTGGTATATTATGAGTTTAATTTAATAATTTTAAAACTGCCTTCGTATTTTTTGTGTGTGCAGCATTGTTGTTATTGTGTTATTTTGGCTGATTTTTTTAATCCCTTTAGAACTTTAAATTCTAAAAAAAAAATAAAAATAAAAATGTCGTTTTTTCAACATATTTTTTTTTTATTCGAAAGATCAATATGTAAGTGGCATTATTAAGAAAAATTAGCTAGGGCATATGGCTCCCTATAAGGACCCTTTCTGTTATGCTTGAATTTCCTCCCTCCGGGATAATCATTAGGCAACAAGTTAAACTTGTAGTGGTGAGACTACACATCCTAACACGCCGGCATATAATCTTCTCGGAGCTCTCCAGTTCAGTAAGTTGTCGGGCTAGTTTCCGACTTAATTTAGGAAATTATATTTCTGTGGGCGGTCTTTGGTTAATCATCAGGACGTGTTAGTTCGAAGTCTAGTGTCTTGCGTGCTCAAGTGTGCCTTGATTTATCTTCCTCCTGCTCTTCACGAAGCGCATTCTGGAGGTCAAATCATATTATTCTCCAAGTCGTCAGTTGTTGCTACTTTATTAGCATAAAAAACGGTTATTTCACGTAACCGCACAGCAAATAATCAAAAGTTCTAAAATCCCACTACCATTGTTCGAAGTCAACGCATCGCTGAATTTTGATTTCAATAAGTCGATGCTCGACGTCGAAGTATGCCCATAGCGTCATTCTGTTAAAACCACATCTCACTCAGATCAATATTGTCCATATTTTCTAACAAATAATCTCTATTGACAGTAACGAAAACTCCGCCTTCATTTTTAAAGCAAAAATAACCCATGATGCCACCGAGCTGGTAAACTGCATCAAAGGGTTCATTTTTCTAGATGTAATGAAGAGACTATTGTGAATGGTTTCACTCCACATGTGGCAATTTTGTCCATTAAGCCTAAACTGGTATCGTGGGGTTAAAAAGGACCCCAATAACACTATAAAAACGTCATTCAAAGTTGAAGATGAAGTTCAACTTGTAAATTATAAAATAGCAAAATGTTTCAAATGAAATGAAAACAAATTTGATTTAAATTTAACAAAGAGATTATTATTTCAGAATATATCAAATATGTTTTTAAAAATATTGATACCAGTTAAGGTTTAACAAGGGTTGATCACTGAATTTCAAAGTAAATCCATGTGTTTTGGTAACGTTGTTCAAGCGCCAATCTATTCTTGCGTTTGACAGTTAACTCTTATGTAAGTTTAACATGTATAAATTCACAGACACTTATGGACTAATGATAGCCACATATCGACCAGGCATTATTGCAGGATACTGCGACCCATGGGATCTATCGTGTCTCTTTCGGTCTATAGTTTGTTTAGCAGATCTGCTGCCTTCCTAATGAATACCAGCAGAAACCCTATGTCTACTTAAACATTTCCATTGTTGTTCCCTTCACCAATACTTTTAAATTTTATGCATATGGATGTTAATTAAAAGTAAAAAAGTTGAACTAATTTTTTATTTGTTTTCAAGAAATTAAATTAATGTTGTTTTTCATAATTTGAAAGGTTTTTTGTTTTCTTTTATATTTTAATAGCCAAACATTGATATGTTTGAAGTCTACCGATGAATGTTTTTCTCAATTTTTTTTTTATTATTCAAATGTTTCGGTTTTTGTATTTTCTTATAAAAAAAAAAAAAACGAAACAAAATTGAGCAAAAACCTTGCCAACAACAACAATAACATTTTCAATGCGTTGTTGATTAAATTTTATTGGATATGCAACAGCATTAACAGCAAGAGCCGGCCGGCGTGCCTGCGTGCCGGGGTACCTGTAGATTCCATAAAAACACACATTAAGACACCATCTGAAACATAAACTGAGGACTAGTGGAGGTAAAAATATTTATATAATCAAACCGAAAAATACAAAAATTTAAATAAAAAATATTTAAAGTTTAATTAAAGCATGTTTAAGTCAAGTTGTTTCTTTCAATTTCTTTTTTTTTTTTGCTAAACTTTAAAATTCAAAAAAAAAACAAATTTCTTTGGGTGCGTGCGTGTTTGCTGGCAATTAAAGTAAAAAAGCAAAAGTTGTGTCTTTTTTATACAAAATTGTTTTTTTTTTGAGTTTCATTTATATCGAACGTATGTTACACGAAATTTAAAGTGACAAACAAATTAAGTGCCCAATAAGCTTTAAAGAAAAATTCAAATTTTCGGCTAAAAAAGAAAAAACCAAGATAATTATTTACTTCTTTTTTTTCTTTGGTGGGTTTTATTTTCCTTAGACACTTACACACTAAACTGTAGTCGCTCGTGTACATTTTCATATTTGATACACATTTTTTTCATTTTCTTTTCTTTATAATCGTAAGTGCGACTTTATGTTGTTTTTGGATAAATTCAAGTGGGTGTAGGGTAGAGCGTTACAATTTCATTGAAAAAAACGTTTCATAATGGTGTGGTACTTAAATATGTCAAAGCAATTTATTTAGTTTTAAAATTAAAACACAGTTTAATTAATAATTTATTACAATTTCCGGAAAATTTCTTGAAATAAAATTTTTTTTTAATGTTATGATTGGGCTTTAAAAAAGAAAAACGTTAATAGAATACAAGTCTACTTGAATTTTCGTTGTAGTTGCTTGGAAATTGCAAGCTTAAGGCATATTTTCAAAGCAAACACTGCAGGCAAAATTTCCCAAAGGAAATAAGTCTTATTTCGCCCTCAAACAGACCGTAAAAGCAGTTGCATAGTTCCGCAAATGTTTGTATTTTAGTGCAGTTATGCTTATGTTAACGGCTATCCACGAGGGCATCCCAAAACTAACCTACCTAACAAAGGAAACGTGATAAATTTAAGGAAATATGTTCTTTATTTCTTACTATAATCAGGTTACCGTTTATAGTGAGAACTATGTAGTACCGTAAAATAGCCATCAACCGCTGACCACCTCTATGCATTGTTGACAAATCTTTTATCAACGAGCCATATTTTAAGTTTGAGGGTGGCATGGCGTAATAGTTAGAGTGTTTGCATACAGCACAAGCGGCTCGGGTTCGAATCCACCTCAGAGAACATAACGAAAAAAATTACAGACAAATCCATCTAAGGGAAACCCCCTTGATATTTCAAATTACCTATGGCGATAACTAACATCAAACGAATGATCTGGAGAAAACGCCACCTACTAGAAAAAACTAACAATGCTGAGTAACGATCACCATCACCACCTACGAAGGATCTTCACTACTACACAATCACATGGAGGCGAGCTACATTAGACTATTCATCTATTCAGCTTAAAAATCAGCTATTTGATGAAACAAGACAACGTGGATGCTTTGTGTAAAGCCAAATGCTTCCTAGAGAAGTAACAGAGAAAAAAAGGGCGGTTCGGTAATGTAGTTGATCCGATCATTTGCCAAAATCAAATAAATTTTCGTAAAAAATCGACGTCTGTATGTTTATTAATAAAAAATATTGTAGTACTGCAAACCTTTGGCCAGCCCTTGACTAGTATAAGGTTTCCCTATAATATTCCTCTCAATTCTGTTGCCCTGACGAACTTCAGAATGATGGCGGGTGCCAGTAGTGATAGCAGCCATCTAACTACTTTATAGGCGCCTCTCCTCTCCAGTGATTCTGTTTAGGTAAGGAGAGCCTCGTTAAATCAAAGCACACTTGAGCTCACATAGCACCAAGTTCAGCCCAACTGGTCTTGACAATCAACCAAAGGCGTCGTACAGAAGCACAATTCCTCAAACTAAGATAAAAAACGGCCCTACAGCCTAATGAAACTGGCTATTAACCTGATAGCAATGATCGATGAAGGTGATTAAGTTTAGTCCTCGTAGAATCTGCACATTTTATTTGAAACTACTTTTATTCTATTCAAATGTTCATTTTGTCTGCAATATCCGGGCAATAAGACGATAATCATTCTCAGGCTATTCTTAGATAATTTAATACAAGACTGATTGATACCTTTTTCCATCTTAGTTTCCTAGCAAAAGTTTAGATTGGCCCCATTTTGGCTTAAGAAAAGTATACGCTTCTCTTTCTTCTGCCTTTAGCAAATCGGGATCTTCTAAACAACTCTTCCCACTCCACAGAAAGGTTCTAGACCTATTAGCAGCGTAGAAGAACCCTTTCCAATTAGCTCATCAGCCCGTTCATTCCACCGAATTTCCACATGGCCGGGACTTAGTGGAGACTAAGTGCTCGAGTAGCAGCTTTACTGTCAAATATTATGGCTATGTCCGGCCTTTTTTACTTCCTGTCCAAGTTGAATTGTGTACATCTTTCGTTGGCGTGGACATTCGCTCGGGAAATGCTCGCAAGTTTTCCCATGGATTCCGAACATTCTCTACTCTTGCACCACTTTCGCTCTTTGACCCAAACGTAAAACACATTATTGTCTGTCTGCTAAAGTAGAATGAAGCCTTCAGACCACCCTATTCACTCTTACTTTCAAAACAACTCAGTTTCAAAACAAAACGTTTTTCTAAGTTGTAGAGCGTCTTTGTCCGTACAACTTTACTACTTTACTGGTTCATAATAGACTTCTTGCTATTTTTATAGGGAGCTTTTTTAAAGCTTGAAAACTTAAAATGGGAATAAAAAAAATAGAAATATTGTTGGAATGAAATTTTTGTATTTTAATCTGGTAGATCAATTCATGGCATTTTTTTGAATATGATTTTCGGTATATGTGTGCCGCTGCTACGAGTTACATGGTCTATTCGATGAGGGCAATTTGTTTTACTACTTTTTCCAATAAACTTAGCCGTATGGCGTTGATGATTGCTTGATGTTGGCTTTTATTTATTTATTTAACTTAATATAGAGGGGTTAAATCGCAAGAACGTGGGGACCAGTGAACAGCACCAGTTCTGGAAAAAAAAGTTTTCATTAAATTGATTTTGCAATAAATCGATTGTTAAGCTCGCTGTATGGCAAGTTGCAACGTCTTGTTGCAACCAAATGTCGTTAAAGTTTAGTTGATTAATTTCTTAGTTGAACGTGAACAGGACCACTTCCGGAAAGAAAGTTTCCATTAAATTGATTTTGCAATAAATCGATTGTTAAGCTCGCTGTATGGCAAGTTGCAACGTCTTGTTGCAACCAAAGGTCGTTAATTTTTAGTTGATTAATTTCTTAGTTGATTGTGTAAATTCGGTTAGCACGGATATCGCGAATGTCGCGAACATCTCTATTTATATATTTCAACGTAAATTTCCGCAATTCGAAAGTTTTGTTTTGGCATTAAACGATTCATGATGACTTGCCAAATCTTACTGTACAGAAATGTGAACACAGTTTGACATTCTCAGCTATCAAACCATAGTTATCGATATTGATAGCTCTCATGCAGCTAAAAAATCGAATGTTTTTTCAAATATCAGTTGAAGACAATAAATTCTGGATTAAATACAGTTTAGATTGTTGAGTAAAAACAAAATAAGACAATTATTCACTTATGAATTTCTTACATACAAATTTCTTACATAATGTAATAATTATTACCATATTCGTTACGGAAAATTTATTGCTTACCATACATAAATTTTGGTCTGACGGATTGTAATTTTAATTATTTTTTAAATTTTAAAAGCAGATTTTCGAAAAGAAATTTATATTGTTTAGCTTTAACGGTTTTAAAATGTTAATTAAAAAGTGTTTGTTTAAATTAGCAAATAAATTACAATTAAAACAAATAGTTTAATACTAATGCCCATAACTTTTCTTTCCCTCTCTCTTTTAAACAATTAAATTTAAATATTTACAAAATAAATCGTTAAACAAAAATGCATAAAAAACTCATAAAAATATTGAAAATTTCATTAATTAAATGACAAAAACAAATGTGATTGTGATTGTCATCAAAAGCAAATTACATGCGGTAATAACGGTTTGCTTTTTGAAAAAAAAAATTAAATAAAAAAAAATTAATCAATAACATATTTATACATATTTACATGGTAATAAAAAAGTTTTTTTCTTCAAATTTAACTATAATTGTCAAGATCAGATGAAAGTTGTAAATGAATAAGAAACTGTCATAAATTTAGTGTTGCCAACTCTTTATGATCAAAACATGCTGACCTTCTATACAAAAGGCGCTAAAAACGGTACATTATATTTTATGTAACTATTTGTAATCAAGACGCGCTGTAGAAAAGCGTTCATAATATTTAAACACTGAAGAATATACTGAAATAGTAAAAGAAAACTATGTTATTCAAATTTCTATTGCTTTAAAATAAAATTTAAAATGATTTAGAGCGAAACAACCAATTAAAAACATATGCTTTATTTTTGGGTTCAGGTGTTAAATAAAGAAAATACCTAACAAAGCTGGTATTAGACAAGGTTGTGCTCTTTCTCCACTGCTGTTTAACCTGGGGACTTAACACGCAGATGATATTGCGCAATGCAAAGAATGCTGTATTCTATATAGTCAGAAGCATACAAAGTGGGCTTGCCGATAATCATCTCCAAAACCAAAATTATGCGACTCAACGCTAATAACACAAAGATCTTTCGAATTCTGAAACAGAAGTATGGGAGAGGTTCAGTCATTTTTTTAAAGGGTCCGCAAATATTTTTTTTGTTTTTTTGAAAATACTATAAAAAAAAACTACTGAATATTTTCTTAAATTTCTATTTTTATTTGAAAGTACAATCCTTCTAGTTAATAATGGGAAATAATTTCATTCAAATGGCTGCCGCGGCTGGCCATGCAGTAGCCTACACGACACATTATCGATAGTGTGCAGCTATATTTCACCAATGACTTCACGAATATTATCCTTTAAAGCGTCAATTGTCTCTGGCTTGTTGGCGTAACACTTATCTTTGACGGAACCCCACAAATAATAGTCCAACGGTGTCAAATCGCAGCTCCGAGGTGGCCAGACAACATCAGCTCTGCGGCTGATAATGCAATCATCAAAAACAGGGCGCAAAACATCGAGTGTAGCTTGGGCTGCGTGGCACGTAGCGCCGTCCTGTTGAAACCAAATGTTGCTAATATCCTTCTCTTCAATTTTTATGAACAAAAATTCGTTGAACATGGCCCGATAACGATCGCCATTGACTGTAACGGCCACTCCTTGCTCATTTTCGAAGAAAAAGGCCCAATTATGCCTCTGGACCAAAATCCGCACCAAACAGTGACTCGTCTTGGGTGTATCGGCTTTTCAATGTATGCGTGCGGTTTTTTTGTGCCCTAAATGCGACAATTTTGCTTGTTTACATACCCGCCAAGATCAAAATGAGCTTCATTTGAAAAGATGATTTTTTTGGCAAAATCGGCATCTTCTGTAAGTCGATCGTAGGCACAGATTCCCAGCGTTGTTCAAGCGTATACACAACCATATTCGTTCAGTGGAAGGATAAAACTCATTATCTGTCAAATCAGACATGAGCTAAGTGTTACTATTCATGAAATAAGCACTAGTTGAAAAAAAAACGTTAGATGGCGCACCCTTTATCTCGGCATTATTCTCACAACGTCCGGCGGTTCCAGTGCTGATATTTGGAACACATCGAATCTATTTGTCGACTGAATGCTATAATGCGTTCTCTACAATTAACAGCTTTAACTCGTGTGTGAAGTATATTTTTGAATGGTTGCGCGATATAAAATGCGGCTGTGATTGATGTCAATTCCATTCGGGCATTTATAAACCGCTTCGGTGCATTTTGAAAATATACTTACCAAAAAAAAAAGATCACACCGAGTTCCTGTAATGAAGGAAATTGTAAGAAGAAAATAAATTGGGCACACCCTGAGGAAACGAAAGTACTACTTAACAAAACTGGGCATTGAATGGAACTCGCCGGGAAGCAGAAAAATTGGAAGGCTAGCCCATTCCTAGAGAAAAGAGAGTGAAAGAGAAGCTGCTACCCATATAATGACTTAGAGACAGATAAGAGCATTGGCTTTAAATAGGCCCTTGTGATCTTTAAAGGATCTACTAATAACAACAACAATGTTTGGTATTGCAATTTAATAATTAAAATTTCTAGCTTTTTTCTTAAAAATATTTAATTTTTGTATTTTATTTAAAATAACTTATAAGTCTTGAAGAATGGACCCGTTTCAAAAGCGTTATTAACTTTTATTTCTACAAAATTTTAAATAGAAAAGCGCTAACCTATCGCGTTTTTTTGAAAAAGCGCTAAAGAGAAAAAATTCGGCTTTTCGGTAGTGGAAACGCACTGAATATAGCGCGAAAGGCGCTAAATTGGCAACACTGCATAAATTCATGATAAAATCATTAAAAGCCATTTGTAATTTCAAAAATACCGTTTTAAACTAAATAATGTCTCATTTTAAACATTGATTTTTAAATGATGGTTATTATTCTCAGTTTTAAATCTCTTAATAGTCGACAACAGTTATATTGCAAGTAATGGGCAAGGGAAGCAATTAACGCAGTATTATGCTTAAGTCCTTTGCGCAATTTTATAGCCATTTTACAAGCGCTGTTGGTCATAAAACACAAATTTTTTACCTTAAAAATATTTAACATTTTTTCGAAGAATTTTGTCTACTATTTCTGAGCAAAATAAAATTATATTTATATCTTGAAAGGAAATTTAGACATTTCCTCTTCAAATCAAAACTTCACTTTTATTGGCTGTTTTTATTATAAAACAGCGGGTAAAAAATGAAATGAAATAAAAATTTTTCTTTTTCTAAAACAAAGATAAACAAATCCAGCTTAAAAGCAAAATAATTTAGAAAATCTTTATGAGGTGCTATTGATGAAATACATCCATCACTTTTAAAAAGGAACACACACGAAATGCTTTATTTTTCTATTCAAATAGAATTTGTTTATGGCAGAATCTTGAATATGATTAATTTATTGGTTTAGATTAAAAAAAAAAAAAAAAAAAAAATTGAATTTCCGTATTATGAAATTCAGGGTTATGGTCAGTATATTTTCTCGAAAATATGATTTAAAATGAGATGTAAAAAAAGTTCACGCTGCTGTCTGGTTGGCCAATTTTTCACCACCAAGGGAATTTTGCAAAAATTGCGAGTAGCAGACGGATCATCACAGACATGTCTATACAGTGGATGCATCGAAACTTACCAGCCAACTGTAGTTAATTTTTAGTCGGTCATACTAAATGGAAATATGCAGCCTATAAATAATCTGAACAATTTGAAATGTGGACTTATTGAAGGTTTCTCCGAATTTGATGGACAGATCATGTCTCCAATATTGCAATATTTGAGGCCCTACAAATATTGAACACTGGGCGTCGACTTTTACTACTATACTACTTCGGAAAACCAAACAGTTTGGTCATATAATAAAAGGTCACAAATATGAAATGTTTCTTATTTTAAATGGTAAAATTGAAGATCGTCGTGTTGACAGTCGTAAGGAAAAGTGTTGGCTACACAATATACGTGAGTGTACCGACATAAGAAAAATTGGTGAACTCATTAGAATAGTGTCGTATATAGAGCAGTTTTTCCATTTCATTCGTAACGTTTTATAATCATCTCATACGGGATATGAAGCCAACGAGAGGAAGCAAAGATTTGCTCATCGCCTGATATTGCCATAAGGAAATACAATGGCGATGTTAAAGGTAATCTGTTTTTATTAAAATCAGCAATATGTTTAGCAAAACATAACTATAATTTTTCAACACCTCAATCCAATATTTTGTAAATAATGGCAAGGGTCTTGTAAAGTTGTTTACGTTTTTACTATAGATTGCTGATTTTAATGTAAACACAGAACCAAATAACCCGATTAACAGCCTATCGTGAACAATGCCAATATCTTTTCAGTCGAACAGTTTTTATCGCTCTTTCTTGGTTGCTACGTTCAAACGGTCGAATAATAAACGGTAAAGGTCAGAATTTATCGTTTTATAAAGGTAATAGTAGCTCATAACAAGCGATACCTTTCGAATTTCAGAACGAAATTAAGTAAACCTATCTGTCGTCGAATTTTCGCTTGCAGCATATGTCTTTTGACATATTTTTCTGTAAAAAAATATTGTTTTTTTAAAATATTTTTTAGTTTTTTATTTGACACAATCGTATAGAGTGTTGCCTGATTTATAGAGAGTTAAACAACTGGGGATACCTTTTAACATAACCCAATATGTTGAAATGGCGACTTTTTATTCCTACTAAATTCCTGGAATTCCTTATTGAAAGTCCCTTGATGATGAGACTTGAGTTTATTTTCAATGGCTTTTGTATGCAATTGCAGTGACAAGGAGAAAACAAGAAAAGGTCTTAACCTTTTCTTCGATTGTCGGCTTTAGCTCTCGAAGCGATACGATTCCTTCATAACTACATTCTTTCATCTACTCTACTTGTTTGTTTGCGCTCAGTGAACTACCACGTTAATCAACCACCCAAATGACACAAACAAAGGGAGAGTTAGGCATGACATCTTCATTGTAATGTCGACACACTAAAGAAAGCTGAAATTTAGCGACATTGTCTGTTATGAGTGGACTACATGCTAAAATTTAGCGACGTTGTCTCTTATGAGTCGACTATATGCTAAAATTCAGTCGACTGGATGCTGAACAATGCAAGATTTTTTTCTGTTACACCTCCAACCATTAACGAATTAAGCACTAATAATTCTTGATGTTAATGTCTGTCAGCACGCGCCAATAAATGGACGCCTGCGAACTCAACTTCCGTCATCTATGAAAATTTAGGCAATTACTTTAAAAAGTCACGTATGACACCAAAGAAATTTCATAGTCAGTTATCGATACCTTACCATTGTCGGCATTTGTCACGATGATTCATTATGACGTCACAGTGTACACAGTGACGACATACCAACTAAAATAACAACAACCATACAACAAATTTTACAACTCAGTAGGGATACACGAGATAGTAAATATTAACATAACATAGCTTCTCTTTTTTTCGAGTTGAGTTGTAAAATTTGTTATTTTGCTTTATTATTGTATTCTGACAATGTTTTTGTTAAAATTAATAGTTAATTTTATTCCACATTTTTTACTTACCTTTATTAGTTGAAAAAAGTACATCTATTTCATACATAAAATTTTATTTTTATTTACTTCTTTTTTGCATACACATACGAAAAAGCAGTTATATTTTGTGCTTTCCGCACTGCTTTATTTTCTTATGGAAAATAATGTTGCTTTTGCTTTTACTTCAGCTGAGTTGTAAATTGTTCCAAACAAAAAAAAAAAAAAAAAAAAAACAGCTGATTTTCGCTTTTTGAGCTGTCATTGGTGTCATCACACTGTTTTGGCTAACGTCAAACCGGATTATAGGTTATATTTAATTACACTGGTCTACAGAAAAGCAAAATTTTTTTTTTTTTTTTTTTTGAAAAAAAAATGTTCTAATTTTGCGCGATTTTTTTTTTTTTTGCAACTAAGTTACGATTAACACTGAAACTGAAAAATACAAAAAATTTATGCAGTTGATTTATAGGAAGTTTTGTTCCTAAACACTTGGTGGTAATTGCATTAAAATCGGTGAAGTCGTTTTCAAGTTATGATGAAATATATTGACATAACTACCATATTTTGGGCTAAAAATTTGCCTCGCCCGTAAAAAAATTTTAGCCCGTTGGAAAAAAACCGAAAACGGATTTGAATTTAGCGCATCAAAAGTATTATATTCCATACAGTTTTATTTAAAGGCGTTTTTTGCTGTAGACCAGTGTTATTATTAATTAATTTTTTTTTTATTTACCCAATATTTAATAATTTGTTTTTTCTTTTCTTTTATTTCAGGTATGTATTAAATCTTACAGTAACTGGTTAAGTAATATATTAAATAATCACAAGTAAGACAATTTTAATTGGTTAAGCCCGACTACGTAATTACCTACGGCATAATTTAATTGCAATGCACCAAATTTAATATATCTTTGTTTTTGTGAAGGGAATAAACACTACAAGTTGTGGTCTACAAGAAGTCGAGTTTTTGTCAGCGACGCGAATTCGGATCGGTGGTCCGCCTGCTAAATCTCACATGCAGCGTAGAGGTTTTCTTCAGATCTCCCGTTTCGTTATCGTTCGTTAATTTATTGTTTTCTGAACCAATGAATTAAAATTAAACTACCACGCTACGAATAGTGCTATCGGTAGTAGGAGTGAGGCGACCGTTGCTCGAATATAATACCGAATATAATATATGCACATATTGAATACTCTATAGTATGTGTCTATGGTGATTGGACCAAAACTAAATAAATGACCGCCAATAGATATAAAACAGAAAAGATAAATTTCGATTACATCGTATAGCTAACTACTTTAATATTTACTTTTATGGTTATTTTAAATTAAAATGTGTAAATAAGTGTTAAGATAGCCATCTACTCATCCTCTGAGCAATGAAGGAGCACTAGATCTATCAATTGTAGCTCTAAAAGGCAATTCAAATTCCTTTTGTAGTATTGATTTCAGGGGCTATTGCAGACGCTTTGTGTACTGTCCAAGGTCAATAGTTCCGTGTTCTACGCATGTTAATATAATGACTTATTTTAAATAAACAACTGAATAGATTTGTTCGTTTTATCTTTTATAAAGGGTCCGCCAAATAATTTTTTTTTTTTGAAAATGCTATAAAAAAACTACTGAATATTTTCTCAAATTTCTTTTTTTATATGAAAGTACAATCCTTCCGGTTAATAATGGAAAATAATTTCATTAAAATGGCTGCCTCGGCTGGCCATGCAGTAGCCTACACGATCGGTCCAATTTTTAAGCACATTATCGATTGTGTGCAGCAGTATTTCACCAATGGCTTCACGAATATTGTCCTTTAAAGCGTCAATTGTCTCTGGCTTGTTGGCGTAACATTTATCTTTGACGGCACCCCACAAATAATAGTCCAACGGTGTCAAATCGCAGCTCCGAGGTGGCCAAACCATATCAGCTCTGCGGCTGATAATGCGATCTTCAAAAACAGGGCGCAAAACATCGAGTTTAGCTTCGGCTGTGTGGCACGTAGCGCCGTCCTGTTGAAACCAAATGTTGCTAATATCCTCCTCTTCAATTTTTGTGAACACAAATTCGTTCAACATGGCCCGATAACAATCGCCATTGACTGTAACGGCCACTCCTTATTCATTTTCTAAGAAAAATGGCCCAATTATGCCTCTGGACCAAGATCCGCACAAAACAGTGACTCGTCTTGGGTGTATCGGCTATTCAATGTATGCGTGCGGGTTTTCTGTGCCCCAAATCCGACAATTTTGCTTGTTTACATACCCGCCAAGATCAAAATGAGCTTCATCTGAAAAGATGATTTTTTGGCAAAATCGGCATCTTCTGTAAGTCGATCACAGGCCCAGATTCCCAGCGTTGTGCAAGCGTATACACAACCATATTCATTCAGCGGAAGGATAAAGTGTTACCATTCACGAAATGAGGACTAGTTGATAAAAAACGTTAGATGGCGGACCCTTTATATAGTCTTCTAACAACAATTTTTGTAAATATATACTATATTTTTGTCTGCTATTTATATAGATAATTTTTTTTTAAACATATTGTATAATGTTATCATCCATCAATGCTTATAAAATACCAATAATTATTGTATAAAATGTTCATTCCATATAAAATGATTTCCATATTACCATACCAGTTTCGTTTTTATAAAGTAATATGATGGTGGGTTTATATATATATATGTACACTTAATCTGGTTTATAAGAGTAGCATATAATTTTTATTTTACACCTGCATCTTGATTTTTTTTCTTCTTTCTTTCTACACCTTTAAAAAAAAAATGTGTGAAACGTAATATACAGAAAAGGGCTGGTAAAACAGAGCATTTTTAGTTCACTTTGATATTTTTTAATTTTTTTATTTATTTTTTCTTCTTTAAACATGATTATAGCAATTTATTTAATATATGGCAAGAGCTAGAAAGATGGTCGGATAGACTTAAAAATAGTATTCATAAGTATAATACTCACATGCAAAGATGAAAGTTAAATAAGTTTGAAAAGAAAAGAAAAAAATATAATTTTTGATTATATTTCATATAAAATAAGAGCATATGTGGGCATATATATGTACATACATAATACATACATAAAATATTTATTTTTTACATGAAATCATATCATATAGCTCAATGCCTTAATTATTTAATTTTTGTAAAAATGTTTTCTTTGCTTCGATTTCCACACATTCAAAGTAAAAAATTATTATTTGTTGCATACACATATGTAGTCGTAGAAGAAATTTTAGAGAAATCAATAGGAATTACTATGAAAGCAAATATGCGTATAGTAGTTTGAATGAAAGTTGAACTTAAAGGGGACTTGCTATTTTGTAAAGGCTATCTGCAAATGCCTTGTTTTTTATTTTATGGAACAGAAGTGTTAAATACTATAGCTTATATACATATCTCTGGGCTGAATAATTTTTTGGTACTGCCTGGTATACCTGATCCAAGGTTTAATAATTGTCGCCTAAACTATATTTGTGGCATTTAATAACACAAGTTGCCAAAATATAATGTTTTTTGTTTGCGGAATGAAACATATATTTTTAAGAAGGGTTACCTACTGTAGTTAATTATGAATTTTTTTTGTCTACGTATACTATGTATCAAAGCTTAATGACAGACAAGTTTTTAATTTTCACCTGCATATTGTAGTATTACTTACGTAGTGGATATCAAGTAAATTCAAATTCGAATCGTCTTAGTCTTATAATTGTATGAAAAAATAAAGTAAAATTGTATGGAAAAAAAAAAATAAAATGTCGCCTAGAGCGTCTAAAGTTAACCCGAATCGACTACTATGTTTACAGTAAAGTTGTTTATGCCAAGTAAGCATTCCCTATTACAAAAAATGTTCAAAGTGCTTATTATCACTATTTTGATTTTTCGGTGTCGCATCAAGATAAAAGACTGACTTCTCATGTATTTTGAACAAACTGTAGGCTGATCCTTAGTTCCTAGTATTCCGGTAAAAATAGATCTGTGTAGTTTGGTAAAATAATGATTTGGAATGAAACTACTAACCATCGAAAAAATTAAAAGTTTAATGGGTTCATCGAAAAGTATTCAACTACAGCAGGGTAGTGACCTTTCTGAATCTAAATTAAAGAAAGGAATATTTGTGGGTCCTCAATTTAAACAAATTTCTAATGATTCGAAATTTTTGGAGCCTCTTGGTCGGCAATTTACGGACTGCTTGAAACTATTTAACGTGTTGTTCACGAATTTTAATGACTAAAAATAGTGGAAATTACCAAGTTATTGTTGCTGATTTATTTATGAACAGATGGGTGTAAATGTGTCCCTCAAAATTCATTCTTTACATTCCCATTTAGATTTGTTCCAGAGAACTATGAAAATATGAGTGACGAGTATAGTGAAGCGTCTGACCAAGATATAAAATTCTTTAAACCAAACTATCAAGGTTTCTTGGAGTGTCATAAGAGAAACAAATCTGAATTTATTTAAAAAAGCGTTAAAACTTAATTTTTAATTTTTCGTTTTTAAACTAATGTTACTTTTACGTTTTTCGGTTTTTATAAATATCTCAAAAGTTTGAGGTCCTGGATATTTTTCAGTATTTTTCCCATAGTTAAACAGCCTAAACTAACATCCCCATGCAAGTTTTATTTTATGAACAAAAACCTTGTAAACTAGTGTAATTTGAGTGTGCACGGAACGATATATTCGGACTATATGAGGCACTTGTGCAGGATCTATTTGCTGAATAGTGGTTTTAAACTACCTATGGCTTTACGGGCCATAGGGTGGCGGAGCTGATTCCTGATTATATTGCTGCTGATGAGACGGGGGTCATAAAAGTGAAACGTCAGGCTGCTATAAGAGCACTGACTGGGCATTACTTTTGAACATATACAGTGTTCAACTGGGTTGGGTTCTGTGGAACTGCGAAACCAAACTGCTGATGAACTTGGGAGAGAGTTCTCGACAGAGCGTGTGCACCTACCGGACGGGCCCGTAAGACCCCCGTTGAGCTTCGTCGTTGGATTTGTGGATCAAAGGGTTGATCGTAGAGTAAAATAAATAATAAAGTTTGTCGGCAATATCTAACTGACAAACTCAAATTAAGCTTTGGGCGTTGCCTTGACATTTGTCAAGCATTGGAGCTCAAGTGACATGCCTAAAAAAAGCGTTAAAATTGTTTCATAAACAAGTAAAAGTAAACTTAATTTTTCAACAAAAAATCACTAAACTGAAATGAAAAAATTACTAAAACGTTATATTTTATGCAAAAACAGCTAAAATAGTAATTTTTTTTTTGATTTTCCAATTGCAAAACGTTGACGCCGCGCTATTATTGAATGCTTCATACAATTTGTGTAGTCAGTAGAATTTTTGACAACGCTTAGTGCTCCGATTTAGGTTTGTATGTAACAAACAAAAAATTTTGAAAAGTAAGTGAGTTTGATCCTGTGATTCTTTTGAATGCAAATATGCATCATTTTTACTAGAGAACACAATGTTCTTTCTCACCGATGTTTTTTTCTTTTTGTTTAGAATATAATTCAAAAATGAAAAAGAAAACACCTTAGGCGTACTTTTAGAAACTGATACCTAGTCCATGTTTCTACAATAAATTGTCTGTGTACATGTCTACTTTCTAGCAATTTCGAAATTCCTATTTCAAAACCACGTCTTATCTTTTAAGGTAAAAAATGTTGTAGTTAACCCTAGATTGGTATACATTCGTCAAAAGGGCGAACACTGTTTTTATTTTTGTGTTTTCTTCAAATTTTATGTAAGTTTTTATTTAAAAGAAAAATGACCTAAATTAAGCAAAATTTATGAAAGTAATTTTAATTATTATATAAATTATCTGAAAAAAAACCATATAAATTTGTTTCCATTGAAACAATATACATATGTACGAGTATGTAGCTACTTTATTATAGGAACGGAAAATTGGTATTCGTCGATTCGATGAAGTTTACTGATAAAGGGTTAAATTTAAATACGAGGGTACTTTTTATATATCTGGAATAGCAAGTTATAAATATTTTTAAATGAAAATGGCTTTATTGTTTTACAAAATATTCCCCTCGATGATCAATACACTTTTGCATTCGTTCAATCCATTTCTCACAGCAGTTTTACAATTCCTCTTGAGACACCTCCAAAACATGGCTTTTGAACCCTTCAACTGGCTCTTCGGCGCTCGTAAGTCGTTGACCACGCTGTTTACCTTTGATTTTCGGAAACAAGAAGAAGTGAGTGGGTGTCAAATCAGAACTTTACGGGGGATGAGACATCAATTCGATGTTTTGATTGTTCAAAAATGCACCTGTTTGATGAGATGTGTGAGAGCTCCCATTGTCATGATGGAGAATGATTCGTCTTCGGCGGTTGGTTCAACGAATTTCTACGAAAGCTTCCGGCAAACAAATTGTCGTGTATCACTTAGAATTGATCGTTCGACGTTGCTCAAGCAGAACAGTGGCCACATGACCCATTCGGCCGAAGAAACAGGCGACCATTTGCTTCACTGTGCGTTTTCCATGAACAACTTTTGTTGGATTTAGCTCGCCTTGGAATACCCACACGGTCGATTGATGTCTTGTTTCTGGCTGATACGTATATATCCATATTTCGTCACCTGTCACGATTTTATATACGTCTTTTGAAGCACCGCGGTCGAAATTTTTAATCATTTCCTTACTCCAATCGACGAGAGCCTGTTTTTGAGCGATTGATAAATTATGGGGTATACAACGAGAACACATTTTTTTACAACTGAGTGTTCATGCAAAATCGTATGTATTGAAGTGGGACTTATGTGCAAGGATGCCTCTATCTCACATGACGATCTTGAATTATCAGTTCACGCACTGCAACCGTGTTTTTTTTTTTTTTTTTTGCACAACAACCAATTTTAGACGACCTTCATGGAATTCGTCAGCGACCGAACTGTGACCACGATTGAGTTCACTATAGCAGCGATATACTGTGGTTTTTGATGGTACTTTATCGCCATACAAAGAACTGAATTCATCGACAGTTTCTTGTTGAGATAGTCGACGCCGAAAGTTGTGAAAAATAATCCAACGAAAACCTCTTCTTTTTATCCCAATTTTCTGAACTCAGTGTAAACAAAACAAATAGCACTTGTACATCAAAACTTTGTGTTTATGCTAAATAATGTCAAACTTTATTATGGTGTTGCCAGATTTCAGCTATTGACATTAGTGTTGCCAGTTCCCGAAATATAAATAGTACCACTTGTATACCAATCTATGGTTAAAACAAAAGGTAAAATAGGTTGAACATGGCGCACAATCATGAAGTTATGGTCTCGGCCGTTTTATTCATAGCGATAAAATGTGTGTGCGGTACTAATTTGCCGTGATTGGTTGGTCAAATTTTAATAGACTGGAATTGTTCAAACTATTATGTTCGTTATCATTATGTTATGTTAGTGCCACAGAATTCTGGTTATTCAAGCTTTGGTTTATCATAATATATTTACATTTTATTTTTCATAATAATTGGATTTATAAGTGACTTCGGTTCGAGGCTCTAGGCAGAATTTTCAATGTTTTTTTTAAGTCCCTGTTTTAAGTTATCGAAGGGCACTTTTGGTAAAAGCATAATTGGCTCTCTATAGCCAATCTGCTTTTTTTTATACAATTTATTCCGTAATATGACGGCTCAATATTCGTCATATTCATTGAAGAACTCCCATAGAAATATACTCCATTTGGACTAAAGATCACATATAACATTCTACGATATAATTTCCTACAGTTCAAAGAATCCGCATAGCTCGATCTTAACATCTCCACATTGTTTTCAAACAGCTTTCATACTGTATACTTTCATATATATTCAGCTCATATGTATACTGCCTGCATATGCCTGATCACTTTATATGGCTAACCAGGCATAATATTTTGATTGGTTGCTGTTAAAGCTGATTTCTTTTGGTAGAAAGCCTTCAAATGGATATGCCTCATAATGATTGAAAATAGATGCATACATTCTTATAATAAATACTATATTATCTAAATGCATACCTGTGAAATAGGACTTGACTTTATTTTATCGTTTATGGGCCTTCCATATTCATTTTTTAGTGTTTCATCGCTTATATATGTATTCCTTCCAGTCGTATAGTGCATGTCATTGCATGCTTCTATTTTTTTTTTTTTCATCAATTCTTTTTCTCTCTTGACTTTATTCTTTGTTGAAGAAAATAATTTTATTTTAACATTTTTCGCACGTTCGTCGCACGTCATGTGATTTTTTTTTTTTAATTTTATTAAAAAAATTTATTTTGAGTTGTGTTGTTTGTTTTCAGTTGCTGCCTTAGCTCTGTTTCTTCATCTTCTATCATTGTTAATAGAACATCTTGTTCTTTTTTCGTTTTTTTTTATATATGAAAAAAGTTTATTATAAAGTTTCTACATGCATAATAATAATATTAATGATATGAAATTATTTTTATTTATTTTTTTTTTATTTTAGAAAATTGTTAGTTTCATCTTTGTCATTCCATTTTTTGTTTCTCTTTTTTCTTCTTTGCCATACATTTTATTATAATTTGTTCTCGTTTTTAATTTTAATGAAAATATAATAAGAAAATAGCTGCTTATAATTATACTCATATGAGTTCTTAAAACTTTGTCGCTTCTTTTGTGTGGTATACGATAATAATTTTCTCTATGATGGTTTTTCAGACAAAGAAGTATGTATATTGCAGAGTCTAATAAAATGGACTTATTTTTAGAAAGTCTTTTTGCGCTTTATAGTGGAATAAAATAGGAAATTATAAATATGAAAAGTAGAAGAAATTTTTGTAGATGATTAGTTTATACTGAAAAGTTGCTGCTATGATATATTTTGAAAAATATGCTATAAATCATATTAACAACTTAACCAATTGCTATTTCCAATAACTATTCTTTAGTCAGCCTAGAACCATATGTCTCCATGTCAATACTTTTTTTCTAGCGACAACTGCACTATTTAAAGTGCCGAGAGCTTTCCTTTTATGAGCGAGTACAGGTACGTTAGAGACAACAGTTCTAATGTATTTCTGGTGACATTGTCAACGTTTGCGTCAATAGGGTCACAAAAATAGACTAGTGAATCTTTGATTCAAATGTCTTCATATGATCGGAAAAAATTCTTCCTCGTTAAAGTCTAAAAGGTGATTACATTGGCTATGGTACACCTGGTCAGCAGTACTACTGACAATGTCACTAGTAAAGCACTAATATTTTATATTACCTCTTATATAAACAGGTCCCAGTTATAACATATAATGCCAAATCGAATTTAATATTACTGGCACTCACAACATGGGTTTTTATGTCAAATAATTACCAATTCAATTTTTATATGTCAAAGTGTAATTTTTAATATTGCTTTTGTGGCAAATAAGAAACATAAAATTTATTATTTTGTTTACAATTTTTTTTTCTGATAGGCTAAGACTTCTTAATACCAGTCTCTTTTATGATCTATAATGACTCTGAGTTGTGTCACTAACAAATCTGTTAAAATTTGTAAGAAATGTCGTTTTGTTTGGATTAAGAAAGACAATTACCTTAGTCTGCTTCTTAGGCTTTTAGAGTGAGAAACTCCCATAATCCTAACCTAAGCTTGTCTAATCGGTAAAACCTTTTTCTTACTCCCTACTTTTGGATAATTACATAAACTTCCATACAAAATTTTGAGAGAGAATCACCCAAATTGTAAACAATTATATTTCAACTACCCTGTGTATTACTTCAATTTCAGTGTCATCTTTAATTTTTGCAAAATTTAAAGTACACTCAACTCATATGATTTAAATTTTGCAAAAATTAGAGATGACACTAAAATTGAAGCAATACACAGGGTAATAGAAATAGAATTGCTTACAATTTGGGTGATTCTCTCGAAATTTTCGAATGGAGATTTATGTAATTAAACTCATAATTTGGGATTGTGCTATGAACGAGAGAGCAAATAACGAAAAAATTATTGTCGTGCGAACATAGCAAAAGAAAATCTTCACTAATTAATAAAATGGATTCTTTACATAATTCTCATGTTTCCTAAAAATATGCTAAACATCTTAAAGAATGGTAGAAGTATGTACATAATTTGTTAAACCCAAAGATGTTACATCAAATATTTGTTTTACTTTTTTTTCTTAATTATGCCCTAGATATGCAATATACTGTTCCTAAGTAATAGCACCACTCTAAGTAGTATAGGAAAGGTATTAGACATTGTAATAAAATTGTATATATTTAAAGCTATTTCGAGGCCATCTCATGCTTAATTTGAAACTGGAAAAAAATTGCAAGCTTTAAAAAAAGAAATTATCGTAAATTATCTCTTTATTACATGTTTATTTTTATTTCTTTTAAATATCTTGCTGTTTTCTTTGGGCGATTAATAATAACAACCAAATAAAAAAAGAAGCAGACATCACCTTGAATTTGTTAAATTATTTTTAAATATCTTACCGCCTGCCTGCCTTTACTTATAAGAGTACACACGCCATTGCAATCGTGTTAAAAATATATTTGATAAAAAAAAACTAATAAAGAAATTTTTGTTCCATAAAAATAAACAGATAATTATTGTAATTTACACATTTTAAGAGGGCGGAGCACCTTTTTCCAAATGCAAACAACAATAGCAAAAGCACAAAACAAAACTGATAAAGTTTCAAAGGTAAATTCAAATTTTATTCACGTTAATTAAAAGAAGGTGGTTTGTTAGAAATAATATGGCCACGTGTTTCTAAAAGCAGCTTTTTATACTTAAAATTTGTTGTATGATTTTAGGCAAAATAACATAAAATTTTTTGTAATTATACTTGTCATTCTGTAAATACCATACATAAATTTACTAATGACATTTTTGTGCAAAAAATTTATGAATTTTGGTAGCGAAATGCATACATAGATACATATAACAGGTGACTTTTTTGCCATTTAGCTCTCCAGAGTAAATTTTTTCAGCGTAACTCCAAAAATGCTTAGTAAGATTGACCATTTCACCATGAATAGACTAACAAACGAAAAACGCTTGCAAATCATTGCATTTTTTTAATCATGAATTTTAAGTTAGAGCAGCTTATTTTGATGAGCTAGAAAACGTGATCACCTTCAGCGAAAGTGGTCTTTTGTGGCTCAATGGGTATGTCGACAAACAGAATTGCTGAATTTGACGTGAAGAGCAGTTCAATAGCTGCCATTACGCCCTGAAACATAAACTCTTTGGTGAGGCTTGCGGTTGTCATTGTAAGAAAATCGCAACATTAAAGTCAATGAAGCAAGATACCGTGCTGATTATTACTGACTTTTTTTTTGCCAAAATTGAACAATTGGACTTGTTTGACATGTGGTTTCAAGAAGAAAATTCCACATGCCTCACGGCATGCGATGTCAGGAACCTGTTGAGAATCGAGTTTAGTGAGTAATTAATCTCACGTTTTGAACAGTCCATTGGCCGCCAAGATCATACGATTTGACCCCGTTAAACCTTTTTTTTGTAAGAATACGTGAAGACCAACTACGTCGTAACTGTTGACCGTCAACAGAGGGTTATCAGAAAAAACAGGTTTAAACGAAATTAGCAAACTTTACTCTTTGGCAAGCTTAACAGTTAAAAAGAGTATGAAATTCTCAAAATAACGGTGCCAATTAAAATGCAATCGAAAAGTAGTTTGGCAGAGTTGATCATTATATTCAGAAATTTTATGCAAAAATTAAAAGATTTAGTAAAAAATTGAATTTTCTTAATTGCATTGAATTTAGAATTTTTTGGGTAAGAACTTGAAGTATTACTTTTATAATATATAGATATAAAGTTAAATCAAACAACGGTTTGGTTTCAATGGGGATATTTCTGAACACCGTCTGTACGTTCGTTTTGGTTCTGGAGCTTTCCAAGTGCATTTTTTAGAAATTGGGGCTCGAATTTATAACTTTTAGCAGAACTCTATACTAGAACAAAGATTATTGACACAATTTAATACATAATTTAAATTCAGGTATTTAAGGGTTAAAAATTGAATGGCAGGCAAATTGCCCACAAATAAATCACCCCTATTCTGCGTTTCGATACCGTCTCCGCATACAATTACGTTCCAATCGAAAATTTATATTCCAAAAAAAAAAAAACTGAATTGAAAGAAGAAGAAGACAATAATGTTCTCAAAAGCAAGGAACGTATGAAATAGAAGCAGAAAAATAAGCAAATTGTAATGCACCAAAATATGATGCATACGCAAAGGGGTTCAATAATAAAACACTGTCTTCTTGTTTGTCTATTTCATGCAAATGGACAAGCCATTTCCATTTTGTATTTAATAAAAATAAATATTATACAATAATAAAAAGTGTTAGTCATATAATGCTAAAAAAAGAAAAAAAAATCGAAAGATTCTCCGTCACAACTTTAACAACTTAGAGAAACTTAGCTACGGTCTTAATGGAAAATACGAACTATAAAAATAATTTGAACGGAATCAAAACTCAGAATACCAAATTTACCAGATGGAGAAAATTTCGATTTAAATCAAAACACAGAATAGGGGTGAATATTTCAATCACTTGTAAATTTGCTGTTTGTTTCTCTCAATATTTTTTCAATTTTCAATGTTCTTATGATTTTGGCTTAATTCAATTTTCTAATAAAATCTATACCTTTGTCGTACCACTGTGCTTGTGATATGGTTTAATATTTTTTAAACAATTTTGTTAAATTGTTGCAATTTTTTTTTAAAACGCATGAAAATCAATTCTAAATTTCTTTAGAAAATTTCTTTAAACTTCAAAACTAAATTTCCAAATAAATGCAGCAGCAAGCAGTCAGTCAGCAAGTCAAGCATTGAATTGTAACAGAGCAACGTGTTGAATTTACAATGAAGATCATTATCTACTATATCAGCTGCCAAGTGGAAAAATTAATTACAAATTAAAATTTATTTTTTGCTTTTTTTGCCTTTACTTTATTTACTGCGTAATATGGTAATAAATTTAAATTAAAAAAAATTGAACTTTTTACACCAACTACCCTTAGTCCTATCGACTTCAATTAAAATTGACTTAAATACATTGACATAAGAACAGTGAAACAATTAATTATGAAAATTAAAGACTTATTTAAAATTTATTTACTTTTTTGTTGGTTTTCTAAAATAAAATTAAAACAAAAATAAAAAAGACAGTGTGTCCTATGTATGATTAATAGGTAGACTTTTGTTTACAGTAAGGTGTTTTTTAAAGAATTCTAACTACTATTGAGCAGGTTTCACTGTATTACACATAATAATTTTTTTTTTACTGTCGTTGTTACGTTTTGGACTTTAGCTGTTGGCAATTATTTTAAAGTGTTGGTTGATGTTGTGTTTAGTTTTATAAATGCTGTTCGAAATGAAATAACCTTGGTTGCCTTTACAAGTTATTGGCAACAGTTTTTCTTTGCTATTCTTCTTAAAGCGGCATGTCTGTTTGTCAGTAGTTTATGTATATTTTTAATCACTTCTACTGCGTATGACTTAAGGCAACTTTTGAACTATTTTGCTATCTCTCCCTCTCTGCACTCAAATCAATTTATTTTCAAGATTAGTCTCAATATAAAATGGAAAAGCAATTATTTCATACAATTACTTGTAACATCTTTGGTTCCGCATAAAAAGAATTGCATAAAATTGTTATACGCGACGCCTTCTCTGCATCTTTGCAGTGTTTCATCAGAGCGCCTAGACGCCATGTAGTATTTGCTTTTCCACTTTTTCCTTCTTTTGACTTATCATTTCAATTGAAAAAATAGTGAAAATTGTAATTGAAATCGACAAAAATTTAATTTAAAAATTTTACTGTTTAAAGTCAGTCAGTTGTTGTGGTCGGTAGTCAATGTATGTCAGTAGGCTGGAATTTCATTTTCAAGTGATTTAAAGCGAAAATAAAGAGCTCGCTGTCTTTAAAAAATGGGTCACAAATTAATCTCAATTTTCAATACTCGTACTCTAAAAAGAGTGATTGTTTTAATTAAGATAAAAAAGAAGACAAATATGTCATGAAATTAAATACAAACAAATAAAATAAATTGAAGGCAACGCAGACAGCAACACTAAATAATTAATTGCAATAATCTGTGATGATCATCAAACTCAGTTAGTATGTTTGGCTTACAGATAAAAATAAAACGGAAAAGACGACACGAAATAATAAACTTAATACGTAATTATATACGCAGTTAAACTATTTATTAGGCGGGCTCATAATTATCAGTAGCCTCTTTGTGCCCTTTAAACACTTGTGCCAACACTTTTATGCTCAAGGCATTTCTCGTCATTATGTTTTCGTGCATTTTTAGCGATACAGCTTTTATTTACTCAATCATGGCAGTGGTTCTTTTATGTGTCTGAAGATAAATTTAAATTTCACTAGCACGGCCACTTTACGATAACAGAATACTGTTAACATTTTAACAGTATCTACGAATTAAAGAAGTGTAATTTTCAAAATTTAGTATCCTGAAATATGAAATAATAGCACATCCTCGTCGGAATGATGTTCCAGATCTTTCCTCCTAGATTAGTTTTTGAGTCATTTTTTTAAATTGTGGAATTAAATAAAGCAATTTTTTTAATTAATCTATTAAACCCGAGACTTCTGGTCGACTAGACAAGACAAAATACCCTTTTGGTCTACACCGATGGCTCCAGGGTGCTGGTCAGAGTGGGCTGTGGGATATACATTGGGGGGTTCTGACATTAGACTGTCTTCTAGGTCTTATAGGTTGCCTGACCACTGCCATTTTATTCAGGCAGAAGTCATGGCTGTACTGAAGGCTGTGCAATGCTAGTTGAGTGACAGGATTTTTCTTGAAAATCTTGTGATTTACTCGGACAGCCAGGCTGCAATCAAGTCCCTTACATACATACATACGTCACCTCGACGTCTATCCTCGTCCATGAATGCCGAACGCTTCTTATGGAAATCTCGAATCATTCGAAAGTAACTCTCATATGGGTTCGTGAACACATGGATATCGTCGGAAATAGCATTGCCCGCATTAGGGAGATCGGACGGTCATTATTCGACCGGTTTTAACCGGTTTTTTTGGTTTTGTCGAATACGAATAAACCGGTTAATTTAAGACGAATAACCGGTTAATTGAAATAAGTATAATTTTTATACGTTTGTATATTTTTTTATTGAAAATATGCTCATCGTTTAACTATTTGTATAAATTTAATTATTTTTGTATATATGACAACCTTGAACGTTTTACAAAGAACGTGAAAACCAAGGTAGATCGAAAATGATATGCACTCTCGAGCAAAACTAACCTTTTCCAATCTTCTGTAAATAAATATTAATTTTTAGATATAAAGAATGATCAACTTGACTCATTGAAAGCCCACAAACGCCGGTTCTGAACGGCAGTGAAGTTTTTCACAGCGTAAATACACATAACCAGTCGCTAGTAATGTTGCGGATTGATATCGCTGTCGAAAACTGTCAGATGGTGTGACCTGATATTGAACCGACGGCCTCTTGGCTGGAAGGTTGGTTCTTACCTAACATACCACAGTGGCACAGGCCTATTAAATACGTGGTGCATGCATAAAGTTACATACAGTGCTGCTCGAAATCCAAGTAAATTTTCTTATCGAGGCAACTGAGAAATCGTATATTACTAATAGATTTATTCAAAATAAAACATTTAATTTTAGTTATCTTAGGCACCTAAATTATAACTATAATAACAAACCTTTAACTCCAGTCTATACCAAGTAATACAACAAAAACGAAATTAGCTCCTTGAGTAGCTGTTCGAAACTTAAGCAACTTTCAGTGCATTGTGTAATAAACTTAGTTTTTATGGCCTCCGCGCACCGTTTTGGCATAGTTTTTATAAGATTTGTTAGAATTATTGTTAGTATTCATTGCCACTTTAGTTTTACTCTCCATCAGCTTCTGCTTATTTTTAAAACGACGTAGCCCAGCTCTGCGCTTCAAGAATTAGGTACATTTTTATTTAAAAAAAAGAACCGGTTAACCAATAATTTGAATTATTATTAACAGAAACCGGTTTTTTAAGTGCTACTTTTCGAATTATTCGAAAACCGGTTTTTGAAAAAAGTCGTATAATCGATCTCCCTGGCCCGCATTTTTCGAAACATTGGTTTTTGGATTGGCTAGGTATTTTCCAATCGAAATGTATGGCTCAAATTCGTTGACATTATTAGGGCACGTGCTCTGTTGGACCGGCCGCTATATGAAGAACATTAAATATCTTCTTTCCTTGAACGGGCCATTGCACAATTGAAAAGCATGTCGTTAGACTCGACGTTCCCTCTCATGATTTCTGCAGAAGCCGCGGCTCTGAAGATTAGGAGGAAACTGTCTTTCATCTCATATGTCAGTGGCCCTTGCCACTAGAGGACAGAGGTTTATAGTTGCGTTTGCAGCTTTATCAATGGCGTATACCAACTTCTGCTTAAAGAACACTACGTGTGTATTTCTCAAAGCCCGATGGACTCAATTATTTTCGCTTTTACATTTCCATATAAGTTTCGGGTATCTAATTTCTTCCAGATACTTTGCCTGACTCTATTCAATTGTTGTTAAATTTCCTTCGCGAACATATACAGCACCGCCATTTTTATTACTCAAAAAACTGAAAGTACAATGATAATTGTTATTATATTATACATACAAATTATTTAAATATTTGCTATTTTCTTATTATAATTTGTATTGGACTTAAAATTCTAAATAAAAAACAACTTCTTTACTAATACGCGTTCACTTACATATATAAGAGCTTTAAGTTCAAAATATAAGATTTTGGCAACACTGTGTCCAATACTAATCGTTTTGTTTACTTTTTTTATTTTTTACTATTCTCTATTTGATATTTGTTAATCTCATTCTCTCTCTCTCCCTCTCTTTTAAAAGATACTCTTAAATTCATTTAAGAAAAGTGAAAAGATAAACATACACTTACACATGATCCATTGCAACAAGTACATTACTATGTAATTATTCGCATTCTCTCATGCAAATTAATTTCACTCATAAGTTAATACAACTTAGGAGTGAACAAACATGCAGCTTTCATTTTAAAATTTGAATCAATGAAATTCTTCAAAGTGATTTACATAATTGCTCAGTTAAAAAGTAATCAATTAATACATTATTTGTGCAATAATTAAATACTCTTAACTAAAATAATATTCAATAAATTTATAAAAAAAAGTAATTAATTTGTGCGTTAAAGTGATAACAAGAAAACAGAAATAGTTTTTTTTTTCTGTCTCTCTCTCTTCTATATTTGTTTTTATAAATTGTGGTGTGATTTTTTGCTTCTTATTTTCATTGCTTTTGGTTATTTTTTTTTCGTATTGTAAATAACAAGTGTAACCGTGTCATGTTCTGTTTTGTTTACATATTGCAAACAGACGGTGTTGGCCAATGCATTAAGAATTTTAATGCGTTTTAAACGTGATTAGTGGCAGCATGACTAACCTAAAAAATGTAGCGCTGGGTAAAGAAAATTTTGATTTTCAGAAAAGGTAAGTTGTTTGAGATTCTTAATAATTTGGCACATATGTATCATAAGTAACCCATGATAGAAAGTAAATAGATTTCATAAAAACTTATTTAAATCATACTTTTTACGTTTCTGGAAAAAATGTCTTCATTTTGCCTCACTTCTGCCAGTGAAAAATCGTATTTCTTTTGTTTTTTGATTCTAAGAACTACTAAAATCTTCAAATGCATCATAATTAATTTATTTAGTTTCTCTTCTAAACATTTCTACGCAGTATTTTATTGCTATGGCCGAAAACAAGAATTTTTTTTTTAGAACAAGACAATTTATGTGTTGCTGTGGTAATAAAATGTATTTGCAACGGATGAAATTTCAACGATACGAAAAATAATTAAAGTGCTTGCACCAGGTTATAAGAAACAAAGAAAAATTATTTTAAAAACTTATTTTTTTTTAAGTTAAATATGTAAACGAAAAGTTATGGCATAAGCTAAAAAAGAAATTAAAATGTATCCATTGAAAATTGCCAGAATATTAGGAAACATATTCCGTGAATGAATATCGAGAAACTGTAAAATAATTGCAATTGGAAACATTAAAATTTATAAAAATAAAAAAATATAAACTGTTTCCAATTATACCAAATGACTCATAAGCGATTTCTCAATCGAATCCATCCATACTTGGAATTAAAGTTGCAATTTTTTTGGGATAATTTAATGACGTTTATCAGACAGATTACCTTCGTTAATACTAAAAACTATCATTATTGTTTTTAATTAGAAATATCGATCGTTAATGTCTACGGATGGCAAAGTTGCAAGACACAGAGACACAAGTTTGCTAACTAATTTTTGTCAAATAATTATGAAAATTGTAATCAGTTTTTTGCCTATAGTTCTTATAAACTATACGCATTTAGAATCTACCTCTTAGGGCTTCTTAAAAACATATCGGGACCTAATTCAGCTCTTCTAAAAATGGGGGTAAATCTTTTTTTAATTAAACATCACATATCAAACCGGTCTTATTTAAAAACTCTTCTGTCTGTAGCTTTTTTCCTAAAAAAAAACTTGTTAATCTAACAAATTAATCTATTATACACAGTTAGTCTATGTTAATCAATATACAGTTGGAATCTAGTTCACTAAGGCTTTCCAACGGAATATTGGAACCTTATTCAGGTTTTCTCGAAATAAATCTAAATCCACTTTGAATTCTGCTTTCTATGTGAGACTGGACTTATTTGAAAACTTTTCTGTCCATAACATTTCCCCTGACAAACAACCTGTTATAATCTATACACAATATCGGATCCTTGTTCAGATCTTCTAGAAAGCGGAAATTACTTCAATTATAGATCAGGAGTAAATTGCTACTTCTTTCTGACAATAACTTCTTTCCTAAAAAAAAAACATCTGGTAATGATTTATACGCCGTTGGAATCTTCTCCAACGTATCGTCTTTTAGTAATGGGTTTTTAACATGGTTGACAAAAACCCAAACCACCGGGTTTTATTGGGGTTTTTGATGGGTTTTATGACTGCTTCCAAATATCCTTCAATTCGAAAATACCTATACGTTCGTATTTGTAATGCAATTTTGCACTCTTGATGGGATCAGACATTACTAAATTATTCTTTCGTATGACAACGCTCGGCCTTAAGTCGCAAAAGTTGCCAAAAAATTGTTAGAAACAATCAAATGCCACACCCGCCGTATTATCCAAAAATTGCTCCTTCTTACTGTAGGCTGTTTCGAAGCATCCAATATCTTTTGGTATCTAACAGAATCATTTCTTAAAAAAAAAAAAACATAAAATCGGCTTCAAAGCTGTATCGTCTCAAAAGGCGAGAAGTTTTGCTAAGATGAGATTTAGTAATTTGATAAGAGATGTACGCAGTAGTTTGATAAATTTGTTAATTCATTATCTTTTCTGATACTACTACATTTGTTGTAAATAAACTACGATAATCCGGGTTGGTTTAATTTGGTTAGCCGGTGGGTTGCCAACCCTGGTTATTAACCACCTTAAAATTAGATACCACATTTTAGACAAAACTGCAATCGTAATTTCTGCAGCTTATAAATTGTTAACTGGGCACAATCTGTATTTCGCTAGAATCTACTTGCTCAGGGCTAGCCAATTACATATTGGGATCTCATTCAGGTTTTCTGAAAGTGTATCCTTGGAGCACATTAATATTACGGTATATATGATGCTACACAATTTTATCACTTTTTTCGTTTCAAAAAGCGAAATAAAAGACACATAAAGCTATGATTTCAATGAGACTTTTATTAAATTATAATACTTGGGCCTTGCCATTATGTTTGAAATACAATGTTGTTTAAATGAGCCCCTCTAGATCGGTTTAAGCAGACGATCTTTTTAAGGTAGTTCTTGACAACATTTCGGGAGATATCTCGTCGATAACTCGATGAATGTTGGTTTTGTAATGCTCCAATGGTAAGGGTTTATCCGCGCAGATATTATCTTCAACGTAACCCCAGAAAATAGGGCGTCAAATCGAGAAATTACGCGAAAAGGAAATTTATCATGCCTAAATTGGTCATGTTGTGTGGTTCGTGGCACCCCCTTGTTGACACCGTATATCGTCCACTTCATAATCTTCAATTGCAGACAAAAAGAAAATCGGTTATCATACGGCTCTATAGCACTCTGAATTGACGGTAATGGTTCTCCAGCGTCATCATCGAAAAAATGCGGCCCAATGATAACTTCAGACCATAATGCACGGCTTTTCCGACAATTTTGCCTTTTGCCGTAACCACCGAGTGAGAAATGAGCTTTAGCGCTTAAGAAAATTTAATTCGAAAGGTCAAAAATCAGTGGCCATCTTTGAATCACCACTTTTGTAGTAATTTTGAACTATTTTTACGCGGTCTTCGGTTGTTAAACGATCCATATTCGTAAATGGCTAACCCTGCACTGAATAAATGACACCTCAGATGAGATATTGGATAACCCGATGTAAGCTCATTGAATAACGTCTAAAGCTACGGTCACATTTGCCAAATATAGTATTTGACGTAAAAAACGTAACCACTATTTTAGAGAAATATTTGAGGGAAACATTTTCTTTTCTGTAATAAATTAAAAAATTATTTTAAAACAAATAAATAATAAAAGAACAAATATTACTATAAAATAGTGGTCACGTTTTTTTGTCAAATATTTGACAAATGTGACCGCAGCTTAAGATATTTTTTATTAAAATATGATTAAGCACAGATTTAACGCCGATATTAAGGGGTTATACTACTTAATGTTCATAGTAGACTATTAAAATATATTTTTTCTTAACACCCGCATATACAAAATATAAAAATAAATAAATAAATAAATAAAATATTAAAATTATGTTAATTAATTTTTACACTAAATAATAAAACTAAAAAAGACCGCCAATATTATCAACAACTGAAAGTGCACAAAAAACGTTTGTGGGAGTAAGAATTTAATTAAAAAAAAAATATTCGAGACTTTTAAATAAACCCGTTGAAAGAGTTATTAAATGACAGCAATGGCTAAATTTAATTTTTAAAAATATGCAAAAACATAAAAACCACCTATAAAACAAACCATGTACCTAAAATGTAAAAGAAATAAATTTAAATATTAATTAATTACTATTTTCATAGACAACATCTATATAAGACAATAAAAACTGTGATTGTGCAGTTGTTTTAATTTACCGCTCTAATGCTGTAATACAAACAGCTTGTCGACTTTACTTTTAGAACCAACTTTAGAAACAGTCTACGGCTACAAGTTTTTTCTTTTAATTTTAATTTGAATTTTGTGTTTGTTTTTTTAAATTTTGTTTTTATTTAAACGCCAGTTGTAGGTGTACAAGTATGACAAACTATCGTTTTCGCTAGATATGTATGTATGTATGTATGTATGGACTTTAAATCTCTTAAAAGATATAAAACGGAAGGCGTTTTTAAAATATATTTTGTTGTTGTTTTTGTTGCTAGACAGTTTTAATTATTTGCAAAAAATGTACGGCATAAATGATATTATTAAATAATAATAAATACTATGTTGTGTCGCTGTTATTGTTGTTGCTGATGTTATTAAGCATTTTAAATAGTATTTAACCTCGTTTTTTCAATTTTTTGTCTTGTTTTTAATCGACTGTTAGTGCGGGAGCATATTAATGCCAATAATTTATCTTTTATAAGATATTTATTTCCGTTTCAGTTGTTAATTGTAAATATTTATTTTTATGCTTTTTTTATTATAAAAAATGATTGTTAATGTTTAAGCTTTTTGCTTCATTAAAATTATTACGAATTGCACAAAAAAAAATGTCATTGATTTAATCATTCGTTGTTTTGCTCTTAGTGGCATATGATCGCTGGTAAATTACAATGTATGAGAATTATTTTTTCTATCTATCATTTTATACTCATAATTGTGGAGTTTTTTTTTTTTTTTTTTTTTTTTTTTAATAGAAAATTTGTCATTAATATATATGTATAATTATTTCTCAACACCCACTCTTAAGGAAATATTTTTAAAATGAAATGATATTTATTTTTGATATGATATATTTAAAGGTCACAAATAACCTATAGTGACATTAACTCAAATTTATATCCAGCTACATATGTACATTAGGGTGGTCCTTGTTTAGGAAGTGTTCGAATTTGGCTTCACGATCGTTTATTTATTTTGAAATCATTAAACTACGGTAAAAATGAAAAAATTCATAGTTCGAATTGACTAGAACGTTGATTTTGACATCAATTAACTTTTAAAGCAATTAAGTTAGCAAAAAATCATTATAGACGTTTTTTGTAGAGCGTTAAATTTACTATAAGAATTATCATGTGTCGATATAATCCGTTCATTAGTGCATAACTTACAAAATTCTAAAGCAATAACCGAACTTTTCCATGTTAATTCCACTTAAAATTTTGGCTGTCGTGGGAGCCGGGTTAATTTCAAAATTAAGAGCTGCAATTTGCAACGAATTTTTTTTTATTTTTTTTTTTATGTACAGTGAACTCTCGATAATGTCAACTAATTAATGTCGGGGTTGTTCATATTTTCGACCTTGTTCACATTTTCAATTCTGATTTTTTTTATATATATTACTAAGTTATTATTTTTAAAAATCAAGGAATGAAAATGCAAAGATTACTAAAAAAAAAAACTTTTTGTAATTTATTTGGAAAATAAAAAGTTCTTAAAAATCCATTTTATAAAGAGTACATACGTAGTATGTACATAAAAAACAAACAAAATATTACGACAAAAAAAAATAAATAAAATTTACAATGAAAAAAGATAGGTACATACATATATAATTAAATATGTTAAAAAGTTCGACAGCTTCTTTGGCTTTAATATTGTTTTCAGGCGCTTCAATAAAACAGTCGTCATCATCGTCGGACTCTTCAATTAAATCATTTTCATCAAATGGCGTGACGTCCTCACAAGGATTATTGATCCAATCTCTAATGTTTACAGCAGTAAATACTTCCTGAGGGCACAATGTCTGTAGAAGATCTGCAGTAGTATTTTCTAAAGATCTAACCTCTGATTGCCACTTTTCTTTTAAAACGCTCAAAGGAACATTAAATTAGGGATCGTCTTCATCATTTACCATATTCAAAATATTTTTCCAATAGTTAGAAAAAGTTTCTTTACCAACTCGGTTCCAGGATGCCTCTAGAATAGAAACTCCTTCCTTAAGAGTGATTTTTTTCATTGATTCAAGCAAATCCCCCTCTTTTTCCATAATTGTTGCCAGAAAACTGTTCCTATAATGAAGTTTGGTGATTCTAATTGCATTTTGATCCATTGGCTGAATCAGAGCCGTTACATTTGGAGGCATGAACATAGCTTCTATGGAACCATCCTCGGATTTAAGGTCGGATTCTGGTGGATGGGATGGGGCATTATCTATTAGGAGTAAAGCTTTTACCGGTAATCCTTTCGTCGTTAAAAAATCTGTCACCTTAATGAAAAATAAAACAGTAAGAATCCCAATTTAACTATTTTTACATGTTTACTTACCTCTGGCACAAAACAGTTGTAAAACCATTCTTTAAAAATGGAAGAAGTCATCCAAGCAGATTTTGAATTTCTGTAATTTACGGGACAGATAAAATTTTTAAAACTGCGAGGATTTTTGATTTTCCTCTTACTAAAAGTTTTATTTTATGAGATCCTGACGCATTTGCACAGCATAAAAATGTTATCCTTTGCTTTTCCATTTTTGCACCTGGATCGCTTTTCTCCAATGACGTTACATATGTCTTTTGTGGGAGAAGTTTCCAATATAGACCAGACTCATCGGCATTATACAACTGATCATTTGATAAACCCAAATCTTCTATCTTAGCTTTAAATTTAATTTTAAAAGGATTTACGAACTGAGATTGCGCAGAAAGTTTTTCACCGCTTATCTGAAGGAGCCGAATTCCGTATCTCTTTTTAAATTTTTGTAGCCACCCATCGCTAGCATTGAAGTCATTTCCGTTTTCACTTATGTTTTTGTGAATTTGTTTGGCTTTCCCTTTCAACATCAACCCACTTACAGAGAGGGTTTTATTCTGCATGCAAATAAACCACTTATAGAGCGATTTTTCCATTTCTGGAAGCTCTCAAGATCGTTTTCCGGGTCCATAAAACGTATTGTTCACACATTTTAAAATATTGTCTTTTTATTTTTTATTGAACATATCGTTGATTTTGCAACTTTATACTTTTTACTTAACACTGTAACACTCGATCCTTTTTTTTAGATATTCCAAAATTTCGCATTTTTCATTTAAGGATAAAAATTTTCGACTGTTTTTAGACATTACTAATTTTAAAAATAAATTCACGAACATACCGCAACAAGTTACATAAAGCGACTAGCATTAAATACCTTTAAAATAATGGCATACTATGGTATTCGGAGAATCCCAACATTAAAAATAAATGCTTCTACAAATTAAAAAATCCTCAAAAATTAAAAAAAATTGTTCACTATTTAGAGCCATTCAACTTTGTTCACTATTTTGAGCGCCCATATAAAAAACTGAGTGTTCACATTAGTGGATAGTTCATTATATTGGATGTTCACATTACCGCGAGTTCACTATATATGGAACCTATTTAGAATGATCGTGAAGAAAAATTCGAACATTTCATAAATAAGGACCACCCTAATATACATGCATTTAGAAAGAATTTTGGAATCAAATGGGACCTATTCATCATTCTGTTCATTTAACATTTGTTATGAAAGTAGTGGCTATAATATAAAATTAAGACAAGTTTGTTAGTTTCGTGACTTTCTTGAAAAAACATATATTTTTAGTTTTATTTTTTAGCATACTTTTCTTTAAGCTTAACACAATAACTTCCACACACTTGCCATTGGGTTCATTTTCATGTTCTTCTATTGCATATTCAACTATTGCAGGATACCTACATGAGTGTTACGCTATGTTTGCTCCACAGTCATGCGAGGCATCTTAAAAACGAAAGATTTGTTTAGAAAACAGAGAAACTCGGTGGGTTTTCATTCGGCCTTAACCATTCTTCTATATCCCTGTGGTATATTCCAGAGGAAAGATATACCCTTGGGTTGGGAGAGAATTTGATCAGTTATGGGAGAATGTCTCTAGAGAGACATTGGTCTAGACCAAGCCATTTAAAAAGTTTTGTTTCACCATCTATGATGCTTTTCTTATTTTTTGCCTATGTGTGTGAGTACGTACGTGTGAAAATAAAAGAGAAGTAGCATTTGTTCTCTTACAAAACAAAATAACTGGCTTTGTTAGAAGCCTGCATTTGATATTGGATGCTACCATGATGAACATCGATGACTGATGAGGAATTTTCTTTGGTGTCATACATGACTTCTTAAAATTTTCATAGGTGACAGAAGTTGATTTTGTCTTGCATCCGTCTATTGGGACTCAATAATAGACGGATGCAAGACAAAAATCAACAATCAAACCGTCTATTAGGACTCAACAATAGACGTATGCAAGACAAAAATCAACAATCAAACCGTCTATTAGGACTCAATAATAGACGGATGCAAGACAAAATCAACTTCTGTCATCTATGAAAATATCGTTAAAAAAATTTTGTGCTTTATTTTTTAACGGAGAGATGTAGCAGACAAAATCCTGCATTGTTCAGCATGTAGTATACTCATAATAGACAATATCGCTAAATTTTAGCTTTCTTTAGAATGGTGACATCATAATGTGGTTGTCATACATAATTTCCTTTGTGTGCATCATTGTCAAGGGGATTCATTAACGAAATTGTTTTTATGACAATTTCATACGAATTTCAACTTAATACTGATATTGTGACGATAATTAATCGATGAAAATATCATACATTTTTTTATTAGAAAAAAACTGGTTAGAAAAATAATTGAATTTTTAATTTAACTTTAATGTATGAAAAATATATTTCTTATATTAAATTTTTAATTCTTTTGTAGTTAGAAGCAGCCTTAATCAACGTGAAAAAACCAATTATTAGAGTTGTAAAGTATCATTAAGTCTGATTTGACCAATTGTAATAATTTTATTTATTTTCTTATTTTTATTCATATCGAACCATTTAACCCAATTCTTTCTACAACACTTTTGGTTGTAAAATACCTGGTAAATTTTTGTAAAAGATTAAAAAGTTGTACTGCAACATCATGATGCATACCATGCAGCAGCTCAAAACTAAATGTGCAAAAATATTGTTTTTTTCTTTTGAAATAAACTACAAATTTAAAGTGTCGGCGTTTAGTTTCTTTTTTCTTCCAACACTTTTGTTGCCACACTTTCTTCTTGGGGACATCTTCTATTAAGTGCTTCTATTGCCGTTTCTAATTAAGCCGTTATAATATGAAATAGAAGTGTCAAGTATTTGGTCGTAAAGTAGCATTTTCTCTAAGTCTTATCTTCTATATTGTGAACATTTTTAAATGCACATTTTTTCTCTTACTTTAAAAGTATTTAATTTTTATCGGTTGTATCTGTTAATTGCCCGTTTTAGACCATTAAAAGCTTAGAAAGTTCTTAAAAGACCATGTCACATTGCATTGAAAGTGCATTTAAATCGTTAATTAATTCTAAAATTTATATGATAATTTTAACTTTTTCTTAACATTACGTTTTAAATTTAAATTTATGTACTTGTGCAAACTATTTTTTTAATAAATTCTTTTTCTGTCTCTTTACAGGTATGTATAATCTAAACTGGTAATAAAAAATATAATTTCACAGCATAAATACAGGTACAGCATTTATTTTTACTTTATTCTAAAAAAATAACTAAAAGAAATTGAGACGAAACGAAAGGTTTTCAATTAATGAAAAAACTATTTAGCGAAATACCGTAACTATGCCAATAGTTCCACATAATAAATAATATAATAATTCCCATAACATTTCATGGAGGAACCACGGGGACTTCTATGAGTCAATGAGCTGCACCCGATTCTAATTTCAGACTCAATAAAAGGGACCGGCTTAGAAAGGCAAATGCATTACAGAAGTTTTCAATAGTAGTATTGTAATATTCATAACCAGTTACTAGCTAATGTTATGAGGTAATACCGCTGTAGCAAATATTTTCCTTCTTCAGATGGTCTGGCTTGGGATTGAACGGAGGGCATCTTGGTTGAAGGGCGGGTATTTTACCTAACATACCACAGCGGCACAAACAAAGAAATTTATTTATTTATTTTTTTAAATATAATTTTAAAAAAGTTATAAGGGCTACTCGTTTAACCTGATAAATACCTCCTAAACCTCTTAAATTTTAAAAGAGGCAAACAAAAAAAAAAACACCCTTAACAGAGTGACAAGGGTACCCATAAGTTTTGCAGGTTTTCCGTATAAGAATAATAGCCTTTTACCTTTCGTTTAAAAAATATCTATTTATTTTTGTACGTATCCTTTTTAAAACACACTATTCGTAATAAAAAATGAAGAGATTAATATGTCTTCCATATGTATTGGGTGTTAAAATACTTTATGCAGGTATTTGTCATAATTCGAAAATATTTTTTTATATATTTTTTATGACAAACTTTTTGCCAAAAATATAAATTAACTTAAATGCCCTTGACGGCATCCAAATTTGTTGTTTTTCGTTATTAGTTTCTTTTTTGTTAGACCGGCAACATTTACCTCAAATTTCAATATGACAATCCTGGTTAGAACTGAAAAGTTTCGCTGTGTAATAATAACCAGAGAAAATAAGGAAAGAAAAATACAGTAAAACTTATCGTGTTGTCCGATGAAGCCCATGTTTTAAATAAGCGAAATTGTCGCACTTAGAGTGAGGATAACCCACATAATTTTGAGCTGGCTTGTGGAAAGTTTGGTGTAAATAACTGAACATGATTTTGTTACAAAATACTTTATTTTTTAATCTTCAAACTGACATTTAAGGTAAACTATTGAAAAAAGTAATAATCAATTCTGTATATCTGTAATCCATAGTGTCCTTTTAAAATTCGAACCTTCTTGTGCAGGTTTTTTCTCCTATTTTCAACTGAGACGAATCCTATGCCTATTATCTCGTTTGTCAAATAGCCACATTAGCTACTATAGCCTATTGTTGTCGCGAACTGTTTCACTTTGTCCAAGTCTTCTTTCTCTGGTGATGATAGTAAATAAATTATATGTAAAGAACGGGTGATTTTATAACCATATGGGTTTTCAAAATTGAAAGAAATCACAGAAGAATGAATGAATGAAATGACCGACATTCAAATTAAAAAATTATTTCATGTAAATGTTGTCCGCAGCTACGCCATATTCTGTTAAACAGTGACCTCCGTTTTTCCAAGCATTTACACAAATGTCTGAACAAGAATTGTGGTTGGCTTGTTTCTGTAAACTAGAGACTTTACGTATCCCTACAATAAATAGTCTAGTAGTGACAAATTGCATGATCTAGTTGGCCAATGAGGTGATTAATTGCTCACCAAACTCGTCTCTCAATTGGCTTATGGTATCGTGTGCTGTATTGCATGTGCCACCATCTTGTTGAAACCGGATGTCAACCACGTTAAATTTTTTTTTTTTTTATATAAGACCAGCACCCAGGGGATGGTCCCTACTCATGCAGTGCATTGTGCTGGTACTAGGAAAATAGGTTATTGGAAGGAAGACAGAGGGAGTAGTGTTTATGGTCGTTAAGAAATATTAGAAAAAGAGTAGAAGAAAGAACAGAGCTTTGCGGTACCCCTGAGTTTTCCCTTAACTCGTCGGATGAGATCCCATCTATAACCACTCTTATAGAGCGATCTCTGAGAAAGCTCGATATAAATCGAGAGAAGTGACTACCGACACCAAAAGCATTAAGTTTCGAAATGAGAGCCTCGTGCCAAACTCTATCAAACGTTGGATTCCAGATATCCCACAAGGTGGTTATTAATCATACTCTCCATAACCTTAGAGAGTGTGGAACAAACTGCTATTGGACGGTAGTTCTCAGGGTTACTAGCCTCGCCCTTTTTGGGGATTGCATTACATTAGCAACCTTGCAGCAAGATGGAATAATACCGGCGCGATATGACGCACTGAAAAGGTGACCTACTGGACGCGCAAGCGTCGAAGAGCACTGTTTCCGGACCAGTGCTGGTATGCCATCCGGCCCAGAAGACTTGTTAACGTTGAGATTTGCAAGGACCCTTTTTACAGCACGAGCTCGAAAGAATATAGTAGGCATAGTTACTGATACTCTTTCAAGTTCGGGCAGTGGTTGAACGCTCTCCGGCAAGTGAGAATTACTTGCAAACATTTCAGCCAAAAGGTTTGCCTTTTCAACCGAGTTCGTGAATGTGCGGTCATTCTTTATAAGAGCAGGAACCGAACTAGCGTTGTTCTTCAGCCTTTTAACGAATGAACAAAAGTTTTTACTTCCCCGTGGAAAAGTAAGAACTTTAGCACGAAGGTGCTGCTCGTATAAAGCCTTTTCGCGTCTAAGTACTGCGGCACATGAAGATCTCGCCTGTTTGCGAAGCAAATCAGTGTGGGCACATTTGTTATTGCGCCAATTCCCGAATGCTTCCTCTCTGGATCTGACTGCCAATTTACACGTCAGATTAAACCAAGATTTGTTTCTGTGTTTAATCGAAAGCTTTTTGGATGGGATGAAAATATCCATCCCTAGCTTTATTTATTCACCAACATTTCTGCCATGGCATCGACGTTTGAGTCAATGAAACAAAGTTTCCAATTAAAATGCCCAAAAAATCGTTCAGCTCAGCCCAACGAGCATCCTCGTAGTTAAAAATAGAGCGTTCCGTAGCCATGGGTGGAACCTCGCGAAGAGCAGTGGACGAGAATGAGGCAGAAACTGTGCAATGAATCGAATTTCCGAGAGGTGCAAGAACCTCAACTACATACTTTTCAGGGTGTGTAGTGAGGAAAAGGTCGAGGGTATTGTTCTGGTGCCCATCTACGACACGTTTGAGTCAAGGAAACAAAGTTTCCAAATAAAATGCCCAAAAAAATCGTTCAGCTCAGCCCAACGAGCATCCTCCTAGTTAAAAATAGAGCGTTCCGTAGCCATGGGTGGAACCTCGCGAAGAGCGGTGGACGAGAATGAGGCAGAAACTGTGCAATGATCCGAATTTCCGAGAGGTGCAAGAACCTCAACTACATACTTTTCAGGGTGTGTAGTGAGGAAAATGTCAAGGGTATTGTTCTGGTGCCCATCTACACACGATATATGTGTAGGCTCATTCACTAATTGCGCAAGGTGATTGTGCGCGGCAAATAACTCAACGTATTGGCCTTTTGCGCAAAAAAGCCTCTATTCATTAGCACGGTAGATATCTCCATTGATTGTAACGTTGCCAATCTACAAACCTCACCAAACAGTGCATCTTTCAGAGTGCGCTCACTGCTTCAGGCTACTCCTCATATCAAATTCGACATTCCATTTGTTGACGTGCACATTGAGCCATTCGCCGTCGAAGATATTTTTCGATAGAAATAAAATAAATAGAATAGAATAGATAGAAATAAATTAAATAAATTTTAACACATAATTCCTTGAATCTGACATGAAAATGTGTTTTTTAAAAATTGATTTCGACCGGAATAAAGGGTACATTGTAAGAAAATGATCGGTTTTAAAAATTACTTGGCAGTTTTGTCATTTTATTAGTATTAGTAGAGTGTTCGACAATTATTACAATGAATTTAATGTGGCTAGAAATTCGCATTAAACTACTAAAAAAAAGCTAACGAATTTTAACAAAGCTGTTATAAGACAAATTTTGAGTCGACTGACTCTCTAAGCGCAATGTACCTGCGACAATATTAGTCTGATTGAGTCATTCATGTATTGAAGAAGATCCACATTTGTCAATTTCCCAATATTCCCAATGAAGTTCACATGACCGTAACAAATTTTGTAAAAGTATTTGACTTAAAACCTTGCAAGCTGCAACTGAAGCTGGCAGACTATTTACTTAGCTTTCGAAAACAAAGTTCTTGCTGAAAAACTCTTTATTATATTACACAATTTATTACTTTTCAGTTTCAAATTCAAACGACTTAAAAAATTTATGGAATTCTTTCTCCTGAATATAAAAGTTTTCTTCTTGCTCATGTTATATAAACTGCTGTTGCACGAACATACTTTATGCAGGTATTTGTCATAATTTGAAAATATTTTTTTTATATATTTTTTTATGACAAACTTTTTGCCAAAAATATAAATTAACTTAAATGCCCTTGACGGCATACAAATTTGTTGTTTTTCGTTATTAGTTTCTTTTTTGTTAGACCGGCAACATTTACCTCAAATTTCAATTTGACAAACCTGGTTAGAACTGAAAAGTTTCGCTGTGTAATAATAACCAGAGAAAATAAAGAAAGAAAATTACAGTAAAAGCTTTATTGCAAAGTAAAATTTCTAAAAAAAAAAAAAAAAATAATTTCAGTGTCAAAACAAAGAGATAACTCAGCAAAGGCAAGCTTCACTAATAAACCGCTCTTAAGGTAGTCATTAAAACAAGATTGACACCACCTTATCCACTTTAGAAAAAGTTAAACTCGAAAATCCATCTGCTTAAAGCAAACTTTTCAATGGATTTTGATTTTTTTTTTTTATTACAAAATATTCATGTCTTCGGCTCATTAGATTCTAAACGAAGTAGAATTACTTAGTAGATATCGCTTTAAATAAACACGAAACAACATCTACCAAGATTATATTATCTGCACTTTTCAATTTATTGGATACTTGAATAAAAGTGACCTGAATACTTGGTTTCTCGTGATCTATGCCATAGTATCGTCGTCAGATCACATCTAAGTATTGTTCTGGGTTAATTGAGTTCTTACTGTATATAATTGCACTGTATTTTGTGAAAAGTGTTGATTTATAATTTTTGACGACCTTAAACTTTTGTTGCAACAACAATAGCAGCAGAAGCAGAAGCAGCAGCAGCAACAATAATAATAATACCAATTGTGTGGCAAAACAAATGGCAAAAAAACCCTTACAGCTAACGGCGAACGACGACAAAGTCACACTTAGCTTGCCACGCATACAAAATATTATTTTTATAAACAAACCACTAAATAAAATACAGAAAAACAAAAAATAATAAAAAAGAAACTTAAAGAACAAATTGTGGTTACAAGTGTTTTTGCAAGGCGAACAATTACAACAATGTTGTGACGCATAGAATAATAAGTTGAAATAGTGTAGGCCAAGAGCAAAGGACTTAAATAATAGGGATGTGTACTTGAAAGTTGTTAGTACTGGAAAAAGATTTACTAAAAACTAAACATAAATAAATTAAAATTTTTTGAGGAAAAAATATTTACAATTTGGAAATTGTCTTAAATCCATTAAAATGGTGGAAACGTTAGTAGCAAGTGAATACCCCTAATACTTTTTCAACTACTAACTTTCTTTTTATAGATTTGTTCATCTTACTCCTATATTATTATTTTGGTCGGAGGCCTAACTGGCCATGGCACTGCAACCTAGAAAGATCTTTTGTGCCAAACACCGGGAGGTCAGGCCGGCCAGCACATTAAACGTAGAAGGTAGTAAAAATCCTCCAATCAATACCCCTGGGCGAATGAAGGTTTGCTCGGTCCGGAAGCATCAAACGGAACAGTATTCAGAAGAATACTGTCCCCAATGGGTGATCAACAAACTTGTTCAGACCCAATAAAGGGCTCCATAATATTTCGTCTTCAAATGCTTGCGAAGGCAACACATTTATAGAGAATATGCTTCGTCATCTCTTCCTCAATGAGATTGAAGAGGTGATATTTAAGATAGTAGTGGCCCGTCAGGAAGCCAGTAAGTTTCTACGTAGGGTCCCATTCGTCGCTTAGCTTGCCTCAAACATAGACATTGTACCTAATATAACAAGCGTAATTCATTCTCCCAATGATCGACTTTCCCCCTGGCCATGGAGCAGCTAATACCTACTCTTACTCTATTTAATGCACAATACTTAAATTCGTTTCAGCTTATGTTTAGGATGCCTCTTGCAATGAGCTGAAGTCTCAAACAGCTATATTGAGAGGTTGGGTGCTTTTCATATAGTTTGTTAAGGATCAAGCGATCGACGAGCGCAGTTTATTCAATGGGCGAGGTCAGAGTTTAATCCTCCTCTTGCCTAAAGCCGATTTTGACTTCAATTCTGCTGCTGAGCTTTCGTCCGTGAGATACCCCGCAAATAAATTGACCGGTAATCTTCTGAGTTTTCCATTTGCAATCGAGAGTTTTCAAATAGTCTCATGGGATAGTTTGTCGAACGGTATTGAAGAGGTTGCTATTATGTTAATACTTACAAAACATGAGAAGATTTATGCTCAGGTTTTTGTTCATTCATTTGCATTCATATATTAGGACCGATTTTATGTTGTTCATTTGGTTGAGGATATAATTTTTAGATCCACTAATCTTATCGTTTATGCTTCCTAAGTTTCAAAATAGGGGCACCTCCTTTAGGCCTAAAGTTTCTTTATGTTTCTCTTCATAAGCAGTATGTTGCTTGCTGAACTAAGCTCCGTTTGATTTGCATATCGGCCAAAGTGTTGGAAAGAAAGTAAATGTAATCGTAATAGTCAAGATTTTCCAATCTAATTTTATACCATTTCTCTGCATAATTTCTGTTTGCATCACCTTATACAGCATTGGCATAATAACTTCTCATGAGAGATATAACTCAACAGACACGTTTTCACAGGACAGAGCGCTCCTTTTAGCATTGGGATTACCTTATCCAAGTCTATTTGCTTTTTTATTAAATGCCAAAGAAAGCAGGTTAATATTATTAATATAGAGCATTATCGGGTGTGGGACCATCTATCGGCTTAAATTTGAACCAGCGGTTTTTTCGAATCTGGCAATGAATGAATTGGTTTACGCTTGAGCAACGTTGGGATTTATTGGAAATTTTTTTCCAAAACAAAAACAATTGGTAGAAAACTGCAAAAATATAAAAAAAAATACTAAATAAATCATCTTTTCTTCATGGTATTGATGTGAACGATGTTTCAACAGAATGGTGCAACTTGCCCCATATCTTTTGCCACAATCGATTTATTGCGTCAAACGTTTGATGGCCGTTCAATTAGCCGAAATGGTGATGTCAGTTGGCCGCCAAGAAGCTGCGATTTGACACCGTTAGTCTATTTTCTGTAGAGGGCCGTTAAAGACAAGTGCTATGCCGACAAACCAGAGATAATTGAGCATTTGAAGGCCAACGTTTGTGATGCCATTGCCGACATACGACCCCATACACTCGAAAAAGTTCTCGAAAATTGGTCCTATCGAATGGGGTACTGTGAGGCCAGCCGCGGAAGCCATATAATGAAATCATACTTCATTTCTAACCGGTACAATTGTATTTCACAACAAGACAAAAATAAATTTAACAAAATTTCAAATTGTCCTATATAAACGGACTGCATTTCATTAAAAAAAGTAGTACAACTGTTTTATTTGAATGCCCTTACAGCTATTTTTACAGCTGCCATCTGTTTCTAGAGCTGTCATAACTAATGTCGACGATAGACGAGCAAACCTGTTTGACCAACATTTGGTTTGTGTGCGTTAAAAGAAAAGACAAAGACAATTTTCTATCTTTTAACGCAAACATGTTTGCCCGTCTATCGTAGACTTAGCATTCAATTTTTTTACATTTTATGTTTTCATACTTTCAGCATTTACCTTAATGGTAATCATTTCAAATTGCTTATAAAAAAGTGATAATGTTTAAAAAATTAGTTATAACTTTTATAAAATAAGTTTTAATAAATTTAACATTAAAAACAAACAGAAATAGCTTTTGCTTTAACACATGAATATCCTTAATATTTTAACTACTGCTTTCTAAGCTTATAACACTTTTTACCATATGTTTTTCTTCTAATTTTCATTCATATTTTGTATAATATTTTCACTTAAAAAGGTCTTCTTCATATTATTATTATTTTAACATTCATGTGCATCTCATGCATGCATGCATGATAATGGTTCTGGCTCTTTCTCTCTGCCGAACATTATTTGCGTTTTGTGCTACTGCATAACTGAACATTTTGGATTTTTTCATTTTTAAATTTGCTTTTTTTTTCTCTTAAAGAACATTTTTGTATTCCAAGGTAAATAAATTCTTAAACGAGTAAATAATTCTTTTTTTTTCTCTTCTCCAGCTTAAAGCATGTAAATGAAAATTTGTTAGAAATGCATGAGCATGCAGGAGAAATATGTATATACCGTATGTAGTATAAAAATTAAATTTTTTTAGGACTTTTCTTAATAAGGTTGTTTAAGTAAAAGTCACGCAAATGTCAGTTTAAATTAAAGTTTATCTAAATTTTCCTATTTTTTACGTCTACTTTTTCTCTGCCCTTATTACTATGGCAAAGAAAATAATGCAAAGCTTCTTTTTTGTTATACATATGTACATACATAGTAGATTAATTCATACATAAAATATACTTGACTGAAGAAAATGCGAATTTAAAATTTTGCGATTTTAGAAAAGAATGCCAGAGAAATTGCGGGGTCTTGTAGCAGTTATGGTAAAATATTAAAAGAGTTCCAATTATCTGATTACATAGATCATCACTAGTTTATAATGCGTATTTGATGGTCGTTACTCTATTCTACATTTAGCTTTGTAAGGCGTACATAAAAACAATTGTCAATAGTTTCACTAGCTTCATCAAATATTGATTTTTTCCGTTACTTCTCTCAGGAACATCTTTGCTTTCAGTTTCTGTTTTCCAACTAAGCTGGTGATCGTTCTACTTTAGCAGATCGTGCGCTGCCATATACAACGTCCTCTGTGTGTTTGGTGTAGTGTTAATCCTAAATTTTTCCCACGATGTGTCATTGTCTTACCTTTCTATGATACTTTTTGTTGCTGTTATTCTTTTTCCTTATGGGGCGTGTTGTTTGTGTAATTGGGTTTCTTAGATTAATCATCTGGATCAGCTTCTAAATTATTTAAAATTCGAAACCATAATAAAAAAATTTCTTGTCAACCCCAGGATTCAACTCTGCATTGCTCAGTTTTAAATCAAATTGAGATTATACTCTGCCTAAATAAAATCTTCGTACAAATTAAGCCGAAAATCGTCGTGATTATGAGAGCGGGTTGCGTTGCGTTGTTGAACAGTCGGTTCAGTTTATCTTGAGTTTATTAACTTGAAAAGAGCATTCGACACTATATAATACTACAATGCAATCTGGTGTGCGATGAAGTGTAAAGGCATTCCGGGAAAGTTGATCAACTCCTCTACTTTTCTTGGATGTCATAATGATCAGCGCATTAAGAATACATTAGGGATTAACTGGAGCCTGCTTTATGTTGATTATGCTGATGTCAATTGTCTGCTTATCCACAAACACGTGCATATGACAGAAAATCCACCCGCTACTCACACGTATGCAGCCAAAGCAGTATTGAACAAAAAGTCAGTGAAACAGAACTGATGTTCATCTCATCTGCAACGTTCATTGAGAACGTCATATATTGGCAGCATAATGAATAATGCCAATACAGACAAGGAGGATATACTACACCATGTTTTTGGAGTTCTTATCAGTGTTGTTCAAAAATAAAAATGTAGTTGTGTTAGTGAGAACATGAAAATTGCTCTTTGAGAATTGAGTTGAATGGATAATTAGCAATATTAGTATCTGTAATAAATTTATTTTTTATTAGAAATATAAACATCTTAATAATTTGTGTAAAATTTTAATTTCTATCAAAAAATAAAAAAAATAATGCAGTTTTAAATAAAAAATTAAACTAAAAATCTGTTATGCATGTTCTCTCATCGCTATTTCAGTGAGGACTAAAAGCAAGAACATAAGAATACATATTGCTACAAAAATCAGGTTGGGCACCCCTGCCTTTATAAAAACTAACAAAAAAGAAAACAAGTAACAGACAATAACAAACAACAACAAATACTAAGAGCTGAAGGCAGTAGATGTTTGTATTCGCATGTCTACATAGGACCTAAACAGAAAGTACGTGAAAGAAATGTAATCTACCAAAAATTTCTAGAGGTTCGAGAATGTTGTTTACTCAGCCATATAAAAAGCACATCGATGCGAAGAACAGTCAGTTTATTTGGTGTAAACTCAGCGAACGAGTTCTCTGCACCACTGCTTGTAACCTTTTCAGAAGCAATAACAATTTTATTCTTATTTACTCTTTCTGTTTACAACTTTGGAAACAACAATTATTCGACAGATCTTTCTACTTAAAGATCTTTCAACCCGATCGTAGCTATAACTTAGGTTCGATCACAATTTCTTCAACCAGAGTTTAACCACAATAAACTAATTTAAAATTAAACACAAGATTTATTTGATTTTAACTAAAATTTACGAATTCTTAAATACATGTTTTGAAAAAGGTAAAAACCTAACAATAAGAATTGAGCGTAAACAATTGTTATATGAAATGATTACCACTGGCCTATATCAACGCCTACGAAACTGTTAATGAGTAAAATATTCGAACATCAAGACAGAGTGAACTTCTTACATACTTTACCAGCATTTAGAAGAAATATGATGATGTCTGTAATAAAAAACACCTAATCTTGCTTTTGCACGATCAATAATTACTAGAGGATGCCGTGTAAAGAAGGGATTAGGTGTAGAATAAGATATTTATTAAAACCGAGTTTTATTTTATGACAGAAAAAATAAAACTCCCATGTATAGTCTTATTTTAAAACTTCTAGAGTTTTATTTTTTGACGGAAAAATAAAACTCAAAAAATAACTGTTATTTTCTGACTAAAGAATAAAACTCAAAAATAAGTGTTATTTTATGACGGAAGAGTAAAACTATCTTTTTAAAGGTTTTACCGAACCTTTTATTTTTTAGTCAAAAAGTAACAGCTTAATGATAATTTTTTAGGATCAGCATAATCAGCAGATTCTGTAAGAGCTCTCCAAGATGATTAATTTGGTATATAACATCATATGTGTCTGTCGACTCTAACACGATGATTTTTTTAGTTTAATTTTAAAGCGATAACTGCTATTTACTGTCCCTGGAATAAACTGACAATCGGTTAAAAAATCATTAAATTTTACCTTAAGCTCAAAACCAATTGTTCAAAGTGTTTACTTAGAAAATGTGTCGATTGTTAAATGAACTACAACACCAGCAAATATGTTTTTTGCAGGTCGTCTTTAAGCTCTGTGCCGAATTTACTGATAATCATAACTTCAGGTGAATAATTTTTTCCCTAAATTTGTCTTTGAGACAAATGTCTTACCACTAAAGCAGCAAATTTTCTTAAAAGCCACGTATTCAAAAAAATACATTTCGTTGTAGAGTAATCATAGAAAATTCTTAATTCCTTTCTTGTTGCCTTCTCAAATATTTTTCTCTAAGTGGTGTATTGCCTCATAAAATGTCGAAAAGTCATTGAACTTAGAAGCCAGACAATGAAATTACAAAACAGCATATGACATTATTATTAGAATTTATATGGGGGTAAAACATAAGCATAAATTGCTTAATTTGGTCACTTGCAGATTAAATTAACAAATTTATTATGATGGGAAACTGCAAAATATATTGAAAATAAAATAAGTTGTGAAAAGAAAAGAATTCTAGGAAAATATTATTAGAAAAAATAAACAAAAATTCTGAAGAAATCAAAATCTTTTTTCAATAAGAAACCGTAAACAAGTTTTTTTTTTTAATTGCAGAAAAATTAAGAAACAATAGCAATTATTTCGTTAACATGAAATTTAAGCTCTGAATATATTTTAAACGCCCAAAAAATATTGCATTTAACACACAGCAAGAGATGTTTTCAGAATACCCGTTTAAAAAAAAAAAATTGCTGAAACTATGGATATACAAATTTTTAACATTTTATGTTTTGTTATTATTATATTTGATATTGAAACAGCTTGACAAATATGTTGCAAAAATAATGTCGTTCGGACTTTGGTTTATTACTGGTCCCCCATCCAGCAACGCAAGATGAGTGTTTTGGGTTAATGAAATGAACTCATTTATAAATTTTAAAATATTTTATTATTACTGTTCTTTAGAAAAAACACAAACTTATAAAATAAAAAATATCCGGCAGGCGCCTCTTCTTTCTAAATAACGACGTTGTCTCTGTTACTCTGTTTTATTTGACATATTTTATAAACATAAAATGTTGAGAAGGATTTATATAGAGATCTGACTGGAATATATATTTTTTTACAATTCATTCATTCAATTCATTCAATTCATTTTAACCGCTGCCAGTACACCACCAGCCACGTTTTCTGTGTGTGGCATGGCTTCTTTTCATATTTTGCTGTTTGTCTTTATTTTTTTTTTCATGTTGCAAATCAATTGTTATTATTGGCAAATATTTATTGATGATATTTATTTATGTTTATTCCATTTAAATATTTATAAGACGAGTATATAAATATTATAAATTTTTTGTTTTTGCCATAAAACCATTTCCAAGAATTATTGTATTCTCTTTATTTCAGTTATAGTTTTTATAAGGGTTTCATGGGAACTTCAAAAACAAAACTTTCAATTTTTTTCTACATCAAATGTATCTCTAAACGACAAATTTGAATTTGATTTAAAACATTGTTGTTCTATGCTCTGCAACAACAGGAGAGAATTTAATAATTTATGGCGAATTTTAGAGAAAAAGGTTACTTTTAATTTTAAAATTGAATAAGAATCTAAACCGGATATTATTAACATACAGCGCTTGAGGTTTTTTTTTATTAAAATTTTAAGAATTCGATCAATATTTCAATATTTATTTAAATCACTTTATCAATAGATTAAGTCTTATTTCGATTGACCCAAAATTAACCAACTTAATAAAAACAACACAACAAATTTGGAAAAAAAATTTCTTCATTTCTCAATATAGCCTTCTTTTAGTTCGATACATTTCTCCCAGCGATAATCAATACATTCATGCAAGAACTGTGCAGATACTTAGAATAGCTATCAATCGCAGATTCCACCTCTATGTTGGCAAATCTTTTATCATCGAGCCATTTTTTATGTTTGGAAATAGAACATAATCAGAGAGATCTTATTTGCTAGAATAAGGTGCTCGACAAAGCAATTGGAACTGAATTTAATTGATTTTGGTTATCGCAATAGTGAATGTGTGAACTGATGAAATTTTTTATTTAAACGGTGCAGTAGGCTCATTGTTATTCCTTTTTGAAGATCGCATCCTAAAAAATAGACACTATGACGGCGTTGTCTGCAAATAGAATTTTTTTGGTGCGTTGGACACGATTCTCCCAATCCTTTCCACAGCTTTGACTGATGTTATAAATCGATGCAAAAACTCGGCTACGTTGCGGTGAAACCTCGTCTATTAAAACATCTTCACAAGGTTGTTTTTGCTGTTACGGGCGATTTATTAATTATTGTTTAGACAGAAAATTTGCAAAAATGAATAAAATATTTATTTGGAGCGATAAATGAATGTCTGTCATCATTCTAGCTTTTAAGAATTATTTCATATAAATGTTGCCAGCGGCTATGCTGAGGGTGGTCCCTCCGCGAACTCAAATTTTTGCATACTTTTTCCAGCATTTCGACTGGTATCTCACTGATAAGAGCTGTGATGCTAAACTGTACACGGGGGACTTTACGTATCCCCATAAAAATAGTCTAATGGGGTCAAATTGTATGGTCTTGGCGGCCAATGGACTACTTCAAAACTTGAGATTAATTTCTTACCAAACTCGTCTCTCAATAGGTACATGATATCAAATGCAGTATGACAAGTGGAAAGTACGGCCCAATGATGTTGCCGAAACATAAACCACACCAAATAGTTCATCTTTCAGAGAGTATGACTGCTCTTCACACTAAATTTATCAATTCTGATTGTTGACGACCCATAGAGCCAAAAATCAGTTTTATCTCACAGCACGAATTTTTATAAGAAAATTTAATGACTTTTAAGCGTTTTTCGTTTATTAGTATTCATGGTGAATTGGCAGATCTTACTGAGCATTTTTGACATTGCCACATGTTACGAATCTTTTTTTACACTGAAAAATTGTTTATTAAAAACCCATTATTATGAGAAAACGCGTTTGCGTGGCATTGTTTAAATGCCTTCCATACCTCACGTACTTTCCAGCCAATGAACAACATCTGGAGTAAACAGGTCAATTGATCGATCAATGTTATGTTCATCCTGACAACCCGTGCGGCTGCGTTTAAACTCTGCGAACTGACTCAGTTGAAGAGGGCGTTTCACAAGGTACATCTCCCTTATGTAGACATCAATCAGTATTTCCATCGTCTTCACAAAAAAGGATGATAGACTTATACGACCTGGTAAGATCACTAGGTCTACCTGCCTTCGGTATAAATATAACCTTGTTCTTCCGCCATGCATGTAAGACATAAACCAAACCAAAACTGGCCTTAAATATAGTATGTCTCAATAAGGTCACTCACATTTTTTAGTTTTCTCTTAATATAATATTACGATCGACTTCAAGTCTTTGAAAGATTACTTTGCACTGACAAGTCTCTTACTTTATGTTAACTAGAATATGTGAGTATTGATATTCTCTTTTATATTGGAAATATGCCGTTATTTTATGTTTCATAAGGTCATTTTAATAAATGTAAGAACATAGATCAGTAGCAAAGTAATAATGGAAGTATTTGGTACTATTGTAAACGATTATTCCCAATTTTAAAATGCCGCGTGGATGCAGTCTAACTGACAGAAAAGGGTTAAATTTTGGCATACAGAGCTGAAAGCCTTTCCTTGCGTGAAATTTCAAGAAAAATATGAAGCAGTCTCTCTATGTGTGGTTTAGAATCTTTAAAATAATCAGCAGTGTTATGAAAAGACAAAGAGATCTGAACGAAAAAGAAAACTTTCGCTCGGAACGTGACATAAACCACATTACACGCTTGGCGAATGACATTTATTATAGCTTTATATCTATTCAGCAAAAAATTATGGATACCAACTGGGAAAAAGTTGGACCTATTATAAGGAGTGCTTTAAAATGATAAGGTCACCGTAATATTTGCTCTATTCATCCAAACTATAAAATGTTACGTATGATCACCTTAATCAAAAAATTCTACGTTCAGATAAGTGAATAGTAAGCCGGTTTTGCTTTTGGAGATGTACCATTATATTATGTTTATTTAAATTTATGTAAATAAGTGCAAAATTCAATGCGTGAAAATGATAAGGTCAGTGATTAATAAGCAATTAATCCAATCAGAAGGTACCACAATTGTTTTTTTTTTTTTTTGTAATAATTTATAATTTAAATAATATCTGCGCGGTATGGGTCGCGGGAAACCTTTGTCACCTTATGAACAAGGACATATTGTGGCACTTCATGAGCGGGGATTGAGTATGCGTGGAATGACGGAAAAACTGGGACGATCTCTGTTGTACAAAATTTTCTCAAGAACAGAGAAAATTATGGAAAATTAAAAAGCACGGGTCGTTCAAAGGTCCTGGGGATGGATTGCTGGACATACAGTTTGTTTCATGTCGAATTAAAAGCATGGACTACGTCTGATCTCTGGAAATGAGTTTACTGTCTTTTCTATCAAAAAACCCTACAAACAAATTTATATTTCAGCGGGACAATGCCGCAATTTACAACAATGCATACAATGCATGAATTGATTTTCATCGAACAATATTAAAATAATTGAATTGGCCAGCATATTCCCCAGATGTAAACCCAAAAAAAAACATATGGGGAATTTTATCCAGACACGTTTATGCTGAAAACCGTCAATTTGAAGACTTGTCTTCACTAAATTCCGCAATTTTAGAAGAATGGGGAATAACTGATGAGACCATAATAAAAAATTTACTTAAAAGTATGAAAAATAGAATACTTAGTCAAATTACTAATAAAGGTGGGCATAATTTGTATTCGTTGTACTTAAAAAAAAAAAGCGTAAGTTGACCTTATAATTATGAAACACTAAAAAATGGGTTATGAAATAAAAATTATACAATAACAAAAAAAGGTTGGCAAATATAGTTTTACATGAAAAGATAGAAACTTAATTAAAGGAAACCTAATCGGATACATTAATATTTTAAAAGAGAACTAAAAAATAAAAGTGACCTTATAATTATAAGACATACTATATATCACCAACAGTTTTGATAGGACTATGTCACAGCTGTTTTGCAAAAGAGCCGGAAATATCCCATATCCAGAATAGAATAGACTCACTTACAATCGAATCTAGCTCGTCGTTAGTATCGGCTTGACTGAGACCTTTCAAATTAAAGTTTTGAATTAGAAAACGGTGACCAATTTAAATAATTTGAGAATCACCTCGTCATATGAAAAAATGTTAAATGTTTATTATTTTTTTTTATGCCTTTTATACAGAAAAATTATGAAATAAGAAAAAACAAAATTATACAACAAAGTTGAACAAAAAAAAAAAAACAAAAAATAAAAGCTTCTAATTAATTGTTGCCTAACACTGCTATTAACCAATATTTAATTATTATTAATCATACGCCCACGCATGTTTATAAACTAGAACGGCGATAGATTACAGGCATATTCTAAACAAAGAAGAAAAACGAAATAATAAATATATTTTTTTTATATATTTATTTACCTATAATTAAACAAAAGATACCCCCACATACGAAATGTGTCTTGATTAATTGAACTGAACCGAATTAATTTTTATTTATTTTTTATTCTGTGTACAGGGCAATCAACAATGGCGCTTAAGATTTATGTTTATCCGCAAGTAGTGAGAAAAAAATATAAACTTTTTATGGAAAATTTAAAAACAATGAAAATTTTGTTACTATTCCATGTTTTGGTTTTGTTTTTTTATTATGCAAAAAAAAAGACTCCACCCTTTAAAAATTAAGACCATTCAGAAAAGAAAAATTAAAAAAACGCATAAATTCAATTTGAAATCATATTAGAAAACTTAATGTCAGTCAGTATTCATTCATTCATGTGCATAAATAATTTTGTACATATTTCTTTAAACATTTTTTCTGTTTAACTATAATTGTTTTATTAAGCCACCTTTTGTATGCTAAATACTATTTTGTACAAATAAAGGGTCCGCCATCTAATTTATTTTTCAACTAGTGCTTATTTCGTGAATGGTAACACTTAGCTCATGTCTGATTTGACACATAATTAATTTTATCCTTCTGCTGAACGAATATGGTTGTATATACGTTTGAACAGCGCTGGGAAATATTGCGTGCGATCGACTTACAGAAGATGCCGATTTTGCCAAAAAAAAAAAAAAAAAAAATCATCTTTTCAGATGAAGCTCATTTTGATCTTGGCGGATATGTAAACAAGCTAAATTGTCGCATTTGGGGCACAGAAAACCCGCAGGCGTACATTGAAAAGCCGATACACCCAAGACGAGTCACTGTTTGGTGCGGATTTTCGTCAAGAGGCATAATTGGGCCATTTTTCTTCGAAAATGAGCAAGGAGTGGCCGTTACAGTCAATAGCGATCGTTATCGGGTCATGTTGAACGAATCTGTGTTCACAAAAATTGAAGAGAAGGATATTAGCAACATTTGGTTTCAACAGAACGGCGCTACGTGCCACACAGCCGAAGCTATACTCGATGTTTCGCGCCCTGTTTTTGAAGATCGCATTATCAGCCGCAGAGTTGATGTCGTTTGGCCACCTCCGAGCTGCGGTTTGACACCGTTGGACTATTATTTGTGGGGTGCCGTTAAAGATAAGTGTTACGCCAACAAACCAGAGACAATTTACGCTTTAAGAACAATATTCGTGAAGCCATTAGTGAAATACAGCTGCACACAACCGATAATGTGCTTAAAAATTGGACCTATCGTGTAGGCTACGGCATGGCCAGCCGTGGCAGCCATTTGAATGAAATTATTTTCCATTATTAAAGGGAAGGATTGTACTTTCAAATAAAAGAAGAAATTTGAGAAAATATTCAGTTTAAAGTAAAATTTAAGTAAAATTACCTTCTGTTTAGAAGGGAGCCGGTTATTTTTTCGCCTTTTTGTTCCCAAATATTCTCAAGCTTGGTGTGTAAACTACGATAAGGAATTTTAAATATGGAGTAATTCTCTAACAGACTAAGGCTATTGATTATTTGAGATCTCTCTCTTACAACTATCCCCAAATTAATGTATCGATACTAACTGACACTCAGCCTTTATTTAATTAAAATCTAGTCGCCATTATACTTTGTCTAGTCGTCATTATACTTTGTCAAGTCGCCATTATACTTTGTCTCTACTGGCTAGTAATGGTTTGTAATTCAGCACAAAAAGGCCTATTGATTAAAACTGTGTTGAATTCTACTTATAATGGGTGCTCAATGAAATTACAAACTGTAACAGGCCTATTTAGTTAATATTTCTATTATTGTATTAAAATTACTATTTCTATACTATTTACTTACACTGTTATGCTGTGAATTCTATTATAATTTGTTTAGTTACTATTTGTTTCCCGCTTTGCTTGAAGCCTAAGTGTTTTAACTGAGTTTTAACTGACGTGGAAAAATAAAGTTATAACTATTATCGTTCTCTACATATTCAAAATTGCATATATTTTTTTAAATGATAGTTTGTATTGACTGTCAAGTTATTTAAACAAAATTTAAAAACTTTAACTCTAACGGTTCTCAAGATATACAAAAATCATTGTTTAATTTGTATTATTTTGACAGGTACCATGCCCACTTAACCGATTCTGTCCACTTTTTAACTGATGGGTTGTATAGCGTGTTTTTTATAGAGGTATAGAACTTTAAGTTGGCATTACTTTTCAAGATGGCGACCGATTTAACAGCTGTCAAGTGATTTACTCTCAGTTTAGTTTGGCAGTTTATCATGAATAGACTCACGCCCGGCATAAATTCGTCGAATGGGCCCAAAACGAGATTACCGTTGTTCCCGATTTTCGTAAGCGAATTTTGTTTAGCGATGAAACACACTTCTGGTTGAATGGCTACGTCAACAAACAAAACTGCCGCATCGATAACGCTTCTTCATTTTTGAGGTTAAGTAATTATTCCATTTTCTGAGCGAAAACTCATTTAATTAAATTTTGCAGGCCTCTACGAAATTTAAATTTACACCATTAAGAAAGTTCGGCAAAGATCGAAACAAATGATAACCTGAAGAGGCTATGTGGCGGATACATCGAAACTTTTCAGCCAAGCACTCTCAGTTACGGCTGAGTTATCATTTCCGTTGATCTATTTTGGCCGTTTGTTGACATTAGAGATCAGAATCAATCGTGTGATCAGGTTGTAGAAGCTCATAATGAACAATTTCATTCCAATCCTATTAGATACACAGGTTTACAGTGTCAATACTGGCTTAACTACCGTCTGCGAAGGTTCACCTCGCCTTGGCCATGATATTTTACGCATATGATTGTTGTACGTGATCCACTTTTTATTGCCTGTAATCATTCGACACACAAATGTTTCGATTGCGTTCCGCTTTCGCAGTGAATCGCAAATCGAAATGCGATTGATTAAATTTTTCGCTGTTGTTCGCTTTGTGTATCCAGCTTTCTGCAAACGCTTAATAACTGTTTGGTGATAATTGCCTAGTTCCCTAGCACTGTTTACGCTGCGTATGTTTCGGTCTTTCTAACTTTTTTCCATGATTTCATCGACATTTTTAGTGATTGGTCAAGAAAGCAAAATATGACAATAATGTTCCGAATTTTTAGTCATTTTTAAACGCAGATAACGTTTCAGAAAATAATGCAATTTTAATGATGTCTTCTAACAAGTGAGGCCTAAAATGCCAACATTCAAAGAAGTTAAAGTGTTGCCTGATGCAATTAATATTACATTTAGAGCCATCTACCGAAAAAATATTCACTTCGCACAAGGGGTCCTGCCAGGCAATTCAAACCAACAACCAAATTATTCATCCGAGTCCTGAAGGTAAATATTTGGGAATACATTTTGTCTGTCAGGTAACATGGAAAGGCGACACACATAGATGCTAAGTTAATCCTAATGAAAACAAATTCGATACAATTAAATCAGTTTATTAATAGAAACTCGATGCTTAGCTTGGACTAAAAGCTCCTTAATTATAATGCGACACTGAATCCTATCTGGTGCTATGGTGTTGTGGGACACTGTCTCAGATTCTAACATTGAAAGAATACATAGGTATACAAAATTATGTTTTACGACTGATAACAAAAGTTCCATGGTTTATACGAAATTCGAAAATCCATAAAGATCTAAACGTGCTCATGGTCATAGAGGAAATCGCAAGGTATGCTGAAGAAGTTAGATGTGCACTCTAGCCCGTGCAATCTTGAAAAATGCTTCGAACTTGATACAAAAAAGAACGGGAATTATATCAGATTAAGACATGACTCCATGACCATTAGTATAATACAAATTGTTAGCTCTTTTTACAATTCGGATCCAAACAACTATTAGAGTCTATATAAAATAATACTGTCGAAAGATACTGATACTACATGTGGGTATAATATTTAGGCCTTCATTTGTCTGTATATCTTCTTTTAAATATCAGTGATTCCTGTTAAAATCTGTGTATATTTCTTACCTGGCCCCTTTATATTTCATTACAAAACTGTTTGCTTTGATTCTGCAGCTGGTGGTGGGTGGCTTATTGCATTTGAGCACTATATGTAGTGTATTTATTAGTCAGCCTTATGGGACAATAAATTACTTACTCGTTTTCTTTGAGTTGAAATAATAATGCAATAATTTGTAAACAGAATTTGTATTTTTCCCATATGACAAAAACAATAATTGCTACAAAATTTATTAAGTTGATTATTCAAGAAAAAAGAAATATGCAAATATGCAAAATACCTATATAAGACGTGCATTTAATATTAGGTGTTTAAATAAGTTTCAAGAAGAATTTTTTATTTTAAATTCAATTGAATTCAAAATACTAAAAAGAATATCGTCACTTTCTAATATTAATCATACGTTTACTTAAAGACAAATTGTGAAAAATTACAATTTATATTAAACATACGCACTTTTAAGAAAAATCTTTGACGATACATGTGTAATATAAAATATATTTTGTTTTTTAAGCACAATTCCTTTTTGTTACACACAATATTTTTTCTAAGTATTTTCTAAGCTTTAAAAAAAAGAAACAATGCAAAGTAAGAAACACATAACTGTCATGTGGAAATTTATTGTTTTTATACTGTGTTAATAGTCACTTTAAAGCCTAGGAAACTGTTTGCAATTCAGCACCTTTTTTTCAAAAAAAAAGTAGAAAAAAATCAAGCAAATAAGCAGTAAAATATTCATTTGAATTGCTTACTTAACTGTTGTGTTTTTTCTGTTTTCTTCTATTTTTTTATTTATTTATTTAAACAATTGAATTTAACAACTGTTTTGTCATTACTACTCTCTGTGTATAAGTACTCGTATATCTTCTTATTTTATTATAAAAAAATGTTTTATTTTTCTTTGCATGTATTTGTTGATAGTAACTCTCTTTTATTTTTCCACAATTTGTTGTCATTTATGCATTTAATTGTCATTTCGTTTTGTTATTTTGTGTGGTTTTAACACTCATTGTTTGGCTTGTTCATTTTGAATGGCTAAAAGCAAAACCAAAAAGGTGTCAATTTGTTTTGTTTCTACACTAACCTCCTCCCTCTATTTTGCCTATAACCTGTGTTGAGATAACAACAACAAGTCGTCAACATTATTGGTGGTGGTATGTACTACTAATTGTGATGATAATGATGACGATGATACTATGATGGTAACCATGTTTATATTTTACAAAAGACCTGAAGATTAAAGTTTTCTGAATGATTGGCTTTAAAGTGTTGGCGTTGCAATTTAATTATGCAAATTTTTAGATTTTCTATGGAAGTTACATAAATGTTTTTCCAAAAAATAAAAATATGGAAAATTTATTTGTTGAAAAAATAAAAAAATTGATGAGAAAACTATTTAGCAGATGATGATATTCTTTGAAGTGAAAAGTATTGTACAAAAAAATAAAAACATAAATACATTTTTAAATAAAATTTATTGTTATATTTTGGCTTGTTTTTTAATAGATTTATGCAAACAAAAAAGCCTTTTCATATGTATTGAACAAATGTTTTGGCGATGGCGAACTTTGTACCAGAAAATGATGATTTGCGGAAAGCATTAATTTTTTGTTTTCATTTGATGAAAAGTGCTACAGAGTCACATCGAATGCTTGTCGAGGAATATGGAATCCAGGACAACCATCAACTTCGGCTGCAAGAACAGATCGATTCGGCAGGAAAACAATGCTGTGTGTCTGGTGAAACCAGAAAAGTGTGGTGTACCACGAGCTCCTAAAATCTAGTAAAACCGTTAATATAGATGACTACCGACAACAAATGATCAATTTGAACCCTTCATTGATCAGAATGAGCCACAAGAAGCAAGGCAAGGTAATTTTGCAACATGACTATGCACCTGCACACAAAGCAAAACCAGTTCGGGCTGGGAGCTACTACCACATCCGCCGTATTCACCAGACTTGGCTCCTCCCGACTACTATTTGTTTTCATCGATGGGAAACGCATTGGCTGTGCAGCACTTCGTAGGAAGTCGAAAATTGAGTGACTAATTGCTTTGCTTCAAAAGATGAACAGCTTTATTGGCGTGGAATTCACAAATTGCCTACAAGATGGGAAATGTGTGTAGCCAGCAATGTCCAGTACTTTGAATAAAATGTTTTTTTACTTTCCAAAGCCAGAGTATTTGGCTAACTATAATAGACTAAATGTTTTACCTTATTTCAATTCAATATTTTTTTCCTTTCCACAGACAGTTTTTTTAAAACAATATATATATATATATATATATATATATATATATATATATATATAATAAGTAAAATATTTAAAATATTTATGAATTAAGCCATTTAAGAAAAAGTCCTTAGTATGCATGTACATTCTCGGATTTAATTAAAAATATAAAACTTGAAAACGTACGAATGCGGATTGGCATTGAAGCTAACTAGCACTAGATGGCAGCACACACACAAAAATTTTCTTTCTTAGAAATTGCGATCTGTCAAACGTCAGCTGTTAAAATTTTAGCCAAAGTCATCGATTAGTTTATTTGTTGTAGTCGTTTGAAGTAAGCAACTTTTGTGTTTCTTGAAAATGGAAAAAAGTGAATTTCGTGTAGTGATTAAATACTATTATTTGAAAGGCAAAATCGCGAAAGAGACGACAGAAAAGCTTGATAAACATTGCGGCGAATCTGCTCCGTCAGATTATATGGTAAAATATTGAATTGCTGAATTTAAACGGGGCCGAACAAAGCACTGCAACAATACCATCAACAGGAAGGGAAAAAAGGTGGTTACTGAAGAAAATATCAAGAAAATCCTTTATATCGTTATGAATGATCGCCGGGTTAAAATCCGTGAGATTGCTGAAATGGTAAACATATCATATAAACGTGTGTTCAACACTTTGCATGAACATTTGTATATGAAAAAGCTATCGGCAAGATGGGTGCCGCGTTTGCTCAGAGTTGAACAAAAATGAGTTCGACAGATCACTTCACAGCGGTGTTTGGACATAATAAAGCATAATCCTCCTGATTTTTGGCGTAGATTAATAACTGTTGATGGAACGTAGGTCCACCACTACACACCTGAAACCAAAAATCAATCGAAGCAATGGGTGGAAGCTGGTGGAAGTGCTTCGAAAAAGGCGAAGACAGCGAAATCGGCTGGCAAGGTTATGTCCACTGTATTTTGGGATGCACATGGAATATTGCTCACCGATTATCTTGAAAAGGAGAGTATTATCGTGCATTATTGGATCAATTGGTTGATGCAATCAAGAAAAACAACCACATTTAAACAAGAAAAAGTGCTCTTTCTTCAAGACAACGCGCCGGTTCATACAGCATTAGATACGATGCTAAAACTACGAGAAATCCACTTGGAATTGGTTGATCATCCACCTTATAGTCCAGATTTAGCCCCTAGTGATTTTTTCCTGTTTCCAAATTTGAAAAAATGGCTCGCGGGAAAAAGATTCATCTCAAACGAAGAAGTGATTAGCGAAACTAATGCGTATTTTGAAGAGTTCCCAAAATCGTATTATTCAGATGGTATAAAAAAGTTGGAAAATCGTCTTACTAAGTGTATTGAGCTAGAAGGAGACTATGTTGAGAAATGAATGGTTTTTGAAAAAAAAAATGTTTTTTCCTACTTAGCTAGCTTCAATATCAATCCGCCCTCGTATATCGCCATCTAATGTTCGATATTAACATGTCTACAACTTTTCTTTTATGAGAGACTACAGTTCTAGTGTATTTCTGGTGATATTGTCAACGTACGCGTCAATAGGGTCACTGAACTGGACTAATAAATCTTTGGTCCAAATGTCTCTATATGATTGCAAACGAATTACCTCGTCAATAATGCTAAAGTCTACTGGCGGACTTTCAATGACAAGCGAGTGTTAAATATTAATAGATGATTACATTGGCTGTGGTGCACCAGGTTAGTAGTACTACTGACAATGTCACTAGTAAAGCACTAATATTACACTATTAGCATTTTCTGCAGGTTAACCTTAATTTTTTTATAGAAAAAAATATTTTTAAATAATTTACTACTTCCTTGTTGCATTTAATTTAATAATTTGAATTTTATAAAACGATATGTTGAAATGCAACATCAAGTTGAAAGGATAAATGAGGAATTATTACAAAACTCATTTGTGTATGCATGTGCATTTAAAAAGTAATTTTAAATGGAAATATATTTGAATCTTTTAAATAAAAGGACAATAAAATAGTTTGAAAAGTTATTATAAAAGCCACAATACATACAATACATGTATGCATATTTAAAACAAATATTAGTTTAATTTATAAAAACAAAAAGTAAAGAATTATAATATTTTAAGCACTTAGAAGTATTAAACAATTGCTTTTTAATTTCTAATAAAAATATTAGAAAATAACAATTACTTACTGATAGGGGATAATAACTCGATACAAATATTACATACACTGCGCGTCATCAGGATAGCGCCCCTCCATTTTACTGACTGTTAATATTTAATATTATCTGAAACCAATTGAGATATGGCCTTTCCCTTTAAAATAAAACAACAACGACTGCTGTACCATTCAAGGTAGTATTTTAATTAATTTTTTTAAAAAATTATACCAAAAAGTATTGAAAAAATTGGTCATCAGGATAGCGCCACCAATTATAATTGGAATTTAATTAGTATTTTAAGTAACTATATAGCATTTTAATTCTTAAATTCTTTATTTTAAACGGTATTAAGGATAATTAGTAATGCGGAAATTGAATTGTAAAGTCTTTTTAATATAAGTCAACTAAATGGTGGGCCAAGTTTTTATGACTCCTTCCATTAATTCAATTTTTGTGTTGTATTGTCTTCCGAACTTCTTCCTAGCCACCCATCTCCATACGTTTTTGATTATATTCAGGCCGGGCAAATATGGTGGCCATTCAAGGGCGTCAGCTTTTTGGCTCTGAATCCGCGATTTTATGGATCGGACTGTATGAACTGGAACATTTTAGATTACCAAATAAGTTTTGCAAGATTCCCAAATAAGCAGAAGAGTCGTTTTCGAAATGTTATGGTAGCTCTCTGCATTCATACGCTATGTTAAAACTGTAAATCGCAGTTGCCATAGTAGCAAATTGCTTCCCAAACTATCACAGCCACTTATCTTCTATTGCATTATAATTTCTTGTGAGAATCATTATGTGTGATTTCTCCTACAGAAAATTAAAACGAAGTAGAAGTTTAAGTTGTTTACAAACAAGCGCAAAAGTAGTGTCTAAATTTAAATTGGTTGCCATTTTTAAAGATGGCGCCAAATGTTAGTGTGCTTTGATATATATGATGTAAATACATACATATGTAGGAAACTAGTTATTAACAAGCTATAGAGCAATACACGCCTCATGAACGTAGAGCTATTGTTACTACTTGTATTATTTGTAACGTTATTAAAGCAAACATATAGTTTTTGTTTACACATGTGAACTAATGTTGCAAACTTTGAAGCAGTTTTACTAAATCGCTAAATAGGCAACATTTGTTGCCTGCCAAACTTTTTCATATGAAAAACTAATATTGTCAGACATTTTTCACAAATTTGAGCAGTGCTGAGCTTAACTACCTCTAAGGTCATATTTTAAATTTGTTAATAAAAGCTTAGTCTTAATTGGTAGATAACTGGAACGCTAATCAGGTTGGAAGAAACTTTTTTTTAAATATATATCTACATATTTGCTTTTGGCGAGATAACGCTCAGTAAAAAGGATTAATCTATTCAACAAAAAATTTATTATTTTGTTATATTATATTGCAAATATATTAAGTAAATGTCTGAATTTACCGCTAGTTGTATGCTTAAAATCTAAATTTTAAGTTGACGCCTAAATATATGCAAATTTCTTGGTTCTTATGCTTATTAGTATGCTTTATATATAAATAAGAAAAATTCTTTGCATTAAAAGGCATAAAATAAAAAATAAGTAATTTTATTATGTTACACCTTAAAATATACTCCCCACCCGCCCCAAAGGATCCTCTTGAAACGGTTGCGCTGCTATGACGCATATAATATTTTGCGTCATAAATATTATACAATATATGTGTATAATATGTATGTATGTTCGATTTGTTTATGTAATAAGCAGAAAAGAATGATATAATATTTCGTTTTGGTGGCAAGAATGTTTTACTTACATACATATTATTGTCATTATGAAATTATCATCAGCAACCCTGATAAGAAGGTAATGTTACAACTGCTGTTTCTATACGAAAGTCTATAATGAAAATAAAATTTTCCTTTCTCTCTAAGGAGTTTATAAAAGTATTTTAGCAGAAAGAAAAAATGTTCTATACAAAAGAAAGAAAAAAGAAAAAAACTTTTATGTAAAAAATAAAATTATGATTAAATTTTTTTATATATTATTTCCATGTCAGTCCTTTTTATTTAGCTTTTCTTTTGAATTTATTTTTACATGGTTGACAAAGTTTTTTTGTCATTTTTCTTACAAATCGAAAAGAAATTTAAAAGGGATTTATTATATTCAGTAGTTGTTATAATACAAAGAAGATGTTCTCAATTGTATTTTAGGATTATAACAATCACTTAAATATTTTATATGTATGTTAAGCATGATTAAATAAAAATTCAAAAGTTTGCTTACTTTTGTAAGATTTCTTAACATTTTTTGTTCGAAAACATAAAGCTAATTTTTATGCTCATTTAAAGAGGCATTTACAGCCTTAATAATACGTCATTTTTTTATTAAAACATACACTTGGCTTATAAATGCAAAAAAATTTTAAAGTTTATGTCAAATTTTGTAAAAGTTCTAAATTCTTAACATATTAAGTTTAAAATTTTAAAATAATTAATAATACGCATACGCCTAGGTAAAGTAAAAATTTTTTTATTTAAATTCATAAATTCTTTTAATTTTCTCCACCAGTCATTCTTCTTTTAGGGACTTGTAAATTTCATACTCAAAATATAAAAGTTTCACATAATTTGTTATGTAAATCAACGCCTTATTTCCTTTTGCCACATTATATGGTACCATAAACGAACTTATTATGTTTTGTCTTCAATTTTTTTTTTTAATTTCTATAATTGCTAGCAAACTGGAAGAAAAAAGTAATTAAATTCAAAATATAAACAAGTAGAAGGTAAAGGGTCCGCCAACTAATTTTTTTTTTTTATTTTGAAAATGCTATAAAAAAAACTACTGAATATTTTCAGTGCAATCCTTCCGGTTAATAATGGAAAATAATTTCATTCAAATGGCTGCCTCGGCTGGCCATGCAGTAGCCTACACGATCGGTCCAATTTTTAAGTACATTATCAATTGTGCTTTAAAGCTTCAATTGTCTCTGGCTTGTTGGCGTAACACTTATCTTTGACGGCACCCCACACATAATAGTCCAACGGTGTCAAATCGCAGCTAATATCCCCCTCTTCAATTTTTGTGAACAAAAATTCGTTCAACATGGCCCGATAACGAACGTCATTGACTGTAACGGCCACTGCTTGCTCATTTTCGAATAAAAATGGCCCAATTATGCCTCTGGACCAAAATCCGCATCAAACAGTCACTCGTCTTGGGTGTATCAGCTTTTCAATGTATGCGTGCTGGTTTTCTGTGCCCCAAATGCGACAATTTTGCTTGTTTACATACCCGCCAAAATCAAGGTGAGCTTCATTTGAAAAGATGATTTTTGATTCTGCAACATTACCATGATTTTCAAAGTAATGTCGCAATATTTCCCAGCGTTGTTCAAGCGCATACACAACCATAGTCGTTCAGCGGAAGGATAAAACTAATTATCTGTCAAATCAGACATGAGCTAAGTGTTAACATTCACGAAATAAGCACTAGTTGAAAAAAAAACGTTAGATGGCGGACCCTTTATAAAAAGAGTACTGACTGAAAGCCACAACAAGAATATTATGTACGACAACTTAAAAACTTAATAACCATAATAGAGAACATGACAGGCAAGCAGCAGAAGGAAGTGAGGAAGCAGAATTGTTAAAAACTACCAACCCTTAATTACAGTATGACATCTACTTATGGCATTTTGTTTTATTATCAAGTCAGAATAAAGGCGTTTTTTTCAATTCTATTGTTATAAAAAGGCCAGACACATATTTTTCTAACAAACTCTAAATACCTTTATGTAATTAAAACTATACCTAGTTTTCTCTATAAATCACATTCGTAATTATTTAATCAGTTATTTTTATTATCTACCGTCAAGTTCAATTAAACATAAAAATATTATTAATGTTCTATTAAATCTTTGTAATTTATAGTTGTTCTCTTAAATATTTGTTATTTTCCTTTTTCTTCCTTACTCGGCATATAGATAAGGATAAACTGTAAGGCTTTTATTTTAATTAGTTTTCTATTTAAAAAATGAATCTACTAGTGATTCCATCTTATCAGAAGGGTGAAATTTAAAGGAATTATTATTAAGTAATTTATATATAAGATTTAAAGCGAATCAAACAAAAATAATTCATTACTGTAAAAATGCGTGTAACACGACAGACATATGCCAAACTTAACCAAAAGGTTCAACGATCGGCAAGGGAGGACAAAAGTAAATATATAGCCACTCACCTTGATGAAGCCGAAAAATCGGTGCGCCAAAACGACCGACAAATTAACACCTACAAGGCGATATAGGTGCAGTAAGTAGAAAACGTAGACCAAACTGCACTCTCCTATTATTCAACAAGCATTGCAACCTGTTGACCACAGCCGACCAATGCTTCGAAGATGTAAACACAAGATTTCAAGTTGAACAGCACAGCGGCTGTCTCAATTAACAAAACAATCAAAGTTAATATGTCCCCATCTAACTAGTCACGAATAAAAGATACTCCACCAAATCATAGAGAAATAGGCTCTGCTATTAAAAAGTTAAAGCCAAACAAAGCAATTCTACTCCTATTATTCGTAACAAAGGCTTCGAACCATTCCAGCGCTGGAACGAAAGATTGGCTGTTACTTTGCCCAAAAAAGGAGACCTGCGGGAATTCAACAATTCACGGGGTATTTCACTACTGAACGTGGTTTAAAAAAATAATCGCCACCATAATACTAGATCGAATATTGCCACTTAACAGCACCCTAAGGCAGGGACAAATGGGATTTAAAAAGAGGGCAGATTCTGTATCGATCATATTTCCACTCAGAGAATTCATTTCTTCGATGTACATCCTATTCGTCGACTTTAAACGTACTTTCGACAGCATCCACTAGCATAGCATCTAGAACGCCCTAAACTTTACCCAAGTTATGTGCGGGGGTGCGGAAAATCGAGTTTTATTAATTGGCTGCATATCCGAACCATATCGTAACGTTAGCGTAAGGCAAAGCTATGTATTATCGTCCTTGTCCTTGACAAAGTCATGACAACGAAGCGCCATTTGCCAAACTTAATGATTTGAACTACGCTGACGATTTGTTCCACCCTACTCATAACTTGCAGCGATCGAAAACTAAATGCTTCACTTAACGTTGGCCTGAAAATAAACCTCAAGAAGACGAAACTCGTAAGAATTTTGTTGTTAATTCTAGTCAACCTAGTAGTCGCAACCTAACCATCCACAACTCCATAATTAAAAATGTCACCCGTATTAGTGGATCGGATGGAAGGGCTATAGGAATCAAATAATCGCTCGCAGATCACCAAAAAGAACATTTTTAATACTTGTATTATACCTGTCTTGTTTTACGCATGTGAGACATGGGAACTAACACCTATTGACGATGAATTGTGCGATGCTCCTGCCCCAACACAATATCAAATGCAAACCTCCATCGTAAACCAAATAAAATGCTAGTTCATGAAGACATCAAGAAAATGAAATATGGTTGGATAGGTCGACAAACACATATCTAAAGAAGAACTGACATTCAACCCGCAAGGCAATTGATGCTGAAATATTCTGAAGAACAAATGGCATTCCACAGCAGTGCGGGAGATATAAGTAGCTGGAACGAGGCAACAAGAATTGCTCCAAGTAGGATTCGCTGTAAATTCTTATTTGAGAGCTTTTTCTCCCCAGTTGGAGAATAGCCAACCATGCGTCATCATCGCAAATTTTTTAGATATTTTAGATACTACTCGCACATTCATTTTCATTTAGTCCTTAATGAGCTGTTATACATATAAAATGCTGTCTCAATTATGAGTACTTTTACCTCAAAGCTCTTGGATATTCTAGAGTTTTATTTTTTAACATTAGTCTTAGGTATTAAAGATGTTTTTCAAGCGAAATATTAGTAAAATATTTTAAATTTTGACTAAAGTCATGGTTTTTTATTTGCAGGTTTTTTGTTGTATGTATTTTGTATGTATGTATTTTGTAAATAAAAATTAATATAAATTATACGCCTTTGTGCAGTAAAAATACCAATTTTTAACTTGAAAATATCTCCTTTAATTAAAAACAAAATTACATTAAAAAATATTTTAAAATTATATTAAAGTCTTGACTTAATATTGATATACGAGGGCGGATTGATATTGCAGCTACCTAAGTAGGAAAAAAACATTTTTTTTTTTCCAAAAACCATTCATTTCTTAACATAGTCTCCTTTTAGCTCAATACACTTAGTAAGACGATTTTCCAACTTTTTTATACGATTTTGGGAACTCCTCAAAATACGCATTAGTTTCGGTAATCACTTCTTTGTTTTTCTTTTTTTCTACGAGCCATTTTTTAAAGTTTGGAAACAGGAAAAAGTCGCTAGGGGCTAAATCTGTACTATAAGGTGGATGATCAATCAATTCGAAGTGGATTTCTCGTAGTTTTAGCATCGTATCTAATGTTGTGTGAACCGGTGCGTTTTCTTGAAGAAAGATCACTTTTTTTCTTGTTTAAATGTGGTTGTTTTTCCTTGATTGCATCAACCAATTGATCCAATAATGCACGATAATACTCTCCCTTTTCAAGATAATCGATGAGCAATATTCCGTGTGCATCCCAAAATACAGTGGCCATAACCTTGCCAGCCAATTTCGCTGTCTTCGCCTTCTTCGGAGCACTTCCACCAGCTTCCACCCATTGCTTCGATTGATTTTTGGTTTCAGGTGTGTAGTGGTGAACCCACGTTTCATCAACAGTTATTAATCTACGCCAAAAATCAGCAGGATTATGATTTATCATGTCCAAACACCGCTCTGAAGTGATCTGTTGAACTCGATGAATTTGGCTAAAATTTAACAGCTGACGTTTGACAGATAGAGAAAGTTTTTGTGTTTGTGCTGCCATCTAGCGTAACTTAATGTCAATCCGCCCTCGTATATATATATATATATATATATATATATATATATATATATATATATATATATATATATATATGTATACATAGTATATAATGTGTTTTGTGGCTTTTGATCTAAATTTATGAAATCTCTAAAAAAATATATCAAAGTAATTAGTATTTATTATACACCTTCATTAAAAAATATCTCTCCGCCAAAACATAAACGAAATATTCACACTTTTTTTTTTTGAATAGACTGATGATGAAATGATTTCAATTTCTTTCTTACCAACCCATAATTATTTGAGTTAAAAACTTTTACTTTTAAAATCTTTGCACTAAAATCACTATTTAATTTAACAAACGCCCTAATTGTTGTTTAATCAAATTTTCATTTTTTTTTTCTTCTCCTACTAATTTATTTTCTTTTATACCCTTTGGAAAATAAACAAAAAAAAAAAAAGAAATAATCTACAGTGTCACTGTGTCAATAAGATTTTAAACAAGTCAGCTCTTTTTTTAATATACTGCCTCCAAAACATACTGATCTAGATTTCCTAGAATTTAGAAAGAAAAAAAGAAACTACACTTTAAAATGCTCATAAATTAAATTGAAAAACACCAAAAGGGAAGAGTTAAATAAACTAGACAAAACTGGAACTAAAACTAAAACACTATTAGGCCAACAAACACATTAAGCCAAGTACACCATAAGGAAAAAAAGGCCCTTTTTTCGTAGTAACTTTGAAGAGAGGAGAGAGAGAAAGAAGGTAACCAACCAACACCAACTATAGGCAAAACAAATCTAATCTTTAATCTTGATATAAAAACGCCTACAGAAACACACGCTCACTCGTTCTGTAAAACAGTTTCAGCACAATCAGAGACTGGTATTCATTCATACAGTCAGTCACACAGTCATACAGTCAGTCGTCGTCCCTATACTCTAGCCACTGCCACCTAATACTCTACTTTAGGCCATGTTTTTTGAGTCGGTTTACAAGGAAATAAAGGGAAATTATAGTTACAGGAAAAACAAGATAAACGAAGTCATAATACTAACACACACAAACACAAAATTGTATATGGTTTTGATCTCAAACAGTGAAGCCTTGTTAAGATGGATATTATAATTGGAAATAAAAACTATATTTTTTTGAGATTTGTATGTATTCCCTATACAATGCAAGGGAGTTACCTGTTGATTATTAAAGGAAATAATGAAAGTGTCATGTTGAGAGGGAGAAAGAAAGAAAGAAAAAAAAAAACAGAACAAATGCTTACAGTTCTAAATAAATTATTGACACGTGATTAATATTTGTTTAGGATTGATATGCTCTCGACAGATTTAGGAAAATAAATATGTATATCGTTATCTGAAATGTAAAAGGTTATGAAAGATTTATGAAAACAACCCGTGTAAGCAGACTATAGTTGTTCAGGCCATATTATATGATACATATACGAACCCTAACCAATATTAATTCGTACACCAAGGATTTTTTTTACAAAGATTTTTTTTAGGGCTCGTATGATATGATATTATATGATACTTATATTTTACATAACTGAGTTTCTGATAAGTTTCTTATATGAAAACTAAGGACAACAAAATTGCATAAGATAGGTGTTTCAAAATAGTTGAAATGTGGTTGTGCCTTATTGTTTTGATAAAGAGCATTTTTTTTAGAAAAAAATTCCTTATTCTTTTAGCAGACCTCGCAAAGCATTATTATAAGCAGGGAAACTAGAAATATGCTCTTAAAAAGTGTTTAATGCGCATAAAATATGCACTGAAATCCGCAAATGTTACCTGAAAGTTTCAAAAATATGCTTTAAAAAAGCAAAAATATCTTCTTTCTTAATAGAAAAACTTTAATTCTACAACTCAATATCGTTTGCAAACATACGAACATATCTTCATATAAAATCCGAAAAGACCCGAGTCACAAAAATTCAATATCGACTATGATTGATTATGATGCACTCTTTCGCAGCGCTATTTAATGCCATACGAACTTCTTACATCTTTTCAGAATTGTAAGCGTAGTAAGTAATAGTTGCAAGTAGCAATCCAAGTTCCCCAACAAGTTAAAACTGTTTCGAACACCAATATAAGGTCAAAGCACATTTCTTTTAAAATTTAAATATTTTTGATCTCTAAAGACACATTTTACGTTTTTGTGTTGATGGATTCCATGAGCAATCCATATTATTTGTGTTAGTTCGTTCGGTTTAAACATCGTTATGGCTTTGGCAGCTTTTACCAATTACGAAGGTGTGTTTTTCACTACTTAATAGCAAAATTCAGTTTTTATTTAATATCGAAATATCTAACGACACGTGCAACATTTGTACAACTTACTATTTTTACGCCGATGAGAATATTTTTTGTTTGTTTTATGTTTTAAATTCGGTTTGGCGCAATTAATTAATTTCAAACAACAGATTATTCAGAAAAGCCATGGCCATAATTTAAAGCAAAAATTTTCTTTTCGCTGTAAAAATATTTTACAGCACAAAAAATCCAAATATGCTCTAAAAAGCTTAAAATGCTTAAAATGCTCTTTACATACGCAAAAAATGTTGAAAATATGCAATAAATGCTGTTATAAGCAAAATATGCAAAAATATGCACTAACAACTTAATGCCAAAATTCATAAAAATACATGAAACAGCTGAATATCTTACATCCGACTGGGTTGATTGCTTAAGAAACAACATGCAATTGTATATTTCTGGTTTCCCTGATTATTAGTGTTAATTTAACATGATTCTAACAGTACTGGTTAAACTGTTATTAGATCCTTTAAAGATCCTGAGGGGATTAAAGGATCATACAAAATCTTTTCCATCTACGCCTATCTAAAGTCAATGTCTAATCTTGCACCAAGTCATTCTATGGGAAGCTAGCCTTTTTCAAGTAGGGTTTATCCCTTCCTGCGGCTTCCATTCATTTCCTTTTTAGAATTTCCTTTATTGCAGGAACTTCGTATGATCTTTGCTATAAGGAAAGGTAAGATATTGTTTTTGGCCAGATTATTTTCAGAATGCGCTGTAGACAACGGTTTATAAACTACTAAATGAAATTAAGATCCCCACAGCTGCATTCTACGACTCGCACCATATAAAATCATAAACTTCAATCACAAGTTTAAAATGTTACATATAGAATTCAGTCAGACAAAAGAGTGGTTGTCTAGGTTCAATTTGTTCCGAATATCCGGAATTGCCGGAAGTCGTGAGTATACTGCCGAGATAGCCAAAATAAGAAACATCTCCCAAATTTGTGTCTCCAATTCGAAAGGTCATTGTATTAGTAGCGTTGATTCGCATTATTTTCGTTTTGGAGATGTTTATTCCACTCTGTATGCTTTTGCCTGTAGAGAATCCAGATGTCGTCTGCATAATCCCGGTCTTCCAAACCCGTATTAAGTCCCCAAGTTATATCTTTTGAAGTCGATAATGTCCGTTGCAACACACAATTGAGGACAACGCTGGACAACAGTGGAGAGTAAACACTATCTTGTCCAACACCAACACCAATCGGTGTTGGTCGACTGACGCTGCCATCATATAGAACATACAACTCGCAACCGCGCATAGCATCCTAATTAAACGGATAAAAACGATTTCTAAATAATCCATTTCAAAGATTTTCATAATTTTTATAGAATAAATTTTATAGAATACGATTAACTTTTAAACTTTTAAGGAATTAAAAAAATTTGTAATTCTAACAAAAAGTAAAAACATAGTTTACAGTAAAGCTCTTTTCCGTTTCAATAATTTCTTTCCACAATAAAAAGATAATTTCTTTTTAACAAAAAAAAAAGTAATAATTCGTTAAGAAATATCTTATTTTTTTAATTAATTTTGAATGAAGAAAAAGTGAAAAATAATCCATAAACAATAACTAACAAAAAAAAAATAATGAAGAAGTAACGAAGTGAAATCATAAAAACAGTCTCAAGGCCATATTCCTGCACTTACAGTAGATTCGTACATATATATGTGCATACGAGTAGTAGAAGTGGCAGAAAAAACCAACCCAAAGACCTAGATAAGTCAACGGGAATTATTTCATTCATGATTTCTTAATATTTTCTTCTTCTTTCCCCTCCCCTTAAGTCTTCTCCTCCATTTTGACAACCATGTGTGGAAGGAAAAACTATGGTTATGAATGACTACGATGAGTATCTTAAAGATTTTTGAAATAAAATATCTTCTTTTTTTTAAACGCTGCTACATGTGACAAATGGGTCTGGCATGTGTAAGCGGTTGGTATCAACAGCAGCCTCCGTTTACAAAATGTGCGTAAAACGTGTTTAAAGTTGTTTTATGTAAAGCATATGCCAAGAGAACACACAGTAACAGCAGTAAGCATAGGATGTGCAACAACTTGTCAACTATTTACTACCTCAGAGTCATTCGATCCATATACACACATACCTTACGTACTAGTAAACAGCAGAGCACAACAAGTAAAATTATTAACTATGTGTAGGTAAAAATGTCTATTAAAGCATCTGTAAAAAACATTCAAAATCGTGTGTATCTGCCTTATAGACCGACAGCCAACAAGAAAAGAACAACAATTGAATTAAAGCGGACAATATAAACAGACAAAAACAAGGTTGGCAAAAGGCCGGTAGCTTAAGTTTATTTCATTTTGATTCCTTTGCTCTGCTGAGTTCATATCTCGCCAACAGCTTTAAATTTTTGGTTTTTCTTTTTTTATAAGTTTTCCTTTAATATTTGCTTGTTGAATGCCTTCTTCCATTTATTTATTCGAACGTAGTCATAGTCAACCATAAAGATAAATATTTAAAGATAAAACCAGCCAATAAAAATAAACAAAACAACAACAACAACAACTTTGCCATACTACAATATATACATACATGGGACATCGCATCACTTTAGAAGTTTGCATTTGGGGGCTAGAAATTGGAAAAGGTAACCGACATTTTCTTGCAACATTTTTTTATCAGAAAAACAAACAAAATTTAACCTGAAGTTTCCTTGAGTCGTCATATGACGATACTGACACTGCCTTCTTTAATTTATAACTATAACGGCAACAATCTGTTAGAAACAAATTAAATTGAAAATGATGTCCTAGATACGAGTATTAATTCTATTTTCATAAAAGGTTTGTTTCAAAGTTGTAGCGCAATGTGTAAATTTTTCATTTTTATTATTTTTTATTTCTTAAACAGGAAGAGTTCGGGTTAAATTTGTACGAGTTTTGTTAATATCTCCGTTGTTTTCTTTCGTTTCTTAAGTTTTGAGAGCAGGAAAACTTTTAGTTTTATTTTGGTTTTTTAGTTTGGTTTTTAAATGTAACAAAAAAGATTCGTGACATGTGGCAGTGACAAAATAAAGGTTTGCCATTTCACCATGAATAGACTAACAAACGAATTGAAAATTCTTACTCTGTGAGAATGTGTTCTGTATATTTCTTTAAAAAAAATAATCTTCAGTGACGAAGCTCGTTTTTGGTACAATTGGTACTTCAACGAACAGAATTACCAAATTTGGTGTGAAGAGCATCCAGCGACAATTCAAGAGCTGCCAAGGTATCCTGAAAGATGCACACTTTGATGCGGCTTTTGGGCCTGCAGTATCCTTGAACCGTACAACAACAACGGTGAAAATCACATAATCGCCCGGTACGATTAGCGCTTCATTGACCCAAAATGGAAGAATTGGATTTGGTTGACATGTGATCTAAAAAAGACGACGCTCCACACAGTACGCGATATCATAAACCTATCGAGAGGCGAGTTTGAAAATCAATTAATCTCACGTTTTAGAGTAGTGCATTGGCCGCCAAGATCATGTGATATGACCCCACTAGACCACCTGTTGTGTACAGGAAAAAGTAAAATGTCAATGGTGAGATACCGGCCATGATACTGAAAATAGTATGCCAAGATTTTAGCTCATAGATAAATCACTTACGGCGTAGTCGCGAACAACATTTACTTAAAATAATTTTTAAAAAATTAATGACAAACATTTACTTTCACCCGTTATATCAAATACGCACCACTCACTGCGAAATTATTAGGGAGATCGACTATTCGACTTTTTTCAAAAACCGGTTTTCGAATAATTCGAAAAGTAGCACTTAAAAACCGGTTTCTGTTAATAATAATTCAAATTACTGGTTAACCGGTTCTTTTTTTAAATAAAATTGTACCTAATTCTTGAAGCGTAGAGCTGGGCTACGTCGTTTTAAAAATAAGCAGAAGCTGATGGAGAGTAAAACTAAAGTGGCAATGAATACTAACAATAATTCTAACAAATCTTGTAAAAACTATGCCAAAACGGTGTGCGGAGGCAATAAAAACAAAGTTTATTACACAATGCACTGAAAGTTGCTTAAGTTTCGAACAGCTACTCAAGGAACTAATTTCGTTTTTGTTGTATTACTTGGTATAGCCTGAAGTTAAAGGTTTGTTATTATAGTTATAATTTAGGTGCCTAAGATAACGAAAATTAAATGTTTTATTTTGAATAAATCTATTAGTAATATACGATTTCTGAGTTGCCTCGATAAGAAAATTTACTTGGATTTCGAGCAGCACTGTATGTAACTTTATGCATGCACCACGTATTTAATAGTGTCTATTGTCACTGTGGTATGTTAGGTAAGAACCAGCATTCCAGCCAAGAGGCCGTCGGTTCAATATCAGGTCACACCATCTGACAGTTTTCGACAGCGATATCATCTCGCAACATTACTAGCGACTGGTTATGTGTATTTACGCTGTGAAAAACTTCACTGTCGTTCAGAACCGGCGTTTGTGGGCTTTCAATGAGTCAAGTTGATCATTCTTTATATCGAAAAATTAATATTTATTTACAGACTATGAGAAAAAGTTATTTTTGCTCAAGAGTGCATATCTCTTTCGATCTACCTTGGGTTTCACGTTCTTTGTGAGACGTTGAAGATTGTCATATATACAGAAATAATTAAATATATACAAATAGTTAAACGATGAGCATATTTCCAATAAAAACCGGTTATTCGTGTTGAATTAACCGGTTTATTCGGTATTCGAAAAATGAAGCTTTTGAAAAAACCGTATTCGACACAACCAAAAAAACCGGTTAAAACTGGTCGAATAATAATCGTCCGATCTCCCTAGTAATTATACATAACATACATAATTCCCGCGACATCCCAAGTGGAACATTAAGGGACTTCTTTCAATCAATGACCTACAACCGATTCTAATATAAGACTTATTGAAAGAGACCTACAGTTTAGTTTCAAAACTAATCGCCAGCAATGTTGAAGATTGTCACATGATCTGGCCTGTGATTGAACCGAGGTTGGTAGGTGGGTGTCATGCCTACCATACCACGATGTGTAATTATAATAAAAAATACATAAATGGTTATTTCACAATTTTTTAATTTATCGTAAACAGCGCATATCTTGAAAGGACTACATCCTACGGCCCTGAGTGGCCATTAGTTATGATCCTTTAGTCGTCTTAACATCAAACTCTTCTCTAGGCTTTTTCATTAATACGATTGCGTTCGTTGATTAATAATTTAGAAAAACATCTTATGCAAACTTCTTCTGTTTAAGCTACTTTATAACAAAGTCATCAACTTCTTTTAGCAGTACTTCCTCAACATTTATGTCAGTTGTTAACATTCTCAAAGCGTACACAGCAAAAATTTCTTTTCCCTTTTTTCTTGGAAGAGCTTGTAAATATTTTTGGACTGACCAACTGTAGTCATTTTTCATTAAGTGCAAAGCTGAGCTCTAAATGTTTTGATAATTTTTTATTATTTTTTTTTTTTTTTTTAATTGGAAAATCTCTACCATTACCGCCTGTGACAGACAAACAATTACAGAACTTTCAAGCTTTAACTTGAAAGGTGTTCCTTTATTTAGTTTAAAGGAAATAACAAAATTTATGTCAAATGTTTATCCCTACAACACCTCTGGTTGCCATTTTTCTCTTTTTTCCATTTCTGTTTTTTTTTTACATTTCATTTTATTAACTGATATTCGATACATCAATGAGGAGGTTTCAGAGATTTTTTTTCTTATTTTCTTAACTGTTGTTTGCCTTTAGTGAAAACCATAAATGTTTTTTAAGCATTAAAATATGGGTCGTATATTACCCCACAATAAACTCTACTTACTTACTCTTCCTAGACACATATTTCACTAGGCTACTTGTGTTTTTTCTTTTTGTATTTATGTTTGTGTTTTATATCTGCCACATGTTGCTTCTTAACCGTTTGTTCAACGTGTAATTTCCAATTTCATGTGTATGGGTCATTGATTATTTTTTTCCTCTTTTTTTATATAAAATATATAAAGACAATATTGAAAATGTTAAAGTTAAATAATCTCCGGCTATTATTTAGATATCAACAGGCTAGGAAAACTTTGTTGAAAGAGATAGTTTTATTATAAAATTTCTAAAGTTTATTGAAGGGATTCAATGGTTTCAACTTTTTAGTACAAGAAAGCCAATTTTTATAAAAGTAAAAACTTTTTAAAAAAAATTTTTTGGTTAAAATGCAATAGTTTTTGATTGAACTTAACAATTATATCAATATGTCTTCTTAAATATGCTTAGCTTTTAATATAAAGCTGTTGCCGGCAAAAATGGTCAATATCAGTCACCTATTTGTTTACAGCGAAAATTCTTTGTGTAGAAACTGCAAAATCCAACCACTTACGAGTAATTCGCATACATCGAAGCTTTACAATCTTCACTGCAGTCACCAGCCAGTAACTGTTCTTCCCAGTCCTGGAATACGTTTAAAAATTGTTTTATAAAAGCTGCCGGTGGCCATCTGTGACTCGGGATAAGAAGCAGAAAACTGTAGATCTCCGTCTTAATATGGGAGACGATAAAAAAGAGAAAAGAGCTGAAAGACCGTATAAACAAGTATAAAACCCGTGGTGATAAGGCTAGTCAACGCACGGAGTACTTCGCAGTTGATAGGCAAGTGATAAAAAAGGCTGGAAATGATAAAAGAAGATGACTCAACAACTTGACAAATGAAGCAGAAGTATCTGCTGAGCACAACAACATGGGAAACATGTACAGGATCGTAAAGTAGCTTACCAACTATGTACCTCCTAAAGTGAACAGATGAAAATATGCTGCCAAACGAGGCAGAGGCACAATATCTGTATGATTGCGAAAAGCACACGGAAACATATTCCGATGGCACCATTCGAAATTGCCGACATAATTGTAACCATTAACTGCTTAAAGGATAATAAGGTCCCAGGACAGGACAACATACAAGGCATTTCCGGAAACAACTCTTAATTAACATCAACCAGCAACCAACGTGCTATGTGACCAGATAAAAGGAGAAGTAATTATACTTACACATACTGAAAAAAAGAGGATTGGACTTAGTTGCAAAAATTGGGTGGAACTACTCTAATGAACATCACGAATAAGATTATTGCTCTAATCTTCAATCGAAAAGTCCGTGGAATGGCGTTCACCACTATTTTTGGCTTTTTTAGATTTTAAGAAGGCGTTTGATATCCTGACACATTCTGCAATTTGGAATGCACTGGCGTGTAAAGGAACAGTTAGGAAGTCCGTTGATATTCTGAAAACCTTTTACATGAATGCAAGTCGCCGCATCCTACAAGAAGGAAGTGTCAGATGTCCAATCGCCGTCAAGGCTGGAATGAGACAAGGATGTGTTTGTTCTCTCTCCAATGCTATTCAACATTGTTCTTGACTGCGTAGTGCAACGAGCCTTATCTACAACAAGAGGGATAACCTATGGTCTAAACGGGAGACTACAAAATCTCGGCTATGCTGATAACATCTGTCTCTTGGCCCATGGATATGATGACGTGTATGGAAAGTTGGACTTAGTGCCGTTCGAGGCATTAAAAGCAGGTCCCAGAATTAACATCGTCAAAACGAAGGTTATGCGAACTATTACCTCCAACACAACTAGTCTTCATATTGGCACAACCAATATTTGGAGGAGGTAACACCATTCTGCTACCTTGGAAGCAATCGTTTGGCGGTTCTAGCGGGGATATAAGGAACAGAAGAAACGCCGGCAATCAGGCATTTGGCCGTCTTAATTCTGTATGGTACATTTCTGTCAACATCAAACTGAAAATATTCAACTCCTGCGTAATATTCATGCTTTTGTATACTCTGAATTAACAGTACCAGTGCTTTGAGAAATGAGCTTTATCGCTAAAAAAAAATTTTAAAAAAAAATCAGTGACCATGTTTGAAACACCACTTTTGTAGTCAGTTGTTAAATCAGCCATAATCATAAATGACAAACCTTTCACTAAATAAATGACGCTTTAGATGACAGATATATATTTAACAGCTGACCAGGGTTGTCAGATCTTTTTTAAGCTTTTTCGCCAAATTAACATTTTGAAAACATAATTTACATTTTTGTAAAAAATAAAAAAAAAATGTTTAAATAAATAAAAAATTATTTGTTCCGATTTGTTAAATTTCGTTCGTCGTTAAATTTTTCGTTGACAAAAAAAAACTCGCCATAATATATATTTTACTAATTCTATTAAACAAAAATTTTAGCAAAAACTGAAAAATTAGTTTTTATGGTTGAAAATCAGTTTTCCGTGCCATCGTATACTTAAGAGCTAATAATTTAGCTGAAAACTATCCGATTTTTGAATTTAAAAAGAAGGAAGTATACCTTTTCAATGATGTTCTATTGCATAGCCTTGAGGAATATGTGTGAATTTTTCAAGCAAACAATCATTTTTTTTCCATATTTTTCAAGTAAAAGGTTTTTCGTAACACCTATGAACCCATTTCCTTGCCATTTGCTGAAATTAAATTACATAAGTAAACTGGAATCTAAAAATCTATTAATTTCAGATCCATATAGGCAACTACAAATTACTCTTTGCCGACAACACAGCTTAAGTTCCGCTGCCATCTATAATCGTCACATTAAAATACATTATGTTCACGAAATTCAGACATAAAAATGCCAAAATAATATTTTTTTTCAAAAATAGCCAACAAAATCGCCAACTATTTTAAAAATCGCCAAGTCGCCAAACCGACAGTTAGTTTGCCAAATAACTTTTAAAATCGCCAGATGTGACTACTCTGTAGCTGACAGACATGGCAGATCGACGGTTTTGAAACCACTAAATGGATAAACCGATATTTGGACATAACACGCATTTGGTTATCTATGGGTTACTGTACCCCGACAAGAGTGTGACACAATATCAAGCTAAAGCTTATTTTACTATTTTGGTTTAAACGACAGCCACCACGTAGTTCTCACGAGAGGACACAGACCGAGGTCCTGCTTCCGAAACCCCTGAAATAGACTCGTCAAACTTCACAGCAAACACACTACTAGCAATGGAATCCGAAATAGTTCGGAACTAGCATAAGTAGGTCTAAAAATGTAGTTAATTATCATTTGTCCTAATTTTGGTCTGTAGCAACCTGCATCAGTTTTTCCAATTCTTTTGAAATAGCCGACCTTTAAATTAAAATTTTTCAATGAAAGAGATTTTGGTAGTAAACCAACCGTTTTTTCTAATTTCTTTTTATTTTTTTATTTAAAACTTTTACTATTATAGTTATATTGGTTTTGAGCATTTCTAACCAATAGTCCGTCCACATTTTGTTTTTATTCAAAGACTGGTTAATGGTTGCGATGAATATTTTATATTTTTCTGTGACAATATATTTTCAGTAACTGTATGTGTGGGTATTTAAAGTCATTTTTTTCCATTTTTTTTTTATATTTTTACTTTTTGGTTGCTGGTAACATCAAAACTGTTGAAATGATTAATCGATTTGTTCCTGTGTATTCAATATTTTTGTAAGATTTCATCTCTTCTTTTTTTATTTCTCGATTTCATGTTGGGCAAATAAAACGCGTTTTAATGTCAACACAAATGGATATCAAGTAGTAGTTTTTTGCTCATTTTTTTCTTCCATTTATTTTTTCTATCTATTGGCGATATTTTAGCGATATTTGAGTAGATTTTATATGTGTTTGTGTTTTTTTTTACTGCTTTTATTACAAAGATTTTTTTGTTTATTTATTTTTTGTTTATATAGAGTAAAAGTGTGTCTGTTTGTAACTCTGTTTAGATTGTCATCGATTTTTTTAGTACGTTTTTCTGTAAAAATGTTTGTTTTTTATGAATTATATATGATTTAATGGCTATGATGGTGATGATGATGATGATGATGATGATGATGATGATGATGATGGTGATGATGATGACAACTATAAAGACGGTGATTATTACCGATTTTTTTTTTATGTACTAATTTTTTTTATTTTTTTTTGGCATTATTAATGGTTGTTATAACAACAATATTGAATGACATTCGAATCATGGTCTTAAGAGTCAATACAACATATGTTTGTAATTGTTATTCGGATATGGGTGTTTGAATATGAAAATGATTGAATGAGAATATATTTGTCTGAACATGTTGTGGTCCTTCGAAATGGAAATTAGATGTGTTGACTTTATTTAGCTAAATATGTATGCCAACATATGTTCTCCCTATGTAGCATATGTACATACATATATATGTATATCAAAAGAAAATATATGCATTTTACTTTTTTCTTCGTTAAAAAAAAGAAACAAAGAAATAAACAAAGAACTTAACAAGAAGATATTTGTAAAACATGTTTCAAATAAATAAGAATCTTAAACAGCAGGGATGTTTTATTATTTATAAAGTGTGCCGGAAATTGTGAAAAAAAAAACAGAATAAAGACCGTAGGCGATAGCGCAAAAACTTTCTTAAAACATAAGAATAAAAACAAAACAAAACTTAAAAGAAAATTTGAATATAAATAAAACGCTGCTAAATTAGCCTATTTTATCCATTTTAAGAAGAATTTTAGGAAGTTTTTAGGAGTTTTTAGAAGTTTTCAATCCTACAAAAGATCTAGACTTTATAATTTGTTTTTTTTTTCTTTTGGTAGATTGGATTGGTTTCAATGGACAGTAATGCGACCAACCATTAAATCGCAGTCAAATTTGATTGTATTCTGATTTCAAAACCCCTGTTATTATTCTTTAAAGCACAAGGCTTCTGTAAAGCATATTCATCATACATGGTTCAACACTGTTGTTTTTGCTTCTTTCCAAATTATATTGTTCTGTCTTAGTTCCTGTGCGCCTTCAAGTGTTCCTTGGTCGACTGCTATTTCTTGAGCGTTGAGAATTCCAGTTGAGTGACATTCTGATGATACTTTCGGTTGATGTGACCGATCCACCTCCATTTTCTTTTACTTATCTGCTTCAGCATGGTAAACACAGTACCCTTTTATTATAATAAATTTAAAACACAAAAAGTAAGGACAACAAAGTGCAATATTTTTTCCAGAAAAGAAAATGCCATAAGATCTTCTATGTAAATAATTGAAATGGTAACTCTTTTTATTACATTTGTAAAATATTGCCATTCATTTATCTGTTTCAACTAGTGCCTTATCCCTTTTTATGTTTTATGACTTTCTGATCTCGTCCCAGTACTCTCATGAGATAGTTTGTATGTAATTTTTTTAATATATTTTTTATTACATTAAAAATGTTTTTAATGGCAAAATGTTCTTTATTCATAATGGGTATGGTGATGGCAGTGGTGATGATGATGATGATGATGATACGACAACAAGCGAACAAACAGTAGTTCATCAACAAACACTGACCCTTTTTAAATGCGAAATAAACACAGAATAAAACACAAGAGCTTATCACACACTGGCCAGCATCAGTGGACTACGGCGGACTACTATGCTAAAGGCAACATTAAAAATCCATAAAAAATAAAGTTGAAACAAACCATATTCACAACCGCTTATCTCCTGCTATATTTTTTAAAGGCAAAGAAATAAAAAAAAAAAAAACAAAATAGAAAATCTTCTGCGTAAAAGACGCATTTTTGTTTCAAAGCAAATACCGCCTTACTCCACTCTATGTTTTTGGTATTTAGCCATAGATTCTGATTTTTTTCTATTTCTTCTTGCTCAGGTATTACATAAGTCCATTAGATGCTGTGATGTGGCGGTATAAGTTCTAGAGACTTTGAAAACAATGTATTAAAATATTTATTAATGTTGTTTTGTTTCTGGCCACTAATAGACTTCTTGGAAAAGGCAAAAGTTTTGGATGCAAAAAAATAAAAGTTATTCTACCAACTGTTACACCCACCTATTTTTAAGGGATAAGAACTTCCATCGAAACTTTTTATTTCCTGCCATAAAAATTTACTTGGTTTTTTCCAAAAATAAATGATGATGATTAAGTAGATTGTCTGTTAAGTACTAGTTTTATGCTTATCATGACTGTGAAATCACTTTTCCATGAAATTAAATGCATCTTTTGTTGCAAAACTTTTGTGGTCAATAATAGTTGTCAAATACAACACAAATATAGACAAGCATACAAATAATAAAAAAATAACAACTTGGAAGAATATTTCAATGGAATGAGATGAAAAATTGTAAGAAAAAACTTTTCTTATTACCAACATGTGCCTCTTTGCGTGTCTAAAAGTGAATTAAGAAGTTTTTAAAAATAATCACGGCGCTAATAAATCTTCATAAAGTAAATAAAGACATAAGTAAAAATATTATATTCACTGAAACCATATCATATGTATGATACTCGACACCATAATGTGTTTTGGTGAATTATTAAATTAAATTTTTTTCTTAATTTTGCTTTTAATTTGATGCTCAATACCAGTGATAACTCAGTTTTAAAACTTTATGCCCAAATTCCTATAACTGGTCTAAATCGTCTGGGTATTAATTCGGGTTTGATTTCAGGGTGATGTCAGGGTGATGTCATCGTGGCAATGTTATACAAAGGATCCTCGTACACGATATTCTCATAATGTCTTTTCTAGAAGTCCAGTTCAGTATCCCTACCTCGTACTCTATTGGCTTTGTACAATAATCCTGCTTTCCTACCTTTTTTCTAGCGATTTTCCTTAAAATCCACTTTATCATGCTTTAAATACTTTATATTCTTAGATAGTTCAGCATATCCATCCATTCCATTCTTTCTGATCCTTGTCTCTACAGCTTTTAGCTTCTCCGCAAATGGTGTATAATATCCCTCTCAGACATAACCATGCGTCACCTATAATTTGGCATCTTAGTTCGGGGATATGGAGCTGCCACCTATAAATCTCTGTCATAACATTTTGCATTCGAATAAATCACACTGTCTTCCCTTCGCTGCTTATAGATTTCATAGCTTTCCATTCGCTAAGAGGTAGACCCGCTCTTCTTGTAGTGCAAGAACTCAATGTGAACCACTTTTTCGCAGCTAACTTATAATTCTTTTACTATTTACAACATAAGATACGTTCTGCTATGTGCTACGGCATCCAAAAAATCATTTTAGTTCCGACTATCTGTCAAATCTGTTACTACAATTCACTTATGATGTTCTAAACACCACGACATCTTGTTCAAGCAATATAGCGAGATCAGTTGAGCCACAAAAGTGTCCAGTATTGTCGATTTGCGCAGAATACATAAAAAGATAACTTTTTAAAGATTTTTTTTTTTAGATTTTCTAAATATTTTTCTTTTAATTTTAAAAGTTTCTAAGTTTCCAATTTTTTCTTTTCTTTATTTTCTTTCAGATGAATCAAAATTAAATAGCGGCTCTTGGGAAGATCCACTTCCCACTGCTACAACGACAGCAACAACAACACACCATAATAATAACACGAATCAACAAAATCTCTCAATATCCAGCGCTCAGAGCGCAAAAAACGGCAACATTACGACAACTACAGCCCAATTGCATAATCTAACAAATTTGCGACGTCCTGATACTTTATCGGCAGCACGTCATAATCTTCAGCCACTGATTATACAGGCGCCAATAAATTTACACCAGCAACAACACACTCTCTGCAGTCAGCAACATACAACCTTTACTGGCAGTAATTTAAGCCGCTGTAAGGAAGCGGCACTGCAGCAACAGCAGCAACCTCTACAGGGGGCTGTTGTTACCGGCAACACAATTGCTGGCGGTAGTTTTAACGCCAACGGCGGATCGACTGCCGTTGGCTGCAGCCAAGACGGTACGAATTCACCCAATAATACTGCAGTTGAACATTTAACGGATCATACACAAAGCGATTTTACAACAAAATCACCTTTACCACCTAACAGCTCTTCGGAAGACGAAGAGTTGGCCAACGAGGAGGGATTAAACAGCAGCGTGACGTCATCATTAAGTGCCACTAACCAACGCAATTCCCAATTGCGTTCGACTTTTAATCGCGCCAAACAACACTTGTCATTTGACAAATGGCGTTCAACGAATGCGAACAATTCAACTGCTGATACCAGCAGCAATTCAAGTACAAGCAGTAGTGGTGGTGGTGGAATCGGAAGTGGAGGTAGCAATAGTGGTACATTAACACGTCGAGCCAGTACAACTTGTGCCACCATGCCCACAGCTCATCAACCGCCACGAGAAGATATAACGACACCGGGTGAATCACCAGGTGGCAGATTATCTCGTTGGTTTTCCATACGACGCGGTTCATCGCATCAATACGATGTTGGTGGTCGCGATGGCCGGCAATCGAATTCATCAAGTATTGATTTGCCAGATGCCGTTGTGTTTGATTCAACACAAGCATCACCACAAAAATTAACAACAAATTCAGCGAATTCATCAAAATCTGCCTGTAAAATGCCTGGGGTACCAGAGGTAAGTCAAAGCAACAAACAACATACAGTAGAATAAAGAATATGAGAATGTTTTTTTTTGTATTTTAATATCCTGATTCGATTAGAATCTTTTGAAAAACATCTTGTTTGTTTTTGCGCTTTTTCTTTACCAATTTTTCATTTGTGTTTTTGTTTCTTTTTTAGAATGAAGATGATGATATTTCATCATTAACCGCATCGACTTCTAGATTCGATTTGGATTTAATGATACCACCTGGCAGTCGCGCCAACGGTACAGCTCGTTCGGCTCATAATCGTTTGGTACAGCCAATGCTGCCACCAGCGCCACCTGGTCTTTCACAACAACAATTAAAACGTCGTCATATTGTGGCCGCCATTGTACACAGTGAAAACTCATATGTGGCAACACTACAACGTCTAGTCAATGTAAGTTTTCATCACCATCAACTTGACAATGAATGATAATGAATTTCAACTTTTTTCTTCTTCTTCTGTTTTTTCCTTAATCAAAACGTTTAATCATATACCTTAAACGCAAATTTAGTTTTTGTTTTTGCTTTGACTTTCCTTTTTAATTGTTTGCATATTTCGCGTATTATTGCAACAATTTTTTATTTTCAAGTATGTTTCTTCCCCTTCATTTGAACTTTCAATTTTAGTTTATTTTTCTTTGTTTTAAGTATTTTTGCATGCTTTAACAACGTTTTTCAAACCAGTCAGCCAAGCGACGTGTGAAAACCTATTAAATTCATTTCATTTTCACAATAAATTTTATTTCAAAATTTTTCTTAGAAAATAATGCGCTAACAATTAAAATTGTTTTAATTTCGCATATAAATTTTATATATTTATTTTATTGTACGTTTTATTTTTTTGTAGTGGCTTTTTTATTTTTTATTTTTTAACACTTCAAACGTGAAGAAAAGCTCTAATAAGGAGTATTTGTATTTGAAATTTGTAAAATATTAGAAAACTATAAGGTGTGCTTCAAAATGGTGAGCTCACCTTAATATTTGCTCAATTCATCCCAACTATAAAATGTTACGTACGGCCACCTTATTAAAAAAATTCTACGTTCAAATAAGTGAATAATAAGCCGGTTTTGCTTTTAGAGATGTACCATTATATTATGTTTATTTAAATTTATGTAAATAAGTGCAAAATTCAATGCGTCAAAATGATAATGTCAGTAAATAATAAGCAATTAATCTAATCAGAAGGTATCGCAATTGTTTTTTTTTCTTTTTTGTTTTTTGTAATAATTTAAATAATATCTGCTCGGTATGGGTCGCGGGAAACCTTTGTCACCTTATGAACAAGGACAAATTGAGGCACTTCATGAGCAGAGATTGAGTACGCGTGGAATGGCAAAAAAACTGGGACGATCTTTGTGTGTTGTGCAAAATTTTCTCAAAAACAGAGAAAATTATGGAAACTTAAAAAGCATGGGTCGTCCAAAGGTCCTGACTGCCCGTGAAACTCGGCTAATTTCACGTAAGGCCTCGAATTACATGAAAAGTGCGGTAACAATAAAAGAGGAATTGAAATTACAAGCTTCAAGAATCATAATTCTAAGAGCTATAAACGCCCAGTCAAACCTTATTCGAGCAAATTTAAAAAAATTCCCTGTCTGAATAAACAGCATAATATTAAACGTAAGGATTTTGCGAAAACAACATGGCAACAAATGGGCATCAGGTAAACATTTTTTTAAAAAGGTTATAAGACAATTTTTGTAGGTCATTTTTTCTGATAAGAAAAATTTAACCCGGATGGACCAGATGCTTTCAAGTGCTAGGGCGAGATTTAAGGAACGAGCCCTTGTTTTTTTCCAAAAGGTCTGAACGTATGCTGCCTTATTTGGCCCCAAATGCTGACAAAACTTTCACCTTCCAGCAAGATAACGCAGCAATTCATGTCAGCAAGTCGATCAGACAATGGTTTGAGGGACACAATATTAAAGTACTTCATTGGCCAGCATGTTCCCACGACTTAAACACGGAAAATTTGAGGGAACTGCTTGTTCGTAATGTTTATGCAGACAACAAACAGTACCGGACAAAAGATGAATTAAAAGTTCTAGACAAAGGTTTCCCGCGACCCATACCGCGCAGATATTATTTAAATTATAAATTTTTACAAAAAAAAACAATATAACGATTGTGATACCTTCTGATTAGATTAATTGCTCATTAATCACTGACCTTATCATTTTGACGCATTGAATTATTTACCTACATTTAAATAAACATAATATAATGGTACATCTCTAAAAGCAAAACCGGCTTATTATTCACTTATTTGAACGTAGAGTTTTGTTAATAAAATGGCCATACGTAACATTTTATAGTTGGAATGAATTGAGCAAATATTAAGGTGAGCTTACCATTTTGAAGCACACCTTAGTTTTAAACTTTGTTTTCGTAAACCCTTCATACACGAGTATACGAAATATTTCTTTTTAGATCAAATAGATATAAATTTTTTAAATTTTTTGATTCCAAATCTTTTATGAATTTCACCGAAACGTTTTCACACATTTTAAAAAGCAATCAGCGATATTTTGTCTATTTTAGCAGTACTTAGCTCCTATAAATAGTATAGGGCGAAGAATTTTGCGCAGATATTACTCCGTGACAATTAGCATATTCATTCTATGACCCGCATCCATATAGTAAGATAAAGTTAGAACTTTTAGTTTTGTACTCGACGTAAAGTTTGTTTTCCAGGCAAAGTCCATATGTCTGCTTGGCTTTGTCCATTGGGTTGGGGATATCATTTATTAGGTGAGATAGCCTGATTGCAAAGAAAATCATATTGGGAGATTGATTTTACTTCTTCAATTTATAAAAGTTTCTCTTTTAATCTGACAAAAACTTCATACATGATTTTACAACATTTTATTAGCGTCTTAAGACAAAAGTTTGGCTCCCAGCGGGTCATAGGGTCTCAACAAAAATTAACTATCTATTCCTGTGCTTTGCTATGCTCTTCACCTCGTTGAAAGAATATCCTAATTATTGTCTGTCCTTCTCTATTGCACGTTTCCATGTATTTTTCAATTTCACCTCTTCTCTCCTCCAGATGTATCGATATTTCTTTACATTTGGTACATATTTCACAGACTTTGGGCAACTGATTCTGATGATTTTTCTCAGGCTTTTGTTAATAAATATCTAGACTTTTTTTACTTTGTAGTTTTCTTATAAGAAAACTACTATAGAAACGACTTTAAAATAATGTCGACACTAAAATATGAGATCAAAAGTAGATTAAAAGAAATATGTTACGAGTAAACGTGTTAATCAACTTTAAACGATGCATTCTCTTGTTTTGTTTGTCTTTTATAGGGTGTTAGACGTTGTCAAAACGCGTATATAGGTTTTTAGCAGTGAAAGGGTTAAATTGTAATATTTCTCAGTTACTATACACTGTAACTCCTCGTTTTTAGAAATTCTCATATATGAGGTTTTCAAAAAGAGAGAAACTTTTTCGATTGATTTTTTTATGAATTTGAAGTTTAATCAATCTGCATTCCCCTAAGAAGATTAAAAATCGGTATGAAAATCGAAAAAGAGTTTATAATCTGTGTTACTACATATTTATTTAAAATGCATTTTTTTTTTTAATTTTTTTTTTTATATTAATTAAAAATGTTTTTTTTTGCATTTTTCTTAACGTTTATAAGATTTTTATTATGCATGTCTTTAATTGTATTTTACACACTTTGTATGCCCCCTATTTGAAATTTATTCATTATTTTCTTCATATCATATTAATCCATTTTTTTATTGTAAATTTTATTTCTTTACATGCCATCCAAAAAATCAAAATATATATAAAAAATATATATATTTATTTAAAATTCCAACACCATCCTCTTCTCTATCTACTACTACTACTACTATTACTACTACGTCTCACGCTATCAAATCAAACTGAAATAATTGATTCAAATAAATAATAATTAAAACCCATCATTTACTAACTAATCATTTAATTTATCATCATCATCCCCAAAAAATAGTTGCAAAATTAAAGTAATTATTAAACCAACACCAAAAAAAAGTAGCAAATTGTATATAAATGTTTATTAAAAAGAAGAAGAAATAGAGAGAGAAACATTTAAACTATTTTTTCACTCGCTTTCGGTTTACAAAATATACCCGAATATCATAATGAATCATAAAAAAACACAACATGGTATGAATTGATTTTAACCAAACATAGTTTGTAAGTTTTAGCATGATTGCAAAAAAACTCTAATCACCAAGTGATTCGTTAAGGGATAAAAGAAAGAAGTGTTTATGTGTATACCAAATTATATTTTAATTACAAGAAATCCTCACTAACCATTTGCTTTAAATTGAAATTTTTGCCTATGGGTTATACGAAGGCTAGGTCTAAAAGTGATTTGATCATCAAATGATTTTGTCTATTAATTACGAATAGCAGACATATTTTTAAAGGCTTACATTACGTGCATTAAGTTATTATTAAGGGATTTATTTGAAATAAGATCAATTAAAACATCTTCAACCCATTAAAGCCCTGACTATTATCACGTTAAGCTAGATCGATCAAACTTCCAGGAAAACATTATATTGACATAATTAAGTTATTTATTGCATTCTGTAAACACAGATAGATGGTTAAAGTGAACTTTGCGAAACGCAACTCTGGACCTTAATAGTTTAAAAAGCATAATATCATAGAAGACATATAAAGTTGAAGTTTTATGTGGCATCGTAACACACGGACTATTTAACCGATTTATTTATTTGTTATCTTTGAAAAATGTCTATCAAAAATGTTTTAAGCTGTTTTAAGAAAATCGGACTAGTTGTTTAGTGGCTAATGATAGCCGAAATCCATATGAATATCTCATATGAAATCCAAAAAGCCTCAAATTACAAAAAATTCAAAATCGACTTTTTAATTGATTATGATGCATCCTTTCGAAATACATATTCGCATGAATTTTTACACTTTTACAATTGAAAACAACGTTTTTATCGACAATATTCTAGCTGAACCTAAATGGTTTATTTCACATTTTAAAAAGTTTTTTTCTTTTCCTGTGAAGTTTTTGAAATGTAACTTAGGGCTTTTAGGATTTCATATGACGATATGTTTTTTTTTTCTTTTTTGTTATTAATATTTAAAAATTAAAATTTCAAAATTATATATTTGAATATAAAATAAAGTGAATTAAATAATATTTGGTCTTATAAACATAATGCAAACTCTTCTCTATTTCTTTTAATTTTTTTTTAAACTTCAGTTAAATAAGTTTAAGGAAAACCTATTAGAAACTCATAAACTTTAAAAACATTATTCTTTTTCTCTCTTCCTCTCTCTCCAACTTTTTCTTTCTCTATAGGATTACAAAAAACCTCTTGAAGATAGTAGTCCACCCGTCTTGAGTGCTACCAAAATAAGTACCCTCTTCCATCGCCTGCCTGAAATACTACAATCGCATCAATTGTTTCGCATCGCCTTGGCCGAATGTGTACGCAATTGGGATCGTGATGAGAAATTGGGTGATTGTTTTGTAAGCGCCTTCAGTAAGCCACGTATATTGGAAATCTACTCTGGTTTCATCAATAATTTCTCAGCTGCCATGGAATTAGCCAAAATGGAGGAGAAACGTAAATCAGCATTGGCGGATTTCTTTAAAGTGAAACAGATCAGTGCACATGATCGTTTAAGTTTCTTTGGCCTAATGGTTAAGCCAGTACAACGTTTTCCCCAGTTCATATTATTCTTACAAGATCTACTCAAATATACACCACAGGGCCATCATGATCGTATGTCATTGCAATTGGCCTTAACACAATTAGAGTTATTGGCTGAAATGCTTAATGAACGCAAACGTGAGGCTGAACAGTATCAGGGCTTTAAAGAAATGTTGGGCCATATAAGTGGTACATTTAATACACGTTCTCTAACAACAACTGAAGGGAATAGGCCACGTTATCTGTTACGTGAGGATAATGTAACACACATGGAATTTAATCAGGCCGGTTTTATAGTCAAATCGAAACAACGACGTTTGCTGTTGTTAAACGATAAAGTGATTTGTGTTTCGGTAGCGCCCAAACAGTCACATGATTTTGGTGCCACCGAAAAATTGACCTTCAAATGGATGTATCCAGTTACAGATGTGGAAATTGTCGATAATAGTACTTCCGCTACCTTGTCGAGAATATTAACGGCTGGTAAGTGTTTAAATTAAATTGGAATCTATTTAAAGGCTATTGTTCTTTTAGATAAAAAAAAACTTTTTAACTTTTACTTTATCTTTGTCTATAATAATTATGTTAAAAGAAATTATTTACTATGCAAAAAAAGAAGAAAAAAATACTGAGAAAAATATACAAAATCTTTCATATTTTCTCGCCAATTCATGTCAATTTTCGAAAAAAATATGCTGATGTTTACAATGATGATCATTCAAAAAGAAAAAAGGCCTTCTCCTCCTCATCTTAGCATGTCAATAACTTGAAAACGAGAGTGAAACTATTATTTTCTACTCGTACTCGTACTTATTTAGAAAATGTTCAATTTTTTTGTTATTACTAATGAATTGCGTGCTGTTAAATACCCCCAACTTAGTGCAAAATGCTGGCCTCCCATCATAATATTTGTAATCGTCCTCTCATAACAAATAAAGCGTAAAATGAAAATGTAAAAAAAAAATTGAAGTAGTAACCACTATTATTAAATGGCGAAAAGAGCAATAACGCTTATATTACTCCTACCAAGCATAACGAAATCATTAAACATAAACCTATAGAAACAAAAACAAAAGCATTGGGAAAAAGTTTATTTTATTTTTTTCTAAAGTATTATAATAAATTACTTGCGTATTTTCAATTTGAAAATGATGAAAACCGCAGTGTTCAAGCGCATGTGCAGCAGTGGTTTTTAACCCTTAAATGTCAAAAGTTTCCATTAAATTTGTATATGTATGTATCAGGGTTGGCAACCCACTGGGTATTATATTATTGGGTATTATATTAAAAAAAAAACCCGGGTGAGTTTTTTTTATTTAAAGGTTTACGGAGTTTATTTAAACAAAAATAATTTTAATTTATGTATTGGGATTACAAATTTATTTGTTCCATTTTTGAGTTTAAAAAGATAATGAAATAACAAATTCATCAAAACACTGCTTACATCTTGTCCCCGCCTCTGAGCCAAATTCCAAATCCCATCTTAAAAAAACTTCTCGTGTTTTAATGCGCTCTAACTTTAAAGCCGATTTTGTATTTCTTCAAAGGAAGTGATTCGGTGACTTGTTAAAAGATAGGCTCATACCTCTTTATACGGCCTAGGTAGTTTCTGAAAATATAGGCCGTAAACTCAAATGCCTTTAAACGAGATGAAGATATGTTGCGTCTACATCCATATCATTTTTTTTTTTTTGTGTTAAAAAACGGATAATCCATGGTTTTTTAACCGCAGAACGAGGTCATTTGCGCCTAAGCGAATGTGTTCCATATTTCAAACAGGCCGTTATAGAGAAATCCCATGTAAAGAAAGCCCGTATATATTGAGGTGTGTATATTGTATTCGTCGCAATAGCTGACGATGCAATATTCGGAGAATACGGCGTATGCTGCATTTGATCGTTTCTAATAATTGTTTTAAAACTTTTGCGACATGTGGTCGGGTATTGTCATGCAAAAGAATAACTTAATCATGTCTGTTTTTATATACCCGACGTTTTTCTCATAATGCATTTCTCATCTTGCATTCAAACGAAGTAATTATAGTCTGCTTCGCTCACCGAGCTTTAGCAGCTCATAGTATACAACGATGCCTAAATCCCACCAAGGGTGCAAAAGCGCACTATAAATACTACAACAACGTGCTTGTATAAACAAACAAAAAATTATGTCGACTTGAACGAAATTTGAAAGCAGTTATAAAACCCAATAAAACTCAAAAAAAACCTAAAAAAATCAATAAAACCCGGTGGGCTGGGTTAAAAAAGACCCGGGCTTTGCCAACCCTGGTATGTATGTGCAATATATAAATTCCTCTTGCAGCTGTAAGGATCATAAGTCCTTGTCAAAATTTCTTTAATCATCTCTTTTTGATAACATGTTCTTAACTTCACACTCACAACTCTTTTTACGGGCTTTCTTTTTACGTCTTCTCACTATAACGGCCTGTCTGAATTATACGTCTAAATAATCAGGGATTCACCGTTTTTCAAGAAAATGTGTAAGGCAAGTGAAAGCAACCCGTTTTACAGCATTTCGATTTACGGCCTATCTTTTCAGAACCTATCTAGACCGTATAAAGAGGTATGAGTGTATTTGTTTGTCTGCACCACGTGAGGACCGGACGGCTAATGCTACCTTGCGGCTGCCAATCAAAAGCATTGCGTATGGCTAATCCATCTCCATTTCTTCTTTCGTATTTTTTTAAGCGGAATTCATTTTGCTCAGTACGTGCCCGTAGTTGTTTGTTTGATAACCTATAAGGCTAAAAAATTTGAAGAATCCATCTCAAGCACCTATTGTTGAATACTTGCAATGTGTTCACGTTCTTAGCAGCCATATTCCACTTCGCACTCATATAAAATAACGGATTTCAAACACGAGTTGAAGACGTCAATTTTTGTGCGGATGGAAAGTGATGGTGATTTCCACACCGTTCTGAGTTGTCCGAAAGCCTGACGAGCTTCCATGATGCGATTTGAAACATCATCAGATGAACCTCCATTCAATGTTATTATTTTTCCCAAATAGCAAAAGCGGATCACTTGCTGGAGTCGGATGTTGATGGAATAGAGAATGCTCTACCACACGATGCTTTCACTCTCATTACCTTCATCTTATTCACATTTATTCTGAGGCCTGCCTTAGCAACTTCATTCTCCAATGTTTTAAGGCTTTCCACAATAATGGGCTGCTTATGTCGTCTGCATAGTTAAGATCACCCAGACAATCACCTAGTCCCCATATTATGCCTCTGTTGTTGTTCGTTGCATTTCTCATAATAATGTCTAATACCACGTTAAAGAGTAAATGTCGTAAAATGCAGCCCCGTCGAACACCAGTTTTAAGGAAACCTTACCGTTCACGGAGTTCCAATGGAGTATGCGACAATTGGGGTTCCTGTATAATTCCTAGATAGTCTCTATGATTTTCTTTGGTACTTCTTCTTTGGTACTATCTCTCTCTCCAAATACTGGCGTGAACAAGTGTATCGAAAGCTTTCTCAAAGTTGAGGAAGATGAAGTATAGGGGGATCTCCATTACACTGATTGCTTAATTATAATGCATAGGCTGTTTATATGAACTCTAAATCCTGCCTGTTCGCTACGAAATTTCTTGTCTAGGGAGTCAACAAGTCTTATTTGATTATGTTTGCAATCATTTTGTTAGCTATGCTTAGAAATGTGATCTCCCTTCAGCTTCTACACTTTGTGAGATCAGCTTTCCTCGGTATGTTGATGATTAATCTCACTCTGTCAGTAATTTCATTATAGTTCATTAGCCTTTGTATCACATTCTGTAGCAGGATGGTACTTCATGGGAGATGTGCTTTTAGCAGCTCTGGGTTGATGTTATTATACCACGAAGCCTTGTTCCCCATGAGCGCGTAGATGACGTCCACTACACATTTTCATTATACTGGAGGTAGATTTCATCCTTCTCGGTATGCCCAGTACAATGACACAGCGAATGAGAACGTATTAGAGTATCGAGTTGACCGTTTCTAGAAGTAACAAGATCGCCGTGGCAGTTTCGTAGCGGTCCTGAGGAAGCAAAGTTACCATTAGTAAGATTCATCAAAATTTGTATCCTCTTTAATAAGAAATATCTAATAACTTGGTGAATGGGTACGCTATTTTGTCAGTAGGTTCAATTCAAACCAGAACACCTAAAGAGCTGCTTCGTGTTTCTGTTTTGTAAGATTTTTTTTTTTTTTTTTTTTTTGGTACACTTTTTTAGTGGCTATACTACAACCCTGTGATCTTTAGTGTAAATTAGAATAGAAATCCAAGCGCGACCTTCCTCCAATTTCTCACAACAAGTTTTAAAAGATCGTCTTCAACCTAATCTTTCCATCGGAGTTTCGGTCTTCCTCTTCTGCGCCTTCCTTCTAGTAGAAACTCAAAAGACCTTTTCTCCACAATGTTCCATAATAAATATTGAATTGAGATAATTTTTTGTTCGAATCATAAAAAACGGAGATATGAAAATAGGAAAAATTAAGTGAATAAATTACATAATTTCAATTGCTACTCCGATATGCAAATCGAAGCATAGTTTGAAAGAAAAAACTACTGGGCTCTAATCGTCGCTTTTAATAACGAGTTGATTTGATTGGGTTTTCTTAGTTTGAGATTTTGGCATTCGTTATCGAACATTGAACATTATACGTTGTTGTTCGTTTTTCGATACGTTAACTTGTTTGATCACGTAAGCCTGTTTTTTATTGTCTTAATATTTTTAAATTTAAATTAGTGAATTACGTCTAAGGGTTAATAACTGCAAATAAAAATAAAAAAAACGAAAACGAAACAAACTATCAAATAATGGTCATAACCCCTTCTTGCACTTTTGCCAAGTTTATAATGATTGAATGATGGGAGCATTTCATTTTTGTTTTATTTCTTTTCCTTGGCGCATTTAAAATAATAACAGTCTTTTCAGTATCGTCATGTTATGATGATTTTTAAAACTTTATTTACCACAAAACAAAATCTAAAAAAACGCTAGCTTTACAAAAAAAAAAAAAAAAAAAAAAATGCGTTTTTTGATCAAGTTTTTCTTTTGCCTCATAATAAAAAATCAAAGTAAAATTGAATGAGGAGTGGGAGTGGAGAGGGAGACTAAAAGTAATATAAGTTACTAATAAAACACTATGATTTAGTTTAACAGGCTAAAAAGATACAATTGAATAATGTAGAGAAGTCCAGACTAAGGAGAAAAAAATAACAATAAAAAACGGTCTTGTTATTGAATGTAGACAATTGGCATCAAATATCAGTTTATGGATATGACGACGAGATACGATACAATTCGCTGCTTCAAGCCTTAGTTTAGTTAGGTTTGGTTTTACGGTCTTAAGACGGTTTTCGAAATTTTCCTTTTGATTTCGTGCCAATTTGGTGAATACGTGTGTGTGCTCGTAACAATAAATGAATAAATGGATCGATGGTAGTGGACATTCAAATGAACATTATTTACAAGTTTATAAACATTTATTTCGTTTGATCTTAGTTTTACTTTAGAAACAAAAAATAAAAGTGAATTAAAGGAAACTTGTAACCTTTACATTAAAAAAAAACTCTAATATTCATGCGCACAAAAGCGTTTTCATTTCTTACGAGTTTGTTTTTCTTTTCACTCACCTTACTATAGCAGCTAAGAGAACCGCCATGTCATGGTTGCAGTATAGCTGTGCAGTACCGCACAGTTCCATTTCATGTTAATTTGTTGATTTATGCAATTTGGCAATAATCATAATTATTGTATTTCAATTCATTTTTATTATTGTTTTTGATTTGTTGAATTAGAAAATAGCAAAAGAAAAAAATTAAATGTGAAAAACGAAATCATTGTTATTATTGTCGGTTGGTTGTTGTTGTTGATTGCTTTGGCGGATTGTCTTTTTCGATTAAATTCGGTTCGATTTCGATGGTTTTTCTTTTTGTTGTATTTTTTCGTATTCCCCGAATGACTGTTTAGTTGCTGGTGATGTTGATGGCGGTGGTGGTGGTGCTGGTGCTGGTGCTGGTGGTAATTCGAAACTGTTGGGAAAAAGGGTATGGTTTCCGCTTCGGATGTAATAAATTGCTAAAGAGATAAATAAAGTGAATTTTTATGGTTTGTTTTGATTGTTTATGAAATAAACAATTCATTTCATATTACTACAGCCAGCAAGCAGGCCTATAATGATGTCGTTTTTTTAATCACAACTTTTTTGTTTTTTGTTTTTTTCTCTTTAAACAATTCGTTTGAAAATGAAAACTTAAAACTAAAAACAAAAAAAATTATCAACAAAACAGTTTATTAATAATAATAGTCTTGTAATAAAACTTAACTTTAACTTTTTTTCTTAAATTTAAGAGATTGTATGTCAGAAAATTTATTGTTTAGAAATATAACGACTGACAAGAAGATGAAAAACGAATCAAGAAGACAAAAAATAAAAGTCTTCCTAAATAGATAACAATCAACAAAAAAAAAACGTTAATACGGAATGATTTTTTTTTTTTTAAATTTAAAAACAGTTTTACTGCTTATTATTAAAAACAAAACTCATAAACAAAAACTTAAAATAAACGGACTTGTCAAAGGTTGGTGCGTTATTCACCAGGCTAACATTTAAAAAAAAAAAATATTAAAATACGAAAAATCGCCAGTTTTCTATAGAACTTTTATTAATTTTATTTAATTTTACTTCCAAGTAATACAATAGAGAATAAAAATAAACAATTTTGTATGTACGTATAGTTTTCAGTCGGCGTTCTTTTTTGTTTGGCGGTTGCGTTTTAAAAAAATCTAACAAAACTCTACGATATAATCAACCGTGTGCTTTTGCAGAGTCGCATTGTCAGGGTTTGGCTATTTTGTTGCTGAAAGCTCGGCCAGACGTGACTGGAAGTCGTCCTTGGCCCGCCGCAACAACATTTCATCTTGTCAGCGCTATACACGGATCAGAACCTTCGAGAAGTTAACTGCATTCCAGGGATATCCTCTACGAGGTAACGATCGTTTCCAAGGACACGAGTAATCATATACGGGCCACGGTATCTTGGTTCCAACTTACGGAATTTCCCGGTAGCCTGTGGCTCATTCTCCAAAACCACCTGTTCCTTTACACAATACTCAGTTGGCTTTCGATGTTTACTGTCAAACCTTTTTTTCCATTATTCTCGCTCTTGATGGCTGCAAGTTTTCGCTTTTCTTCGATCGGAATTTTCTTGTCGTTTTCGAAATCATCTTGGATAGCAGCGAGGATTCGGTGTTGCATGATATCAATCGGCTGGTAATCGAAAATGAGTTCATTAGGGCTATATCAGAAGTCACATTCTTTTGCAAGTTCACTGACCATTGCTTTTCTCATGGTTGTACGCAAATGAGATAAAATTATTTGGTTTGCCCATTTGCCCTGGGAGCTCTCACGGCCGTCTTAATGTGCTGTATGTTGTTTCGATCACAATATTCCTGGAATAGTTTTGCTGTGAACGCAGTTCCACGGTCAGTTATAATACGCTTCGGAAGTCCAAAATAACTGGTTAGCTCATTCAGAACACTAAGTACGGGGGACGTCTTAGTATTTTTCACTGCCCTTACTCCCACAAATGTAGTAAAAGCGTCAGATATTACCAGTATATGGGTGTTTCCCCTCCTGCTTCGTATAAAAGGTCCTAGATGATCTATGTGTATCTGTCGAAAAGGGAGAGGCTCTAGATCACCATAATAAAGTGTGCCTTCGATTTAGCCACCTTTTGCCTTATTGTAGCAACACTCTGTACAAGCAGCGATATTTTCGTTTAGCCATTCGGCTAAACTAGAAAGACCTTCTAATTCTCTCAAACGTCTTCTCGGGACCGTAATGTCCGACATCGTAGTGGCAGAGTTTTGTTATTCTCCATGGAATTGTGTTAGGAACCACGAACTTTAAACAATCATCTGTTTTTCTGTAGAGTCGTTGATTTTGTTTTGCTTGGTCGGCTTTAACGGCATCATTTAGAACCTCTATAAAGAAACGTAATTTGTCGTCCTGTAGCTGCATAATCAGAAGCTAATCTTCAATTTTTAAAACGGATCCTGCAGTCTCCATCTCTTGTGGTGGTTGATCAGGGGATCTACTAAGGGCATCTAAATGGGCCATGCGTGATCCGTCCCGGTGAATAAATTCGCAGTCGAACTCCAAAATTTTCATGAGCCAACGGGCGATTCTAGGTACGAACTCCTTACTGGTCTTCGCCTTAGTTATCGCAGCACAATCTGTAAAAACGCGAAATGGTTTGCCTAGCAAATAGACTCTAAATCGCTCTAATGATTCGACCACTGCCAACACTTCTAACTCATAGCTGTGTGATTTGCTTTCAGCCTCGGTACAATGGCGACTGAAATAAAATACAGGATGCAATCTTCCATCTGCCTGTGAGGCCTAGAAACCGGTGAACTTTGGTGACGCTGGTCGGGGTCTTAAAATTTTTTATAGCACTCACCTTGCTATCACCAGGACTGATACCGCTTCTACTCACCATGTGATCCAGGTATATAATCTCTGTGGCTAGAAAATTACACTTATCTCTTCGTAACGTTAAACCGCTTTGACGCAATAGGTTCAAGAACCGGTCCAATCGATCAAGGCCTTCTGCTATCGTTTTACTGGGAATGATTACATCATCGAGATAAACTAGTACCTCCCCCTTGCCCATGCGTTTTGCGATCTGGTTCATGACTGCCTGAAATACAGCCGGGGCATTAACAAGGCTAAAGGGCATTCGATTAAATTCGTAGTGGCCATCGTTAGTTATAAAGGCGGTGTATTGCTTCGAATTATATTGTTCTTGAGATGATCATCAACTATATTGGCGACAATGTTACGCTTAGAAAAGGCTAGACGATACGGTCGGGTGTAAACGGGTTTGTCGGTTGTTAACTGAATCTCCATTTTGGCCAAATTACATTTGCCTAGCTCTGAAGTATTTTCGGCGAAGCTGTCAGAATGGTTCTGAAGTACCATACGTAAGTTGTTTTCCTCGCTCTTTGATAAGTCTTCTCCTGTTCGTACCATATTTACCTTTTGCATCCAGCAGTTGTTACCTTCGATTACTGTGCGGCTACCTTTTCGACGGCCCAGCAGTAGGTTCTCAGAAAGATCATCTCCATTAAGAAACATTTCAGTTTCAAACAGGTTGGAATCAATTTCTAATGATATTCTAATTTTCTTCGAACTAGTATATTCTCCACCAGCGAAACCCTTTAAAATAAAATTACAGTCAAAACACTCACCAATACTTTCCGCAAACGATTTTCTAATCAAACTAAAATTACTGCCTGAATCGATGTAAGCCGCGGTTTCGACGCCGTTTATTTTTACGTTTTTAACGAGATCAACTGCCAGCTCTGGAGTCTTATTGTTTATTTTGTTTACGTTCGATTTATGTTTTTCGTTGCAATCAGCTGTTCTATGAGTAGTGCGGTGACAGAGTTCCTTTCTTTATGGTTGGGGCATTTTATTGCATAATGACCGTAGGCAAAGAAATTGTAGCACTTAACCTTACTCTGTAGTGCAATACTAGGGTGGTCCTCCTTCACTGTAGCGTTGTCCAAAACAGCCTTTGCACTTGGTGGAATCGATCTTGTTTTATTTTGCACATTCACACCTGTAGTGATGACGTCATTATACTTACAATAACTATCAATGTCACGATTTTACGTTTTAAATTCGGCTCATTAATACCTCTTAAAATGTGTCTAGCTATTGCGGATTCAGGTAGGTTACCCCTACCGCCTAAAGCGTACATTCTAAAGTAGAACTCCTGTGGAGTCTCATTCAAACGGCGCCTCATTCGTGACATCGTTATATGGACATCCGCGGCATTGTCCTCATGCGGAAAATCAAATAAAAACTTGAGCAAATTGTTGCCACGAAGAGAAGACAACCTGCAACGAATCTATCCAGTATTTCGTGGGACCCTTCATCTTCTGTTGCACGGCGAATATTAAAGATCGATCGTCCCAGCCGTAAGCTGATTTGAGCGTATCTACGCGTTTTACAAATTGGGTTGAATTTACTGATTCATTGGATATTGGCTCGAAATCCGGCAGAATTGCGATTATTTCCCTTACGCTATTATACGGGTTCGATAAATTTTGGGTAGACAGTGATAAATTTTGATTGGGTGACGACGAGAAATTAGGTAACCCCATCGGCGGCGTTATGTGGTAGTTCGAAGACATTATATGTGGGTATATTTATGTGACTTAGCAGGGGGCTGGGGCTGTTGATATATTATTTTGACTTACTCCGGACGAAAAAAACGACTGACTATAACCATGACGAGGTTAACGAATATAATCAGTTATCGGAATCTGTTACGTAGTTGACTGTACGGTGGCAACGGGTGTAATATTTTCAGTACGTGATTCTAGTGGTAAAGATTGAAGCGTATACGGCTGTCAAGTTGTAGGTGAAAAATGCTGGACGATGTTATTCGCTGCTACAGTGGCACTTACGGTGGCTGCACTTGTCGCAGTGGCTAATCTGTTTCCGTCTGAAAGACGATCGGGGCTTATACGTACCGAAGAGTTTTCGTGTGATACAATTGATGAATAATAAGAAGGCTGGAAACGAGCAGACATCGCACACAAGTCTGCAATAGTTTTCTCTAACTGCACAATACGTTCTCTCATGCTGGGAGTATTAACATGTTCGGCTTTTTCTTCAAGGCGTTCAATTAAAACCATTTTGTTACCAGTAGATGGTAATCCGGCTCCTCGGCATTTGGATTGTCATTGTTTTACAGTCAAAGTTCTAAAATTTTCCATGGCGTCTCACTTTTTTTTGCGAATTCGTAATCCCACTTCTGATAAAATGTCAAAGGTTGGTGCGATATTCATCAAGCTAACATTGAAAAATAAAATATTAAAATACGAAAAAAAGGCTTTTGCTTTGATTCAATTCCCTTACCCTTTCAGTTATTTCTTTAAATTTGAAAACAGAATATTCGAAAACCCCTACTCATGCAGTACATTGTGCTGGTACTAAGAAAATTGATTGTGGGAAGGAGGATATAGAGTGTAGTGTTTGTGGACGCTCGAATTAAATGTACTAATGTCGTAAGTGGCGGGGAAGACTTTTGCTGGAAGATTGTTTCACAAACGAACAGTGCGACTAAAGAATAAATTATCCGCACATTGCGACAATGCTCTAATGAATCGATAGTGTTGGCGATAGAGTTGTGTTTTTATTGGATCAGAGCCATTTACCGAACGAAAACAAAACTGGTGGCAAGTTGCCTTACTATGGCAAGTTGTTCTTGCCAAAACGTAATGACATATAGCAAACTTCTTGCATATTCTCTTTGCCCGTACAAAATACTCTATATTCAGGGTGCCCCAGTAGACGAATAGGTTGTAATTTTACAATAAACTCTCGACCTTGTTTGTTTTTACCTGCTAATGATAATAATGAAGTAACAAAAATTAAACATGAAGCTTACAAATAAATTCTAGTTAATAATACTTATACTACAATTCTGTTCTAATTTCCATTTTTACTCTACTATTCCGCACAGGTCTCAATCGCGGCGGAAGTCTTAAATCGAATAGTAGTTCATGCAACAATTATTCCAACACTAACACTTTACCTGCCAACACATCATCGCCTTCGGCTGGAGCATATCAAAATGCCGCCTTTGATAATTCACCCGCTGCTTTACTTACCAATGGTGCTGATAATCTCTGCAACGAAATGAGTACTCTCATGTATGATTACGAAGTTGTTTCGCGTATAAACGATCTGGTGGGTTCACTTAAGGGAACCTACAAAGAACTTAACACGAATATTACACGTAATCTCATGAACTCCATACAAAGTTCAATACAGAGGAAAAATGAAGAGATGGCCTGGGTAGATTCGTGTTGCTTGCAGTTAGTGGTAAGGAACAAGAATGGTAAAGAAGAAACGTTTACATTCCAGACAGCTAATCCTAATGTGAAAAAGGAATGGATAACGGAATTGCGTCTAGCACAACTGGCCTTGGATATAAATAATTCGCCGGCATGGGAAACCACATCGGCAGAACCATGCTCCACTACCACTAGTACCCCGGCCTATGAACAACAGCAAATGCAATTGATACAAAGGCAATCGAATAAGATGCCACTATTTGTCAAAGCGATGCCCGTACACAAGTCACAGCATCAAACGGAGGTGAGTACAACTTTGCTTAACGTTAGATAGCCATTCGATAAACCAATTTTCCCATTCTCTAAAACAGGTTCGCTGTGGATGTTACTATACCATCGCTAATGATTCGAAAATCAGTGGCAATGCCCGACGCCGCCATAAGCAACAGAATTATTTGTGGATCTGCACTACAAATGGTTCTGCGTCTCATCTAACCGTTTACTCACAGCATCACCAACAGGCTGGCAATTTGCGTGATGTCGGCTCGTTTGAACTGTCGGAGACCCAAGTGACCGCCATTGAATTCGTCAAGGGTCTGGATAATTGCAAGACGCGTGAAGAATACAATTCCTTATTGGGAGATCTCATATGGATGGGTACCGACTCCAAAAAGTTATTGATTTATTCAGCTAAAAATCCCGAGCAAGAAGAACAATTGAATTGCTTTACTGTACCTGCTTGTGTGACAAGAATAATCTATCACTTCGATACCATTTATGTGGCTCTAGCGAATGCTTCCATTCTAATATATCGTCGAGCCTATGATGGTGTTTGGCTACTGAAAGATCCTCAGTTGGTGCAATTAGGTGAGTCCGGCTTACCTGTACCCAGTATCTTACCTATAAATATGAACATCTATGCCGCTTGTGCCAATCGTGTTTATGTGTTAAATGCTTTAAATGGTGAGATTCAACGTAGCTTTGAGGTTCATCATGGCTCCAATCAGCAGGTCAATCTTATGGCCCACTCCGGTATAGGCCTATGGATTTCGCTGAAGAACTCCACCATGTTGTGTTTGTATCATACAGAGACTTTTAAACACTTGCAAGATATTAATATTGCTTCGAGTGTTTTGAGAAGTGATGGCAAGAAGGAACAGGCTGTCAATAATAGTGCCATTTATGTAACGGCCTTAATGGCTTGCAAAGGTTTGCTGTGGGTAGGCACCAATGTGGGTATTGCTGTGACCATACCTTTGCCACGCCTGGAGGGAGTACCCATTATAAGTGGTGGTATAAGCATGTCTTGTCATGCTCATTTTGGACCCATCACTTTCTTGTTACCACTGGTGCCCAAAGTTTATTCCACATATAAGGCTTCAATTTCAGGCAACTCACAAACTTTACCACCGGCTTTAAATATTGCAACGGAACCTGTGGTTCATAGTATGGGAGACGATTTGCAACTACCAGCCATCGATGCAGATCCTAAGAAACTAACCGAAGCTGATTTAGATGAGAGTAATGTGGTTTTAAGAAGGGACTTGCCTAAGGATGAATCTGGTTCTGGTTCAGCCTCGCCCTCAGCACTTATGTTAAGGGAACTGAGCGTAGATGGCGTTGATTCTGCTACATCTTCGCCACGTTGTTCGAAATTGGATAAACAGAACTCTTTGGACCAATCATTTTCTGCCAAGATACGAGCTTCTTTGGCAAACTCACCTGCTTTCCACCGAAAACGCTTTAGAGATTTGTCTTCGGAGTCGGCTAGAATGTCGAAGACCTTACCCAGAGGTTTAGGCTCTGCCGGTTACTTCCCAATAAGTCTCAACTCAAATACTAGCACTCTTTCCAATGGAGAACATGGCTATTGTGATGTCTACGGTTTGTATGGCAAACTGATATATGTAAAAGAGGACTATGATGCCGAAGAAGGTACGCAAGGCAATCTCATGGATATGATGTATGAAGGAATGCGCCGTTCTGATCCAGAATTGGCCGCCATACCAGGACGTGTTACCACCTTAGATAGACGTTTGAAAATGAAGGCTTCCAGACCTAGATCGTTAGATCTCTCCAATTGGTCTGTAGACTCGAAATCATCAAGTTTGTACACTTCCTCAGGAAGTGAGGAAAGTATGGGCATTCGCTTCTTTGGTGGACGCTCTGTATCACGCAATAGCTCAAGTGCAAGTCATAAAACCTCAGGAAATGGTAGTGATCTGGGTAACATATCCGAAAATGGTCTCATGACCGATTTACATCACAACCATAGCACACCCAAATCCGAGGATGGTTTCAAACTTATGCAACAACATAAACAAGCTGGCGCAGCTGCTGGCAATGTAAACACCACCTCTTCTACACCACCTCCAGCAGCAGCTACCGCTACACTAAAACGCAAACAAAAACAAAACGCCAAACAGCAGCAACAACAACAAGCTGATGGGCCTCGCACGATTATAACCCTAACTGGAGGGCGCGGCTATTGGCGTCATGTTTGGTACAACAATACAAACTCACCCGGTCACAAGTCATCCTCCTCATCATCGTCTCTAAGCTCGGGTGCCTCATCGCCGCTCATTGCCAATTCGAATGATGCTCACATTGTTATATGGGAGAAAAAATTATAATCTCGGGAGTATGTGTGGCAATGCAAAGCCACACCACCACCTTTAGCCGCTTTACAACCTTCAACGTCCATGTATCTACAAGCACCCTCTTCACTACTCTCCACACCGGAAAGACGTAGTCGTGTACGTTTTCGTGGCTCTTTCGTCATAAGAGAACGTCGTGTAGCCACATCGTTACAAGGTTCACCTAATTTAAGCTTAGGTACGCCCACAAATATGGGTGGTAGTTTAAGGCGCTTGGCTAAATTGAGACGTGGTGGTAGTTTAAAAGAATTTTAAAGTTTTTTCGTTTACCCAGTGTGTGTGTGAGAGAGAGAAATTCGTGAGTATTAGAGTAATTTTTTTTTCCTCTGCTTTGAAAAGCATCATTCTTTTAAGGTAATTTTTTTGTTTAAGTTTGTTTTAAGAGTAGTTCTCTAATATTTTTAACTTAACGAGGAAAATAAAATTGTTGCCAAACGAAAAATAAAAATAAAAATAAAATATAAACGATTAACAGTGAAAATAAAAAGTTTAGGGTTTATTTTTTAAGTATAAGTCCGCGAATACATATTAAGAAAATTAAAACAATCTTAGTTATTGTTAAAAGGAATACAAAAAAAAAATGAAAATGTTGTTATTAAAAGATAAACTTATTCAAATACGTTTGTTTAACGTTATAGAAAAATATTTAAATTATTGAAGAAAAACAAAAAATCTATTTAAAATTTTAAATGTGTGGTGTGCTTCTTCTCAACAAACAAACGAACAAAAGATATCTTTTTATTATAAAATCTTATCTTCTTTTCTTCGAACAAGTTGTTTACCGCTCAAATCTCTAGGGTCTCTAACACAAATTCATCACACTCTAAGTCTCTCTCTTTGTAAATATTTTTTTTTTAATGGAAAAGAATATATATTTTCGAATTTCTCTTAAGGGAATTAAAACAAATTTTTTCGAATAAACAAATCATTTTTTTGTTTTTGATTAAGCTTGTCTTTACAAAAAATTAAACCTCTAGTTTTTTTCTCTAAATATTATAATCGTATCTAAGATAGAATTTAGTATTAATTAAATTTGAGCCTTAAATAATATATAAAATATTATTGTTTTGTTTTAAAATATTTAATTAGTTTTCTTTTTGTATATTAAAACTATAGAAATTAACTTTTTTTCTCTTGTTGGAAATATTTAAAATATGTTGAAATTGTAACAAAATAATCGAAATGAATTTCTTTTTTCGCTAGTTTGTGTTCTAGATGTTCTAGAGCAAAAGTTTTTTTTAATGTTTTACAAAATATCTAAATACGACAATGTCTTCTCTAATTCTTCTTAATAATTTTTGTCGAAGTTACTACATAAAACAAAAGTTAAGTGGATATCTTTAAATCTACTTTAAAATAAAAAATCAAATATTGGATCGAATATATAAAACTCCATTAGATTTAGATTTTTCACATATTTTTATATTTCTATTTTAATAATTGTTTCTATCGTAAAATGCCTGATTAATAGGTCTATTATAGATGACAACTGAACTTCAGTTTCGTTGCCGAACGACAACTGGAAATTTTCAGTTGTCTGTATGACAGTTGCTATCCATAATCGGCCCATAAAAAGGTTTATATATTATGCCTTGTCAGAATGTCGAAGAGCAGAGTTAAACCACCTTACATTTTATTAACTGACTCTAAAAGTAAAATACCAGCCTACCATGCAGAGGTATCATGTACCCCTGAAATACTTTTATAAAAATTAAAATATTTTTATAATTCAAAATAATCCTCAAAATTGTGTTCTTTAATTGATATAGAAATGAAACTCGCCTTAATGCTTTCATATAATGCTTTGCAATTAGACTCATCTTCACTTTCATGTAATACATGCAACAAAGCATATAGGGACTATTTCTTATCTTAGCTAAATTCAAATGTATTCTGTTCTTTGTACTAGGTCAGTATTATGCCAATAACTTTTTTATTACGAGTCGTTTATATGTTTATCGGTGTTGTTGAAAAGAGAAATCATCTTAAGCAAAACAGGATTAAGCTATAACAGTTGAAAAGAATCTAAAAAACCAATATGTAGTATTCACCGAAGAAAGCTATTGCCATCTCGCAGACATCAAAGTCTAAAATCGTATATAAGATGAGCGATGATCTCCCCTAGTCGTCATTATAGTACAAGTTGCGGAGAATGTAATTTTTCAAACCGAAAAATTTGTCTCCTTAAACCATTTGAAAACAGCGTTGGCATGTGCGTATTATATTTTATAAAGAGATTTGTGTCAGTAAAGACATTTTCGAAAAATTTTTTAATTTATTGAAAATTTAAGTGGGAAAATAGCATAATTCTTTTTCTCATTGAAAGAGATAATAAACACACAAAAATATAATTTTATTGGAAGTTGAAAATTGTTAAAATAATAATTTCTTATGAATTAATGTTTACATCACTATTGTTACAATTTCAATATATTTTCATACGAGTAAATATAAAAAATTATACCATTAATATTATTAATTTATTTTGGCACAATTTGTTTTTAATAATATTGAACGTATAATTTGACCATACAATACAATATCATTTATTAACTTACATAAAAACAAAAATTTTACATGTTTTTGGAAATAAAAAGTACTTTTAAATAATTATTAATTGAAAAACATACATAATTTACACATATACTTTCTTACTTGGGAAAATATTATTTTTGTAAAAAATAAACAAATTTCACTTTTTTGTATATTTTTTTTTTTTATTAATTTTTATATATAATGTGGTTTATTTTTGTAGTATATAAATAGTTATAGTTATAAATTAAATTTAAATATAAAACATCATTGTATAAAAAGCTTAGCTTACTTATTAAATTTTTTTTAATTAAATTTTTTTTATTATATATTGTAAACGTTTTTTTAATTATTTTTTTTTTATTATAGGGTATTTCAACTACTTTTTTTTGTTAAAACTTTATTATTATAATTTAAATTTTCTTTTTTTTTTAATTTTTTAATATTATTTAGTTTTAAGCTTTAAGAAACCATCTATATGTATATTTAATAAAAATAAATAAAATTTAAAAAAATTGTATTTAACTTCATTAAATAAAGAATAATAATTTGAAATTTGATTTGAAAACAATACAAATTGCGTAATCTACTAAAATAATAATGAGTGTTTAAAGCATAAAATATATTAAAAACAGAAAACTAGTTAAATCGAAGCATATCTTTCTTTTCTTTATACAAAACTTATTTATAAACAATATACTATTAACAATAATTATAAATGTATAAAATATAATAATAATAAAAATTTTAAAGCTTCATTTTTGTAAAGCTTCTATTATTAAAAAAATAGTAATTTTGATATGGTTTCAGAAAACCTTTCAAACAAAATAAAGAAAAATAATAATAACACAGTTGAGAAATCATAAAGGTTTTAAAACCTTTTTTTAATCTCTATTAAAACTGTTTTATAATAAAAAAAATATTGTTCTTCTGAAAAATTTATTTTCATATTTAGAAAGACCCTTATTGGTTATTTATTTAAATACAAAAACAGAACCATACAAATAAAAAAAATGAAAACACTTTTTGCTATTTGTGTATTTTGTAAAACAAGTTTTTTTCTATTAATAAACTTAAAAACAAACATTTTTTGTTCGTTCATAATTAAATTATGCGCAAGTGTATACAAATTTTGTCTGAAAATAATTAAACAAAAGTAAAACAGCACTAAATAAAAAATAAAAAAATATTAATTAAAATATTTACATAAATAAATAGCTTATCAATAACAATAATCATTGTTATAAACAAAAAAATTATTATAGAATAACAAACAAACAAAGGAAAAACAAAAAATCTAACTCAAATATATACATTTTTATTTATACATGTGTATTGTATGTGTAATTGTCTTATAAATACATATTTAATAATATATTACAACAATAAATTATACAACAAAAATCCAAAAAAAGAAATATTAAATGCAAAAACGATAAAATTTAAAATTAAAATGTAATAAAAATAAAATAAAATTAATAATTCTATTTATGGTTCTTGTATAAGCCTCTAATTATTACCAACCAGTTTCACCGATACCACAGCTCAGTCGCCGAAAAAGCTTGTTCTGTTAATAGAGCCAAAAATAGGCTTTAATATGATAGTATTTGACAAGAAAACAGAAATTCAAATGAACTAAGCAAAATGGTCATTTCAATTTGATTATTGAATATTTTGTGGCCGTTAATCTCTAAATTTCAAGCTAAGATGTTTGCCTATAAGATGAATTCAAAAATATCCACCCCTTGCCTAGTAAATTATAAAAATACCCAAGACACACTATAAAACCATTATTTTCTAAAAGTGGGCGTGGCAGTAGACGAAAAATTTTATAACTACCTTATAGCCCGACATCTGAACTATCATATAGAAAAAGTTTCTTTCCGATATCTTGTATAGTTCTCGAGATATAAGCAAAATAATAGAATCAATATCCAAAATCCACCTATTGCTCGATTCTGTTGACCTGGTATTTGAAACGAAAATTTAAGTAAAATTAAGATGTTTTTTGCCTATAAGATGAATTCAAATTTATCCACCCCTTGCCTAGTAAATTATAAAAATAACCACGACACACTATAAAACCATTATTTTCTAAAAGTGGGCGTGGCAGTAGATGAAAAATTTTATAACTACCTTATAGCCCGACATCTGAACTATCATATAGAAAAGTTTCTTTCCGATATCTTGTATAGTTCTCGAGATATAAGCAAAATAATAGAATCAATATCCAAAATCCACCTATTGCTCGATTCTGTTGACCTGGTATTTGAATTAAGATGTTTTTTTTGCCTATAAGATGAATTCAAATTTATCCACCCCTTGCCTAGTAAATTATAAAAATAACTAAGACACACTATAAAACAATTATTTTCTAAAAGTGGGCGTGGCAGTAGACGTAAGGTTTTATAACTACCTTATAGCCCGACATCTGAACTATCATATAGAAAAAGTTTCTTTCCGATATCTTGTATAGTTCTCGAGATATAAGCAAAATAATAGAATCAATATCCAAAATCCACCTATTGCTCGATTCTGTTGACCTGGTATTTGAAACGAAAATTTAAGTAAAATTAAGATGTTTTTTGCCTATAAGATGAATTCAAATTTATCCACCCCTTGCCTAGTAAATTATAAAAATACCCAAGACACACTATAAAACCATTATTTTCTAAAAGTGGGCGTGGCAGTAGACGAAAAATTTTATAACTACCTTATAGCCCGACATCTGAACTATCATATAGAAAAAGTTTCTTTCCGATATCTTGTATAGTTCTCGAGATATAAGCAAAATAATAGAATCAATATCCAAAATCCACCTACTGCTCGATTCTGTTGACCTGGTATTTGAAACGAAAATTTAAGTAAAATTAACCTCATTATGGTTTCCATTAGCAAAAAGTCATTGCATATCTTAAGGATGTGCGTTTTAAATATTTGGTAAATAGGTTGTTGGCGGTACTAAGCATGTCGCAATCAAATAAGTCATTGCATATTTTAGGGATGAGTAAATTTTAGTATGACTTTGTTGGGTGCTGTCTGTACTAAGCATTGTGACAGGGTGTAAATAATTAATTTTTTTGCCAATAATTTAAAGCTTTTAATACTTACCCGTGTCTAGCATAAAAATTAAAAACACTAATTTGTTTTCGGTTTTTTTTTTTTATTAAAATTTTATTACAAGATATTTCTTTATTTTAAAAAAAGTTCTGCTAATTCTGAAAATAATGGAGAAGTGAAATTTTAAATCATTTTGCTCTTTATTGATTGAAATAAAATTAATTTTTATTTATAAGAATTTAACTCATATTTTCGATTATGCGTTAAAGTATTTACCTTTTTGTTTGTCTTAATAAATATTATTACAGATTGTCGGCCTATTTAATTAAACGTTACAATTCTCCAAATAATTCGATAAAGTTATTTTAATTGCCTCTTCTGGGACCCTTGAATAATGCATACTATTTAAAAATAAAAATAATTTCCAAATAGATTAGATAGGTTTGTATTAACACTTTTCTATTAAATAAATGTTGTAATAAGCAGCCCATAATTAGTCCTAGGTTGCATGCAAATTTTTACTTAAAAATGAACTTGAACATTTATCGAGCTCCTGGATAGGCAAACATAGTAAGATCCATTATGACATCTAGGTTTAAAACTAATTACTGACGGAATTCTCAGTTTTTCAAAAGACAGAATTACGCATGCAAGAAAACCGCTGGTGTAGAAAACATTCCTGCAAAAATTGTGCCTTTGTCAGGCTAAGAAAGAAACAACTATACTAGAGTGACAAAGAAGATGAGAATATTTTTCTAAAGACCGTTCTACTTTTTGGTCTGGGTTTTGTTAAAACGCACAACTTTAGTGTTAATTTGACACAATTCTAATTAGAAAATGTTGGTGACAGAAGCAACATGTATCGAGAAAACGACTCTGCAAAATAAGCATGCCCAAGATTTTCTGCCGAGATTGTTAATATTTTATTCCAAATAATATAGAGGAAATCATTCTATAGTGCTGCTCTCTAATGCAGATAAACTTCTTAAATCGAAGAGGACTTTGGATGACGGACAATAAAGGACATGTGAATGGCATATATTTGCAGTGCGAACTGTTTAAATTTGGACTATTTTCCAAAAAAAGACTGTTATCTTATCCTTCCTTGTGATCGATTTTGTGACGGATTCAACCATCTGTCATTTTTTTCTGATTCCAAAACCATAAAAGAACGAAGATAAGCAACGATTAATACGATAACAAATTGCTCTATAAAAAAATTCTGGGTTGGTTGGTTGGTTGATTTACGGGGCTACCTGTAGCTTTTACGAATGTGAAGTAGTGCCCGTTTTGAGAAATGCCACAAAATACCCACTCCGTCGCGGAGATGTCATGTGGAAATCACTCACCAAAGGCCTTACGGCTATGGTTCATAAGGGTCGGACATTCACATAGGAAGCATGAATGCTTGGCCACTACCACCATCTCGCCACAGCCGCGACAGTGTTCGTTGTACCGTAACCCCTTCTCGCAGGCATGGTTTTCTGGACACATCTCTTCTACCATGTGCGCCTCACATCATACCCTACTAAGACTCGTGATCCTACAGGAATCTTCTCAATCCAGATAGAAGTTAGTGATAATGAAGAGTGCCGGATCGGCACTCGATGTCAATCTCAAGCGAACTAACTCGTGCTCCCGTTCATTTCCATAGCAGTCAATTTTAACCGAAATCCAAATGAGTCCCTACAGTCTCTCACCAACTGAGATTTGGTAGTGTGTGATCTAAGGAAAGGGATGGCCGCAGAACTGCCCTCGTGAGCCAATATCTCAGCCTTAAAAACACTTTGGCCATCTGGAAGGCTATAGTTGTGATTCATATTAGTCCGCACTGAGAATACTCTGGACTACAGCTTATCTTCGAGTGTAGAAATTGATGTCGAAGCCACTGAGAGTGAATTATCCCGATTCGATTAAGAACTCACACCGAATCTCCTGTCGAAGTTAAGCTTCGGAGTGCAGAAAAATGAAATTGGCTGCTGTCCGACTAGGAGTTCATCCAGAATCCTGGCATGACCGTATGCCTCAGCCTTCCACATTCCAGAGGACGATAGCCTCACCGCGATACAGGCGGCCCGGATATACAAGTCAATCGGCAGTAGATGCAACAATATATTAAGAGCCGCAGAAAAGTAGGTACGAGTCGCCTCAGTAGCACCAACACAGGCCTACGCCCGTTGCCATCCACGTTGCAGGCTACATACTACCGTGCCGTAAGTAGATCTAATTGTGGATGTTTATATCCATATACCAACTCTAGGTCTTAGACCCCAGCGGCAGCCAAATATTTTGCGACAGGTATAGTAAGCCATAGTGACTTTTTGACCCTATGCTCTTTGTTGCGCTTCTAGGCACTTCCCGAGTCTAGGATCATTCCCAAATACCTAACATGATCCGAAAGATGCAATTCGTGTCCACATATTCAGGGAATATTTAAGGTACGAATCTTTCTCCTTGTGATAATCAGCGCCAGATCACTTTTGTCTAGATTTATATCAAGCTCGCATCTAGAAGCCTAGGCGTTCAGCCTATAAAGAGCGCCGATCATCATCTCACTCAGAATGGATGTGAATAAGTCACCGCCTTAGTGCCAGTTTCCCCAAATTCCTTTCGGATTGAGATAATAAAGCAAAGCCAGAGAAGGGGTGAGATAACCCCACCCTGATGGGTACGTTAAACTACCTTTTTTGACTTTTTACAGTTGATCAAACTCAGTAGCTCAAACTTATAATATACTGATTAAGTCAGTGGTTTTACAGTGATTTATTGTGGGACGTTTTTTTAGCTAAGGACTTTATTGGTTTGTGTCGGGGCTCGCCATCGTTGCCATAATTACATTTACTAATTTAAAAGTACTGCCGCCTACATTCTAACGGAGTTGCCAGCTCGATTCGTTTAGGGATATTTTGATTTTACATTTGAATTTACCCAACATAAATCGAAATTTGTAGCGACTACAAGAACATTCGAAATTGACAATGAAATACTATAAAAGGTGGCGAATTGCGTTTGGTGAGTTTTAGATATCAATTGGCTGTCAATAAGTAAAGTCTGTTTAGACGCAAATAAAAAGTGTTGTAAAAGTGAATTTGCTGTATTAAGCCATAGTGTATTAAAGTTACAGTGGAATAATAAAAAGAAACACACAAAATAAAGTGGTTTAATTTTATTTTAACGCAATTTAAACGAACTCAAACGTCTTAAAAAGGTTAAAACGTAAAAATACTTTAACTGACTGTAAGCATTTAAATAAATTATTTTTGAGTTATAGGCCTAAAATACCTAACGGAACAGTCTGCTATAGTACTTATCATCTTATAATAAACTCATAAATCTCTCATCCATAAACAGACTAAAAGCCAGCGCTATTTCTGGATTACAAAGAGTTATAACACTTTTGCGATCTTTTTTAACTTTTTACGATTGATTTTATACGTCGAAAAAATAAGTTCTTGTACTTGTTTGTGCTCAATATGTGCAAGAAATGTTCTTGATCCAATGTTTCATTTTATTCGTTGATTACTCTTTCTCTCGAGGGTCTCCCCAAGGATACTTTCATCGATCGATTAATACATCACTCTTATTAATCTTTTTCATATTTGTGTACAGAAAGCAAAAATCCTCTTATAAGTATTTTAGCTTTTGTCACGTGGCTGTTTTAAAATAAGTACGTACATACATATTTACATACTATTACTTACTACGCAAGTAATCACGAAAATAATAATTTTTTCAACTACATATTTACTTTCGAAATAATATCAAAATGTCCAAATCTGAACTTATCTAAAACAAATCATTCATTGGGAAACTATTGCGGTTTACTTTATCAAAATTAGATAAGAAGGAACAGCCGCCTGTCACATTTTATGAAAATTAGATTTTCTATTAAATTTATAAGATGAAATAAAAAACAAAAATAGAAACAAATGCGGAGCGAAAGCGATACCATCAAATTTTACTTTTAATCATAAGACAATTTTATTAAAAAAACGCAAATTTATTTTCTTCAAGGCCACTGGCGAAATTAAATTTGTTTTAAGAAAAAAAAAAGAAGAAAAGAATGGCACACGCTACTGATGGCGGTTTCTTTACTAAAACAAATAATGCCTTTTATAAGATTAAAAATTATAAAATGTTGCCTCACTCTATCAAAATGTTGCAGTTTTTCTCATTAGAAGCGGACTCTTAAACTAATTTTCCAGAATATTTAAAAACACTGAAGAGCAACATTAGAGGGTTTACGACAAAATACACTTACCTTATGGCGTGTACTTTTCTGATAAAAATATTTCATTTTTGCCCTTTTAACTTTTTGTGTTCTTTTCTAAAAATGTAACCTTTAAAAAGCTAAAATATTTTGCAATTCTCACCCTCAATACAATCACAGGGCGAGAATGTTGCACCTTTGAACATATGGCTTCACCTGTGTTATTTTGCTTTTGCAGTCAGCTGTTTATTTAGTTGTTTGTTGTTGAAAAAAATATAGGGTCCGCCATCTAACGTTTTTTTTTCAACTAGTGGTTATTTCGTGAATGGTAACACTTAGCTCATGTCTGATTTGATAGATAATTAGTTTTATCCTTCCGCTGAACGAATATGGTTGTGTATACGCTTGAGCAACGATGGGAAATATTGCGACATTACTTTGAAAATCATGGTAATGTTGCAGAATCAAAAATCATCTTTTCAGATGAAGCTCATATTGATCTTGGCGGGTATGTAAACAAGCAAAATTGTCGCATTTGGGGCACAGAAAACCCGCACGCATACATTGAAAAGACGATACACCCAAGACGAGTCACTGTTTGGTGCGGATTTTGGATTTTTTCTTCGAAAATGAGCAAGGAGTTGCCGTTACAGTCAATGGCGATCGTTATCGGGCCATGTTGAACGAATTTTTGTTCACAAAAATTGAAGATGACGATATTAGCAACATTTGGTTTCAACAGGACGGCGCTACGTGCCACACAGCCGAAGCTACACTTGATGTTTAGCGTACTGTTTTTGAAGATCGCATTATCAGCCGCAGAGCTGATGTCGTTTGGCCACCTCGGAGCTGTGATTTGACACCGTTGGACTATTATTTGTGGGCTGCCGTCAAAGATAAGTGTTACGCCAATAAGATAGGCAATGTTCGTAAAGCCATTGGTGAAATACAGCTGCACACAATCGATAATGTGCTTAAAAATTGGACCGATCGTTTTTTTTCCATTATTAACCGGAAGGATTGTACTTTCAAATAAAAAAAAGAAATTTAAGAAAATATTCAGTAGTTTTTTTTATAGCATTTTCAAAAAAAAAAAAAAATATTTAGCGGACCCTTTATATACATATTTGCAAAAAAAAAACGAATTTTGAGCGTAAAAAGTGTATACACATATATACAAATATTAAAATGGAAACAACTTCTGCGTTTCTATGTTGTAACCAAATCACTGTAGATTGTTGGAGTCATATGATGATGATGAAATCTTACAGGACGAGTGGCAAGAGTAATATAAAGCCGACGTAAGTTTACGTTTTAAAGAGGATGATTATATTTTCACTATATTTTACTTTAGTGCCTTAGTCGGGAAAGTGCCATGTATCTAATGGAAAGATACTCGCTTTCTTATCAAGGGGAAGAAAACAATCAAGGAAACGAAACACAGGTTTTCTCCTTTTTGTGGTAAGCGTATTAAAAAATACTTATGTATGTATACAAAAAATAAGCAAAGAAAATGTCGGCTGGTGAACAGCTGTACAAAGGGGCATTTTCCGTTTTTCTATTGTGATGATAAAACAGGTAATATTTTTGAAATGTGAAGTGGACATTTTAAAAATATTACTTTTTAAAAATGCAAATTTTTCTTTCAGAGATGAAAAAAGAGCCACTACATTTCATGAAGGTAACATTTTTAGAAAAAAGTGTTACATTTTTTATAGAAAAGAACACTAGAAGGGCAAATGGCAAAAAATGTAGCCAAAAAGAAAACGCAAAAATTTAAAAAATAAAAATTAATCACATAAAAGGCAAAGTAATATTTAATAGGCGTGGCAATTTAATTTCTAGCAAATTTTTATTTCTTGTGGTTCCGATTAAATGGTTTGTATCTAATGACCAAAATAGTGAATTCTAATCTGACGATAGAGGTGCGATCTGAGCCACTTACTGGCTGTTAAGGTCACACATTTGTATAAAAAGTTGCTTAATGTAAGAACAGACTCCTGTTTTCCTGCCATCTGCAACATCTTGGCAAACAAATGCTGTCAGTGTTGAGGAATTATGGTACAAATTTAAAGGCAGTACCCGCTCACCTTGTTAACGTTCTCAGTACCTTGTCAACGTTCTCCGCTGACTGTCCGCAACCGATCTTTATAACTAAAGGCCATTTATTATTCGGAATTTGTGACCCGTTTAAAGTTTCAGAACTTTTGGCCAATTATTATTTCTAACAGCAATTACTAACCTTCAGCCACAAAAATTTAAAAACTTTAAAACAACTAATATTTGCCACACATTTTACGTAATTTTGGAATTACATCCCCCAAAATGCTTATGTCAACGCCCACAAAATCTCTTCAACGGAAGACAAGCGATTATTAATTTAGAGTTACACTTCTGGGTAAAGTACCCCTCTATGCTCAGGATTTGAGCTATCGGGTTATCCAGTTAAAATAAATATCTTTCATTTGAAGCGTCATTTATTCAATGAAGGTTTGCCATTAACGAATATGGATTGTTTAACAGCCGCAAAAAGTGTAAAAATAGTTAAAATTTGTGATTCAAAAGTGGCCACTTTTCGAACATTTTTCAAACAAAATTATTTTCAGCGATGTAGCTCATTTCTTAATCGGTGGTTACGTCATCAAGCAATTTTGCAGAAAATGATTGTGGAAAAACCTTTGCATCAGGTAAAAATTAAGATTTGGTCCTCATTATGGTTTGAATGTGTCATTCGGCCTTATTTTTTCGAAAATAACTGACTTTTTTTGGCCTGCAATTAAATAAGTTACCTTAGGTAATATAAGTAAGCATACTAAGCGGCTTTAGAAACATGGTTAAAAGGAAAACATGAAGGATGGAGTGGCCAAAAAAAAAAAACTCAAAAATTCAACATAAGAGAAGTTGCAACGTGTGAAATATGCTACGAATCCGACGATTGCGTTTAATATACAATCTTCAAATGTAAATTCTTGGAAGAATAAACATGTACATATATGGGATTACATACCAATCGATTATACTAATTCATAGTTTGCTAAATCAAATGATGAAAGTCCACGATGAAAGTCCATATCAACGAAAACTAATGACGTACCTCTTAATTGCATGGTAATTATGTGGTGGACATGAAAGCAGCCAGGTCAGTAAAAAAATATGAAAGCGCTCTCCAGTGCGGCGTTTTCTGTTTATGACCACTACTGACAAAGCGCTATCATTATGTCAATGTAAAATAAACTAACCTGCTATAGTACGGATCATACTGCGTAAGTGTATACGTCATGAGGACGAGGCCCGCACTGTTAGGTGAATAAGAGTGAGTCGGGTATCGTCTGAAACCCTGTGTGTAGGATATCTTGAAAATTCGACTAAAATCTTTTTCTTAAACAATTTTTTTTTATGATTACTTTCAGTATCAATGCCAAGAACTAATGGTTTTTGCTTAACCACACACACAGCTACCTTCAAATAATTGGTAGGCAACATAATTATTTTTTGTTTCTTTTTCTTTTCTGTTATCACCTGAATGGATTTTTTTATTCGAACGAAAGTGATTTTGATGAAATTTGTATCAGAAACTAATTGAAAGTAAGAAAATTCGCAAAAATATTTAAAAAAAAAAAAATAATTAATAATGCGAGAGACACACGTCGTCTGTTATCAATTTGGTCACCAAAGCTTGTTGACACTCGCTAAAGTACGTACTTAAATAAAATTAAAAAAAAAAAAATCTGAATTTCAAAAAATGTTTTTTTTTTTTCATTAGATTGCACGCAGTTTGTTATCAGTTCCATTATTAGATTCTCTTCATAATTTTTTTAATAAATATTTTTGTCATTTCATAAAATGCGTCATACTATGCGTGTATTAATTAATATTTAATCATTTTTATATAATAGAGATTTATAATGAATATATGATGGTAAGTTAATATTTTATTTTATTTTATTGTTGTTTTTTTCTTGATAATGCAAAAAAAAACATGTTAGACCCCTTACGTATAAAAAGGGGTTATAGGGGACTTAAAATTTAAATTTTTTAATTGATAAGATTTCAAATAAAAATTTGTGCGTATGTATACAGAAATAAATAGATTTTTTTACTTAACTAGCTAAAAACCGAAGTGCTTTGCTACACCCATCTTAATTATTATCTTAAATGCTACATTAATTATTTTTTGACCTCTTTCCCCATTTTGTCCCCTTCGGTCCAAATCCAATAATTTGCTTCCAGAAAGACACTGTGTACAGTCTTTAAACATTCATTCATTCATTCACTCATTCATTTTTATATAGTATATATAACATATGTAAATAGCTTTTATCCTATAACCGCTACAAAATTCAATATTTACTATGAATGGATGGTGCCACACCCACTTGTCCAATCTCTCTCTGTTACCGACTGATGATGTGAATTGTTCACGACGTTACTTGAACCTAATTCAGAAACTTCTACTATTATCGTTCTCAAGCTATACAAAAATTAATATTTACTTTGTATGGAAGGTCCAACGCCCACTTGCCAAATTCCGCCCATTTTTTGACTGATGATTTGTATTAGCTATGAAGTTAATCAGACCAAATACTTCAGCTTACGCTTTAACCGTTTATAAGATATACTAAAATCAATATTTACTTTGTATGGGAGGTACCACGCCCATTTGTCCAATCCCACCCAATTTTTATCTGACGATTTGTATTTACTATGAAACTATTTGGACCAAATATTGAAGTTTTTGCGCTAACCGTTCTCAAGATATAATGAAATCAATAATTAAATTTTATGGGAGGTACCACGCCTACTTGAAGTCAATCAGACCATATTCTGAAACGTTAACTGTAATCTTCCTGAAGGTATAATAAATTCTATATTTACTTTGTATGGGAAGTATCACACAAACTTGTCCAATTCATTTGAACCAAGTCCTGAAACTTTAGCTTTTACCGTTCTCAAGAAATAGTGAAATCAATATATAGTTTATATGGGAGGTATCACGCACACTTGTCCACTTTTTGGCTGATCATTTGTATTGAGCTATTTAGACCAAATATAGAGATTCTTACTGCTACTATTTTGAAGATATAAAGGAATTACTTTGAATGGGCGTTGCACCGCCCAGTTGGAATTTTAAAAATTTATATAGCCCATAGTTCCTACTAGATATACAGCGCGATACTGTAAAAATTCAAACTGTAAATTTTCACACAAACAAACCACAAGTAATCACATCCATACATACATACAAACACACATTCATTTCTATATATAAGATAATTAAAAGAACGGGTAAGTTTATATGATATACCAAATGTACCATAAGGTACTTTTTGCAAGTATCTTGTGTGGAAACTACTAGAGACAATTAAGAATCTAAGAAATTTTGTATAAAATAAACTTATTTTTACTGTTTTAGAGGGTTTTTGAGTTTCTGGAGTACTGTAATTGAGTTTCTGGAGTACTTCAAACTCTTAAATAAATAGTTAAATAATAAAAATGTATTTCTGCTAGTATGGGCACCGGAAGGTTTTTGCTCTGTGGTTGAGTACGAACTTTTCTGAATGGGTACACTTGATGAAATAAGGAGTGCTTAGTATTTGCCGAACAAAAGATGAGTTAAACGTTAGTAAGTGCGATGCCATCCCGTATTTTAGAAGGAATTGAATTTTGCACTTTTTTACATAAATTTAAATAAAAACAATATAACGGTACATCTCTAAGAGCAAAACCGGCTTATTATTCACTTATTTGAACGTAGAATTTTTTTGAATAAGGTGACCATACATAACATTTTATAGTTTGGATGAATCGAGCAAATATGAAGGTGACCTTATCATTTTGAAGCACACTTTATATATGTATATATGAAATATATATGTTTACGACTTGACTATATGTCCGACAGTTGGCAAATTGACAAACTTCAACTAAAGATATACTTGTTCCTCTTCTAAATTTTTCTCAATAGGTTAACTCATCTATTACCAATTTCGAAACGTGATACATGTTTTAAAAATGTTAGCTACAGTGTTTTACCTTATGGTTAAGCCATTTACAAATTGTCAATTTCGTTTTCATTAAGTAAAACCCTTTTGAAATAAGTAAATCGAAATTCTTTTAATGCGTTGCAACGACCAAAGAAAGTGCTGTATATTTTCTGTTACGTTTAGATCGCATAGTGAACATTTAGTTCTATGATGTCGGTTTTGACTTTAAGAATTCACATTATTTCTACACACCGCCAATGTGACAGTAAGCATTTGAATAGTTTTCAACTACGAAACAAGAAGTACTTAGTATGATACACTCTGACAGTGTAGCCATGAGTTCCAACTCGTGTATTGCTTTTATAGTAAGGTCTCGGGGCTAGACGTATTGTATAAATACCCTACGCTAAGAACACCGTACCATAAGACTATTGTTGCAGATGAGCAATTTAAATTCATCATCATTTGTAGATGGAAGTTTTGTGGTATTGTATTGTAAACAATAGAATTCATCCTTGAGTAATAATGGCGTGGTGTAGTGGTTAGAGTGCACGCATAACAACACAAACGACCCAGGTTCGAGCCCCAGCAGAGGACATGACGAAGAAAAAAATTAATTGTGGTTTCTCGAATGTTTAATAATAAAAAAAGACAACTACATCTAAAAAGAAATAAAGAAGAAGCCGCCCCCCTGACCTTCCCACATACTTTTGGCGATGACGACAAACATCAGACGACTGATCAGGAAAACACGCCACCTACTGGGGAAAAATTACAATGCTAAAGTAAAGATCACCATCAATTAGCAAGGATCTTCACCACTACGCAAAAGTCATATGGAGGAAGCTACAGAGGATTAATCATCATCTACTTAGCTTGAAAGATCAAATTGATTAAAGAAACTGAAACAAAGTCAATATGCTTCCTAGAGGAGTGACGGAGAAAAAAAAATAAATAAAGAAGTTAGTTTGTCATATTGTACCGCAATGTCTTTTAAACTCTACTCCAAATGTATTTTTAACTCTTTTGGTTAAAATAAAACTAGATCTAGAAGTACATGTTAAGTGGTTGCAATTATCAGCAATTTACCCCCACTGCCCATCATGGCTGATTGATTAAGCATCACTTTTAAATAAACTGGTATAAATGCTCTGATCTCTCCTACCGAAATTCACACAATTCCTACACTACTGCATTCCAAGGCAACAAGCATTGCATTTAAAACCGTTGAAATGAAATGTTTAATGTGTCTAAGACCAGTTAATGATTTCCAATGCAACAACCATTCATATCAAAAACAAAGCCATATTCGTATGACAAAAAATGGTTCTAGACCTATAATTAGTCTTTGAGAAATATTTGCATACATACTTAATCGTTCGATATTGAAAAAAAGTTTCTGTTTTTTATTCTTATAAACGATTTTTATTTATTTTTTTTTATAATGCAACAAACATTTCTAGAAACTACTCTATGCAACAGCAAACTTGTAATTCAACATTTATTGCAAATTACAGTTAATCAACTCACTTCCATACACTTGCCTCTTTTAGTTTTATTATTCACTTCTATTGAAAAGTGTGTAGAAATTGCAATGATCTCGAGGTTGTTAGTTTAAAATCTCAATCAATAATAGTATGAAATTTTGTACCCTACTTCAATGGGAGTACATATAGAAATCCACGGAGTTTGTATCTTCATCATTATGCTATAAACACATTAAAGGCTACCGACCATCGCTTACAAGCTGTCTACAGCCCCCGTATTTTAACCTGTATAGCAAGGGAGCAATCAATTGAGCCAATAAAACACATTCAAACATATTAAATTTAGAAGATTTTTTTCAAAGTATGGCGAACTTATAACATAGCAAATGTTGTGAGATTTCGTAATACTATTTACATTATTCTGCGTTATTCGATCTCTAACATATGTACTTTGCACAGTCGAAGTTTTGAAAGAAAAATCCAACAAAGAAATAATTCCGATTCAACCCTGGAACTATTCCATTTTTATACAACTGAAGTTATACCAAGCAAGCGGATTTACTCTTTTATTCGTCTGTTATACAAGCTAATTATTTAGCTTGTAAGTTATTAACAAGACTTTTAAGTCCAGGAATACTATAAATCTGCCACAGATTCCTCTGGAGTTTGTAAAACTAAAGAAAATGTACATAAAATGACTTACAATCCTGTAAACTCACAATTTTCGTCTTCCAATATTGTAAGAGAAAGCATTGTCATGTCATTAAGGGGCTTACACGATAACACAAGTCGTATGATATGTCAAATTTTTGTGTAGAAGAGAGCGAGTAGTATCATGTAAACACCATATGTAATAAGAGCGTATGACATTAAGAGAAAATACGGATGAAAATTTTTTTAAAACCATCACACTTAATGGAAATATCTACAAATTACATGCTATACCCACACCTCCCTCGTGGGCTTGATGGCCAAAGTATGAAGGTATCTAAAATTAACCTCTACCTAAAACTTATCTCCTCCATTCCGCTAGAGGGGGTAATGACCGAGGTCTTAAGGGTTCATTGCCAGTTTTCCGTTCTAGACTGCAAAGGACCATTTTTGCTGAGATTTTGCCTCCTGCACTTCCATTAATGGTCTTGCTGACCACTGTATCTAAAACTTAACTCTACCACCCCCCTTAGTGGGCTTGATAACCAAGTTATCTAAAACTAACTTCCTCCATCCCCCGACCCTAGAATGCTTAATTACCAAGGTAATAAGGTTTCATTGCCAGTTTTTCGTTTTGGACTGAATAGTACCATTTTCACTGGTGCCTCAGGCGTATGGCAGCCTGGTGACTTCCACGTAAACCAGTGGATTACTTTCCATTTTGGGATAAAAAATTCCTTTTTTTTTTGTAAAATATACCTTCTACCTCCCACGCCACCCTAATGGATTAAGGAATTATTTTGTGTAAACAAATAAAATAAATAAAGAAAAAAATCAAATTTTTTCGTTCGCACTATTGGTCTATTTTAAAACAGCTGCTTTCATTTTACTTTCAGAAGCACGAATTTGTAACATCTGACAACGACATCATTCTCAGAAAAAACATGAATAATTGGATTGCCACAGTTTCACATTTTGAACTGACAATATTAAATTTCCCATTGTCTGGTCGTTGTCAGCAATTGCCAGGTCTTAAAATATTGTTAGATTTGACAATCGTCTGTACAGAGCTAAACAAATGTTTATCAAACACTTTTCACAAAAAAGTACTAGCCTCCGGTAGCTCAGATAGGCACTTAAACTACTTTTATTTTGTGTCTTAATTTTAAACTACCGGATTCATCTGAAAAGAAAGAAGAATTTTATTCAATTGTGAAGTGCTTCTAAATGTTCCAATAACTGTTTCGCGTACTACCTACGGTAACTATGGTTTGAATCTAAATAGAGGGGGAGGGCTATTAGTTCGATATGAAGTTGCATTGCAAACCAATACTGCTAATGAAGCAGCGAAGATTTAAATAGGCCTTAAAACCAAAGCAATTAATGCATACTATAGCTAAATGTTGAAGCCTGATATTTCAATTCAGGAAGACGCTTTTTAACAACATTCTACGTTAATGGCATTGTACTATAAATCTATATGAAGCACAAATTTTGAACGCACCTATTGTTCTTGATTGCTATCGATTTATTATTTTGGTAGAAGATAAATGTTTCTCTATGCCGCTTTGGGTTAAAATATGCACTATATCCTCAAGATCCTTCTACGTTTGACTCCTCTCAGTAATAATTCTAGTGAAGTTGCTACAGTTAGCATAAATTTGGCGTAAATTAGAACGTAGCAAATTTGGAAAAACGCTTATCGATAATAAGATAGGCTTTATTTCAGTCAAATTAAAATTTAAGAAACGTTATCATACATAAACATCATATATGGGGAGATCAGATCTCTTCCTATCAAAGATTTGCTGGACTTTATTCGGAGGGTGGAGAAATTATTGCTTGAACATGGCCTTTGGTCTGTTTCTCTGTATATGGGGAACAATTGAGTGTGGGGGGGTTATCCTGAGTCATCTTTTAGGTCCGAATGTCTGCCTATGGGCTGATAAGAATGATAATATCATATACATACATACATACATATGTTAGTTAGTTATGAATAAAAGTGTAGGGTATTATTATGGGAAGACTAAACCGACTACAGACTTACTCGTTTATGCTGTTTTTTATTCTTGTTGCTTTAAGTTGTTGCATTGTAATCGTGAAAATAATGATAATAGACAATAATAAGAAAATATAGAAAATAACAACAAAAATTGCTACAATAACAAAAAAAACCAGTTTAGATACACACCTCCCAAGCCAAGGCTTTCTGATAGTCCAATGACCGACCGCATTTTATGTTTGACAGCAATCGATCAACAGAAATCTAGTTTTTGCATCAGCATTGTGTGTATGATCGTGTCTGTGAAGTTATTTAAGTTTACAGTTTGTATGGGTGATGTTGAAAGAATAATTGAATGAGAAAAAAATATTGAAAGGAAATTTCGAGAAACTAAAAAAAATAATAACGAAATTGAAAGTTGAAATTACAATGTTGATCTGATTTTAGAAAAAAAAGTAAATATTCAGAATTATAAGAACTATCAGAATAGTTCTTAAGAATTTTTTTATTTACTTATTTTTTTTTTTCTATTGTAAAAAATGGTTTTTGATAGTGATTTTAACTGTAAATTTTATCTAAGGGTATTTGTATATGTAAAACTATTAAAATATTATTTTTAGATCCATTCTATTCGTTGATAACGACCATCTTTAAAATGTTCTCTAAATTGCAATTAATTTTAGATTTTTTTAATTTATTGTGATAAGACAAAAAATATATATTTAGAAAAGGTCGTAAAATATTTAAATAATATAAATTTTTTATACATTTTATATATATTTTGATTTTACTTTGTGAAATTATTTTGTTTTGCAGAACTTTGCTCAAAAAGTTTCGAATCCAGCACAAAGCCAAAAAAAAAAAATATTAAAACTGATTTGAATTGTTATCTTCGTTTGCTAAAATTTCTATTAAATTTCATTAGAAAGAGTTTTCAAGCCCCACTGACTTCTGACGTAAAACAATTTTAAAATATGTTTTGCTCCACAGCATCGACGGGAATAACACGACTCCAGGCAAATTTTCTCTTTTGCTCTCACACCGTAGTCACACGCATAGGCAAAAAAATAAATAAAATAAACAGAGAGATGCAAAGAGAAAATATATAGAAAAATATAGAGAAACAAGTTTTGATTATTAAACATTTTTTTCTCTTTGTCACTCCTCTAGGGAGCATATTAGCTTTCCACAAAGCATTCATTGCTTTTCTTCAGTTTCATTAATCAAGTTGATTTTTCAACCTAAGTAGAGGATTAATCCACTGTAGCCCCTACATAGGAGTGTGTAGTGGTGAATATCCTTGCTAATAGGTTTTGATCTTTACTTTAGCATTGTAAGTTTTTCCCAGTAGATGGCGTTTTCTCCTAGTCTTCCGTTTGATGTTTGTTATCATCGCCATTGTTGTTGTTTTTCATTATATTTTTCATTATATAGGGTCCGCCAAAAATTTTTTTTTTGAAAATGCTATAAAAAAACTACTGAATATTTTTTCAAATTTCTTTTTTTATTTGAAAGTACAATCCTTCCGGTTAACAATGGAAAATAATTTCATTCAAATGGCTGCCTCGGCTGGCCATGCAGTAGCCTACTCGATCGGTCCAATTTTTAAGCACATTATCGATTGTGTGCAGCTGTATTTCACCAATGGCTTCACAAACATTGTCCTTTAAAGCGTCAATTGTCTCTGGCTTGTTGGCGTAACACTTATCTTTGACGGCACCCCACAAATAATAGTCCGACGGTGTCAAATCGCAGCTGCGAGGTGGCCAAACGACATCAGCTCTGCGGCTGATAATGCGATCTTCAAAAACAGGGCGTAACGCCGTCCTGTTGAAACCAAATGTTGCTAATATTCTCCTCTTTAATTTTTGTGAACAAAAATTCGTTTAACATGGCCCGATAACGATCGCCATTGACTGTAACGGCCACTCCTTGCTCATTTTCGAAAAAAATTGCCCAATTATGCCTCTGGACCAAAATCCGCACCAAACAGTGACTCGTCTTGGGTGTATCGGCTTCTCAATGTATGCGTGCGGGTTTTCTGTGCCCCAAATGCGACAATTTTGCTTTTTTACATACCCGCCAAGATCAAAATGAGCTTCATATAAAAAGATGATTTTTTTGACATAATCAGCATCTTCTGTAAGTCGATCGCAGGCCCAGATACCCAGCATTGCTCAAGCGCATACACAACCATATCCGTTCAGTGGAAGGATAAAACTAATTATCTGTCAAATCAGACATGAGCTAAGTGTTACCATTCACGAAATAAGCACTAGTTGAAAAAAACGTTAGATGGCGGACCCTATATTTATTGTTTTATCGTTGTATTATTTTTATTTTTTTTGGTTTGTTAAAATATGTAAACTTAAAGTGCGAAAGCATTATTTCCGGTGTACACAACTAAAAACTGAGTTTTTTTCTTGCAGTGTAGTCTGAGAGACAGACTCTCAAATTACTCAAACAATTCTAAAATGCACTATAAGCTTGCCTGCCACTGTTCTACAACATAAGTGGTGGTGATATATTTACATGCCAACATTATACCAATTAATAATATGCAATTAATAATATGCAATCTTGCGACGAATATTGAGGTCACAATTTAAAAAATTATTGACAACAAATTTGCTGAATTGCCTTCTTGTAATCCGAAAAAACAAAACCTTTTGTTTTTAGATAAACTTTGGCATAACAATTTGCTTAGAAAATGCTTTCAATCTTATAATAAGGCGATTGCTAACAATCCTTAAAACAATTTTTAAGGTCGTGGCATACATATATGGATAACTGTTATCTAAAGAAATATCTGATGTCAAAAATCAGAAGTCTAATCAACGCACACGACATCGATTGTACTTTCATATCGATTAACATTCATATCAATATAGAAATTTCGCTTAATTTTTCTCAATATCGTATACGGAGATTTTAACAGCGCATAAGTGACTGTAGTTTGGCATTATTCGCAAAGACAAAACCAGTTCATTAATCGATTTAGCGGTAGGTGGCATCTAACACTTGGTAATTTAATGACTTAATACGAAGATAAGAAATTGTTAAGCATGATAAGGAACTATACTTTAATACTCTAGGGCCATTCCGTCAAACAACAAATAACTTTTCTTAACTAGCCTTTCTGAGCGACCACTAAATAAACAATTCTTAAATTGTTTTTCCCAAATGAGATATGTATCTCAAAATCTCCGCAATTATGAGAACAGTGAAATCTAAATATCAGAGTTTCATAACACAACCAAACAAATTTTTTCTGGAATGTTTCTAAATTTATTTGTAAAGGGTGTCCAAATTTGAGGTATCATTTTAATTTTGCTGCCATTTTTTTTTTTCTATTTGTAATTTTTACTCTAAATTTTTATTTTCAGATTCTAAATACATTCCGGTTAGTTAATATGGAATGTTGCACGAAGAAACAACATTTTTTGAAAATAGATAAAGTTTTCAAATGTAATTAGGAAATTTAGAACAAAATTCTGTAGCGACAATGCTCAAACAAATCGTGTCATCAAGCTGATTGTTGAGAAATTTGAAGAAACTGGATCCGTTCATGATAACAGAAACAGAATTTATCAACGTAGTGGTCGTTCAACCGAGAATATAGCAGCTGTGAGCAGAAGTATTGAAGAAGATCCGAAAACATTCATTCGTTAATGAAAATCGCTACAGGCAGATCATGCGATGTGACGCCTTTAGATTTTTCTTGTGGGGTTTTTTGAAATCGAAAGTGTACAGCAATAACCCCACAACAGTTCAAAAGCTTAAAACTAACATTATGGAGCAGATATCAATTATTGATAACAGTTTATAGAAAAACGTGATTAATAATTTTGGTTAAAGATTGGGAGCCTGCCGATCTAGTAAGGGGGGTTAGGTAACCGACATAATTTTTCATTTTTAACCGGAACCTATTTGTAATAAACTGATAATATCTGAAAAAAGTCTTTTCTTTTTATTAAAATTAAAATGATACCTCAATTTTGGACACCCTTTATATATTTTAATAATTTTTAAAAATCGTTAAATACATCAAATTAAATTTTTCAAAAAGCACAAAGAAACGTGTTCTGAGTCGATTGAGATATATTTGACGTTATATTTCTATAGTCTAGATTTTGCTAACATAACCTCTTGACTTTAAAAAAAATTTATTTGAAAAATAAGTTTTGTTTTTAAATCTGACTATCTTGTGAATACAATAAAATTTGTATTGTGGTCTTTTAACCTTTAAATCTACCAAAATAATGGTGCGATAACCGATTTAATAATAGCTGTCAGAAAGGCAACTGCTATTAATTCATAAAATTAAAAGAATTAATTAAACGAGAAAAAAATAATTTCGAAATAATAACAATTCGGTACCCTACACTTATATTTAATTACAATACAAGAGCCGTGGTAAGATATCAAAGTTTAATCTAATCAGCCCTTACTGGCTGGACTGTCAAAATGTAATTATAACTGAACACTCATCTATTTGTTTGATATAATAATATTAAATATATAAAATTATCAATATACCTCTAATAGGGACGCAAAAATCTGTCTTATATAGACATTTGGTATAAATCGATCTTAACCAAATTCAGTACGATACTAAATATATACAAATATTTTTGATAAAATTTATGTCGATCATAGCAGAGGCCATTTTGTATTTTGACAACTGGCTTATAAGGATGTTTGGCCACAACATGAGCTGTTTGTTATTTAAACTTAAAACTTGCAAACTACAACTAAGTCTTTCTAATGAGAAAGCCTAGAAGAGCCAAAACCGAAAAAAAGCCGTAGAAGTTTCATCAAATGTCAAGGTTTTGCTCACTCTATTGCATTTTGCTGATAGCGCTTTGGATTCGCCTTTGCCATATAAGAGCTGGTCGCCATCGTCTGCAGTTTCTCTTCCGATTTCATTCAGTAGCATTTCTAGAACTATTTGACGGCCATTTGCAAATGGTTATAAAATCCGATTCTATTTTCGCTTTCGGATCTCTTTAGATATTGGGATTTGACGTGTTTCGTTCCACAAGTTCTTATTTAAGATAATTTGTGTCCAGATGAAGTGCTGTAATGACCTTAACAATTGCATTCTATGACTCGCAATGTCGATTTCACATTGGAAATGAATATATTGATTTTAACACGTCTCGAAATCGTTGATGACTTTGATTGAGTGACTTTTGTATCCGTCAAGAGAGCCCCCAGTATTTGTAATGCTAGTAGCAAGATAGAAGAAAGATTTTACTCCTCAAGAACTTCGGCCCCTGCCGAAGTTTTCGGCAACCTTGTAGCCTAATAAAAAATCTATCGGAAGGAAGGGGCATATCGTCTGCATACGCGATATCCTCCAGTCGTTGCCGAAGTCCCCACAAAAGTGCGCATTTGTCCAGCATTGCGTGACTTACGTCAATATCCGGCATGATATGTGTTATGTCAATATCATGACAGCGCCCTGTGCCAATTCGCTCTTTCGGGAGAATGAGCCCTCATGTAGAATACGGCATCTGGACCCCGTATACAGACCTCATATTATAATAAGTTTCAGTGATACGCCCATACATTCAAGTGCCTTTCAGATAACGCCATAAAGAAGGGGTCGGATATCTTATCAAAATCAAAAAATACTATATACATGTATGTAGGCGGTTTCAAAATTCAAAAGATTGTTTCACTATAATCCTCAATGAGTTAATACGTATTACCATGGATTTATTCTACAGCGTGGTTGTGAGACTGTTACTGTTTTAGAATTATCTTTGACAAAGCAATATTAGTGAGCATGAGTCTATGTGTATGTATATCGAAAGCTTAACAGCTAGTTAGTAGCAAAACAACGTTCTTTGTATAAATTTAAGACAGATTCAATACTTGACTTGCTCTTCTCCGATATAATTTTGGACCAGAAACATCTGTGGTTTCGCAACAGGTGAGTTTTTTTGTCCGATTTCTCTAAGTGGTAGTAATAATCCAAGGTAGTAACTGCTTGCAAAAATTTATTCGCTATGCAGTTGCTTTTTATATTCAACGACAACACACTTATCATCGAAAATCTCGATATCTTCTCCAGAGATACCCGACATTTTTATAAAATTTACGATGTGAGGTGCAAACTTTTTGAAGGTCGTTTGCATGTAAATATTCTTTTTGAATATTCCATAATAGGGCAGTAATTTCGACCTACGGCCTGGTAACTTTCCAACTACTCTGATATATGTAGAGTTGTCAGATGGCCTTGATTTCGCTTTATTTATAAGAAATTAAACAGCTTGTCTAGAATCAAGAAAAATATGGTTTTGTCACATAAAGTTTTGTAAAAAGCTATTTAGCATTTTATTAAATTAATAAGCGTTTTAAGCGTATTTGTTTCCTATTTTAGTTTATTTAAAAAATTTATAATTAAATTTTCATAATAGGCGTTCGATAAAGTTCGTTTACAAATTTTACCAAAAATATAATACTTTCACTTTTTTCTTATATTTGAAACGAGTTTTATTAAACCGAATATTTTGATCAAGAAACCTTTATCATTTTTGGGATAAAGAAATTATACCATCAGTGTACGGAGCTAAAAACTGATCCTACTGCGTTTTGTAGGCATTTAAGGAATTTGAATTTACACCATTAAGTTATACAGAGCTATGTGGTGGATACATCAAAACTTATCAGCCAAGTTCTCTCAATGCCTCTCAATGCCTCAATGGAGATCAAAATCAATCGTTTGACCAGGTTGTATTTGACCAGGTGTAATTAATAATTTCCTTTTCATCCCACCGGACACACAGCATTACCTTTCATAATGTCAATACTGGTTTTGCCACCGCCTGCGAGATGTTTCACCCAGCTTTGTCCATGATATTTTTCGCACATTACAGTTGTTCGCGATCGCCCGTAATCATTTTGATCTACCAAACAAGCCATAGTGTTGACTGATGCAATCAATATTACCACAGATTTTCTATTTTAGAGCCATTTACCGACAATTTGTAACCGAAAGTTCTCAAACACAAATATTTTTACTGTCACGATATTTTTCCAAAATCAAGAGTTTTTTTCTATAAATGTCAAAAATTTTCCAATGTTAAATCTGGCAACCCTAGATACATGGCTCTTCTGAGAAATTTCTACAGCCCACATTTGCATGACTTTCAACCCATCAGTGTAAACACCAATAGCATTAACACGGAGAAGAATGAAGACCATTTGTGGTTTGTGAACCCCAGATCAATGTTGGACTTAGGCAGTTTGGCAGAATATGTATCTGAAAGTAGCCATTTTGTTAAAAATGGTAAACTGACCCTATGTTGGAATATTCTCGGTGTCCCTCCTCACAACAACCCTGTCACTTTTGTCTTTCTTAACTAACAGAATAAAATAGAACAGACAGGCCAATGAAGGTACAGAGATTTGCATAGACTGAAAAGTATATATTTTTTAAGAAATTAAAAAGTTATATTTTTAACATCAGAAGAAGCTAGCGACAAATACTATATAAGCCGTATATTCTGTGCTCCACATTTGAAAAACTTGTTCCCAATACTATAATTTTTTCTGTCACATTGTCCAAAAACAAAATTAATATTAAATATCGCAACGAAAAACAAGCCTCCGAAATTAATTTAATTTTGTGATAAAAAATAACAACAATAACTGCTAAAAGTTTCGAAGGCAGAGAATAAAACACAAACAACGTAGAAATAAACAACATCGTACGATATCTACAATAACAAAAGCAACACAAAAAATTTATTCAAAACATATTTATAAAGAAATTTGTTGTTTTTTAACTCGAGTTTTTTTTTGTTAATTTGTTCAGTTTTTTTTTATTTCTTTGAAAAGAAACAACAGAAAATAGTATTCGCAAAATATACAAACAAAAAGTTGGTATAAAAAAAGAAACAAAAACAACACATAAAAAAAGTACCTGCCTTGGAGGCAAATATGGGGGCACATACCTATTATTTACTAAAAAAAATATTCATGATAAACGAGTACACACACATATGTACATAAACAATTGCAAAAAATTTGTACATGTATGTGTGAGATTGTATAAATAATACATATGTATATATGTATATAAGTTCACCTCGATCATAAAGCAGTCATGAATAATAGCAAATAAAGAAAAGATCTACGAGAGATCGAACAAAAAATCATGATGAGAGTTAAACATACTTAACAAAAGAGAATTTTCGAGTTTTTAAGATTTCAGAAAATTTTATGATAAAAAGAGAAGAAAACTTATGCAGAAAAAAATATGATTGTGTTGTGCCAATAATTCGAAAGCAATGTTGTAAATCACTGTGCTCCATCACACTGCGAGGTTTGTTAACAGAATAAGTATGTCGACTTCTTGAGTTTTTTACAGCAATAATTATTTCAGGGGAATTTACACGTTAATACAAGTCATACGACATGTCAAGATTTTGTGTAAAAGAAAGCGTACGGCATTGAGAGAAAATACGAATGAAAATTTGGCAGTCGTAGGGACTCTCTTTGTTTTTAAAAATTTTTAAATGCCATCATACTTCATTAGATCAGGGGTGTATTTTTTTTATAAACAAATAAAAGAAACAAAGAAAAGAGCAAATTTTTTCGCCTCGAACTATTGGTCTCTTTTAAAACAGCTGCTTTCGTTTTACTTTGTTTTGGTTTTTTACGTATCGTGTAAATGTAAAAATATCTGTCGTATGATTTTTACTCTCATTTTTAAAATACGGATGGAATTTTATATTTTCTTTCTGACATTACGTACGTAAATCGTGTAAACTAGCCTTCATAATATATTTTCTTCTCTTTTAACGAACCAAAACTTTTTGAAATCAACACAGTAAATTTAATATAAGTAGTATTGAGCCCTCTTTTAGATAGAATTTCTATCCTTTAATGGATATCTTCAGTTTTTAAAACTCGAAATACTCATAAGAATACAAATTCAGCACAAATTCATAGTTGTTTTGTTGAATTTAAATCGCCCACAAAAAAAATCAATTACAATCTTTAATACTTAATAAACTGCTGGGCTATTGCAAAGTGTATGATAACACCTGTGGAGCCTATATTACTTGATTGGCATTTTTTCTACGCCTTAAGGCCCTTAGGCTCTTATATTGAACCGATTAGGTGATGGCTACCATATCATGATTTGTTGCCAGTTAAGACCATTTTGAGCAAATCATTGATGCTTTTCTATATTCGAAATAAATTTCGTTAAAGCACGTCTTATGCAAAAAAAAATTAGATGGTATAAGCCAACCAATTTGTCAACATATTTGTTAGCAATTTCTCTTATGACGATTTTGACATTGATGGTAAAAGTGTTGTGGTACTCGTATCATCTGAAGTCTTCTCTGCCTTCTTTTAAGGGATATAACAGCTGCTGGTATTTTTTTTACTGTGAGTCCACTTACCATATAAAGATTTTATATCTCTTTGGGATGAGATGGCATCAAGATTTTATTGGTTTAACTTTTAATAGAGACTTACAATCGGACTCACAAAAAATAAATAACTTAAGTGAAATACCATTACCACTTATGGAGTTTTAAGGTTCTTGTAGCAAATACATCGTAGCAGGAAGAGTAAAGGAATCATTGGACGTGGCTTATTATAACGCAATAAATGTAACCATAGTCGAAACAACCAAGTTTAAATTGATCGGAGTTATGATATGTCGCCATTAATCTAACACATTGTTGCCCATAAGGTTGCTTGATTGACTATGGCGTTACTTTAAGTCACGCCTAATTTGATCTATTATAAGACTCAAATAATGGCTTTTTGTGGAAGCTCTCCATATAAGGATGAGGAAGAGAATGCTGAAGAATTCAGGATGGAGTACCTAGGTGAGCTCCTTTTCCAGGGCATTGAAAGGACATTTAGGAAAGTCTAATGGGTTTTCTTGGGAGTACTGGTTCAGTGCAAATCACGGACCGAAAAATGAACAAATATGGGCACTTGTGTCTATTCGAAGACTGCATGGAGGACTGCAATAACCTAGAGACTCTTAAGTTTAATTTGAGTTGTTGACAGTATTTTACAGTATTTAAAACATTTCCTTATACATTTTTTAACAAAAAGTGAGCCGGTATATATTAAACTTTTCTTTACTACACATTATGACTTTAAGAAACAAACAAATAATGCCAAACGTGTAAAATTTATACTGCGGACATAAGTATGTACGTTACGTCGACTTTACCAACTTTAAGCAAAATAAGTTTTTTTTTGAAAACAGGGCGCAAAACATCGAGTGTAGCTTCGGCTGTGTGGCACGTAGCGCCGTCCTGTTGAAACCAAATGTTGCTAATATCCTCCTCTTCAATTTTTATGAACAAAAATTCGTTCAATATGGACCGATAACGATCAGCATTGACTGTAACGACCACTCCTTGCTCATTTTCGAATTATGCCTCTGGACCAATATCCGCACCAAACAGTGCCTCGTCTTGGGTGTATCGGCTTTTCAATGTACGCGTGCGGGTTTTCTGTGCCCCAAATGCGACAATTTTGCTTGTTTACATACCCGCCAAGATCAAAATGAGCTTCATCTGAAAAGATGATTTTTTTTGGCAAGATCAGCATTTCTGTAAGTCGATCGCAGGCCCACTTAGCGAAGCGAAAAAAGCGTATACACAACCATATTCAATCAGCGGAAGGATAAAATTAATTATCTGTTAAATCAGACATGAGCTAAGTGTTACCATTCACGAAGTAAGCACTAGTTAAAAAAAAAGTTAGATGGCGGACCCATTATAGGCGTACAGCGAATTTTAAAACTCCAATTTTTTTTTTTTTTTTTTAACAAACCTCGTATGTGTTTAAGTGATCATAATATAATGACAGATGACAGTTAAATACAAAGAGAGAGACTAGGCATTAGAATTAGATTTCTATAGAAAATGAAATTATACTGAGTAAATATTTATTTTATAAATATGTGCGTGTATGGTAGGCAATACTCATAGTTCGAGAATGAAAAAATTAACACACAACAATAGACTTAATTTAAGAGAATCACAATATAAAGAAAAAAAAGAAATTAATTTAATAAATAAAAGAAAAAAAATACACATTTGTTGACGTATGTGCCATACATACGTTTTAGATCATACTCATACATACCGATACATAAATAATCACACACAAAAGTAAACAACTATTTGCGTTTTGCGTATGAATGAAACGCTTTTACACGTGCCACGCAAGTTTTTACGTATCGTCAAATGAGCAGAAAAAAATAAAACGAAATATGTCTTCCTCTTAGAAACATTCATCAAAAAAAAAAAAAAAAAAAAAATAGTTTTACTACCTCGTATACACTGTTAACAAAAAAAGTTAAAAATTGTTTAATTTTTTTAAAAGTTAAAATCAAAAATGGCATAAAAAACAAAAATTTTTGCAAAAACTTTTTTTTTTTTTTTGTTGTTTTTGGGTATTTGAAAAAATTTTGTTACAAATTTAACCATAAATGGAACACCTTTTTATAATTAAACTAAATGAGTGCTGCTTTGATAGATAACCTTTGATCAATTACGGAGTAAAGCTATTATATCTTCAGTGTAGAGTTCTGTAGAGGTGTTAACAAATGATAATATAAAGGTGCAAATTTCTAGCTTTAGGCTGGATGCATGAAAACTTCTAAGCCAAGCTATCTCAGTTTCTGCTTGGCCATTAAAGACGTGTATTGTGTGGCATTATCATGATGGAAAAGAACACCTTTCTGTTGATCAATTTTGACCTTTTTTCTTGAATTTCTCCCTTCAATTTGGTTGATTGTTGACATTAGGGATCAGAATCAATCGTTTGACAAGGTTGTAGAAGCTCACAATAAACATTTCACTTCCAATCCCACCTTTGTTGGTGTCGATCCTGACTTCCCACCGTCAAACGATCGAGTATATTCTGTGAACAATTAACGAGATTGAAGCAAGCAATTTAATTAAAACGATCAGAAAAGTATTGAGTTCCATTATCAAGAAAACACCAGATAACACACATTTTTTAATGATCCGACAGAAGCAGAGAGCAATACTCGGATGTTTTGATGTAACCACTATATAACCCAGACCTCGCACTTTCAGATTATAATTTAATATCAAAATTATCAGAACAAAAACGAAATGCATACAGTTTTCTGCAGCCTGCGATACATTCTTACCTTTTGTATAACAGAGAAGCAAAATAGGAAGGTAGATAACTTTTCACAGAATAATGTGATTTCATTAATAACTTCAAACTTTTTCTAACACACAATATCGACTATTACATACAGTGGATAAGTCTTTAAAAAAAATCAGCAGTACGCGTACTTTTTTATTCAATGTACTGGTATCAAACTGCTTTTTACCTACAAAAGTATGCTGAAGTACTTTTTTTAGCTTTATGTACTTCTCTTTGTACTTTTATTGTGTTGAACGTTTTTAATAGAAATTAATTAATGAAAAGTAGTTCGAAACATTCCGATAAAATACCTACACTATTGGACAAAATAAAGTGCAAATTACTTTTGTTATATTTAATCATAGAAAAAAAGAGACAAAATCAATATTATTGTTAAAAATTTAATTGAATTTATTAATTTCTTTTAAATTTCAGTGTAAAAAACATAAATTAAAATGCTTCCTGCCAACAGTTGGACAAAATAAAGTGCAAATGCAGAAATATGTCGAATATTATTACAATCAGTAATTAGTCCCTCCCTCCTTATTAAATATGACCTCACAAAATATTTTAGTCTTTTAGTCTTTGACGAAATTGCAAAAAAAAAATTACCATTTTCTCCACAGGACATCAAACTGAAGCCGTTGTCGAAAACTATTAGAAATCTGTTAGTATTAAATGGGAAAATGAAATGAAATACAAAGAATTTACCAAAAAAAAAAAAAAAAAAAAAAAAAAAAAAAAAAAAAAAAAACTTCAATATCAGAACCAAAAATAGCCCTTGAGTTTTGCAGGATTCGAAAATCAAATGAAGATTTAAAAATGTCTGAGAGAAAGCTCAAGCCAAAAATAATAACTATTTTCTTCTTCTATGGAGATTTTGATTTTTACAATACGAAGAAGGCTTAGGCCAGAGCAGCCTAAAAATTTTTTACACAAAGAAAAAACCATTACTACGACACGTAAATATAAGAAAGCCCTTGACCTTTGGCAAATGTATGTAACTGTGCCAGAATTATATTTGAATCGAGTGATTTGTCCAGATGAGTCGAAATATATACTAAAAAACTCAAAACATATAAAAAGAGTACGGTGTGAGCTCTCAAAAACTTAAATCCAAACACATTGAATCTGAACTCAAAACATGCTGGAGGCAGAGTCATAGTTTTCTTTCTTGGGAGTGGATCGAATAGTCAGAATTGGAACAAAAATGACTGGTGATCATTGTGTTAAGAGTAGGGATATGTTCATGTGCTTGTGGGACTTTATATTCCAACAAGATAATGACCCCAAACATACGAGCAAGGTCGCAAACAACGATTTTCAAGAAAACTATTCCTAAACACTGGAATGACCGGGCCAGAGCACCGATCTGAACGCCGTAGAAGACCTGTGGACCAAATTAGATAACAATGTTCCAATGGAATATCGGACTAACATTAAACATTTAGAAATGAAATGCATGCCGAATTGAAAAGGATTCCTATAAAAATTCTTGAAAAACTTCACTTCAAGTATATCTAAAAGACTTTGTGAGGTTATATTTAATAAAGGGAGAGCTACCAAGCTATGATTATTATAATATCCCTTCATATTTCTGCGGTTATCACCCAAGATTTTGCATTCGTTGGCATTCAACATTGTAATTTATGTTGCTTTGCTGAAAAAGTTAAACAATAATATTAAGTATTTGTCTCTTTTTTTTCTGATGAAATATAATAAAGGTAACTTGTACTTTATTTTGTCCAGTAGTGTATTTATGGTGCCGTTTTAGAGCCCATATAAAGCGTGTTTTTTATACAGGTATAAAACTCTAAGTTGGCATTACTTTTCAAGATGGCGACCGATTTAACAGCTGTCAAGTGATTTATTCTCAATTTGGTTTGGCAATTCATCATGAATAGATTCACGCCTGAACAACGCTTGCAAATAGTGCAATTTTCATTTTTCATGAGTGAATTTTTTTTTCAATTTTCAATTTTTTAAATTTTCATAAGCGATGAAGCGCACTTCTGGTTGAATAGCTACGTCAACAAATAAAACTGCCGCATTTGGAGTGAAGGTAATCCTCATGTGTATGTAGAAACACCGTTACATCCAGAAAAACTGACTGTTTGGTGCGCTTTATGGGCTGGTGGAATCATTGGTCCATACTTTTTCAAAAACGATGGTGGCCAGATCGTTACAGTCAATGGTGATCTGTACAGAGCCATGATTACTAACTTTTTCATTCCTGAATTGAATAACCATTATGTTCACGAGATGTGGTTTCAACAAGACGGCGCAACATGTCACACAGCTCATGACACAATAGATTTATTGAAAGACACGTTTAGTGACCGACTAATTTCACGTTTTGGACCTGTGAATTGGCCTCCAAGATTTTGTAATTTAACACCGCTAGACTACTTTCTGTGGGGCTATGTAAAGTCATTGGTCTATGCGGTAAAGCCACAAACGCTTGACCATTTGAAAGACAACATTCGCCGTGTTATTGCCGATATACGGCCATAAATGTTGGAAAACCTCATCGAAAATCGGACGTCCAGATTGGACTACATCCGCGCCAGCTGTGGCGGTCATATGCCAGAAATCATATTTAAAATGTAATGCCACAAGATTATCTTTCTGATAAATAAAACTCACGTCAGTCGAATAATCCATCGTTGTTTTATTGCAACTTAAAGTTCTATACCTCTATAAAAACACCCCTTATATGGTAGTTTCTTCTTCAGACTTTTATTAATCTAAGATTGATTGACAGTGTAGCTTCAAATTAAATATGTGGTAAAATCAAGTTGTCTAAAATTTTAACTCAAGGTATGTACATTGAACAAGGTAGTGTTGCACGTAGAAAACTAATTTTTTAACATAACATAAAACAACATATATTTCTGTTTATGTAAAGTGGTGGCTACGCTTTTTTCTACCAATATTTGCCCTAATGTAACCGTATGTTAACATACTGGCTATGTATTCGATAGAATTACTTTTGCAAATGATCGCATTTTTATATTCTTTGGTGAACTAATTGTTATTCCAAATGAATTAGTGAATTTTTAAGAAGCTCACATTAAAAAAAAACAATGTTCTTTTATTTTATAAATTGTACTGCTAATTTTTCCTCAAACTACTTTTTTTGTCAATTAAAAATCTGACTACTTTAGTTTTAAGTTAAACAATTTTTTCACTTACTGTATTTTTTTATATCCACAAATTAATTTAAATTTAACATTTCCGAAATAAGAACGAAAACCTTATCTTACTTATAAATAATTAATGGATAATTCTTAAAAATAAAAGAAGTCGATTATTCCATATTTTACAGCATTTTTATGTCATTTTCATTTAAATTACATAATATTCTTATAATTTTGTATTCAATGATTGTTTCCAATATTAAATTTCCTTTCCAAAAAACAAAAATACAGCAAAAATTAACAACATTGTCACACCAATAAACTTGTTTTAAAACAGATGCTCTGATTTTAGCTTTTATCGCTCATTTTCTCTTAATTTTTTTTTGCGCAGATGGGGGGAGTATGAAGCGATTTTTGCATTTCAGTGATAACGTTTTATAAAGCAAAACAAAAAAATGTTAAATAAAACCAGATTTTTGTGAGACCATTAAATCAAGCAAATTAACATTCAAATGGCACAGATTAAATGACGATTACCGACATGTTGTTTCTTATCGAGACAAAAGAGAACTTTATTCTTAAGATAAATATTATAAAATCATTTAAACCAGACTACTTTTATAATGGTAAAAGTATTATATTGTAGAAGAAAAAAATTATTTAAATTTTAGTATATTGCATGATATGAAATGTATGATATTACTCATCAAAAGTTGAAAGAAAATGTAGCCATAGCCACGCGTCAATCGTGACGTCACTTTAATCAACGGCTAAATATTCAGTGAGAAAATGAAGAGAACAAAAAACGACTGACAATTTAAAATGTACACAAACGAGGGTCGTTGATTATCTGACGTTAAATTATAAAATATTATAAGCGTAAACATACTTGATATAATTATATTTTAACTTAAGATTTATGGTTTTTCTGCCCTACATCAGCTGGGTAGTTGCACTTTCGGATAAGAGCTTTAAACGTCATAAATTCAACAAAAATAAAAAAGCATACAGTAAATTAAGTAAAAATGTTTCCTTATATGTATAGATTTTACCAATGATAATAAATTTAACAAAAAATTGGTTCATAATTCACCTTAACTGCCTCACAAAGATTTCGCAAGAAATCTAAACAAATAATAATTGCGCTTAGTTTTGTGTGGACTATGTTTGGCTCAAGATAAGAGATCTTTTTACTTTCTTTGCCTGTAAGCTTTGGCTTTGAGCTCTTCCCACAGGCTTTTTTGACGGAAGTATTTGCATAATAGAAAAGTACATCTGCCACTACGGAGGTCTGGTAATTTGAAAGAAAAGATGTCGTTGCAATCAATTTCATGAATGCATTTAAAAAGGAGATATGAATTCAATAATGACATATCAATTAGGTGATAAAATTAAGGTAAAGTCCATTTTCATTTTAATATGGTATCGTCCTAGCAAGCTGTTCATTATATCATCGCTACCCACATGACAATTGTATTCTTTGATTATATTGGGGTCTACTTCAACATAGGATTTATTTTTCCCATTAAAACGCCATGTTTGTAACGATTGTTCGTCACTAATTTCGGTTTTAAATGGTTTAATACTAGCAAAAGTTGGTAATAACAGCACACATTTTGTATCCTGCTACTGCACACAAGAAAGTTCAACGTCAAAAAAGCTGCCAACAAACTCGTTGGAACATTTTAGGAAGCAATTATATTTTAAACTGCAGAATTTTATTAAAAAAAAGGTCTCTCAAAAAAGAAAATATATATATATGCAAAATGAACTGGCAGCCGGCAGATCCGCCTTTAGGCGGTGTCCTATTTTTACCAATAAAAAGCTAAGCTTTACAAAAAAATTTGATAAACAAAACACTAAATGCAAAATATAGATACTTTCCTATATAAAAATAAATTTATCTTTCAATTCAATCACAAATAATTGTTTTACACACTTTATCTAGAAATATGACTTTACGGATGGAAATATTGAAACCAAGAGAAAAGCATGTTGTTATTTGTCATAATAAGTAAATTATGTATTTCTCTGCACATATTTACCGTTAAAATGGAACTTCTAAAAAACATCAGTATAATAACACAAACAATATACCACGGACTACCGGCAGGTTTACCAGTTAGAGGGTTAAGAACTGTTTCCTTAGATAGCTCTATTAAACAACATTCAAACGAAAATTAGTCCAGACAAGTTTTTATTACTACCGGAAAAGTTAGAAATTTTATAAAATTATAATTTTTTGGAATTAGACATATTGGCTAATGTGACTATGTTGTTGAAGATTGGTCCATAATTGCCCTTATTTCTCCTACAAATTTGTTATAAAAAAATCGAAAAATACATAATTTCTGGAAAAGTATATTTGTTCTTTTTTTCTTTTTTTAATTTTTTCTTAAAAATCTGTCATTAATCTTTGCTTAACTGATATCTACCGTAGCTAGATCGGTTTATAATTGTTGCCATTTTTTAAGGAATATAACACCCGCGACATCCCAAGGGGAACATGGTGGACTTCTCATTAAAAAGGACCTACGGTTTATCACTGGCTCTGAACAGCAAATGCTCTAATGCATTTAATAATAGTAATAATACTCATAACCAGTTATTGGCTAATGTTATGAGATACCGCTGTAGAAACTTTTTCTTTTTAAGATATTTTGGCCTTGTATTGAACCGAGGACCTCTACCCATCATTCTACAGCAGCAAACGGACTGTCAAAACTTTTAACGGTTAACGGTTAACCTAAAAAATTATTCAATTTTTTATATACTATAAGTATGTAGTTTATTTTAACCCAACATTTCGACCTATTAAGTATTTTATTACACTGGTCTACAAAAATTTTTTCTCGTCTTTAAATAAAACTGTATGGAATATAATGATTTTGATGCGCTGAATTCAAATCCGTTTTCTGCTTTTTTCCATCGGGCTCAAATTTTGTTCATGGGCGTGGCAAATTTTTCGCCCAAAATATGGCAGCTATGTCAATATATTTCATCATAAATTGAAAACCACTCGACTGATTTTAATGCAATTACCAACAAATGTTTAGGAAAAAAATTTCCTATAAACCAACTGTGGTAAAGAATTCAGTACAAAATCGACTTTTGAGAAAGACAACACAATTTTTTCATCATTCAACAGTTGTTTGCGAAAACGAAAAGACATATCCACTTTTATCAAAGTCGAAAGTTAATATTTAAAAGTACTCTAAGAACTATTTCCGTTTTATATTTTTTGATTTTGCTGTTTTACAAAATTTATACAAAGAGTTAGCTTATTTATAATGGATTTTTGTTTTAGATTACAGTATGTCAAGGGCTTGGACTTGCAAAAATTCTTCAGATTTGTTCTGCCATATCTGTGGGAAATTTAAAATCACAACGCCATACAATAACTTCCAAACATTACTTTGGATTTCCTATCGATAAAAGAAACAAATATTGGCCGCCAAAAGTATGTTGTAATACTTGTGTAAGAGTTGTAAGAGGTTTGCCTTCACGGCAATAGTAAGATCATGTCATTTATGAAACCAATGATATGGAGTTAACCGCAAAATAACGAACATGATTGTTATTTATGCATGACCGGTACGCATGGATTTAGGAGAAAATACAAGCACAAAATCATATATCTGAACATTTGAACTACCCGACAACCAATTCTTCGAAACAATAATGTTTATTTAATGGTTTTTTTCCTATCAGACATTTCCTTTCATTATTTTACGTGTTGTCTAATAATGTATTACACATTTTTGTCAAAGTTAGGCATCCTTGGCCTTTATGGATTATTTTACTTTCAACATCAGACTTTTATTTTAATGCTTAAAATGTAAAATTTATATTCCAAGAATTTTTTTATAACTTTTTGGGTATAAAAGAAAAAAATTCCTATAATTTTGCAAGAAAAATTGTGTTCGCTAATTTTGGTCAAAGTTAGGTACAGTCAAGTCGTTTGAAATTATGATGAAATATATTGACATAACTACCACATTGTGGGCGAAAAATTTGCCACGCCCATAAAAAAATTTGAGCCCGATGGAAAAAATTAAAATGAATTTGAATTCAGCGCATCAAAATCATTATATTCCATACAGTTTTATTTAAAGGTTTTTTCTTTGCTGTAGACCAGTGTTATTGAAAAATTTACACCGCAGTTCTTTACAGTGATTGACCCTTTTATTTTTTTTTTGTGCTTTAGTGCCCGTAGATGAGTTTATTAGTCTATATCATGCTCTATTTACAGCAATAAACGACTCTTCCTTGTTATAAAAAAAAAACAAAGATTGATAACCGATTCGTTGCTTTTTTCAGAAGTCAATGTACTCTATTACAAAAAATAAATTACAGTGATGAACACCAAATAAGCACATTTTGAGTTTTTAGCGTTCAAAAGCTAAATATATACTTTCTATTTATTGAAATTATGCGAGCTCTTTGAAAACTGAATTTGGATTAAAAACTCAATTTTTGTAACTGCCAAAAAATTATAAGTGGAGGCCTCCAAGCATCTAAAACGGTGATAAAATTTAAATTTTTTAAAAGTAAATCGCTGTTATTGAAAAACAGTCTGTTTTTATTATTGATGAAACTAACTGTTATATTCAACTAGAGTAAGCTTTCCCGCGTTGCTGGAAGCCTTTGTGTTATATACACATAAAATGTATTCCTCATAAGATAAATTTAAAGGAATGCATTAAAATTAAGGATTTGTATTGACTATCAAGTCATATAGACCAAGTTACAAAACTGCCATTTATATTTAGTTTGTATTGAAGGTTCAACACCCACTTATTCAAGTTCGCCCATATTTCGACTGATGATGTGTATTGACTACTAAGTTATTTAGACCAAATTCGGAACCTTTCACTATTACCTTTCCAAAGATATACAAAAATTAACATATAGTTTGTATGGGAAGGTGCCACTCCCACTTATCCAATTGCGCTCACTTTTCGACTGATGATTTGTATTGACCACAAAGTTATTTGGACCAAACGTAGAAACTTTCATTATTACTGCGTTCTCTAGATATACAGAAATCAATATTTACTTTGTATGGCACGTGCCACACCCACTTATTCAATTTCACTCATATTTCGACTGATGATTCAGAACCCTCCACTATTACATTTCCAAAGATATACAAAAATCAGAATAAATTTTGTATAGGAGATACCACTCACACTTTACGAATTCCGCCCACTTTTTGACTGATGATTGGTATTGAGCACAAAGATATATGGACCAAATTTAGAAACTCTTACTATTATCGTTTTAAAGATATAAACATATAAACAAACATTTTATATAGGTGTGGCACCGCCCAGTTAAACCAAAACCATCAGTGAAAATACACCTTTCAAACACATGTATTGGTTTGTAAACCGGTTTAGTGGTTCTCAAGTTATAAAATGACGAAAATAGTACAACTTATTTTTATATATATAGATATATATACGAGTATATAAGACACCTCGTGGCCTGAAAAGCGCTGTGAAGTTAATTATTAAAAATTTTTAATTTTAGAAAAGCCCATATGCTGATTTTGTAAGCATCACTGTATATATTTTGTTTATTTTATTTTTAATATGGATTGTTTCTGGTTTCCCATTGACGTAGTTGTTCGACAAATTTGCCACAAAATTATTAACGAAAATATAACAATTTTTACTAGAGTCGAAAATATTTATTTTTTTAAGCTTTTCACTAAACTTTTAAACTAAAATTTTCTTTATTGTTAATAAATTTTGATCAAGTATTTAATAGTTCTGTAGCATGTTTTGGTCTCAAGGAACTATTTTTATAGGCATGACAAAAAGTCATCTTCCAGCAAGACGGTGACCCAAAACACAGCACAGTAATTTTTCGACAAAAGTAAAAAAAAACTGGAAAAATTTTAAAGGAACATGTTGGATTTATTTTATTTAACGCAATTTAAAGAAACTCATACGTTTTAAAAAGGTTAAAACGTAACCATATTTTTGCCTTTCTCACATTTCAGTATTAGAATTTGAAATTTGAATTTGATTTGTTTTAAATGTTTTTTGAAAGAATTCGACAATAAATAAAGTTGTAAAGTTTCCTTTTATTTGAGAGTGTATTTTATTTTACAGGAACTTTTCAGTTCAACTTCTAAGCATGCGCTCACTTTTGCACTCTTCTGCACATAAACTTTCTGACTTATACTCATAGGAAACAATAGGGAATCAAATATTCGTTGTTTGCAAAAATTTTATACCAAAAGAAATTTAGTACGGTGGTTATAAATATGTATGTATGTATGTATTTTGCTAAAATATTCAAAGTTGAATTTAATTGTTTTTTATCATTAATATGTATTTCACTATATTTATCATTAATGTCAGTAATATTTTTTTCTTTTTATGACATTTTTCAATCTATTTTTTTTGTTTTTGTTGTCAAAATTTAAATACAATCCAGTTTTATATATGAACATAAATCCAACCAATGGTTTTTATGTATGAGTTTTTTCACTCTTGTATGATATACCTCATATGTGTCATATATTTTAAATAAAAATCTACATTGTCACAGCAATTTCGAAGATTAATTTTTTAATAAAAACGTGCATTAATTTAAAATATAGGCTTTTATACATTTTATACAAAATTTGTTACTTTGTTTGAAAAGATTTAATAGATAAATATTTTGAAATGTATTTTAAAAACTAACATATAATAGTTACAACTTCTTAAACTAAGGTAGATAAGCTAATTTTTTCATAATACCTATGTTGCATAAATAATTCGCAAAATAGTTATTACAATAGAAAATATGTGCATACAAATGTAATGTAATAATTTCGTTTTCGTTCTGATAATTTTGATTTTGATGTAAAAGATGTACCTCGCTCTGGTCGACCAATCACTAAAAAAGTCGATGATATTATGGAAAAAATTAAGAAAGAGCGACACATAAGACATATAAATTGACAGTGAAAAATGAAATCAACCGAATATACGCCTCCGATTCAATGCTAAAACGGAAGCGAATAAACACGGGATCACAGAATGGAAATTTGTGTTTCTGGTGGGATTGGAAGGGAATTATCATTATAAGCATTATGGTCAAACGATCGATTCTAATCTTTACAATTATGTATTGATTGATATTAAAGCAAGCAGTTCCACTAGCACGACTAGAACCAGATATGCACCAGACCACACACATTTTTGATGACCCGGCAGAAACTGAAAGAGCTTGACTGAGAAATTTCGATAGATCCACCGTTTATTCCGGACCTTGCATTTTCAATTTATTATCAGACGATATTGTAGACGAGGTTATCATTGGTGCCGATTTTATGATAGTCCATGGTATCAATTTGAATATGTGGCAATAGATAATGAGTTGGTGTAATGTAGATATACCTCTTGACTTAGGTACCGACATCAAGTGCACGCTAGGAGACTAGTTGCTCTCAAACGACAAAAATTAGCACCGCAGACTGAATCATTGTTTTGTTATCAAAAAGGCCCTCGTTAAATCCAACAAAGAACGAAGTGGTTCTCTACATTGCATCTACAAAGCGGGTATTGGCAGGTAGAAAACGCAGACAAGGATAAGAAGAAAACTGCTTTCAGTGCAAACAGTGGCTTGTGGCAGTTTAAAGTTATGCCATTTGGGTCTGCGATGCGCCGGCCACATTCGAGCAGCTTATGGAGCGCGTACTAAAAGGACTCCATTGGAAGACTTGTCTGGTTTACCTCGATGACAGATGACAGACATGATGGGCAGAACTTTTGACGAACACCTTAAAAACCTGGCAGTTCTGCAACGAATATCAATGGCTGGACTAAAATTAAGCGTGACGAAATGTGCATTGTTCTAAAAACAAGTAAAATATTTGTGGCATCTAGTTACGGCAGATGGCATTTCAACGTATGAAGATAAAATACGAGCAGTAATGGAGTGGCTTCGCCCCCAAAATCTTCATGAATTACGTAGCCTTTTGGGACTGTGCACATATTACAGACGCTTCGTTCCTAATTTTGCAAGCGTGGCAGCAAGCTTACATGAGCTCACCAAGAAATCTAAGGCGTATCATTATGGTGAGTTTTTATTGGGTTGAGCGTCAGCAAGCAGTAGCGGGTCTAGTAAGAGGAAGTCGAGGTCAGCTGCAACAATACAACTCGGGCGCAACCTTCGAACGGTTAGCGATGGACGTAGCAGGCCCGTTTCCTGTCAGTAATGCCGGAAATCGTTATGTTATCGTCGTCATGGATTATTTCAACAAATGGCCAGAAGTGTATGCCATTCCCATTCAAAAGGCGAACACAATTGTAAATGTTTTTGTGAACAACTGGGTACGCCTCTATGGGGTTCCAGTAGAGCTACATTCCGATCAAGGCAGAAATTTCGAGTCTGCTATATCTAAAGAAATGTGTGAGATATACGGTATTAAGAAGACTCGAACGACGCCGCTTCACCCACAGTCTGATGGAATGGTAGAACGATTTATTCGAATCCTGTAGGAATCCTTGCGAAAAGTAGTGAGCAATCATCAGAATGTTTGGAACGAACACCTACCGAGGTTTCTACTGGCTTACTGATCAGCTGTCCATAACTCAACATCTAGATCTAGAAAATTACCTGGTAACTTAGAGTTTGTTGTTAAGCCTACCAGAGAGAGGAATGCCACTTACGCTGAAAAACAGCCTCAATGAACTTCTCGAATTTGTGCGCACACGAGTTAAAATCAGCGACAGAATGAAAGCCAGATATAATCGTGCAGCAAATACGGAGGGCTTCCATGAAGGGCAACTGGTTCTACTTTATAACCCACAGCGGAAGAAAGGATTATAGTCAAAGCTTCAAACTAACTGGCCTGGACCTTAGAAGTGGTATACAGAATACAGAAAAACAATAACCTGCGATCGAAAATAAAAGTGGTACATCTAGAACGACTGGCGAGCTATGGGAAGAAAAATAATGAGCCTATTCGGGACGAACAGTATTAAGTGGGAGGGAATAAATTGTTGGATTTTGGTATGTTTTGTGTCACCCTGTTAATGCCATACTTATTTGTACATCGGGCAGCACTGCCAATTAAATCATCTCTGGGTAACACAAACTTACATGTTTAAAATTAACGGATAGAAGATATGAGATCATTTGGGACATTTCCGGAACTTTCAAAACTGTAGGCAATTAAGTATATAAGGAAACTGCTTTGCCTACGTAGTTAGTTATCGTTTGGCTGTCAACAAATAAAGTTGTGTTAAAGCGGAAATAAAAGTGTTGTATTAAGACAAACAGTACCAAAGTTATAGTGGAATAAATAAAAACTGTAAAACAACAAAATAAAGCGGGGTTTATTTTATTTTAACGCAATTTAATTAACTCAAACGTTTTAAGAAAGTTAAAACGTAACAATATATATATTTATGTATATACCATAGGGCTCACACATTTTTAATGGTGTAAATTCAAATTCCAACTCAATTCAATTAATTTTAACGCTCAGAAAACTCAGAAGTTATAAGCTGATGGGATAATGACTTTGCCACAAATAGTGCAAAAAGCTACCCTGTTACTACTAGCTACTCTGTTTTTATATTCAAACATATATCAAAAATATCTTATAAATTGTCTGCTAGAATTTTGACAACATAAAAAACCGTTATTTGACAAGCAAAATTTGTACCATTTCTCAGTTATAGCTAATCTTTCTCTTGAGCTTTTAGGGAAAACCGCAATGTGTCCCTATTATTTTTCACATGACTATGACGTATTTGTTGTCGCATTTCGACATTTTGTAATAGATTAAAGAAAAATTTTGCTTGTTTTCTTTAATAGGATAAAGAAATATTGTGCTTCTTTTCTTTAATCTAGGGCAAAAGTGCCGAAATAAGACTACGACTCGCCAACCACGATTTATATTCTCATCATCTATCGAATAGAAGCGAAACATAGAACAAATGTGCAAAGTTTAATCAAAATAGTTGTAGTAGTTTTTCGCAGTGTTGCCAATTTTAGCGCTAGATTAAGCGCGTTTCAACTATCGAAAAGTTACATTTTTTCTCTATAGCCCTTATTTGAAAAACGCGCTAGATTAGCGCTTTTCTTGCAGTTTTTTAGAATAAATAGAATGTCCCTAAGCGCAATTAACTCATTAATTTATATAATTTATGATCTTAAAATGAAAAATTATTACTGTTAGTGGTTAGTGGTTTCAGCAATATTTGTCATTTGAAGTGTCTTTTTTACTAGTATCTGATAAGCAACTATATAGGTTGTTAAATCCGTGTGGTTGATCATAGGCCCCTTAAATAAAATCCGTGCTGTTAAATTTACTAATATGGATCGTTTAACCAACGGCGAAGGCGCAAAAATAGTTGAAACTTAAGTATTAGAAAAGTAGTGATTTAAACTAATTTTTTGTCAACGATAAAGCTGATTTCTCACTCGCTGATTACTTCAACCAACCAAATTGTCACAATTGGGGCTGGGAGAACCCAGAAGAGACTTTGGAAAAGCCTATGCATCCGAAAAAAGTAACTGTTTGGTCCGCATTATAGTCTGGAGAATATATAAAAAGAAATCTTTGTATAATTGAAAATTTGTGTAATAAAAATATTTGTTTACAATTTCATTACATACCATTTAACGCTTTTTTATAGCGCGTTTTAATTAGAAATTTTTACATATATTGCACGTTTTAATACTAACAAGTTGGCAACACTAATTTATGGGATTATCATTTCTTGTAATAAGCGCTAGCTTTTGAACAAAGCCAATACTACACAGAAGCACTTCTATGCTCTGTAGAAGTTTTATCATAAATGTTGTAGAATTATCGAGATTATCGATCTTATTTGTAAATTCGCATCTTCTACCAGACAAAAATGAAACGAGCAAAATATCTATATATATATATATATATATATATATATATATATATATATATATATATATATATATATACATATATATATATAAAGAAGTGTACACTTTGATGTCACCACTAACTGCAGAAACGGTTCGACCAATTTCAATCAAAATTTCAGGGTACCTTGTGGATGGTCTGTAGATGGTTTGTGCAAAGTTTGCTTGAATTCGGAGATATGGCATTTAGATTTTCTTATATATTACCATACAAACATCAACAAAATGCCATCCATTTTCCAAATTATGATTTGTGATTCACACTTGAAAAGTTACCAAACCATGTATGGTAATGTCTTATGTGTACAATGATATTCGGTAATATTGATTTTGTCTATCTTGAGATCGGTTAGAATGGAAGCTTCTGAATTTCTTCTAAATGACCTCTTAGGTAATAGCTCCATACATTTGTATATCTCTAGAATGTTTAGAGTTGAAGTTTGTAAATAACGTGGCCATCAATTCAAAACATCAGTTTTAAGAAAATATGGAATTTTTCATGTGTGGAGAACGGTAACAGTTAAAACTTAGTTATCTATCCACATCAGTCAAAAAGCAAGTACAGGCAGGTTCCCAGCTACGCGGGAGGGTTTACTCTAGTACATATATAAAAGTCGTATATGTAAGTCATATCGATTTTAGATTTATTATATCTTTAAGCATCTCGCAAAGTGCTAACGCAAAGAGAACCTTTCTCACCTGCAGTTTAACCAAAACTTTTAACAAAATTATGCGAAAGTCACACCTATCATTTAATGTCAAGTTTCTTAAAAACACTATGATGTTGGAATTTCATCTAAAACATAATCATCAAAAAGCAAAGGGTTAAACTGCCGGACATATCATTAGTTACAAAGTTCGTTATCTCAAATACAGTATGTACATAAATACAATAAACATTAATTAAATTTAAATACAATAAACATTAATTTGTTATAAGAAAAATAAATTTTTGTAAAAATAAATTGTACACAAATTAAGGTATGCCGTCGACCCAATAAACAAAATATATAGTATATATATTTATACAAAAATTTATACGAAAAATGTATATGAATTTCTTGAATGAACGTCACTTAAAAAAAGAAATCATTTGAAAATGTATTCTGATGTCCAAACATACGTATCTTATATATAAAAATGAATGTGTTTTTGTACGTTTGTTTGTTTGTTGGCTTGTTTGTTTGAAGTCTATAGACAGCTAAACGGCTGAACCGATTTTCTTGAAATTTTTGCAGGACCTCTCTGTATATCTGGAAGGAACTGTAGGCTACATAAAATTCAATTCCAACTGGGCGGTGCCACGTCCATACAAAGTTTTTCCTATATTTTCAGAATGTTAACAGAAAAAATCTCTAAATTTTACCAAAATAGAATCATAGGCGATACAAATTAGCAATCAAAAAGTGGGCGGAATTGGACAAGTGGGAGTGATAAATGCCATACGAAGTAAATATGGATTTTAATATGTGGCATCTTAAGAACAGTACAAATCAAATCAGCCGTCAAAAACTGGGAGGAATTGGACAAGTAGACGTGGTATCTCTCATACAAATTAAATATTGATTTCATTATATCTTAAGAACGGAAAGCTATAGTTTCAGTATTTGGTCTAAGTGACTTCACGTCCAAAACAAATCATCAGTCAAAAAGTGGGCGGAGTTGAACAAGTGGGCGTGATACCTCCCATACAAAGTAAATATTGATTTTAGTATATCTCAAGAACGGCTAAAGCTAGTTTTAGAATTTTTTCTGATTGACTTTACGGTCAAAGCAAATCATCAATCAAAAACTGAACGGAATTGGACAAGAGGGCGTGGTACTATGGGAGGAAAGCTAAATATTGATTTCGCTATATCTTGAGCATGGTTAAAGATAAAGTTTCAGTAATGGTAATAGTAAAAGCTTCTAAATTAGGTACAAGTCGTGAACAATACACATTATAGCCAGTAACTGGGTGAAATAGAAAAGTGGAAGGTATTCAAGAGTGCACACTCGATAAAAGCTATCTATATATTTATCTTATGTACAAAAATTAATGAGTATTTGTTTGAAAACTGTATACAACTAAACGACAGATTCTACAGTGTCTTTCCGGACAAAAGGTGGAAAAGAAGTAAATGTAACTAAAGTAACATTTAAGATAATAATTAAGATGGGGGTAGCTAATCATGCCGGGTATCATATTTGACAATTTACTGCGTGGACTGAGACATTTCTTAATTAAGATTTAATGATCAAGGGATTATTGTTGCCAAATTTTACCCCTGTTTTGTTAATCTTAAAGAATTATACCAATTTTTGGGTAACGATCTGTATCGGACGATTTTTTACGAGCTTTCGGATGTGATTAAAAAAACACAAAATTTATAGAAATGTACGAAATCTTTATCTAGTCCACAGAACGATCTGTGTATATAATTCAATGTTTAAATATGAATTCATGTAAACGTACGCCTCAAATGGTTCATACAATGGGTCCAATTCCGACATACTCTCTCCAACATATCGCCGGTATCTCTCGAATAAATTTTTCAATATTGGCTTCCAGTGCGTCAATCGTTGCGGGATTGTCCCCTTAATACAGTCTCACAAAAAACAGTCCAAAGGCCTCAAATCGCACAATCTAGGCGGCCAATTGACCGGTCCCAAATGTGAAATAAACCGTTCACAGAACTCGCCCCTCAATCGGACCATTGTTTCACGTGCTGTGTGGCATATGGCATCGTCTTGTTAAAACCACATATCAGCCAAACCCAGCTCATTTTGGGGAAAAAATTGATTTCGTCGTCTTTCAAAAAGTACGGTTCAATGATGCTACCGGCACATAATGCACACTAAACAGTGCATTTTTCGGGATGCATTAGCAGTTCTTGCTTCTGGCTACTCTTCACACCAAATACTGCAATTTTGCTTGTTCACGTATCCATTCAACCACAAATGTGCTTAGTCGCTGAACACAACTTTTCGATAGGTACACATTTCTCACACAGCAGGAACTTTGAAAATAAAAATCAATGATTTGCAAGCATTGTTCGTTTGTAAGTCGATTCATGATTAAATTATAGTCCAAACTAAACATGTTGCACGAAAACAGCTGTACTGCCAAAGACAGTGTTGCCGAAAAGAAAGTTGCTAAAAAAGTCACCCAATATGACACCTAGCAGCAAGCTTGTTTGACTTTTGTGGATTTTTAATAAAAAAAAGTTAATGGAATCTAGAGTCAACTATTGATTAATTGCCCAAATATAGGATAATGGAAAACTTCCCTTGATTCATAAAACAAGGTCTTACAAAATAATTGAATTATAAATTAAGAACTGCAGGATTTAAAGTAAAAGCCGTTGTTGGAAATGTTTTAAAAAGTTTTAAAACCACATACATATTTTAACATAAAGGGTCCGCCAAATACATTTTTTTTTAATGCTATAAAAAAAACTACTGAATACTTTCTCAAATTTCTTTATTTATTTAAAAAGTACAATCCTTCCGGTTAATAATGGAAAATAATTTCATTCAAATGGCTGCCTCGGCTGGCCATGCAGTAGCCTACACGATCGGTCCAATTTTTAAGCACATTATCGATTGTGTGCAGCTGTATTTCACCAATGGCTTCACGAATATTGTCCTTTAAAGCGTCAATTGTCTCTGGCTTGTTGGCGTAACACTTATCTTTGACGGCACTCCACAAATAATAGTCCATTGGTGTCAAATTGCAGCTCCGAGATGGCCAAACGACATCAGCTCTGCGGCTGATAATGCGATCTTCAAAAACAGGGCGCAAATCATCGAGTGTAGCTTCGGCTGTGTGGCACGTAGCGCCGTCCTGTGGAAACCAAATGTTGCTAATATTTTCCTCTTCAATTTTTGTGACAAAAATTCGTTCAACATGGCCCGATAACGATCGCCATTGACTGTAACGGCCACTCCTTGCTCATTATCGAATTATGCCTCTGGACCAAAATCCGCACCAAACAGTGACTCGCTTTTTCGACTCGGCTTTTCAATGTATGTGTGCGGGTTTTCTGTGCCACAAATGCGACAATTTTGCTTGTTTACATACCCGCTAAGATCAAAATGAGCTTCATCTGAAAAGATGATTTTTTTGGCAAAATCGGCATCTTATGTAAGTCGATCGCAGGCCCACTTAGCGAATCGTATACACAACCATATTCGTTCAGCGGAAGGATAAAACTAATTATCTGTCAAATCAGACATGAGCTAAGTGTTACCATTCACGAAATAAGCACTAGTTGAAAAAAACCTTAGATGGCGGACCCTTTATAATTAATGATTTTGCCTTTCGATAAATGTGTCAGTTTTGTTATGAATTTTAGCGGATGGAATGTGGAAAAGCATTAAATTTTTATTAAATTTCAAATGGTATAACATTCAATTACCGAATCATAAAAAAGTCTATAATTTATTTTTATTCTTTTTTTTTTTTTTTTGAAGGTATTATGGAATATTTTACTTTGAATGATGACGTTTCTAATACCTTAATGTGAAATATAATATCTTTTTTTTTCACATATAATGTGATAATTATTTTAGTATACTTTTTGTTTGGATTTGATAACAGAATATTTCAAAATGATATTTTTTAAAAAGAATACTGTATGAATAAAATGATGAATGGAACGAATAGTAGTACATTAATATACATTAATATACATACATATTATTATTATTATTTTTATAATTTTTAATCATGTGTTATTATGAAGAATCAAAAAACAATTTCAATTAATCAAAGAAAAAACTGTCTCTTTATCTAATTTTATAGCGCTTCATGCGTAATACAACGACGCTTTAACTTGTGATTCTTTTTAGCAAAAGTGTGTAAAATTTGAAAAATTTTATAGAATTTCTTTTAACATTTTCTCTTGCCAAAATTATTGAAATAAAAAATAAAGAATTTTAAATGCAAAAAATAACAATATTTCGTATGGAAATTATGTATATAAGTAATAAATAGAAATAAAAAATAATATTTAGTTTATTTTGCAAAATATTATATACCAACTGCCAAAAATGTATTATTTCTTTGTTAGAAACACAATAGAAATGTCGAAAATATACTTGATTTACCCAACTAAGAGGGGTGTGTTTAAACGACTCAAACATACCCAAAAATTTGGTAAATAAATTTCAAAATTTATTGTTAAACAATGACTCATATTGAATATGTACTTTAAACATTAAATACAAATATTTTCGACAAATTTTGTTTAAAAAATAATTTTATTACGTTTAATTTACAATATCAATACATAAGAAATAAACACTGTTTTATCCTAGTCCATGATTTAAGTTGTACCTGCTTTATCACCCTTTTATATTGTCCAAAACTATTTTTAACTTTTACAAAATTTTTTTCAAAAAAAATCTAATCTACCTGAACCAGCTTTTTTTTCAATACTCGATGACCTTCTAATACAAATTTTTTGACATGCTGCTATAAACACATCCAAGGTTACCGACTACAAGCTATCAAAAATACAATACATGTGTGCATATGAGAATAATTATTTTAGCGGCAACAGGGCTACCGACTACCCGGCTACCCGACTACCGTTGTTGCCCGTAGCCAACTTAGGCTAATTTCTGTTTTTCTTGGCGACAACAAACAGTTCATGCAATAAGATGCATGAAATAGGGGTTTTAAAAACGCAGTACATGAAATATATACATTAAAAACGCTAAAAAAAAATGTATGCGGCACCACTGAAAAAGAATGTTATGTTTTGTTTAGGTTATGTTCAATGTGTCAAATCAGATGTTTATTTTGTAGCCGTAGTCGTTAAAATATTTAAGTAGCTGGTCCTTTGTAGTCATGTGTTCGATGGTCGGGAGCCTTGAATGTATTTATTAATAGCATAACGTAAAGCTAAGCCTAATAATTCATTCATCATGAGCGTTCATACACTATTCTTCAGTTCAGTAAATAAGTCGTTTGCGAAAAAAGTTCAGTAGAGTGTGTTCGAAAGAGCAAAGTTGACTTTAGTTTTTTATGCAATAAATTAAAATTGTTTAATCCTCGTCCAAAGCCTAAAATTTTAAATAGTCCATCTTCGTTTTTGTAAACTAAAAAGAGCTGATTTTATATATATTTTGCTACGATACCAATCCACATGAGATCCAAGAGCGTTCAGTGAAATCCCAAAAATTCAATGTTTTGCTATAGGTTTTGGACTCGATCCATATTTCGTTGGGAATGATAATGATGAGCGCTATAGGTCCCTAATTACATACCAGTATTTTTTTTACCGGAATTTGACGTGCGATACACTTCATGCCACATTGAACATTCTGCACAAGCGATTTGAGAGCATGGTCATCTCGTGTGTAGGTGATGTGATCTGGCGACCGAAATCGTGTGTTTTAACCCTGTTAAACTTTTTCTTACAAGATTTTCTGAAGTCGCAGGTCTATGTGAATAAGTCACACAACAGCCCTTAAAGCCAACATAAATCATGCCATCGATCAAATTTAGCTGATTTATAAGCCAGAGACATGGAAAATTAGTCATTTTGGATACGCGCCACCCAGCCTAACCGCGCTGAACATTTGCACGATGATATCGATAGGTCTTTAGTTCAAGGAACTAGTTTACTCATAAGTCTATTCAGTTTTGCGACTAGAATTATGGCATAATATTTGAACAAGAAACCAAGTTTTAAACTGTACAATGATTCCTTCTTGTGTTTAAAGTGAAGTAGTATTGGAACCAATTTAGCTTAAATGCGGCGACGAATTTATTTATCCGAAAAAATTGCCTGGTACAATTTCTCTAATGGCAATTAGTTAAAATCTCAAACATAATTTTCATCAATAATTGACCTGTTTTTTTGGACATTAGAGTTGGGTGGTTTAGCTCTTTTAATGAACTAGATCGTTCACTTACAACAAAAAAACATGTGAATAAAACAAAAACTTCACTCATGTGTGTGTGTTTTTACACACACGTTTTTTGTTATAAGTGAACGATTTAGTTTATTAAAAGAGCTAAAGAACCCAACTCTATCAGACATTCAAAGCAGGGTTTGTGGTTGGTTCTCTAAAAAAAGCTTTACGTCCACAGAAGTTATCAAAAACTTTTAACCCTAAGCAGACTAATAAACCAGTGCCTTTTAACCCGTGAACATAGTATAATACATACCCTCTACAGTCCCGAAAGCTTTCCTTTTAAAAAAAAACTTGCCAAACCTTATTTTTCTGAACTGGCGGCATTTAGTTTAGAAAATTTAGTCAAAGTTTTCCTTGTCAAGTAAAGGGTTATATATGGCAGGTGCAGCGCAAACATGAAACCGGCTCGAGCGGATACAATTTCGTTACTTATGGGCAACTTTTTGCATCAAGTTGCTTACCTTTATATGGAGATTCATAATACAGAACGAAATAAATTAAGACGAAAGACATTAGCGATAAAAATCACCGAAAAGTAAATGCACGTTTTCTCGAGATAGTACGCAGAAGCCTAATATTGAAGCAGCTGATGAGAAACTTCAACATGTACTTTTGAAGCTGCAGATGGCTAAAACAATTATAAAAATAATTGGTTAGAAAAACAACGTTTTAAGCCTTCTGGACAAATGGTCATACATTGGTAAAACTTCTTACAACTTTCAAAAATACGTTTAAAAAATGTTCAGCAAATGTCACCTTATTTTATTGAACAAACCTCGTCTATGATAATAATTACATAATTTTTACTTACATACCTTAAGGTGCTGAAGTCTTTTGTTTCCTCATGAAGCACTGAGATTAAAAGCAGATGTATTTGACACTGTCATCAATATATTTGCACAAAAACTTATGGGAATAATTCTGAAAAAAAAAAACAAATAATTTTTTCAACAGACACATAATTTCGCATTATTTTTGATTTCACTTTTATTTTTATTTATTTTTCTTTTGAATTTTTGTTTTAAGTTTAAAACTCATACTGGATCGATCAGTTCTTAAGAACAAGAGAATGGGAAAAACAATACAATGTAACGTCAAAATCATACGATATTTTTGAAATTACGTTTTGCAGTATTTCGCTCATAATTATTTATTTAGAACATAAAAAAGTAAACAAGTATGAGAAAAATAAAAACAAGAAAAATGAAAACAAGTAAAAAAGTAATCTAGACTGACTATATAATGACGTACATAAATATAATTGTGGAATGTTTTAATACAATACAGTCAATAACCAGGAAATATGTATGTTCTACACTAGAAAAAAAAGAGCGGTTGCACCTCTACACGAGTTCCGGGTTATTCCCGGCTCTACGTGTGACACCAGGAGGGTCAAGAGTCTTTCGGGTAGAATTTTCATCCCAGACAGGTTTTGTGGAAGATTAGCTCCAGGTAGGGAGGGGATATTCCCAGCTCTTTTACAAAAGAGTTCTGACATAATCCTATCTAAATTGTTAGTAATTTTTAAAGCCAGCTTTGTTTTGGGATATGTCCTACAAGCGTGGCAGGAGGTCACGGTTATTTTTATACTGAAGGCAGGTAGACCTAGTGATCTTCTCAAATCGTATAGACCTGTCAGTCTTTCATCCTTTTTTTGAAGACGATGGAAAGACTGATTGATGTTTATATAAGGGAAAGGTACTCGAGCCAGTTCGCGTATGTGAAAGGGGGGTCCACTGAGGGTGCCACTTTGTCCCTTCTAGGCAATATTGAGAAGGCATTCTCTGATAGTGAAGTTGTGCTCTCTGCACATTCTTCGATATTCAGGGCGCCTTTGACAATACAGATTTTGACTCTATTTATAAGTCTATGGAGCGAAAGGGATAGGTCAATTATAACTTGGATCAGTTCCATGCTTAGGAGCAGGATCATCAGCTCGTCCCTTGATGCAGGAGAGTCCACTGTGATCGCGTCAAAGGGATGCCCTCAGGCTGGAGTACTTTCTCCAATGTTATGGACAGTATTAGTTGTGATTTGCTCACCAAGCTGGCTGATAGGGATGTCAGTGTAGTTGGTTACGCTGATGATCTCTTTATAACGGTACGTGCGAAATATGAGAGTACGTTGTGTGATCTCATGAGGACAGCCCTAGGCGAGGTATTAAATGGGTGCACTCAGGAAGGGCTCTCCGTGAATCCCTCGAAAACGGTTGTCGTACCATTTACGAAAGTTATCATGTGACTGTATTTCTTTATGGGTACTACCATCAACTTTTCCAGAAGGTAAAGTATATTGGTGTCATTCTGGGTAAGAGTCTCAGTTGGAACTCGCACATTAATGCCGTTTAGACAAAGGCTATAAAAGCCTTTTGGGCAAGTCGCTACTCTTACGGTAGGACATGGGGTCTTTCGCCGAGAATGACACTGTGGATATATACCGCTATTATTCGGCCCATTGTTACTTATGAAGCGATATCTGGGGAAGGTTAAGAAGTTTACCACCATGAATAAATTAGGCAGGGTACAGAGACTCGCCTGCCTTGGTATTACGGGCTCCATGAGAACATGTCCAACTGCAGCCTTAGAGGCCTTGATTGGTTTAACACCACATCACATTCATGTGATGAAGATGGCGGCATGTTCGGCGACGATAATTTTCGCCAAAGGGTTCCGAAATGCATCGAGAAGTCTCACCATTTTACGCAGGGTAGTCGGTGAACCATCTTCGGTCCTGGATGTTATGCTTTTGAAGTTGTGCTTTAGCAGGAGATTCAGGCCCAAATTTCCAGACCGGGGTTGTTGGTTTAATAATATCGATGGCTCTAAAATGAATGACAGTGTTGGTGCTGGTGTCCATGGACCTAACCGAGACTTGTCGATCCCACTGGACAGTTCGATAAGAGTCTTCCAAGCTGAGATCATGGCAATTGCTATATGTGCGGAGATCAACGTAGACACGCCGGACTTAAAACTCCTTTCTTACAGACCACTGTAGATTAAGAGTGTATCTATGTGAATGTGGGGTTCTTGATAGGTTTATGTGGGGATGTTTAGATGGACATAGAGTCTCACTAGGTGACATATCTACCATTATGGTCTCAGGACTGTTGATGTTTATTAGGAAAGCATCAAATCTGCTGAACAGACTATAGACCGGAATGGACACAATAGATCCTATGGGTCGCAGTATTCGCAATAGTGCCTGGACGTGGGTAATAATAATAATATACAAGTTTTGAGCAAAAATCTAATCTAAATTGTATTTTCATTCGTCTTAAACTGTATAGAGAAAACGGACATTACCCGACTTGCCTATATTCAGACAACGATTTTCATAAGGTGCACTCAGCTTAGGTTTTCCAAAATTTGACACAGAGTATATCTTTTCTATTTCGAATTTACTGTCAACATTACCAAAGGGTTTTTTGCACGTTTTACCATCTTCCCTGTTCTGAAGTAGAGTACACGTATAATAATGTAAACAATTCTAGTAAATTACAATTATTATTGTTTACATTCTCCTTTTCTTTCGCTCCCTATCAGCATATTTTTTTTTCTTTCCGTAAGTTTTTTTTTTAATTTTACAATTTCGTTTACAAACACAAAATAAAAATATAAAAATAAAATAATATTTACAAATATGTGCCATTCACGTTTGGTCAGGTCTTTAGGATCAAAAAGGGGGTGTGTAACCATTTCGCAAGGAACCCCTTTACAGTTCTCTATTCAACAACAAACACGATCGTTAAATGAATCAATAGAAAGATTGCTTACGTCACTTGATGTTAAAAATATCGATAAAAAAATGTTAAAATTTAAAAACAAATTTGTTGTTAAGTTATTACAAAAATATTTACACACTGATAATTGTGCTATTTGAAAGACGGATCATAGGGAGGTATGAGTGGATTTTCTTCGAAGAAAACGCAAAAAAAAAACAAATACGTACAAGCAATAGATTGTGACGTTTTAAATCAAGGTTGTTATTTTTATTTTATTGGTTGTAATTTACTATATACGAGTGTCACAAGTGGAATAAAAACAAAAACAAAAATTTTATAATAAAATTATTATGAATGAATGAAAACATCGTGAATAGGGTGTAGCAATAAAATCTGTTTGATGTTAAAAATATTAAAAAAAAATTTTTATTCTTTTTTCTTTAATTGACATTGGCCACTCAATTAATTTGCTAAATTTTTCTCGAAAATTCAAATCGAGTTAGCTATTCAATAACTACGACATATGTACTATTTTTGCTGACACTGCAAAATTGGAAAAAAAACATATCATTATGGTTAACTGCTGGATCTCAAAAAGTTATTAAGATATATTTAAGGTTAACGAGATCATAATATCAAGTCAATGGGGGATTATTATTACTTTTGCCGACTTGTAACAAAAAAGATTGTGATTGTTGATATTTTTGAGCTATTTGATAAAGCGTAGAAAACAGCGGCCAGCGTTGACCTAGTAGTTGACCTTCCAAGAAAAATTATAATTATCTACCTGAGCAGTCTAGTGCTCGAATATAAGGAAAATTATCTGCGAGAACTTTTGTGTGAGTTAATGCTGCACGAACTTACTGTAGCGAGCAAAAGTAATCACATGTTTAGAAGATGAACAAAATGTTCCTGTAAAAATGTACGAGTCTGTTCTGTAAAACGAAATAGAGTGAAATTGAAATCAAATGAAATTTTCAAATAATAATTTGAAATCTGATATGATTTTTATACCCGTTTATATCAAATCCCTTAATAACCTTTTAAATAACTTCTTTGATTAGCAAAACTTTAACTTAATTGTCGTATTTAAGTTTTATTTGCCTCTGAAATTTTACTCGATTTCATAGATAGTATAGTATAGTATAGTATAGTATAGTATAGTATAGTATAGTATAGTATAGTATAGTATAGTATAGTATAGTATAGTATAGTATAGTATAGTATAGTATAGTATAGTATAGTATAGTATAGTATAGTATAGTATAGTATAGTATAGTATAGTATAGTATAGTATAGTATAGTATAGTATAGTATAGTATAGTATAGTATAGTATAGTATAGTATAGTATAGTATAGTATAGTATAGTATAGTATAGTATAGTATAGTATAGTATAGTATAGTATAGTATAGTATAGTATAGTATAGTATAGTATAGTATAGTATAGTATAGTATAGTATAGTATAGTATAGTATAGTATAGTATAGTATAGTATAGTATAGTATAGTATAGTATAGTATAGTATAGTATAGTATAGTATAGTATAGTATAGTATAGTATAGTATAGTATAGTATAGTATAGTATAGTATAGTATAGTATAGTATAGTATAGTATAGTATAGTATAGTATAGTATAGTATAGTATAGTATAGTATAGTATAGTATAGTATAGTATAGTATAGTATAGTATAGTATAGTATAGTATAGTATAGTATAGTATAGTATAGTATAGTATAGTATAGTATAGTATAGTATAGTATAGTATAGTATAGTATAGTATAGTATAGTATAGTATAGTATAGTATAGTATAGTATAGTATAGTATAGTATAGTATAGTATAGTATAGTATAGTATAGTATAGTATAGTATAGTATAGTATAGTATAGTATAGTATAGTATAGTATAGTATAGTATAGTATAGTATAGTATAGTATAGTATAGTATAGTATAGTATAGTATAGTATAGTATAGTATAGTATAGTATAGTATAGTATAGTATAGTATAGTATAGTATAGTATAGTATAGTATAGTATAGTATAGTATAGTATAGTATAGTATAGTATAGTATAGTATAGTATAGTATAGTATAGTATAGTATAGTATAGTATAGTATAGTATAGTATAGTATAGTATAGTATAGTATAGTATAGTATAGTATAGTATAGTATAGTATAGTATAGTATAGTATAGTATAGTATAGTATAGTATAGTATAGTATAGTATAGTATAGTATAGTATAGTATAGTATAGTATAGTATAGTATAGTATAGTATAGTATAGTATAGTATAGTATAGTATAGTATAGTATAGTATAGTATAGTATAGTATAGTATAGTATAGTATAGTATAGTATAGTATAGTATAGTATAGTATAGTATAGTATAGTATAGTATAGTATAGTATAGTATAGTATAGTATAGTATAGTATAGTATAGTATAGTATAGTATAGTATAGTATAGTATAGTATAGTATAGTATAGTATAGTATAGTATAGTATAGTATAGTATAGTATAGTATAGTATAGTATAGTATAGTATAGTATAGTATAGTATAGTATAGTATAGTATAGTATAGTATAGTATAGTATAGTATAGTATAGTATAGTATAGTATAGTATAGTATAGTATAGTATAGTATAGTATAGTATAGTATAGTATAGTATAGTATAGTATAGTATAGTATAGTATAGTATAGTATAGTATAGTATAGTATAGTATAGTATAGTATAGTATAGTATAGTATAGTATAGTATAGTATAGTATAGTATAGTATAGTATAGTATAGTATAGTATAGTATAGTATAGTATAGTATAGTATAGTATAGTATAGTATAGTATAGATTTCAATTTATTCCATATGTTTCTTAGTATATTTCAACAGAAGTTAAAAAAAATGTATTTAGTTTTATAGTGTATGTTGAATCATTTAAATTTACCGAAGCTAATTTATAATTCAAAATTTTTATGAGTTCTATAAAAACAGTTTAAGAGATATACATGCATACGCACTATTACTATAATTCTATCCATCACTCTAGTGCAGCGTTGCCGTTATTACACTAAAGTATGACTTTTGACCCTTTTCATGCCAATGACACTTTTTACGACCCTTTTTTAATGTATCCCTTTTTGACCCTTTTTGAAAATAAGTAAAGGTCATTAATTTCTCACGAAAATTCTCACTTAGCTCTTATATATGTATGTTGTATACATACATAAGGTGCATAAGTTTTGTGGAGATAAATATAAAAATTACATTCGGTATTATTGTTGCAACAACTGACTTTTATGCAACTGTCATATTCTATTCATACCTATGATCAACTGATGATCAACTGCGTTTATGCCCTGATTTATATGTGTTTCGGCTTAAGTTTTGACAGGAAGAAGCTTTTATATATTTTTTTTAGTAGATTTCCATTTAATTTTGTAGTTTCGCGTGCCATCCATATACACATATATTCCTTTTTGCAACAAAATAAATGTGAATGGACAAGTACTACATTCCCAAATATCTAATTATATTAACTTATGTATAAAAATGTGTTTGTTTGTTTGGAAAACTATAAGAAAACTGCCTAACATATGTATATAATCGCGGGTAAGACAATTTTATGTTGAAGAACTATGGAGTAAAGTTGTTTTGAGCGATGAAAGTAGGAGTATTATATTTAAGTGTGACGAAAACAAAAAGTTAATAAACTAGAAGTTTCGGTTAAACTGACGGCTTCATTATACTTATTAGTCACCTGACATACGTCCCACAGACAATTTATTTGATAAATTATATAACTTAGTACAAAAAAGCGCAATTAAAAAGGTAAGACTGCTCTTCCTAAATAATATCATAATAATTCAAGTGAAACTACGTTAAAAAAATTGTATTTAAATTTAATGACTAAATATGGCTCTATAAAATATAAATTAACAATAAAACAATTTTTACAATTTCTTTGGGGATAATTAGTTACCTAATACTGCAGAGCATGTATACTTTTCTGTGTGCAGAAAATTGAACTTATTAATTTTCTTCAAGCTTAAAGCAGATGTTATGCAAAAGCTCATATACTTTTGTTTTATTTTTCGCGTAGATTTACATTATATCGTTTTCGAAAGTCCAAGCCTTATAGTTCTACGTAAAATCCCGTTTCCGAGGTGATATGTATACTTTCCTGTGCGACTGTATATTCAAATTTATATGTATTCGTTGCATACATACAAAATAAGTTTTCAAAACTATTACTGATTAAAAATAAACTTACAAACAAACTTAAAATATAAACTTGTGAATTCATGCTTTCCTCTCTCAATTTGCTCGAATCGGGGCTGAAAAATGTTCCTTCAATTAAAGAATTAATTGCAAAATATAAAAAAAAGGATTTCTAAAAAGTGGTGAACATTATCAAGAGTTTTTGTAAAAGTAAGTTCTTCTATCTTTGAATTGTTTTTTAGTTTTAACATTGATTTATAATTTAAATATGTATAATTACTTTTATTTCAGTTTAATGTATTAAATTAACTGTTAAAATTTTATTTTTATTTTTATTTACAGACAACTTGACCCTATTTTACTTTAAAATACCCTTTTTGTGACACTTTTTCGCAAATTTCAACGGCAACACTGCTCTAGTGACAAGCCTCCAAACGCATAAAACGTCGTAATTTTTTTTTTCAATTGTTTACGATAAAAAACAAGTGACTGACAACAGAGGAAAAACAAGTTCGCCAATAAATTAAATTGTTTTTCAAAAACATTTTTGCAAAATATTCACAAAGCTAATAACAATAACAAATAAATATAATATGACTAACATTTGTTGTTATTTTCTTTATACATACATATTTTCTTTATACTTATATACAATACATACAATATTAATAAATAAATAAATACCTATATTTTATAAACAATACGAAATGAATCGCGTGATCTAATTTTATAACATATTTTTCAACGCATTCTACGCACTAGACGCAAATGAATTGCGCGTACACATTTTTAGAGGATGATCTAAATGGGTTAACAAAGGTTTACAAGGAAATTGAAAAATAATCCCTAAGAAAAATATACTGAATAATAAATAGTCCGTAAGTATTCAGTGAGAGGATTAGTTTTAAAATGCAACATGATCTGTTTTAAGAAGAATTTAAATTTTGCCTTTACTGTTGAGTCACATTAATGTCGCTTTTTTTTATTATACCAACTTTATCCTAAAGAATTTTCTTAGAAATATTTATTTATTTGTTATTGCTGCCCTTTGCTTGAAATTGGAATAGTAACAATTTCAAGCAAAGTTGTTTAGACATTGTGGCATAACAGACCATAATATATAGTCTGTCTTAAAAAATTTCGATGGTATGAATATACCATAAGTATATACATATGTAAACACAAATTGCATACCACCCAGGAAAACTTTTATTAGGCTTTTGTATATGGGTCCAGCTAGTGGGTAAAGCTCTTTATGGATGATCTTTACGGAGCATTTTCAAAAGATTTTCTATATGCGAGACTCTTAGATTTCAGAACTCTTGTACAATTCATCAGGTTAAGGTTTATTCTTTAGAAAGAGCTACGCAAAAAAACATCTTTGTCGATATTGTGGCGGTGAGGAAAAGAACCTATATATTGCATACAGGTCATTAAAGCTATAAGGATGTGTGACACTATTTTGTGACCGTGACATTGAGGCGTTTATGGAAATAAGTAGGCCCTGGAAAAAGGTTATCCACTGGAACAGCATGTGGAACGAACTTGACCTCAAAGGTATCCCCCGCGATTATAAACTTTTATCAAAAACATGTACTTAATGTTGACCTGAAGATAAACAACAAGAAAACAAAACTAGTGGGAATTTACAATAGTTGTCGCAACCTAACCCTCGATAACACTCTGTCACCAGTTTCTACTGTCTGGGATGTACCACATCCAGTGCTAGTGGATCGCACAGACTTACAAAATCGTATGAACAGAGCCAGATATACAAATTATGCGCTAAAAGAAATATTGGGAGCAAATAACTTCTAGCAGAACTTAAAGATCTAAATTTTTAATACCTGTACTAAACCTTACGCCTGCGGCGAATAGTGCGATGTTTTTGGCGCAACACAATATCGAATACAAACCTTCATTGTACAACAAATTTATAATTTATAATTTTCCGCAGGTATTCGAGATCCTTGTAAACGAAAGCAAATAAACTACAAACATGACATTTCACTGCTTACTAGCATTACTAAGCACTGCATATTCGGGAGAATATACATGCACAAGTGAACCTCAAGCAAATATTTCCGTAGAAATTGTTTTAATAAAGAAACCGGTCTAATATTTAGGTTTTGGTCTTTAAGGTCAGCTATAGAGTAACGCGATATATACAAAAGCTTACATATTCAAGTTACGAAAAATATTTGTCTATTATAGTCCATGGAATACCCTACACCACAATTTACTTTTTGTTAAGATTTTTTACTTTTATAAAAGCTCAGTAAAATTATAGAATGAGCAAATTTTGTGTGAAAATAATACTTTTATCTAAGAACTGTGGTTTTTAAAACATTTTTCTGGACGAATTATAGCCAAACGCATTATGAATCATTTCTAGACCATGAGAAGAGCATACAACGAATAGCTTATAGCTTTGTTTTCGGAATTGCCACCTGCACTTCGATAACATAATTAAAAAGGACAGAAACACATATTTTCGTATTCGCTTTTAAGATGATCAGTGAAACAAAAGGCCTTGACACAATATACATATATCCACCACCATCCATTATGGAGATGCAAGTTATAAAAAGGAGATCTAAAGCAGCCACCGCTCTTCTTACAAGTTTATGGTAAATTTTATGGAATTATTTTAATTCAAAAATGTTTACAAATATAAATTACTTGTAAATATTTTAAGAGAAGAATCATTTCTTTACAAAACTAAGAGTATTTTGGATTGCATTACAGCAGAGAGATTTTAGTTTTTTTTTAATACTTGTACTAAAAATACAATATGAGTACTAGTAGATAAGAGAAGATTCTCATTTTGAATATGTACTATGAAGGAAATTAATATTCGTCTTAGATACATATTACATTGGCTAATCCGATCAATACATTTTGAGTGCATTGAACAATATTTTAAACGATGAAAAATACACACATGAGAACTGGTAATAGGCCGTGTGTGTATAATGATGATGATGATTTACTTTTAACACGTGTTGCATCAGACTAACATTTAAAAATATGTACGCACAAAACAAATAAATACTATGCACACCACAATCCATGGCATAAAAACAAAAAAGTCCCAGAATCTGTTTTGAATTGACAAAAAACTCAAACAGAAGAAATTACAATGAAAGAGAAAGACATGTAATTTCGTTTGTTATATTAGACAAAACGAAGTAATGGTTCTTTTTTTTAATTTTTTATTTTCAAAACATTTTCAACAACAAATTTTGAATATCGAAAATTTCAAATGAAAACCATAATTTTTAGAAAGACTACGGTTTCTTAATTTAGACACGTAATAAGTCAAATAATAAATTTTTTTGCTTCTCACTGTAAGTGGGCGGTTGTTTAATGCAATTTTGAATATATTTTGCTATTTTCTAAATTTTTAATATTTTTGTATATGTATGTATGTACATATTTTTAAAAATATGTATTAAATTTGCGCATTTTTAAAGTATGTTTACTACTGCTTATTTATTTGTTTTTTAATACAAATTTCACTCCTCAAATAGATAATAATTTTATCTATAAAGATATGTTTTCGAAAAAAATTATGACGCATTTCATTGTTTATTTTCCAAAACATATTGACTCTGTTCTGGTGAAGTGGAGGGTTGTTCGTTGACAAATCGATAGAATTTTTACCTAAAAAAGTTTTCAAGTTACTTTGAAGTAAATAAAGGGTTCGCCATCTAACGTTTTTTTTAAACTAGTGCTTATTTCGTGAATGGTAACACTTAGCTCATGTCTGATTTGACAGATAATTAGTTTTATCCTTCCGCTGAATGAATATGGTTGTGTATACGCTTGAATAACGCTGGGAAATATTGCGACATTACTTTGAAAATCAAGGCAATGTTTCAGAATCAAAAATCATCTTTTCAGATGAAGCTCAGTTTGATCTTGGCGGTTATGTAAACAAGCAAAATTGTCGCATTTGGGGTACAGAAAACCCGCACGCATACATTGAAAAGCCGATACACCCAAGACGAGTCACTGTTTGGTGCGGATTTTGGTCCAGAGGCATAATTGGGCCATTTTGCTTCGAAAATGAGCAAGGAGTGGCCGTTACAGTCAATGGCGATCGTTATCGGGCCATGTTGAACGAATTTTTGTTCATAAAAATTGAAGAGGAGGATATTAGCAACATTTGGTTTCAAAAGGACGGCGCTGCGTGCCACACAGCCGAAGCTAAACTCGATGTTTTGCGCCCTGTTTTTGAAGATCGTATTATCGACACCATTGGTGAAATACAGCTGCACACAATCGATAATATGCTTAAAAATTGTACCGATCGTGTAGGCTACTGCATGGCCAGCCGAGACAGCCATTTGAATGAAATTATTTTCCATTATTAACCGGAAGGATTGTACTTTCAAATAAAAAAAGAAATTTGAGAAATATTCAGTAGTTTTTTTATATAGCATTTTCAAAAAAAAAAAAAAAAAAATGTATTTGGCGGACCCATTATATATATTATGAAAGTTAGTATTCAGAAAATAGTAATAATTAACAAATTTGTAATATTTTTAAAGTACAATATCGGTTATCTAAAAAAATATCTGTGTCGATATGGCAGATTAGCTTAAGTCGACTTAAGCTTTTTTGCCATATGATCACATATGATATTTAGAGATGACCACATATCATATTTAGGGATAATCTTGGAAAAAATCTAACAGAGTACGTCTCTATTGAAAAAACTGCAATTGCTTTCGATGTTCTTTTTTTTTCGAAACTTATCTCTTAACATAGAAATCTGTGCCGGTAAGTAAGTAAGAATAGCTTAAGTAAGCTACTTTTCATATCGACAAAGATATACAATAGCACATTAATATATCGTAAATATGTAACATCCTTCGTAGTATATTACCGTATGTTAACGCAAAACATGTACGAAAGACAATATACCTGCTAGACTAATAAGTTTCTCATGCCGATAAAATATGTTTCATTTTTCCAAGGTTTTCCAAACTTTAATTGTTTGTAAAGCATATAGGATCGATATTCTCCATTGGCCCAAATTTTGTACTTATTTAAATCAATATATCTGCCAACAAACTACTGAAATTTGCTCGATCTTTATGGCAACCAGAATCAGATCAGATAAAACGATCTCTATATCCTAAAATTTGACACAGTGCTTAATATTTAAAAAATTCTTATCACATCGTTCATAATCGATGCACCAAGCCAACATCTATCTATTAAAAATTATCATTCCCATACAAAATTTATAAGACAAAATTTGGGTTCGGGTTTCGCTGCGTCAACACTTTGGTCGCAAAAACTTTCGAAACTATCTAGAGATTTTATATCATTGGAGAATCTAGCTAGGCGCTGATTAAGGGCGATCTATTGCTTTAGAAAATTTTTAATTAATTCGAATTATGTTATGATATGTTACGAAAAATCAATTTTGACTAAGAAAAAAAATGTTTAAGTAGTATAAGCTCTTCTCTCTCTCTCAAAACTATTGCTGACCAGGATCATTCAGAAGGTGGAACCATTGATTCGCAGACAACAAACTGGTTTTCGATGTAATAAGTCCTGTATTGATCAAAACAATACACTTCGTATTATCGTCGTACAGGTCAACGAGTGCTACTTTTAGTAGCGTGATATACGAATCCATTTGGGTGGCATTACAATGTACTAAATATGGTATATCCGTCTTATTATAGAGTTTTCCTCAACGGCAGATATTCTGAGAGCTTCTGCTCAATATCCGGTGTCAGGCAGGATTGTCTTCTGTCATCAATATCATTTTAAATTATTCTCGATAAAGTTCAGTTTTAGGCGCTAGACGGTGAAAAACGCGGTATTTATCTTGCGAACCTCGACTACGCCGACGACCACTGTTTAAAATCATCTCGCCACGCTCATATTCAGAACAAAATTGACGTCTAAGGGAGTGGATCTGACGATCAACCGTATCAAGACCATAACTATATCTATACCAGAGTTCAAGTTGACTAATCCGTTTTATATCAATAATGAGAGTATAAAACGCACGGAATGTTCTGCTTGTTGGGCAGCCTAACCACAGCCCGAAGGAGAGACGATGGAGGTGTGGACAGCCGTATTAACAAGGCTAAAGCAGCTTCTGATAAGCTGAGCTTTATCCAAAACCATTAAATTGCGAATTTTTAAATCCAATGTGAAGTCTCTTTTACTGTATGGCTGCGAAACTTAGCTGATGGCTAAAAGCTTGACAACTAAACTCCCAGTGCTTATAAGCCGTTGCCGAAGACAAATACAGAGAATATGGTGGAAAAGAATTTTCTCGATCTTCTGCGACGAGGTGTGAATGGATCACACCATACGCAAGCCGCGGCTTAAGACAACTCGGCGGCGGATATTAAATGCAAAATTGAAGATGCTGGCAAAATCTAGAGAGAAATAAAGGCGATACTCTTTGCTCCAACTAAGAGCCTAATTTAGGATATAGCTCCTCTAAAAAGGTATTTGTGTGTAAAAAGGTATTGTGTTTCCTTTTTCCCTACTCACAAAACTAAAAAGATGCACTTAGATTTGCAAACAATATTAGATTTATTAAGATTGTAGCTGGAATTAAACTTAAGGCTCTATTAAAAAAGGAAATTTTTTTACCAAGAAACAAGCAAAGGTGGGTACATCCCCCTCTCTTATAAGAATTGAAAGGAATTTTCACAGATAACAGTATGATTCTCTATCTATTATCACTTTTCTATAATTCTATTCATTCCTACAAGATTTTCTTTATAATTAATGGATTATATAACTAAAGTTAAATAATTGATAACAAATAAAAATAAATATTTTTTTATTTAAAAAAAGCCTACAAAATGTAGTGACATTGAAAGAATTTCCTACTTAATTTCCGCTTAAAATTTCATCAGCCTCAAAAGACAAAAAATTAGTTTTTAAATTTTTCAATACGACTTGAACGGGTATTGGAAAAATAAAAACTCACACAAAAAATCTTGCTTTAACATGTTAAATTAATTGTAATTTTGTGTAAATATAGTAGTGGTATATAGTTTATTATTTATTTATTTATTTATATTAAAAATATTTTAAATACATACTGAATACTCTGTTAATTAATTTTAAAAAAGCTTAAAATAATATCTTTTTATATGCGTATCAACTAACAAATTGGCAAATATGCACTAATTTGTGTTGAAAACTCTTTTTTTATCAAAATCTTTAGGCAAATGTTTGTTAAACTAATTATAAAGTTATCGATTTGAATTCAAAAGTTTTGTGAATTGTAATCATTTTTAATTTTGTGTTGGTGGAATGACGCGTGTAAAAAGTTTTCTACTTAGAAAAGCGAAAGTCATGGGATTTAGTTTTAAGCGAAACAAGATATTAAATCAATCAAAAAGTGTGAACATTTATACACAATGCAAAATTTTATAATTTCTAATTCAATTAATATTATTAGCAAAAGAAAGAAATAAATAAAAAAAGGTTTAAGAAAAAAATTTGAAAATAATAAATATAAAAAATAAACGAAATTATTAAATTAATGCTGGCATCTGAAATATAACATATGTAAATAACATTAGAATCCTTTTAAATATGAAAGTATATATCGGGTAGGCCATCTATCGGCTTTAATTTGAACCAGCGGTTATTTCGAATCTGGCAATACTAATGTCATTCTATTCTGTCACAAAATTCAGTACATTATCTCCACTGAACGAAATGAATCGATTTACGCTTGAGCAACGTTGGGATTGGAAATTTGTTTCCATAACAAAAACAATTGTTCGAAAATTGCAAAAAAATCAACAAAAAAATCATCTCTTCGCATCAAGCTCATATTCATCTTCTTGGATACGTTAATAAGCAAAATTGCAGTATTTGGGGTTCAGAAAACCTAAACGTGGTCTAACAAAAGCCAATGCACCCATTACGAGTGACTGTTTGGTGCGGCTTGTGGAGCGGAGGCATCACTGGCCCCATATTTCTTTATTTATCGCAACATGATAACCGATTTGTTTGTGCCCATTCTTCATGGTATTGATGTGCACGATGTTTGGTTTCACAGGATGGTTCAACTTGGCACACATCTCATGCATCAATCGGTATGTTGCGTCAAACGTTTGATGGCCATTGAATTAGCCGAAATGTTGATATGAGTTGGTCGCCAAGAAGCTTCGATTTGACACTATTTGACTATTTTCTATGGGGCGCCGTTAAAGACAAGTGTTATGCCGACAAACCAGAGACAATTGAGCATTTGAAGGCCAACATTCGTGACGCCATTGCCGAGATACGACCACATACACTCGAAAAAGTTCTCGAAAACTGCTCCGATCGAATGGGGTACTGTGAGGCCAGCCGCGGCATCCATATGAATAAAATACTATCTCATTTCTAACCGGAACAATTGTACTTCATAACAAAAAAATAAATTTGGCAAAATTTCAAACCGTTTTTCTTTTATTGCATTTTTAAATTTAAACTTTTAAATGGACCATCCTATACCTTTTAAACTTTATGATCCTTAGAAGATAGAAAAAAATTATTATGTCTTTCATGATAAATCCAGGAAAGGACAACTTCCACTTTCATCCGATGCCATTACGACTAATTAGCACATATCAAAGGTTAACAAATTAAATTTTTCATGAGCAGAATTTCCATAAGAACTTAAGTTTTCAACCACCAAGTACTGTATACCATTTAAACATATATCACCACATATGATTTAATTCCAAAGAATAGTTTTGGATATATTTGGTTTTAGAAATATTTTTAAATATTCTTAAGATGACTTTCGCATTAAAAAACTTAAAATATTTTATAATTTAATCTAAAAAACTTAAAGGTTGTAAAAAAACTGATAAGTATTGTACTTATCAGTTTTGAGACACAACTGCATAATCACGTCGACGTAAGTCAATTATATTTACAAATAATTTAACAAAAAATAAAAATTAATAATTTAAAAAATAAGCAAACAATAAAATACATTATATTATAGGCTCAGGTATAAAAAACGGGCGCTTAAAAAGGCATATCAAAAATAAGAGCCGATAAATTCAAAATTAGTGTTCATATTTCTTTAAAACTTATAATACAGGTTAAGAGGCAAAGTAAAAACAAATTGTACAGACAAATGTACAAAAGTGAGACCTATAGAATTAAGCAAATATTAAGGTGACCTTATCATTTTGAAGCTCACCTTATGGTTTATTTTTCATATACGACTGAGAACCAAAGCCTCAAAACTCCTCAACAATATTTTTCGGCTTAAACACCAACGGAATACTGCAATAAAGAGCTCACAAACTACTGTAAATGAACTTGAGTCAAAATGAACAACATAAACAGCAAAATACTAAGAACATTTGACTGCGTTGGGCATACCTTACGTCTGAAAGGTGATAATATTTTCAATAGCCTTACGTACATCCCTCATGGTTTTAGATGACGTGGAAGGCCAAAAAACTCTTGGCGCTGTTCCACTTTGGATGAAATCAACAACACAAATACATATTGGTGCAGTCAACATTTTAAAACACAAACATCTTCTTTTTCTTTTGATAATATAGATACAGTTTGTCAAGAAAATCTTTTTACATAGTAAAAAATGAATTGGGTTTAACTCTTATCATTAAAAAGGATAGGTTTTTTGTTCAATTTTATTTTGTTTTTTTTTTTGTTAATTCAATTTAATCTAGATATTAGCTAACAAATAACAGTAAAAGAGAAATATAACAATAAATTGTAATTGAAAAATAAGATAAAAAACAAAAAACTAGCAAAAAACGCCTTAGAGACGAACCCTTCGCGGTCGGGTGATAGCGGGTAAGTGAGTGGCGGGACCGTTCGAAAAAAAAGCATTAATAAATGGTATGAAATATATTGAGTTGCAAGATAATCAATATTTTGTATGGTCAACATTGGCATCAATTACAGCTTAGAGACGGCTTTTCAGGAAAGATAAAAATTGTTGCACACATTCAGTTGGAATTTTATCCCATTCTTTCACATTGCAGCCCCTGATTCATCTTGGTTTTTAAGATGTCTCTTGGGGGTACTGCTTTTAAGATAGGTTCATAAATTTTCAATTGAGTTTAAGTCTGGACTCTGAGCATAAGTGTCCAGTACTTTGCGACAATTATAAAAGAGACAAGTTCTTAAGAAAAGAGCCTATTGTTTTGTGTTATTATCCATGTAGAACTTGAACTTCGTTTTTATATTAGTATAAAGCCTAATTTTTTTAGCACTGTTAATTAAATGCCAGTTTAATACGCCCATGTGTTAATTCGCATCAATATTTTTCTCAATGAAACAAATTTCTCCTACTCCCTTAGTAGACATATATCCCCAAACCACTACCGAAAGTTCTTCATAGTTTACAATTTGAATTGTGTTTCGTCTTTCCAACGTTTTTAAGGGTTTCTTCCATACTTCATTAGGGCCGTCTGTATAAAAAACTCTTTTATGGTCTCGTCACAAAATATAATTTGATCCCAATAGTCGTCAAGTTTGGAAATAAGCAATAGACCAAAAGACTCTCGCCTTTCTTTGTGTTAAATTGTAAGCAGTGGTTTTTTAGCGCTACTCTACATATATAAAACAGTCGTTCTTTTTCAAGAGTTACCTTACCGTTTCGTGGTTTTCTTCTAATTATTACTTGGGACCTATGGCGGATGTATTAATGTCAGCCTATTTTCGTTTTTAGCGCCCTCAGATAATGCTTGACCGTTTTCCGAACCGGGTGAGTATAGCAAGACAACTAATAACTGTTGTATTGTGAGGCATTTTTAGGTCTCGTATATTCAGCATTTATTTGATCATAAAAATAAAAACTTTAATTTAAACGTTTCAATAGCTACTTGACTAATGAAACAAAACAATAAAAAATATTTGGACAGCAAAATCAACCACATTAAAAAAAAACATAAATTGTGAAAACATTTTCTTGACAACAAAATTTTTGACTTCTTTTATTTGTTGTCTTATTTCCTTATCCCAACTTTTCAATTCTGTGTTCTTTTGCTGATATTTGATAGTTAATAATTAGATTATTTTGAATTAATAAAAAATATTCTAAAAATAAATCAGAAAATCAGTCTTTTGATGATAAAAGTTAAAAAGAGAACTTTTTCACTATTTAAAAAGATTTTCTTGACAAACTGTATTTTCAAGCGATTTTTGGAAAAATAAATGTTTTTAAAATAATATAAAAATACATTTTGTTATTTTGGCAAATATTAAAAATCTGTCCGAATTTTCATATGCTTCTAATGTAGATTTGCCTCTACTTCTGGCAACACTGGTATAACGAGGCATTCGACGTTACTTTACATGGATCCATGGACACGAGAACATTGAAGATAGCTGCATGGCGGACGAACTTAAGCAGGTAGGTACCACTTTGGATCCGAACGAATCGATTGAGAACATCGGCGCTTCTCTTGTGCAGAATAGGCGTCTGGTGTCACGAAAATTTCGCCACATGGCGAACGGAAGATGGGGAAATGAATCCACCTACTATGAAACCAAAAGGATTTGGTCATATTTGGATTACGGGACAACGGAGCAGCTGTTGAGTTTGTCTAGAGTTCATGCGAAACGCTTTATAGGCAGTATATGCTCAAAGAATGGCAATCGAATATAGTGATATTTGCACAAGATGAAATGATGAAGAGGAGGAGAAGCCTACGGAACATCTTCTTAGCCACTTCCCAGAATTCAACGATTTGAAGCTTTTTCTGCTTATGCAGAGGAGATTCAACGATAAGAATTACTTTACAACGGAAGGATGATGTGGATAGATAACGAAGCTTTAATAGTTGTCGTATAAAGTCATTCAGAACAAATACTGCAACTTTTGCTTTAACCGTTCTCATGATATATTGAAATCAATATTTAGCTTGTATGGGAGGTATCACGCTCACTTCCTAATTCCGCCCACATTTAGCCTGCTGATTTGAATAGAGTATGAAGTTAATCAGACCAAATACTTAAACTTTAGCTTTAACCGTTCTCAAGATATAATGAAATCAATATTTAGTTTGTATTGTCCAATTCCACCAACTTTTTGCATGATGATATGTAGTAACTATGAAGTCGTTTAGAAAAAATTCAGAAGCTTTTGCTTTATTAGTTCTCAAGATATAATTAAATTAATATTTAGTTTGTATTGGAGATACCACGCAAACTTATCCAATTCCGTCAACTTTTTGCCTAATGGTTTGTATTAACTATGAAATCAATCAGACCAAAAATCTGAAACTTTAGCTGTTTTCGTGTTCCAGATATACTAAAAACAATATTTACTTTGTATGGGAGCTACCACGCCTACTTGTCTAATCCCGTCCACTTTTTGACTGATGATTTACCTTGACTATGAATCTATTTGGCCTAAATTTATAGAATCTTAATGTTACCATTTTGAAGATATAGACAAATAAATACACAATTTGTATGGGCGTAGCACCGACCAGTAAGCATTTTTTAAATTTATATACCCTAAATTTCCTTCCACGCAAGGAAATCGGGTCAGCCGTCTTGCTGTCTATAAAGCACAAAAAACCAAACAAACCAAACAAACATACAAGCACATACTTATTAATTTTTATATATTTATAAGAAAATAAAGCAAATTATCTCTCTGATATAAAAATCACAAAATTATCCAACAAATTTTAACTTATTAAGCAAATAAAGAAAATCCTATTGAATAAACTTTTAAAAAGTCTGTAAAATCTAAAAAACAAAATTTAAATTGTGACTTTTAAGGCCCATACTACTAAAATGGTTTTTAACAGTGCTTAGTTTTCTTAATTAAATTTTACAAGGGACGTTCAAAGCGGAATAGGTTTCTTTTGTATTTTATAATGAATTTGAGTTTATTTTGAAGTTCTTACCGGTTTTAAAAGAATTCAACAGAAATGTTTAAAGCCATATGTCATGTTTGACACTGTGTTTGATTTTTTTTTTATCAGTTAACCGGTTATCGTATGTTTTGTTATGCGTCTTGAAATTAATGTTTTTTAAAGAGTTTTAATTTTTTTGAAAATTTCTTCTTTATAATTCTTTATTTTTTTATATTTTTTTATTTTTAATATTTAAAAGAATATTTTTTTACATTCGTTAGATTATTGAAGATGTTGTGCTCATTTCATCATCTCGGAAACGACTTAGTCGTAACGAAAATAAAAGAAAACAGTGTAATCAAAAATAAAATTAATAAAATTTAGAACCTCTTTTTGTCCCCGGGAACTCTCTTTACTTTTCTCTTTTTCTTTGATAATTTTTGCTAAAATCAATTGTTTATACTTAATTCAGAGTATATATGTTTTTTATTCAATATTTATTTTTTACATGTCAACAGTTTTAATTTAAAAATAATAGCTGGTCTTAATAAAATTGTTTACTATCACTTAAAAGTATAAGGAAAATTTTTATAAGTTTTAGCTTTCAGAGTACCCGGAAAAACAAACTAAAACTTTAGTACAAGCCGAGATACATAGAGCTGTTGTAGTAAAATGTTCATACAATAAGAGAACACGAATGAATGGAGTCGATGACAACAATAATTGTGTGTTTTTTTTTTTTGTGGGGGGTGTAAATAATGATGATAATGATAATGAGAAATAAAAAAAAACAAGAACTTGTCAAACTGTCTGAAGAAAGACAATAAACGTCAATAACACACCCAGCACCACCACCGCGGACCTTCTTGACAATATAGTATCTATATATATAGTGACACCACTTGTAAGTGAGTGGATGTATGTATTGTGTATGTATATAAAATAATTTTTTGTATGTAAAACCCAAAGAATTATTTTTGTTTTTTTTAATTTATTGTATAAAAATTAACAATAACAAACCAACCTGCAAAATTTACTGTGTATTGTCTCACACATTTTTCGAATTTCAGACTCTCTTTTGCACCGACCATAATTCAAGAGAGAAACACGATATTCTCAAATGCAACAACAACTTTAAAACGTATAATACGAGTATATACTAACTACACAGATACATATAGAGAGCTACACGCACACAGATACTAACTAGTCAACTCATACTCTTAAATTTTGTCAAATTGTTAGATACTTCAACGATCGCACGAGCATAGAGTTCGTTTAATGTTCAAAATGCCATTTTAATACACTTCGATTGCGTATTATGCTCGAAAACCCAACGTTCGTGTGGGTGATTGAGTGAATAAGCGTGTATTGGACGGCTCGCAACGACGACAAAAAACCTATAGATAGAGGACGCATGCATTCGAATAATTCAGTTATTGCCTTAACTTTGAGCTGTAAAGACGTTTAGTTTTCCCTTAAGAAATATAAATAGGAATCAAATTCAAGAAGAAGGAATAAATTATAAAACGAAGTGTTTCACTTTTTTATTTCTACAAAAAATCACACAAGAGTTGGCAAGAAAAAAATCTCATATTATATTAAAAATAGCATTTTAAAGAGGATAAAAATACAAGCATTTATAACAGCAACAACAAAAAAGAAATAGAAGAATAAAATAAAAAAGACTGCAGAAATCGATTTATTTTTGTCATTTTTTTTAATACAAAAGTGGTTTTAAAAAAGAGAAAAGTTTCAAGTACGCAATTTAAAACAAAAAGAAATCGTATTTCTTATATTAAATTCTGTTTTTATACAAGTGCAAATTAAATTTAAAAATTTAGCAAACATGACTACCAAAATGGCAATTAATGCTAAGGTAAGAAAAGAAACCTAAATAATTGTGAATTAAAATGCCATCACAAGCTGGGTGCCGGAATTTTGGTTTTATAAATATAATGTATAATTAGAGAATATTTATTAAAATACATTTTTATGTAAATAAAATAAGAACAAAAATTTCGATTTTTAACCTCATATTTTTAAAATTCAAAATGCGCTTGAAATGTGTTTTATTTCAAATTCTTCATAAAAATATATTTCAAATAGATTTCAAATACATTTTATGTTTTTATGAATATCAGCCCCAATATTTATATCTTTATTAATTGATAAACATAATTCATTTCATTTCATAATTCATTTAATTTTTTAAAACTTTCGCCATGTTTATTTCACTTCCCGCCTTTTGCAGCTTAATTTCTTCGTGGAAAAATTAAAAAAGAAGATTTTTTTGTAAATGAAAATAGTTCTTTCGAACTTTTGTAAAGAAACTAAAGTGTTCACTTTTACACACTTATGCTTGGTTAAGCAATTTTCTTTTCCCATACATGCAAACAAATGGCTACAACTACAATGTACTTAACAAACTTTTCTACAAGTTTCTTTAAGTTTCATTTGTATAAGTAAACAGTGAAACTGACCATACTTTACCTAAGGAAACAGCTGTTTATGTTTCACTTGTAAAACAATAATAAACAAACCAATTGTACAATGTACCGTAATAGCATCTGTTGCATTTTTTAGCACTATTTCTTATTTATGATTTTTTCTTTAATTAAATTTATTAATTAAATTATTGTTTATTTATTGTTTACACTGAAATGTTTATAAATTGTAGACATGAAATGATATTTTTGGATAAAAACAAGATATTTCGGAAATACAAAAAGAAAACAGTTTGCATTTAAGTTCAAAGTTGTATACATTTGTGTTAAGTAGCTTAAGTTCGCATAAGCATATTATAGCAAGCTCTTAAATTTTCAGTTAGAAGTACAAAAGAACAGAAATTGTTTAAATTTGTAAAGAATATGTCGGAATTGACAATATTCATACTTTTTGTTTATAAAACATATATTTGTAAACAAGCACTGATTTTGTAAGTGTTTTTACATATCTTAACAACATATACCTACAAATTTTATTGATCAAAAATATTATTAATAAATAAGGTCTTCAAAATATTTCAGATAGACTAGATAATTCTAAAGATTCAAAGTTCAAATACATATAACAAAACAAATATTTTTAGAATATGCAGAAGCTTTTATTTTGAAATATACATATAAAAAAATATTTTTTTCTTATATGTTGCTTCTAATAAAAAAAAAATCTAAAAAACGGTCAACAATAAACAAAAATAAATTGATCAATTTTTGGCTGACGTCAAGAGCACAAAAAACTGTTTTAAATAAAATTAGTGTCTTTTATTAATTAAAAAAAAAAAAACAAAAAAATCAGAACATGCTTTTTAAACGACTCGTTCACCAACAACTTATCAAAGTTTTTTATTCAAAAAATTTGTTTTGTTGTCGTAATTCGTTTTTCTTAGACCATATGTCCCCTATACATATACATACATACATATTATACATATTTTTTATCAGTTTAATATTTTATATTAAATGGTATTTCTTAAGCAAACAAAAAAAATTATTCATTTTTTTATTTAATCTAAATTAAGAGCAATGATTTTGAACTTGAACTAAGAACTAACGTTTATTAGCCATTGATTTAATAAATGGTTTAAGGTAAAAAAAATAAAAATTCAAATAAATATTTCAAAGTAAGCCTACTGTTCAATTTAAGCTATGATTTCGGTTTTCTTGAAGTTTTACCTACATTTTATAAGAAATACATAATAGTTTTGGCTTTTTGTAAATTAAATTAAACATGATAAAAATAAAATAATAAATAAAAATTAAATGAATTTAAATAAAAATTGTAACATTTATTCATATAATATAACATATTTAAACTAATTAAGCTTTGCCCTATCATTCCTCATAGCAACAAGCATATGAGTATTATTAACAACAATTGTGTTTAATAACATGCTTAGAAACATTAAAAATGTTCATCTAGCAAATATGTTTAGCAACATAAAAATATTACCAAAATTAGGTTTTCTTTTACTATTTATTTTTGAAAACTAAAATTTTATTGCGTATTGCAATAATCATTTGTTTACTTGTAATTAAGACAAGCAAATAATTAGCTCCCTTAATTAAATATTTAATTATGTTTAACATAAATTATTATTTAATACCTTTGATTTGTTTATTAAAAAACCTTTTAATAAATACGAATTAATCAATTTTCTATACATTTTTTACACGGGAAGAACAAAGAACTTAAAAATGTGCAGAAATTATAAAAATTATGAAATGATTTCATAAATATTTATAAAACAAAAATTTTAATAAATTATTAATATAAAATTTCAGTCATAGTTCTTCTAATTTTAAAAACACTTCATTTAGCTCAAATTTAGTTTAAATACATTGCAATTATAATTGACTATAGTTTTTGAAGTGAACCTATAAATATTTCTTATATTAGCACTTTGTTTTAAAATAGTAAACAACTGTATATCCACTGTTCCATTTTTATCTAACCGATGCTTGAGCTTTCCGCTCGTTCAATGATCGCCCTGCCTGCGATTCGCTGCCCCTAATGCCAGTCGCCTTCATATGTATGACTTCGACGCCCTTTTTTGGCTGACTTGTGGTTTCCACTCGAGAAAGTTTCTGACGATGCCTCTGCGGAGGGCGCATCACCCCATTCTATTTCATTTGCAACAGGCATTTGTCCACCTTCATGACAAACAAGTTCGTTGCTTATTGTTGTTGGCCAAAATATTCTTAGTATTCCGAGGAGGCATCGGTTTATAAAGACCTGCAGGAGTTTGATGATAGAGTTGATCATAGAGGGCGACGGAACTGACACAAGTGTTGAAGAGATCTTTTTTTTTTTGTAAATTGATCTCCAAATATTTTTTAGTTGCCACAAAGGACTGTCTGGACTTATTAATGCGAATTCAATTAATGCGAATTCGCCTTATTTTCAGTCACCATTTGCCAAATATATCGACCTCTTCAATATTCTGTACGTGCAGTCTAAAGGGTTCGGCATTCGTCTTGTTTGCCCTCTTGAATTTAGTTTTTTCATATCAGCCAGTTTGTCTTCAATATTGTTGTATGTATGCGATAGCAGGCAAATGAAGTCCGCATAGTCCAGATCCTCAAGCCGGTCGCTCAGACACTATGTTATTCCTCTGGATTTTGATGTTGCTCTCGACATTATACTGTCAACGATAAGGTAGCAATGAGGAGAGCGGACAACATTGTCGAACACCGACTTTCACATCAATTAACTTATTTCATATCTCTTCATGAAAGATACGATATTTTGCATTACTGTAGAGACCTTTGATAAGGCAAATTTTGGTTTCGAACACTCCCTTGCAACGCAGTGCCTTCCGTATCTTCGAGTGGTGGATGGTGTTAAACTCCCTTTTAAAATCGATAAAGATGAGGCATCAAACGCCTGTTAATGATGTTAATTTTCAAATCTGATTTTTTTTTTTTTTTTATTAAAGCATATCTATTGAGAAATTTGCAATGATATATACTTTACCTTCTTAATAGAAGAAGGAAAGAAAATACGGTGTATTTATTTCAACACGAACTCAGTCTAGATTTTGAAATTTATTTAGATAATTGCCCTCTCGGGCTTACAAAAATTGCCGTAGTGGACGGTATTTCACGTCCCCATGGCGGGGTATTGGTTAAAGTTTTCAACTAGCAATAATCGCACCTCAGTAGAACTTCATTGGTTACGATATCGCCTCTGCGCAAAGCTAACTTTTATTGGCAAATTCTCAAGTAAATAAGAAAATTTATAAATAAGCTCAATGAGAATTATAAAAAGAAAAACTATACAAAATATTGAGTCGAATCTTTTGAATGGAAAACAAAAACCACCACTACTTATCATTACCCTACAAACAAATTTTAGGGGTTGATTTTTACTCGTCTTAATACATTTCATCAATTCTACTGCATTTTATACGAGTATTTTTGTATCTTTCTTTTGTTATACTCTAACTACTCTCTATTTTTTTTTTGTTTTAACATATTTCGTATACATTTTGTTGTTTTACGAGTATGAACAACAATAAAATACATTGTACTAGAAAAGAGTACTTTACTTTTTATGGTCATAACGTAGAGTAGTAAAATATTTATGAATGAAATGCTTTTTTTCTTTTTTTATTAATAAATTATCGTCTTATATGTTTAATGATACTTAAGTTACGATTAAGATAACATTTTTGTTAAAATATCAAATAGTGACGTTGAAATCATTCATTCACTTGGTATTTCTATACACAAAAAACGCTTAAGAAGTTTAGACGATTTTTGTATGGTATTATAAAGAATAGTAATGATATCGCCTTCGATTAAAGAAAAAATTCAATTAAAAACCTTGTAGACTTTATATTTAAAAATTAAAAATTTTAATTAAAAAAAATTCAACTTTTTTTTTCGTAATAATCTAAACTTTACCCTGCTGTTTACGAAAAAAAGCATAATGTTTCAAACAAATTTCTTTAAATTTATGCAGTTGAAGCGCTAATTTTATTACGTACTAGTATACTACTTAGTTTAATGAACTTTGGATTTGGAAAAAAGAACAAAACGAAAAATGTTTAATTTAAAAATCATTGTCACACTTATTTTTATGTACATTTTTAAACTTTCAATAACGTCTACAAATTTGTTTGACCATTTTATTTTGCATTAAAATCATTGTTTAATCCATTTTTCGCTTAAATTGATTCAAGCATTTATGTATTAGAGTATTAGTAATAAACAAAATAATTTTCATCAGATGTTTAACTAATTTTTTTGTTTTTTGTTGATTCCTTAACACAAATGATAAGATTTTGACTTTTTTATATTTTTTTAATTTACGTGAGAATAGTGACAGTAAGGGCAAAAGGTTATTCGACTTATTTAACAATTGGAGTCCAAAGGGTTTAAAGAGATTGGTTACGTGAGGTTTTACACATTTTACTTTTAAAAATCTTTAAAAAAATTAATTGTTTCAATTTTTTACATTGTGTATAATTGAATTATAAACAGAACTTTACTTCTTTGCATTATGTAAACAATTTACAATCAAATTTAAGTGATTAATTTTGTCATTATATTTAACATACTAAAATAAATAATTCCTTTACCAAGTGTAAATAAAGTAAATATTGAAAAATCTTCAAATCTTTTAATTTCTTTCCTATAACAACGAAATTAATTTATTTATTTATATTTTCAAAATGAATGGATTTTACACTTTGTGTAAATAATTACTTTACTGCATGTAAATAACGTCAAATTCGCTTTTAGACTTGTCTTTTTTAATAGTAAAGTAAGTTCAGAATTAATTACTATTGTTTACATTAAATGTAAATTACTTTAAAATGTAAATATCCAAAAACATTTGTTAAAGCAATTTAACAACAATTTTACTTTCAATGCATTCAAATAATGAAATAAACTCTTTTAATTCAGCTCAATGTGAAAATATCACTCATTAATTTTTTTTTTTATTTACACGTAAATTTTGTACAGAATTTCGTAAGCAGGAATAGAGTAATTAAAATATGTAATTAAAATATGAACATTGATCTTTAAATAAAAAGAAAAGAATTATATTAAAATAATTGTGACTATTCGTAATGAAATGCAAATAAGCAACGGAAAAAAGTCAAATTTAAAAAGAATCGAAAACGGAACATAGCTTGTGGCATTAATTAATTTTCATAAAATAAAAATTTGTTTTGCGTTTTAATAAAATGCAAATTTAAGACTTACATCGTATTTAACTCATTTCCCTTTTTGCAGGATATTTTCCGTAACCAACATCGTTTGATTCGTTTTATCGAACAATCAATACGTTTATGCAGCAATCAATCTTTAAAAGCTGCTCAACAACAGCAACAACAACAATTAGATGCAGATTTTCAAATTACCAAATCCATGACATCACAATTATCAAATGCTGTACCTGAGCCCATAGTACATGATGATGATGTTGGCACACAATTCAAAGCTTCCCAGATGTCAGTGCGTCTATGTTCACCCCAACAGTTGCAACCCAAACCAGATTGTTCAGAAGATCTAGAATTTGGTAAACTATTCACAGATCATATGTTGAAAATTTATTATCACAAGAATCTGGGTGGTTGGCAAAAGCCACAAATTACACCCTTGGAAAATCTTGTTATGCATCCCGCCGCCAAAGTATTGCACTATGCCGTTGAGGTAAGTTTGAAAAGCATTTTCAAAATAAAAAACAAATTGTTTGTGAGAGTTTTATAAAATTTATGTCCAAACCCTGGCTAAAATAAACTGGAATGATATACTTTAATTAGGAGTTAAATTATGTGGAAGTAGTTTAAGTAATAGTAGTTTGAAAAAAATGTTAGATTTCTAACTATTACAGTCAGTATTGGAATTACTTAAACTTCTCAAACAAGGCTTGAAAATACCTTACAAAAAACTCTTGCAGAAATATTACCCACCCTTTTTGTTTAAATAGCTTTTTAAGCAACCAAAAATTCTCTTCGTTTTATTAATAATTCAAAATTTAAACATAAAAAATTAAGAAATTTAAGGTGTTTCTGATTAGATTTTAGAATTAAAAAGTCAGGGTATGGTACAACAGGGAGTGATAATTAAATTGTAAAAACTAATAACCTTAATAAAGGTACTGTCTAGATCAGATTACATTATTATTTCTAAATATCTACCTATTTAAAATGAAAAATTAGCATTTTTAAACAAAAACAAACTAAAAACTATGGCAACAAAAGTTTAAGGCAATCTTTTAATATTCTTTGTGTTTAAAAAGCGATTAAAAATGTAATTTAATAAAAGAAAAACTGATTTAAAAGCTTATCAATTACGTGTATTATTAGTTGTAAATGTGATTCAGTCCAGATTTTCTGTTTCAGGAAACAAAACAAAATTCTAAATAAAAATATTTTTGTTTTTTCCCGTTTGAAAAGTTTAAAATCTGGCGATTTAATTGACGTAATTTGTTATGATTTCCGAATAGGTCACAACACATGTATATACATGACATGTTAAATGAGAAAATAATAACAATTAATCAAAAAAAACTGCTGCTAATTGTTTGATAATAATTTCGAAAACATTAAACAAAATTGAATAAAAATTGTCGTTATGCCGCTAATGTTATCAGTAAAACATATTTTTTGTTATTTTTTAATAGCTCATATCACAAATACCTTTTGTTTAAGCCTTTAATTTAAAAAAAGTTGTTTTTGATTTAAAGAAGTTGTTTTTAAATTAAAATTTTAATTAAATTAAATCTATTATTTAAAATAATTAATTTATTAATTATTATTTTTAGCTTTTCGAAGGCATGAAGGCTTATCGTGGTGTTGATGGTAAAATTCGTATTTTCCGTCCCAATATGAATATGAATCGCATGAATTTAGCTGCTAAACGTTCCGGCCTACCTACCTTTGAAGGTGAAGAATTTGTCAAATGTTTATCCCGCCTCATATCAATTGATTCTGAATGGGTACCCCACACAGAAGCTGCGAGTTTATACATCAGACCCACATTGATTGGTATTGATGTAAGTATTTAAAAAATTTGGATTTTGATTAAAATAGTACTTTTAGGTTTTAAAAAGTGCCATTGGTGCTATTCTTGAGCCGTTTTATAAATAGTTCAAAATTATTATTTTTAATAATATCGAAATAAGTTTAATTTGGAAATAAAGTATTAAAAGTACTATCTTATATCCTGAAAAGTACTATATCTTAATTATGATAATTTTTTGTAATTTTTGCATATTAAAATAGTTCTATTAATTAATTTATATTCAAAAATATAAAACAGAAAAAAATACTATTTCTAACCATGTTTAAAAAAATTTAATTTTTTAAAACAGATTTTTAATAATTTTTATGAAATTTAATTTTCAGCCTACATTAGGTGTTGCCTCCTCCGATTCTGCGTTATTATACACCATTCTCAGTCCTGTCGGTTGTTACTTTAAGAGTGATGATACTGGTGCAGTTTCCCTGCTAGCCGATCCCAGCTACGTAAGGTAATTGTACAAAATTTTTGCAACAAGAACAAAAAATCTGAGTTATATTAACCAATATTGAATTTTTTTATAGAGCCTGGCCAGGTGGTGTAGGCAATCGTAAAATGGGTTCAAATTATGCTCCTACTATTAATGTACAAAAAGAAGCTGCCGCTAAAGGCTTACAACAGGTCTTATGGTTATACGGAGAAGATCATCAACTAACAGAAGTCGGTACCATGAACATATTCATGTTCTATGTTAATGATCAAGGAGGTATGTATGGAAGTAAAAAACAGAAAATCCGACTAAAAAATATATATTTTTTTAATTTTCAATTTCGAATTTTTTTTTTTTTCGAATACCGGAATAAGAAATATTTTTGTTTTTTATTATAAAAAAAACCCTTTAAATTAACTTTATTTGTTTCTTTTATTTCAATCAGAAAAAGAATTGATCACACCTCCCTTGAATGGTTTGATTTTGGCCGGTATTACCAGAGATTCCATTATAGCATTAACCCGCCAATGGGGTAAATTCAAAGTTAGGGAAGCCAGCTTTACTATGCCATATATCTGCGATCTTTTAAGCCAAGGAAGAGTAAGTTTGAAAGAGTTTAAAGCTCTCACGATTGAAAGAAACTTATGAAATATCTATTTTCAATTACAGCTATTAGAATTATTCGGCACTGGTACCGCCTGCGTCGTCAGTCCCATTAACCGCATTAACTATATGGGCCAAAACCTCTACATTCCCACCATGGAACAAGAGAAACCCGTGCACGAAACAATACGCAAGACTTTAACAGACATCCAATACGGCAAGGTTGATCATCCCTGGGCTGTGGTTATCGATTAGAATAGGATCCATCCCCTTCCCCCCAACAAAATGAGACTTTTTTCTCTTCTCTTGTGTGTATTAGTAGATTTAAAATAGTACTTTTTTAGTCTTTAGGTTTTAGTATTTAAGTCTTTCTACAGTCAATAATAGGTTTCATTTTGCTCTACCAGTGATTGTGTTAATTTCTCTTAAGCTTAGTTCGTAAATTTCTATAAAGGAACTGGAAAACAATTTTAAGGAGTATTTAAAAAAGAAAATTGCTCGAATTTGTAAGAAATCCATTATGGCATCACAAGTAAATCATCATTTTTTTTTAGTTTATAAGTTGGTAGAAGCACAATAACCGTTTTTGACTGTATCCATTTTCTATAGTTATTCTATACACATAGTACATATATATGTATTTTAGAAACAGTAAACACCCCTTAAATATTTATTTATTTTTCTAAGTGTATATACATATATAAATGATGAAGCATTTTATAAATTATAATTACACTCATTAATAATTATTTTAGTTTTCTAATATTTCCTTTGTGGATAACATATATTAATCGTTGTACATACATATAAATTTAGTTTTTATACTCAGGGGCTATAATTTGTATGTGAATCTTTTAGTTTTTTTCTAATTTAAAATCTCTATACCTTACATTTTCATTTTTCCACTTTTGAAAAGAAATTCTCCTTTTTGCGAAATTATTTTCTAACGTACCGGAGATCAAGTGCATTTATTAGTTTTTAAGTTGTTTTTTGTCAAAACAAAATTCATTTTGATCTTGTCTTTTCATTTCAAACTTTGTAACATTCATTTTGTAATTTTTCTTTTTTATTTTTCCTTTTAATATGCTCCTAATTTCCTTTCCTCTCAAAAACTGTAATAAAACTTGTTTATCAAAATTCAAAATTAAATCTTTTGTAAACCTTTAAAATCTAAAATTGTTAAAAAATAACATAAAATATTTTAAAAAAATTGAATTTTTGTAAAAATAAAATTTTTCATAATTGATTTTTCAAAACAGCCATAAAATATGTTTCTTTTATTTAAATAATTTATTATTTTTCGGTACAAACACAAAACAAATGATTAAAACGAGTATATCCCGGGGTATTCCAATGTAGAGTAAAAAGAAGTAGATCTATTATTATAAATATTTGTCGCAATACACAACAATTATTTCGATTGCACAACGATTTCTTTTTTCAGTACATACATACATACGTAATACCCGTGACATCGCAAGTGAAACAACAGGAACTTCTCATAATCAATGATGCAACCGATTTCATTTTAAGACTCATTGATAAAAAAAAATTACTTAATTCGATACTCAACAGGCATCCAAGGCAGTTTGATACCTGGGAAATGACACTACTTTTCTGATAGGCGCTGTTAAGTACAACAAGAATCTGTTTTTACAATTTTCGAACAGTTTCAAAACCTTGAGTTGCAGTTTTTCGTACTTTTATGCACTTATAAGCTAAATTATTAGTCATTAATATATTGTTACGGCAATATGGTTGCGCACCACAGCGTTTATTACATCGCTAAAATAAATAAACAAAAGCTGTAAGAAGAACTATACGTGCTGTTTACAAATAACCAAATCGACAACAACAAACATTATTAGCAGAGATAAAATAAATAAAAATAACACAGTAACAACAACAATAATTAAGCAGCAAAGAAAACAAGTAACAGACAATAAACAAGCAACAACAAACACTAAGAGCTGAAAGAGGTAGATGTTTACGTACTCATGGCTACAAAAAAAACTAAAAAGAAAAAAACTGAAATATCGAGAGGTTCGAGAGCTTTCGATGTGTTGTCTACTCAGCCATATAAAAAGCACGTCGATGCGAACAGCAATCAGTTTATTTATTTAGTAAACTCGTGAAGCTAATAGTGAAGTAAAAAAACTAATTTAGTTGGAGCTAACTCAGTAAAGAGAGTTAAGTGTGGATAACATCTGGTTGAAAAGGTTGTGATCGAACCTAAGTTGTAACTACGATCGGGTTGGAAGATCTTTACGTCGAAAGACCTGTCGAGTAATTGTTGTTGTTTACAAGATTGTAAACAGACGGAGTAATTAAGAATAGAAAATTTATTTTATTTTAATTACAATCTACGAACTCATAAAAACACGTTTTTAAAAAGGTAAAAACGTAACAATATATTTATAGGCTAATAACTTAGCTTATAAGTGCGTAAAGGTTTCAAGTATCTATGCGAATTTGGAAAGAAGTGAAATAGACTTTTTTTTAATAATCGTAAATATTACCGTTTTTGAAAATAGCCGAAAAACTACAATTGCAACAAAAAAGTGAAACAAACAACAGTGAAACAAAGAAGTGAAACAATTATTCTGATTGGCGCTATCGAGTAAAAAATCCGCTGAGAAATTTAAATTTGCTCAATATTCAGCTATTCACTATTCAGTTGTTAGCTTATAAGTACGCGAACACCTACAAAAATCAATTAATTTCTTAAGATAGTCTCCTTTAAACTGAATACATTTAGCAGAAAAACTTCGGTTACACTTTAACTCTAAAATGTAATCTCTGATAATATTAATTGCATCAGGCAATAACACAACTCATTTGAATTAGGGAAGCTTACAGAGACGATGCTGTAACTTAAAAACAGCAGTGAAATTTTATACACGTTTTCTGTCAGATAATTTTGACGTTAAAAACTCTCTGATAATATTAATTGCATCAGGCAATAACACAACTCATTTGAATTTGGGAAGCTTACAGAGACGATGCTGTAACTTAAAAACAGCAGTGAAATTTTTTACACGTTTTCTATCAGATAATTTTGACGTTAAAAACTAAAAAAGTCAATGAAATCATAGGAAAAATTGAGAAATACCGACACATAAGCAGCGTCGAACTAGACATTCATCACCAAACAGTTATCAATCATTTGAAGAAAACAGGATACACAAAGAACCTCGATGTTTGGATGCCGCATGAATTAACAGTGAAAAATGTAAATAACCGAATTTCCATTTGCGATTCACTGCTAAAACAGAATGAAATGAAGCCATTTCTAAAGCAAATGATTATTACAAAGCAAGGTGAAACTTCACGGACGGTGGCAAAGCCAGGATTGACAACTAGAAATATAATGCTGTGTGTCTGGTGGGCTGGGAAGGGAATAGGTTATGAGATTTTACAACCTTACCAAATGATTGTCCTGATCAATCAATTAAAACGCCTAAAACAGCGAAAGGAGTTGTGTTCCATCATCACAACGCCAGCCAACACACATCTTTGGTGGCTTGGCAGAAACTGAAAGGGTTAGGTTGGAAAGTTGTGATGCTATCACCATATAGCCCGGACCTTGCTCCTTTCGATCACTGCAAAACTTAATGGTGCAATTTTAAATTTCGCAGAGGCCTGCAAAATGCAATTGAATCAGTTTTTCGCATAGAAAACGTAGTAGTTGTACACTGATGGATAATGATTTTAACCCAAAAATGACAATGGCAATTAAAATGGCACATATTTGATGAAATAAAGTGAATATAAAAAGGTGTTTAATTTTTGGTTAAATTTGTAAACGAATTTTTTCGAATACCTATTAATAAGATTCCTCAAAGCCCTCAAAATAAGCATTTGTTTCAATAATAAACCTCTGATGACCAGTCACTTCTTTAAATTTCAAAACAAATAATAGTTTTAAGAGATTAAATATGAACAGTAAAGCCGGATGAGCCGCAATGTCTCGTTTTTGCTTTTAATGACTATAAAATTTACCCAAAAGCTTCGCCAGTAACTGTTATATCCTTTTCAAGGTAATCGGTGTGAAATACGATGCGTACATCTCAACAAACTGTGACCATAACCTTGTTGGCCATCAAACTTACCTTAGCCATCTTTGGTGCTTATTTACGTAAATAAACACACTGTTTGTTAATTGTTCTATGGCCTGTGGTGTGACGTGGTGGATTTAAGTTTCATCGGATCATGGTGCAAAAAAAATTATAAGGTGTGCTCAACCGAGATAGGACTGTTGCCATATTTGTTTTTGCCTACATTACCTGTAGCGTTTTCTTTAAATACAATAAATCCTTGATAATCCGGTCCTCGCTAATTCATTCCATTTTATAGTCTATAAACCGGATTGTATTCAAACTGTACTGTAATGTTAATCTCTATTATTTTTTTTTTTTCAAAAACATAGTTCTTTTTTTCTTCTTTTGCTGTAAATACAAACCTTTTCGCAAGTTATGAGTTTATGGCTATTTTCATGACTTGTGAAAATTAAACATGTTATTACTTTTTTATAAAACGCACCAATGTTTTTGATTTTTTGTTCGGTATACATTCAATTATTCAGATCATAAAGGTTTTACTGTAATAATATTGAAAAAATAATAATAATATTGCTTCTACGACAAAAAAAACGACTACGCGTGACGTCACAACTTTTATTTACCACACTGTTGAGCAGACCTTATTATTATTAGATCATGATCGGGAGTTATAAAACACAATCAACTTGCACCTCGAGTACTTCCATTCTTTAATAGACCAACAACATTCCATGAATTTTATCGATTTTTAGTGTGACGGCTTCTTTTAAATGTTCCCATAGAACTTTAAAGCTTTTTTTTTGTAAATAGAACAAAATTGATTTTCTTTTTTTTTACAAAAAAAAACCGTAACTTTCATTTTACATTTTCAAATTTTATTGCATTTGTATTAATAAGTTAAATTACTAAAAAAAAATATTTAATTAAAACAGAAAAAGTGTATAAATTTTATTTCTTTTTCTTATTTAAATAAAATTTAAAATTTAAAATCTTAAGATTCGATTTTGTTGATTTTATACGGAGACAGTATATCTTGTATCTGTTTTAAATATTACTTAAGACACTAACAATAATACGATTTCAATAAATTTTTGTTTTTTTTTTTATTTTTAATTAATAATAATTAATAACAAGTCTTAAAGACTGAAAACGTTGATTTTAATAAAAACAAAAAAGATAAATGTTTATTGAAAAGAAATCAAAATTACATTTCTTGAAAGGTACTCTACAAATTTTTTGTTTTTAATTAAAAAGTGCCGATTTCTTCTTAAGTATAATTAACAATTATTTTTACAACTATGTTTGTTCTTATTTTATTTTTTTCTTTTGTATTTGAATTGTTTTTAATTTGTAATCATTTGTTTTTTCATATTGAGGATTTGATATTTGAGGTGTTGGTTTGTTTTCTTTTATCTTTTTCTTTTTGATTTTGAGTGTTTTAAAATTGAAATAAAATGAAAATGTTTCAATATTGTTTGAAAATTTCTTATAATTTTTTTGATAATTTTAATTAATAGCCTTTTTCAGTTTATTATTGTGCTTTAGTTGCCTTAAGATGTGTGCTAAATTTTCCAGTTTGTTTTTAATTTTCAAAAATTTACCTTTTCTGTTTATGGTTTTGAGCAAATTGTTTTTGAAACAAGTAATTCAATATCGAAAAAACTAGTGTGTGATTTTTTAACATTGAATAAAATTTAACGAATTTAATTAACAAATCAGTTTAGAAATAAAATCGCACAAATTTTTTTGTATTATTACGGTTTTTCTTATTTTCATATTTTTTTTTCTTTATCGTAAATTACTTCGAATTTTCTTATAAGTTTCTTTTAAGGTTTTCTTTTCATTAATCTAGTTTAATTAACAAATTTTATAAGGGTTGTTGTTACGTCTTTTCATAGATTATATAATCAAATTTAACTATTGTTTTAATCATTTTGCTTAATATATACGTTTTATTTATTTTTTAACTTTAAGAATGCACTCTTGTATTTTTTTAAGTTTAATTTTTTTATTGACTATTTTGAAAACCTAAAGTATAAATTTAAATTTTTTTTTAATAATTTTTCCTTTAGCCATTAGTGGACTTGGGTTTTTCTTTTTATAAATCTTAAAATCATATACGAATATATTTTAATATGCTAACATATTATTTCGTATTTTTTTAATATTAAAAATGCTCTTAAGTGACAAATAATAAAAATTCCTAGTTTTAAGTCTTCAAATAATTTAGTTATTTTCTTCTTATTCTCTCTTAGCTTATAAACAGTAATAAATGCTAAATATACAGGAAGTAGGGATACAGAGTGCCTTTTCTTATTTTTTTTTTATTTTTTTTTTTTTTTTTTGATGATTTAAAATGTTAACTATTTTGGTATTGTTATGGCAAATGTTAAGTAGGAGTAGGAGTATGTATGGTTATATATTTACTTTTATCTGCTTTAATTTTTATTTTACATACGACGACCAAAAAGAATTTTAATATATTTGAAAAGTGCATCACACCGACAATTTTTTTCAAACTTTGCTTACTTGTTAGAGTGGCCACTTATTTGTGACAGAGAAAGTTATTGTTGTTGACTTACTTAGATTCAGGAATAATTTATTTTAGGAATAATTTACGAATAATGTGATTCAAGAAGTGTCTACCAAAAATGTTTTTATTTGTAGACTATGAAAATGATTTCTTAAAATATAATTGCTATGAAATATAACGTACTCTATAAGATACTAATTGGCACCTATTTACTATATTTAAAATATCCTTAATTTCTCCTCAAATCCAGGTGATATTAACCCCAATTATAACTTTTTTATATTACGTGGAAAAAACCAAGTCATAACAATTGAGGTGATACTCTCTTTCAAAATTAATCTTGATTTACACTTTTAAACATTGCTGAATATACATTTAATGTATCAAGCTACACCCATTAAATATTTTTAGATATTTTTGTTAATATTAGAAGAAAAGGTTGTTTCCCTTGTAAACAAAGAGTATGGTTTTCATCCTATATTCAGCCGTATTTTACGTTTCGATTCAAATCGAAATTTTTTCCGTTTTGCGAATTTGGTATTTCGATTTCGTATTTTGATTCTGTTCAGCTTTTTTGATTGTATGTAACTAACTAAATTTTTTCCAAATTGTTAAAGTTGTGACGGAGATTCTTTCATTTTTTGCTTTTTTTTAGTCCAAAATTTATTTTTTGGCTACAATTTATTATTGTATTACTTATTTTTATTAAATACGAAATATAGAAAATGTAAGCAAATTAAAAAAAATATAAGCATAGGCTTGTCTATTTGCATGAAAAAGGCAAACACAAATTGAGTGTTTTCTTATTGAGCCCCTTTGTGTTGCACTACATTCTGAGCTTTTATTAAAAATTACTTATTATTCTGTTTCTATTTCATAGGTTTCTATGCTTTTGTGAACATTGTTGTTTTCTTCTTTTTCTTTAGATTGTTTGCAATACCAATTTTCGATCAAAACGTAACTGATTGCGGAGACTTAATCGAAATGCAGAATAGGGGTGGTTATCTATAACGTTGAAAATATTTTTACTGTCATTGATAATAGAAATCTATTAATTGTTTCATTAAATCTAATCACATTTGCGCCTTCGTATGCGATACAATTAAAAGCAGTAGCACAGACCACGGATCTAATGGAACAATTTATGTACAAACATCGATCAATGAACTCGCATCAAATTACAGCTGTTGATGTGCACTAATTAGTTAAAATACTAAAATATTTTGATATAAGCAAACGTGATACAAAATCAGGAGAGTATCAAAATAAGTTGGCATATAATCGGACAAAAAAATAATACTCTTTAGAGTATAATGAGTCTAATAATGAGAATTCACAGGCAATTTTTTGGAAAACTTCGTAGAGATTCCGAAGTTTTCAAGTTATAAATGTAAAAAAGATAATAAAATTTAATTTTGGTAGACACATGAGTAATTTACATGAAATTGAAATATTTCTACCGCTTATTTATGTACTTCGAAGTAAAAAATTTCCAATAATTTTCTGTATTACTGTCTTGAAAACTTAATTATGCCAGCGTATTTATACTGATGCTTATTTTCTAACAGAATAGCTGAACTGTTTGAGATTGCAATCATTCGAATAAAGAGTTACAAGAGGTAAGACGATACGCTCAGATAAATGAGTTCGGTGAAACCAAAAAGCAGAGTTTGACGCAGTAGTCGAAAATAATATTTTAGAAACAATTAATACAAATAAAAACCAATAATTTTCTTGTATGTTTGGAGCAATAATTGTAATTGGTATATGCACGTTGTTTGTGAGTTTACTTGTTTTCTATAGGTTTTATATGTATGAATCATTGAAAATGTTTGTATGTTATGATACACATGTAAAATGGGCTTTATCAAAATAATGTAGAAGATGATTGACTTAAATATTAGTAACAGGATATTCTGGTTTTCTATAATATATTGTATTAATGTATATTGCAAAGGTACTTAAACAATTATTGTATCATGTTTTTTACTCAAGGAAACGAAAAGGAAAAATATAAAAAATTAAACAGCCATTAGCTTTTTAGTGCAATGACTAGAAAATGAAAATGAATCTTATAAACAAAAGTGAAATAACTTTGAAATGGTGAATGAGTAATTAAATAAATGCTATCACATGACTTTTATTTTTAACAAATAATAAAAACGTGACCCATTATATTCACAAAAAATAAAGTTGTAATTTAGAAACGTAAGCTATTATTCTAGAGTTTAGAATTTTAAGAAACTTTCCCAAACGCTTTATGCTTTAAAGATTTGTGGAAATTCATTGGCAATATCTCTTACTAATTGTTGATCGGAGGCACTACATTCAGTTTCCTCACAAAATATTCGTGTAAAGATTTTCATAAAATCTTGCTTACGATGCTGATGCTCTTGATAGTTTGTATTGCGTAATATACGACGACATAATTCCAAATAGCAGCGTCTCAACTGAATTTAATTTTATTTTTCGTTATGAATTTTAAAATAAAAAGTAATAAAAGAAAATTAAACTTACCGGATTACCAGCACATAAATCAGTCAATTGTCTAACAATGATATCGATTAAAACTTTGTTATCGTTGGTATAAAACATACCCGCTGTTTCTGGTATACTAAATATATCTATAAACATTTTCAATACCGAGTTCATGGTATCTGTTGAGTGTTTTAAAACTTTAATAGGATCTTCTGTATAAGTATAAAAAAGAAAAGTTTTAATAACAAGCTCTATCTCAATATAATTCACAAACAAACCTTCTCGATTAAGTAAGAGTAAAATTTTTTCGGTAAATACTTTAGCCGAAGGTAAATTTTGCATGGCTTCTACTACAACATTTTGTGAAAAATCCGTAAATTGTAAATTAAATGCTAAAATTAATGCTATAACCATATCGACTAATACCTCAGGATTATTGCCTTCAACGATTTCTAAAAGAAATGAGGCAAAATGAACACCAAGATAATCTGAAATGATCAAAAAAATTAAAATGAATAATTGTAGAGAACTGATTTAATGTTATCTTACCTTGATGATTAACGGGCATGGGTTGACCCAAACAAAATATAATTGTTAACATTTTGACTAATTGCTTAAAACGATCTAAATTTGAAAAATTCGTTTTCATATCCTCAACTATTTCCAAAGGCAAGACGGAGGTTAACAATATATCGACAATAATATGATCCAAATGGCAAGCGGCCGTAAAAGTTTTCAATAGTAAACGTTTAATAGGCCATCGCGTTTCCATTTGATAGTATTGTACTAAATTGACCAAGGCCTGATATTGATCACAAGACATTTCATAACAACTAATAGTTTCATCGGCATTATTCTAGATGAATCAAATAATAAAACTTAAATTAAACGGCATCTTATTTTATATAATTAAAAGGGTTGCTATTTATATATATATTGAGATAAGTATGTAAAATTATTAACATATAATGCAAAACATGAGAACACAAGCAGTGTATTCATTCTACTAGCGCTAGAAAAAAGGTTGTGGAAGTATTGCTGATTTGACTTTGTTCATTGAATAAGAACAGAATTTTTTCTGTAGTGCAGTGTGCAGTTCACCACCAAAAACAAACAAGTTGCTTTATTCGTTAGAAGACATTTTGTCGCAGTATCGGTATAACGGCGAAACATGTCCGACACATTGCGACAGTACTTTATATGCAGTACTTTATAATGAATACCTTAGCTCCTTTTCAGTATACAGTAGAGAATTTTAATGACGAACAGCAGTCAGAAAACAATGGTGTTGCTTTATGTGTTGGTTTAAAATACTGCTGTAATCTTAACTGAATGAGTAAGCTAATAGACGCACAAGCTTCGAAATGTGCTATTTGAATACAAGAATCTGTTAAAATGCCTTTTTGATATAGGCTGCGATTGATTGCACTCTCGTAACAGTAAAATATTCACAAAGACAAAAGTTTAGAATAAACAGTCTAGTAAGTGAATGATTGTAAGAGTTCCAATCGACCAAAAATTTTGGAAAAAGAAAGAAATTAACGAAAAGAAGGCAGAAATGTTACAACATTTTATATTGTCAAGGAATGCAATAACCTCACCCTGCCAGGATGTCAATTGCAAAAAAAATCGAGTGTATTACACTAGCATCTTTCATTACACGATGTATGTGTTTATTCTTTTTTTAGTTGAGTACGTTAAATTCACCAACACAAATTCCAAAATCCGCGTAATGAGAACGCTTTGAAAGCCGAAACGAAATATTATAATCTCAAAACAATAACCCCTTAAAGAAACCCAACGGGATTCTGAACTAAATCTCGAGACCTTAAAACCTACGTCATACTTGCCAAAAGTTTGCTGGGTCTTAATCATAATTTGATTCCGAGTGTATCAGTGTAGATTTTACATACCATACATATGATGGAAATGTAACCATAGACTGAAAAGATTATATTATATTTTAAAATACACGATAAGTAAACTGGTGAGGATTTTGTTTCTGTTTAGTGTTATACTTTCAAAATATTAATAGCAATCCTCGTTTTACAACAAAAAATAGCTTACCAATATTTCTACAAGTTCCTCTAAAAATTGTACAATATCATCTTCATCTTCGTACAACATCCAGGTGCGCTGTTCCGAATCATTTTTACAATCGGCCAATTGTGAAAATATATACTGCAGTCGTTTCGAGTCATGAGTCATGCCCAATAGCGCTTTAGGTGTTTCCACTTTATCGGTGACATGTATGGCCACCGCTTCCAAGTATGGATTAATGGCACCATTATACAATTGTTCTAGACTGGTTAGCACGACACGTAAGGCTTCACACGATAAATCAAAACTTAAATTGGTATTGCGACGAATAACATCAACAATTTGATAAACATCTGATGATTCTACTTTAAGATTTGGTCTGCTATAGTTGCCATGTACTATAGCGGCTGCAGCAGCCGCAGCATGTAATTGCTGTTGCAAGGCAGCAGTGCTACCTTCACTATCCAGCGCTTGACTGTTTTCGACACTATTGGCACCCTCGCCTTTGCCTTCCTCATTAATGCCTTTCTCCCTTTCTTCACCACTTACATTATCACTAGCTTCAGACTTATCGTTCAGTTTATCCTCCTTCGCATCACCATCACCATTCATTTGCTTGGTATGTTGACTTTCTTGTCCTTTGGCACCCTTATCTTTGCTTAATTTCTTCTCCGGAAGTGAGCAATTATTAGAGGTGATATTATCTTTTAAACTACCATTCTGTTTGGTTTGATTGTATGAAGCTGAAGAGCAATCCTTTAGGCTGGGCTCTTTATAAGTCGTCACTACATCTTCACTAGTCGTAGTAGTTGTGGTAGTGGTTTCTGAAGGCTCCGATGTGATGCTATTATCCTGGGCTATATCATTAACTTTAGTTTGTGCTGGCACTACTGTTTGGGCCTGTGACGAAGGAGGTTGACTAGTTTGTGGCGACTGCACCACTTGCATCGAACCCATACTGGGTGATTCGGATATCATTAGTGGCATAGAAGTTCCCATGGAGGGACTAGATATGGATTTCTTACTGCTATCTAATCTTTTAGCATGTGGTGGACTGTGAGGTCGATGCTCCTGTGAATGTGGTGCACTATGCTTACTACTATACTTATCACCTAAACTTTGGGAAAATGACAGCGATGAATCAGCATCTCGCTCCGAATTATCCTTAAACCATAAAGAATTTTTAAATAAAATATATACGACAGTAAGATTTTCAAGTTATAACTCACCAAATACATTCTTTCCATAGATATTTTCTTTTCTCTTAAACGCTCTAACAACTCCTCTTTGGGCATTATGCCATTGATTTCGGTGTCTTTACATTTTTCCAACGATTCAATTGAAGAATTTAAAAAACTTATTAAAAAATCTGGTTCAACCTGAAAAAAGAAAGAATAATAAAATGAAAATAAATGCTTTAAAAAAGTGTGTGTGTGTATATGTGATAATACCTTTTTTACATTGGATATGTTTGTGTATTTTCATTTGAGAAAAAAAAATATTTCTTAAACTCATGACTTCCATTAAGTTAGAAATTAATTGAATTCTATTCCTTTCCTGTTTCTAATTACATGCAATTCAATAGCGTTAAGTGACAGGAAATGAACTGAAGTGCACAATATTGTGCCCTATAAAACTCAATTCGCTTGTGTGAGCCTCTTTTCTCTGTAATACCCAAAGTTAGGTTTAATGTAATCAATAAAAAATTTTAGAACTAGTTATGTCCAGATGATAAATGTGGATCAGCCTAACCATCCGCTTCTGATTTAAGTTTCACTTTTTCATCACATCCGAAAAAACGTCATACACTACAGTGCTGACATCCAGAATGTTTTTTATCTGACATCAAGCGATGAGTCTTCCACGGATGCCCAAGATCACTGTATTAATCATACATACATACATAAATACCTAATTCCTGCGACATCCCAAGTCGAACAAGGGGAACTTCTTCAAAATCAATAAACTGCGCTGTAGTTAAAACGGTTTTTCATAAAGTAAATACTCATAATCAGTCGCTAGCAATGTTATGAGGTGATACCGCTGTTGAAAATTGTCAACCAAGGACTTCTTGGTTGGTAAAAAGGTGTCTTACCAACTATACGACAGCAGCACACAAGTATACTGCGTTATCAGCGGTGACATAAACCAAAAAGATAACAAAGTCGTAAACAAACATGCATCCAACAATAAAAGCTAAACATCTTAACTTGGTGCAGTATTCTCAACTGCACATAAAACCGTAGCTTAAAATGTCGTCAAAGCTCTTACGACATAATGCAACTTTTTGAATACCCTAATAAATCAATAAAATTGTATCCAAGAAAGAACTTTCGGTCACACTAAAATTCTTACAAACATAAGAGAATAGTTTATGTTATATTATTTCGATTAGGGCCAAACCGCACCGCGACCCCATAGATCTTTTGTGCAGCTCCACCAACCATATCAGATTAAGGCTGCAAATAAAGTCAGTAATTCTGTTTCGTGACAGAAAAATTACTCTCTTAGAGTCGCCACAACACACACCAGAAACATTATCCTCTGGGCCAAAATAACTCCGCCTTCACAAAGTACGTGTTCAGATGTCTCGGCATAAGCTACATTTCCAAAAACACTCTGATGGAAGCTTAGACCACTCCACCCGATAAATAGATCACTTAGTAGCTTGAGCTCGCTCTTACTCAGCAGAAATAGTTTCTTTTATCCACAGAGGAAAAGCGAAATAAATCTCCTCGCTTGTCTCATACCGGAGTCACTCCTCCAGCCCAGGGGTTAATTCTCCCCCTTGTGTGTACCACAAGAACACCGAAAAATCAGGCCCAAAAGAAGCCGGCGGACTCCCTTGTTCCCAAGATGGCTTTCGTGACCAGGGATCCAACATCCTGTTGTGAACGGCAAGTTCATTGAGAGAAGTCATGCAATGCATAATAGATCGGTAGGAGTTTAGATAGTCTCCGACACCTTACCAAGGTGTGAGGTCATGTCCAAATAACATGGCTTTAAATTGGTACTCACTGGTGATTTTAATCATAGGTGGGGGCGTTGGTGGACGCATTGTATTCACTCGTGCTTTGGCACCGTGAGGTAACGTCCTAGGGCAGGTACTCACGTTAAACCACTGACTTAATGCATAATAACCTTCGACCTAACCTCAGAGGATAACAAAATCCTCAAGGTCGCCTGACTATCTGACGTCGCATAAATACTTAAACTCTGACATTCGCCAACACATGTGAAGATGTCGTAAACCTCCACCCGGAAAATCGAAAGGTACTTGTTCATAGGCAAAACCCTTTAGAAATTGGTACCAACCACACCGACGACTTCAGTCGTAAGAGACAAGTTTCGAAAATAGAAACCGGCAATCTGAAAAGAAAATCGGAATAAGGGAGAACTTCTCTCAATCAATAGCTGCACCTGATTCTATTTTTAGACTCATTGAAAGAGACCTACAGTTTAACGCCGGCTCCGAGTGGCAGATGCATTAGTTTGAGCAGTTTTTATTAGCGTAAATACTCATACCCAGGTATAGTATGCATAAACTGCAACACAGATATCTCTTACAGTAAATACTTTAGAAATATTGAAGGACGCATGCCAAAAACCCATTGACGTGTCCTGTTTAAGTAAGACTCTTCCGTGGTCCGTTGTTCAAGACTAACAAAACAAATAGATGACAGTACGAATATGATCTTCCCCTCCCTGACGATACCATTGAAATTTTAGAGACATCGGATTTTCGCTTGTAAGGAATAAACAGCTGATATAGCATCTTAGAGAAAATTAAAGTTGATGAAATGAATTCGTATCAAGTGAATAAAGATCTGACTAAGTTCAGACGATAGGAGAACAAGGCAAGTGTTTAAACTGTCAAAAATACATACAATTAATTTTATATGGACTAAATCTGGCATACTGGTCTCTTGACTAACATGGCCTGATTGTGGACTACATTACGAAGCTAGAAGCTCCATAAGGAATCATAGAAATTTGGCAAAGAAGATGGTCTGCTTCCGCAAAGCGAAGATGAGCCAAAACAATTATTTCACAATGCCTATAGACACTATCTTCACCGTTTTTGATTGGTTAAGACGCCTTTGTATAGCTGATGCAATGATATATGTAATTGATGACCATAAACACAAGTTTTCATCTGTCATAGGTTTGATTCCGAAAGTGGAGAATGTTAAACGACTTTTGGGACTTGTGATAAGTGTAATATAGTACGAACCGATTGAAGATAAACTCAGTGACAAATTGGTAGCATATTGGAAAGTATTAAAAAGGTGTGGTTTTAAATTACCCATCCGGTAAAGAAATGCTTCGCAGTATTACCTCCGGGACTGCGCGACGGTTGAGATGTTTTACCATATTAAGAGCTCCCACACAGTCTCTTGATGATTTCATCTGGTAAAAAAAGTTCCACGACTTCATAGCATCGAAAAGGTGGTAATAACAAGTTATCGATAAATGTATAGACTTTGGTAGGATATGGTACAACTTTTTAGAGCAACAGATGTCAAACGAATCTAAGCTAATTTTACTGTCTAAAGATCTTCATTTAAACTCAGTCAGACTATATGAAATATCCTCAATTTGTTTTCCATTTAGAAAAACTAAAACGTTGTACATTCCTGGAACAACACTACTGTCTATAATATTTATGCTTTGGCATAAATGTGAATATGGTGTGACCCTTTACAAAGACATGTTAGTAGTTGTCGTCGTAGTCGTCCTTACTTGCATATTAATATGCAACAAGAAACAAAAATATAAAAAACAGCAACAAAAGCAAATTATAACAACAACATTATTAACAAACATATGTTTATAAGTATTTATACATATGTATGTTCGTCGCTACTGGGAGAGGAGGTTTTTTTGCATTTCCCTACTTAGCCTCTGGTAATAAAACAGTCAAGGACATCATCATTTTTTAAAATAAAGTGTACAAGTGAATGTTTTGCTCTCTTCCTCTTTCTCTACTGGATTTGCTGTTGTTGTTGCAGTTGTTTCTTTTAACTACGGATACTTTCTTTTTTTCCATTGTAACATAATTTAATTTTTTATTTCCTTCAAACAAAAGAAAAATAATTCTCATATGGTAACTTTGTTGATTAAAGCAAAACAAAAAAATTAAGAAAAAAAAAGTGGGAAAAATCGAAAAAAAGAAAAAAAGAAGACACACACAATAAACAAACAAAGAGTAACAGCGGTGAATCAATGACCAGGCAAAACCATTGTCATCATATGGACGGCTGCATATGACGAGAGGATTCATTTAAATAGGACATGTTAACAGTTTTTATGGTTTTGCCTGTTTTTGATTTGCTTTGCATTGCAATTCGCTGCATAAAATAAAATCTTTTAATCTTTAACCACTCGTCTTGAATAATTACTGCAATAAGTAAAAGTTCTCAAAGAGATAAACTAAATCCCTATGGGCAACGATAAGGAAAATTTTTTCTTTATATCCCTCATACCATATATTATCACTATTACGATAGGATAGTTTCAACGTAATAATTTAACCTTTAATGTAGTACTGGTCAGTTTCTATTCTAATTTTTGATGGCAACTCAAGGAAAATGAAATGAAAAGTGGAAGTGAATTCTAGTATGCTGATTAAACTTTATTTTGTACCCAAAAAAACTATCACTGAAATCAATAAATGCAGCAACAATTTTTTAACAATTAAAGAATAAAAGTACATGAGGTTGCTAAAGCTAATGGCCTCTTCTTTTCGGAAAAATTTTGCCTTTTTAAAAAATAACAACTTGAAAGCGTTAATTTCATCCTATTAAAATGTCATTTTTCTTTTAAGAATGTTCAATTTCGGTACCACTATTCTTTTTGTCACTACTATATGTAATCCGTACTTGACCTATGTGGACGAAACCTCGCTAACTCATTACGTAGCATCAGAGTTAGAGTTTCAGAGACTTACTTACTTACTTAGCTGGTCCACGGATATCAGTCGATCTCAGCATCCATTTGGCTACACCAATCGAAGATTCTTTCAATGCAGACAAAGACGACTTCTACGCCGCCGGCTGATTATGCGCTGAGCAACGTCTACATCGTCTAAAAGCGGAATTCACAGAATCGAAGATTTTACGAAAAACTCTCCTCTCGAATACTCCAAAGACAGCTGTATCGGTACTGGACAACGTGTTGCTACCACGCCATACAAAATCATAGAGAGAATAAGCGGAGTGTCAGTTTTATCGCTCGAGAGAGGTCTCTGGAAACAAGTCCGAAGCACGTCCCTATTTGTAGAAAACAAATACTTGGACGTGCTCTATCTTAAAGCCAGACCCATCTTGGAAGACTACTGTTTGATAGCACCAAAGACTGCGGTGACATCTAGCAAAGAGTTTGACACTTTTATAAAATACAGTGCCCGTCTTCCGCAAGACTTTCTCCATGGTCGTATGATAAGGAATCGACTTGTCTGAAACCTCACACGGTATTAAAAATTTTAGAGATATCTTGTCCTACATGCACAGTCTTATAAACTTCGCAGGAATATCGATCTCAGACATTGCGACATACACGCGATCTTTGAGTAGGCTATTAAAAACTGTCTAATAGTCGACAAAAAGATGGTGTGTATTGACTTGGTTTTCATGGGATTTTTCCAAGATTTAAAAGGTCTGAAGCCGCACTAATGATTTCTACTCAGTGCAAAAAAGAGTGGCTTTAGTCGTTCACAGATTATAAGAACCTTATGTGCAATAGATATAGGGCTTATACCACTGGAATATTTCAGATAAGGTAAAATTTTTGATTTTGATCAACACGGCGGCCAGAACACCCAGTCTCTACGTGGCCCTTCCTGTATAACATGGTGGGTGCTAACACCATTAGAACTTAGGTTGTGCATAGGGTTTGGAGTCCACCACACAAAAAAGAACATCCAATGTAAACCACAACGCCAACCTCAAAAAGCATGAGTTTCCAAAAGGAATTTCATGATAGCAAGAGAATTGGGTTAAACGGGGAGGTCTTAATGAGAACAAGGTGTACCATTCATTACATACAAGACAAGTTTTCTGATAAATGTTGGCTATAACAAGAGGTAAGACGTTGTAAGTTGCAGGTCACTCTGGTGCAGCAAAATATAACACATTAGAACAAAAATTCATGAGATGTTTATAAAAATGTCATTGAAACAACATGGCCTCTATCTAATTGGTTTATATTACAACACTTAGCGACTTCTTTCTTTAGCCCACTGTATATAAGTGCATGATATAGAAATATGCATGAATTTTACAAAACAAAACGAAAATTGCGATACAGAAACACCGTGAGCCGCACTCATTTTCAAAAATCTCAAACTTGATGATAATGCAACATGCAGTTTAAATGAGTGGTATGTGGCGTGTGCCACAAAAGTACTAAGTGTATGCAAGTGATTGTCACAATATAATGAGGCTTTATACAGCAAATCTTTTAAAATAAAAAAAAACTATAAAATTTTTATAACTTGGCGAAATGTGTTCAAAAATTATTTTTCGTTTTATTTTTCTTGCCTTCCTCACAGACTAGCAATGTTGTGAGTATGTGTGTTTATGTATATTTTCGACAATATATATGCAAATTGTTTGCTTGTATGGTATAGTTTTTTATATGTATATGTTAAAAATCAATTTCCTTAGGACAAAATTAAAATAATTTTTTATTTAGTTGTTCATTAATACACACACGCACACACATCCAATCCAATATATACGTTATCTGAATGAAGAGACTTGAGGAAGTGAAAAACTGAGACTGAGACTGAGACCGAGACTGAAGAGTCTTCTCTTCAATAGAGTATATCTGTTTATAACTAAATGTGGGTCTTTAGGGTACACAAAAATTCATATTAAAAATACTTGCAACAGCAATTTACATCATCACTACTATAACGGGTAAGTTCTTAGAAAATGTAGTTTAAGGTTATTGACATGTTTTTTCACTATTTTTTTTCTCTTTTATGTGGTTTAAATTATTGTTGCATTCTTTGTACGCAACATTTGTCAACAGACATTATAAAAGTTTTTCTAACAAAATAAAAAACTTTTTCTATTCATTTCACTTATGCTGACTTATGCAATAATATTAAGAACAGGATGATGTTGAATCATCATCATCAACATCGTCATCTTCATGTAAGCCTTAAGCGAATTTTCAATTTTTTTATATTAATTTGTTGGAACCAAATTTTAATTGTTTCTTCTTCTAAAAATATTAATTAAAAACTAATAAAAAAGATAAGAAGAACAAATAAGGATAAGAAGAACAAATTTTGCAGCCCATAATGGTTCCATTATCAAAGGCATAAACTTAAGATGTAGGTTGAAAATATCTGGCGTTTTTTTTTAGCAGCACAAATTGATATTGATATTGATATTGAATTTCCATTGAAAATTTTGTTCTCCGCTGAAGCCTATTTTAGATTGAATGGGTACCTAAATAAGCAGAATAACGGATTTGAAGTGAGGATAATCCACAAGTTTTTGTTATAACACTATTACATCCACAGAGAATTACCGTTTGGTACGCTCTATGGGCTGGCGGAGTCATTAGTCCATATGTCTACAAAAACGATTATGGTTAGAATGTTACTGTCAATGGTGAACGAAATAGGGACATAATTATAAATTTTTCGTACCTTAATTAACCGACATTAATCTTGCTGACATGGGGAACAGGACGGAGTCACATGCCACACAGCGCGCGATACAATTGATTTACTTAAAGAAACTTTTGATGAAAGAGTAATTTCACACAATGGTCCAAATAATTAACCACTAAGACCGTGTGATTTAATCCCATTGGATTATTTTCTTCGGAGTTATGTAAAGCCACTTGTTTACGTCGATAAACTAGAGACAATTTAACACCTAGAAGTCAACATTCGAACATGCAGAAATACTGACGCATATGCTGTGAAAAGTTTGTGCCATGTGGCGGCAACATGGCCGAAATCATATTCAAATATTATTGTCATAAAACTTTCTATCAAACAAAGCCCCTTTAATTAATATTAAACATATATTTCTTTGTTTTATTATAATTTATACTTGTTTAACTGTAAACAAAAACCCCGATATATAACAGGTTTTTAAATCGGTTAGAAGACCAATTCTAATTTAGCAATTGGAAATTGAAATGGCATCGAGCCCTTTGAGTAGTCACGCTTCGGTATGTAATGACTTTAGTTGACTTATTACCAAATTAAACGTGTAGTAAAGGGACGAATTTAAATTGGGACATTGGCTTGAAGGCAGTTAATATTATTATTGAAACAGTTATAACACCAGTTTGCTCATTGACACAATTGGATCGTGAGGGGTAGCGTGCTGTAATAATTAGAGAAAATTTAATTTCCGTTTCGAGTGTTTAACTAAGAGATTTCAACCTTTCTTTAGACAAATCCATCTAAAGGTAGCTGCCTTGACATTCCGGCTTACTTCTTGCATGATGACAAACATCACACGAAAGATCAGGAGATACCGCCATCTACTGGAGAAAAATGTTAATGCAAAGTAAGAATCGCCACCATCACTTAGCAGGGATCTTCACCACCCAACAATCACATGGAGGCGAGCTACAGTAGCCTTATCATCTGCTTAGCTTAAGAATCAATCGATAAAAATGAAACTGAAACAAGGCAGTGAATGCTTTGTAAAAAGCCATATGTTCCCAAAAGGAGATAAGTACTTTTTGGTAAATACCATAATGCTTATGTAGATTTTACTTAACTAAAATGAAGCAAACCATACGTGAGACCCTAGACCTTTATATTATACCGGCGTTTTTCAGACAATGGTTTCTCTTTTTGGTCTACTATAGTACTACATTTTATCGTTTTATTAGATGACCTTCTCTGCCAATCTTTTGTAAATCTTTTTTTAACAGTATACTTGAGTATAAATTTAAATATTTATATTGAAAATATTTGAAGAAATATATACGAATTGAGAGCATTGCAATTTCTGTTATAGGAGGACAATGACCCTTTATCTATAGAATACTCATATGCCTAATAAACTAGTCACACTCAAACAAATGATAATTCTATAAAAACAAAAACAAAAAACTACCAAAACACAACAATTCAGCAGCGCAAATTTTCCGAAAAAATCACTTCAAATAAATGCCTTTTTCTACTGCAATCTCAATAACGGCAGCAAAATAGTGCCTTGGCATGCAGCTATCTCGCAAAGATAGAGAGAGAGAGCGAGAGAGAGAGAAAGAGAGAAATCAGAGATACAAAGAGTGAACCATATGACAATTAAGTGATTTAGTAGTGGCACGTAATAGTTTTAAATTGCTGCTGTACTCACTGTTTATTTGTTTTGTAGTTTATATACCCTACCCATGGAATTGAAATGCATAACTGTTTAATTCAAAAATTTGTTTGTTATTGCAACAAACATACACGCGAAACATTAAAATGTTTGCCAGATAAAGAAACTTTTAATGCACGCGAGTATGTTTGGTTAAATATTCATTATTTAAATTTATTTTAAAAGAATAGAAAGAAAAAGTTTATATTCCCAATAAAGTTTTTTTGCAGCACAAGTAACAAAGTTGACTATATGGTATTCACCCTACAACACAATTTGGTTTTTAAGCAAAAAGTTACTTGTACTTATGTTAACTCGAAAAGTCAATTATAAGGCTATATAATCTATTATATATAAAGTATACACTGTATTTGTCACAAGATCAGTTCTGGTCCGCTGAAAATTTTTTGAATATATTTTTGTAGGAAGTTTTACCAAAGTATGACCATTTGTGCATTCTGGTGGCAATGTCGTTTTTCTCAATCATTAATCATTAGCTAACTCTGGTGTGTATTTGCATTTATTTTACGGTGATTTTTATCTCTTATTCTTTTCTTTTGACTTCTTAATAACTACACTTGTGTCTTGAATCTTTATATAAAAGTTAACAATTTGATGCAGAGGGCCACAAGAAATGATATTGTATCTTGTTTTCTCATAGTTACCTTGCTAATATGGAGTAACACCCTATTATAAGTAAAGAATCTCATTAGGCCGATTCCAGTAGTGGCTTACTCTAAGACGCACTTCTCTCTCTTTAGAGTCATTAAAAAGTGCAATTTTTAACTGATGCAGTAAGACTGACACGCAAGCTGTCAGATCACAACGGAATTATTTATCATCAATAACATGACAAAAAAAATAAAAACCACAACGCCATCGCACTATTCGAGCATCAAACATCCAGGGATAAATAGCTCAATTCTAACCTATAAACTCGAACAAAAAACATAAGTTACGCGATTATATTCGAATCCTTGGTGGAATAAGCCCCTGAGGGCTGGCTGTACCAAAAGAAGGAACCTAGTTGCAATTTAGTACTAAGCTGACTGGATATAGTATTACCGCCTTATTTAGAGGCTGAGCACTATCTAAACATTCGCTGCACCGACAATTATGATATCCGTAAACGGAAACTCGGGAGAGGATATCGTTTACAAAAAGCCTGTTAAACATTTGATCAATGCTAATATAAGAGCCACTCTTTTATATATCTGCTAAACGTGGAACGCTGCTACTGGAAACATGCAAAAGATGCAAGTGTTTGTGAATCACTGCCTTTATGAGATCTTTCCCATTTTCTGGCCAGGAGCTGTGTCTAATCATATGCTCTGAAAAGGAAAAGATCAACAGTCCTTATTGGTTGAAATAAAGAGGCACAAGATAAGGTGGCCATACCCACAGAAGACAATCAAAAGATAGCACTAGAATTGCCAGAAAAGAAGACAGATTGAGGCTGAGGTAACCAGCATCGGTAAGAGTTGGTTTAAAGTCAAGGCGTTGGCGCAAAATATGGACATGCATAAAAATGTATTAAGGTCCTATGATCCTAATAGGATTAAGGGACCCTTGTATACGAAATATAATTTTCATATATAGGCCAATGATGTATCTATTATTTGTTAAGTGACACGCATAGCTAAAGCAATTTCTTTGTAGTGGTTTGAGATCAACCAAAACTCGAATGTGTTGCTTTTATTAAGCTTTGACTGTAAAAGGTCGCATAACATCGCTCTTTACTGAGGCTTACCAACAGTAACAGTATCTTTCTCTAAATTTTGAAAGAAGGACAATAAAAATACTACCACGCCAAAAACCATAACGTAAATACTTAATCTTTTTTTAATTAAAGCGCTGATTTTAAATATGGTACTTTTTCGAGATGACCGTTTAGATTTTTTTCACGTTACACATTAACATAGAATTTTGAACATATGTATTTTGTTAATGATTAGTGGGCATACCATGGTAAACTGCTGAAACAAACTAGGATATCGTAGCTATCTAGTTGTCTTTTAGCATGGCTGAGGCAATTTACATAATTTGTAATGCCACAAAAAGCAGGCGCTTAACAAACTTACAATTGAATATTTATAGCCAACACTTAAAGAGTGTGACCCACTCACTTACCAACAAACAAAACAACATTTATCATATCAAGAAAAAAAAATGATGAAATAAAACTTAATTAGAGAGTAGAGTATTTAATTTTCGAATATAACCCACAAGTTTAATACGTAATTTCTAGTTTTGCTGAAAGCGTTTTTTATACCGTTACTTTCAGCAACAACGACAGTACCCGATTTAGTTTTAGTTTTTCACTCACTCACTCATTCATATACTTTGTTTTGTGTGTATTCTTGTGTTGTTTGTTTACCGTTTTGCGTTTAAGAGTCCTTCCATTTGTTGTTCATTTTGTGGTTTAATTGAGGTTATTTTTACTTTATTTCTCAAAAAAATAGGGCTTTTGAGAATATTTTTTTTTGTTTCTTCACCAAAATAACAAACAAAAAAGAACACACATTCAAGTGTAGAGCAACAACAGAAAAACTAACCAAACATTTCCATTTAAATCATTATAAATAACAACACAACTGTCATGAAAAACTAAATTTTCACTTTTGTTGCTGTTCCTCATCTCGCTTACCATACAAAAATTTTTTTTTATAAGGAAATACAAAACTGACACGATTATTTTGGAAAGTTTTAAAAAAATATACGAATATGCGGCGAAATAGAATAAAAGCCAGTATAGCAAATATATGCTACTACAATTGGACAACAACAAACGGCAGAACATTTTGGTAAACGGATATGTTTATGGACGAAATATTTATTGGATTGTTAAAAGTATGTAACCAGAGAAAAAGACTTATGCTGCTACAACTACTGCTACTGCAAGGTAAAAGGAATTTAAATTTAAATTTAAAAGTAAATTTCCGCCAACTTATAAGGGAACATAAAATATGGTCTCTTCCACCTCAAGTAGGTCATACAGAGGAACTTTATGTAAAAATTCAAGCTTTTTATTGCTAAGGACAAAGAAACGATTTATTAGCGCATAGCTAATCATATGTGTGAGAATAAAAATAGAACGGATAATAGGGTTAAGGACATTAACTAGAGGCATAAATTAAAGATGGAAATATTTACCTACCAATAAAACTGCCTTAATACCTATAGAAATTACAAAATTTCACTCGATAGTAAGTAAACAATCACCATATTTTACAAAATTAGCTATCGAACTTCTCTTTTAGATCTGATTCACTAATTTTCTTTAACACTAGAACTACCGACTGGTCAAATAATCGGTTGTATAAATATTTCACAAGATTTACTCTTTAAGTTTTATTTAATTTTTAGTATTACGCTTTTTGTAATTTATGTAAAGAGAGGGGCTTACCCTATCTCTAAATTTAAATAAAACGAAGTGTGTGAGTGTGAGATGTCAACAACACTTTTAATAGTTTAAAAAGCTTATCGAGGCCCTTAATGCTTTTTTCAGTTTCTGCCCGCCTGATATTAAGGCGAAGTATATAGCCTATGCTGCTATGCTAAGAGTAAGGGAATCGGGTCTTAGAATCTGTCACTATGCGGAACATGCCATTTGGAAACAGGCTGATATAACTCCGGGGAGAACGGATTATTGTATCTCATCTCTACTATATACCAGTTGCCAGGTACAGAACGCTTATCCCTAGGATAAGGACGCTCATCCCTGGGATAGGGTTCTGGTGGAATTCGTTGGAGGGGGAAATGAGTTGTGATTCTTTACCGATGGTTTTAGAGTGAACGATAGAGTAGGGTATGGTATTTTCGTGTTTTAGGCCGAAATGCCGGCCACTACTATATTTCTATATTTCGACATCAGACTCATATAGGTAGCAGAAGACAGCGATATTCCGGCAAACTGTGCGGCAGCTGAACGAGGTAGGTCCGTGGGAACGTAGTTCTGAAATTTCTCTCTAGAGCCATTGTCTTATGCGGCATCACTTTAGACCTATTCGGACTTAGTTAGCTGGTCATCGGATCGGCTGCCGGTTTTTAACCTAACCTAACCGAAGGACACGACCACGACCAGGAACCATACACAAGATAGAAGCAGTCATAATACAGGTAAGGCTTCAGAGCAAAATAGAGAACATATTGCGTGTCGAACAGGCAAGGCTTCCGGCCAAATAGAATACAAATTTATAAATATAACTTCATCATTGACTGGTAGACAAGTCAATTAGAAGTTAGTCTAAGGATGATACAAAGATCAGCAAAAACACAGCATATTCTCTGCTGATGTAGGTAGGCTATAAACTTACTATAAAAAGGTACTAGAAAAAGGCGTTACCTACAGACTTCTTTAATTTTCAATGATGCAGACAAATTTTACATACGAATAAATTGAATTCCTTGACCATGCACACCATTGCAAAGAAATGAATATTTTCCTATTTAAACTGTGTGGGTGGTTTTCTTCAAATATTTTCATTTAATGGGGAACAAGGTGGTCGTTACAAGACCACCAAAAATATCTTGACAATGGAATGAATATTCATGTTTTAAGGAAATAAAAAAAACGAACCTGTTTTAAAAAAACAAACATTACAGAAACTACTGGTATTTGGAACACCCCGGCTGGGTCATCCCTTTGTTTAGATTTTGGCAACCACTCAAAAAAATTAACATGTTCCGCTTATATATTATTTTATCATACAACAGGGACATTGTAAGGTTTATTGCAAAAAAAACAAGATCTTCTACAACAACAGTTTCTTCTGGTTTTGGTCTGGCTGGAATGTGTGCAGCTTAACAGTTATTGTTTCCATTTCTTGCTGGCATTTAAACACGTTGTTGTTTATCGTGGACATTCAATGAATAGTGTTTTACTACAGATTTATTGATTTATATAAATGGAGCTTTGTTGAGAGGAATACATCGTTGGTTGCGCCTTTGGTAACCAAAACAGATGCTTTGGTAAGACATGAATTTTCTGCCAAAATATTGTAGTGACTGGTGAGAATTCAAAATGTTAATGGTTTTACATCAGGGTTGGCAACCCACTGGGTAACCAAATTAAACCCACCCGAATTTTATTGGGTATTATAAGAGTATGTAAAAAAACCCGGGTTTTTTATTTACAGGTTTTTGTAGTTTATTTACAACAAAAATAATTACAATTTATGTATTGGGAATACTAATTAATTCGCACCCTTTTTTAGCTCAAAAAAGATTATGAATTAACAAATTTATCTAAACAAAAATTTATCAAATTACTGCTTACATCTTTTTCTCACCTCTTAGCCAATTTTAGAATCCGTCTCAGAAAAACTTCTAGTCTTTTGAAGCCGATTTTATATATCTTCAAAAGAAGTGGTTCGTTAGCATGTCATGTTGTATCCGTAAAAACAGTCAATAGGAAGCAGGAACAGTGCTCGGAGAATAATGCATAAATGCATGTTTTAGCTTAGGTTCGTAGCAGCCTCGTTGAGTCAAGGCACACTGGAGGACACATAGCGGGCCGTTGTGACAGCACACATGAAGCGAAGCCCCTGTGTTAGCCGCCAAATTCAGATTTACCGGTCTTGACAGTCATCCAGAGGTCTCACATACAAGCACAATCTCGTATATCAAGTCGGAAGCCAGCCCGACAGTCTAATGAAACTGGCTATTAATGGTTGATAGTTCCGATAAGCTATCGAGAAAGAGCGAGCCAAGGTAAGCAATCTACATCTAGATGGAGATGGACACTGGCAAATGAAGTGGGCCACACTCTCCTCTTTTTCAGCCGATCTACAACCTCGGCAGAAGTCATTCAACAATAAAGCAATTTCGAACAGAACCATGATTTTCAAAATAAATTTGCACAATTTGAAAGCGTTGTTCAGGCGTCAGTCTATTAATGTTGAATAATGTCTCTGGATGTCTCTGGATAAGATAGTGAGACATTCGACGGTTACCCCTGCATGTTTTTCTGGACATGCGGACATTAAAGGAAACTGATGACGAATGCGTAGGCAGGTGCTACTTTGCATCCGAACAGATTGATTGAAATATCGGTGATGTTCTTGGTAGAAAAGGCTGCTGGTGTCAAGAAAATTTCGGCAAATTGCGAACAGTTAATAGAGAAATTAACCATCTGCTATGAGACCAAAAGGATATGGTCACATCTAGATGGCCCGAGAACGGTAGCATCCTAAGGCACATGCGAGAAACCGTATATGGCTTATTACTGGTGGTCATTGGGCTGTCGACAAAGGATGGGAATCCCGTATAATTATTATATTTGCAGCAGTTGCAATGATGGAGAGGAGGAGTAAAAGTCTACGGAACAAATTCTTTGCTATTGCCCAACATTCTACAATTTGAGACTTTGTGTGCTTAGTCGAAGGAGATTCGACAATAAGGATTTCCTTGCAAAGAACGATCTAAACTAAATCCACGCCTTTATTATGGCCAACGGATGCAAGACATAAGGTTTGAAGACCTTGATGCGGCAATAGATACCCAACGAGGCCTTCAATTTGGAACCGAAACGTTAATGGCTGCCAGTTTAACCTAACCTAGTCTTTGATTGCGCAATGGTAGCCTTAGGTATGTATGTTGTGCTGGGTAATAATTACGTTTAAGTTCTAGTTTTTCTTTAAGTATTACCTTCGAGAAAACTAATTAAACTTTATATTGTACAAGTTTTCAAAGGGAATGCTCACACTAAACTAAAAATTTGGCCAATTTAAAGTAATGATTGACAATATTCAGATACAGCCCAACCATCCAACCATGTAACTGGGAATACAAATCAAAGCTTTTCGACAAATCTCACTAACGAAGAAAATGCATCACTACGACAAAAGACCATAAATCGGGCAATAAAATTTTACTCAATCCAGCATGCTCTTTTGGGTTTAGCCTCTAGTGATCATTTCCTGTTTCCAAGTTTGACGAAATGGTTGGGTCCTAAGAGATTCGAGTCAAACGCTTAGACCCTTTAAATGTCTAAGGAAATCTTATTATTTTAAAAGATTGAAAAAAAACCAAAACTAAGCAAAGTGTATCGGCCTTAAAGGAATCTATGTCGGGAAACTATGTGGTTAATAGCCCACAGTCCTCGTATTCATGCAAACATACATACGTATGAACTCATATGTATTCATACACATGTGTTTTACATTTTGTGCATTAAAATGCAATTTAGATAATCAAACCGATTTCATAGAAACAAAAACATACTTGAGCATTCATTACGTTTCATGCCCATATTATTTCTTTCTGTGCCTATCGTTACGATTTTCATTTTTACAAAAACAACAACAACAAAAATATCAATTGATTGGCACAATTTTGAAATTTCAAAACAAGGTGAGGCTTTTCACATAAAACATCGAAACAAAAAGCTGAAACGAAAGTAAAACAACGACATTATCAATAACTTTCCATGATTTTATAATTTTTTCCTCTTTCGTTTTAAGTATGGAATGGTGTACGTACAACACTAACATACAGGGCTTGATAAGAAGTGAAGAGTTTTATTAACTTGTTAATATGCTTGTTTGGTGTGTGTATTAAAGGGGGTAAAGAGTTTTATTTAGTAATTTGATTTTTTTAATATCTGTTGTAGAATGTGTAAGAAAAATAATAATGAAAAATAAATAACAACTTACCTTTATTTTCATTACGTAATTGGAGGGTACAAAGCCAATATTACCCTTCATACTGACCACTTGCCACCAATTTCGTTGACGAGCAGAAGTCTGATATAAAATAAAATATTCACCCTCATCAAAACTGATGGTTTTTGGATAGACGGCTTGAAAATCATATAAAGCTTTAAGCATTTCGATGTTATCTAGAATCAAAACCAAAAAAAAAAAATAAAATTATTTAATCTCAACAACAATAACATGAAAGTATCAGTATCATCATTATTATCAAAACACTTTTTATCACACGCACGCACACACACGCATTCACACAAATTATGCACACATTTCTATTATTGCAACAACAATAGAAAATTGATTATTTATTATGAGAGCAAAAAACAATATTCACTAATAAACACTTATTAATAGCAAAAAAAGTTATAAATTTTTTGTTTTTAGTTTTAAGTATTTTTCCTTTTTTTCTTATTTGTTTAATGTGATTTGCAAAAACAACAACAACAATTTTAAAAAAATATGAGACTAATTTTTATTTAAAACACAAAAGAATAACAAAATCTAACTTTACTGTGTGATAGAAAGACTGCAACTACAAGAGAATTTTAGAGAAACAGAAAATCAAGAACTAACCGAGAGAGGTGGTGACAATTGTCAAAAACACAAAACCAATAGATTTTCAGCGAGGGGAGGAGTAGGAGATAGCTTTTGGGAATAAGGAAAAACAAGAGACAACAACAGCGATGTAAGTAGAAATATAATTGCTGGTTGGCAAGGCAACGAGGATAATCATGTGTAAAAACAAGGAAATAAAACAAAAACAAACATCACACACATACTATTACGCAGGTTACCAACGACAAACAGTACGAATAAAATAATAACAGAAGGAAAATATGCAAATTAAGCAAAGACTTAAAACAATCAAAAAAAAAACCGCTACATTTCAGCTAAGCTCTCTTTCTCTTTTCATATTGTTTTTATCGACTCATACACGCATACACAAGCACATCTATGAAGAGCAATAGTATTTTGTTTTCCTTTGCATGCATTTCAATTTACATTTCCGTTTTGTAAAGAAGTATTGCCATGGCCTAAGTATTTCTACTACTAAATTATGGAAAAAAATGTTAAACGTTCAAAAAGCGGAATTGCATTTTTTGCCCAAAATGGAAGAATTGGACTTGATTGGTATGTGGTTCCAATAGGACGGTGCCACATATCATACGGCAAGCGATACCATAACCTATTGAGAGAAGAGTTTGGTGAGCAATTATTCTCTGGTTTTGCAGCAGTTCATTGGCCGCTAAGGTTATACGAATTGTCCACATTAGATTATTTTTTGTACGGATATGTGGTCTCTCATACACGGGACAAGCCAGCCACAATTCTTGCCCAGGAAGACATCATTATAGCTGTATTGAGAAGAAATGCAGAAAAACAGTATGTCAAAATTGGAGTTCACGGATTGATCTCGTACTGTGTAGCCGCGGGTAACGTTTACGTGAAATAATCCTTAAAAAGTAAATGACAGGCAAATAAATATCGCATTCGGATATGTACGGATATGTGGTCTCTCATACACGGGACAAGCCAGCCACAATTCTTGCCCAGGAAGACATCATTATAGCTGTATTGAGAAGAAATGCAGAAAAACAGTATGTCAAAATTGGAGTTCACGGATTGATCTCCTACTGTGTAGCCGCGGGTAACGTTTACATGAAATAATCCTTAAAAAGTAAATGACATGCAAATAAATATCGCATTCGCTTTTGCAAATTTATTTTGCATGTTTTAACAGTTCGGGCAGTTTTCCCCTTCCGTCTTTGTTAAAAAACGTCGGTCTCCAGCATGTAATATGTTCCTTACTAAAAATATACACATTTTGACGAGGTTTATAGTATTTCACTTTCAGCACCTGCATGCTAGATACAGCGCAATGGGAATCTATAGACTTAGTAATGAACGGTCATTATTCGACCGGTTGTTTTTGGTTTTGTCGAATACGGTTTTCTTAAAATGTTCATTTTTCGAATAGCGAATAAACCGGTTGTTTTACCACGAATAACCGGTTAATTTAAATATGTATAGTTTTTATATTGCAAATATGCTCATCGTTTGTATACTTGAGCAACAATAATTTTTTCTCAGTGTCTATAAATAAATATTAATATTTTATATATGGAGAATGATGATCAAGTAGACTCATTGAAAAAGATCTACAAAGGCCGGCTTCGAACGGCAGATCTATTAGTTAATGAAGTTTTTCACAGCGTAAATACTCATAACCAGTCGATTGTAATGTTGCAAGGTGATACCGTTGTTGAAAATTATTAGATGGTGTGGCCTGGCGATTGAACCGAGGACTTATTGGTTGGTAGACGGGTGTCTTACCTAACATACAACAGTGACACACACTTGTAAGTACGCGGTGCATGCATTTATATTTCTATAGATGTCCTCTGAATCGTGAAAACGTTTGGAAACCTTTGAAAAGGAAGGTTAGGTTAGGTTAGGTTAAATGGGTTGCCCGCATTTCGCAAGATCACTCGGAGCCAAGTTCACTATGGCCCATTCACAAGGACAGACCCATTAAAGAGGCCTAAAGGCCGGGCATGGAAGAGTCCCAAAAGAGAGATCCAAAAGCATCAGTTACCTCATTTGAGCCAACCGGTACCCTTGACGAAATTAATCAACTTCGAATGTGACACAACCCTAAGACAGTCCAGATGATGAAAGCGACATGAACCCAAATGGCTAAGTCTAAGCTCCCATACAGCAGGACAGTCCCAGAGATGTTGTACCGATTCCTCCTCCTCTTTATCCTTACAGCTCCCACAGTAGCTATGACCAGGGCATACCATGCGCTCCGACATGCAACCCATTTTACAATGCCCGGTAATTATGCCCGAAAAAGCCCGATCAACCCCCTTCCAAACCTAAGAAAAGACCTATTTTTTTCCATGGAAAGAGAAGGCCAAAGCACTCTGGATATTTCACAAGTGATGATAATGGTCCACTTGTGTTCCATACTGCTCAGTACCCATTTATCCAACAAAACCGACGACGCACATCGAGGGACATGCACGTCCCCCTGTACGAGAGACAGAGAGAACTCTATAGTAGCGCACTCATCAGCAATTTCATTCCCTCGGCTGCAGGCATTATATCCACATGATTTCGTTCCAGATGGGCTAGTAAGCATCGGGTAGTCTGAGAGAGACACTGGGGTCGAGACCAACAAAATAAAAACAACTGGAAATGAAACTACGCTGTAAAAAATTAATCACTGAATGAAATATTAGGACGTTGTGTTTTCGAGGAAAATATGTTTAAGGCCCTAAAAATGCTAGACGTTGTTCCAGCATACTTACATACCGAAAACTGGTTATTTTAAAATTGTAATTTTTCGAATTATTTGAAAACCGGTTTTTGAAAAATTCGAATAATCGATCTACCTAATACATACATATATATAAATATATGTACGCAAAATGGCCTCTACAGTATCTGTTAGCTAATATTTAGAAAAATGTGCTCTATTGTTTGCTTTGAATTTATGGGTCGATTCTGCATGACAGCCGAACTGTAGTTGCATTGCCGAACGTCAACTACAAATTTTTAAAGCCCTATAGAAATCAATAGATTTTAATTTGCCAGCTACCATACGTAATACAAATTTCGGTAACTAGCAACACACTAGAATTCAACAAAATGAAATTTTATTTTCGGTACACGTTTTGTTTCTTTATCCTTTCATATCCTTATAAGGATTGTTTCGTCATTTGGATATTATCTATAATATCCATGATTACGAAGTTTTTATTTTCATGTTTACACATACCTACATACATATTCCTATATAAATAAATATAATTATGCATTATCCTTTATTTTATAATATAAACAACCTTTAGCTGCTTGATTTATTTCCAGTATCAAAACCAATAACAAGCCATTTTGTAACACCTGAAACAGATTCTTATTCAAGTTTGAAAACAAAACCAATAATTTTGGATTTCATGACGCCAAATTCACTCTTGTTAATTTTCGTTTTCGTTTTCAAATCCAATTCCAACTTTATTGGTTTCTATGAAAGCCCTGAATAATTGATATATTATGGACAAGTAGCGAAATTAATTTCACTTACAAAATATTAAAAAATTCTAACACTGACTACACTACAACAGCAACTCTAAACAATGTACACATATATTATTTAAGTACTTACCCATTTTGTAAATACGTCAACGTGCACTAGAAAACCCGTTTTATTCTCTCTCACACTGTCTCTATATATTTGTTTGTATACAAATGAACGAATCTATTGTTGTAGTTGTTGTTGTATTATTTCTGCAATTATGAATGAATTTAACACTAGACAAGGACGTTAATTAAGTTGGGTGTTTTTTTGTTTTGTTTTATTGTATACTGTTTGTTGTTTTGTTTTTATTTGCAAATTCGCGTTTACTCAAAATTTTCATTTAATGTTACTTCCTTTCTCTTCTATTATCTTTATCACTTCTTCCGTAAATTATTTTTATTCCCTAAGAAAAAAGCCATCAAAGTTACATTCCCTCCTTTTTAGCACTACAAACACAAACACACAATATTCTATATATATACACGATTTTTTTTTTTGCCTTTTTAGGGCGGAGGCTGTATTTTCTTAGCTGGGTACAAAATTTTTGTTAATTTTGCATGTGCGATTTTTTTGTGTTCTTTAATTTGATTTCTTTCTTTATGTATTGCATCAATTTCTATTTATAACTTATAAGTTTATGTTTTGCCTTCATCTGTTTTACTTGTTGAATTTTTTTCCAGAAATTCTAATAACTTCTCTTAAAACTCTCTTAACAATTTATTTCAAATTTATAAAATTTTTTCTAATCACATTCTTTTTTTAATCCGTAACTTCTTCAACTTTACGACTTTCTTGTTTTAGAGTTGACACTATTTTAATATAGAATATTATTTGTATAACGGTATTATGAACGAATCATTCAGGTTCTATCTCTTCGTTATTTTCGCGTGCTCCTTTATGTTCTTACTGGAGGAGTATGTCAAATAAGATGACAAACTATTTCTTCTTGTTGTTATTGTTAATGTTGTCTCTCTTTTCCTATGAACATATGATTTATTTAAGTGTGGCCATCTTAGCATAATTTTTTATTTGGCCCATGACTTTAAAATGTAAAAAGTTTATTATTTCACAGGGATTCTACTTAAAGAGTTAATACTTTAATTCACTTTTTTAAAGTTTTAATTACAATTCTTCGTAAAAACTCTAGAAAAATGATAAGTAATTAAATTATTGGTTATAAAATTGAAAGCGTCTTTTTAATGCGATTCTTTGCGTTCTAATAAGAATGATGCGCAAGCAAAATACTATGACTACTGAACGCAGCTTGAGAATGAAAATATGTGAAACAAATTTGATAATTAAACAATTTGCGCCAACATAAAAAGAACAATGAACTAAAAATTATAAATTTTAGTATAGAAACTAAACATTTTTTTCAATTTTTATATAAATAAATCTATTTTTAATATTAACGTTTGGCAAAGATAAGTATATATTTAACAAATGCTAAAATTACGCATGTTTTGTTTTAGTATGTGTACTAATTTTAATAGGCAACACTTTTAAAGTCCAAATGCAGCTCTATAGTTTGTTTACTTTCGTTGTTGCTGTTTCATCATTTTCGTGGCACATTCAATAGAAATTTTGTAAAGCCGGCTGTGTACACTTTACTCCGAAATAAAAATTACAAACAAAAAAAATGCCTAAAATTATTGAACTAAGACAAGATCGCAATTTAATACGTATTAATTTTGATGGCTATAAATTATCACTAGATCCGGTCCCAATTTTAAGGCAAGATTTGTCATCAGCACCTCTTAAGGCAGAACCCAATGATGAACAATATTCCCTGTTGCATGCGCAACTGTTCTCTATGCAAAATCTTCTAGTAGTAGATCCCTGGGCAAGGACTCAGTCGTATTTTATCAATTGCATGGGAGAGGTAGTAAAATGCAGCTACGATGAAAACAAGGGAAGACCTGATATTCAGCAAGTGGTATATAGAGTAGAACAAGATGCATCCGATGGTGGCCAAAGTATAAAAAGGAGAAACAAAGGAGATTATAATTATAGCTTAAAATTTTTGTCGGAGAAATATTGTCTGCTTTGTGATGGCATTAAAACTTTAAATTTATTGGAAACTGGGGATCGCTTAAAAGCTATCGAATGGAAACCTATCGCCACTTGCCGTATAGAAGGCGAAGGTTTAGATGCAGACGAAAAGAATTACACTATTTATGATGCTCGTTTGGATATAATACAGGAGCAAAAACAAATCTCAATAATATTAGGTCATGTGCAGCGTGTAGAATCTTTAAGGTCTGTAGCGGCCTCTACACACTTTCTCTATTTGCACTGGTGTAAATGGGCTTTAGACGATCAACTATGGAAATTTAAAATATTAGATACTCTAGAGGGTAAAGGCTCTGTATACTATTGTGCATTTGAACCGAAAGCTGAGTCGGTAATCATAAGTTCTAATCACGAGTTAAAATGGAGATCCACCAATTTGCCAGATGACGGGTTTGAGGATGAAAAGAGTTCTGATGAAAGGCCTCAATTACATGGTGAAATGGATCAGAAGGATGAAAATATAACTGGTTTTTCTTGGTTTCAAACTGATGAGGATGTGGTGATAAAATTCGAGAATAAACCGGATAAAACTAAAAACGATTACACTGTAAAATGCATCAGCAATAGAATAACGGTCAAGTGCAACGATGAAGTGTTATTGGATCAAGAGCTATTTGATCAGATTGACCTGGATTTGACCACTTGGACAATAGTAATTTTAAATTTACTGATAATATTAAAATCCTATTTTAAAATCAATCATGAATTTCAATAATTTCAGGAAAACAATTTTCTACAAATAACTCTAATAAAGCACAATTCCGGTTTGTTATGGTCATCATGTTTAGCAAATGGTCTAGGTCCTAAAGAAATCAATGAGAAAGGCAATGAACATTCTTTACTCATGGAACAACAGCCAATAGCAAATTTAGAAGCACCCATAGAAGATTGTGATTTTCCCATGGGGAACATTGAAGATGAAATAACTATAGGTAATGTTATAATAATCCTTTGAGGAACAACTAGAGTGCATTTCTTACATATATTATTATCATTCGCACAGCACGTTTTAATCTAAGCGTAAAATCTATAACCCACACCGTCATTATTGGTTCTGCACCACCGCTATTCACTACGTCTTTGCGGCCCGGTTTTCCCTTAGCACTAGCCACTCGTCAAGATGTCGATTGCTGCCTATGGTTACAGCAATATAATCCTGCAAAACCCAATGACTGGTCATTGCGTCACGAAGGCAACCTACATGCCTTTGGTTATGTGCAGGCATCAAAGCAACAAAAGAAATTCGTCGATTGTTCACCGGATTTGGGTTATGCTCTTATTGCCGAATCACATCGTCATGTATTTCTATATAAAACAAAATATGATACAGCCAGTGGCTTAAGAAATCGCAACGGACCCCAAGTATCGATTGGTAAACAACATTTAATAACATTGGAGGATGCAGGCGAAGTTTTGGGTATGTGTACAGCAAATAGTGTGGCTACGTTATTGACTGAAAACTGTGTTTTATTCTTACAAATGGAAAGTTAATAAAATATTTGGAGAATGTAATGGAATATTAAGAGTTTTAAATAATTTCGTAAATAATCGAATCTGAGGTAATCCTGGGTAGTAGTGATAACTAAACATTAAATATAGTTAAAACGTAGTTCGTACTCAAATGGAACAATCTTAGCAAGTTCTCATCCATACGATTTTAATGCAACAAACACCTTGAAAATTTATTTGAATTAGAATACAAGAATACAAGCAAAACTTTTGTTTAATCTATTACAAAAATTTTGTAAAATGACTTCAACTCGAAAAGCGTAATAAGGGTGATTAAACGAATTTCACATAAGAACGGAATCGCAATTTACAAATTGGTTTATGATTTTGCAAATTCGTCCTTTTGGAAACAAAAAATTTCTAAAGTTTATAAGCTATTGCGAAAATATCGAATAACATTGAGAGTATGTCAAAGTTCAGAAATTAGTTTTTTGGGTCTGTAAAAGTCCAGTGATAAATCGCTGAATATAGCAAATTAATAATTTTCAAGTTTTCGGTATACTATGTTTCTATTGTCGGCATATCATATTTTAGTACAGAAAACAATAAATAGAGACTGATTTCAAACTGTTACTTATTTAAAACAAATGTTGTCCACATGAAAATCAATTATTTGCGTATAATTCAGATTTTGTACATAGATTACATGTTAAGGCTAAAAACGAAAAAAGAAATAGATGAATTATATTATATGGCTTCTGAAAGTTAACCTCTTAAGTCTATAATTGGTGTCAAAATGTGTCAGCTTTTACCATGGACCGGTCACATAATGAGCATTCACTCAAGCCGCTCAGTTACAGTTCGATCACAACATGTCATAAAAACTTTCAAATCAAGAATTCTGTGATGTCCTCTTGGGAAGCAGAAAATCATAAGTTAATATCACGCAAAAATTCATGAATCGAATCATTGAAATAGACTTGAATCATTGAAATAGCTTTAAAACGTAATACCGAACACTTATAGAAAAATTCAAACGCCTTTTGGAGAAGTACGATGATAATTTGGTCAGAAAAACTTTGTTTACGGATGAAAAATGTTGACCGAACCAAAGAAATATAATAAACGAAATTACAAGATGTAAGCACAGTAGTCTAGAGAAGTATCTGAGCTCACCCCACGCGTCGAAGCGATAATCCAGTTTACTATTAGGTCGCCGACTTGCATTTATGTGTACAAGGGATCAAAACATCAGCTAAAGTTTACCAGAAATCCGTTTTGAAAGCGGTTATGAAGCCACTTAATCAATCCCCTTTCCAGAACCAACTGGTGATTTTACGATAGGATTTTGAGACTGTGCATAAGGCTAAAATGACGCAAACGCGGCCCCCAAAAATTTGCCAACTGTGGTAGCCCTGATCTGGACCCTCTGTATTACAAATTGACCCTTTTGGTGGTCATGTTTTGCTACAAAATAAAGGCCAACATTAATTTTCTTAAGACTTCATTGGCACGTGAGGAGTCAGATCTTAATATGGCTGGCGTGCGCACAATTATTGATCATTGGCCAGTGTTACTTAAGACGAGGTTGAAAAGGATATAAAGATTTAATACATTATTATTTTTAGAAGTCTTATCGTATTTTGAGGTCTCAACCTTAACATAACTAGCAGTAAAAGCCACTGTCGACCATAGGAACAAGTGATTTTCAGTGGCGTTTTTGTAGTCGGCATTAGAGTGCTAACTACTGAAACATTTACAAATCTTCGTTCCTATTACCAGCATCGCTTAAGATTAGAGAAAAATAATTTTTTTCATCTCTTTCACTTTTATAGCCATATTTCAACAGTTTTCTACCTTCAGAAAACATTTCCGATTGAAAATTGATTTTTAAAGTAATTATTGACATTATTAATTCAGCATTTCCACTAATTTTTTGTTAAGAAAATAAGCATTTTCGTAAAAACCGAAAGACAGTCATTAATTAGAAGAAAATACTGTCAAAAATACTTATCTAAGCTCAAGTTTTTTTTAACATATAGAAAGCTGAGAATATTTATAAATTTTATTTAGCTTTACTTTAATACATAATTACTTTCATTCTTAGTTATTTAAGTATAAATACAAAAATTACCGACTACTGGGTAAGGTCCACTCACCCTATTATTTATTTTTATTAAATACTAAATAAAAATATACAAAATATAAACAAACGCCTGTCCATTTTCATAAAAAAGCCAAACACAAATTGTCTGTTTTCTTATTGAGCACCTTTGTGTGTGCACTACATTTTGAATTTTATTAAAAATTGCCTGATTTTCTGATTCTATTTCATACGTCCCTATGCTTTTGAAAACATTGTTGTCTTTTTTTTCTTTCGATTGCGTTTTTGTTTGGAATACCAATTTTCGATCGGCACGTAGCTGAATGGGGAGACGTAGTCGAATAGCAGAATAGTGGTGAATGTAATCCAGTTCTCTATATACAAAAATTAATTTTAATTTTTAATTTCTATATAGAAAAATTCCAACATACATTTCTATTCTAATATTTTTAAGTATCATCTTTTCAAAATAAAAAACGCTATATGACAACATTGTTTTTTTTTCTATGAAACATTCACTACATTCCACAAAAATATTATTATATTATTTTATTCTCTACAGAGCACCCTGTATTCAATAGCTACCGTTATTTCTATATATGCTCTTTGAACAATACTGTTATTGGCACACATGTTTTCGTTAAAAACACATATAAATAGAGGAGAGCTACTGGCACAATATTTCAGAATTTTTAGAGTGCGGTAACGTTTGGCAGCACACGAAGTAACCGATTAGAAAAAAAAACACACAAAAAGTAAAAGATAAATATAGACAAGATTTTAAGCCGGTGGCTACTAAAAAGTGTATTTCCTATAATATTTAATAAATACAGAGAAAAAAATACTTATACATTAAAAAGAAGCAAACGCAACGATAAAAATAAGTAAAACACGCGGTTTAAAACATTTTTTTTTGTATATAGAAGGAAACAACTGAAAGATATTTTTCTGTAATTAAAAATTAACGAAGCAAAGTTGTGCATTCATTAACGTTAAATGTAAATTCAATTAGAAAACGTGTAAGAAGAAACAACTGGAAAAGGAACTTTTTAATTAATTGTTTATATTATTTAAGTTAAAAAAGAAAATATAAGTATCACGTAATTCAGGTCTTTTCCTTTATTTGTGTTTTGGTCGGTCGTCGGTCAAATATATAAGAAAACAACAACAACAATAGAAAAAACCTCTTGCCATTAACAATAACAATAGCTATAAGAGTGTGCAAAGAGAAAAAGTTAGAACTAGAAAACTTGAAAAAACAACACAAACCAACCAACCATTCCCATACGAAGAGAGGCAGTTTGGAAAAGGAACAACAAGAACAACAGCATAAACCAAAAGAATTCCTGCTAACATCGCCATTATCCATCTATTTTATAGGGTGAGGTCATCGTTTAGCACTTAACAACAACAACAACAAAATAGTAAAGTAATTTGAAATTCATTTCTTTACTTAATTAAATCTAATTATTATTTGCTGTTCGCAGAAATTATTCGCCTTTCATTTTCTTTTAATTAAACACTTTTTATCAACAAAGAGCTAAAAGTGTGTGTTGTTGTTTTAGTTTTCAATTGGCAGAAATAAAATCATTAAAAAATGACAACAAAAATAATTGATTAATACATAAATAAAAAATTACAATATTTAACTTTTTTTTACTTAATCACGGTGACAACGTCAGGAAATCAAAAAACAAACAAATATAAAATAAAATTGTCAAGTCATTCTTAACTAAAAAATTAAACAAAATTTCTGTTTTGGAGTAATTTAAAACATAAAAAAAATTTTTGTTTTTTTATATTGTGAAATTCTTTATTTACTTTCGATTAACATCTAACGAGAAAAAATAATTTTTTTTTTACTTTTTAAAGAAAATTCTAACACCTTTTTTTGTTTTGCTATCGAAATTTTTTTCTTGCCAAAAATAGAACAAGAGATAAACTATAAAAAAGAAAGAAAGAATACAAAAAAAAAAAACAGCAACAGTGTTGAATTATCTTTCCATTTGGCAAAAAAACGGAAGACAAAAGAAAGGGCAATACAAAAACTAGCGCTATTTTACAGGGTGCTTAAGAGCAATCGATCACTGTAATTATCGTTTCCGTTTAAAAAAAGAAAACAAAATAAGGTAAAAAATTTTTTAAAATACATTTTAATTTTTTTATATACATATCATCACTTGTTATACCAAATAGCGTAATAAAAGTTAATTAAAAAAAGTAAGCAAAAATCTATAGTCATTAATTTGTATACATAAATTCACGGGTTAACTACTAATTTTGCCGGGTTATGCTTTTTTCTGGAGATAGTATATTCCTCAAATCTAAAAGAAAGTAAATATTAATAAGGACAATGGGTCATTTTAAAGTCGGTTAAAGGCCTGAAATATACAGACATCTTATTACATAAATTAAATGAAAAATGACTTCATTTAAGGAGGTTAATAGTTTCTGAAAGAAGGATCTTTTCTGTTTTTTTTTTTCATAGGTATAGTTGAACATACCAGAGACACTGGAGGAAATAAAACACCTAACTCCTTCTCTGGGCATCTGTTACAGACCCAGATTAATACTTCAAATATTTCCTCTCATAAAGAAACAACAAATTTAAGATTTTTAAATGACAAAAAGAAAACGTTATTAGTCTACAGACCGTTCATAGGCACTATAAATTCACATATCGTTCATGCTATCTACCCTTTTTCTAAACTGTAATTGGTTTACATTCGTTTTTCGAACGGTGGGATTCTCCAAAACACTTCCAATTCCAGCAATAATAATAATCCTAATCCTAAAAACTGAAGAACATCCTTTATAGCGTGTGAATCGTTCTGCTGTTTTTCATTCTATCACCAGCGGCAACGTTTTTAGAAACCATACTTTTGCCAACCCTAAAGCAGCACTTCGAGCTAGCCACGCACCAATATTGCTTTAGGCAATCGCACAAAGTATCATTGTGACGAACCTCAATATGGACCTAGTCTTTAGGTCCTCACAGACTACCTAAAATGTGAAAATGACTGAATATCAGTCCAGACCATCTCCATGAGGAGATTTGGCTGTCGCCGGTCAGATGCCATAATGATCTGCTGACTATACACTTCCTTGTGGCAATCATCTGTCCAGTCAACCTGACCAGGGAGAGATAATCCAGGACTTACTTACCTGCAGGACAAACAGGGTCTTCTATGAACACCCCTGGCGGTTGCAGACACTTAGATGCTACTAACCAGATGGACAAGGACAATCCTGGCATAATTGAGGGCAGAATGGTGCAGTATCTTAAACTGCTACCGCGAGCAGATTGTTCCCGGCAATCTGGGTCGATGCCCTCTGTCTGCCTCCAGCGCCCTCACGATACTGTCTGTTTCATCTGTTTCAGTGCCCGAACGGGCCTACCGCCTTGGGTTCCATAGACCTGGGACTAAGACAATTTCTTTCTTTCGCAGTTTCTCTCTTTACGGATTACACCAAGTATATCTGGTTAGTGTTGAAACTCTATCTCTCCCACAAGAAAAATCCTTGGATTACAGCATAGCTGCAACAACAACAACAACCTACAATCATTTCAAATGTAACTTCTCCAACAAACACGTGCTTTCAGACTATACATACATACATATCTGCATTTTGAGACTAAGCTAAAAATGTAACTTTTTTTCTGCAAATAATCCTAGAAGTATACAAATATAAGGACACATAATTAGTTTTAAATGGAGCCGAAAGTCGAAGTAGCTCGGGTTTTTTTCAGTAAATTAGTTAATCAGTAAATCTTAGATTTAATTTTCCTTAAGATATATATTTATTTCTTATTAAAAAGTTATTAAATTATTTAGCAAAAGAATAACATATCAAAAGGAGAACAAAAGAATAGCATACATATGTACTTATATCACACAGACAAGACCATATTTCCCGGTTTTTTTTCACAACAGTTGAATATTTTCTGATCTCGCTTTCAGAGTCACAATAAAGATTTTCAATAGGATGAAGATCAGCTGATTGATTTGGCCCATGACAATACAAAATTAAATTTGCAGAAACCAACTACTTACTAGCTTATAGCCTTATTTACATTATATCGAAAACTATTTCTTAGTAGATTTCTGTCAAAATCTTGTAAATTTTCACTATATTTCCCATACAAAACAACATCTACTTAAAATCTAGTAGAATTTAGAAGTAGTGATACCACCCTGCTTATTTTAATTCGACTAAAAATGACATGTAAAATAAAAAAAGAGTAATGAAAATAAAAAAAGAATCAAAAGTAAGGAAGTTAATAGTGTTGGATTGCTAAGGAACGTATGAAATTGAAATGGAAAAAATAAACAAATTTGAAAAAAATTTAATAGAAACTCAAAACGAAATGGGACGCAAAATACCAAAGTTGCCAAACGGAGAAAATTTCGAAGCGAATCGAAATACGGAATAGGTGTGATTATTAATATTTCAGTTTGCTATCAAAAGCAATTCGGTAATGCATTGTCTTTCTTTTTTACTTGAGTCACGTGAAACTGAAATTTTGCTAAACGTCAAAAAAATGTGTAAACAATTTAGATTTTGAGCGAGATTTCGTTTTAATGTAAATACACTATTAGAAGAGTGTTTCGTCTCTATGTATCAGATGTTATCTTGCTGGAGCATTTTAATTTTCCAGAATATTTTTGTATGCTTTTTTGGTCATAGTTTGATAAGTGAGTTGAATATGCGAGGGGATTCACCACATCACGACAATTATTTTATTTTTTATATTTCATTAAAAAAAATTAAATTTTAGTTTTTTTTAAAGTATTAATTTTTTATGAATGAGAAATATATGTATTAATTTGGCTTAATTCCAAATTTTTTTTTTTAGTACGAGTATAACCTACTTTTTTATTACTTTCCGCTAAATGTTTTATTATTTACCTGATCAAAACGTACGATGGCCATTGTACATTAGATTGAGGTAGGTTACATTAGTTGTTTCTTTACATAAAAGCTTCTTATTTAAATATTGAAGTCATTTTCAAAGTACTTAGTGTATTTTTATTTAAATATGTTTGAATTTTTTTATAATATTTTTTTAACATGGCTTGCATAATGGAATATGAATATATAAAAATCTAAGAAATATTTTAAATTATTTTTATTAAAGATTTCATTATAAAAATTATGTAAATAATAATAATGAGTAATAATATCTACTCGTATATGGTAAATTTTTTCTAAAAAAAAAACATCTATTTCGAGAAGTTTAAAATCCCCTTAACTTTTTTACCTTAAGATTTTATGACATTTACTCATCGTGACTGATTGGTTTGCAAAAACTGGTTTTAAAATATCGATCCATATTTTATAAAAAATAAAATAAATGCAAACGGCAAGATTGCGGTTTTTAAAACAATAAAGAAACAATAATAAGAAACAATTGGAGCAAAGTCTGTTTGCAAAAAATGCATTTACGTTTTTTTATTATTCATTTTTTTAAATTTTATTCCGTGTTAATGAACTTTAAAACATCGGTGCAAGTGTATGTACCGTACATACATATATTATCCAAATAATTGACATGAATTTAGCTATAGTAAGTGAATATTAAATAGATAATATGTATTCTATTATGATTAAAAAAAATCAAAATTAAAAGCGTACTATGTATGTGTGTACTAAGTATACGTATAATAAAATTGATACGTGGGACGAGAAAATGTTTTCTTTTCGCTTTTCTATAGAAAACAATTTTAGATCAGTTTAAATAGAAAAATGTCGTCAACTGTTGTTTTCATTCTAATGAAATTAACTTTAGAAGCAGCAGATTTCATTTATTTATAGAAAAAGGTGATTGTCACGTTTTGAATATACCTGTATATGTATAAGAAAAACAAATATTTTTTGTTATATAAAAACATATAAATTCGATATAATTTTTTAATCATATCATATTAAGCAAAACAAAACAGCTTATTGAGTATCAAATGGAACAGAAACTTGTTACCATTCCTCACAAGTGTGCGTATGTTTTCTAATGGTCAATAACCGCTTAATAAACTACAAGAGTAAACCAGTTTTTTTTACGATGGACCTAAGCTTAAACAAAAACTTTTTAAAATTCGTTGATGTAGTCCATTCGTAATCAATCTCTATTTTCGCTTTACAACCAGTATATTTTAATTTACACTTACGTATACACCTAGCATACCTAGGTACGCCTAGCTCTATTTGTTTTAATTTTGGTACATCCTATTCTAGGGAAAGTGAAATTCGGTTAATTAAACCACCTTAAAACTGTAAACTTTTGTATCATAACATTTTTAGATTCTGTAACACTGGACCAGAACGTCTTAGTTTGATTAATACACTTAAATTGTTGATGTTTGAAGAAATGTGTGATACAGGCATTCCTTACAGCAGATGCTTATCTAGGAATGCTTTTGCTGGCTGGAGTTACACTTTCTAACTTTGTTCATACGTCTGATCTATGGAAAACTAATTCGTATGCTTTATATCGTGCTGTAATGGGTTTTCAGAGTTTCTGGGCTATTGAGGTAGCTACATAGCAGAAACCCACGTCACTCTTGACTAACAAACTTATCCCTACCGAAGAGGCACTAGAATTATCCAATACGTACTTTTCAAACCAGCGAAGTATGGAATTAAGATTTGGAATGTGATGCCATTACACTTCTTACCTAATCAATAGGCGATTCTATGCTGCTTTTTCACATTTTGGAAGAAGAGAAAAAAATCAAGGCAATCGTGTGGTCAAAGATTCGTGTTGCAAATACAGTATTTTGTGGAAATTGACGAAATATCGTGTATGACAATTTTTTTACACGTTGTAATTGATGTCAGGCTACAGTGTGTCATTATTAGGTATAGTAAATAAAAGACGTAAATTTTTTTTCAAATCCCAAAGAGCAACTGCCCTCTCGTCATCATCCATATCCGGCTTTTTTTGACATTTTTGTATTTTAATTTTTATTGGGAATTACTTTTATTGAATTATAATTAAATGTTATTTTTTGATTTTGAATAAATAATTTACGTATATTTTTGTGCATACCCGGGTATGTCTGTTACAGATAAAAGGGGTAAGTCACAAAAACTAATTGTAAATTTTGCTTAAATTCAAAATTTGAATATTTTATTTTTAAATTTTATGAAAAAAAAAAACAATATTTAGGAGCATTTTCTAAATTTTAGGACGATAGAATGTTTACAACAAAATATATCAATTTGAAAATGAAAAACATATCCGGGTATGTCGGTATTGACATAAAGGTTAATTGTGTAATACATTTTTTATTAGAATATTGCTCCTTTATTGCAACAGTGGCATAACTCAAAAAACAGAATTTTTCCGGAGAGCTGTTTTAAATTTCAATTTCCCATTACTTAACATTGAAATGGAAATAAACACTTTGCTCCTGCGCTCATAATTTTATATGAATCGCAAAGAATTTTTCACACAATATACATCACAATGTTTCGCATATTTTAGAATACTTCACTAAAAAATTACGTTTTTTGAGTTATGACACTGTTGCAATAAAGGAGCGATATAATAAAACGTGTTTTTTCTATAAACTCAAGCCTGTAATAAAAAAAAAATTCTGACTCAGTTGTCATGGTCACCACTTAAAGAGTGTGAACATAAGCTTACAATTTTTAGCCGATGCACTTCTGTTAAATTGTGTCTTGGCTATAACAGACCACTGTTATGTTATTAAAAGAGTAATGTAAAAGATAAAATGGCAAAAATGTTAGAAACAATTTAAAAATAATTAAATTATTGCACAAAAAAAATTATTTATTTGAATTAAATTACAACAACTTATAGAATAAGGCTGATTTTTCTCTTAGAGATACTCTAATTTGATACAATTCTCGGTATAAGAGATGCAAATATTAAAAGTCAAATATATTCTAAGCACATATTTAAGTTATTGTGTACAGAGTTATTTGACAACACCAAATGTGAGTAAAATTTGTTTTTGAAAAAATTTCTCATTTGTTCTGAACTGAATTTATTCTATTTTTTTCCTAAGATTTTAGAGGATATGTTTATTATTACAAAAAAGTCCGTGTTAGGAACCAAAAAGTGGAATTTTATTAGTAATAAAGTTGTGAGTATTTAATTATTTTCAATATGTAAACTCATTGTTGACACTGTGTGTACATTTTACAATTTAAATTTATACACGTCGCCGCCAAACGTTTTTTATTATTTTTAACTAAACATTTTCATTTATGAACCTCTCTTCTTTTAAATTCGTATTTATTTATTTAAATTGTTTATGCAATTTGTTGTCGCTTTTATTCTTTGATTTATTAAAACGATGATACGCAAAAAAATGTATACAAAATATATGAAATAGAGATCCAACAATATCATCATTATCGATCATGATGAATTGGCATTTCCATATGAAGCAAAAATATTAAACTTGCACACCAACTACGTACTTAATAGACGGTGCAAACTAATGATTAATATTTGTAATAATATATACGTACGTACAATATTTTAAATAAGTATTTGATAAATCAATCACTTAGATAAGAGCTGATAAAAAAGACGTGACAAATATTTGTCATTAAAAGCATTAGTCAACGCATAGATTTATAAAGAATGCTCATTTAGTCCAACATGAATTTTGATATAAGTTTGAGTGAAATTTTCTACCACCAGGTTATGCTTCCCTCACGTAAATACATTTCTTAATAATATTATCTAAGTTGTTTGGTATTTTATGACATCAATAAAATAATTTTTATTAACTTATCTTTTTGAAAAAGAAATTAATGCATTATATGTACATAATAAGTTTCCTTTTTCCTAAATACTTTTTTAAAATTACGTATTATTTTTTTTAAATGCATTTCTTATCAAATATTTTATTATACTTGTGCATATATGTTAATAGTGTTTTTTAAACAAAAAGCTGGAAATAAAAAACTGAGTAATAGAGACGTTTAATTTGTTTTTCATTACAGCTAGACGATAACAAAAAAACAAAAAAAAAACACTAACGTTGTTGAAATACTTTTAAGTATTTTTATTTTAATTTATCATTTATTATGATATATATATATATATATATATATATATATATATATATATATATATATATATATATACATACATACTTCACACACCCCTTCAAGTCAAATATTTTTTTATTTAAAAGCATATAATTTATAACTTTCACATGAGTAGGAAGAAGTTTTGAAAACAACTTACGCGAATTTTATTATATACTTTACAACTGTGTGACATACATATACTCGTACATACCATACATATACGTCTCCATGTATTTTTTGTTATTTGATTTTAGGTTTTACGAAAAGAACTTATCTATATATATATATAAGGCCCTGAGTCAAAAAAATGCGAGAAGTGATACATCGATAGGCGGCATCGAGTACAGCAAGAATCTGTTTTTGTACGTCTAAAAAACCGATTTTTCATACCCTAACGCACTTATAAGCTTATAACTTAGCAAATTTGGAAAGGAATACGAATAAAGCTTTTGAATGATATACTAAAGTTTTAGGTAACCTTGAGAGAGGAATCTGTCTGTATTTCTCAAGTGAACACATTTTTTTCCATAATTTTAAGCTTAGATATGTTATATGTAAGTTTACGTAACACCTTAGCTACTAAATAACGAACCTACCTTATAAGCAAGGTCGATTAGTGGTGACATACCATTATCTGTTTACTTTATTCATAGTATCTATATACAGAGTGGACAAATTTGAGATTAGGAAGTAAATTGGCTGTAAAATGATGAAATGTCAAGAATTGAGCTGTCAACCTTTGACACTTATTTAGTAAAAATTGCGAAATTTTAACTATTGAACGCTGCACTCTTGAACAAAGAATTTTAATTGTGAACATTTACTATCGAAATGGTGAAAACTTTACTGTATCACTTCGTAAAATTCGAGCAGCTTTCCTCGTAATCAGACTCCTTCTGAGACCGATGTGTGTAATTTAATCGCTAAATTCGAGTCTCACGGTACTGTTGCTCACAAAAGATCGAAACAATACACTCGTAGCAAAGTGTTGAGAATGGGCCTTGAACATAAGCTCGTCGACTTTCGCAACAATTGGGCATCACCAGAGGAGCTTTGCGCAAGATTTTGTGTAAAAATCTTCATCAACTCGTTCAAGAATTAAAGCCAGCCGATCATTGTTTGCGTCGAACGTTTGTGAAGTGGCTGCTTGAACTGGACGAATACAACGCATTTTCAACAAAATCATCTTTAGTAATAAGGCCTATTTTCAATTAGGTGGATACATAAACAAACAAAATTATCACATATGGGGCTCACAAAATCCACAAACAGTCCTTGAAAAACCATTACATCCAAGGAAAGTGACCGTATGGTGCAGTTCGTGGTTAGGCGGCATCATCGGCCGGTATTTTTTCGAAAATTAGCAAGGAAACGCTGTCACCGTGAATTCTCTGAGTTACCAAACCATGATAACTAATTTTTTGTGGCCACAATAGGCTAATGTTGACATCGGTGACCTTTGGTTGCAGCAGGTCGGCGCCACAAGCCACACATCAGCCAGTCAAACAATTCAGTTATTGCAGTTATTTCTCGGCCATGTTTTTTTTATTTAGCGATATAAATTGGCAGCCTCGTTGTTGTGTTTTAACGCTGCTGGATTACTTTCTCTGGGGCCATTTGAAAGACCGAGCTTAGGTGAACAGACCACAAACAACTGACACTCTGAAAGATGAAATTCGGCGCTGCATTGACGATTTTCTGCCGACGTGCTAGAGGTTTACTTTTACCCGACATCATATTCCATTATTAATTCCCATATTTCTATTTTATATTGGTATGAATAAAACTGAATTTGTAAAAAAAAAAATTGTTTTAAGCCAATTTACTTCCTAATCTCAAATTTTCCCGCTCTTTAATTAGAAGGCTAGCATATTTCTTGGTATCCCTTTTACGCCCGTTCTACTGCACCGAATTAGAACCCAATGGGTAACCCAATTAAACCCACTCGGGTTTTAAAGTGTTTTATATTTAAAAAAAAACCCGTGTGGGTTTTTTCCACTGGTTTTAGTATTTTTTTACAAATAAAGTAATCAAAATTTACATAACAAATTAATTCGGTCCATTTTTTTTAACTCAAAAAAGATAATAAATTAACAAATTTATTAAAATAAAAATTTTTCATTTAAGTGCTTACATTTTTTCCCCACGTCTGATCCAATTTCCGTATCTCGTCGTAGAAAAACTTATCGTCTTTTAACGCGATCTACTTTGAAGCCGATTTTATAATTTCTTCAAAGTAAGTGATTCGGTGACATACTGAAAATTACTATATCCATCGAAACAGGCAATAATCAGAGCGAAAAGTGTTCTGAGAATACGTCGGGTGCGTCAATTGATCGTTTCTAACAATTGTTTGCCAACTTTTACGGCGTTAGACGAGCGTTGTCATGCAAAAGACCTGTCTGTATTCCCGCCGTCTTTCTCATAGTTCACAGTTCCAACGAAGAGTTGCAGTCCGCTCCGATGACTGAGTTTTAGCAGCTCATAGTACACAATCTATCCCAATAAGAGTGCAAACCAAATATCACTTAGAGCGCAAAATTGCATTATGAATACTAAAACAATACAATTGTACAAACAAACCAAAAATATTGTCAAAATGAACGAAACTTGGAAGCGGTTATATAACCCAGTGGCTTGGGGTTTTTTTTTTCAACCGGCTGATTGTGTCAGCCGCTAAGTACACTAGTAATAATTATACTGAGTCACCATTGATTTTATTCTAATAAAACTAATTGAAGGACATTTTTGTGTCCTGGAAATTTAGTAATATTATGTACTTAGAATATGAATTAAACAAACACACTTTGAAATGTCCAAACAAAAGTTTTTATCTACCTTCCCTTCAAAATCCTTTTAAATTATTGTGCGTTTTAAATACAAAGCGATCTTTCTACAATCTACAATTAGAAAGTAATAATTGGGGGTTACTCCAAAGATGTCAAGTGATTCTTTATGCCTTTTTTATTTCATTAACAATTCACATAGGATTTCCACCTGTCTTTTTCAAGCTTGGGCTGGCTTGGTCTCACTCAGCTTCTCTGTAGATACCATTTTACGGTTACCTCTATAATGTCATCATCGGGTTTCTTCAGAGTGTGCCAAACCAGCTTTAAATTCTTCGCATAATTGGAGCTTGATAAGTTCTTTGCTATAAGGAATGGTTGGATATTGTGTCTTACCAAAATATTTAAAGAATTTGCCATAGTTGATGAATGCCGTGAATGCTGTGGCATCAAATTTTGATACTGAAATAGAAAGCTTGCTGTATTAGCGATAATATGCATAATATTCATTTTGGCGATGTTTGTTTATACGAGTCTGCATGTGCAGAATCAAGTTTTCATTGCATATTGTTATGATTACGAGCTAAATAGCAGGTGTTTTAAGCCTGAGTGCCTTCCAGGCTGAAATCTGGGTCATTGCCATGTGTGCGAACATCAACCTGAATAGTGGGCTCAGGGGTCCAATTAATATATTCTCTAGCAGCCAAGCTGCCTTAAGGGCACTTGGCACAAATCGTATGACATCTACACCCTTATCATGGTAGGCGACACGTAATCGTTTTTCGATATTTTTGTAATAGATTAAAGACAAATTTTGATTGTTTTTTTTAATCTAGGACGAAAGTGTCGAAATACGACAACAAATACGCCAACCACGATAAGAGCCCTATATTGGTCAAATATTCCTACCAAAGGCTTTCGCTTAAGAATAAAATCCAGTTGTTTTTGGTTCCTGAACAATGTGTGATAGATGGTAACAAAGCAGCGGATGCATTGGCTAGGAGAAGTTCCATGACACCCTATATTAGTCCAGAACTTTACTGTGCGGCATACTGTGTGTAGGGAAAGCAAACGCAACACATATTCATCTCGTTTAAAGGCATTTCGATTTACGTCTTATATTTTCAGAAACTATCTAAATATAAAATCGGCTTAAATGTTGGAGCGCCTTAAAAGACGAGAAGTTTTTTTGAGACGGGATTTGGAAATTGGCTCAGGCGTGGGGAAAAGATGTTAGCAGATATTGGATAAATTTGTTATTTCATTATCTTTTTTGAGCTCAAAAACAGGACAAATAATTTTGTAGTCCCAATACATAACTTACACTTATTTTTGTTGTAAATAAACTACAAAAACATTTAAATAAAAAAAAACCCACTCGGATTTTTTTAAATATAACACCCAATAAAACTCGGCTGGGTTTAATTGGGTTACCCAGTGGGTTGCCAGCCTTGTTCATAACACACAGTTGAAGAAAACATTGAACAGCTGTGGAAAAAGATACATTCTTGTCTAACCCAAGTTTAAATAAAGATTGATCAAACTTGATTGATTGATTGCCATTATACAGAATGTGACATCTCGTGTCTAGCTTTAGCTAAAATTTTACATTTAAAACTATTGCAAGAATAGGAGCACCTTGATTTAAAAACAATTTGAATTTGTTCTGAATTGTACTTTTAAATCGATGAAGGGAACCTTCTTCGTTATACCATAAGTGCCGGGAACAAGTTGTAGTCTTATAACAATTCGTCTTAAGTGTATGGGCATAATAAAACAACAAATTTAATAATAAAAACAATTTATTTAACACCTCTTCTATTAGAAATAATCCGTTTTGCGATGATAAAAAAGTCATCAAGTGTAAAAATATAATTTACAACCAACAAAAACGTCAAATAAAATTTAAATGAATTAAGTGTTAACTACAAAAAACTGATTGATAGGGGAATAAGTTTATTAAAAAAAATCGTAAATAACAACTCATATAATTAGAGAAGTGTTTGGCGGCTGTTAAGGAAAGAAAAAGGTGCAATAATTCGAAAAAAATGAACGGTCTTTAAGAAATTATAATAAAATACGTAATCTAACTGCAAAAGCATAATCTAACTTTAATTACAAAAAATATTTGTAATTGAAAATAGTTTTGTTTTTTGTACAAAACTTGTATAGTAAAAGTCAAAATGCGCAAATAATGTTGAATTTCATATTTCAAAAATCACTTGATTTTCATATATAAATACATAGATAAGTACAAAATAATTTAAAAAACTCTTAATTATCACAAAAAATCTATTAAACATATAATTTTAATTTATTTGTCTGTCATTTTGCACGAGGATAAAGAAACATACTTAAGATAGAAGTACATACCGCGCGTTTGTGCACGTATGAGCTCTAGACTTCTGTTAAAAAAAGTTAAACTATTGTATTTGCATAGAACGAGTTACATAAAAAACATTTTGACGCGTTGGCGACAGAAAGTTGGTTAACTTTTAACTTTTTAACGGATTGTGTATTTTTGGCAGTTATCACAACTGACAATAAAAAAATAAATTAAACGAATATGAATCATTTTTCAATGTACTCAATAAATAAAAAACAGCTGACGGAAAATGTGTTTTTAACGCGCCTTGTGTAACGTGCGAATTTTCTTGTGCGTAAATTCTGAAACGCACGATAGTTGTCGACAAATTAATGCGTGTTATGTACTCTACCTTTAGTGCTCTGCTTGTTATAGGAGCTGTAATGACTATACACCAGCAATGACTGAATGACTTTATTTATCAATCACCAATAATCATAAAAAGAGCTGATTGCGCAGGCATGCCATGTAAGAAAAAGCAGTTTAATATAAATTGTTGTTCTGAATTCAAAAAAATATCGTAATAAATAACAAGGTACACTCTTAAACTAGAAACAAAAATCATTTTATCAGGTTAAAAAAAGAAATTTGGAAAATATAAAGCACGTCAGTAGAATAGTGACAGTTAAACTACGTCAGTCACAGAAGGTTAAACTAAAAACTGAATTAAAAAATAAAATTGTCAGAGCAATAGTTGATGTTTATGTGAGTGAATATGCCCATGCAATCAATTCTGGAGAGATTTCCGAAGATGTTTCAATAACATGTGAAATTTTGAAAAATTAAAACTTGTAATATTCCTAAATGATACTCAAAAGTCAATTGCAAATAAATGTAGAATATATGTAAATATTGGGTTTTCAAAAAAGTTCTGTCACTAATTTGACTAAAAATTAAACAACTTTTTTATATTTGAAACGAGCTTTTTTAAGCCAAATAGGTGCCTTCTGGATCGAAAACCGTCAACCAGTGTAGAACTTCTGGGTTTTTAAGCGAAAAATTCATCCAAATGCATTTTGCAGGCATCTACGGAATTTAAATTTACACCATTAAGAGGTTTCTGCAGAGATCGAAACAAATGGTTATCTGATGGTGCAAGGTCCAGGCTATATGCTGGATAATAATTTCTGAGGGGTCATCAAAGGTGAGTGTGACCTGGCTTTGTCCTGATGGAACAGAACATCTTTTCTATTGATCAATTCAATCTCGTTAATTATTGACAGTAGAGTAATTCGAACAGGTTGTAGAAGCTTGTAATGAGCAATTCCCTTCCAAACCTACCAGACACAAAACTTTAGCTTTCTTGGTGTCAATTCTGGCTTTGCCACCTTCTGCAAAACTTCATCTTGTCTCGTCACATTATTGTTGTACTTGATCCACTTCTCATCGATTTTAATTATTCGCTTCAATATGGTTCGAATTTGCTGGAAATTCGGTCCATTCAATTATTCACTGTTAATTCATGCGGCACCCAAACAACGAGCCTTTTTGTGTATCCAGCTATTTTTAAATGGCTGATAACTGTTTGGTGATGAATACCTAGTTCCCTAGTAACGTCCATGCTGCTTATGTGCCGGTCTGTCTCCATGATGTCATTGACCTTTATAGAGATTGGTCAGCCAAAGCGAGGTGTATTTTAACATCAAAATTAGACGTAGGTTCAGGTTGCTATACCAGAGTTTCTTCAATGGTCTCATTGAGGTTGCGTTTGCCAGGATTTCTAACCTAGAGGAAGCATGCTGTTTTCTATGTTTCAGGACATATCTTTTATGTTTAGGATCTTTTTCTATTTAGTTTCGTGTCTTTTCTCTTTTTTCTCCTTTTGTATCTTTTCTCCCATTTCTTTTCTAAAAAGCTTCTACAATGGACTGCTGTTTGGTCTCTAACCTAACTTAGCCTAGTTTTTATAATACAATAATGTCAACATTAAGATTCGCTCTTGAACAAGAAATGCAACTCTAAGAAAGGTTATATAGCTTTTCTAAAAATGTTCTTTTTTTAAATGCTCTTTCTTTTCTGAAAATGCCCTCATAAAGTGTACAAATGTTGCATATTTTGTCCTTAAAAAAAATCACGGGGTAAAAACATTGATTAGAATGATTTCTGTAAATAACATTTTTGATAACCTGTTAGAGTCATCTTCATTATCTGATGATCCAAAGTTTTTACGACTTTTTTTGTGTTAATTTCTAACAATAAAAAAGGCAACATTTTAATAGGAAGATATGAACACTTTTTAGTTTTTACATTTTTTAACGACATTTTTTTCCAAAAGGAAAACGCCATTTGATATAATTTCGAAAAGGTGTAGTCACCTTTTATTGATTTTTATTCCTATGAAATATTTATATTTAAGTGTGTAGCAAAACTGACCTAATCTCTCTCCGCTTGTAAAATTCATGAATAATCAAGAACTTGTGTTGCTTTGTTTCGTTTTTTTTTATACTTTTAATAAATTACTTTGACTTATATTTGTTGTAAATACTATCTGTGCCAAAACTAAGTGGAAACCCGCATTCTCTGTAATTTAGTTTATATTTCAGTCTTTTAAATGCGATTAATTTAAACATTTTATATTTTGTTGGGACTGTATTTACGGCTTTATAAAATCCATAAAAAGCACCAACAAAACTCTTACAACAATTAAAGATACACAACAGAAACGAAAAAAAACTGTATTTTCTACGCGTCAAAAATAAGTATACAAGGCAAAAACTTATGCGATAAGAAAGAATAAAGTAGAAATATTTGGGAAGTGATACCATTTTTCTAATAGACGCAATCGAGTACAACAAAAATCTAATTTATAAATTTTCATAAAAACGGTTTTTCGTACCTTCAAGCACTTATAAGTTAATAACTTGGCTAAATATTAACTGATTTTAAGAAATAGGAGGAACAGACCTATTAAACGATATATACTTTACTTAGGTAAACTTGATAATTGTGCGTATTTATCAAGCGAACACATATTGTACTATATTCTTTCTAAATTTTTCAAGTTTAGAGATATTTTTACACGCTATTTTATATAGGACCTATACTATTTTTGGATTTATTAAAGTAGTATGTTTAGTAATGAATAAAATGATACATCACATTTTAAAATCGGATGGAGATTGACGGAATTATAGCACCTGTTTGGTAAAGCACTTCATGAAAAAATAATGTGATATTAACAAAAAATAGAAAAAAGTTTTTACAACTAAATTTTTGCAACAAAAACAAAAAGTGCTCTATATTTTATGGGTCAAAAAGAGTAAAACAGTTCATAAAAAAATCCTGTGATTATTAACAGTTATACAAATTTTTTCAATTTCAAGTAATCAAAAATATCAATTAGCAAGATCTTACAAGAGGTGCTTTGCCAATAGGTGCTATAACTCTATCAATTTCCATCTGATTTTAAAACATAAAGTATCATTATCATCGTATTTGAAAGACTGAAATATAAACTAAATTGCAGAGAATGCGAGTGTCCACTTAGTTTTGGCACTGATAGTATATAATTTGAATTATGGACACAAAGAAAAGGTGGTTTTAAATAATATTTTGTTTGTTTGTTTGACACAGGTCCCATTGGACGTTTTTATTATTTTTTTTTAGTTTCTCTTGTAGGACACAACTGGCGATACATGGACGTCATTGCCTGCAAATAACATTAACAAAGTTGTCATTTATACTATACAAAGTGTAATTGTTGTTATTATTGTCTTTTACAATATTCATTAAGTTCTTTTTTGACTATTTCAATAGTGGTTTTAAGTAGAACAAAAACACTGTTTTAGTATCGCGTGCTATACTTGTTCGGCTGCCGTAGAAAAATAGTGTTTGTTTTCCCTCAAAATGATATAATAAATATACATTGACTTGTTGAAAATATTTAAGGAAGAAGAGAGGTAAACATTTCAAAATTAATATTTCAAATTCATTTTTCTTAGAAAATGTTTTTGTATTTACATTTTAAATATCTAGGTCACCTCACCACCAATCCTCCACAGTTTTTATATATTCTTAAAAAATTTCAATTTCTTTCAAATTACACGACATATTATGTATGTATGTATGTATGTATAAGAGTGAAAATATGCAATTAATACTAACACGCAAGCCATGTAGCGTGTCGATAAATGCAGTTGACCAGTTTTTATTTCTCTAAATTTTGAATGCTTTTGTCGACAATTTCGTCTAAATACTTTTTTATTTAATTTCATAATGTTGTTGTAGTGAAAGTTTTTAGTTTGTGTTTTTTAATTAATGGTCTAATGATATTTATTATATGATATTAATCATACAATCTTTTTAGTAAAACAATTTAACAACACTTTTAAGATTATTAAAAGATAAAAAGGAAATTTCGAATAAAATTTACTCATTTGCAAATGTTTTAGAAGGAATTTGGTTTTTTTAAATAAGATTGTTTTTAATCTAAAAAAAAAAATGCAGGCTCTTTAAAACAAACGGAGTAATTGCCAAGCTACACAAACTATGCCGGTCTTGGCAGTTATTAAATGCAATAAAAATAAAATTTTCAATTCCAAAGTCTAATCAACACTTTTTTTTGTATGGAAACGAAACAATGCTCTCATAACCGCTGGGGGCACAAACAAAATTTAAGTTTTTACTGTTGGTGAAACCTCCCTCACAGTTGGATCCCTAACTCCGAGCTACACAGAATGTGCAAAGAGATATCAATTGAGTCAAAGATGGCTTGCAGAAAACGGAAATGGATTCTATACACGCTGCAAATACATTCAAATATAAGCTTTAGACTGGAACCCACAAGAAACTCGTTATAGAGGACGACTGGGTGTAGAGAATCATTGCCTAGAAGTTTGATCAATGAAAAAGCCTGTGAATGAGGATCTCGGCTGGAAACAGATCAAAGGTATATCTAGAGATTGTAGTAAATTTAAAGAATACGCTTCTTAAGCGGCGCTACCACGATAAACAATATTTATAACATACAAAACTGAATAAGAGTGTGTGACATATGGTGGATCAGACAATCGAACATGTCTTAAAACAACGATTGGGCAATGAAAGCGAAATATTTTTTGGCTGTGAAAGGAAAGTGGAGAACCTATATTTGGTGAACTAAAATACTACGAGCTTTTAAATTGTATAAGAACTATAGGGGCTATTTGGTATTTCCGTGACTTTATATTTCCAGCATAGTAACTTTTAGTGTAATATTGCGCTTGTTAATTGATGTATATTACTGGAAATGTGGTTTTAAATATGGAGGAACATTAACATGTCATTCCCATCGACTACCCAATCCACCGGGTTTTATTGGTTCTTTTGATGGTTGTTTTTTTTTTTTTGGTTTCATTGGGTTTTATAACTGCTTCTAAATTTTGTTCAAGTCGACAATATTTCTTGTTTGTCAATAAGTACAATTACGTTGTTTTATTATTTATAATGCACTTTTGCACTATTGGTGGGATCAAGGCTGCGTTGTGTACTATGAGCTGCTAAAACTTCGTTTGAACAATGCATTATAAGAAAATTAGCCGGAATATAATGACAGGCATGACTAAGTCATTCTTTTGCATTTCCGGCACCGTTCGACCTTATGTGGCAAAAGTTTCAAAACAATTATTCAAAACGGTCAAATGTCATATCTCATTATATGGCCTTTCTTTATATGGCATGTCGCTCTAACGGTCTGTTTGAATTATAGAACATATACGCTTTACAGTGCAAATGATCTCGTTCTAGGGCTAAAAAAAAAAACGTGAATTCACTGTTTTTTAACAAAAAATGTAAGGAAAGCAAACGCAATATATATTCATCTCGTTTTACAGCATTTCGATTTACGACCTACATTTTCAGAACCTATCTAGGCTGTGTAAAGACATATGAGTTTATCTTTTAGCATGTCATCAAAACACTGCCTGTGAAAAGTTGGAGCGCCTTAAAAGGCGAGAAGTTTTTCTGAGACGGGATTTAGAAATTGTTTCAGAGATGGGGTAGAGATGTGATAAATGAATAAATTTGTTATTTCAATATCTTTTTTGAGCTAAAAAACGGGCCAAAATAATTTGTAGTCCCAATACGTATATTACACTTATTTTTGTTGTAAATAACTTACGAAAATCTTTAAAAAAAATTGGGTTATCCAGTGAGTTGCCAACCATGTTTTGGAGAGATAAAATTGTGATTTGAAGCAAAAAGGATATTATCTAGCAAAGAAAAATAAGAGATTTTTTCGTCAATCAAAGGGCTTTGAGAAAAAGCGCATTTTTTGAAGAAAATAAAAATCTAGAAAACACTGAACATATATGGTGTTTCTTTAAGACAAGCGACAAAAATTGAGTGTTTTGTAGACAAGCGATTCAACCTGCTTGTCTTTCAGAAACACCACATAAATTTATCGAGCGCTAAAGAGAATATGTCGACTAGTAAATGGCTTTTTTTTTAACGAAAAAATACATTTTATTCGAAAAGTCACGAATTAGTAAAATTTGGTTTTTCTATTTCTGAAGAATAAAATTTTGTGTAGATTATTTTGAAAATACTACATAGTCAAGTATACTAGGAGTTAGGAGAAGAATATGCCCTTGATAAAAAATCCGTATCTGGAGAATGATAGAATAAATAATATTTTGATTTAAATTTTTGCTTTTTTGTAATGTTTATTTTAAAAATTCAATTTTCAAACGAAAAATTACTTTTAGCCTTGCCAAAGTCAATACTTTTATTTTTAATTAATTTTGTATAATTTCCTTCTAATATGTTTAAACATTTATTAGCAAATGAAATACGTTTTCTTTTTTTTTAATTATTCCTCTATTGTTTCTGTTGCTGTTGTTTTAATCTTTTGACACCTAAATATTGTTGTTGTTATTGTTGTATAATAATAATATTGTAAATACTCAACGTCGTACATATGTATATTATTGTGCTTATTTATAATCGCATGGAATGTTCTTTTTAATTTTCATTATGATACAAAACCAGTTGTTGTTGTTGTTATTTGGTTTTGTTGTGTTATTAAACATTTTATCATGATTTCCTGTAATCACATTTGGACTCTGCTGTTTGTGTCGCTCACAACTTTTCTAGATTTCCAGTTGTCCAATAGCAGGTACATAACATACATATATTGCCGGCATTTTTGTGTATGGCCAGAATTGTTAATTTTCCTTAATGAGAAAATATTTTTGACCAAATATACAAAAACATTCGACAAAGATCAGTTAACCTGGAATATTTCGCAACAAATCTTATAAAAAAGGCTACATTAGGATGTGTACTTAAGTAACGAATATCGTAATCTCGTATTTGAAGTATATTATGTTTTAAAAGACATTATTGATGTTAAATTTAGGAAAAGCTATTAGAAAAAAATTGACAATAATTGGCAATTCACTAATAATTTAGTAAGCATGACGCATGACCTTTTTAAAATGCTTTTTAGTTGTTTGATTATAATTTTAACTTTTTTATTGAATTAAATTGTATTAAAACAGTAATTTAAAAGAATTGATTCTATACAATTTTTAACATACATATGTAAACAAATCTATTCTATTCTATTCTATTCTATTCTTACGGTCCAACGTCCATATACGACTGTGTAATCTACTTTTAAAATAGATTTTGGATTGTTAATCTCCGAATGCGGTTAAAATATGTCTCAATTTAAATATGGATGCTTCTATAGGCATTATTTTTGAGTTTTATAACTTTGGCAAATTTTACGTAAATATTTAAATCGATTCTGAAATATCAAGTTAAAATATTTAGCTATTGCCCGCATTAGTATGTCAGGACCATATAGGGCTGCAAGATTTGAAATCAAAAAAATTAAATCAAATGATGAAAAATCAGTACACATTTTGCTAAAAACAAACGATCTTACGATATATATTTTCATAAACAATGTACAGTTTGTCTATAACTTTTTCGTCCTGTTTCAGTGTTTATTACAATATTTAAATTCATTACAAACCTTTGGTTATACAAATTTGGCTTTGTTATCAACAAGTTTTCAAAATTTTTACTCACAGTTCATTGCTCTCTTTTTTCCAATTCAGAAACATTAAATTAAATATCATAGTTTAAATTGAGAACATACCTCAATATATGCTACTATTGAAGTCAAAGCGACATAATTTTTTTTTATAAATAAAGCAGTTACTACAAATTGTTTAAGCTATAGATCCGTAAAAGTTTTCGTAGCAGCAATTTGTTTCGAAGTCGCTTGATTATCTGATGCATATTAATAATTATTAAGTCATTCTCTTCGTATAACAGTACCTATATTATGCACAAAACCTAATGTGCTACCTGATTCATTACTTGAATAATTTACTGAAAAAGACTGACAATTGAAAGAAACAAATTTTTATTGTTGCATAAGTAGTTTACGTTAGGCCTTTCGATTACTGGACTTCTGCTAAGCCAACGTGTTGGTACATGACGGAGCATTTCGCTACACTATAAATACCAAAATACAAGTATTTCTTTACGACTTGATGTTCGCTACATCGATAAGCTAAATTCATTTCCTTGTTTTAACTCCACAGAAAACGTGTTGGCATTTAAATTGATCGTTAATATTATTCGCATAGAAACTTGTTATATTTTCTAACTTTCTTAGTACTTTCACAGAATACTGTGATAACTCTGGAACACTTCCATATTTCACAAATAAAACCTGGTGGAGATTTTGAATCAGTAAGTGTTGGCTTAAAAAGCTTGGTGGAAAAGTTTGGCGAAACGTAGCTTTAGCTTTTTCTTTATTTTTCAACATGATTTCCTAATAGCTCGATACACTTTTTCCTTATTTAACAGCGCCGACACCCTATTTATTGTAAGAACTGCATAGCTTCTTAAAATAGCCATCAACCGCAGATTTTACCTCTTCAATGTTGTAAAATATAGTTACGAAAATGAAAATGCTAAAGACAAAATTCGCCACGTCAGTGCTTATTATGAGCCTTTAGTTAAAAAATGTGTTGGTTTGTGTCAAGGCTTAAAAACTTCTAAAATTATCTGTACTAATTAAGAGTGCTGCCAAATGCATGGATCGGTTACTTTTTGTGTTATGTTAGTACATTTGAATTAACGGCGAAAAATCGAAGATTCATGTCCGTACTAGAACATTCTAAACTAAGATGAAATACTATACTATTTTGATTTGGCTGTCAAGAAGTAAAGTCTGTTTGTATTGTATACGAGCACTTTAACTACTCCCCTTTCTTTTTTGGAAATAATAAATACAAAATTATCGCACGCGCGTTACAAAAACAGACCTTGGCCTGCTTGCAGATAGCACTGTTTCGACTGCTTTCAACATGACTCTTTTTTAATCAAGTCCAATTTTTGATTATTGCTTTGTGTCAGGTGTAAAGTAGTGAATCCATGGTGAAGCCATGATTACGAATCGACGCAGAAACAGGGCTTTATTGCAGTGAAGCATCACCAAACACTCTATTGAAACATCGCCATGACGCTGTTTTTGTTAATATGCAATATATAACACTCTTTTAAATGTCTTATCACTTCAGCTAGCTCACGTACCTTTAGCTAGTTTGTTATATAGTATTAGCAGCTTTTACGGTCTCGTTTAAACTGCCTTTCGTTGAATCTCGTTATAGTCGTAAACGAAAGAGCATATTCCTCCAGAAAGGAATCTAATTGGCTTAAATGTTGGTTGAACTGATGAGACCTTTCAAATGAAGGTATTGAAACACATTACAGTGACAATTTTTTTTCCATGTTCAACAAATTCATTGCAGTACTTTATTATTTAATGGGTTTAAAAAGGGTTATTATTATTAATGGGTTTGAAAGTTAAGACTTAAGTTTTCTGAGGCTGCCATTTTTCACTTTTTAAAACCGCAAACATATTTTCGGTTATCCTGCTCACCCATATATATCACCATATATATATATATATATATATATATATATATATATATATATATATATATATATATATATATATATATATATATATATATTTTTTTTTTTTTAACTTCCAAATAGAGATTTAATCCATTGGCATGACTGTAGGGAAAGTTTACGAGCACTCAATTCAATGTGAGCAAGACCAAAGAGAGAATGCAATGAGTATGAGAGAGTATTGCTTGAATGGACATTAGTGTTATAGCTGTTGTTGTTGTTGTTGTTGTTGTTATTGTTGTTGGTATTAATCGTAACCTTGACATTCGTTTCAATTTTTTACCTTATTTTTGCTTTCACAATCGTATTTACATTACAATCCGCACTGCTCGTTCATATAGAAGTAGTATTATAAGTAAAGCAAGTTTGTATATGAGAATACACATATTTATGTTGTACGTGCGTGCTTATGCAGTGTAGTAAATGCTTGCAGACAATTCGATTTTTATTAATTTTATTTTTTAACAATTGGTTTTTTAGTTTTCCTTTCTTTTTTAAATAAATTTCGAGTGTAAATGCATACAAGCAATTGGAAAAAAAATAAATATCTGACAATGACATACAAAAATGAAACCAAAGACATACCATACAAAATAAGTCTGTATTGTATGTTGTGATATACATAAATATAATAAAAATTATTGTTGTATGCTAATAAATTTAAGTGATTTTTTTTAATAATTGTATATACTTTTATGGGTAAAAAATTAGAAGTGTGTCTCTGTTATATTGGTTAGTGTTGCTTGTATCTGACATGACCCTGACTGACTGACGTTAAGTATTTCAAAATAGAATTATTATTATTATTATTGTTTTTTTGCTTATTTATTGTTGAAATATTGTATTCTTGTCAATGAAAACAAGTTTTTGCTAAGAACAAATTTAGGCATATTTTTTAAGATTCTTAGAAACGTTTTTGCATGTCACTTCCTTTACATTGTTGGTGAAATATTGTGTTTTGTATGATTTCAAAATCAATATAAATATGCAACGTCACGACTATGTGAAGGCTTAGTTAGTTAGGTAAAGACTTGTTAAAAAAATATTTTTGTAAAAAATAGTTAGCCAAGCTTACATACACAGTGACTTACACTGTCCCAGTATTTGTGTATAATTTGTTACAATTTGTTGCCGTAAATCAGAAAAAACTTTGCAAACAAAATATGTCAGTTTGACTACGGTAGTGTATACTGATGCTAAAGGCCCAATTAGTCTAGAAGTAACTTAGACGGGACGTAAAAGTAACGTAATCAAAACGTCAAATGTGGTTGGTTAATGAAGTAAAAACGTGTCAGCTGTTTTCAACTGTGCGTGTGTAAACAACAAAAGAAACAAGAAATAAAAAATAAATTATAATTTAATTCATGCTCTTGCATTAATTAATTATAATTTAAAACACACACTTTTAAATTTTTCTTTATTTATTTCATTTAAGTGCGAATTCTTTTCTTTTAGCTGACACGTCACGTCTACATTACTTCTAGACCAAATGGGCTTTAAGGGTTTACATCAAGGGTTTTCTCTTCAAAGCACACAGTAAAAATTCACTAACACTACTGCACAACAAAATTCTCTTTATGGTCACCTTTGTTTTACATGATGGCTTAATGAGTTGGAACAGTTCATAAAATAGTTGCACTTATCTTTCTGCAAATACTAAAAAATATCGATTTGTAGAGACCATGTAATTTGTTAAATTCTTTTCGATAACTATGGTTATATTCAATTTCTTTTTTTTTAATTACAAACTCAAAGTATTTACTTAATTAGTCATCCATCAAATGGAAATTTATATCTTTTGGGAATATTTGTATCTGCATTTAAAATATATTTTCAACCATAACAAAATTTTTATTAAAACATGAAAAATTATTTTTTTGTATACTTTGTGGAATTGGGTAGTTTGAAATGTAAATTCTCGTATGATTGAGAATTTTTTCACTTTTGTTTCGTGCAATTAATTCTAAATTTACGATGAAAAATAAATAATGATACACCTGTTGATTTTTAGAATTCAATTTCGAATTTAAACAATTAATTTTACCTAGAAAATGAATATCTTTAACGGTTTTCTCTTTTTTTTTGTTATTAATATAAACATTATTATTAGGTTTCTCTCTACTACGATAATCACACATAACCATGAATTAAATATTAAACATATGCTGTATTTCTCAATAGCTGTTGTTTTCAATTTTCTTTTGAATGTTACACAAAAAAATTCAATAAATTTTAATTGAACGAAACATGGGGTGTGGGGAGGACTTAGGAATGGTGTTTTTTTTTTTAAGAATTTTGTATTTAATAAGTACTTATAGGTTAAGTGCACCTAAGGTCGGCATATACCAGTAATCGGCAATTTTTTATTTATACTTAAATAACTAAGAATAAAAGTAATTATGTATTAAAGTAAAGCTAAATAAAATTTATAAATATTCTCAGCTTTGCATATATTAAGAACAATTTGAGCTTAGATAAGTATTTTCCTCTAAATAGTGACTGCCTTTCGGTTTTTACAAAAATGCATGTTTTCTTAGCAAAAAATTAGTGAGAATTCGAATTAATTTAATGTCAATAATTACTTTAAAATAATCAATTTTTAATCGGAAATGTTTTTTGAAGGTAGAAAACTATTGAAATATGGCTATAAATTAAAAGAGTTAAAAAAGTTACAGCTGGTTTTGGAACAGGAAATGATTAAGTGGCTTCATAACCGCTTTCAAACGGATTTCTGCTAAACTTTGGCTGATGTTTTGATTCCTTGTACACAGAAATGCAAGTTGGTGACTTCATAGTAAACTGGAATACCAATACAAAGCGTGGGGTGAATCTTAGCTTACTTACCATTTCTCTAGAATACTGTGCTCACATCTTGTCATTCCGTTTATTATAGTTCTTTGGTTCGGTAAACATTTTTCATCCTTAAACACAGTTTTTCTGGCCAAATTATCATCGTACTTCTCCAAAAGACGTTTGGACTTTTATAACCCATTTTCTTTAAGTTGCAGTCAATAAATGTCCGGTATTACATTTCAAAGCCACAAATTCAAGTCCATTTCAATGATTCGACTCATGAACTTCTGTGTATAATTCATTTTACGTGTATTGACATTCTGTATCCGAGGGGGACTTCACAGAGTTCTTGATTTGACGATTTTAATGACATTCTATGTGACCTACTGTTTTTCGCTTTTAGCTTTAACATGTAACCTATGCACAAAATCTGAATTAATACACAAATAATGTTTATGATTTTCTGATACGAATTTTTCTTTCGTGCCTATAGAAATGTGAAAAACATTTGTTTTTAATAAGTAACAGTTTAAAATCAAGCTCTATTTATTTTTTTCTGCACTAAAATATGATATACCGACAATAGGAACATAGTATGTCGAAAACTGGAAAATTAGTGCCGACTACTGGCAAATTTGGTATTTTTGACAATTTCAATAAAAACAATATTTAAATTTAACTTTATAATCTGAAATTTTAATAACTAGTCATCAATTCTATACCAGATTCACATCCGCAGGGACAGTAGCTTGAAATAAACAAAAGTCTTAAACTGCCGACTATTGGTACATTCACCCTAAGATTGAGAGAAAAAATAATTTCTAAACATGTAATTGCAAATAGTTTATCTAGTTTTTAGCTACGGGTCTTATTTGAATTTCTTTTGAACATAAGCATTTTGGTGTTTTTTTAAGTAAATTTGTCTTAATTGAAAATTCCTTAATTTTAATCAAGTACTTCTGTGCCATTATAATCTATGACCTTTTGTCAGTTTTAAGTTTGATTTATAATTTCATTGCTTTAGGACTTCTGCAGTTTATTGAACAAAAACTTAAAGTGACTTTCAGAGTCTCTTAATTAAGAGATTTATGAAGATACAAAAGCAATTGGTAGTCAGACTGTGTAAGATTTGAACTGTAGAGTGTATGCATCTGGCCAAGTGCAGTCAATTTTGGTCATCAAAAATGGAAGAAAGCAAGCACTCACTACCGCCAGCTTGTATAGTAGTCTTATTCGACAAGTTACAAAACTTCAAATATATTGTGTGACCTAGGATTGTCATGATGGAACGCAACCACTCAAATATACCACTCTTTTAGTAATCCGCTTTTTTTATGTTTTTCAACGTTTTTTTAGTAATGTGTACAAGAGCCTTACACGAATGACGAATTAAAAAACTGCCTTCATAAAAAATGTAAACTGAAATGTAACCTTGCAAACACATGTTCGTTTGACACAAACGAATCGAAGAAAGTGGATCTGGCAGTGAACAAGGTTAAAACCAAGCTGTTCGTTTTAACGAATACGGTATCCACATGACTTGAGAAATTTATCTAACTTGCTAACAGGTGCTACTTTGGTCTGCACAAGCAGTTTAAAAGAAAGGCTCTCCCTCGGCAGACGAAAATAATATTCTACAAGACGCTGATACTACCCGTGCTGTTATATGGAGCAGATGAAGCTGTTCTTGATTTTCAAAAAAGAATATACTCCGTAGAATATATGGGCCCGTCTGCGTTAGCTGTACGTTGACATTGATGTAGTTAGATGCATTAAGGTGATACGACTGCGGTGGCTTGGCCACGTCGGGTGTATGTGAGAAAGCACTCCGGTAGATATCTCTAATATGTATCTGAGTGCCAGCGCAGAAGAGAAAAACCAAAACGCTGATGGAAGTATCGGGTTAAGCCTGATCTTTCAAACTTGGTATGAGATATTGGAGGAACAACGCACAAGATCGAAGCGCTTGGAACTTAATTTTGATTCAGCCTAAGCAAGTAGGATACATACATATATGGGGAACAAGAAATAATGCATTTTTATTATATGGTCTATTATTGTGCTGTTTTGATCAAAATATAGTTTATCTTAAACCACAAGTTGGCTACGAAAAAGTAAACTAATTAGATAAGATACGAATTGATGCCCAAATTCCAATCAAAATGCGACAGGATTACATATGTATATACAAAAATATGATACAAATAGTTTTGAAAGTTGGTAGTTTTAAATTGTTAACTTTAAAATAAGTCGAACTCAAGCAAAGTTTGCATTATACAATATGTATACATACTCAAAAAAAAAAAGACACTATAGACTGCCACCTCCCACTTTTTTTTGAAAATTATATTTTAATGCATTTTAAAGATTTAGTAAAGTGTTTCGTTTTTGTTCAATTTGTCTTTAAAACGCAATTTTTAGAAAATTAAAAATAAATATTTCGAGATGATTAAACATACGAGTACATACATATTTTTTTTCGTTAATAATTGTAACTGAGTTGACCGATCTAATATATCTTGAGTATAGGTCAAAAGTAACAGTTTGATAACAATTTATCTGAAATTTGATTAGATTTTAAGTCCCCTATAAAGATAACCCCTAATGACTTTATTTCAAGCAGTTTGTGTTTGTGATTAGAAATACCTACATATGATGACATTTAAAATTTTCTTATAGACGTTCTTTGTTAATGTATTGCAAATTTTCAAAAAAAGGAGGGGATGCGACGTCATAAAATTTGTTGTTCTTTATGTTTAAATTTATTTCTTAGTTTCAAATAATGAAATTATGTGTTTAGTTTACAGTTGTTTATTTAACAAATTGCAAAATAATAAATAATACAATGAAAATAGAAATTTCTTATCTTTTTGAAAAGAACAAAAAAAAAACAACGTTAATGAAAGACATAAAAGTCAACAGCAACAACAACAAAACAAGAAATATTATATATACAAACATCCAACTTTCTTATCAATGCTAATAACAAATTGAATTGAGCAAAGATTGTCTGGAAATTGTAGAAACGATGCAATAGACAGCGTACACTAAATTCTATCGGGTGGGCCATCTATCGGTTTAAATTTAAACCAGCGGCTATTTCGAATCTGGCAGTACTTATGTCATTCTATTCTGTCACAAAATTTCGTATAAATTCTCCACTGAACGAAATGAATGAATGATTTGCGCTTGAGCAACGTTGGGATTTATTGCAAATTTATTTCCAAAACAAAGACAATTCTTTGTCTCGGAAAAAGTTCCTGAAAATTTGCACGATAAAATATGGTACTGTGTGACCAGCCGCTGCAGTCATATGAATAGAATCATATTTCATTTCTAACCGGAACAATTGTACTTCATAACGAAAAAATAAATTTGGCAAAATTTCAAACCGTTTTTGTTTTATTGCATTTTTAAATTTAAACTTTTAAATGGCCCACCCGATACATACATACATACTTACTATATGACACTATTTTTCTTTAATAATTTTACTACTCTCCAAGTAGTTTTCCATGCCCTAAATATGTTTGTCTATCTATAAATTATAACCTTTTTTTGTATTTTTCTTTCATACAAATATTTAGAAGAATTGTATTCAAAACAAAAAGCATAATGAATTGGAAAGTGAAATGCCTATTAATTAATTGATTGTCAAAGTTTGTTTTTTTTTCAGCTAAAGGCTGTAATTTTTTCCTCTGTGATTAAAGTGATATTCCATATTGTTGTATATCTAGAAGATTGTAAATCTGAGTTGTCATCTGGCTTTTTATTATTATTTATTATCAACACATGTTTTGATGATAATTATGATGAAATTTCTATTGTGATTTGCAAAATATTATTCAAAATATTACGAAGTAAAAATATTCATAACTGTCAACATTTGTTAAAACGGTCTTAGATTTTATTTCTGAGGCAATTAATACTACGTAATATTGGCTTTTGGAAATCATTCTAAATATGTATTTTATGTGATATTATCTGAATAGTTCAATACGTAATAAACTACACGCTGACAACTTCGGAATAGAATTATGAAGTTGCGCAGATTGTGTGCTATAAATTGGGCAAAGCTTGAGTAGCTATGGGACGATTGGACATATAAAGTTGCGAATATTTACTGCATGAGTAAAAACAACGCCACCGGAATAATTTACGAAAAATATGGCGTATTTTTTGACCCAACACAATTATCAATGGTGATTTATGAAAAAGATCAAACGAAACACTCATTAAAATGCAAATTATGAAAAGGAAGTGGATATTGGTAAGTCATATTCTTGAAAAAAATCGCGAAAAGCATCAAAAGATATGCCTTAGATGACAGTAAAGGAGGACGATGAACGAAGAATATGTACGTGGCGCCAAACTTTGATGTTGGAAACTAACAAACTCAACATGTCATTCATTGAAACTATAATATTAGGTCAGGATATTATAAAATGAAATAATATTATAAATATCCTGTGTTGCCTTCCCGTTTCGAATGGAATTGGGGCGATCCACTCAATGGCTTTGACATCAGGTTCTACACGGATGGCTAAAAGATGAGGTGTGTGGTCTTTTAAAACGACACTTGTTTGGATTTCGGTCGCCGTGACTTCTAGGTGAATAAACGAGCGGACGAGTTGGCTCGATATCGAGTGGAAGAAGGTCGGCCTCTGTGGCATCGAACTTAGGGTCGATGAAGAGAGGACTATTCTTGACTTCTGCCTGGATCAAGCGAATGAAGCTTGGCCTGACTATGTGTGAGTCGCACTCGATCTCTCATTGGACATGGTAGAAGGGAAGTGTCCAGACTGGCGACTGCGTTTAATTGGCATTGACCGATTGATGACCATGCCCGCAGGCTAGAGTTATGGTACAACAGCCACTGTTATAGCTGTGGCGAAGTGCAGGAGGAAGAGACGGTTGCCAATGTACGGTACTAATTAACTGGCAACGATATCCTATATTGCACCAGGTGATCTTCTCAGATATTTCAACCTGATGGAGTGAGTGTGAGGTACTACTAGATATTGGTAGGAGGACACTACTAGATACTGGTAGTAGCTGCGGATGGCCATGTGTACCAATCGACCAACCCTATGTTTCCAAGAGAAATAATTAAAGGAAAAATCGGAATAGTTATAATGCGTATTTAGAACATTTTTTTTCGTATTACTCTGATTATACGAAAGCCATCATGCACTTACTACTTAACTACTTAGTCTACTACTTTACTCTTTAAGGCAGATGAACTTTCATTTACTTTTCTGTCATAAATAATTTGAAATGCGTTATTATTTATTCCGATATCCTGCTTTGAATTCATAATTCCAATTCGAACAACGAGATATTACATTCCACTGCAAAATTATCGTTCAAATTACGCAAATTGTGATCCAACAACCACTTTTTTCTTATTGATTACTCACCACATAATGAAACTTAACAAATGTATATATAATTGATTTTTAAATATCTTGTTAACTGTTATATAAATATATTTTGAAGAATGCATAAGCTTAATAAATAAAAAAAGTGGGCCGTAGGAGAAGCTGTGCGAAACGTTCGTAGAAAGATCCGTTTGCAGAACACCTTCGAGTGATTAAGCGTAGAAAATCGCAGAGCTTTTTAATGGGTTTTACGTTCGGTTTGAGATCCATATAGGCAGAAAATATTTTTAACGTAAAATTATTACATTTATTACAAAAAAAGAAGAAAAGAAATTTAGTGTTGATATAAACCTAAAAACTTAGACTATAAATATAAGCCTAAAAATAAAACGTATTCGAAATCTATTTTAGAAAAATGTTATAATAAAAGTTTGAAATAAAATACACCTTAAAATCATATTAAAGTCCAGTCCCTTATTTTTCTAATTTGCTATTGTATTATTGCAATTTTAAAAATAAGAAGCTTTAATTTAATTTAATTTAATTAATTAACTAAGTAGCCGTCGTTTGTTCTACTCATTAATTTCTATTTTTACTATTTAACCCAATTATTTATATTTCTAGCTTTTAAAAGTCTACGAACTACAAAATAAATTTCAAGGAAAACTCATGTGATTGCCCTTTAAATTAAACGTGCGTTGTTCTTCCATTTGCACACAATCTTATCAGCTCGTTTTTTTTTCTTTCTTTACAAATTATCAAATTTTTTGATGATATTAAAAGATTATATTATTTTTTATTTTATTTTAATTGCTATAATCTATTTTTATTTTAAATGTGCAAAATATGCTACAACACACATGATGTTGAAGATTTGAAGGCGTTTTTTATGAAAAAATTATTTTTAATTATAAATATTGCAATCTATTGTTAATAAATGTTATCAATTTTTGTGTAAAAATTATAAACTACAGAGTTATCATCCATATATTTATAATGTTTTCTCCAGATTTTGATAGGAGAGGATGAATATTTTTATAAAATTCCGTATTTACTTTTAAAGAGGTTTTTGTTCAATTGCTTTCAATGCACTCGCATTTAAAGAAATTAAATGTTTTATTTCATTTTAAATAAATGTGTATACTTTCAATATATTTATATATTTTTATTATAAATATTTTATTAACTTAGCGTTGCACACGTTTTTCATATCTTTTTTTCTACTCTTCAAATACAAAGTTTTAAGTTTAATAATATTTCGTTTTGCAAATTGGCCCATAATGAGGAATTCAGCACGTAAAGACATATAAATTTTTGTATTAATTAGGATATTAACATTAAAAATTATCATAGAACTGTTATAGATTAAAATAATATTTTTGAACAAATAAAAATTATATTGCCATGTGTTACAAAAATGCAGAAAAAAAGTAAAGTGCGATTTTCGATCAAATCTAGACGATAAAGGAATATCACACTTACAATTCTTTATGATCAATTTCATTCATTCAAATCTTACAGACCTATTTCTAACTGCATTCAGTAACAATTAGCAAAGTAGGTTATGTAAAAAGTATGAGTATGTACTCGTATAAGGTTATGTAAAAGTAATTTGTTGGTGAAAGGTGACTTTTTAAGTTAGATGTGTGGTAATGATAGTTGTTTAATTTGACGCATGTACAAAAAACTCATATTGATTTAAAAATGAGTTAAATATCTCGAGAAATACGCTATGTAATACTTTTTTACTTATAAAAGGCTGAGTAGCTAAAAAAAACTCCTTCGTGCCATACGAATTAACGCATAAGAATTTAGATTAATCAAATTAGCATCAGTAAAACGCTACCAAAACACATCGAAATCGAATCATTTTTGAAGCGGATTATAAAGGGCGATAGTAAATTGAATTCGAGAAACTTCATGACCCTCCGCAAAACAATTTTCAAAGCCTTAACAGACGACGGCCATGGTTGTTTTGAGTATTCGTTGAGATGTGAGAGGTTTATGGTTTGCTCACCCGGTATTAAAATTACATATTGTATATGAAGCAAACTTACACACAAAATTCTTTAAATGTTACACACATAACGGTTTATTTTTAAATCGTTTGAATTCTAAAAATTAAGAACAACACAGATAATTTGCAAAAGTGAATGAAATATTTATTTGGGGCAATAAATGAATTCCTGTCATTTACTTTTTAAAGTTTATTTCATATATGTAAAAGTTACCCGCGTCTACGCCGTACGTGATCCATCAGTGAACTTCAATTTTGGCATACATTTTCTATTATTTCGGTCGGTATCTCACCAATGGTCTTCCAGGGCAGAGTTGTGGCTGGCTTATCTCTGTATACGAGAGACTTCAAGTATCCCCACAAAAAACTTGTCTATTGATTGGTTTATTTTTCCATTTTGGGTAAAAAAAAGTCGGTAATCATCACTCAATATTATATTCCATTGACTGTAACATTGAAATTTTCATCGTTTTTGAAGAAGTATGGTGCAATGATGCCGCCGCTCACATACCTTACGAAATAGTACATCCTTCAGGGTACATTGGCCCCTGCTTCTGGCTGCTCTTCCTGCCAAATTTAGAAATTCTGTTTGTTGACTTACCCATTGGGTCAATAATGAGCTTCGTCGCTAAAGGTAAGTTTTCTAATTTGAACATTTTTCACACAGCACGATTTTTGATAATTCGAATCAGTGATTTCCTGCAAGCGTTGTTCGTTTGTTAGTCTATTCATGGTGAAATGGCAAACTTTACTGAGTATTTTTGGCATTGCCACATGTCACGAATTTTTTGTTTGACACCGAAAAAATTCACACTGAAAAATCAAATAGTAATACACCACCCTTTATCAATGCCGCATAATTACCAAATATCAAACGCCGAACTTAATACACGAGCTAATCAAGTCTTGATCGATAGCAAAATCCCACGGAGGAATTGCATAAGATAATATCACCCGTGGTGCCATTGATTGGAATCCACTAATAAATAAAATAAGAAAAGCATCGGCAAGTTATAAGAAACGAAATAATCGGGAATAAAATGATTAGTACTGAATTAAGAAGTAACGATTCAAGAATGTTCAAAAACGACCTAACTACCATGTACATTAATCAAAATATAGTTATCAAAGAAAGCAGTAGAAAAAAAAAGGTAAAATTACACACAAGGCGGCTACACTGTGGGGAATTATAACTGGGCGAATCAATCAAGAAAGTCCAAGGTTGGCTAAGAAAAAAGGTCTTGTGTCTGTATTGATTTGATAATGAGTAAAATATATTTGAAGAAATATGCTACATAATGCTTTTCCGTCTCGAGATCTGGTTGATCAGTCACCGAAAATGAATTGAATGAATATTTGAAAACGGTGGAGTAAAAACAGCACGCAAGCTGTTACAAGATAGTGAAGGAATTAAATAACTGACTACACAATCAAAACCGATGTAAGGCTAGTAACCCTCAACAAATGATTTTAAAGCCTGGATTGACAAATGATTTTAAAACATGATTGATTGATTTGGTTTGATGGGAATTATTGATTATAAGCTACTATAACCTTGCAAGACGATCAGTTCTGATCTCTAAAGAGTGGTCATTATAAAAGGTGTTGTGGTCTATTAGATCAATGCATTAGCCACACACATTTTTGATGGCCCGTCAAAAATTAAATGCACTTGGCTGGGAAGTTTTAATGCATTCACCATAAAATTTTGATCTTGCACAGTCTGACTATTATCTGTTTCGGCGTCTACAAAACACTTTTGAGAATAAACAATTTTTTAACCAAAGACCTGCTGAAATTCACTGACAGGTTTTACAGCGATAAAATCATGAAGCTACCAGTAGAATGGCAAAAGGTCATAGATATATAAGACTTTTTGTGTGTTCAATCCCAGGCCAGACCAATTGTCAATTTTCAAAAGTGGCATAACTTCATGACATCAGCCAGCGACTGATTATGAGCATTTTCGCTATAAAAACTTTTTTAACTAATGCATCTGCCGCTCGGAACTGGCGTAGGTCCTTTTCAATAAGTCTAAAAATAAAATCGGATATTGCGGGAATTATGTATGTGTGTAATATTTTAAAATACCATTGACACTGTCTGCAAAATCATTATACTCAACGCAATTTGGTTTTAATCAATTGTTAGCACTTAACAAATTATTCTTAAATAAATAATAACACGGTATCAGTTGATAAAAAATTTTATTTTATTTATTTATTTATTTTTTGGCTATGTTATCTCGCAGACAAACATTTCTGATTATTTGTTTAATTTCTGTTATATTTTTATTTTTTATTGTCAATTTGTATTTTTGTTTAAATTTTAAATTTTTGACATAATTTTTATATTATACCAGTAGCTGCAGCAGCAGATCCATCTATTTTTACGAATTTTGAATTATTGCCAAATACAAAAAAAATAAATAAATTGCAAACGTTCTTTTAAAAATACAGACCATTTTTCGATTTTTGTTGTTTTTAAATTTATAAAAAGAAATTGATTTCATTTTAATCGTAATAAACCTTGAACTTAAAACGTCATTATGAGATATAGACTCGACAATTATTATGAATCATAAAACCGCTTGCTGTATAAAAACATTTTATACATATATATTTTTATATATTATAATTAAAATAAATAAATTAATAAATTATATATTAAATACATTTACAGAAATGAAAGCCGGCCGGAAAAAATGATGTAAAAATATTTACACATCAGTAAATATTTTTTAATACATACATATGTATGTAAATATTATATTTAAAAAAAAATAACAGAAAAATATTCTCTTGCTGCTAGACTTTGTTTTTATTTTGAAAATATCTGTATGACAGAATTTAACAGAAATTAAATTTTTAATTAATAATTTCTTTAGTAAATATATTATTTTGTATGGAGAAAAACTTAGTTTCTTTTAAAGAATTTTTCCGTAAATTTAGAATGCAACTTTTTTTATTGAAAAATATTTAATTGAATCTAATATCTAGCGTATTTTCTATTGAAACTAAAATTGACAATTGATTTAATTAATTAATAGAGAGAGAGAGATAGAGAGAGAGATGTTTGTTGTGGTAGTCATTTATCTAAATAGTATCTCAATTAAAATTCTTTTATGCAATTTAAGATCATCCAATTAAAAACGATTTAAAGGGCTATCACAGATCGTTGTAATTGTTAAAAATGTTTACGAAATTTATGGCAGTGTTTTCAATAAGATGTAACAGTTTGAAATGGGATCTTGAGATCTTTATCATTTTTTGAAGCGACAAGGGTTAATTTAATTAAACTATGTCTTAGAGAAATTTCATGAATATTTTAATTCGAATTTATTCTTTCAATAAGAAGTTTTATTATACGAGCGAGAATTTTTGTGTTTCGATGTTAATTTAAATGCAATACTGCTTCTGCTGACTGTTATCTAATTATTACTGGATTAGTGACAACTTTTAATCAAACTGCGTCTATTAGTTTATTTTTAAAAAACCATTAAAACCATTGAAACCCATACCTATGGGGACCTGAAATACACTATTTACTTATTGTAATAAATAACAAATATGAATTTTCCTTTTGGTTGTGAACTTTTGATCGCTATAGTCACAATTTTAGACAAAGTGTGTACAAAATTGGCCGGCTAGTGGATTACTTTTAATCGATAAAATGTGGTTTTCTAGCAAAAATAATGTCAAACGCTTAGGTCGCCTAAAAAAGTGTGTCACCTCAAAAATCTGAACGCTTGGTGAATGAAAGTACATAAGATGACTAGGGAGAAACATCATGAATATGAATATTTAAATATGAAAAAAACCATCCACGCTCACACTTGATTGATCATAAGCACAACCGTGTGATACTTCAAATGAATCTTTGGAGATGGTTTTGTAACTCTATATGTGATCAATCGCTAACAGTCACAAAATAAGAACTACAAAACAGTGAGTTTTTTCAGGTAAAGTGTACCAAAGATGGTTCTGCCGAAAAAAAAGTCAAGTCTATAGGTTTTTTTCTTTTTTTTTTTTGATGCGATCAGTGTAATTCACATCGATTACCTTGAAAAGGCTAAGACGATTACCTGTGATTATTATTCAAAGCTTTTAAAATTAAAACTACCTCATATATTGTAGAAAAAAAGTGCCAAATTCTCTAGATTTAGTCTCTTAATGCCATGTTCACACGACAACGCTCACTCAATCATAGTTTAACCACAATTATAACCCAAATTACATAATTCGCCATACAAAATTTTAAGAGCCAATCAGTTAAATTGTAAGTACTTTAGTTTAATTCCCCTGTGAATTACTAAAAAATTAATGCGATCTCTGTTTTGTATCGGACATCCACACTATATTTGCTTGTTTAATTTCCTAAACTTGTTTTTCATTTCTTAGACACAATTTACCAGCAAATAACAAAAATAATAAATAAAAATAACAGTAATAAGATGAATTATAAAGGTGTAAAGTGAACAAACAGCGAACAAAGAATTTCTTATAATTTTTTTAGTCTTTAACGATTGCTGATAAACTGAAAACAAAAACTATTGCTTGCAGGCTGTTCCCGCTCTCAGTGATAATAACATGTTTTTGGTTGTGGATTATTCCCCTCTCAGTGATAATGATAAGTTTTAGGATGTGGATTACTCTGCTTTCGGTGATAATGACACGCTTTCGGATGTAGATTATTCCGCTCTCGGTGATGACAGGCTTTCAGATGTGGATTATTCCGCTCTCGTTAATAATCAATAGTTTTTATTTGCATATTATTTCGCCCAATAATGCAGCTGATATTGTTTTTATTTTTCTTATTCAATAAAATAACATTCAGTTATGTGATGGAAAACGATTTTGATCGAAATTGAAATCGACTGAAATTTAAAATTGCTATTATTTTCAAATCTGACAAAATTTTGAATTATTTTTTTACTTATTATGTTAATTACCATTAACATAACTGCCTTGATTAACAAAACTCTTAATAAATAAGGAGTTGTAGGATTTATAAGGCTTTAAAAATATTGTCGATTTCAATTTCGATCAAAATCGTTTTCCATCACATACCTAAATGTCTTGCCCTAACTGAGATCAATTCATATTAGAATTTGTAAAGAATATATGATTAGCCATACATTTAAAGTTTGAAATACAACTAAAATGCAATTTATTTCTAAATATTTTTTTTTCTACAATTGAATTGAAAATTTTTTTTTAGAAATACTTTGTTGTACACTTGATCAATTATTTAAGTTGAGAACATGCAAAATGCATTTCTGTTTCTGTCGTGTTTCGTAATTAAATCAATTAGTTTTTTTCTGTTTTCTATATATGCAACAACATTCCATAGCATTTATTATAAAAAAATATATTTAAAATTTTCTAAAATTGTATGACAATAGAAATTCTTTAAATTTTTAGGCTTAATTAGCTAACTAATATATCTGGATTCATCGAAACACTGTATTATTGCATTTATTTCCGAGGAAGTTGATTTTTTTTTTGTTAATATTACATTTTAATTGATTTGCTGTTTCTGTTTTTGTTTTTTGTTTTTCTCTAAACACAAACTGATTGCAAATATTGAACAGAAAAATTGTTTTAAACAATAGAGTGCAAGTGAGGAGTGAGTCGGCTAGCAGCGAGTATAATATAAAAATAAAACGCAATTCCGCAATTAAATTAGTTTAGAAATACATGAATACTTTCAGACGTGTAAATGTAAGAGTAGCTGGAAACAAAATGTCTTATTATTTTTATTTAATCAATGATCGTACAGTTAGCAAAAAAATAATTTTGATTATCTGTGAATAGAAAACCAGTGTCAAAGTTTCTAATTTTTTTTAAATGTTGATTGCTTTCTTTTCAGTTATGGGTCTTTTAAGTGAAGGCAGTCCCTTATCGTGGGAAGAAACAAAAGCTCATGCCGAACATGTGCGTGAACATGGCATACAACAGTTTATAAATCTCTATTACAGACTAAAGGATCGTCAAGGCGATGTCCTTAAATGGGGCGATGAAGTCGAATATATTATTGTGAAATTCGATGATAACAAAAAACGGGCTAAAGTCTCCTTGAAAGCCCAAGAACTGTTGAGCAAATTGAATGAAAAAGAAATAGCCGATCCGAATGGTGTTAAATCGTTGTGGCGTCCAGAATACGGTGCATATATGATTGAGGGTACTCCTGGTAAACCATTCGGTGGCCTTATGGCCCATTTTAATTTGGTCGAGGCAAATATGCGCTACAGACGAGAAGAAGTAACAGAACTCCTGGAAAAGGACGAATGTGTTATGTCCATAACAAATTTTCCACGTTTAGGTTGTAAGGAATTCACACATCCCGTTTATAATCCAAATCCTGATGATCCAGAAAGTTCAGCGAAATCTCTATATTTCCCCGATGAGGCCATTTATCCGGGTCATCCGCGTTTTAAGACATTGACGCGCAATATACGCATGCGTCGCGGTGAGAAGGTTGCCATAAAATTGAAAGTATTCAAAGATGAAAAAACCAAACTTCCGGTAGAGGGTAGTCCACCTATGGAACCTGATGTGGTACTGCTAGATGCCATGGGTTTTGGCATGGGCTGCTGTTGTTTACAATTAACATTCCAGGCTTGCAATATAACAGAGGCTCGTACATTATACGATCAATTGGCGCCATTGTGTCCAATTATGTTGGCCCTAACAGCGGCATCACCCATATATCGAGGCTATTTAACAGAATCTGATTGTCGATGGAATGTTATTAGTTCTTCAGTCGATTGCCGTACTCAGGAAGAGAGAGGTCTAGAGCCATTAAAACAAAATAAATTCCGCATAGCAAAATCACGCTATGATTCCATTGATTCTTATCTTTCACCCGAAGCCGAAGAATACAATGATGTACCGCTTACCTATGATGAGAAAGACTATCAGCGTTTGCGTGAAGGCGGTATAGATCATTTGTTGGCTCAACATGTGGCTCATCTTTTCATACGTGATACAGTTTCTTTGTTTAGCGAGAAAGTGCATCAGAACGATCAAGAAGACACCGATCATTTTGAAAACATACAGTCCACTAATTGGCAAACTATGCGTTTTAAGCCACCACCACCAAATTCACCCATTGGCTGGCGAGTTGAGTTCAGACCTTGTGAGGCACAAATAAGTGATTTCGAAAATGCCGCCATTGTATGTTTTGTTGTGTTACTAACACGTGTTATATTATCGTATCAGTTAAATTTCCTTATACCCATTTCGAAAGTCGATGAAAATATGCAAACAGCTCAAAAACGGGATGCCTGTCGCAAAGAAAAGTTTTGGTTCCGCAAAAATGTACGAAAAGCACCAAGACTTTCGAATGGTTTCGCTAATGGCGCATTATATAATGGCAAAAGCTTCTTAAATAGTGTTGACAATTCAAATGTTACTACTATTAATGGTGGTGACCCAAACAAAACAAATGGTGTCAACGGTACAAATGGTTATTATCATACAGCAACAAATGAACAAGATGAGGAATATGAACTGATGACAATTGGTGAAATATTCAATGGAAAGGTAAAGTTTATAATTTAATTCAAAATATCAATGCAAGAGTAAACTAAACATTTGTATGCGTATATATTTTACAGCCGGATTCATTCCCTGGTTTGGTACCTTTAATACGCAGTTACTTGCAATCGATGGAAGTTGATACTGATACTCATTGTACCATCGAACAATATTTGAGATTTATACAAAAGCGAGCGTCAGGTGAACTAATAACCACAGCTACTTGGATGAGAGAGCAGGTCTTGAATCATCCAGATTATAAGTAAGTTTTTTGTTTTATAAATTCTTTGAAAATAAAAAACAAATTAATTTTCACTTTTTAATTTCGCTTTACAGAAAAGATTCTATTGTTAGTGATCGTATAAATTATGATATTTTGCGGAAAATTCAAGATATACAAAATGGCAAATTAATTGAACCTTCTCTGCTGGGACAGGTTAATCAGACAAAAACAAAAACAAAAGATTTCATACCACCAGCCATACAAAAGCATTTAAATGGTTGCTGTGAAAGTAAATGACCATTTAAATTTGAGCAACACCAGTTAGATGGTGACCATATTAATAGTGATAATAATGACGATGATGATAATGAAGATAAAAAATAATACAAAAAAATTATTATATTAACCATAAGCAAGAATAAAACCAATAGAGGAACTTAAAGAAAACATAAATAAAAATAAAGTAACATTGCCAAAAGAGTATTGCAAACAAAAACAAATTTTCACAAGCCACTTGGACAACATACAATTTTGCAATGATGGCTTCCATGTATGGAAAATCTTAAAAACTAGACAACATTTACATATATGGAGCTTTTAAAAGCATACCATGTTTGAAAAGAAGCCACATCATGAATCGAATGAACAATTACTCTTTGTTTTTTATTGAAATGTTTAAAATTCCAAGAAAATAAAAAAAAAAAATTGTAAAATTGTTCCTTATGTTGTAAAAATGTTATTGTAAATGAAATTCTTTTATAAGAAGTTTAGTTCTCTATACAGCGAATGGCAAATGGATTGGAAAAACGAAAAAGACATAATTAACAACCATATTTCGAGAGATGTATGTGTTTTTTTTCCTAACTCCCGAAAAACACAACAATGAATGGAGAAGAGATACGCGTCAAACGATAAATGTTTCTCCATTAAGGAATTTTGTTGGGTTTATCATAGAAAACAAACAAGAAAAGAAGGACGACTATGTTATTTATACAGGAATAAATGGAATATAAAATTATTTTTTATTATTATTATTATTTGTTAAATTTTTATTTAATTTAAAGATATATAGATAGATATATGACTAGAAAAATACCTACTTTAAAAAACCAACAACAACATCTAACAAAAATAAGTGTTTATTTATTTACTTAATTAAAAAAAAGAAAAATTAAAACAAAACTTAACAAATAAAAACAAATAAATAAATACTTAAATCAAAAACAAGTGGATATTTTGTTTTTTAATTACTAAAAACACTAAAAATAAGATACTGCACTTACCCAGAAAATACAAGAAGATATAAACGTTGAAGAGAGTTTCTGTAAGTAACAGAAAATAAATGTTCAGTTAAGTACATATCTCTAGAAAAGTTAAATTAAAACACATAAAAACAAAAATATTACAAATTCATAAGACGAACCAAAAATAAGAAACGTCAGAAAGTTATCTATTTTTTTAAAGATTGAGATGATATTGCATCCAATTTGTCTTTGTAAGAAAGTACTTAAAATGCGGACATTCCAAGAACAAGAACGGCACGGGTCTTGGCAGCCGTATATGTCTACTAAAGATGATTTGATGTTCAGTGGGACTCTGGGAAAAGGTACCAAGATACAGCAAAGGTCTATCTTTGTTGAATCGAATTATTGGTGCCACTTTTTGCTTTCATTTGTTAAATTTCATCGGGCTAAGTGCCTATTTGAATTAAAAGTCGCAAAGCGCAAAGAGCAAATTATGATTGTATTACTGACCCTCTTAGCTGTTTCGTTTGACTACCTCTTCTCAAATAAGAACTTTCGTGTCTTCTTGATTGAAAGCTTTCAGTCAGCAGCTTACATTTCTCTTTTTTTTACAGATTACTTTAAGGGATTAGGGAGTACCTGCAATGGTACTTAAATTAAAAAGCCTTAGATTTGAATAACACTTAAATATACAGGTGAGTATAATATTCCGTAGAGGATGATATCTGTTATCAAAAGAGCGGCAATTTTTGTTTTAACTGATAAGGTTTCTATCAGATGTATTCAGCATATCTATACTGATTAGGCAAAGTTGTGCACCGTAGAGTAATCTAAATATGGGAACTCGGGGATATACTGGTAATGTCAGTATGCAGATGACCTTTCACGAAAGGAATTATTCTGTAGTCTCCTCCACATTTATGTCATTAAATTCTTGTTGCTAAATGCATTATACGCTTGGTTTATGGAAGGAACATACTTACTAGGTAAAAGAGACTTCAATCTCTGGGGACTAAGTCGAAAGACTTACCTTGTGTGTGAACTAGCAGACATCAATTTTTACTCTTCTTTCATGTTCATTTTTAGTTTTGCTGACCATTTGTCTACTTGACGTTCTTCTTCCTTTTTTCTTTCAAGTATTATAAGACCATTTCTTATGCTAAAGACTTCTATTGTCGATATTAGCGATATCCTATTTATGCAAAATTAGGAAATGTTTAAAAAAAAGTTCTGGGCGCATAAAGTATTTGAAGCCGAATTTTGTATATTCAGATAACCTCAGCGCTAGAGTACCATATTTAGCTATAGAAAAATATGCAGGTATGTGATGAAAATCGAAAACGGAAGAAAATCGTCTCAAAATCGAAAAGAGTTGTGATGGCAACTTAAGATTCGTTTCAATCTCGATTTTGTTTTAAATCGAATTCGATTTTATTTTCCATTTCGTTTTATGATTTTTTCAACAAAAACAAGTGTGATAGAAAACGAAAATCGTATTGTTTTTAAGTTTTCAAATCGAATAGTCAATGATTCGTAGAATCAAAATATGCGATATTCTTGCAAGAAATTTCTTCAAAATGTTATTGAAAATTCCTTTCGTCAAAAAATTTAAATATAAATATTTTTGCTCTCCGTTCCTGTCCAGTAATTCTCAAGGTTCAAAAAAAATTAACAAATTGGTAGAAATAGGTATACCTTATGCTTATGTTTGAACCCATTATAAGCTAGAGGAAACTGATGTCGCTGAATTGTTTTCAAAATGAAAATTAAAAAATTTTTTGTAGAGAACTTATTAAACTTAGAGCATAATATTAAAATTTCAAAGGTGTACAGAAAATTTAATTCTATCGTGAGAAATTAAAAGAAACCAAATGGTGGAAAAAGATGCTTTAGAAATTAATTTTTTTTCTTTAAATGTGTTGTATTGAGATATTAAACAAAATTAAAGAGGAAAAAGTATAATATTGGTACCTAAACTATTTGAATTGTACTTTCCAAAAATATAAACTTTCATCGAAGGCAGCACGTAGCTGCCAAGGCAGTCAGAGATACCAACATTAACCAGTATACTTATAGCTTTAAAGGTGATTAATAAAGGCACTTACACGAATAGATTTTTAATGTTATATCTGTTAGAATTTGTAATAATAGTGATCGATTAGAATGCGAATACTTTTCCGAAAGTACAACTTTGATGCTGTGTAGTTTGATTTATAATTTTTGTAGTTTGTATGCATATAATTATACATATAAATTTTCTGTCTTGAATAAAAATCCAAACTGTGAATAGCTAGAAAATTCTGCTCAAACAATATCAGGCCGCTCTACAGTTGCCAAAACATATTCCGAGGTGGAAGAGACGTGCACAGCGTCCACCGTCTTCGTGGATTTGCCTGACAACAGACGGTGAACAGCGTCTCCATGATAAATCTCATGTGATTATTTCCCCAGCAGCTAAGGCGATTATAAAATGACAATTATTCAAAGACCAATCTGCAGACATTTAAGGAGCTTTAGAATTTTAACATAAAAAAGATATAATTTCAAAACATCGAAATTAAAAAAACTATGTATTCACCAATATTGTTCAAATTAGCAATTTACTGTTCAAAAAAATAGATTCAAAAAATTTGGTGTTCGAAAAAAAATATTTTTAGTAATTACTTATACTAAATAATTCTTTTTAGTTACATTTTTTATTTATCCCAGTACTTGATGGAACAACTCCTATTTGTAATGACTGCTGAGAACCGTTTTGGCATAGAGTCAACAAGTCTTCGATATGTTTATATTGGAATATTTTTCCCACAACAGTTTTTTACTTGAAGGGTTTTTTTTAGCGGTGAGTTGCTTTGACATTTTTCCCATAGGTTTTCGCTAGGATTTAAGTCCCCGACGTCATAATATCAATATTTTGCTCGCTTCGATGAGAGTTTCAACAAGACAACGACCCGAAAAACACATCGAAGCGGCATTTCCCATTCGGCATAAGGCATCATGACATCGTTTAGTATATTGGTATAATAAGTGACATCCATTATTTGTTCTATTCAAATAGAGGCCAATTTATATGCTGGTTTTAGGTGAATCTATTGTTTTGAACAGCACTGTAGATACAAATAAGAGTAAGACAATTTATTATTTTTGCTCTACAAAGTATTTGGTAACAAAAATTTTTTTTTATAAATTTATTTCTTTATTGTATTGTATTCATTTTAGTTAATTTCCTCCTTTTGTTTATTGATATTTTGAAAAATACTTTTTTTTGATATCGCATTTGCTTCAATGGTCTTTAAATATTTTTGCAAACATTATTTAATAATTTTTATTGAATAAATGCACAATAAATAAATAAATTTATACAAAAAATTTTTATTACCAAATGATTTGAGGATTGAAATAATAAATTGTCCCACTGTTATGTTCACATAATTTTATTTTCAGGGTTGCCAACTCGCACATAATACACACATTTTTCCTAAGAAATTGCAATTTTTACACATAAATCGAACCTGTTAACCAATACGGTGGAAAAGCTACGTCATCTAACGGGACACTATGAGCAAGTCGTAATCTTTATTTTACCATTCTTGAATGCAAATGACTTTTTTATATTTTTCAATTTCTTATTTAGTCGTAATAAATCATACAAACGATAGTATCGCATTTTTAATTTCTCATGGAAAAATCAACACTATCGCATACCTGATTTACTATTATTAGTTCTTTGAGCAAAGGAATGTCTATAAATTATTCAAACAATTAGAAAACAGAAAATACATATAAAAAGTAAAGAAATATTTGGGGTTTTGAGTGAAACGCAATGAATTTAAATAATTTTTGAGGCAGATTATTATGAGAAATAAAAATGGATTAAACTAGGAATAAATATAAACGATTTTAAAGCCTGGATTAACGACGAACGACAAAGTTTGTTAAGTCTTTGGTGGGCCTAACGTAAATATAAATTTTGTTCTGCTAACAACCTAACCGTTTTAACAAAGTAGTCAAAAAAAGAGCGACCAATATGGGCTAACAAAAAAGTGTTGTGTTTCATCATGAAAATGCTACACCATAGAAATTTTTGATGACTAACCACAAACTGGTTGCTTTTGGCTATAGATGTTTTGATGCAATGTTTTTTGATCATCTTAATATCCATTGAAAATCGTTTGGCCATGTTCCTCGGCTGTAAGCCACAGTGATAAATTTATGAAACTACCCGAAAAATGGCAAAAGGTCATAGATAATAATCAAATATATATTTGAAAAACCTGATTTTTTATAAAGAAAATTTTAGTTAAAAAATTAAAAAGAATATATTTTTTATAAGAGTAATTAAAATTCATTAAAGTTAATTTGTTTCAAATGATGCATTTATTTTATTTTTTGTATTTTTATTTTTTTTTTACTTACAAATTATTAATATCAATTCAATTTCATATTTTTTACATTAAAACATGTAACACTTTTTATTAATCTTTATTTCAATATTTTCTTCTTTAATTTGCCGTTATTTTAAAATACATTTCATACGAACTTAAGCAACTAATTGTTAAAATATATAACAAAAATTAAAATGAAAAATTTATAACGTTAAGATACAAAGTAGCACACATTCAATTTAATAAGAGATAGATAAGATTCATAATATAGAGAATAAAAGTACATGTTAAAAAAATTATTATTTTAAGCGTAAAGAAATGCAACACTATTGTAAAGTATTTACTGCTTCTAATTAAACAAAAAATTATTATTATGAATAAAATCAAAAGCGAAATACCAAAAATAATGGACTGGCATCTTGGCCTTCATCCCAATTAAACAAAATAAATTTTTAAATTACTTATGTAAAAAAGAAGGAAGACAGATAGGAGAAATTATTATTTTTTTGTTTATTACAAAATAATGGCACTAATTGTTTTAATTTAGAAAGTAAAAAAATATATATATTTTTGTTTGCTTTACAACTTTAAATAATACAAACGCTGAGATAGGAATGTTAGCAAGAGATTTGTTGTTTGTTTAATAATAATTAGCAGAGTTTAAAGAAATTTTTATTTAGTTTTGATTTCGTTTAGGCTTAAATTCTACTTTTATAGTAAAAATATAATTTAATTGTTATATAGTTAAGAGTAGAAGGGAAAGATAAAGACAGAGCGATATACAGCGAGAGAAACATTTACTTATAAAACTATCAGCAAAAGAGTTAAGTGTTAATTAGTTGTTTTTCTTTATAGAATATACAATATTACTACCAGCTAGCATATAAGTTGAAATAAAAGTTTTAGGAGGAAAAGTGAGACATCACCATTTGGCCTTCTCTTAAAAAAAATTCTTTGCAATTTCATTACATATTAAATCCTTTGAAACCAATCACATTTCCTTTCATATAGTTATCTTCTACTTTTACTTTGTTGTTAATTTTTTTACATTCTTTATCTTGTTTAACTTTCATACGTTTTTTGTTTGTTTTAATTTTATTTTTAATATTGTAAAAACTAAATTTCTTCCTCTCTTTTTTTCTCATTTTTTTTTGCATAAATATAACTTTGTTTGTATACATAATTTTTTGTTTTTATATATAATTTTGTATATTTGTGTAGATTAATAAATAATTTATCATTTTATTTATTATTTTGTTTTTCTCAAACTCTACCATAAAATTTCACTCATTTTTATATTTAAAACTTTTTAATTTTTTTATTTATTATGTATGTGCTCGTATTATATAAAATATGTTTTCATATTATTAAATCACTAAATGGTCTAATTTTTTGAATTATGACATATTAATTTTTAAAATTTAACTAAAAATATGACTTTGAATTGCTGAAAGAAATTTATTTGATCTAAATTTTTTCATAATTTGTTTTTTTAATAACTTAATTACAAAAAATTTTAAAGTTTAGGTTTAGAGATATCAGTTCTTATTTTACAGAGAAAATACTTAATAGACTGCTACCAAGACGTGTATGGTTTGGAACATACTAGCATTTAATCAAAATTTTACAATAAAATCTGTTGTATTACAATTTATTAAAAAAACTGGTTTACATATCTCATATCCTAATATCTTATCCCTCATACATAGAAAACGATCAGCAAACCAATAGATTAAAATTATATTAACGAAAGTTGCGGTATAGGGTCTATGGTAGTATAATATTTTTTAAATTCAAAGTTATATTAAGTACATGTTTTGTATTACGAATAAGATTTTTTTCGAATATTGTAATCCTCACAACTTAACCCCCATATTCATAAAAGTATTTTAGATTTATAAAAGGGGCTGCCTTCCCAAACGTCTCTACACAACGTCAAAGCAGTGTTTAAATTAAGCAGTAATACTTTTCAATACTGTAAATCAAATGCATTGTGATTTCAACTTTCTCAAATTTTAATTTTTTAATACAAATTTGTATTTGAAGTAGTATTTTTAACTATCACTTTTCGCCATAGTTTATAAAAAGCATTATGCATTTTTATAATACTCTAGTTGCGTTTGTTTGCGCATCAGCTAAGAAAAGGATGACTTTAGCAATGTAATACATTGTCAAAGTTTCCATGGTTGCGTTTAGGAATATGTGACTTTGTAGCACTCCAAAGCAAGATACGTTTAGGAAGGTAGCCAGGTTTACAAATCGAAAATAGTTTTTATGAATATGGGTGTATGTAGCCGGTGGCTTATATAAGCGACATTGTCACTATGTATCAAATCGAAATTTATATGAAGTTATCGTAAATGTAAGATTTAATTGATGAATCCTCATGACAATGACGCAAACAAATGGAGTTATGTATAACAACTTTATTGTAATGTCACGATAATGTTAACGAATAAAGCACTGGCGATTCTCGGTGATATTGTCTATAAGTACTCATAAGAATGCCGTGAAGACAAAATCAATTTATTTGATCTATAAAAATTTAGACAATTACCTTAACAAATCATGTATGACATCAAAGAAAATTCATTGTTAGTCATCGATGATTTACTATTGTCGTCAGCGTTTGTCATTATGATTTATTATGAAATTTGCAATCGGGTTTTTAATATAAAATTTTATTTTATTTTATATACTTTTTTTAAACTTAATGAGTAGGAAAAAAAACATTGAATTTGTGAGTTGTAATATTTTACTTATTCGGAATACAAAGCTTATTCGAAATACAAACAAAATTATAAAATACATACAAATACATACAAAATATATACATTACGAAATTATTACATTAATCAATATTATTTATGGCTGTTTAGGTACACAATTTAATATGTTTTTGTGCTTTTATTTCTTTCTCTTGTTATTTTTTATTTGAACTTTTTCTTCTATTCAAAAATTGCTTTAAAAAATATATATTTATTAAATATGTGTGTATATGAATTCATGTAAATAGAATTTAACGTTTATTATTCGTTGCCAAATATTTATTATTTTATATATGTATATGAATGTACGGAGGACTCTTTATAAATTTTTAAAACAAACTTTTTCGTTTTTTTATGCAATAATTTTTAATTTAATCACTTATTTATCAAAAAATATATTTTTGATTTTTAAAACCTCATAAAATTAAGCTTCTTTATAATCACCCTTATGGTGGATAAGAAGCGAACAAAATTTTCACGGAGAGTAAAAAAGTAAGTATACAAAATTTGGAAAAATAAAAAAAAAAAAAAACAATTCGAAATTCCCAATCGAAATTTTTTCAAAAAGGTAACAGATTTAACATTTAAATTTTATTTAGGAATAGGGTGAAATGTTTTATTTTTAAAAAGGATGACTAAGAGCCTTAAAATTTATGAAAATTTCAGTTCCTAATTTATTTTATTGAGTACTCTATAAAAAATGTTCTATTGTTGTTATAATAGCTAAGTATGGTATTTTTTACAATTTATAATCGAAATACTTTCCACTCATAATTAAAATTTGCCACCATAATATGGTTAGTGAGCTTTTAAATAGAATACTAATTATTATTATTTTTTTTATTAACTCCAATGAGAAGAAATCAAAGAAATTGCTGAATTGAAAACGAGTTATATGATGTTTCTTTCAAAGATATAAAATGTAGATAGTGTTGATCACCATATATCTCGAACACGTATTTGAAAGGTTACTTTTTCTGTGACGGGAGTGCAAAAGTTATATTGATTCGAAAACGAGTGAGAAATCTGAAAAAATACTCTGTATTGCTTTTTCACTATATAAAAGAATGAAAACCTGCAAAATGTATGCAAAACAATTGCAAAGTATAAGATGATAATGCAAAGATTAAACGCCGGATCCAGGAGTGGTTTGCTACATTCCGTTCCGTAAATGTCGATGTCAATAATGCATGGCTGCCTTCCTAAATGGCAAAGCAGAGTTTATATTAAAAAATAATACTTTACAGTACTGGAAATCAATGTATTGTCATGATGAACTTTGCAAAACTTCAATTTTTTAGTTAAAATTTATATTCGAACTAAAATACTTAACTATCATTTTTTGCCATTGTTTATAAAAAGCATTACCATATTTCATAATGCCTTTGTTTGCGTATCAACACAATCTCAAAATTTACAAAGTTTGCGTTTAGGAATATTTGACATTTTCGCACTGCAAAGCAACATCCGTTTAGGAATGCAGTCCATCTTACTCTAGTCAGCTCGTCACTAAACACAAAAAATTGATGAAAATTTGCAACTGATGCAGCAAGATCACCCCGTAAGTCGTCAGGATGCAGCGCGGTAACTAAAAAACCGCAAGACAGTTAAGAATAATGTAAAAAAGTCTGGCTACACAAAGAAACTTAATGTCATATGGGTTTAATTTGATTGACCGAATACCATATCAACTGAAACGGTGCTGAAGTGCAACGAAACGGAACCATTTTTAAAGCGGTCAATGGTCGGTAAATACCTTTATGCGATATGTTTGCTTTTCATGGATTTAAAACTTTAAAATTATCTGAGCTGCTACAATCTGGCGGAACGATTAATTCTAATTTCTACTGTAACGAATGATGTCAAAACACGAAAGAGCGACAAAATTTGGCCAATAGAAAAAGTCTTGTGTTTCATCTCGGGATGTCAATGCCAGGTCACACATATTTATTCCAGTGTCTATAAGAAAACAACATTTTACGTTTACAGTGGTCCGTCGTATCGGAATCTGTTTATGTTAAAAATGTCACAACATAACGTTTAGCTGCTGAACATGTATGACATTTTTAGGTTTCTAATTACTTTGTGGCAAATTAGAATGAGAAATAGTGTTAACAATACTGATGTATAAACTGTAAATTTTTATTTGATTTCGAGGAGCACACTGAATAGTTTAAGATTATATATATAGTTTAAGATTATATATATATAAATATTTTTATATAATATATATATTTTTATATAATCTTAAACTATTCACTATATATATATATATATATATATATATATATATATATATATATATATATATATATATATACATATATATGGTATAAATAGAGCTATATAACGATTTTATAAAAAAATAGATTTGTTTAAGTTTTTGTTTTTATCTCTCTTTTTTGTATTGGTTTAAAACACTTTTTAATTTGGTTCACTACGTGGTGAACATTTCTAAAAATTTCTTTAAAATATTAATGATATTTGCTTGTTTTATATCTACTAATATAATATTTTATATATTTATGTATGTATATATTTGAGAAATATTATATATATGTATGTAGTAAATATATAAATACGTATTTTTATATAATAATAATAATAGAGTTTAATAATAATTTCTACCATAAAATAGTCATTTAGTTCTATTTTGTATTAAATGGTTAAGTTTCTTTTATCTTTCTTTTGTTAATTTTATATGCTACTACTTAATATTATAAAATTTTGTTTTTATTATTAATAATATATTTTATAGATATATGTAAATGGAGAATATTTTCAAACTTGTATGTGTATAAAACATATTTATAAAATATAAATACTTATTTTATATTTATTATAAAATAAATATGTTTTAAAAAATGCTTGAAACTACAAAATATTAAAGCTGCGCGTTATAATTCTTTGTTAAATATTTATTTTGTTAGTTTCTGTTTCTTATAATGCCTTTTTCTTGAGTGCGTGTGTGTATAAATAGTAGTATATTCAGCAAATTTGTTTCTTTTTATATATTTTTTTTTAAATTAATTTTTTTTGTTGCAAATCAATAAAACACTAAAAAAATAATCAAAATATAAAAAAATTTAAAACAATTTTAAACAATAACATATTGGCACTTTTAATAATTTTTTTTTTCTGAACGATACCTCAACTTTTTATGGTATATACAACTTATATAAAAAAATGAAATGTTTAGATTTTTGCTTTGTTTTGTTTTGTTATATTTGTTTTGTAATAAAAAAAGAATTTTTAAAAGAAAATTTTGAAATAAGTAATTACTGACCCTCTGTAACTAAAATTTCTTGTTGAGATTGTTGTTGTTGCTGTGGTGGTTGCTGCTGGCGTTCATCTTCCGTACTACTTATGGATATGGAATTTTTTAAAAGTCTAGAACGTTCTAATTTACTTCGTGAAAAATCAATTTCATAATTATAATATCAAAGTTCATCATTGGTGGGCGGATGTTCTTGTACGTATTCTTTAGGAAAATAGCCAACCTTTTAAATAAAATATTAGAAAACATAAATAAATAAATGAATTCTTTAAAATTAGAGCAAAAAAAAAAAAAAAAAAAAAAAAACTTACCACATCACCAATTTTACCACGCCACCATCCTTTACTATCTCCATCTTTACCAATTACTAAAATTTGACAACCAGTTTTTAATTGCAATTGATTATTGCCTTTCGGTTCGAAATCATATATGGCGGTGGCAAAAACTTCACGATAGGGCCATTGTAGGGATTGATTTAAGCTTAAAAAAAAGAGAAAGATTAATATAATTATAAATTATGTCGACATTGTTGGCTTTATTGTCTTACCCTGCAAAATTTTCACCCAAATCATTACGTTCATAGTAAGATACTAATTCCACAATACTTTTAAAATGTCGTCTCGATGACAAACAATAAAGTACATTATCGGCCACAGTTTCCTGATTTATTTTCATATGTTTGATAACATTATCATCGGTTCTGTTAAGCAAAAAAAAAAAAAAAAATATTTAAATTATCTTTACAAAAATTTAAACAATAAAAAGTTAATATATTTAAAAGTGGTAAATTGTTGTTCTGTTTGTCGTTTTAGTGAAAGTTGACTGCTGTTTTCTTAATTATCACTGACTAGAATATTAATAAGATGTGTAGAATCATCTGGGAGGAACAGTGCAATATAGGGACAATCTCGTTCGACTACTGAACGGGAAGTCTGAGCTAACGACATGTTATGAGTATGTATTATACTTTGAAAATTTTCTCAAATTAATGTCTTACAATGAGACTAAAAATATTATCGGGAGTAGCTCATTGATTGAGAGAAGTCTTCCATGCACTTCCACTTCCACTTTTTCTATTCAGTCAACACACAGAGCAGTTCACTTAGGCTTTTATTATCTGTCTTATAAAAATTTTAATTAAAAACAAAGTACAATTACTCACTTTAAACTTAGAGCATACATAGTTTCTTTGGGATGTGATGCACCTTGAGGCCTTACTCTTAGTAAATAAGTACCTACGCGTCGATGCTCTAAACGAGCTTGGGCAGTTTCGCGATCCATGTTGCCAACAAACCTAAGGAAAAAAATATTTGCTATAAAATATTTAATACAATTTTTCTCATGTTTTATACAAACCAATTAAATTCGGACAATTGGCGATCACAAACTGGCGGAGGTATAACAATAGCAGTTTGTTTACAACGTCCTGTCGATGATATACAGCCTTTGTGCACGGCAATTTCACAAACTTTACAACGATAGCCCTATGTAAAGAAAATACAACTTTATTATGTTTTTATTTCTATTTTTCTAATTTCTTTTTCTCTTACCTGATGTATTCTACCCTTTAAGAATTTCGAACAATGTCGACATGTCGTCGGTGCATCAAATGTATAGATTTCCATTTTATGGTCCGTGTTACGACAACCCGGTGGATCCAGATTTTCCATAGCCTCGGTTAATGCCTTACGCCATTTATCACGTTCCGGTTCCGATTTTAAATATAATGTAAATGCTGTCTTGCCCGATTTACGTGCCAGCAGTAACTGATATTTATAACGTGTATCTCGGCCAATGGTACGCCTTGAATGGCTTTGTTCGACCCAATATTCGCTTAGATTATGTGAATCTCGATATGTATATTGCATTTCTCCCGTTTTGGCATGTAATGGCTTGACTAAGATTAAGATTTTATCGAAAACAAATGCATAACGTAATTTAGTTTTTTGATCTTCATGGGCTTTTATATGAAGTTCACCATCGAGTAGTAGGCGGCCGTATTGTAAGAGATCATTGCCATTCTGCAGGAGATTCAAATTAATAATGCTGTCCTATAATAATATAAAGAGAAAAATTAATTTCTTATAAAAAATTTTATGTTTTATTGTTCTACTTACTTTGACTTTTTGTATTATCACTAAATGATCTGAATCTCTTTTTACTTCGTTGATATATTGCGAAACATCAATCATGGCTTCTTTAGCTCTTTCTAGAGATCTGTAATCTTCATGCATCTATAAAAATATATGTGAAATTAAAGTTTTATGGTTTTTGGAATTCTTTTTCCAATTGTGACCGACTGCTCTGCAATAATTTCTAATGAAAACGTTGTGGTAAACAGGATTCATCATAAACTAATGATTATTGGCACGAAAGTATAAAGAGTATATGAGTTTTTAGTGTTCTTGAACATAATTGGAACTGAACTCGTACTTTTTTTTAACAACTAATGAAAGTTATGGGTGTAATTCTAGAATTGACACTTCAATTGAAACATAATGTGGACACTTGGTGCCTTTTATTTTTGTAAGAGGGTTTTTGTAAAGAGACGGGCTCTAAAACCTAACTTCATTACTAACAAACATAGATAATTGTGTTCTGGAGTTTGCGAGTGATAGGTATAATTCTTTAATTTGAGCTTACATGGAAATGTAATCTTGAAATCATAAGAACAAGAACGCTTACTGCCTGTTACTCTTCTACAAGAATTTTTGGGAAGTGTTTGCTGCTCAAACGTACATCATTATATTTAGTTTGGTGGAAGGTTGTGAATAGGAAACTTTATATGTCGATCTTGAATATTAGGAGACTGGCTACTTTTACAAATAATAATATAGTGATGTCTCCTCAGAGATTCAGTCCACAGAATCTTAGGAAACTTCAATATAACAAGGAATTGTATTTCTCTTCGGATGATAATTTTTTAGACAATTTTGAACTTCGCAGTAAATTGAATATGATATCAGTCTTTCTTGGTGTTGTTAAATATGCTAAAGAAGAAACATCTTTGAATGAATTCTTTTACTATTAGAACAGAGCTCCGGTGCATAAAATACAAAGGAAGCATTTATAGAAACAAGACGTTTTAATAGCGTAAAAGTATTTCAACATACTTTTGTAAACACACTATTGAACTACAATTTGAATTTTGATCGCGATGCTCAGATGTATTTTAAGGAGAAGAATAACGGTTGCCGAGTACATAGGACTTTCAAATATTGACTTTTATAGAAAGTGTGAAAATGCAGCATCTTTTAAGCTTTGATAGAATATAGTATCTAGGTGATTACTTATTACAACACGAGAAAATTGCTTTGTAAAATTTTATTCGGGAGTGTTTGCTAATAAGACAGGAAAAATTTAAATAATGTAGTCTTTTATTTTACATACCGGAGATGTTTCCTTGACTAGTTTATCCAATAATAAATGATATTTTAATATACGTTGCATGGGCACCGATAAAATATCCCGCAATTGCAATTTACCCACATTATATTCACGTTCACATTGCTGTTAAAAAAAAATAGTTTTTATTAAAAAATGTAAAACTTTTTTTAAATTGTGAAACTCACTTGCACTAATTGTTCTATAATTTGATTCTTTTTACAAATATCCGCTAAAAAATCAATGGCTCCCAATAGGCAGGAACAATATTCACCATAGATTAGAAATGGTTCACGAAATTCTAAAAATACCTGACTCATTTTCATTTTAGCATTGGGCAGTAAAGATTCACGTAATTTATCTAAAAATTTTGTATGAATATCAGCAAGTTCCTTAAAACCGAATTCCAAAAAAAGTGAAGATTAGATTCTTAAAATAAATTGTATGACAAGTAAATACCTTTATGCGTGGAAATATTTGTTTAATATCATCCGGTGTTAAATAGCGTTCCAATGGTTGCATAAATTTGGTTTTCAAAGCGTTTAATACATCCAAATAATTGGATTCCGTATCTATTAATTCGCGTATAACATAATCACGTTGCTCGAAACTAGTTGCTGAAGTTATCTAAGGATTTTTTTTAAATTATTTTTTTATGTTTTTAATTATTATTATTATTTTTTAAAACTAACACATGCCACTATATTTTTGTATATATTTGTTGTGTGTCACAGAAAAGTTTACAAAAATAAACTTAAAATTAAAATTAAGAAAGGAAAATAAAATAAAAAATACCTGAGTTCTACTCGATCTTTGTAAGGAACATAAATCTTTATAAGCTTCTTCCTCTTTTGTATTTAAATGTTCATCAACATGACCATTACATGCAACATTATCGGTGGTACTATATATATAAAGATATATATATATATACACATATATATATATCACAATATATGTATACATAGGGTGTAAAAAATCATATAAAAAAAAAAAATAAAATAAATACAATTGAAAAAAGATTAAAAATTAAATAAAAAATTAATAAAATATTTTGGACCTTTTATTCAATGAGTGATTAATATGGTGTTTACGAGTTTTTTTTTTTTAGAGGTAATTGCTTTCTGCATATTGTCTGCAAATACGTTTAGTTTTAGTAGATTAAAGCAACGCAATATTAAGATAAAGGTGCTCAAATCAGTTTAGACGAACCTTTGAGCTCTTATACGAGGGCAGTTTGATAATACCGTGGCTATATCTAAATATTTTGACAAAACGAAAAGTAGCACTGATTGCTTTAATATTAAGGACCACAGACAAATGGAGATTGTGTGACAATTGACATTGACAAAAAAATACAAAAGCCCTACTTTGATCTGTGTTTTACAAACGAAATACCAAATACTGTGAATTTTTCTCGAAACATTTAAGTATGAGACAGTCTCAGAAGCTATTAGACTATAACAGAGTACTTTGGCTCAAGATTTTGGCCATAAGGATTGTCGAGCAATATATCCGGTTTTAGAGGGTTACCGATAAAATAGCGGCATACGATCCTCAGAGAATGCGCACAGCACATTGATAATTGCTTATTAATGTTGGGTGCCTTAGCGCGATATCCGAGTCTTTCTTAAAAGAAAAATAACTGATATTGCAGGAATTGCATTTCAGAGCAAATGAATGAACAATAGATAAATAAATACACCTATTACGAGACCAGAAAGAACCGCCTGAAATGCAATTTAAGTAAGAGACCAATAGTAACCATGCTTAAAGACTGATGATCTCATATACATATATGTATGTACATATAACACATTCCATTAAGGAACACGGGGACCTCTCTCCGTCAATGAGTTGCACCCGATTTTATTTTTAGACTCATTGAAAGAAAGGAACCTACAGTTTAACGTCCGCTCCGAACGCAAATGCATTAGAGAAGTTTCCAATAGTAGACAACTCATAACCAGTTACTAGCTAATATTATGAAATGATACCGCTGTTGAAAAAACTTTTTCTTTTTCAAATGGTATGGCCTGGTATTGAACCGAGGATCTTCTGGTTGCCACACATATGTATATACATACATATATGTAGTCATTTCTGTAGACTGCACATCTTTTTTGCCATAGGCAAAACACTTAAGTACTTAAGTTAGACCTTGCTGGACCAAACCTTCCAAATTTCAAGAAAACGCTGATTGGTAAACAATATGAGTTAAACTTAGTGGTAATCATTAATACAGAAACCTTTTTTGGAGATCACCGATAAATTATTATTTGTAAGGCAATAAAAAAATAAAACAAATAAAAGATTACGCTTTTTTTAAAAAAAAAGAAAAAAATGTTTTTAAAAAAGTCGCAGATTGTTCAAACTACCCTTACAACTTTAGCTAATGTTAATATGTTCAATAGGTTTTCTGTTAAGTTAAAATGTTTTCCAATATTATTTAATATCATTTTACGACATAAGAGTAAATATTATAATTTAATTTAAAATATAAATAAAATAATATATAAAATTCTTTTATTTTCAAAATTGTTAATAAAAAACCATCTTTGAATATATTTTTAAATTTAAACTAAAATATACATTTAAAAACAAAAAAAAACTATTTAAAACTGTAACGTTTTTTTTTTTGTAAATCAAATTTAACAGTAAAGTTTCAATAAATTGATATCATAAACAGGACACATTTTTTATTTCATCTCTACATTTATCAAATAAATTTATATTTTTCATTCCAAGTAAGAATTAAATAATAAAGTTCTAATAAAATAATTAAAAAGCGTTTAAAAATGTTTGACTATTTTTAGTGCATTTGTAATTGCTTAACTAACCTTAAAAAACTACACAGCGAAAGTAAAAAAGCAAAAGCAAAAAGATAAAATTTTTTGCTTTGCTTCGGTTTTCAGCTTCAAATTAAACAACAGTGCTGCTGAATGCTTACTGAAAACTTTAAAAAATAATAAGCAAAGTAAAAACCAAAGCATAAAGTAAAATAGTAAATAACTGCTTACTCAGTAAAGTAACTATTTTATCAAAAAGTGATTTTGCTGTAAGCAATAATTTATTGCTTACTTTATTTTTACTTAACTGTTTACTATAATGCGGGCGTATTTTGCGACTCTGTTACCAATACATGAAAAAAAAATTAAAAATCAGTCAGAACTAAAATAAGTGAAAAACAATTTAACTATTTTTCTCCATGAAACGAACGAATGACCATGAAATTCAAACATCAGCAACGTAGTCAATGAAAAGGTAGTAAACTGTTATGCAAAAGCAAACATAAAGTAAACAACAACTTATTGCTTACAGCATGAGCAATTCTTCATAAAATAGTTGCTTTGCTGACTGCTTAAGCAGAGAACATACACATAGTAATACTAAGCAAGATATTTCCTATTTTACTTTTTTGCTTACTATTTTTTAAAGTTTGCAGTAAGCATTCAGTAACACAGTTATTTATTTTGAAGCTAAAAACTGAAGCAAAGTTAAAATTTTAGTGATATTGCTAATCTAAAGCAAGCAATTTAAACACTGATAGAAACTTTAAATAATTTGTCAATTTTCAAAATAAAATAATAACAAATGTACTTCAAAACATATCGTTGAACTGCCATCACAAACGAAACAGCTGTTTGCCAGCGCTAAATGCAACCAACCCACAACTGTTGAAAATCAAAAACAATAAGATGTAAACAAAATGAAAAGTAAAAACAAAAAGCCCATAAACAAGAGAACAAAAACAAGAAGGTAAGAGAAAAAGAGAAGCATATGCTCATATTTATGCTCTTTGCGTTTGTGTAAAAAAACAAACAAAGAAAAAGTAAAAATTAACCTCAAAAAATGAAAATGTGAGACAAAAAGAAAAAACATGAGATTCGACAATCGGCCACAAATTCAAGAACATCAGAAATCATAGCGGAGAACAGAGAAAAAAATTAAACAAAACATTATAATATTAAGCAACCAAAATTAAACAAAAATATATATAAACATTTTAAACATCAACAAATAAATAAAGCAATATATTATGAATTTACTAAAAGAGAAATAAAAATTCATATGTGCAGTCGCCACCGTCGCAGCAGAGCAAAAAGTTAAAAGAGCCCCATTAAAAAAAGAAATGGAACTGCATTCTTATGCCAAGAGACGAACATCGAAAAAATGTAAATTTATCGAATATACATATTTCATATAGAAGTTTAGAATTTTTTATAATTTTCTTCTTGTTTATGCTTTTTAACAGGGACCTTAGAACAAAAACGGAAATTGGTGGAAGCTCGAATAGCTCATGATGCCTGGTTCACCAATAAGCCCAGTAGTCTTGTGCCTTGGAAGTAAGTTAGATGTCATTATAACGTGGAATTTAAACATTTAAAAATTTTCACGTTAATTTTCAGAAACATTTTAATAGCTGCTAATTTAGATGATTTCAATGTGTTCTTTGTTCGCAAACAATGGTCTAACATGCTGGAACGGTATAAACAGTACAGGGTAAGTCTTTATCACACATAGTGTTCAATGCAGTTGAATGAGGGTACAGACAGACAATTTAAAACTAACAGTATAGAGTCATAAGAAATTTATAAAACAAATATTCAAGTGCACCATTTCAATTTGCATTAATTTAAAAAAAAATTGTTTAATTGCTATTGTAATTAAAATATATATATATATATATATATATATATATATATATATATATATGTATTTGCCTTTCAGCAAACGCGTTTGGGTAATATTGCTACCAAAGCAATTGATGCGGAGCAAATAAAACGTATTAATCAAGAGTGGGAGTTTTTCGAGTCTATACATAAATTTATGACACGCAAAACAACCAATCTACACTCATACGCCTTAACCCATCGAACAAGCAACGATAATACCAATAGCGAACATCAGGAAACAGAAGAGAAATTGCTACAGACCAGCACCACTTCAGCAACTGGCGAAGGTGATGAACAAATTGATAAAACTATAACGAAACTACACAATGAAACTATAAAAATTAATTTCCCAGAAGACTGTGCTAAAGAAAATATACCAAATAATACAACAATTGTTATACATCCAAATAATATTTCCCAGGATGATGGCATTCACCTATTTAGTAGTGATACAAATGAAGAATTTCAATTAGCGGCTGGCACAACTAGAATTATTAATAATGGATCTCGTCGAGAGGAGGCTGATGAGGAGAAGGAAGAGGATGAAGATGAAAATATGAATTGTGTTCGAAACACGGATCATGATTTCTATTCGAAAAGATCTTGTCTGGGAGATATGGCAACAAATGGCAAACGTCATCGTGAAGATGAAGATTTACAAGAACAGCAATCGAATTATTTTGCTGATGCCAGTGAAGAGTCTCAAGAAGGTTCTATGAATATGGTAGTCGATTTAATACAATCTCATCACCATCATCATGCTCAAGCAACAAATAGTGTTCCATTACAAAATGTGATTACTGTACGTGATATTAATGGCCAAACATTTGAAATCAAATCCGAAAATATAACACAAACTGAAATTAATGATTTGAAAGAGGAAAGACAAGAAGATCAAGAGTTCCTAAATGATATGCCCTCAACCAGTACGCATAGTAATCTAACACATAATATGAATGTAACACATACTATGGCAACAACATCCACTCCGGCAACTCGACTAAGTGAACGTGACAAATATTATCGTCATAAACGCCGTTTTAATAGACGTTTAGAGCAACGTTTCGATGCTGTACTACAGGTAATGGGCCAAATAATTAAAGTCCAGTATCCTACTGTTGACGTTACACCTTTAGTGGGTGTTGTTACTTCGATGGCCTCCAGCATGGGTAAAATATTGAGCAGTGATTCAGAGGATGATAATCAACAAAATAACGAAACTGATAATATTCCTACAACTACAAATGAAAATAAATAAATATTGTAACCTACTTTATTTACAAAACCAAATTTTCTCTAAATTTAAAGAAAAAAGAGAATATTATTTTTGAAAAAAAAAATTAAAATTATAAATTAATATTTTTTGGTAAAGAAATGAAAAATCCTAAAAAGTAGCAAAAAAAATTCCTAGAATTATAATAAAAAATGTCAGTAATTACAATATAAAACTTGTCAGGTTTTTTCTTTAACTTGTAGTTATAACTGCAGCAAAAGAAAAAAAATTAAGAAGCTGTTCCTCATCACAAAACAAAAAATAAGAAAAAGAGAAACTTATGAAACTTTGATAAAAATATATTAGCATTTGCAATGTTATCATCTTCCTACAAAAACTTTAATTTTTAAAAACAAAAAATTGATTCTGTAGGCACCTCCGTCAAGCGTCAGGATCTTATGTTGCGTGAATATTTGGGTGTTAAAAATATCTCCTCGTAATGGATGCAGAGATGGTGACCATAAGCGCATAAGCGTTTGACCACTTGAAAAAGAGCATTTTAAAAATATTGTAATCAAATAGGTACAACATGTTTCTTATGACAGAAAATGAAAAAAAGTAAATGATCCTAAAAAAAGTGAAGATGAATTTGGTGAAAACCCGATAACGACATAATAAAGTTATCCCTAAATTGAAGTCTATAGGAACAACAACAAGTATTTGAAATACATCCCATGGTAATCATATCTCTCACGATTTAGAACCTGATTAAAACATTAGCTTTATAATATATGGTGTTCTTTAACCCTTTGACAACAAACGGGACACTTATGTATCATTTGGTTTTTTTCGTCATTACAGACACATTTTCCAATGGTTTTGATCAATTTAGTGTTGTTCGGTAAATTAACTCTTTCGTATTCGAGTTTACATAAAGCTTTTGTTGTTTAAATTGGGTTTAAGAGCATCTCAAAGTCAAAAAATTGTATTAGATTTTTTGCAATTTTTGTTTCCCAATATTCGCGTTCTAGTTGGTACAGTTAGTTAAACTTTAAGTATTATATATATATGTACCAATGCCTTATGTAAATCAGTGAGCCAACGCTTATTGAATTGGTTTTACACTTTTCTCGATGAGGCTGAATATAATGATGGGATATATATGTCCCATATGTTGATAAAGTTAAAAATTAAGGAGAATTTATTTTTTTATATTTTTTATTTTACTTAAAATTTTATAAAAGAGAAACAAAGGACACACAAACAATTTAGAAAAGAAAAAAAAAAATAAAATAAAAAATTCGCCAGAACAATCTTATTTCTGACGATTGTGGATAATCATTGCTATAGTCATCCCAAAATATGCTTTCAACTTTTCTTCAGTTATAGAAAATATTATATCTTTATGCTCACAATAAAGTTTCGTTTGGTGAATTATGCACTTTATTAGTGTGTCGAACTCACAAACTACTAAAGGCTACTAAAACAGGTAAGACGTCCTTATAAGGGCTTATATTTGGGGTCAAAACCTGCCAGTATAATCAGAGTCAATATAAGCCGGCCAAACGTAATTTTGATTGGCTTTTTTCACTGAAAATTAACTGAAAGTTCTTTGGTAGCTTTAGGTTTACGAACACTTGTCATTGACACAAGTCTTAGAATTTTTACTTGTTAAAAGTTTTTCGAACTATAGAATATTTTAAATTTTTTCTCCGATCTCTAAATCCGCATTGCCATTGGCTCATTGCTTACTTTTTGTAACGACAAAATTTGCTCCAAATTTTTTATTTTGGCGGCGAATGGGACACATGTCCCATGATATTTCTCATAGAAGGAGTAACAATTTTTAAAAATTCCGTTTGAGAGGAAGAAATCGCAATCAAATTTTTAAAATTCCCACTGGGAAATTCTTCGCCGCCAAAGGTTTAAGAGTATAAGAACTTAAAATGATAATATAAGACAGAAATATTGTTGGAATGAAACCAAAATTCACCGTAATGCCAGATCCTGGCTCATCTCGAAGAAATATGGACACATGACGCCGCCAGCGTATAGACTACACCAAACAGTCAATTTAATTCGATGTAATGTTGATTCGTTAATAGCTTGAGGATTGCCTTTGCTTCAAATACGGCAATTTTGCTTATTGACGTAGCCATTTAACCAGAACTGAGCTAATCACTAAAAACGAAGTGCTCTATGAACTTAACTCACAGATTCATTTATTTTTTTCAAAGAATATGTCCACAATTTGAAAACGTTGTTCTGGCGTTAAACGATTTATGATGATTTACTAAGCCTTGCTGAACAGAAATGTTAACACAGTTCGACATTCTCAGCTATTAAACCATAGTTATCGATATCGATAGTTCTCATGTAGCTAAAAAGACTCCCCGGAGCTGGACAGATTTCTGATGAAGAAATCTGTTGGGACTCAAATAGAATCTTACTCTGAACAGGACGAACAAATACGATTGCAAGGTATTAAAGGTTCCTCTGGGAAACAGTGGAGCACTTACTGTGAGAATCCATGAATTAATGAGCTACGAACTGCTAGTCCATCTAGTATACTCTCTTTAGATTTAAAGCACTGTGGCTATTTCATTGTGTTTCAACAATTGGAAAATGACGATTATATCAGAAATATTTTTAAGATGCTGAAATTTATAATTGATTTTTAGAACACACACACACAAACACACACATATATATATATATATATATATATATATGCCAATGAATAAACAAAGTTTCATTTTATGGCTTAACAAAGAAATTATTGTAGTATGTGTGTGTTCTAAAAATCAATTATAAATTATATATATATATATATATATATATATATATATATATATATATAATGCATATATATATTATATATTTTTTCTATATATATATATATATATATATATATATATATATATATATATATATATATATAATTCCCTTAATATTCCATGAAGGAACATGGGGACTTCTCTCAGTCAATGAGCTGCACCTGATTCTATTTATAGACTCATTGAAAGGGCCTACAGTTTAACGCCGGCTCCAAACGGCAAATGCATTAGAGAAGTTTTCAATAGTAAGCAGTAATACTCATAACCAGTTAAATGCTAATGTTATGAGGTGATACTTTTTCTTTTTCAGATGGTTTGGTCTGGTTTTGAACCGAAGACCTTCTGGTTGGTAGGCGGATGTCTTACCTACCATACCACAGCGCCGTGGTGTTCTGTAAATCGTGGAAAAAATTCGATTATAATGAAAAAACAAATGAAATCGTTTCACTTAATAAAATAAATTTAAAAAAATATTGACATTTAAAAAGTAATTTTTTTTACATGATTTTCATTACTTAAAAGGTTGTAAAAAATGCTGTTAAATGATTATTTTGTTGCAAACATAATTATCAAAGACTTTTAAAAAACTTAAGACCATGATGGCTATGTCTCAACAGTTCGTTAAATTCTCCCCTAATTAAATTAATATTTCAAAATATAAATAGAAACGAAGAGAGATTTGTGAATATAAAGACTACAATTAGGAATAATGTTAAAAACAAATACATAAACTTGTAACACACAAATTAACTTTTTTTGCACAAAACATGTGGCAAAATAAACTAAAACTTTCAAATAAAAGGTAATAAAGTTGGATAAGGAAAATAAAAAAAAATAAAAATACCAAAAGGCCAAGCAAATACGAGTCTAATTACTTTAAAGCTTTTAATGTTTTGAATCTAAAACCAAAGAATTTAAAATTATTAAAATAAAAGAAATAGCAAAACGCAAGTATTTTCTCTATCCTTTTTCTGTTTTTCCGTTATTTGTTTTCTTTGAATTACAACATCCAACACCAACAGAAGGATATAATATTTTTCTTTTTAATACATAACAAGCACTAATTGAAGTTAAATTGCACACCTCGGGGACTTTAGATGAGAACGTGACATAACATAAATCCTCATAGACTTTTTCATCTTCCTCATTATAAATGTCATTTAAATACTCGTGACCGATTTCTTTGCTGACCACATGATAATTGTAAACGGCAGCAGCAACATTTTGCAAATTCTGATTTCTATCCAAGGCCGATGACGCTGATGATATGGTATTCATGCGTTGATGTGAGCTCCTTGAATCTATATGGCCACCACCATTACTACTACTACTACTGACCATACTCATGCCAGATGAAGATATAGAACGTGTAGTTAAAGGTGGTGCTGCTGTAGTATAATGAGAACGTGGTGGTCGTTTAAACAGTGGAGAACTTGATTTACTTGCTGTAGTTCTAGTTTCATTACCACTGCCACTACTACCATTTGCTGTGCCTGTTAAAGATTCTTCTTCGATGTTTTCACTCAGGGCGGAAAAATTATCGTCTTCATAGTCATCGGTATTTTCTGTGCCAATTTCATTTTCGATGGTTATATCACTGTTTTCATCCTCAACCGATAGCGAACCACTTTGAGATGTGCGATCATAATATTCTGAAGGATTATCCAAACTGCCATTCTTCTTAATATCACTTTGAAATTTAATTTTAATTTTATTTTTAATAATATCAAAATTTAAAAAACGTTTGCAGAAAGTTTTTCAAAGTCAAAAAGGTTAGCAAGAGTTAAAGAAAGAAAGAGAGCAAGTTATATATAGTAGAGAGAAAAGAGAACAAAAGAGAGAGAGGGAGAGAGAGAGAGAGAGAAAGAGGGAGATATTCAAAATTTATTTCAAACTCTACAAATTTGTACCTAAAACTACATGTAATTCAATCGAATCGAATGTGTAACAAAATATTTTAATAATTTGAAACTCCTGTAAATGCTTTTTATAATTTCTTGAGAGTGCAAATGAAAAAATAATCATCGGTACTTACGTTGAATGTAAATCTTTGTAAACAGCTTCATCGGAATGAGATCTTTCACTTGGTGAGAGTGGTAAATTGAAACCTCTGAAATTATTAACAAAAATTATTATTAAAAAAGAAATAGTTTTGTTTACTTTTTATTTCAATACTCACTCTATATTGGGATGTAATTTTTGTACTTTAGCACATTGTGACAATTTGGAAAGTGTGATTAATACCCGATGGAAATTTGTTAAATCGAACAGCATATTTGGCTCAAAGAGATCTGACTCTCTTAGTTTGAAATGATTTCGACAGACATCCAGAAATAATTTAATATTTTGACAGCATAAAAACTGAAAAAAGCAAAGAAAATAAAAACAACATTTATTTACAATATTTATCAAAAGAATATTTTAAAAATTAAATCTAAGCTACTTGAGTTTGAGGATTTCAATATATGTATAAAAAAAATCAACGCTTTTCCCTTTGCTCTTTTTGTAGTTCCTTTTAAAAGGTGCAAAACTAAAAAAGCGCAACGTGTGCTTTCCTAAAAATTTTGCCTTCATAAAGTTCTCATTTGACTTTAGCCATAAACTACAGTAGCCAGAAAAATTATGCGTACAAAACAAATGAAAATGCTTAAAAATGACAAGAGCTCTTAAGAACTTAAAATTATTATTATTTTTTAAATAAATATTGTTGCATAGTTTTAATTAATATTAAAAATCAGCAAAGAAATTTAGGTATGTATATATACATATGTATGTAAATTAATTGCAAAAAAGTAAGATTGTGTTAAAAAAAATAGACAGAAGAAGTCTGCGTACAAAAGCGTGTATAATCTTGTATTTGGATATTTATGACAGCATTAACAATAAATTAGTTTTTAGTTGGATAATCTTCTTTTTTGAGAACCTGAGCCAATATTTTTTCCATGGAATGAACCAGTTTTGTTTGTGACTTCCAGTGATATATGCTCCCATTCAGTCGACAAAACCTTTTTAATAAAGTTTTTGATATCATAACATGATGGATAATTTTTCGCTCCAACAGATTCCATAAATGATTAATGGAATTGAAATCTGGAGACTGCGTTGGCTTTCGCAACTGTTTTGGAACATTATAAAGCACATAAAGCTTAACAAAATTGGCTGCGTACTTAGTATCGTTATATTATTAAAATACAAAATTGGTCCCAATAGCCAGTTCCGCTGTATTTTTATTTAATAACCTGCTAATTTTTCACCCCGTTAGCTGCCACATACCCCTTAACAATTACACCTCCACCACCGTGTTTGACAGTGCCGCACAAATTGGCTTTATGTACTGCTGTACCGGATTTTTTCCACAAGATTTGACGACTTTTTATTCTGACAATTCAATACTTATTCTCATTCGAAAATATAATTTTTTTAATTGTTTATTTATGTCCTCTTTACCAAATAATATTCTTCTTTAATGAAATTAATTAATTGTTTCGATTTAAGATATCATTACTCTTTATCAATTTTCAATTAATGCTGTACCAAAATTTTATATAATGACATCATTCAATCAGATTGGCATATACTTGACTTAATTTCGTAACGTTCAGAGCAGTATATTTACCATTTTCAGAATGCATGTCCTCAAACCCTGTAGTTTTTACTGGCGGCCGCTAGCATAAAAGTATAACGCTACTAGACGACCATTCCATCACATTATATTTTTTATCCTAAAAAGAATTTTAAATTGCCTTAAAACTGTAGACCACCGCGATGTTCTTTTGAAATATAGAGGAATTATGGCTAAAATTTTTTCAATACTCAACTAAAACGTTGTCTGAATCGTCAAATATTAAATTGGGGCCAAATTTGAAGACTTTTTCTGTTACCATTTCGAAAATATTTACTTTTTATGGGCGTGGCACCGCCCAGTTGGAATTTTGAAATTTATATAGCCTATAGTTCCTTCCAGATATACAGAGAAATACTGTAAAAATTTCAAGAAAATCGGTTCGGCCATTTAGCTGTCCATAAGGTTCAAACAAACCAACAAATAAACCACTAAACAAGCATACATACACACATTTATTTTTATATATATATATGAGATTCTTAAGGCTATATTCCAAGTCCCCACAGCACTCAGGTATTTTTATCATAAGATCCTTTAAGAGTAGGATATAAGATAAGGGTGTCATAAAGAAAACTTCAAAATGTCATACAATCTTCTAATGATAGCAAATATGTTTAAGGTTTTTTTTTTTAATTCGACGTTTTTTTTATTATTTTACTTCTTTGTTTTTTTAAAACCTTTTCGTAAAAAAAATCCTATAAATATAGTAAAAATCCATAAGACTTTCTTTAAATATATTTCTTAGGTTTTGACAAGTTACACTTAAACAGTAAAATGCTAAAAGCCAAATTCCCCTGACAATCTTTATCAAGGCGCACATTTCTTATGAAATCATAAAAAAACAGTATGATGCAAGCGCAAAAAAGGATAGAGGATTTCAATTTATACTCGTTAAGCTGCCATCAAACTAACACGAGCAAGCTGGAAAAAGAAAAATAATTAAAAAGTTTTTAATACAAAAAAAAAAAAAAAAAAAAAGTCATGATGGGATTGAAATAAAATAAAAAAAGATTTTTTTCAAATAGTTTACGTGAACCCAATGACATAAGTCGTGTAGGAATAAATGATTTTTTGTGTTAAAAAAAATCTTAAAAAAACATAGAAAATATGGGAAAAAATAAAGGCAAAGATAATAAAAAACAACAATAAAAAGATTGAAGAAAAACATGTAGACTGTTAATAATTAAAGACACAAATTATGAAGCACACTTTAAGGCGTTCAAAGAAAAAACAAAACCTTAAAAAACAGAAAAAATAACTTTGGCAAAAAATTGTTAAAGGAAACTCATCAACCCATTAAATGAGGAAAAAGAACGCGTTGTATTTTAAAAAGAGTTTTGCTTAAGCATTTAACCTTTAATATGGTTAAAGAGAGAAGCTTAGGAGTTAATCATGCTTGAAACCTAAAGCCTTCTTATTCATTTAATATTCGATTAATAAAAGTTTTGAAAATCCAATTATGCTTGGTAACAAGTACACTTAACGTATTTACATAAGCACTTTAACACTTTAATAACATAAAATTGAATGCATACTTCCAGGAATATTAAAACATATACTAGCATACTTCTAAGCAATTTTAAAATATGGTAGTAATGTCCCATAGGTTTTTTATGATGATATATTTTACATATATTTTTTTCGCACACTTCTCCTTTCCTCCTATTTCCTATTTTTAAATTTTGATATCAAGTTTTCTTTCATGATTATTTTCTCAAAAGCAACAAATTATTTGATACATTTTCAAACGTCAGCGCATTGAAAACAGAAAAAAACTTTTAAAATACTTTGTCGGGTATTGAAATGAACTTAAAAGTGTTGGTAACAAGTTTGTAAACGATACAAAATGAAAGCAACCAAGATGAAAATAAAAAAGTTACAAATTTATTATTTATTTATTAAAACTTTGAAAAATTTCCAAGATTTATTTAAGAAAAATTAAACTTTTTACTTCTCCTTAAGATGAAAAATGAGTAGCCAAAATATGTAAACGTAAACGTAAAATCTAGCAAAAAAATGTTGCATGCATTAAGGCAGAGAAAGCCAGGAAAATGAATAATTGAAAATGTATAACCTGATGTTGTAATAAATACTTAATAGGCACATAAATACTATTGTAACACTGAATATACCCATTATAACATAGTAGTAGGATTAAACATATCATTTTTAAATCATAAGGTTTATGAAAGCTAACCTCTGTAATCTCTCTTTGGTCTCTGACTAGCACATCTGTGAACAATGTGTTAATATATTAGATTAGAAATTAAAGTTTACAAAGAAACCGTTTTCAAAGCTGTTATGCCACTTAACCACTTCCTGCTCCAAAACCAGCCATAGACTTTTCAACTGTAGTCTTCACCGGGTCGTAAGGGTAAAACGACGCTACAAATTATCTGAACTAAAAATTGTGGACCGTTTAAGAAGATACGGTTTGTCGCAAAAAATACCACAAAATTGATTTTCATAATACTGCATTGGTTCGTGCTGTAGACAGTTTTCTAATGGATAAAGTGCGTACAGTTATTGATGATTAGCGAGTGCGACTTGAGGCAAAATTCGCACATTTCAAATGAGGCTTAGCTGTTTGTATAAAAAATATATCGCACACTAAATCATAAATAATCTCAAGACAAAATTTCCAAATGTTCAGGAGAGGCAAAAAGCTGTCTTTAAAGCAGTGTCAGGCAAAATCATATCAGTGCATTTTATAATTGTGGTAGTAACTTGAGAGTCTCTCTTTCTTAGACCACACTGCAAGAAAAAAATCGTGTTTTGTTTCTTACACAAATGGTTGTGTAAACTGGCAAGAGCGCTTTCACACTTTTTAAGTTTACATATGTAATTTAATAAAAAAAAATGAAAATCGATATTAATAAAGGATAAAAGCAATAACAAAAACCAACTTGAAAAAAACATTAAAAAAACAATAAAAAAAAACAAGAAAAATTAATTTAAAAAAATAATAAAGAACAACAACAACGAAGAACAATTAAGAAAAACAACAAATTAAGAAGAAATTTTAAATACAAAACATGTTGAATAAAATGTTTAATAACATTAGCAGTTAAACATTTTTTCTCGCAATGTATTTTTCTGTTTTTCTTCTTTTTATTCCTATCTGTTTATTCTTTGCCTATGCGTGCGAGTACGTACATGTGAAAGCAAAAGAAAAAATTTGCTCGGATCAACTCTTTGCCTCTCGATACTTTGAACCATCGTTGTAAAATTAAATTAATCGGTAAAAAAGTTATGGTACGTCACCAATAATCGATCATTAGTGCCCTTAAGATTGGTTTGTTATGTTGCAACTATGACGTTAAAAAGAGTCACTTCGAACTGAATATTTAGTTGATTATGTTCCAGCGACACAAGAAACATAACAGTATTTTACTAGTTAAAGGAGACAGATTTGCAAACGAAATTTTTGTGGTCGTTAGAGATTTGATCTGTGAATTGGTTTATGAAAAAAAAAAAAAAAAAAAAAAAAAACGATAGAAACATTAATTACTTTTAATTTTAAAGCCTTAAATATTTGTAACATTTTTTACGTCCTTAAATATTTTAGAGATATAATAAAAAGAAAAACAACTACTAAAGAGATACAAAGAAGAAACTAAAAATAAATTTTTTCTTATAGGAATTATGAAAGATAATTCTTATATTAAAAAAATATAATATTATATAAACGGAATGCTCTTTATTCTAACTCTCTGAGGTTATGTAGAACTTTATAAAGAGATGTATAAATATAGCACTGGTTACAAAAAAAAAAACTTAAGAAATATTTATCTGCATGTGAACTAAGAATAAACGTTGTGAAAAGGAGAAAACAGAGAGTAGTGCTTATATTTGTTTGTATAAACAGTATCCTAGACCGACCAACAAGTAAATTAGTTGTTCCATCGTTTTATAACTTCTGCGCTTTATTGGCGAAAAACTTGATTACGAGTAACCTTTCTGTTGGTGCATTTTCTTACTGTCAAAAAAGTTTTACAGGAACTGAAACAAATGGTATTCGAAAGCTACAAAGTACAAGCTATACGGTGGTGAGTACATCAAAAATTCTTGATAAAATGCATTCGTCACTTAACGGGTCATCAAAAATTTGTGTGATTTAGCATTGCCATGATATGAAATATAGCATGCTTGCTGTTGGTCTATCTGTTTGTGAACTACAAAGATCAAAATAGATCGTTTCAATAAGTTGTAACAGCTCATAACAGAAAAATTCCCTACTATTCCAATCAAAGACTTAGGACAACGAAGATTGCAAATAGTTTGTATATGATTCATTTAAAATTTTTGAAATTTACCCGTAATGATTTGCAGAGCAAAGTGTAGCTTTCATTTTAAATTTCTAAAATAGAATGGAGCAATCCAATTCTGGGTCTGACGTTCACACACAGTACTCTTAATAAGAATTTTTCGGCATCTCTTTGCAGTGCAGATTTGTATTAGAATCTGTTGCATACATTAAGGACTAATTTTTTTTTAATGATAATGCAGTTAACAATTATGACAACAATTGGTTACAAATTGTTGATAAGTATTAACACATGGAAATGACATACTTGATGCAGTAGTACCTCCTATTGGTATGCCTTTCGTATATAAATAGTATAAAACGTCAATCTCAAAAATATCTTTTTGAACTAGATGATGTAGATAGTTAACGAAATGATAAACTAAAAATAAATAAAATATTTGATTATCTTGGACTAATTTTGTTTATACTTATATACGTATACATACATATCGTACTAGGTAGATCGGACGGTTATTATTCGACCGGTTTTAACCGGTTTTTTCGGTTTGGTAGAATACGGTTTTTTTAAAATCTTCATTTTTCGAATGCCGAATAAACCGATTAATTTAACTCGTATAACCGGTTAATTTAAATAAGTACAGTTTTTATGCATTTGTATATTTTATTTTATTGAAAATATGCTTATCGTTTAACTATTTATATAAATTTAATTATTTTTGTACATATGACTACCTTAAACGTCTCACAAAGAACGTGAAAACCAGGGTAGATCGAAAAAGATATGCACTCTTGGGCAACAATAGCCTTTTCTCATCTTCTGTAAATAAATATTGATTTTTATATATGAAGAATGATCAACTAGAATCATTGAAAGCCCACAAACCCACAAATGCCGGTTCCGAACGGCAGATATACATATTAGTTAGTGAAGTTTTTCACAGTGTAACTACACATAACCAATCGCTAGCAATGTTGTGAGGTAATATCGCTGTTGAAAATTGTCAGACGGTGTGGCCTGGGATTGAACCGACGACTTTTCGGTTGGAAGGTGAGTTCTTGCTTAACATACCACAGTGAAGCATATACTATTAAATACGTGGTGCATAAACTTACATACAGTGCTGCCCGAAATCTAAACAAATTTTCTTGTCGAGGCAATTAAAGACTCGTATATACTAATAGATTTATTCAAAGTAAAACATTTAATTTTTGTTATCTTAGCTATAATAACAAACCCTGAATTCCATTCTCTACCAAGTAATACAACAAAAAGGAAATTAGCTCCTTGAGTAACTGTTCGAAACCTAAGCATTTTTCAGTACTTTGTGTAATAAACTTTGCCTCCGCACACAGTTTTGGCATAGTTTTTATGAGATTTGTTAGAATTATTGAATGTCACTTTAATTTTAAGCAATCCATCGGCTTCTGCTTATTTTTAAAACGACGTGGTCCAGCTCGGCGCTTCAGGAATTAGGTACAATTTTATTTAAATAAAAGAACCGGTTAAACGGTTATTTGAGTTATTATTAACCGAAAACCGGTTTTTGAAAAAAGTCGAATAATCGATCTCCCTAATACATACATATATACAAAATATTCAAATTTTTTTATTAGAGAACCAACGGCGTTACAACAGGGAATTATCGATTTCAACGATTTCTGAAAGTTTTCTGTCCTACATAAAACTAAGCCAGTACACAAAATTTCATTCAAAATTTCGTATGAGCACTCCTTTTATTCTCAGCCAACAAATGTACCGCTGTGGGTCGGGGAACGTGGCCAATTTTGATGAAACTTAGCATGCATCTTTCGTTTATTTTATAATTTGTCTACAAAAAATATATACAATTTTTAATAAAATGTTTATTTTTATTTGAAATTCACTATCATTTGTTTTTAGGGATAACTTTTATTTTTAATTTTACGGCAACATCTTTAAGTTGTTATCTTATTACGTTTTCTTTTTTGCAAAAAATGTTGCCTTTCATTTATTCTTTGCAATAAAACGCCGACAAAAATTAAAAAATATCAAAGATTTTTAAGGGCAGCATTTTTAGAGATAAGCACAATTACTATTTCTTTGTATTAAATTATTTTAAAAAGCAACACAATAAAGAAAGGCCAACAAAGTGTAACATTTTTTTTTTTCAGAAAAGAAACGCCATTAGAAAAAGCAAAAATTTTGTTTAGAAAAAAAATTTCCATTGATTTTTGATAAAGTTTTTTTAATTTTTGATTTTTTTTAAATGTTTTACTTCCTCTTCCCACTTTGTCTTCTTAAAGATTTTCCATTTGCAAGAATTACGTTTCGTGTTTTTTTTTTTAATTTTTCCATTTATTTCTTTAAAATTGAGTTTCTTTAAGCAAATGTTTTTCCATTTTTTTTTAATGTTTAAAAAATTTTGTTGAGTGATTTTTCTTTTTTATGAAGATAGACAAAAAAAATTTTTCCTCTAAAATATCAAACGTCCTTCGTTTTCATCTAAATGCATTTCCGCCTTTTTTGTTCTTTTTTCCTGCGTTTTTCTTCATTTTTTTTCTCGTTTTCTACTCATTTTTAAATAGTTGGCAAATTTACTTTTTATCATCTCTTAATACGAATGCTTTTGTATGTCAGTGTATTTTTGTAATGAAAAATTATATTTTTGAATATAGTAGTTGTAGCGGCAGTCATTATTCATAACTTGACTTCCTTTTAGCATCCTTCCTAGCGAGAGTAGGCGACTCTCTTGCTACAATAGAGTAGTACACTACATTCCACCAATGTAACCATGTGTGGGAAAACCCACAAAATAAGGAATAATAAATGCATTTTTAAAAATACGAGGGCGGATTGACATGGAAGCTATCTAGCGCTAGATGGCAGCACAAACACAAAAACTTTTTCTTTCATAGAAATTACGTTCTGTCAAATGTCAGCTGTTAAAATTTTAGCCAAATTCATCGATTAGTTTATTTGTTGTAGTCGTTTGAAGTAAGAAACTTTTGTGTTTCTTGGAAAATGCAAAAAAGTGAATTTCGTGTAGTGATTAAAGACTATTATTTAAAAGGCAAAACGGCGAAAGAGACAAAAGAAAAGCTTGATAAACATTACGGCGAATCTTTTCCGTCAGATTATATGGTAAAATATTGGATTGTTGAATTTAAACGGGGCCGAACAAGCACTGCAACAATACCATCAACAGAAAGGCTAAAAGAGGTGGTTACTGAACAAAATATTAAGAAAATCCTCGATATCGTTATGTATGATCGCTGAGTCATAATACGTGAGATTGCTGAAATGGTAAACATATCATATGAACGTGTGTTCAACATTTTGCATGAACATTTGCATATGAAAAAGCTATCGGCAAGATGGGTGCCGCGTTTGCTCAGTATTGAAAAAACGAGTTCGACAGATCACTTCACAGCGGTGTTTCGACATGATAAACATAATCCTGCTGATTTTTGGCGTAGATTAATAACTGTTGATGAAACGTGGGTCCACCACTACACACCTGAAACCAAAAATCAATCGAAGCTGGTGGAAGTGCTCCGAAGAAGGCGAAGACAGCGTAATCGGCTGGCAAGGTTATGGCCACTGTATTTTGGGATGCACACGGAATATTGCTCATCGATTATCTTGAAAAGGGATCCACAATCACAGGAGAGTATTATCGTGCATTATCGGATCAATTGGTTGATGCAATCAAGGAAAAACGACCACATTTAAACAAGAAAAAAGTGCTCTTTCTTCAAGACAACGCACCGGTTCACACAGCATTAGATACGATGCTAAAACTACGAGAAATCCACTTCGAATTGGTTGATTATCCACCTTGGAGTCCAGATTTAGCCCCTAGTGACTTGAAAAAATGGCTCGCAGGAAAAAGATTCATCTCAAACGAAGAAGTGATTACCGAAACTAATGTGTATTTTGAGGAGTTCCCAAAATCGTATTATTCAGATGGTATAAAAAAGTTGGAAAATCGTCTTACTAAGTGTATTGAGCTAAAAGGAGACTATGTTGACAAATAAATGGTTTTTGAAAAAAAAAATTTTTTTTTTCCTACCTAGGTAGCTTCAATATCAATCCGCCCTCGCATTATCGTTTTTTCTGCTGTGTTTAAATATACGAGGGCGGTTGATTTTCAAGTTACACAAGTAGATGAAAAATCTACTGTAGCTCGCCTTCATATGATTGTGTAGTGGCGAAGGTCCTTCTTTTAGATGGATTTGTTTGGAGAGAGGTCGAATTTTCTTTATTAAACACTCGAAGCAACAATTAAATTTTTTCGTGTCTGCTGGGGATTCGAACCAGGGCAGCTTGTGTTGTATGGGTGCGTTCTAACCACTGCACCACGCTACCCCCCATTTAATTCAATACTTTTATTTAAAAGCTATCACTCCAACCAATACGAGAGACCAGCTAGATTCTTCTCTGGGGCAGCTGTTGATATAACGGCTAAGAAATTTCAAATAATTGTATTGAACGATCTACGGCTAAAGGTTCATCAACTAGCAGAAAGGTGCTATAAATCGCATATTGACCAAAATTTTGGAGACTACAAAGCTATGCGCAAGATGATCGCCACTTTTGCTCACTATCAGGGTTGGCAACCCACTGGGTAACCCAATTAAACTCACCCGGGTTTTATTGGATATTATTAAAAAAAACTCGGGCGGGTTTTTTGTTTAAAGGTTTTCATAGTTTATTTACAACAAAAGTAAGTGTAATTGCCGCTTGGTATGGTAGGTAAGACACCCGCCAACCAACCAGATGGTCCTCGGTTCAATACCAGGTCAGACCATGTGAAAAAAAAGTTTTCAGCAGCGGTATCACCGCATAACATTAGCTAGTAACTGGTTATGAGTATTATTACTATTGAAAACTTATATTTTAAAAATTTTCCAAATTTATTGTTTCTTTTTTTTGGTTAGATTGGCTGATTGTGAGACCGCCCTCGTAAATTACTATAAACATAGTTGCTCCTCTTCTATAAAAATATAACATTAAAAACTTTTTTGATTTTGTTCATCATAATTTTTAAGCTTTTTCAAACATTCTAAAGGTTAAATGATGATTGATGATAATTTATTTGTTATTTTTGCATTTCATTGTTATATTTTATTTTTTATTTTAAATTATTTTTATTGTTGTTATTAAATATACTTTCAATATGTGTTCTATTAAAAACATTATGAATAATGGCGAAAAAGTTTGTTTTTTGTTAAACTTTTTAAGGAATTTTTTTTGTTTAATCATAACGATGTTATATATCAAAAGGAAGGCTCACTTCAAGACTATACATTCTCTATAGGTGGATAAGTGTTATTGGGTGAATAAGTATTTGAGTATGCGGGGTTAACAACAGATAGTGTATCTTTTACACATGGTTTGTTCTTTTTTTAATAACTCATGTTGGAATTTGGAGAGTTTAGAAGTGGTGGTGTTGATACGGAAGACAAGTACCACCCAGATCAAAAATAGGATGATGATAAAGCAACCTTAAAACGTTTGCAAGCAGCAGAATTTATTCAAAAGAAATAAAATATATTGCCAAAAAGACGGTCCCAATGTTTTACAATAAAAATCGCTCATTTTCGAGTTACAAACTCAATAGATATATTGAATTTGCCCCCGCGGACGTATGACATACCAATACTCTTTCTAAAATAATGATCTTCGACGTATAAGCACTTGTTTTGGCACCTCGTATCGTGCTATAATGTAAGATCAATCTATAAAAGAGGCTAGTAACCCTGAAACAATCACCTTCTAAAGACAATATATTCTACACTTCCCAAAGATATATTCAACAAAAAATGTACCTGGCAAACGCGGTAAATTTTTTGTAGAACCCGTTTAATGTTGGTATGTTAGTACTACTACTCTCCAGAAGGTGAAATCAATTTATTGCGTAAGAGTAACGTTTTTAGTTTCGATTTTTTAGGATGTTTGTTAAAAAGCTTTTGTTAAACCTGCAAATTATCATCGGATCAGTCAAAATTCAATCATTTGCTCCTTCCAAAAAGACAGTGTGAGTTTTGCTTTTTAGCCATATTCAAACAAACACATATTCATTTTTATATAGTACTAGCTAAAACCCTACGAGCTTCGCTACCCCCATTTTTATTATCTTGAATGCTATCTTAGTTACATTTTTTACCCCTTTCCCGATTTTGTTTGTTTCCTTCCGTCTTCAAAAAAGTACACATTCATTTTTATATAGCATATGTATATAAACGCTTTAACTTAGACTGATTTCTGCAATTCTCGCTTTTTGGCTAATATGGATAGATAATGAAGCATTAATAGTTGTCGTTCTCCACATATACAAAATCCAAGATTTTGCATGAATGGAAGGAGACACGCCCACTTATCCAATCTGGCTTAGTTACAGATTGATGATGTGTATTGTTCATGACGCTGTTTGAACCTAATTTAGAAATTTCCACTAATGCCGTTCTCAAGAAATACAATAATTAATATTTATTTTATACGGGAGGTTCCACGCCCACTTGTCTAATTCCGCCCATTTTTGTCTACTGATTTGTATTAGTATGAAGTTTTTTAGAGCAAATTCAGAAAAATTTACTTTAACCGTTTTAAAGATATACAGAAATAGACATTTAGTTTTATACGAGGTACCATGCCCAATTATTCAATTCCGCCCACTTTTTTAATAATGTTTTGTATTGACTATGAAGTCATGCAGACCAAATACTGAAAATTTGGCTTTAACCGCTTTTTGTCTGGTGATATGTATTGACCACTAGAGTAACCATTCCAGGGTTGTTGGGAGCCTTTGTTTTGTTTATTTATTGATGATGTGTTATGTCCTAAACCAAATGTAGAAAATATTACCGTTGTCAAGATATACAAAAATTAATTGTTACTATGTGTGGGAGATGTCACGCCCACTTTAAAACTGATGATGATGATTGTATTGGCCATCATTTAGACCAAATTCAGAAACTTCTACTCAAACCATTCGCAAGATATAAAAAAATCAATATTTACTTTGTTTGAGAGGTCCAATGCTTACTTATCTAATCCCGTTCATATTTACTGCAGAACTTAGATTATGTGCACTAAATCGACATACTAAATTTTATTCAAATACCTTTAACAGGAGCAGAGATAAAGGAATGATCGCATGCAGCGCCACCTGTTGAGAATATTTGGACTTTCTTTTTTCCTAAACCTTGGCGTAGCAATTATGAACAAAATCGCAGAAGGAAGTATCGAATTTGGACCAGTCGTTTTCAAGTTTTAAGCATCCGAACAATGAATATATAGATTAGGACAATTCTACCAAATTCTGAAACTTTAGTTGTAACGGTTGTCAAGATATACTAAAATCAATTTTTACTTTGTATGGGAAGTACAACGCCTAATTGTTCCATTCTGCCTACTTTTTGACTGATGATTTAAATTTACTACGAATCTATTTGGGACAAATTTCAAGACTTTTTCTGTTACCATTTTGAAGATATAGACAAATAAATATAAACTTTGTATGGCCGTTGCATCACTCAATAGGAGTTTTTGAAATTTATACAGACTATAGTTCTTTCCGGACATTTCAAGAAAATCGGTTCCTCGCTTCAGCTGTCTATAAGCCACAAACAAATAAACATACATACAAACACACATTCATTTTTATATTAAGATATGGATTACCTATCTACGAAAAGACTCTTCGATATCTAAATAGAGGCTTGAGTAAAATATTATCGGAATGTACATACATAGGTATGAATATTTGTCTGTGAAAACGACATCTGCTACAAACACAACCACGTCAACACTTCATAAGATTTTCTAGCTATATTCAGTAGTAATCCAAATTAGTTTTAGAGACGTTCTAAAACAGTTTACAGTCCATCATGGTTTTTTCGGCTAAACGTGCAGAAAAATATTGCGGTGGTATACACACCGTATAATTGCCGGCATATATTTTTTAAGCTTTTGAGTAGACTTAGCATTAATTTTAAGCAAAAACGATCCATTTTTGTGAAAAAACAACTGCTGTTTCACGATAGTTATCATGGTAAAAGCCACAAATTGGACATCAAATTTTTGCCTCAACCAACATACTCTCTAAATTTAGAGTCATGCGATTATTTTCTGTTTTTAAATTTAAGAAAAAAAATGAATAAAAAAAGCGCCAATAATGTGGTTGTAAGGAAATCCTAGAAAAACCATGAACTAAATAGAGCTTAAAGGACACTATTATGAAAAGTTGAATCGTTTTTTAAACAAAATTCCCGATATTCTTAAACTTCCCTCGTAAATATTATACATGAGGCAAAACTAAAATCAAATTTGCGATAAAATAAATAAAGAAACAGAATAAAGGGTCCGCCATATAATTTCTTATTTTTTTTTTGAAAATGCTATAAAAAAAAAAACTACTGAATATTTTCTCAAATTTCTTTTTTTATTTGAAAGTACAATCCTTCCGGTTAATAATGGAAAATAATTTCATTGAAATGGCTGCCTCGGCTGGCCTTGCAGTAGCCTAAACGATCGGTCCAATTTTTAAGCACATGATCGAATGTGTGCAGTTGTATTTCACCAATGGCTTCACGAATATTGTCCATTAGAGCGTCAATTGTCTCTGGCTTGTTGGCGTAACACTTATCTTTGACGGCACCCCACAAATAATAGTCCAACGGTGTCAAATCGCAGCTCCGAGGTGGCGAAACGACATCAGCTCTGCGGCTGATCTTCAAAAACAGGGCGCAAAACATCGAGTGTAGCTTTGAAATCAAATGTTGCTAATATCCTCCTCTTCAATCTTTGTAAACAAAAATTCCTTCAAAATGGCCCAATTATGCCTCTGAACCAAAATCCGCACCAAACAGTGACTCGTTTTGGGTGTATCGGCTTTTCAATGCATGCGTGCGGGTTTTCTGTGCCCCAAATGCGAAAATTTTGCTTGTTTACATACCCGCCAAGATCAAAATGAGCAACAAATGCAACATTACGATGATTTTCAAAGTAATGTCGCAATATTTCCCAGCGTTGTTCAAGCATATACACAACCATATTCGTTCAGCGGAAGGATAAAACTAATTATCTGTCAAATCAGACATGAGCTAAGTGTTACCATTCACGAAATAAGCACTAGTTGAAAAAAAAACGTTAGATGGCGGACCCTTTATAATTGTTATCGAACTATGAAAACGAAATGACAGTGTAATTGGTAATAAATTAGTTTGTTGAAGAGTAAAAAAAGGAGAAATTAATGGCATGAACAAGTGCTTAAAACAGTTGGATAAAAATAAATAAATTAATAAAAAAAAAAAACGAGAAATAGAATCACAAATAGAGAGATAGTTAGACGAACAAACCAAAAAATATAGAAATAAATGAAGTAAAATACAATACAATATTGGTTGATTATTATCGCAAGCAATCAACCTTAAATAAGGGTAAGCCAATGTGGACTATTAATATTAAGCAAAATGCAAGGAAAAAAATGGGCAAAACAATTCATAAAAATTTTTTTTGCAGATTTATTACGAATTTTATGAATTATTGTATTAATCTGTAATAAATTTATGGTTGTAATATGTGTATTTGATTTTTGTGCAAAGTAAATTTAATTGCTGCTACTTATCCCTGGAGTTTTTTTTGTAATTTTTTTAGTTTATTATTTTTTTTTTTATTAATTTAAATAAAAATTAATTGCTAAGATGTCACCAGAAGAGCAGCTTCTATGCAAATCGTACTAACGACCGCTGAGCAAATTCTTAGGCTATAAATATCGGGTGTTTTTTTAGAGGTTTATAACCTTGAGTTGGCATCACTGCTTTTTTATCACCCGATTTAACAGCTGATACTCGTAGTTGCTTTTTGTTTAGTTTGGTTTAACATTTCATTATTGATACACCAACATTTGCAAATTGTTGATTTTTTTTATCAAAATAATGGTTCTGTTCGTTAAACTTATCATTCACTTCGTCCATTTTATTGTGTACATAATTGGTCTTCAGAGCGGCTAATTCGAATAACAATGGATCATTTTCGGACCATGTTTACTCTTTCTGATAATGTGCATTCCGTGAGGCGCCGAACAGTGCGCGCTAAAGACACTGTAGCCGCTGCACAGGGTAGCATTAAAGAAGATCAAAATCAATAAATTCATTTTCAGCAGCTGGAGTTGTGTTCTTTCACTTTATGGAAGATTTTACGAAATATTGTGCAGGAATTAAAGCTAAGCGACCATCGTATGCGCTGCCAATTTGGCAAATAGGCTGAAGCAGAAATTGATATTGATATAGAAATTTCATTAAAAATTTTGTTCTCCACAAACTGTTGTCGAAAGAAAATTACTGTTTGATACGTTTTATGGCCTGGCAGTCATTGGTCCATATGCCTTTAAAAACGGTGGTCAGAATGTTACTGTCAATGGTGAACGGTATAGGGACATGATTAGAAATTGTTTTCGTACCTCAATTAGCTGACATAAATATTGCTAACATGTGCTTCCAACAGGACAGAGCCACATTCCACACAGCGTAAGCTACAATTGATTTACTCAAAGAAAGTTATAATGAAATAATAATTTTACCACCAAGATTGTGTGATTTAACCCCAGTTGATTATTTTCTTTCACACGGCCGAAATCTTGTTTAAACATTAATGTCATAAAATTTTCTGTTCAACAAAGCCCATTTCATTGATATTAAAAATATATTTCTTTGTTTTATTGTAATTTAAACTTGTGTAACTGTAAAAAAACACCCGATAATTTACAATGTAGTAAATAATCATAATCTCCGCTACTTTAGAGGGTCCAAAATGCTATTGAAAGGTATTTTTCAAACTTTTAAGAGATTGGTGTTTCATTAGAAACGTTTATGCACCATGTAAAGGTTAGCTAATGGAATCCCAAAAGTTGAAGAGCATTACTTCAGGACTAATGTTTGTATACCATCCGGTCCTGACAAAATATTTGTTTAGGTTTTACAGTAAATCAGCAACACCTACAGTGGGGAGCAAAGCCAAGCGGATGTTTTGAAGATAAACTGAAAAGTGTCTGTATTCACTGTTAAGTTTTTTCATAAAACAATAACAAAAAATATAATATTCAAATACTAGAATGATAGTTTTGCACTTTTCGCTTTTCGCAATTAGTTTTGTATTTTTCGCTTAAAATGTTTTGGACAAAAATAAAAACGTCTGGCAAAATATAATTTCGCTTCGAGGAACGTGTTAGAGTTGTAGCAACGAATAAAATACGAATGGAACTAGATTTCTCTTAAATTTTTACGTAATATTGTAAAGAGTACATCTGAATGCTTTAAAAACATCACAATAAATAAGGAGCTCTAAGAAGCAAATTAAAAAAGTAAGTCCCTCTCTATTTTAGAGAAAAGTGAATGCGAATTCTTTTATATGATTGCCTTTCTTCCATTCCAGTATTTGAATATGATACTTTTTGTTAATGTTTTTGTCAAAAGTCTTAACAATGAACAAATGTGTGAAGTTTTGTTTAATTTGATTGCGTATTTAGGTCTTTAAAGAAACTTTTCAGTTCAAATTCAAAACATGCACTTGGTTTTGCTCCCCACTGTATATGGTAAAACAATGATATTGCTATTGTACGCTATAGCTGTGCAAATTTCAAACAAACGTTTAATAACGCATTTTGATTGTCCTTCATTGATCTTTAGGATCCAATCATATACAGTAGCGAGCATTAAGAATGCAACTCTGCAAATCCTCTTTTGCATTTATTATTCTTTATAAGAAGAAGAAGAATACTTGATATTATCAGTTGATTGTCTTATTTCATTTGATCACAATATTTTCTTAATTATAAACAGTGAACATTTTGTGTGAGCAAAAAAAATGCAACGTAAGCAAATCAGATCATTTATTTAAAAAATAATAATTTCATTGTGAAAGTTTTTTGTATTCTTCAAAAACAGTTATCAAACGACAGTAAGTGGCAATAATAAAAGCTTTGGAGGAAGAAATGGTGATGAATAAAGTTGGAGTCCTATTCGGAGCACACAAATCAACTGTTTGTCGAATTTTATTAAATTTTCACTCTTCTGGAAGTGTAGACAGAAAACCAACAAGTCGTCGCCAACGAATTAATACTGCTCGTCAGGGCCGAGAAATGTTTAGGCCAATAAAAATTGATCCACAAAAGATGGCAATAGATGTTGCTCATTACGTAAAAACACAATTGGTCGTTCCATTTAGCGTACATATCGCTAGACACAGATTAAATGTAATCAACTTATTTGTCGGACCTCCCTGTAAAAAGCCAGTAATAAGTAGAGTTAATAAGAGAAGAGGTCTGGACTTTGCAGAGCGTCACTTAAACTGGAGAACAGAGGATTTAGCTAAGGTGCTTTGTAACGATGAACGTAAATTTAATTTATTCGGCTCCGATGGCATAAATTGTATTCGCCGGCCACTAAATAAAAGATTTTTGTCCAGGTATCAGCTAGCGACAATGAAAAATGAAAACTAATGAAAATTATAGAACTTATATAGGGTTGCATTTTTTATGTTCGGTACTGTATTTATATATATATTTTTTTGATAGACCTATTGGTGTGATATCTAAAGGGTTGGCTAAAATCCAGACTTTTTTTTAAGAAAACCCATTGGGTTCTTTAATGGATTTTTTGGGTTTTATAACTGCTTTCAAATTTCGTTGAAGTCGACAATGTTTTTTGCTTGTTGATACAATCACGTTGTTTTACTATTTATAATGCAATTTTGCACTCTTGGTGCGAGCTATGATCAGAGCAAATTACTTCGTTTGAACCATGCATTATGAGAAAAACGATCGGAATATAAAAACAGGCCGGCCTCACTTTACAAAAGTTTCAAAACAATTATTAAAAACGATCAAACGTCGCTTCCGCCGTATTTTCCGTTCCATTGCTCTGTCTAACTATTGGCTGTTGCGACGGGTACAATATACTCTTATCTCTTTATACTCTTATCTCTTTATACGGCCTTTCATTATATGTCATTTTACTATAACGGCCTGTTTGAATTATGGAACACATTCGCTTTGCGACACAAATTACTTCGTTCTACGGCTAAAAAACCGTGGATTCACCGTTTTTTAACAAAAAGTGCAAGGGAAGCAAACGTAACACGTATTCATATCGTTTTACGGCCTGATTTTTCAGAACCTATCTAGGCCGTATAAAAAGGTATGAAATTATCTGCAAGCATGTCATCAATTGACTTTTTTTGAAGAAATATAAAATCGGCTTGAAAGAGTTTGCCTCAAAAAACTAGAAGTTTTTCTGATACGGAACTCGAACATTGGCTCAGAAGTGAGCAAAAAATGTAGGCAGTGATTTCATATATTTTTATTTTGATAAATTTGTTAATTCATTATCTTTTTTGAACTAAGAAAACGAACCGAATTAATTTGTACACCCAATACGTAAATTTTAATTATTTTTGTTGTAAATAAACTGCGAAAACCCTTAAATTAAAAAACCCACCTGGGTTTTTTTTTAAATACCCTGTGGGTTGTCAACCCTGGCTATCTATTTATATTTTGACGTTGCATTCTATTTTACTACAAATTAAAATGACATTTTTTAAATGTATAATAGATAGGATTTGTTTTTAATTTATTTAAGTAAACATTGACAATTTTTGAAATGACATTAAAAAAAAAACTAATTTTTATAGTACGAGGTAAGTTCGAATTTTTTCAACTTTTTGCATAAATAAAGCATAATTTTGTTTAACAAATATTGGTTTTCTAGCATAATCTCCTTTAGCTTAATACATTTAGTCTAGCATTAGTTACTCTATTTTTCTATGACCTCTTTGCTTTAACCAAATGTCTGACAATCCAACCATTTCCCAAAATTTGTGCAAAGAAAACAGTTTTGAGGATTAACCTAAAAAATAGCAGTTCGTAGCCTATTGAAAGATTTTTACTGCACAAATGTGAACTAGTGCATTGTATTAATGGAACAACATCTATTTCTTCCTTAGATTAGGTCAATTTTGCTTCTAATCAATATTGTGGAGTCTGACCATATGCTCTGAATAAGTTATGTCAGTATTCGTTTTAGATTTGCCAACCGATTACCGGTAACCGATGGCATTGACATCGCGTGCATGCCAAAAATAGAATAGACCATAGGTCATGGCCATAAATGGTTTTAGGCTTCATGATGCAAGTGCATGTGCTAAAACTCACAGTTATTATTGTTTTCTTGGTTTATGGTGTTTTGTAATGCATCCATGTTTTGTTAACAGTTACAAAACGGAGCATAAGCTTGTTAGGTTTGGGCTTGAAACTCGCCAAATACTGTAGCGCTTATGGTCGAGTATGTGCAATCTCATTATTCAAGAAAAAAAATTATGTATACGCTCCGTTAAGTTGTCTACGACCTGAAACATACTTTAAGCAGTTTCAATCTCCATTATTTTATGAATTTTATTGACTATTTCTAGCGTGAAGGCCGATTTAAAGCGAACTGAATATTTGCCATCATTTGTTCTAATACTACCGTAACTCAACTTAGTAAAACATGTTTAATCCATTTACACTGATAATGCAGAGTCCTCGAACTGTTCTTTCTGCTTTCAACGACTTTTAAACAAACAAACTTATCGACACAGCTTTTCCAAAATTCAAATTTCGACAGAAGTCCAGTAATATATAGATAATGGTTAAATAGTGTTAATTAAATAAACGGAAATAATGTTGCATTAAACGCAACTAATGTGAAAATATGACGAAATTATTAAACATCCCTCGTATATATATGTGAATAAGAGTGCATGTCTAAATATAACCAAAAATTACAATAACAATTGCTGTTCTCTTCTTGATTTGTGGTCATCTACACAGGCACCAACCGGAGCTATTCTCATTCGTAAACAAGCAAAGTAACATCAAAAAATTCAATTTTTATTTAATTTATTAAATTTTTAATTTACATATAAAAATATACACATGTACATAACACAGACACGCACACAAATATTTCATTGCTGTCCTTAACAATATACCGGATTTTTGATGGTACGACAAAACATGTCCATGTCCTCCACAAGAGGATAAAATAGGAGTAGAATGGCGAACAGTTTTAAAAAAAGATGATTTATCATTTGCTGTTGTTCATAAAATTCTATTTAAACATTTAGTACGTGATTTTTTAACCATTATAAAACCATGTATGCCTGTTGTTTTGTTTGTTTTAATTTTATATAAAAAAAACAAAATCTTTAATTTTTAATATTAAAAATTTAACTTTTTTTGGTGAAAACAAAGGCTTAACAATTAACCAAAGTGTGTAGTTATGTGTGAAGTGTGAACACTTCACACACTTTAACACAAATAGCTGTTGCTATAGTTTTTAAATGAAAATGTGCGCGCTAGAGAGAAAGAGAGGGAGAGATTAAGTACCGGAGCTAAAATGTTTTTAGTTTGAGTGCTTGTGTGTTGTTATTGCTTTTTTTATTATTACTCGCATCGTTAGTAAGTGCTTTTTATACAAGTTTCAAATTCAAATGTCCTTAAAAAAACTAATGGTCATTGGTTTCAAGTGGGTGTAAATATGCGTGTGTTTTATTACGGAGCAGGTGTGTAGGTTAAAAAAGAAAAAATTTGTCACTTTTCTCTCGCTCGTTCTCTCTTGTTATTCTTTCATTTTGTTAATGGGATATAGGCGATAAATATTTTCTATGTTGTTAGTTTTAAACGATTTTGGCATTATTTTATCTTGTCAAAGTAGTTGTAGTTGTTTTTAATAATTGGGTTAGCGATAATGTATATTTACAATAGCGGAGAAAATAAATAAGGTTTTGAAAATTGCATAATAAGCACAGAAAATTAGCAAAAGTGAATCAAATATATATTTGGGGCGATTAATGAACACTTGTCATCTAATTTTAAAGATTATTTCTTTTAAATGTTGAGGTAATATTTTGACATACTTTTTCTAGTATTTCGGCCGGTATCTCGTAAATGGCAGCAGTAACACTATCTTTGTGACTGTCTTGTCCCACAAAAAATAGTGTGGTGGGGTCAAATGTTATGATCTTAGCGGACAATCGATAATGAGCGTAATTTACTAAATACACTTCACACATAGAACGAATTTTTTGTTTGTTAGTCTATACATAGTGAAAAGGTCATTTGAAATTGTTTATTTGTTTAAAAGGCCTATCAATGAAATTATGAACAAAATGGCGCGCATCCGAAAAGTTCAATTATCTTAGATTCTGGCTTATAATGGACAAATTTTACCAATGACATGGTTTATTTGTGTTTGAGGGTCTAAAACTCCACAAGAAAAAGACCAAGGGATTCAAATCTCACGATCCTGATGGCGAGTTCATATCACATCCCGTGTGAGGTGAGCCAATGTGACATTAGCTGTTTGAAAAGTAGCGTCATTCTGTTTAAACCATATGTCAAACCTTGACAATTGAAGCTACACCTATCGAATAGGATGTAATTTATTTAGTTTGTTTTGCCAAAACACCATTGATGGATATAGCATTCAACAACACGTACAAATGATAAAATTATTTTATTTTATTGATATTCATATGTACATATGTAGGTGTTCGTCCTACAGAAAGACCTATTCGCAGTTTGGTGAACACATTTGAATCTACTAGATAAGTAAAAAATAACCCAACAACGGTACGATGACGAAACTCAAGACATAGCCGTTGTTCATGAGCGCGTACACCGAAATGCCTTAGTCTAAGCACACGTAGAACGTAAAAAAGATGTTGTATCGATTCCTCCATCTCCTCATCCTGACAGCTACTACAGTAGCCATCACATGGGTAACCTATACGCTCAAACATACATATTAATATATTTTTCTCTATTTATTATGATCTTATTTGGCCTCCTTTCTTTATGACAAAATAAATAATTTTTGTACACTTTTATAAACTCAATTTGGCTTTTCTCTTTAATAGTAACTGTTATGTTATTACTTTAAGAACATGAATATTACAAAACTTACTTAACAAACCTAACCCCTAATTGTTACCAACTAATTTAGGTCAATTAAATATTTTATAATTGAAATAATAAATTTAGGTATAAACTAGTAATAACAAAATAATAATTACATAAGGCTTAAATAATCAATTCTTTAATTAAAGAAAAACGATTAACATACATATTTTCGCATTTCGGAATAAGAATTAGAAGAAAAAATAAAAAAATTAAAAAATAAAAACTTCATTAAATATTCTAGAAGTGAATGAAAGTAAAATACATTAATGTGGGAATTACGTATTTTACTAACATTTGTTATAAGCAAATTCGAAATAATTTGAAATACAACTACAGTTATTGCCAAAATAATAGCACCACTATAAGGATTGACTTTCAATTCTTAAATTTTGATGCTGTGCATTAGAGTGGTTCGCTTTCCATACAAAAAAAGTTGTGCCAGTCACCCCCTAGAATTAACTTTTTGCCACGCCTACAATGCCGCCCTTTTAGTATTTTGTTTACTGTGTCGCCATTTTTAGTCCATAACATAACATTTTCTATATCGGTGTTTATGGCTCTGTAAGGGCTACATTTCTGTGCTTAATAGTTTTTTACTACCACGTCAAATTCTAGTCACACGGCTTTATTTTCGTTTAAAAATATATAGCGTTATGGTGGGTACGAACCAAGTTTTTAAACGTCATGACTAGAAATTGACGTGGTAGTAAAAAACTATAAAAAAGTAAAAAAAAAAATATTAAAAAATTAAGTAAATATTATTAAAAAAAATATATATTTTTGGAATTGTTTTTACTTTATCTTTAATCCTAGGGGGTGACTGGCACAAATCTTTTTTCGAACCACTCTACTGTGCGTGTATATTTTTCTCTATAATTTTACAGACCTTATATGCTTCTTAAGAAAATTAATAATTTGTTGTTGAATAAGTAGATGTTTTTTACAAAAGTGATTAGATCAGGGTTGGCAACCCACTGGTGACCCAATAAAACCCGGTTGGGTTTTTTATTCAAAGGTTTTTGTAGTTTATTTACAACAAAAATAAATATAATTTACGTAATGGAAGTACAAATTAATTTGGTCCGTTTTTTTTTAGCTCAAAAAAGATAGTGAATTAACAAATCACTGTTTACATCTTTTGTCCACCTCTGAGCCAATTTTCGATTCTCGTCTCAGGAAAACTTATCGTCTTTTAAGTTGATCCAACTGTAAAGCAGATTTTATATTTCTTCAATAGAAAAGTGATTCGGTGACATGTCAAAAGATATTTTATCCGTCAAAATAGCCAATAGTCAGAAGTGGCAGTTCTTAGACAATACGGCAGATGCTGCATTTGATAGTTTCTAACAATTGTTTGGCAACTTATGCAACGTGAGGCCGAATGTTGTCATGCAAAGGAAAAACTTAATCATGTCTGCCTTTATACTCCGGCTATTTTTCTCATAACGCGCCGTTCCAAAGAAGTAATTGCAGTCCGCTCAGATTACTGGGTACACTAATTGGCCTTGAACCCACCAAGAGTCCAAATTGGCATGATAAATACTAAAAGAACGTAATTGTACTACAAACAAAAAATATTGCCGAATTGAACGAAATTTGGAAACAGTTATAAAACCTAATAAAACCCGGTGGGTTAGGTTTTTCTTAAACCTAGATTTTTGCTAAACCTGTCTTAAATAGATAAAAAGCCCAAATAGATAAAAGCTCAAATAATGATCGGTGGAGCAATCTGGAACAGACATGATACTCCGTTTCTGCTGAAAGGTGACAGACTTTGGTGAATTTTATGGAAGGCGAGGCTTAGCCGTTATTACTAACAAGGGCAATACAACCAAACACAAGTTATAATTTGGGAAAATATTTCAACAAAATGCTGCCTTAATAATAAACATTAATATTTTTAATAATCTATTTTTCATAGTGGAACCTAAGCGGTGCTATTATTTTGACACGCACTTTTCACACGTTTACCAATATGCATTTAATTGGACACATTTTGTCTTTTAATATTTTTTTGTATTTATTTTTTTGTTATTTTAATTAAAAATTTAACACTGGTAAGAAATAATATGCATTTTTTAAATAGTTTTAAAAATGTTATCTAAGTACTAAAAAATTAGTTAAATGATAATTTTTTTTAAAATAAAGGTTTATATTCATAAAATAAATTAAATGTATTTTAAGAAAACAAACAAACTACATTTCAAACTATTTCACCTATGAGGACAATATGCAGAGTCTCTTATATTTCGTTCACTTACTTTAATTTTTACCCTTTGCTAAGCTAAAAAGTCAAATTCTTGAAACATGACCTAAACCAACATACGCTAAAGCTTGAAATAACATAATGGAATAAAAAAGTACCTTTAAAATAAGGCCAGGATTACTACTCACGCCGTTATTTTTTTATATCTAATTTATATTTATTTTTATCTAGTAAACCAAATGAGTAATTACAAGTAAAGGGTCCGCCATCTAACGTTTTTTTTCAACTAGTGCTTATTTCGTGAATGGTAACACTTAGCTCATGTCTGATTTGACAGATAATTAGTTTTATTCTTCCGCTGAATGAATATGGTTGTGTATTCGCTTCAGCTTCGCTTCGCTAAGTGAGCCTGCGATCGACTTACAGAAGATGCCGATTTTGCCAAAAAAAATCATCTTTTCAGATGAAGCTCATTTTGATCTTGGCGGGTATGTAAACAAGCAAAATTGTCGCATTTGGGGCACAAAAAACCTGCACGCATACATTGAAAAGCCCATACACCCGAGACAAGTCACTGTTTGGTGCGGATTTTGGTCCAGAGGCATTATTGGGCCATTTTTCTTCGAAAATGAGCAAGGAGTGGCCGTTACAGTCAATGGCGATCGTTATCGGGCCATATTGAACGAATTTTTGTTCAAGAGGAGGATATTAGCAACATTTGGTTTCAACAGGACGTCTGACGTCGTTTGGTCACCTCGGAGCTGCGATTTGACACAGTTGGACTATTATTTGTGTGGTGCCGTCAAAGATAAGTGTTACGCCAACAAGCCAGAGACAATTGACGCTTTAAAGGACAATATTCGTGAAGCCATTGGTGAAATACAGCTGCACACAATCGATAATGTGCTTAAAAATTGGACCGATCGTGTAGGCTACTGCATTGCCTGCCGAGGCAGCCATTTGAATGAAATTATTTTCTATTATTAACCGGAAGGATTGTACTTTCAAATAAAGACGAAATTTGAGAAAATATTCAGTAGTTTTTTTTTATAGCATTTAAAAAAGAAAAATATTTGACGGACCCTTTATTATTTCTATTAACCGAAAAGCTTGTTTCTAATTTACAGACTATTGCTGTAAGCCAGCACGTTGCCATTTTGCAAATTAAAAAATTTCATGGCTAAACTTTAAAAAGATTTCCATTAACTTTATGCGAATCACAAAGAATGTAGTAAAAAAAAGTATATTCGCAATTAAATTCAAAAAAGGCATTGTATGCCTAAAAACGACGACAACATAAATGGTATTCTAGTGTTGAAGTTTCTTTTTATTGGTTTCATAAGATTGAACCGTTACCTTTAGAAATATAAAAATTGAATACCATTAAGAGAGACCACAAGATTGAACCGTTACCTTTAGAAATATAAAAATTGAATACCATTAGGATATTAAATGCCAACTGTAAGAGAATTAATTGGAAAACAGACATTAGTTACTAAGAAGGTTGAGAGAGAACATTTAAAATGGTATTTACAATATCATTAGCATATGGGTTGTATTATACAAATTAAACAAGCGTATACAGGCACACACGCACACAAATGTATTTATATAACATAATATAGACATTACAATAAGATCTCAACCTTGTAATCAGTGTTGCCACTGTTGGCAGAATTCTACCAAAAGTGGTAGAACATTTTTCGTTTGTTAGAATGGTAGGCAGTGTTACCGTTTTGGTTATTTTCAACTAAAATTGGTTGTTTTTTGCTTTGATGTGTACATGTGTACTTTTTTCCATTTTGGTTACTTTTTTCTTGAAACAAAACAAAATAAATATAAAGACAATGATCTCTATCTATAACGTTCATTATCCAAGTTCTTGTTGAGTGTATTACTTTAAATACAGGATTTTTGGCAAATTTTGGCCCTTTGTGAACATGCTATGACCTTCCATTATCCTGGTAACATATGGATTTCGTGCCAAAAGAAAGAAAATTTCAATACTTATACTTTGTTCTAAAGTGATAAGTACTCTGATAGAAAGAAAATGGTAGTCTGACGGGCAAGTTCTGGATTATAAGGCGGTTCAAACTACTTTCTACATAATTTCAACTGATCTTTGAACATTTGGCCGAGCGTTGTTCTAAAAGATCTATTTCTCATCGCCAATAATAATTGGATGCTGCTACAATTGCTTCCATCTTAAGTAGCTTTTTGAGTAATGCCCTGTAATCATCATCACCGAACATTTTCATGTCAAAATTCTAATTTCTGAACTGCATAAATAATCTCTCTTATATTCAGTATAAGCAATAAATCTTCGTTGTTTATCGTTGTTTATTCCGTTCAGTGGCTAAGCGAGAATATATATCAGACACATTTCACTTCAATGCTATTGTTTGGTTCAAGTGATACATTAAGTACCAAGTAGTACCAAGTTTTTTTGACCAGTCTATATTCCGTTAATACTGCTTTAAATTCCGAATATAAAATAATATTGAAATGTTTTTTGTATTAAAATTATGATTTAAAATTTTGATTACTTTTTTATTGAAATTCGGTTACAAAAAATATGAAGTTGTGGCAACGCTGCTGGTAGGCTAAATTGAATTTTGGTAGATTTTAGCAGAAGTTTGAAAATTTTGAAATCACTATGTTAATAAATTTTATCAATTGCTCGCAATCCTAATTGTTTTCTATAAACGAAAAGTAGACAAACAAGTATCAGAAGAGTCTACACAATTAGTTACAAGCTATTAGTTGTTATAAAAACCTTAACAATGACAGCAAAAACAACTGCTAGACTGACTAGACCATCTGAAAAAGCAAAAATGTATCTTCAGCGGTATCACCACATAACATTAGTTAGCTATGAGTTTTACTTCTATTGAAAACTTCTCTAAAGCTTTCACCTTTCGAAGCCGGCGTTAAACTGTAGGTCCCTTTCAATGAGTCTAAATATAAAATCAGGTGTAGCTCATTAACTGACAGAAGTCCCCGTGTTCTTTCATTAAATGTTACGGAAATAATTATTATCGAAATAAGATAAATTTAAACACGTTTTTTTAAAACTACTTAAGACTTAATAAAACTTTAAAAAATTATATAAGAATTATTTTAATAAATATAGTTATGCTACAAAAATCGAAGGTACTCTATATTCTAGGCGTAAAAAAAGTATACTGCATTAATTTGACGTTTTCGTATAATAATTTTTTTCTATTTTTATAACTCGTATTAGTGTTGTATATTAGTGATTAATATTAATTATTTATTGGCTTAAATTTTAAAATTTTTCGTAAAGCAAATTCAATTTTTTTTAAAATGGGTATACTTCTAATTATATTTCACAATGATGGTAAAACTGCCTTAAAAAGTCGAAAACCATGATATTACGAGCATGAAAACTTAAAATTAAGTAAAGCAATCATTCGCTAATGTAGGGTTTTTGTATACGTTTTTTTAACAAATGTTTGTTAAGCTTAAAATGTATGGTAACTATATATATATATATATATATATATATATATATATATATATATATATATATATATATATATATATATATATATATATATATATATATTTAATATAAAATTATATTTTTTTAATTATATTGGTAGAATAATAAACAACCGAATAACAAGCTTTACGTAGTTGTCTTGATTTTATGTACATCACTGAAGGAAATCACTTAAAAGGAAAAATTTATTAGAAAAAAATTAGTTTAAAAGAAAAAGGTTCAAAAATTGGGCCGAGGATGATAAAGATGATAAAGTGAGTGTATAAATTTATATACATACAGTGGGGTGCAATATCAAGTACATATTTTGAAATTGAAAAGAAAAGTTCCAATAAAAACTTAAATACTCAATCATATGAAACAAAACTTCACACACTGACAATCAAATACTGGTGTGGGAGAAAGACAATGCATGCACTTCGTTTTGCACTCTTCTTGTCGCCTTTTTTGCGGGTTTTTGAAGGATTTAGACGTACTCTCTACAATATTACCCAAAAAAGTAAGAGAAATAAGGTCCCATTCATATAATGTTCGTTGCCATAGCTTCAACATGTTCCGCCAATTATATTTTTCCAGGCTTGTTTTTCCTATTGTCCAAAAATTCTCCATTGGATTTGAATTAGGGCTTTACGGTTGTCACTAATTTACCTTAAATTTCTGTTACAACAGACATTCTTTGACAATTTTAGCGGTCTGGCTTGGATTACCATTGGATTATGCCTCCAAAAAATGTTCCTTGAAGCCAAAACATGCTATTTTTATTTTTATATTAAAATATTTATAGCATAAATTATATTTTAAAGTACTCTTAAAATAAGTAGCTTCCTAATTTAAAATTCATAAAGTTAACGTAGGTTTAACAAAGGAATTTTAAGCTAATAATTGTTTTTGAATACAACATTAAGGAATTTTACTTAACAAAGACTTAACAAACTATGTTAAGTTTTTTTTGAATATTTCCGAAAATGTTTAAGTTTATCGTATTAAAAAAAAACTGAAACAAAAACTAAATTGTACGTAATCAGGTTGTACACTTGATTATGCCGCTCACAGTATAAAATATAAATATATATATATATATATATATATATATATATATATATATATATATATATATAATATATAGAATATATATATATAAATATAAATAAAAGGTTGGTAAAAATTTGTATTCATATCAAAAATATGTTCTTTATGGTTTTTAAAAGTTGGTAGATTTGTATCGAGTTTGGTAGATTTTTGAAGACGTTTTGGTAGAATTAAAATTTTTTTAGTGGCAACACTGCTTGTAATAATAATATTACTTATACGCTCTTCTTTGTATAACCTCTGTCTTTCTCTGTCTCTCTCTCTCTCTCTCTCTGTCGATTTAAAAGGCTTTTACAGTTAAGTTAGTTTCATGTTAAATAATAACAGATGAAAAGTACAGTAAAGAAAAGTTCTTTTTATTTTACACATACATACAAACTTATGTACTTATTTACTAGTAAAGACCAATTGTTATTGCCGTTTACCGTTAAAAATTGCAAAATACAATACCAAGAAAATCTTATTTTATTTATTTTTTTTTTCTTTATTCATCACTTTTCTTTCTATTTGTTGTTATAAGTTGAGAGGAAAAGCTTTTATGTGCATTGAATCATGTCTTGCTATTTAATAACAAAAAAAACATAAAAGAAATTTCTATGAAAAGACAACAATATCAACCAACAACAACTAAAGAAACATGAAAAATAAAACAAATGTTTTAAGTTCAATGCCAAGTTGGCGTTGTGTAACAGCAAGTGGGAGGCCGCTTGGTTGTTTGCGAGATTGCATTTACAATTGCGAAATGTTTTATTACTCGGTAGCATCGTAATAAAATTGTACTATTTTATAAAGTAATAAAAGGTTATTTAATATACAGTGTGTCACAAAAGTTAATATGCAATTGCAAATTTGCATGTATTTTGACAAATTCCTGTTGGTGTTAAAAAAGATTAGATAATGCATTAATTCGTTTAAGGACTAATGTATCGGGTGTTTTTTTACAGTTATACAAGTTTAAATCATAATAATGCAATGCAATATATTTTTAATATCAATGAAACGGCTTTTGTTGGATAGAAAATTTTATGACATTAATGTTGATGTATGATTTCGTCTATATGCCCACCAGGGATGGCGCGTACTTATTGCAATCTGGAACATCAATTTTCACAAACTTTTCGTAGCTTATACGGCCGTATTTCGCCAGGTGTTCAATTGCCTTTGGTTTATCTTCGTTGACAAGCGACTTATATACCCGCAAAGAAAATAAGCGAATGGAGTTAAATCACACGATTTTGGTGGTTACTCTTTCATCAAAAGTTCCTTTGAGTAAGTCAATTGTAGCGCGCGCTGTGTGGCATGTGGCTCTGATCTGATGGAACCACATGTCAGCAAGATTAATGCAAGCTAATTGAGCTACGAAAAAATTTCTAATCATGTCCCTATACCGTTCACCATTCTGACCACCATCGTTTTTAAAGACATACGGACCAATGACTCCTCCAGCCCATAAAGCACACAAAACAGTAATTTTCTGTGGATTTAATGGTGTTTCGACAAAAGCTTGTGGATTATCCTCACTTCAAATGCGATAAATCTGCTTATTGACGTACTTTTGAAGCAAAAATGGGCTTCAGCGGAAAACAAATTGAATGGAAATTCAGTATCAATATCAACTTGTGCTTCACCCCATTAGCCGAAATGGCGACGCATATCATAGTAGCTTAGCTTTAATTCCGGCACTAGCTTTATCTTATAAGCTTTAAAGCAAAGATCCTTTCGTAAAATCTTCCATAAAGTGGAAGGAAACAACCCCAGCTGTTGAGAATGGCGACGAATTGATTAATTTGAATTTCCAGCGGCTACAGCTTCTTCAGTGCGCACTGTTCGGCGTCTCACGGGATGCTCATAATTAGTAAGAGTAAACGTGGTCCGAAAACGATCCATAGTTATTCGAATTAGCCACTATGACGGACGATTATGTATGGACGAAGTGCACGATAAGTTTGATAAAAAGTTTCAACAATTTGCAATCGTTGCTCTGGAGTAAATCTATCCATAATGAAATGTCAAGCCAAACTAAACAAAATGCTACTATCAGCTGTTAAACCGTTTTTCAAATAAAATCGTGTTGCCAACTTAAAGTTATGAACCTCTAAAAATACACCTGATATATTGCTATTAAGACCACAATAAATAAGTGAGCAAGATACAGCTACAGCATATAGGGTTGGCAAAATCCATTTTGTAAACGGAACAATGAATTGACATTCCAAAAATAGTTAAGGGAAGCACCAAATATCTTGGAATTATTGACGGCTTTGTATTCTATTCAGGACAATGTTTCCAAGCATAAGTCTCTGATTGCACGAAATTGGCTGCTATAAATTGGGCAGTAATGAAGACTCCTCCCCAGTCTCCAGACTCAAATGTTATCGAACATCGAAGGTCAAACAGGATATTCCCCTGAAGGAAGTAGTAATAAAGAATGGTATTGTTACGAAAATAAAAATGCTTTAAAAAAAAGATACACCAACTTAGTACATTTAGAACTACAAACTTTATCATGAATTTATTCTATTGGTTTCTGTCGAGGCTGTCAATGCCATACTTATTTGTGTGGTTAACAGCGTTACCAATTGCTACCTATACAATTTTTGGGTGTTACATTTAAATTAACGGATCTGAATAGAAGATTTGAGAAGGTTAAAGACTTTACTAGAACACTCGAAACTGATGGGAGTCAAGTATATAAGGAACGCTGCTTTGCCTATGTCAGTCAGTTGTAATTTAACAGTCAAAGAGTAAAGTCGTTTTAAGGCGTAAATAAAAGTGTTGAGTAAATTTGTGTATTAAGTGCAAGATAAATAAGTTGGATACTGTACAAATATAAATAATGGACTGTAAAAGTAAAACAATTTAAAAGAACTCAAATGCTTTTAGAAGGTTAAAACGTAACAGTATTATATTGAACCGGAAGTTTATAGAATCGTATTTGAAAGTGTACCACGATATTTCCAAGCTGTGACTGTAAACAATGGAAATTGTTCCAATTACATATTAAAAATAAATTTATTTCAAAAAATTACGAGTAATAAGAAAAATACTGTCCCGTTTTGAGTGTGGGCTACGGTTTAATAAGGTAAATTATAAAATTTCTAATTTTGGTGTTTTTTTCAGAATTCACTGATTTTTTTCTTATATCTTTATATGCATATGTTTAATGAAGTATAATAAAAAAAATTCTTAAATTATGAGAATAAGTATGGTTTTGAGTGATTTTATTTGTGTCCTATTTTGAGTGTAAGTAGCTGTAAAAAAAAATGAAAAAATCGGACCATCAGCAGCCTTTATAGATTAGAAAGTAATCCATAATTGGGTGGGAGTACATACATAAATACATAATTGCCAATAAGTTGACATAACTAGGAATTTTAATTTAATTACAAAATACCCAACCATTGGAGGAAAATGAATGTGCGTTATTGGAAACTGCATAACATATGGGAAGTTTTGAGTTTGAAAAAGACTGTACTGTACTGTATTGTCAAAAAAAAAAAAAAAAAAATCGTAATGGTTATAACTACAATCCGTTCTCTAGAAAATATTATGACTTAGATTTCCTACCGAACAGTTCTGTTTGATATTGTATACATATATATACACTGAAAGTTCTACTAACAGACAGCTCTCTTAGGCGGATATCTCCCAAGACGAACAATTTTTTAAGATTTTCTTACGACTTTTGAAACAAATAAATCTTTGTTTGTGCCGATGGTCGGTGTCCGACTGCAGTAACTTTGCCTTTTTGTCATTATTTGACATGAATTACGTCGTTCTTTCCACCAATCATGGATATAATATATCAGCTAATACGAGGCCTCTACCATAAGAGATACTCGAGTTACAATGTATTATATCCTCCCTACTGTGGACTTAAGGACTATCTAAGCTTTCGCTGCACAATTGGCAGTATTAGCAGCAATGCAAATCCACACGGAGCCAATGGTCTCTTCATGCTATTTAGGTTCGCATCTAGCCACTGTAAAGAAACTAAAGTACCTTGTATCGGGTAGGCCATATATCGGTTTAAATTTGAACCAGCGAATATTTCGAATCTGGCAATATTTATGCCATTCTATTCCGTCACAAAATTCATTATATTATCTACACTGAACGAAATTAATCGATTTACGCTTGAGCAACATTGGGATATATTGGAAATTTGTTTCCAAAACAAAAACAATTGATCGGAAATTGCAAAAAAAAAAAATTTTTTTTTTTTAAATAAAAAAAAAATTATATAAAAAAAAATCAAAGAATTGTAAAAAATCATCTTTACGGATGAAGCTCATTTTCACCCTGGTGGGTACGTTAATAAGTAAAATTTTCGTATATGGGGCTCTTAAAAACACGAATGATCTTACAAAAGCCAATGCACCCATTACGAGTGACTGTTTGGTGCGGCTTGTGGAGCGGAGGCATCATTGGTCCATATTTCATATTTCGCAACCATTACGGTTAATGGAGACACCTATCGCACCTTGATAACCGGTTTCTTTGTGTCCCCTCTTCATGGCATTGTTGAGAACGATGTTAGGATGATGCAACTTGCAACACATCTAATGCCACAATCGATTTATGGCATCAAACATTTGATGGCCGTTTAATTAGCAATTTGACACCGTTGGACTATTTTCTGTGGGGCGCCGTTAAAGACAAGTGTTATGCCGACAAACCAGAGACAATTGAGCAGTTGAAGGCCAACATTCGTGATGCCATTGCCGAAATACGATCCCATACAGTAGAAAAAGTTCTCGAAAATTGGTCCAAACAAATGTTGTACTGTGAGGCTAGCCGCGGCAGCCATATGAATGAAATAATATTTCATTTCTAACCGGAACAATTGTACTTCACAACAAAAAAATTAATTTGGCAAAATTTCAAACCGTTTTTGTTTTATTTTATTGCATTTTTAAAATTAAACTTTTAAATGGCTTATACTTCCAGTTCCTATGGTATTAGAAATACCACCTTGTTCAAAAAGTTCTAGGCATTTATTCAGAAAATTAAAAATCTAAAAAATCTAAATCTATATTGTCTCCTTCAAAGTAATCCCCATCGACTGCAACACACTTAAGCTAGCACTTGATCCAATCCTCGAAGAATTTTTTATATTCGGTTTTCGGTATGTCCATTAATGCTTCTTGCGATTTTTCAATTATTTCCTCTTGGCTGCTGAAACGCGTTCCCCGTAATGGTTTTTTAACTCGGTTGAACAGAAAGAAGTCACAGGGAGCCAAAACAGATGAATTAAGTGGTTGCTGGTAAGTATTTGTTGCATTTTTCATTAAAAAATTTCGAATAATGATGGCACTGTGCGACGGTGCGTTATCATGGGGCAAGTTCCACGAGTTTTCTGCCCACAATACAGCTCTCTTTCGGCGAATTGCTTCACGCAAACGTCTCATAACGCTCAAATAATACTCTTTGTTAACTGCCTGGCCTTCTGGCAAAAATCATGATGCACTACTCCGTTGTAGTCCATGAAAAAGGCGAGCATTGCCCTTTTTCTACTGAAAACGACGTGGTTTTTTGGTCTCGGCAAATTTGGTGAACACCATTAACTTGCCTGATGTCTGAATTGCGTGTCATACTCAAAAACCCAAGTCTCGTCTCCAATAATGATCCTTTTGATGAATGTGTGGTCGGATTCAGCCTCGCAAATCATATCTTTTGCGACCTCAACACGGTATCTTTTTTGCATGAAGCTGAGGTCTTTTGGCACCAACTTTGCTGCTATACGACGGAAACCCAAAACCAAAATATCTTGGACGGATCTATAGGCAATGTTCAACTTCTCTGCTACCTGTCTAATGGTTAATTTGCGGTTATTGACCAACATTTCTTGTACTTCATCAATGTTTTCGTCGGTTTTCGATGTTGAAGGTCTGCCACTGCGTTCATCATCTTCGATTGACTCACGACCACTTTTGAACCGCTAGTGCCACTGGTAAACGACCGTTTACTTTACAGAATCGTTGCCGAAGCACTTTTCCAACATTTCCAACGTTCATGCACCATTAAATCTATTTTTTACGCAAAATTTAATACAAGTTTGCTGTTGCAAATTTATATCCATTTCCAAATTGTAAAAATCGCCAACACACATAGATATAGATGGCTACGCAGTATTTTGCAAATGTCACGATATAAAGCTAAGATTTAGCAGGAATACCAAAGACAGATGTACCAACTTAACAAAAACTAAATAAATAAATAAATAAAATCAAATCGGAACGACGAGATTGCCACAAGGGGGACGTTGATGTTTTTCAATAGTTTCTTCTAAATGACTCTGTCACGACTTTATTCCTGGTTGAAATTAACCCTGAATTTGAAATACGTATTACTATTTGGCAATAATTTTTGTATTTGTATAGTGTTCTGCTGAAAATTTCGAATTCGAGCTCCAAGGTCTGAACTATAAGGTGGAAAACTTCCCATCCACGCTCGCACCTTGTCTTGAAGGAACACAACAATTTTTCTGTTAAGCAATTTTGGCCGTTTTAATTGAATTCCTTTCCAATTCCACCATACATACAGCATTACCTTTCTTGGTTTCAATCCTGGCTTTATCACCGTCTATGAAGCTTCACTTTGCTTCATCTATAATCTTTTTAGCACATTGTTGTCATACCACTTATCTTCGCCAGACCTATCAAATATTACCAGAAATATTGCATTTTAGAGCCACTTACAGACAATTTGTAACCGAAGTTTTTCGAACACCAATATTTTTGACTGAATTTTTTTTTAAATTTCAAGATCTTTGCAATGCTGAATCTGGCAACTCTAGGCTACACACACAATATGTGTAATAACACACAAAGTGGAAACACTGATTAAAATCCTTTTCCATAAAAAACCAAACAAGAAAAGAATTTTTTAATGAACTATTTTTTCAAGGAAATAACTTTTTTTTAAATATTACAAAGCATCTTTAGTAAATAATAATAAATAATTTTAAATAAATAATTTTGCTCCCCTATTGGAAGACACGTTTTAGCCTCGAGATTAGATCTAAATTTTTCAAGTGAATAGAATTTTAAAGATTTAAAAATGATTTAGTTTTAATTATTGAAGAAGTTTTCTTATAAAGAAGTAAATTTAAGGTTGTAGAGCATTATTTATTCTTTAATTAGTTTTCCCTTTAGGAGGTAGAATATTTTGTGGGAAATAAATATAAAAAAAAAAGATTTTTTAAGTTCTTGGATATTTAGTTTAAATGACAGAGAAAAATAGATTTTTTTCTTATCTAATACTGTTACAGTTACTATTATTCTTTTCATCCATTTCATTACATTTTATATAATAAACTTTTCATTTCACTTTAATATCGTTTTTATTTTGTTGCTGCTTTCGATTTCCATCATAAATGTTTTCATTTTTGTGTACGAAAATAAATAAACAAAAATAAAGAAACAAAAATAAAGGAAATCTACACCTTTTTACTGTTACACACACATACATATGTATATACCACACCAGTCTATCTTATCTAAACGAAAACCAACAAAAGGCAACAAGTTTTACTCGTTCCACACTCATGCTCATATTACATTAGAATTTTTCAATTTTTCTGAGTATTTTTTGTCACACTCTCTCTCTCTCTCTATCTCTTTCTAATATTCTCGCATTTGTCAAATTAATGAGTATAACTCAACATGTACATGCATACATATGCATGCGATAGTGTGTCTATATAATTTTGTTTTATTTTTCCTCTTTGCTTGGCTAATTTTTCATTTGCTTGAAGCTACTACTAGTTACTGATACCGTTATTTATCTTGTTTACTGGTGGTGGTATGTGCTCTTGTCGCTACTTCTATTGACGTGTATAATTAGCTTAATTTAATGTTGCATACATTAAGGGGTTTGTTTTTACACGCATAATTATTGTCGTTTTACTCGTATAATGTGCTTTTATAGGGTGAGCCATTTAAAAGTTTAAATATAAAAATACAATAAAACAAAAAAGTTTTGAAATTTTGTCAATTTTTTTGTTTTTGGTTGTGAAGTACAATTGTTCTGGTTAGAAATGAAATATTATTTCATTCATATGGCTGCCGAGGCTGGCCTCACAGTACCCCATTCGATTGGACCAATTTTCGAGAACTTTTCCGAGTGTATGGGGTCGTATCTCAGCAATGGCATCACGAATATTGGACTTTAAATGCTCAGTTGCCTCTGGTTTGTCAGCATAACACTTGTCTTTAACAGCGCCCTATAGAAAATAGTCCAACGGTGTCAAATCGCAGCTCCTTGGCTGCCAACTGATATCACCATTTGGGCTAATTAAAGGGCCATCACACTTTTGACGCAAGAAATCGATTGTGGCATTAGATGTGTGACAAATTGCACTATCCTGTTGAAACCAAATATCGTTCACATCAATACCATGAAGAGCGGGCATAAAAAATCGGTTATCATGGTGCGATAAGTGTCTCAGTTGCGCCATCCTAATTTTCAAAGAAATATGGGCCAATGATGCCTCCGCTCCACAATCCGCATCAAACAGTCACTCGTGTGCATTGGCTTCTGTAAGACCACGTTTGGAGATTCTGAGCCACCAAATACTGCAATTTTGCTTATTAACGTACCCACCAAGATGAAAACGAGCTTTTTTGTCTTTGTTTTGGAAATAAAATTCCAATTAATCCCAACGTTGCTCAAGCGTAAATCGATTCATTTCGTTGAGTAGAGATAATATACCAAATTTTGTGACAGAATAGAATGACATAAGTATTGTCAGATTCGAAATAATCGATGGTTCAAATTTAACCCGAAATATGGCAAACCCGTTAGTTACAAGTTTCTTGCAGAATAAGTAAATATACAAGTGAATATGTGTGTTGGTGCTTAATTTTTCTTGTTTATCCTTTCATATTTAACTACAAAACAAATATGTCTTCTTTTCTACTTTTACACACACACGCACACACACAGGCTACCTTAACTTATGCAATTATATTGTATTTTACTTGCCCCTAGATTATATGCCATAATATTTGCTTTAGTTTAACTGGCATAATTAATTTTAATTGAATCCTATGTTCCAGGTCTACTCGTATGGCAGTTTTAATATTAATTTTTTTTTTTTTTAAATTTAATTAGAATTCATAAGAAGAAAAAACAACCTAGACTCTTAAGAAATAGCTTTTTGACGTCTAATGTACAATATTCTGCGAATTTAATAATGTTTAATGTTTGTTTTGTTTCAAGAAAAGGTCAGTCGATAAAGAAGAATAAAAGGTAAAACTTTGAAAGTGGACTGTAGGGCTTCAAAAATATTAAAAGAAAAAATTATGATTTGTTGTGCACTAAACAATTTACTGAAACGAGACATTAAAGCAATACATGGCTTCTGGCGATTAATTCTTACTCTCTGGTAGCATATTTTTCTTGAGAAATTCTAGAGTTTTTATTCTAAAGACCTCATTAGCCGAACGCAGAATTCGTAAATATATCGTAAATGTAAATGTCTATGCTATTATAGAACACTTAAAAACGTGTCATATGTTTTTGTCTATGTGTGTATATACATAAATAAATAAAAATGGAAAAGAAACAGCTGTTTATATCACAGTGATGGGTATTATAAATGTTCGAAAGTACCAAATAGGTTTTAATAGTATTTTTTATCTAAGTATAAAAAAATAATCTAATCATATATGTATGTATATTATATACCAAATTATTGCCAAAAAAAGCTCATATAGAGTATAAAGTGATATACTCGTATCAAATAAATGCTGTTTTATAAAAAGTCAACATACAATAGTTTTTAATTCTCCCTGGTTTACGATAGACCAATGTAACAACATTTTTGCACACCAAAATAAAGTCATTGGAAATATCTTTTACCTGACATCCTTCTTTTTTTGTTTATCAAAATTTCAAGATACTACTCAATTAAATGTTGAAATTAAGTGACCTACACCTCGGAAACTTGTCGTTGCTGATCCAAAGTTCATTTTAAGAATTACATACATACATAATTGCTTATCTATTCTTAGCGTGAAAATGTTTGCTTGTCACCAAGGAATGTTTATTAAAGTTAATTTTTTAGTTTGTTCCTTTTCCACATTACAATATACGTAAGAAGCTATTTTGTACTAAAAATAGTAATATTTTCTGAAATATATTTTAAATTTGTTCAAATTATTATAAATTACTTTGTTCAATTGTTTTAAATTGCTCTTTTTATTTGTAAGCAAAAAGTGCCAAAAAAGGGTAAAAATTACCCATATAAATTAACATATAAACAGCCCATCACTGCTTGACAAATGTTACGTAACGTTGCCGTCAATTTCTATTTTCAACAGATTGGGACGTTACAGTTACATTTTCATACAACAAAATCGATCAGCTGGCACAACTACATTTACGTTCGGCTAATTCTACCTTAATTCACAAATAAAGGAATTAAAAAAATAACTTAAAAAAGTGGTAGTAGAGCACCAAACAACTTAATAAAAAGCTACACTAGTCGACTTAAAAACTAATATTTCACGTTCAACATTAGTTTTGGGAGTTAAGTTCTTGTTTTTTTTCTTTTTAACAAAGAAGTAAAGGGTCCGCCAAATACATTTTTTTTCTGAAAATGCTATCAAAAAAAAAAACTACTGAATATTTTCTCATTTTTTTTTTTTTTTTTATTTGAAAGTAAAATCCTCCCGGTTAATAATGGAAAATAATTTCATTTAAATGGTTGCTTCGGCTGGCCATGCAGTAGCCTACACGATCGGTCCAATTTTTAAGCACATTATCGATTGTGTGCAGCTGTATTGCACCAGTGGCTTCACGAATATTGTCCTTTAAAGCGTCAATTGTCTCTGGCTTGTTGGCGTAACACTTATCTTTGAAGGCACCCCACAAATAATAGTCCAACGGTGTCAAATTGCAGCTCCGGCTGTGTGGCACGTAGCGCCGTCCTGTTGAAACCAAATGTTGCTAATATCCTCCTCTTCAATTTTTGTGAACAAAAATTCGTTCAACATGGCCCGATAACGATCGCCATTGATTGTAACGGCCACTCCTTGCTCATTTTCGAAAAAAAAAATGGCCCAATTATGCCTCTGAACCAAAATCCGCACCAGACAGTGACTCGTCTTGGGTGTATCGGCTTTTCAATGTATGCGTGCAGGTTTTCCCAAATGCGACAATTTTGCTTGTTTACATCCCAGCCAAGATCAAAATGAGCTTCATCTGAAAAGATGATTTTTGATTCTGCAACGTTATCATGATTTTCAAAGTAATGTCGCAATATTTCAACCATATTCGTTCAGCGGAAGGATAAAACTAATTATCTGTCAAATCGGACATGAGCTAAGTGTTACCATTCACGAAATAAGCACTAGTTGAAAAAAACGTTAAATATATAAAGGGTCCGCCATCTAAAGTTTTTTTTCAACTAGTGCTTATTTCGTGAATGTATATATATTACAAAATTCTCAAATTCAATTTCGGAACTTTTTTTACCATCTAATAGCAATGGCCCTAGACTAGGTTTGCCGGTTTTCCCTATTTTTAACCAAATTTGTTCTTTTCTTCGATGTGTAGATGATGTGTACTTTTTTCCATTTTGGTTTTTTTTTTCTTCCCGAAGTGAAAACAAGTAAATAAAGGTAATGATTCATTTTAATGTTTAGTACTCAGGTTTTTATTGGGTGTATAACTTAGAAAAAGGAGTTTTGGCAAAGTTTGGACCTCATCATAACCAAACATATATATGTATGCGTATGTTATCTTATTGACAAAGTTCAAAGGTTTATTAATTCATTATTAAAAAGTTTGGCCTTAAGCATTGTACCATTCTTATTCAGTCATCGATATATAAAATGATATCTTATTATTTTTAGGTCGCAATATTTTAGTTATTTTTCGGTCCTTTTGTATTGAATTTAAAAGCTGTGGCAACGCTGCCCTAGACATAAAAATTTAGTTTAAAATTATTTATTTCCAAGTATATTTCCTTTAGCAGCAAGAAACTTATATTAATTTAAAGCAATAAAAAGTTTAATGACCAATCCCTCCAAAGCTTATTTGATTTTAAAATGGGCACTAAAAGTACCATTTTCATTTAAACCATAGAACTCTTTTAGGAAATTTAATTACAGTTATTGTTATTTAACTTTATTTTTATGAGCTTACGTTAAAATAAACATTCATACATTCTATATGACTTAAAAGGTTACTACAGCGTTATTGCTTATATGGCTGACATACACTATAAAATATTTTTAAACCATAAAAAATTCAAAAAATAAAAATAAAAACTGTTATTTCATAGGTGAGACGATAAAAAGGAATGGTGGTTTGTTGCAATTTGAGAAAAATAAAATTGTTCATTCAAAATTTCTTCCCTTCTCCCAAAATTGCAATCGTGAATAACTTTATCTTAAAATTGTTTTACTTTTGTTGATGATTCAATAAAAATATATATATTCGAACGCAGTTCGTCTGGTCGTGAGTATTTTTCCCCCAAAACAATTTCATTTTTCCCATTGATTTTTACTGGGGGAAGTGATTATTTGGCTTTTTTAGCTTTAAAAATATTTATTAGGATAATTTTCATTTTTCGTATTTTGACAGTGACTTAAACCAGGGGTGACCAAAATGAGAAAATAAAAAAACATTATATACTTTTGCTTACCTAAGCTACTGTCAAAAACTCAACGATGAAATGTCTGTCAGGTACTAAATCAATTTTTTGCTGGCTATACTATAATGTACTTTTTGAATAATTTTGTCAGTGGCCAAATGAAAATTGCTGAGTTGAATCGCTAATTACCATTATTAGTATCTGGATGAATACATTTTTTATTTTTGTGTAAAAATTTAAGAATCATCAGAAAAATAATACAGTTTAAATAAGAACTAAAAACATCTGCATACACCCAATATGCATTTTCAATCGTCGCTGTTTCAATGACGAATTAAAGCAACAGCATTCATTGCACAACGTTTTTTTTTTTTTTTTTTTTTTTTGTTATTTTGCATATAGCACACAAACAGCTGTTTACGTACGTAAAGTATGATTTGGTTCGCTCAAACCGTAAGCAAATGAAACTGAGGAAAACTTGACGAAAAGTTTGTTAAGTTCATTATGGTTTAATTATGTGTATTCGCACAGTCGTTGAAGCTAGCTTTCGCATATTATGGTTGAACCTAAACGAATTTGTGTAGTAGTGTTAGTGAATTTTTGCTGTATGCGTTGAAGAGAAAAACTAAAAAGGTAAACAACACAAATAAACAATTTAAAAAAAGCGGTTGTATACATAAACGGAGTGAATAATTCTCAGCCAGATAATACTCGCGCGAGCTCATCTGTTCATATACGATTTAAACACAAGTTCATCTATTATAAAGAGTGATATCTAAAGAACTCGAAGACGTAAATTCATCATTTTTTTTAAATTTTTTCTTACCAAAAAAGCATAGCATCATCACTAAATATTATTATTGTTAGTAGAGTTACCTGCAAAGAAAATAAAAAGTAAATTTAAATAAATACATATGTTTGTAAAAAGATAATAAAATTAAAAATTTAATTACAAGATTAATATTAACTTTTTTTAAAGAACTAAAAATCCTTGCACTTATCGTTTACATTATAATTTTAATTTTATAATTCTAATTTTAGATCAATATCTCAAGCGGCATAAAAGATACACATCGATTACCTTGAAAAGAGTATAACGATTACCGACGTATATTATCAACAACATTCGAGTGGACTTTTCAATATTGAGATGAAGAAGAAACCCGACTTCATCTAACAAAGAAAAAATACTGCTCAATCAAGAGAATGCATAGGATGCAGAGAGTGTTATGAACAAAGTTTTATAATTGAACTACGATATTTTTTATTACGAGGGTAACTATGACCATATCTTGGGTGTAGTGTAACAGACCATACACTACCCACTAGCCTGCCGAGGCATCCATATCCGAAATTTTATTAAACACATTCTAGAATGAGTTCGATTACAAATTGTCTGTAAATGGCTCTAAAATGTTGCATCAAGCAACACTTTACCTTGTTGTTGGAGGTGAGGATTTAAGCATTACTTTGTTCGAAGTGTCAATAAAGGTTCAGTTAGAAGTAACTTAATTGCAGTCATAACAAAATCACATTTATTTTCATCGATTAGTACTGCTATTATCGTAAACAGCTGTTGTTTTTTGTTGTAAAATGAAAAACGTTTATCTACCAAACAGCTGGCATAAAATCAAGAGTCAATTGATATCTATGGTTAATGTTATGGTTTTGGCTTTGTGGTATATAGCCACTAATTAAATATAAAGACTATCTACCACAAAGGTTGCCTAGGAGAAAGAAAATATTTGGTATTTGGTATTAAATTAGTCCATAATATTGTCAAGATTTTATAAGCTTGATATGGCGACATATACTTTAGCGCGGAAAAATGTTATGTTGTGCTCTATAGGACCTTAAACCTTAAGCTCAAAAAAACTAAAAATTGTAATATTCGATCTATACTTGACACATTTCAATTTAAGGGATACGTTATATTTTGCATTTCCGGTCTGAATTTCATTTAATGAATAGTTTATTTGACATTTCCGGTATGAATATTAAATTTGAATTCAAAGGATCGCTATATTTTGCAATTTCTGAATTTAACTATACTTTAAAATTTCAATTAATGGATACGATACATTTTATACTCTGGTATACATTTTTAATTTTGAATTTAACGGATACATTATATTTTGCATTTCCAGCCTGAATTCGAACATTTTGAATTTAACGCTTATGTTATATTTCACACTTCCGGTGTAAATTTTAAAATTTTAATTAACAGATACGTTATATTTTATACTTACACATGGACGTTTTAAATTTAAACTGAACGGATGCATCATATTTTACATTTCCGGTGAATATTTTCAAATTTGAATTAACGAAAATATTATATTTTATACTTTCGGTGTAAATATAAAAATATGAACTTAACGGATATATTATATTTTGCATTTACGGTCTGAATTCGAAAATTTGGGATTAAACGGAAAAGCTGTATTTTATACTTCTGGTATACATTTTAAAATATGAATTAATGGATATGTTATATTTTACATTTCCTCCCTGTATTTGAAAAATTTGAAATTAACGGATACGTTATATTTCATATTTCCGGTATGAATACAAACAGATTACTTTTAAAGTATTATTTAGGGCAAAAGTTGGCTTTAACAGATTTTGATGTATTCTCTTTTAAACTTTCTTTTGTGCTCAGACAGAGAAAGTTTTCTTTTACACAATGTTTGAACATTCTTCATTTTTCTGATTTCTTCAGTTATAAAAGAGAAAGAAACAAATCCTTTCTATCTACAAAAGAAGTCCTACTAAACAATATATAAGGAATTTGCTGCAATAACATCCATAGTGGTTAACGTCAAGGTTGGTTTTGAATACCATAAAGTGTTTTAATCTGGCAATTCATACATAAAGCGCCCTGGACTCCTACAGGAAGATATGTACCGATGTAAAACTTATCCTGAAGACAGTTAAAGTCCGCATAATATATGCCAAGACGTTGTTGGCAGTAATAAGCAATTGCAATGTAAACTCAAATACCGTTTTTATAGTCAAATAAAAAAAGATTTATTTTTTTATGTATTAAATGAATATGTAAACAATTTTTCTGAAGCCTTGAATAGTATGCCTCTTATCTGTTGTGAAAAACAATTTTAAAAACAAATATTAAAAGAGAAAACTTTTAATCCCTTTCAAAACCAACACATCATCATCTTCATCCTCTGTCGACAACAGAAAATAAATGTGTTTGCCTGTTGACATTTCAAATGAAAAAAGAATATTTTTAGAAAAAAACAATTTAAGCATGTGGCAACGATAAAAGTTTACTCCTCAAAAACAACAGCTGCCTAATACTGTTGATTGATTTTAAACCCATAATTTTTTTTTTTTTTACTTTAAGAGTATCATCTGTACGATTGAGTGAATTGAATAAGGAATGAACGTTTAAAGTTGTGTTTAAATCATCATCTTTTGCTTTTTTAATAAACTTAATGAAAATTGTTGTATAAACATTTTTTTCACTTACGAGGTCCGTTTGCTATAAGTAGATGCTCTATATAGAAAAAAATTTACAATTTAACGCTTGAAATACATGAAAACTTTCTTCTTACAAGCGATTCTACATACTTAGTAGGGATGTAAATACTTTCACCACATTATATACATATACCCATTACAATAGCAAACTTGAACATACTCTTCTATTATCGCATGCTTTATGGCAGCTAACCTCCATAGCAATAATCTGTAACTGGAACTCCAAATTATATTAGCTTTCACCATTGAGTGGTCAGATACTGACAGCCAGATACTTACAGCGCTTTTAAAGCGTAGAATTAAAAAGACCGATATTTTCAAAACTCTCCTCTTCATCTATATTAGCCGCATGTTTGTCTACAAATGCAAAACATTATTTGACAAGAGTAAAGATATCAAAGACCATCACCGATTGGAACGCCCACATACCGTTCGAACACGGCAAGTATTCAAAGACGAATTTCCTTTCGGAAACAGAAAATCGTGGCTCCTTAGGTGGACATCAGGCAAAAGGCCTTGAGTTGAATTATGAAACCACTTTCAAACGTCGTATCGAACATTTTTTGACTGCAGCTTTAAAGAGAAAAAAGACAGGATGCACCCGCATGCGCCGCCAAGAGTCATCATCCAGATGCAATCTTGGTTTATTGGGATGTTTCTTATGATGGAGTCACAAACTTTCAGTTTTGTACACAAGGCACCATAACGACTAACACAAATTTATGCTCTCTATGTAAATGCCCCTGGGATGTCACTGGAGGAAGCATCCGAACCAACATCTAGCATAGATAGACCCTCCCCCGAGACATGGCAGGAAAACCGTCGCATTTACGAACAGGATATTTAACAACACCTGGATTCTATTTCAGACCACATCTCATAAAAGGCAGCCCTCATTTAAAGGAAGTCTGTAGAAAATGTCATTCGAAACCACCGTGAAAATGTCGTCCTAGGAGGCGTTGCCACCCCAATTGCAGACCAGGAACGAATTTTACCACTTTAGACTAGAGTGATATTGACACAACTCATGTCAGGATGTCACTGCTACCTAAAGTTTACCAAGGAAATGTTTTGTTGTGAAGCCAATAAATCATTCACTAGTCCAAAGCGAGCCGTAGACTTTTAAGAAGACACAAACGGCTTCGAAACAATTTTCCAGCTTTCATTTCATGATTAGTCACCAGTACACTCTGCTCCACTTTAACAAAAGCCTTATTTGCTATACTTAACTGGCTTTTCACCGATATTTTATTGAAGATGAGGCTAAAGATGGATAAATGCAGTCAACTCTTGCCCCAATCTGCTGCGAACCTTAGGAACATTATCCCTCATAATTTTCTCGGCAGTAGATTTGACTAGGAACCCCCTACCAGAGACTAGAGCATGATGGGCATAGGTTGCCTGACCACAACAGTGTATTTCAGGCAGAGGTCATGGATATACTGAAGGCTGTGCTATGCTTATTGAGTGGCAAGGTTTATCCGAAAAACTTCTGAGTTTTTCGGTCAGCCAGGCTGCAATCAAGTCCCTTGCAAGCGTCACTTCAACGTCTATATTCGTCCATGAATGTCGGAGGTTTCTCAATGACATCCCGCATCATTCGAAGGTATGGGTCACGGGACATAGGGATATCGTTGGAAATTGCGTTGCTGATGAACTGGCTAAAGCGGATACTGAGCCCGCAATTTATGAACGGGAATCTAACATTGGTGTTTCGATTGCCTCGGTTGGGCTAGATATTTTCGGTGATTGTATGGCGGTATCGCTAGATTAGAAAAGGACTTAATGTCTTCTTTCTTTAAATCGCATGGTTATCCATTGCACTATTGCAGTTTTCACGGGTCATTGCTCGATTGGAAAGCATGGCGATAGACTTGGCATTCTTTTGAACGATTTTTGCAGAAGCTGTGGTTCTGAAAGGGATAAGTAACAGTTTTTTGAAACCTTTTAAAATGAAGGTTACCGCAACTGTGAGATTTATTTTGAAGTCAAAATAGTTTACAATGAGACCCCGGGTTAGATAAGGGTGTGAAGTTAGCTTCGTAAGTTAAATTCTTTTTTTAACATTTTTGTAATTTTAACAGTCACTGTTATTTAACATGAAAAAGTGTGAAGTTAGCTTCGTGAGTTAAAATTCTGGGGGAATCGGACCTATTTGGGTGGAAAGGTATTCCATCAAAGAATTCACGAGTTTTTACCCCATGACCTTTTTTAGATTTTAATGTTTTTTAATTATCTTTCAAATTAAAATATATAACCTAAAAAATTTAGCTTCGTAAAGTTAAATTTTTTCTTGCAATGTTAAATTCTTTTATTTCTACTGTTATTGAAAAAAGAATATAACTCACGAAGCTAACTTCACACTTTTCCATGTTAAATAACAGTGACTGTTAAAATTACAAAAATGTTAAAAAAAGAATTTAACTTACGACGCTAACTTCACACCCTTGGGTTAGATACTGTGCTTGTGGTATGACAATGGGCCCAACCTTTGGCCTAAGTTGGACTCCATCCTTCTGCATTGGTTTGTGTTGTGGCGAATTTTTCAATGTACGAGATGCGTACAGCTAATGGTGAACCAGTGCAACTTTGGACGGGAGTAGAGGCTTAACGTTTTGTATACACTGTACTCGTATATCAATACACAAATAAAAAATTTGGTCTAAAAACATTCAATACTTTTAATACCTAAATATAATAATATAATATTTTATACCTAAAAATATGTGTAACAGTATTTATGGCCCTACTAAGTACTTTTAGTCTCAAATGTCACAAACAGTAGTAGTTCGAAAAGTTTGTTTTCTTTTTTTGTTTGTTGTTTCGTTGTTTTCCTTTTTGCCACTTTTCATATATATTTCATGAACTTTTTCTATTCTTTAAGGAAGAATTGTTAATTTGGTGTCTGAAGAAAAGTTTTCGCTTTTCTGTTGGCGAAAAGGTAATAGACATTACAAAGCGAATATACTTGTCGTAGTTTAGTTAACCGCCAGCCCCCATAAAGAAATCCCTCAAGTCAAACACACGATAAAGTAGTAGAGAAAAGAAAAACTTTTATTAAATAAGATAACAATTCTTCTTCTTGAAATAAAGCCAAAACCCAAACAAGAAGAGAAATAAAAAGGAAACAAAAAAACAAAAATAAGAAAGAAACTGAAAGTTATTTATTGCTTTATAGTCGGTAACCGAAAAAATGTAAAGAAAACTACAGTTAATGTCTATTCCACTATTCTATTGAAAGATGTCAATGAAAATTGTAAATTCAAGGGAAATTGTAAGAAACTAGAGCAAGCAAATTGGCACCATTTCCAAAAAAGTAAAAGAAATGATACAGAAAATCGGAAAATATACGTGGTTGGTTAGGTTAGCATCATCTGTTTTAGATTTCAATTTAAAAACTTTTAAATAAAAACTTTCGACCACAATTTACAGAGAAATATCTGCATTTGAATGAAATTTGTGATATTGAAACAAAAAAAAATTATTTCAAGCAAAACTATAGAGTCAAGCATACTTTCAAATTTATAAAAAAATATGTTGCCTCACCCCAAACACTAAAATAAAATTTTCCACAAACTTTCTCACTACAAAAAACAACAAAAATATCGTCATAAATAGCCTATGGATAATTTTAAATAAAAACAACAAAAATTCCACTTGTTTTTAGGGTAAAATAGCATAATTTTTTCAATTTATGAGGACGAAACATTGACTCGCAATGTTGGAAGTGCGGCTTGAGGCCTGATAAATATATCAAATCCTGGAGAAGACCGATGAGAAGAACATCGACACACACCACCAATTTGTTGATTTTAAAGCCGCCTTCGACAGTATGGATAGAAATCATGTCTGAAACTAGTATCCCAGCAAAACGTATACTGCTAAGCAGTATGGCATTGAGCGCCACCGAAACCTCCGTCGAAATAGGGAAGGACATTTTCGAGCACTGTCGAACAACGTTTAGAAGATCTTCAATCCTCTACGAGTAGGCGATAAATGCCGCACACGTTGGAACAGCGACCTGTACTGGGACGTGGATAAAGTAAAGCGCATTAAAAAACAAAGGCTTGCCCACGCCTCTTGTATGGAGGAAGAAACTCTAATAATGGAGACCTTTTAGACATTGCCTTAAAGTGGAAAGCAAGGAAAAGCGTTGCAGAGCCTGACGGCCTACTTAATCTCAAACTGGCGCCAGCTAGCGCAGGACAGATACAGCTAACGGGCTTTTTTGCACTCGGCAGTTTATATCGACAGACGCTTGTGGTGTCACATAAGTAAGTTCTTAAAAATGTTATATCGGGTGTTTTTTTTACAGCTACACAAGTTTAATTCATTATAAAACAAAGAAATGTATTTTTTTTAATTTTGTATTTTTTTTTAAGACAATAATGTTTAAATATGATTTCGGCAATGTGGCTGTCACGGCTGTCGTGTGCAAGGGGCAATCTGGAATACAAATTTTTACAAACTTTTCGCGGCATATGCGGCCATATTTCGCCAAAAACTCTTCTAATGTCGATTTCAATTGTCTCTAGTTTATCGACGTAGACAAGTGACTTCATATAACCCCAAAGAAAATAATCTAATGGGTGATCATTTTATTGAACCATTACGTGAAATTACTCTTTCATCAAAAGTTGCTTTAAGTAAATCAATTGCAGCGCGCGCTGTGTGGCATGTCAGAAAGATTAATACCAGCTAATTGAGATATGAAAAAATATCTAATCATATTCCTATTCCTATACGTTCACCATTGACAGTAATCGTTTTAGAAAACATATGGCCAAGTGAATCCGCCAGTCCATATATCGCACAAACAGTAATTTTCTGCGGATGTAATAGCGTTACGACAAAAGTGGGTTAACCTCACTCCAAATGCAACAAACATACTTATTTAATCAAAAATGGCCTTCATCGGAGAACACAATTGTAAATTTTGAAGTTTGACAAATAGAACCATTATTTTGATTAAAAAAAAAAAATACAACAGTTTGCAAATGTTGCTCTGGTGTAAGTCTATCCATAATGAAATGTCAAACCAAATCAAACAAAAAGCAACTATCAGCTGTTAAATCGATTGCCAAATAAAGCAGTGTTGCCAACTCAAAGTTACGAGTATAAACCTTTAAAAAAACAACCGATATAAGTTATTAGAAACACAAATCATGTGTAAATGATATGCCATCTGTTGCGGATGCGTATTTTTACGTTTTATTCCCAATGTCATACTTCCATCGTAATTCAAATTGTGAGCATATGTTTAGTATGAGTTTACAAACATTAGAAAAAGAAAAACGAATTTTTATTTTAACAAAGTCTCTCCTTCTTACCACTTTTTTTAAAATGATTTTTAACGTTATGGAAGTATTCAAATCCTCTTTTATTTTTGTATATTCGATGAAATATTTTCCATTTCAATCGTTAAAAAATGACATTTAATCCATTAAAATTGATATGTTTTAATTGCTTTGCGGATGGTCTTCTAGTGGTGCTGCTACAATAAAATGGGACCACCAAAAAATATTTAACCTTCCAACACACCCTGCATGGTATACCATTCACACTTATAGGTGTTATAAATAGAAATTAACAAAAGAACGAAAAACAAATTAAAAGAACGCAAAGTAAAGTGGAGGACAACAGATATGACCATGCCAATATCAAGTCAACCAAACGACCACTACACTACTACAACACAAACAACAACAACAATAATAACAATAACAAGTGTCCTTGCAATTTGTTGTAGTGATATTAAATAAAATAAAAAAATAATAAAATTCAACGAAAAAGGTCAGGGTTTAGTATCTTCATCATCCGTATCATCATCATCATTGTCATCGGCTCCATCTGCTGATTTGGGTTTGCATTGGTAAGCCAATACTTGACCAACAACAACATGTCGTATCAATAAAGGACAACAATAATAATAAAAAATATTTTTCACTTCAATTGTTATTGTTTTCACGAAATTCCATTTTAAACGAGACACTAAAAATTAAAACAAAATAAATAAAAGAACAAACTCTCTCTATTCCAGCGAATTGCCAAAAACACAAAGATGTGTAGGGGAGGGAGGAATAGAAGAAGAGGGAATAAAAATGGCAAAATATTATAAAAAATACCTTTGAAAACATCAGAAAGCAATAAATTACTAAAGTCAGGGGGAATATTTTTCGAAGAAATCTACAATGTAAACCGATTCTAAGAAACGATCAAAAAAATATTTGAAAAATGTTAGTCTTTAAATAGGATTTGGATTTCAAACTGACTTACAATTTATATGGGAAATATACAAGCCACAATGACAAACCATATCATTAAGATCATTTCTGGCCTTAGACTAATGGCACCCTCCCTATGTTTAACTTAGAAACTGTGTTTCATCAGTTTATATTTCTTTCAGAAATATTCGTGTATTACTTACCTTAACCGAAACCCACTTTTACAGAACCCTTTAACCCTGCATATTAGATACATATATGCCATAGCATAGATATGAGGCCATAATTGTAATTTTTTAACTTTATAAATTCGAAATATATTTAGGTCTTCACTAAAAACATACATAAATCACTTTCAATTTCTATAGAAGAGGAGAATCTCTTCTAACTTTCGGGAAACAGTTGAATATAGTAAAGAACATCAGAACATTTTTATTTTTCTGTTATTGGACTTAAATCATTCTTAACATCATACAAGGCAAGGATAGAAAACATATATAGGAGGGGCACTATTAATATTTCGGGAACTGGCAACACTAATGTCAATAGCTAAAATCTGGCAACACCATAATAAAGTTTAACATTTTTTAGCATAAACGTAATCACAACGTTTTGATGTACAAGTGCTATTTGTTTTGTTTACAGTGCGTTAACAATTTGGCCAAAAAATGGAAATTTCAAGAGAAGGTTTTCGTTGGATTATTTTTCACAACTTTCGACTTGGATTATCTCAACAAGTATGTGTCGAAGACTTAGTTCTTTGCATAGCGATAAAGCACCATCAATAACTACAGTATATCGCTGGTATAGTGAATTCAATCGTGGTCGTATTTCGGTCGCCGACGAATTCCGTGAAGATCGTCCAAAATCGGTTGTTGTGCCACAAAACATCAATGCAGTGCGTGAACTGTTAATGCAAGGTCGTCATGTAACATATTGTGAGATAAAGGCATCCTTGCACATTAGTTCCACTTCAATACGTACGATTTTGCATGAACATTTAGTTGTAAAAGTTGTTCGTGTTGGATACACATAATACACATAATTTATCAATCGCTCTAAAAAAAGGCTCGAGTCTATTAGTATAAGGAAATAATTGAAAAGTTCGACCGTGGTGCTTCAGAAGACGTGCATAATATCGTAACAGGTGACAAATCATGGATATATGCGTATGAGCCGAAGCAAACGGTCGCATGTTTCTTCGGCCGTTCCGCTCGAGCAACGTAGGACGGTCAATTCTGAGTGGTACACGACAATTTGTTTGTCGGAAGTCTTCGGAATAATTCGTAATTCCAACCGCCGAAGACGAATCATTCTTCATCATGACAATGCAAGTTCTCACACATCTCGTCAAATAGGTGAATTTTTGAGCAGTCAAAACATCGAATTGAGATCTCGTCCTCCTTACAGTCCTGATTTGGCACCCAATGACTTCTTATTCCCGAAAATCAAAGGTAAACTGCGTGGTCAACGATTTACGAGCGCCGTAGAGGCAGTTTGGAGGAGTCTCAAGTGGAATGAAAAAACTGTTTTCAGAAATAGTTTGAACGAAAGCAATAGTGTATTGATCATCAAGGGGATTATTTTGAAAAACAATAAAGCCATTCTCATTTAAAAATATTTGTTATTACTTTCTGTTCCCGAAATATATATATATTACCCCTCGTATATATATTTATGTATACACCATATACCCTGCGCTAAAAATTAAAATATAAATTTCTAATGAATATGATCATTTTGCTAAGAATTAAAAACCACTGCTTTGAGAAATGGTTTGAACGAATGCAAAAGCGTATATACAACATAGAAAAACATGTTTATGGATTTTTTATAAAGTAAAGAATATTTCACAACTAATTTTTGATTAAAAGTATGTTAGCAAACCAATAAATGAAATGTAATTTACTTTGTCCGATGAGTTTCTAAGTTGTGACCACGGCTCACTTTATTTCGTTCAATATACTGTAAATCATAGTTTAGAGATCATTATGGTTTAGGTCTGCCATCTTAAAAGAAGAGTCAGTAACTTAGTAAAAATCGGTGGCAATATCTCAGCTGATGTGTATAATAAAATGCTAAAGAAAAATTTTAAGAAATCTGACGAAATAATAAAATTAGGGTCGATTCTGTTCTAATAGGACAACAATCCTGACTACACATTACCAATTGTAAGGTCATTTTTTAAAAATAATAAAACCGAAATAATGTAAAGTTTGTCGGATACCTTCAGAAACATCATAGATCGCTTGAAAAAAAAGGGGATTCTAAGAAGAACAAACACACCACTTTTAATCAAATTGAGGTATTTGTTACGCAATGACTCACAGATGTGCTGCCATCATTAAAAATAAACGTTACGCTACGTCTACTAATTTTATTTCAAAGTTTTTTGACAAAAATATAAAAGTTGCTTTAATTTCGACCAGACACCAGACATTTTTTAGACATGTTTTATTATTTTGAAAACAAAATATCTGTTATATTTTTGTGAAAAGATGGTTAATATAAAAACAAAAAATTTTTTCGTCTAAATGGTTTCTAAGGCATTCTATTGGCTGAAACGTCGCTGTGTAACATCAGTTGCTTTAGTTAGGGCCATCAGTGTATATATAGAAAAAGGCGAATCTGGGCTTACGTATGTCACCGCATCACGCTCAAACGGGATGCGATTCCTACCAAACTTATACACAAGGTAGGTATTGGGACTTATATAGTTTATGTTAAGTTTGGTTAAAATCAGAAATCGAAAAATTGCCTGCTTTTATATATACAGAGACGAGCAAAAGTGAGTGCATATTCACGAAACTGATTTTCATTATATATAAAAACAACACCATACAAGCAAGTCTAAAATTTTTTTTAATTTTTGTTTTTTTATTTTGTCCGTATTAAGTAAATAAAATATGAGCTGAATGCAAAGAGTTTAAAAGGAAGAACGAAAATATCTCTCATACACTCAATTTTGCACGTTTTATGAGCTGTACCTATTTTCGCTCTCCTAATTCTCTTATCGGCAGAAATCATCCAGATTTGCCGTTATTTTTGTTTCTACGTTTTTCTTTTCGTTTTTAGAGCAGTTTAAAACGTGTTTCTAGTGAATCAATGCAGATTTTTTGAATTACTATAATATTTAAAATTAATAGTTGATTTTTTTGCATAAAAATGAGAATAATACCTGCAGAAACTGAAAATAGAGTTGTGTGCCTGAGGAGACTTGGTATTAGTCAATTGACGGTGACCGCAGCTCAGAAGAGACGAAATGTGCCCTCTAAATGGCAAGTCAAAGGTCGCAAAAAATTATTAACGGACTCAGATGCTAGACTAATGATGTCAAAAATAAGAAAAAGCAAGCAGCTAACACCAAAGAATGCTGCTCTGGAAATTAACAAAAATGTAAGCGAATGGACTGCTAGAAGAGCGCTCCATAACATAGGGTATAACTTAGCAGTTAAAAAAAGCAAACCTGCATTGTTCGATAAAAATGTAAAAGCGCGCTTGAAATTTGCAAAGGCGCACAAAAATTGAACCATTGATGACTGGAAACGAGTTATCTGGTCTGATGAGTCTAAATTTAATCGGTCCAGTTAGATGGGAAGCAGTACTGCTGGCGTAGACCCGGTGAACGTGCTCAAAGACACCATGTAAAGCAAACTGTCAAACATGGCAGCGGGCACATAATGGTTTGGGGTTGTTTTACATGGTGTGGTGTTGGCCCTCTGCATTTAGTAGATGGTATCATGCGGAAAGAGGACTATCTACAGATTCTGCAAACCCATCTTCCCAATTTTATGGACATATGTGCTTATCCCGAAAAAGACAACAGGATGGTCATCCAAAGCACACAGCCAAAATTGTAAAGGAATGGATTGGGAAACAAAATTTTCAACTGATGGAATGGCCGGCACAAAGTCCCGACCTCAATCCGATTGAAAATCTTTGGTCAATCGTGAAAAGACGGCTCGGGCAGTATGAAGAAGCTCAAACAAAGACGAGCAACCTTTGGGATCGTGTAAATGCGGAATGCAATTGAATTCCAAAAGATTTTATCGAAAATTTATTTCTAATAAGGGTCTTTGGACTAAATATTGAAATTGGGTTAACTACTAATTTTCTTAAACCTGCAAAATTGAGTTTATGCGGGTTATTTTCGATTTCCTCTAAATTTTTTTGAATTGATCTCATTTTTTAATATATTTTAACTTATAATTGTAACAAATAAAATAAAAAATATATAACTAAAAAATATTTTTCATTTGCTTGCATGGTTTAGTTTTTATTAATGACAAAAGTCAGTTCCTATACATGCACTCACTTCTGCTCGCCACTGTATATAAATAAGTTGTCCTATGTTCGACATTTAATAACTTGAGAACCGTTCAACTGATTTACAAACCAAAGAATGCACTGGAAAGCTCTACTTTTAGAGTTTTTTTTTTTTTTTTTTAAGCGTGGTAGGCAGTACCAGTTAAAAAATGGGCAGAATTGGGTAAGTGAGCATGGTACCTCCCATACAAAATAAGTATTGTTTTTTTGTATAAAGTGGTAGACATTCCTTTGGCCGCTTCATATTTCCATGAATTTCTGAATTGATTTATCTGAATAAGAATAAAAAAAAAAATTAAAAATTATTTCAATTTAGTAACCAAAAAGGGGAAAAAGAGCAAGAAATATACTGGAACATTCGTTTTGACGCACTTTAAAAATATTACATGAAATATAATTAACAAAGTGTGCTATTGTGTCACTTTGCCATTATGTTCTAAGATATTAAAATGGTTTCAAAATATTGTTATTTTTCAAACAAAAAGTGGTTTAAAATAATAAAACTTTCTATGTCAGCGGTCGTATTTTAAAAATAAATAAAATATAAATATAAGTTGTTAAAAAAAAAAAAAATATTTATGAGTCATGCCTGAATAACGTATTGCTATTTGCCTTCTCTGCAATTTGTACTCGCACACTGCGTGTCTTACTTAAAAATTAAAAATTGCACCAAAGGCTTGTTTAGAACAGTGATATTTTTTCATGATATTAATATAGGACCTACGATTATATGACACTTTGTGAATCCCCTAAATAAATATAAAAAAGAAAAACTTTTATTATTGTTTAGTATTTAGTGTGACCACCTTAATTGTGGAAAACTGAAAATACTCTGTTAGACTGTTTACAAAGCATTTTTAATTCGATTTTAGACCAGCATTCTTTGATTGCTGTTCTCTTTCATACACCTTGGAAGCCAGAACTTTCCATAAGTATTCCATCGGGCTGCAGTCCGGACTTCACGCCGGTCATGGAAATAAGTTTATGTTTTTAGAAGAATAACATTCCATACACGGAAACATGTATGGCAGTGTTATCCTGTTGAAATATGTATTCCTCATTGGGGTTTTCATCCAGTTATGTTACAAGAACTTCTTCAAGAAGTTTAAGAAGTAATAAAACAAATAGGAACAATATGTTTGAGTATCTAAATTAATATGTTGGAGCATATAAATTAAATGTTTTTCGTCACAAAAAAACACTCTATTCCACTCATTTTTCCATAAAATGTGCTTTTTTGCAAACATAAGCCATCTTTCCTTATGAAGCTTTGTTAATCGGGACTTAGCTTTAATTTGTTTTCATCTAATGGACGAAGATGTATTTAAAACATGAGCAATAGTTCGCCTGGTCACTGGTAAGTTATATTTTACCTTCATTTCATTCCACGTAAGTCGCTTTTTTGTAGCTTTGAAGTAGAGCTGTACAACAATCGATAGTACTATCGATAGTTTTGTTTTTAGCTGACCATCGATAGTTTTTTTTTTTACTATGGATACTATCGTCAAATTTTATGAATAAATACGGAGGCCACTAAATGTAGTCAAAGTCACATTTGCAAAAATTTGTTCGATGCAGATTGTCAGCCGTATAGTTACATAGCCACACAGTTTAACAGTCTCTTAAATTTGTATTTATTAAACTGTAATACAGTATGAATTGTGAGTAAAATATGTTCTTACATTTTGCATTTATATATTTATTCCCATAACATTCCATAAAAGAACATGGGGACTTCTCTCAACCAATGAGCTGCACCCGATTTTGTTTTTAATCTCATTGAAAGGGACCTACAGTTTAACGCTGGCTCCGAACGGCAAATGCATTAGAAAGGTTTTCAATAGTAAGTAATACTCATAACCAGTTACTAGCTAATGTTATGAGGTGATATCGCTGTCGAAAAAAAAAAAAAATTTTAAGATGGTCTGGCCTGATATTGAACCGAGGACCTTGTGGTTGGCAGGCGGGTGTCTTACCTACCATACCACAGCGGCACATTTTTGCATTTGATCCTAACAAATTAATCTTCATTTCATCAGACCATAGCATGTTGTTCTACCTATTACGGTGCAGGTGTACTTCCGTTTGCTGAGAAATGATCCATGTTGAGGACTCTTACCCATAAGTCTAGCTTCCATAAGTTTTTTTCTTTTTGTACGACTTGAAAAAGGAGAATCAATTCATTTTTGAGGCTTTTTGATGACTTGAAGGGATTAATCTTTGAAGTATGAATTAAAAGTTTATCAAAACTGACAGTTGTTCCACGCTTTCTTCCCATAGTATGTACAGTTTTCTTCACTGGACCTCATTAATTACTTTAGTTTTAGAGCACTTCATGGTCTGAACAGTTTTCGCTATATATAAGGATTACTCTTCTTCCATTAAAAAACTTCAATACATTAAATTTTATGACATACCGCAAAAAATAAAGTGCCCCTATTATTTGTTACGATACTGCGTATTTATTATTAATATTTTCATTTAACTTAAATTCTAATGTTGTAGCCACAAGGGGATCAGCTGTGAATTATCTAACATAACCAAAACACGTTGCTGCTTACGTTTTCACTGTCACGTATAAAATCTACAGAATTTTGATATTACGTTGCAAATGTCAACTTTGGCATTAGTTTAATAATAAATGGCTGGCTGAACTGGCTGCTGCGATACGTTTTCACTAACTAACATCTAAAGTTTGACAAAAGTCCAAAGTCTTACGTTGTACGTTGTTTTCACTAACTCAGCCTTTAAAAGCATTCGATAGTATCGATAGTTTTTTTGCAAACTATCGAAACTATCGCATGGGCCGACTATCGATAGTTTTACATCTCTACTTCGAAGAGAATCAGTCTCTTTTGACGGATGGTCAATTTTGAAAATCCGCTAGTTGGAGCTACTTGCTGCCGGTGCCAAGTTTTAAAAGGGTTTTAATTAATTTTTCAGAACAGTACAAAAACCTTGCGAATTCACTGCTCAATTTTCCATTCTTTTTTCTTTTTTTTAATTTTCAATTCATTTTTTTCGGAATATGTACTATACAAGACAAATATAAAATAAAAATTGTTTTAAGAAAAAGTAAGAAATGATAAAAAGACGTACATACTTGCATACTGTAAGTCCAAAGATCACTTTACGACAATTGTCGTCAAAAATACTGATTTCTTTTTTAAATGCTACATTTATCATTCTTTAAATAATAGACAAAAATAACTAGCTGGTTTTCATTTTGTGGGTGTACTCAATTGGGTACAGAGGCGCCAAAGGGGTTAAAATAAAATTGTTCTCTAACACACTTGCGTACTCCACCAGAGTTAATAATTTTGTTAGCTGTTTTCGAATGAATATCCCACAAAAAACTATAGTTTTGTAAAAAATGCATTTTTTTTTCTTGGTTTAAACCGTTAGGTCAATTGTTGTTTTTGTTTTATTTAACTTATCAGTTAGTCTACAGAAAACATTGAAAACAAATGAATTTCTTTAATGTGGACCATATGGGAAATGTGTAAAATGAAAAAATTAAATGCGGCCAAACGAATGTCTACCACGGTGTCTAAAGAACGGTTAAGGTGAATTTTTCGGAATTCAGTCTAAATGACGTAGCAGTTAAAGCTCGCTGAAAAAAATTTTTTTTTTTTGTGGGTAATTTTTCATTTTTACATGGGGTAATTTTTCTTTGTGGCCATTTAGAAGAGGAAAAATGGCGCGATTTGTAAAAATACAGGTTTCCCTGTCATCGTACGATTTTTCCAAATTATTTATTTTTCTACGAACCCATATTCCCCTAAATAAAAAAATATATTTTCTATTATTATTAATACAAACTAGGCGATTTTAAATACACAATAAATTCTCTAAAAAAAATTGGCCTGTAATCTTACGAATTCTTTAAAACATTTGTTTTTAATAAGATGCTAAATATTAACTACTAAAAAAATAAACATATTTCCAGCTTTAATTGTCCTTACTGCAGATCAAAAGCGGCGATTAGACGATCCAGCGCGGTTTGTCAGCACGGCTTGATGCTAAACCAACCAACCAATCAACTCGTGTCTGTGAATTTAACAAACACGATAAATATGCTATTACACATCATCAATCAATAACTGGGAGAAATTGGATAAATGGACGCACCTTCCATTCATACTAAATATGGAATTATACATTTGTGGAGAACGATAACAGTTCTATCTTCGTTATCTATCCACATCAGCCAAAAAGCAGGAGAGATTGAATAAGTTGGTATTACTTGTTTATAAAGAGATGGCGAAGCACATCGGGTAAAAGGTCACTTTATATACACATATAAAAATGATTGTATATATGATTGAATATATGTGTGTGTATAGTTTTGAAGTCTACTCGTATATACAGCTAAAACGCTAACCCTTTTAGTCTTGAGGCCTGAAGTTTTAAAAATTTATGATTAAGGTAGTAATTAAGATCAGCTAGTTTCTTATAAATTTGCTCGTGTCAAACAACTGTATATAAATCAAATGCACTTAGAATCAACTTTATCAGGGCTTGTAAACAAGATCTTAGAACATCATACAAGTTTTCTTCACTCTTTCTCGGATAAATAGGCTTCAGTTTCAGCGATTACTTCATCATTGGCATTGAAAACAGGAAAAAATCGTTGGCGGCTAAATCTGAAGAATACGGTGGGTAAATAATCAACTCGAAGCCGAAATCATTTGTAAGCCCACGCAGCTCCCACTTTGAACAGAGCTTTCGCATACGCAAATGTTCGTGTAAAATAGTAAAAAAAAAACTACGGGTCTGCCAAATATATTTTTTTTTTTTTTTTTGAAAATGCTATAGAAAAAAAAATACTGAATATTTTCTCAAATTTCTTTTTTTATTTGAAAGTACAATCCTTCCGGTTAATAATGGAAAATCATTTCATTCAAATGGCTGCCTCGGCTGGCTATGCAGTAGCCTACACGATCGGTCAAATTATTAAGCACATTATCGATTGTATGCAGCTGTATTTCACCAATGGCTCCACGAATATTGTCCTTTAAAGCGTCAATTGTCTGTGGCTTGTTGGCGTAACACTTATCTTTGACGGCACCCCACAAACAATAGTCCAATGGTGTCAAATCGCAGCTGCGAGGTGGCTAAACGAAATCAGGTCTGGGGCTGATAATGCGATCTTCAAAAACAGGGCGCAAAACATCGAGTGTAGCTTCGGCTGTGTGGCACGTAGCGCCGTCCTGTTAAAACCAAATGTTGCTAATATCCTCCTGACTGTAACGGCCACTCCTTGCTCATTTTCGAAGAAAAACGGCCCATTGCCTCTGGAACAACATCCGCACTAAACAGTGACTCGTCTTGGGTGTATCGGCTTTTCAATGTATGCGTGCGGGTTTTCTGCGCCTCAAATGCGACAATTTTGCTTGTTTACATACCCGCCAAGATCAAAATGAGCTTCATCTGAAAAGATAATTTTTGATTCTGCAACATTACCATGATTTTCAAAGTAATATCGCAATATTTCCCAGCGTTGTTCAAGCGTATACACAACCATATTCGTTCAGCGGAAGGATAAAACTAATTATCTGTCAAATAAGACATGAGCTAAGTGTTACCATTCACGAAATAAGCACTAGTTGAAAAAAAAACGTTAAATGGCGGACCCTTTACCATCTGATATCTTTACAATGTCAGTAGCTCGTGCACCTTCAATTTGCAATCGTTCATAACCAATTTGTCGATTTTTTTGAAGTTTTCTAGAATAACATCCTCATTTGGGCATCCACCGCTATCTGATTTATTTGTGCTGGTACGGCCACGTTTAAATTAAGCAAACCACTTCACTTACATTTGTCTCGATGGAGCAGAGTTCAGATAATGTTTATCAAGCCATAGTTTGGTTTCCACTGTATTTTTATCATCAAAAAGCAATGCTCGAAATTCACCTTTTTGAATTTGTTTTTTTTTTTTTTTTTTCAAACAAAAGTTGATTCGACAATAGTAATAAAAATAGCAGAAAAAATGGACTGCAATCATAACGCGACTCTTAATTTTCTTCACTCAATGGGATTTCCCAAAAAAAAAAAAAAAAAATTGGAACCTCTTTGCCTCACAATCTTAACGAAAACGAAAAAGAAAATCAACTTTAAATTGCTTCTCAACATATCACTCACTATCGAGAAACAAGTCGTCACAAACAGCGCTTTTTATTCCGAGTCGTCACAAAAGAGAGGTACCATAAAATGTGTTTGGTGGGACGGGGAGGACATGGTACACCGTAAAATTCTCCAAAAAAAATACCACGATCTACAGGGAACTTTGCATAGCTCAGCTACACGGTATGAAAAAAGCTATTCGAAGACCCTATTGACAAGACCAAACCATAATCCTTCATAACAACGCCAGATACCATGTTGCACAAGACGTCAAATCCACACACCAAAAGCTTGCTTCAGCATCTGCCGTATTCTCCGGAAATAGCGCTGACTGATTACAATATTTTCCGCTACCTGTCGAACGATATAACGGCGTTACTTTGACAAATAGGACGACCTTAAAAATTGATTTAAAAACTTTTTCGATACCAGACCGGCCGACTTTTGGCGAAACAGTATTGAGAAACTGGTTTCGAGGTGGGAGAAAGTCGTAGACTGTAATGACGAATACTTAAGTTTTTTTTATATTTATCGGGTCATCGACTTAGTGCTTTTAAAACCACCAGTCTGGCGGTTAAATATCTGTCATTTGAAGTGTAATCTATTTAGTGAAAAGTTTACCAATTACGAATATGGATCGTTTAAAAACCGAATAATACGTAAAAAGAGTTAAAACTTGCTACACAAGTTGTGATTCAAATGTGACCACTGACTTGTGATTTTTCGAACAAAATTACGTATCAGTATAACAGAAAATTATATAAAAAATTATATAAAATTTATTCAAAAGCAATTAAGTAACTGGGTAACTGGCATAAAAAGATGTTGTTTGTAATTAAAAACCCGGTTAACAGAGTCGCATAATTTAAAAATATAAAATATTCTAAACCGGATGGTTTTTGAAAAAACCAAAAATAGCTTATCCGAATTTCGGTTACTGTTTTTGACCACTTACTTTTAAGATCACATTTTTCTAATAAAAATACAAACTTTCCTATTTGGGGGTTTTGAAGGAGAGCTTTTTAATCACTTTCATTTATACCTCCAACGCTAAATGCTATATCCATTCAGTTCCTCATTCGCCTACTCAGAGAGAGCAATTAAAAAAATGTATAAATTAAATGCAGGAATATTGCACAAGAAAATCTTGAAAAGTTTTTTTTTATTATTTATTATACTCTCTCTCTCTCTCTCTCTCTCTCTCTCTTACACATCCTTTCAAGGTGCAGCTACAATTAATTCGTTATTTAAAGTCAATATTTATTATCTAATTAATGTTCTTGTTATTGTTGTTATATTCATTTATAGAAGGCTATTACCGAAGTGGTGGCATCATTAACATTCTACTTAAGTCGTGTCTCTCACTCTCTCTTTTTTTCTCTATTCAAAATCAATTAAAATTGTTTTTCATTCCTTCTATTGTTTTCAGAAAAACTTTCATTTTTTCTATTCAACTTAACAACAAGAAAAATAAAAATTGTAATGGGTCCGCCATATAACGTTTTTTTTTTCAACCAGTGCTTATTGCGTGAATGGTAACACACACTTAGCTCATGTCTGATTTGACAGATAATTAGTTTTATCCTTCCGCTGAACGAATATGGTTGTGTATACGCTGGGAATCTGGGCCTGCGATCGACTTACAGAAGATGCCGATTTTGCCAAAAAAAAAAAAAAAACATCTTTTCAGATGAAGCTCATTTTGATCTTGGCGGGTATGTAAACAAGCAAAATTGTCGCATTTGGGGCACAGAAAACCCGCACGCATACATTGAAAAGCCGATACACACAAGACGAGTCACTGTTTGATGCGGAGTTTGGTGCAGAGGCATAATTGGGCCATTTTTCTTCGAAAATAAGCAAGGCGTGGCCGTTACAGTCAATGGCGATCGTTATCGGAAGCCTTTGGTGAAATACAGCTGCACACAATCGATAATGTGCTTAAAAATTGGACCGATCGTGTAGGCTACTGCCTCGCCAGCCGAGGCAGCCATTTGAATGAAATTATTTTTCATTATTAACCGAAAGGATTGTACTTTCAAATAAAAAAAGAAATTTGAGAAAATATTTAGTAGTTTTTTTGATAGCATTTTAAAAAAAAAAATTATTTGGCGGATCCTTTATTTATAATAGAAGAATAATTTAATAATTCTAATTAGTTAAAAAAAATAAAAATTAAATATAAATTTCAAACAACAATAATAACAAAAATAACAGTAATGCCAATTAAAAGCTGCGTATTGCATTAAAGTTCAGTCAAGTGTAGTGAATTTTTTACACTCTTTTGACTTTGAAAAGAAGTTTTAATTTTGTAAACCCTTGCCTCATCACTAACCGTAATGGCGCTTCAATGAATAGAGACAATGACTAATTGGCTACCACTGGTGTGAAACAACACAACAATAAAGGTTTTCCTACAACAATTTAAAATAATGAATGAAAATTTGTTTTTTTTTTTAATGTGGTTTGCGGCTGGCTATCTGCATATTTGCCAGAAGAAATGAAAATTTTATATTTGGAAAAATGAAATATTAAATAAATTTAAATAAAATAAAAAAACAGTTTTAATTTAATTAAGATTTCAATGTTAAACAATAATTTGACATTTATTTGCATGCACTTCTTACGTGTGATTTTTAATTGCAAGTAGTGTGGTGACCTCTATAGGCATGTTATTGCTTTATAACATTCGTTCAAAGATTGCAGCAGTTTCTAAAGCAGTTTTTCTATCTAATAGCCGCTTTCGATTTGTTTTGATCGAGATTTTTTTTAAGTTGAAGATTATGAAATTCTAACAATTGAAATTTTTTATTTTTAAATTTTTCGCTTTTGAGATCATAAGCTAATTTTTATTCTTAGTGAATAGAAAATTGTTTTTTCCCAATAATTTATACAAGAGAATGACAACCGTGGAGGAATATGCAAGAACAACGCCAGCAGAACTGAACATATTTTCAATTGTTAAAATTTAGTGATCATTTCGGAGTCGACGTCGGATTCTCCAGTTCGAACAAAAAAGATTATGAAATTCATTATCGAATAATACACACGATATTCGATATACCACCTTGAACAAAAAGTTCCCGGTATAAACCCCGTGTGGTGGTCTCATCGTTCATTTTTTCTTTTTGAGTTGGTCCATCTGTTGGTGATATTTCCGCTATATCTGAGCGTCATAGCTTGACATTTGCAAAAACTACGTAGTCAAGAGTACATCTATCTGCATGTGTGCGATTTTTTACAATTTTGACCGTGTTGAGGTCGCAAAAGACATGATTTGCGTGACTGAATCCAATTCCATATTCATCAAAAGGATCATTACTGGAGACGAGATGTGGGTTTATGAGTACGACACGCAATGCAGACATCAAGCAAGTGAATGGCGTTCAACAAATGAGCCGAGACCAAAGAAACGGTTTTTCTCAGTCAAAAAAGAAGGCAATGCTCACGGTCTTCATGGATTACAACGATGTAGTGTATCATGAATTATCAGACAGTAAATAAAGAGTATTATTTGGGCGTTATGGGACGTTTGCGTGAAAAAAAAAAAACGCCGAAAGAGACCAGAATTGTAGCAGAATCGTGGATTCTGCATCACGATAACGCACCGTCGCACAGTGCCATCATTATTCGAAATTTTTTAACGAAAAATGCAAACAATACCATCCAACAGCCTCCTAATTCACCTGATTTAGCTCTCTGTGGCTTCTTTCTGTTCAATCGAATTAAAAAAAAATTAGGGGGAACGGGTTTCTGCAGCCGAGAGGAAATAATGGAAAAATCGCAGGAAGCACTGATGGACATACCGAAAGCCGAATATAAAAAATGCTTCGATGATTGCATCAAGGACTGGCATTAGTGCAGTCGATGGGGATAAATGCCGGAAACTTTTTGAACAGGGTGGTATTAATTTGTTCGATCACTTAGAAAATTTGTATAGAATTAACACTTAACGGACGGTATGAAGTGAGCGTCAAGATACAAATGTCTCCATAGGAACATTTAATGTGAACGAGCCTTATTTTTTTTTTTTTTTTTTTGTGTTAGCATCTGTCAAACATATTCAACATCATAATTTGTCATCGTGTTAAAGATGGCGAATTTTGGCGAAAACCATAAAAGTTTTGTTTTCATTAAAAAAAGTGCTGCAGAGTCGCATGGAATGCTTGTCTAGGCATATGGTGATCATGCTCTAAACGAGAAAAATCATGGGTTAATCCGGGAGAACTATCAACTTCCGCTGCAAGATCAGTTCGATTCGGCAGGAAAGCAATACTGTGTATCTAGTGAGACCAGAAAGGTGTGTTGTACCACGACCAAATCTTGATATTTATAGCAAAAATTTATACTTTGGGAAAAAAAAATTGACTGTCAAAAATATTGGCCTTCCAAAAACTACGATTACAAATTGTCGGTAGATGTAATATTGCATCACATTGCAACGCTATAGCTTGTTTGATAGGTTCAAATGAACACACGACAAAAATTGACCACGTACGATAATGATGTTTGAAAAAATCACGGACCAAGCGAGGTGAAGCTCCGCAGACAGTGGGAAAGTTAGAATTGACACTAATAAAGGTAATGCTGTATGTCTAGTAGGATTATTATTACTTACGGGTAGCCAGACACCAGTACAGCTCACTTGAGTCCATATACTGATTCCACTGTGATACCCATAGAAGACGCATGCACAACAGAAGACAGTCAAGTCCGATATGGACTGCAGAAATACACTGCCAAGAAAAACATTCCTAATATCCGAAAGATATTGAAAGACACTGACATAGGAAATGTTTCACAAACTCCTTCTTCATGACACACCAACCACCCAGTGCCCAGCGTTTACAGCCGCCAGGATTCGTAGCCTATGTCACCGCATTCTTATGATAGACTCCGATCGAGCCCGAACGTACAGGGGTCAGATTTGCTTCGATACAAAGCAAGCTGGTTCATTTACACGGCGGAGAGCGCCCTGATCACAACCCGACTGCCAGTACAGATCCGGATATTAACATTGAATACCCTGTAGTGCGTCAACAACATACAATGAATTTGAAGTTCTTGAAATTCTTCTCCAGAAGGCCAATACGTTGAGTTATTTGCCGCGCACAATCACCTTGCGCAATTAGTGAATGAACCTACACATATATCGTGTGTAGATGGGCACCAGAACAATACCATCGACCTTTTCCTCACTACACACCCTGAAAAGTATGTAGTTGAAGTTCTTGCACCTCTCGGAAATTCGGATCATTGCACAGTTTCTGCCTCATTCTCGTCCACCGCTCTTCGCGAGGTTCCACCCATGGCTACTGAAGGCTCTATTTTTAACTACGAGGATGCTCGTTGGGCTGAGCTGAACGATTTTTTTGGGCATTTTAAATGGAAACTTTGTTTCCTTGACTCAAACGTCGATGCCATGGCAGAAATGTTGGTGAATATAATAAGGCTAGGGATGGATATTTTCATCCCATCCAAAAAGCTTTCGATTAAACCCAGAAACAAATCTTGGTTTAATCTAACGTGTAAATTGGCAGTCAGATCCAGAGAGGAAGCATTCAGGAATTGGTGCAATAACAAATGTGCCCACACTGATTTGCTTCGCAAACAGGCGAGATCTTCATGTGCCGCAGTACTTAGACGCGAAAAGGCTCTATACGAGCAGCGCCTTCGTGCTAAAGTTCTTACTTTTCCGCGGGGAAGTAAAAACTTTTGGTCATTCGTTAAAAGGCTGAGGAACAACGCTAGTTCGGTTCCTGCTCTTATAAAGAATGACCGCACATTCACAAACCCGGTTGAAAAGGCAAACCTTTTGGCTGAAATGTTTGCAAGTAATTCTCACTGGCCGGAGAGCGTTCAACCACTTCCCGAACTTGAAAGAGTATCAGTAACTATGCCTAGTATATTCTTTCGAGCTCGTGCTGTAAAAAGGGTCCTTGCAAAGCTCAACGTTAACACGTCTTCTGGGCCGGATGGCATACCAGCACTGGTCCTGAAACAGTGCTCTTCGAAGCTTGCGCGTCCATTAGGTCACCTTTTCAGTGCGTCATATCGCGCCGGTATTTTTCCATCTTACTGCAAAGTTGCTAATGTAACGCAATCCCCAAAAAGGGCGAGGCTAGTAACCCTGAGAACTACCGTCCAATAGCAGTTTGTTCCACACTCACCAAGGTTATGGAGAGTATGATTAATCACCACCTTGTGGGATATCTGGAGTCCAACGTTTGATGGAGTTTGGCACGAGGCTCTCATTTCGAAACTTAATGCTTTTGGTGTCGGTAGTCACTTCTCTCGATTTATATCGAGCTTTCTTATATATATTATAGATGGGGTCTCATCCGACGAGTTCAGGGTAAACTCAGGGTTACCGCAAGGCTCTGTTCTTTCTCCTACTCTTTTTCTAATATTTCTTAACGACTTTCTTCTTCTCACTTCTAATCCTACCTACTCTTTTGCGGATGACAGCAACATTTGTCACTCATATTCTTTTGATCGTAGACCGAGCCTTTTGGAGGTTGGGGCAAAAAGGATGAATATGAACGTCACACTCACAAGTGACCTGGTGAAGGTCTCCGAGTGGAGTCGTGCGAACAGGGTCGATTTTATTGCACGTAAGACTCAATGTTGTTTTTTAACACACAGGCGTGGTGGTGTGCTGTCATCTATGTCAATGGGTAATGTGGATATTGAGGAATCAGATGCTCTTGATGTTCTGGGCATGAGAATTCACTGTGACGTTCGTTGGAATGATCACATATTTCAAGTGTCGAAAGAAGCATTCAAGTGCTTGGTTTTTTGAGACGGTGCAAGAAATACTACACCCCATCTGATCTCCTTAATATTTACAAGACCTACATCCGTCCCAAAATGGAATACAACTCTCATGTATGGGCCGGTGCTTCAAAGTCTATTTTGGAGCTTCTCAACCGCGTACAGGAGAGGGCGGAGATGCTCATCAATGACGGTACGGTAGCCAACTCTATCGATTCATTGGAGCACCGTCGCAATGTGGCGTGTGTTTCATTGTTCTATCGGTACTATAACGGAATGTGTTCTAACGAAATTAAGGAATTAATTCCCAAAAATCATATATTTTTAAGTAGTACTCGTATTTCTCATAGAGCGCATTCCTTTGTAGTTGATTGTCCAGTAAATCGCACAACGCATTATGGGGTGAATTCGTTCTTTGGTCGCACTGTTCGGTTGTGGAATAATCTTCCAGCGAAAGTATTTCCTGCCACTTACGACATGAGTAAATTTAAATCTAACGTCCATAAACACTACTCCCTCTGTCCTCCTTTCAATAACCTATTTTCCTAGTACCAGCACAATGCACTGCATGAGTAGGGGCCATCCTCTGGGTGCTGGTCTTATATAAAAAAAAAGCTGAAAGAACTAGACTTGGCTGACATGCCGTTTCAACAAGACGGTGCCACAAGCCACACACGAAACAATGACCCAGTTGAGAGCCGATTTCGGTGAACAGTTTATTTTACGTTTGAGGTCGGTCAATTGGCCGTCTAGATCGTGCGATTTAATGCCTTTAGACTATCTTTTGTGGGGCTATGTTAAGGCTCATGTCTATAGGGACAAGCCCGCAACAGTTGACCCACTGGAAGCCAATATTGAAGAATTTATTCATGAAATACTGGCCGATATCCATAAGAGAGTATGTCAAAATTGGACCCACCGTATGAAACTTTTGAGGCGTAGCCGCTGTCAACATTAAAGATTTCATACACTTCTCTAAATTTTATGTATTTTTTTTAATCAAAGCCCAAAGCCCTTAAAAATCAATAAAATATTTGCATTACTTACTTGAGGTACTAAGTCATTGGCATCTTATTTGCCTCCTTAGAAGAGAACAACATAGTACCTGCTTAAAAAAAAGTATTTGTCTTTCCTTATGTTTTGTGCTTTACACAAAATTGAAGCGTAAGGCTTTTCATATAATTGAACTAAGCCAAGTCAATCTTAACAAGAGAATAAATGAAACTTATGTGATTCGTTATCCTCTTACTAAACAACGTAACAATTTTCTTATGGTACATCCTTACATTAGTTTTATCGCATCTTTGGTTTGAACTTAGATTTTAAAATACATACAATAATACGCTATAAACAAAACTAGGGATGCAAAAGAAAAACTAATTTAAATGACAAATGTTCAGGCAATTCATTGAAATTAAAACCGTTGTTATGAAAAAAAAAAAACTTTTATTGCAAAAAAAAAGTAGAGGATTGTGAGAAGCATATAGGAATGAAAGAAATAGAAATACTTTAATTGTTTTCAATTAAATTCAAATTCGCAAGCAATTTTTTTCGGAATTTATTCATTCGCTCACTCTCTCAGCCAAATTCATTCATTCATTCACTCACTCAATCATTTACATTTATGTATTTGTTGTATTACACGAGGAATGCTGTGGCGCAACAATTTATCACTATCATTGAGGTATAACAACAAAAACAGCATCACTATTAGTGGTTTCATTCAATTTTAATTAAATATTGAAAAAAATTTCTTTCATTTATGGTGTGAATCTCATTGACAGCATAGAAGCAATATATTAATCGTGTGACTGGGAATTTTATATTCAAAATTGATTCTTTTGTTTTGCCAAAGTATAAAGGTGGCGGTCAAGGAATTGTCATGTACGAATGCTTAAGTAAAATAAATTTTAGTATTTTTAGTGAAGAAGTTGAGCTCTGAAAGCGGTTTTAAGAACACATTTGAAGCCTTAGTTTTGATCTTGGATATATTAGTTTTAAGCTTATATAGGCATTCATTTCTGTTGATCCTTGTTATCCAAAGGTAATGATGTGTCTGAAGATAAATTTGAATTTGAAAAGCTAAGACACCAGCCATACATTTTTGAAATGCTCAAATTTTGCGTTAACAGAGTACTGTTAATAGTTTAACAGCAATTATATGCAAAATGTAAAATATCTTCGGCAAATGCGAAAATGCTAACATATACCACTATATACATATTGCTGTCCAACGGGACTATAAGAGAACCCATATGGTGGTATGTCTGAAATAATTACCAGATTCCAGAAAATCGAATTTTTAAAAATCACCCTTTTGAAAAATCTGAAATATCTTGGGAGGATGAGTGGTCAATTTCTCTAAAATATTGAAGTGCTCACATGTACCACTATATACATATTGTTGTCCAAGTGTTCTAGAAGAGAGTCTATATAGTGGTATGTCTGAAATAGTTACCGGATTCAAGAAAATTAAATTTTTAAAAATCACCCTTTTGAAAAATTTGAAATTTCTTGCGAGGATGAGTGGCCATTTCTCTAAAATATGGAAGTGCTCACATATACCACTATAAACATATTGTTGTCCAAGGGGTCTAGAAGGCAGCCCATATAGTGGTATATCTGAAGTAATGTCTGAAAAATCTGAAATTTCTTGGGAGGATGAGTCGCCAATTTATCTAAAATATGGAAGTGCTCACATGTATCACTATATACATATTGTTGTCCAACAGGTCTATAAGAGAACCCATATGGTGGTATGTCTGAAATAATTACCGGATTCTGGAAAGTCGAATTTTAAAAAATCACCTTTTTGGAAAATCTGAAATTTCTTTGGAGGATGACTGACCATTTATCTAACATATGGAAGTGCTCACATATACCACTATAAACATATTGTTGTCCAAGGGGTCTAGAACGGATCCCATATAGTGGTATGTCTGAAATAATTACCGGATTCCAGAAAATCGAATTTTTAAAAATCACCCTTTTGAAAAATCTGAAATATCTTGGGAGGATGACTGGCCATTTCTCTAACATATGGAAGTGCTCACATGTACCACTATATACATATTGTTGTCCAAGTGGTCTAGAAGAGAGTCTATATAGTGGTATGTCTGAAATAATTACCGGATTCAAGAAAATTAAATTTTTAAAAATCACCCTTTTGAAAAATCTGAAATTTCTTGCGAGGATGAGTGGCCATTTCTCTAAAATATGGAAGTGCTCACATATACCACTATAAACATACTGTTGTCCAAGGGGTCTAGAAGGCAGCCCATATAGTGGTATGTCTGAAGTAATGTCTGAAAAATCTGAAATTTCTTGGGAGGATGAGTCGCCAATTTATCTAAAATATGGAAGTGCTCACATGTTCCACTATATACATATTGTTGTCCAACAGGTCTATAAGAGAACCCATATGGTGGTATGTCTGAAATAATTACCGGATTCTGGAAAGTCGAATTTTAAAAAATCACCTTTTTGGAAAATCTGAAACTTCTTTGGAGGATGACTGGCCATTTATCTAACATATGAAAGTGCTCACATATACCACTATAAACATATTGTTGTCCAAGGGGTCTAGAACGGATCCCATATAATGGTATGTCTGAAATAAATTACCGGATTCTGGAAAATTGAATTTTAAAAGATCACCTTTTTGAAAAATCTGAAATTTCTTAGGAGGATGACTGGCCATTTCTCTAACATATGGAAGTGCTCACATATACCACTATATACATATTGTTTTCCAAGTGGTCTAGAGGAGGGCCTATATAGTGGTATGTCTGAAATAATTACCGGATTCCAGAAAATTTAATTTTTAAAAACCACCTTTTTGAAAAATCTGAAATTTCTTGCGGGGATGAGTGGCCATTTCTCTAAAATATGGAAGTGCTCACATATACCACTATAAACATATTGTGTTCCAAGGGGTCTAGAAGGGAGCCCATATAGTGGTATGTCTGAAATAATTACCGGATTCTGGAAAATCGAATTTTAAAAAATCTAGGGTCTAGAAGGAATCCCTTATAGTGGTATGTCTGAAATAAATTACCGGATTCTGGAAAGTCGAATTTTAAAAAATCACCTTTTTGGAAAATCTGAAATTTCTTTGGAGGATGACTGGCCATTTATCTAACATATGGAAGTGCTCACATATACCACTATAAACATATTGTTGTCCAAGGGGTCTAGAACGGATCCCATATAGTGGTATTTCTGAAATAAATTACCGGATTCTGGAAAATTGAATTTTAAAAGATCACCTTTTTGAAAAATCTGAAATTTCTTAGGAGGATGACTGGCCATTTCTCTAACATATGGAAGTGCTCACATATACCACTATATACATATTGTTTTCCAAGTGGTCTAGAGGAGGGCCTATATAGTGGTATGTCTGAAATAATTACCGGATTCCAGAAAATTTAATTTTTAAAAACCACCTTTTTGAAAAATCTGAAATTTCTTGCGGGGATGAGTGGCCATTTCCCTAAAATATGGAAGTGCTCACAATTACCACTATTTAGTATACATAATTCTTGCTGTGATGGCTCGTTGTAAAAATTACAAAAACTACTCATGTTTTTTTCTACTTTAACAAAAGGCAGTATATTGAAATAAAACCAACACATTTAGGTGGGATTCCCCTTTGTTACTTTAACGCTATCGAAATTTCTATTTGCTGCCATCCGAAAGAAGTTAAGCTGGGGCAGCGAATCTTCACACCTTTCATCCAACACGAAAAATAAAATCTTCAACTCGTTTATAAAGTCTATACTTTTGTATGGCTGCAATTCGTAAAACGTTGAAGTTGATTATGTCAATACTATCCAGGCATTTATCAATCGCTATCTACTGCGTTTTTTAAAAATATTCTGACCAGATATATATAATATTCAACTATTACTTTTGTCGAAGAACTTTTCAAGTTCCAATAATAAAGCAAATGATGCGAAGTGCAGATGGATTTGATATACCATATATATATATATATTGGATCTTGTGCCCGCACCTTTCAATAAAGTTTTTAATATCTGGTAAGCTTAAATCTCTATAGAGTGAAGCTACAAAGACGGGATGGAGGGTCAAAATTGAAAGGTATAACGTAATGCGCTGCAACACCCCTTACAAAACAATTTCTGGATACGTAGTTTCGAGGTGATTTCTACTGGCTTGGCAGCATTTTAACAAAGGCTTTTTAATTCGGATATCAAAGCCAAACAATCTTAGGTATTTTACGGTCTTTGTAGAAATCGACTGCTATCACGAAACGGACTAAATCAACATATTCAACATAAATACATACAGTCATCGATATAGGTATAGGCACAAACAGTACTTTAATGAAAAATATGAATTTTTACGTATTTCAAAACACAAAATAATAATTTTATTAACATACTACATAACTACATAATATAATATATATATATATATATATATATATATATATATATATATATATATATATATATATATATATATATATTCTTTTTGGGAACAAAATTATAACAAAAAGTACTAAACAACCGATGTTTTCTATAGGACAAAACTATTGGCACAGCCGCTGTTATGCAAGCGAAGATTATTATTTTCACCCATCTGGCAACGTTGTACATTTTATTAGAACTGGAAAGTCCCGTTATACTTTTTGCATATTTTGTTTTGATTCGTAAAAACTTGCAAGAATTCATTAAAAATATATTTTATTGACTTATTTTTTTAAATGAGCCCTAAACTAAGCGAAACAACAGAATCCGAACGAAAAATTATTTTTATTTTATTTTTAAAAGTGCAAAGCGTAGTGGACGTCCGCGTATATTAACTGTTAGAGAACGTGTTCAAGTAGTACGGAAAGTTAAGGTAGATCCAAAAATAACATCCACACAACTTGCTGCAAATATAAAGGAAGACTTTGGAAAGGATGTGCACTCTAAAACTGTGCGGAGAATGCTGCATGAAGCTGGTTACAATTCAAGAGTAGCTAGACGAAAATCACTGATATCTGCAACCAATCGAGAGAAAAGAATGTCGTATGCAAAACAATTTGAAAATGATCTGGGATCAGGTGCTCTTCTCAGATGGGAGTAAATTTAATATTTTCCAACCTGATGGTCACTCTAGAGTGTGGAGAAAGCCTAACACTGTATATAACGAAAAAAATCTTAAACCAACGGTAAAGTATGGCGGGGGAGGAGTAATGGTCTGGGGCTGCATGTCCGCTGCTGCTGTTGGGGAACTTGTCTTTATAGAGGGAATAATGGACAAGACTGTTTACCTTAGCATTTTGAAAGAAAATGTTAAAAAAAAGCACTGAAAAATTAAATTTAACGCGGTCATTCACATTCCAGCATGATAATGACCCGAAACATTCGGCTCACAACGTGAAGATGTCGCTCGCTTATAACACTGCACATGTCTTGCCACACCCTCCGCAGTCCCCAGATCTAAATCCCATCGAACATTTGTGGGAAGAACTGGATCGAAGAATTCGAACACGGAAATTATCAAGCAAAGGTGATCTACAGGCAGCTTTGATCGAAGAATGGAATAAACTTGGCGAAGATACCACAAAAAAGTTGGTGAATTCCATGCCAAATAGGTTGAAGGCTGTTATAAAACAAAAAGGATTGCCAACAAAATATTAATTCAAACTTCTGAAATTTTTGCCCTGCACTACAATGACAGTGCCTATAATTTTGAAATCAGAGTATATTTGGTATTTTTTGTTATTGTTTTGTTCCTGAAGAAAATTTGTTTAAGTTTCCTTATTATTTTAGAAATTCATATATTACGTAGTTATTTTAAGTTAATAAAATTATTGTTTTGTCTTTTGAAATACGTAAAAATTTATATTTTTTATTGAAGTACTGTTTGTGCCTATACTTATGTCCATGACTGTATATAGTTCCCGCGATTGGACTGTGGCGAATGATTAGGTTTCGTTATTAGACTGTGACAAAACGCATATCAGTTTTTTGGCCCAAGAATCTAAATTTAGCTTTAACTTAAATCCTACTGAGAACCTTTTTGGAACTTTGAAGCGCACAGTTGGAGCACGTCGATTAAAAATGAGCAGAAGCCGACGGAGACCTTAAAATTAGAGCGGCAATTAATACCAACAATAATCCTGACAAATCTCATAAAAACTATGTTCGAAACCCATAAAAAACAAAGGTTATTACACAAAGAACTGAAAGTTGCTTAAATTTCGAACAGCTACTCAAGGAGCTAATTTAGCTTGTGTTGCATTACTTGGTAAAGAATGGAATAAAGGTTTGTAATTATAGTTATAATTTAGGTGCCTAAGATAATAAGATTTAAATGTTTTATTTTAAATAAATCTATTAGACAAGAAGAGTTGCTTAGGTTTCGAACAGCACTGTATATATGAACATGCATAAATTTGAGAACAGATAATTAAAATGCATTGTTGTCATATCATATGAGTATATGTTTACATGTGTATAGTAAACCTCCCTCACTCTTCAAATACCGGGTATATAGTCTGTTAATGTAAATAATTTATAAAAATGCCATAAGATACAATTACAATTATTAACATTACAGCATTATAACAGAGCTCAAGTTTAAAGGATTATATGAGAAGTATGAGAGACAGAGAGTGATAATCGCTAGTACGTGAATATAATTATTTTATCACTTTGTATACTGTAATCAATTTCAATCCTATGCGAAAATAAACATACATACATACGTATGCAGGAGTATGAGAGTATACCAATTCTTTAACAGTAATGGAAATAACTTTATAAGCAGTGCTTTACTAAGGGATTCTACACAAAGCAAGTAAATAGTCAAATTAAATATTACTCACACTCTTAAAAATCAAAAAAAAAAACCGGTTAACTATTTCAACATTATAAAAAGCATGAATACGATTAGCGATAAATTTTTTTGTCTCTTTTTAATTTTTGATACTTGGTTATCTAAGCATTTTCGGTAGAAAAAATGTCTATTTTTATGCAAAACTCAACTTCCTTCCGTTTATCAGTCAACGCACTACAAACCTAAACAAAAACAACAAAACAGTGCCAACAAAAAAATAAAAATAAATAAAAAAGAAGAAAAAGAGATTATAATGGAAATGTAATCAAACAAACAATAACAAAATAAAATAAAATAAAAAACATTTATTAAATGGCTCAAGTTTTATAAAAGAATTGACTCGTATATTTGTGTGTGTATGCAGAAGTGTGCCTGCATAAAGCGGCGAATAGACGATCCAGCGCGGCTTGTCAACACGACTTGATGGCAAGCCAACCAGCTCGTGGAATAGTATGCTTGACGTGCTTGTCAAATTCGCAAACACGAGCTAATTGGCTAGTTGGCTTGCCATCAAGCCGTGCTGGATCGTCCAATCGCCGCTTTAAGATCTATCTGCACATTAAACTCAAAAAATAAAAAAATAAAATATGTATGGCTACTTGCTGATGCAGCTTTTATAATGATTGTTATTATTGTTGCCTGGTGATTTACCACTATTGCACTCTTTTCTTTAAACAAAACGGCAACAACAAAACCAAGTAATCTGAATAGTAAACAAAAGCCGATAGTGTTGTCAACTTTGAAAGTTGAGAAAGCACAAAAGTTCTCTTAATTATGATTACACTGTGCTAGTTGAAAAAACGGACAAGCGGGTAACCGGCGGGTAAATCTAATTCGAGTACGCTAAATTCAGTGATGCTAACCGTTTTTTTATTTTTGTTACCCCGTTTGGTTTTTCGAAAATGAATGAAGTTGTGCACAGCATATATCCGGGTAACTCAAAAAGGATTTAGTTTATTGATTAAACTTAAATGAATTATTCTTACACACAGTACATATTGTTCAAAGCCGGCTTAGAAAGACAGTGATAGTTTATATGAAATGGCCTCCACGATCATCGGATATAAATCCGATTGAGAATTTATGGATTCATGTCAAATCGCTGCTCGCTAAGTATCCAAGTCCGACCAAAGGAATGAACGAGCTGTAGAAGCGAACAGAGGAAGTCTGGTAAGATATACCAGTAAAGTTTAAAAAAAGCACATCCAGTATCCCTAATCGCATCCACGCTCAAAAGGATCAAATATATACTGGACATCCTATTGATTATAATACTTATTTTTAAAAATATTAAAAATAAAATCAACGGTGCACAAGTGTAACATTTGTTTTTATTTACACTTTTTGCAGCTACTACTGTCGTTGTTGTTGCATTGGCATCAAATTAGTTTTGAAGGAAGAGGACATGTGTACCTATAATCTCATACAACAAAAATACTTAGTTCATTTAAATTTAAAAAAATACAGGGTGTTGATATGGAAAGTTTTAAATCATGTTACACTTTTGCACGTCACTTACTACTTAAGTATGTATAATATTTCTTTAGTGAAGCAGAAATATATTTTGTATGCCTTTTTATGGCTACAGTTACACGGCTATGGCGTTTCGCCAAGTCACATCTAATCGAACCCGTAGGTACATAAATTTTTTTCATTCTTCAGCAACTGTATATTATTGGTACCGACAATTATGGCTTGACAGCTGAGAATGTCAAAATCTGTTGATATTTCTGTTCAGTAAGGTTTGGCAAGACATTATGAATCCTTTAACGTCAGAACAACGCTTCTAAAATGTTGATATTTTCTTTGAAAACAAACCTATCCGCGAAGTACATAAAATACTTTATTCAAAGAATTGTGTTTATTGATAAAGCTCATATCTGATTAAATGGCTGCGTTAATAAGCAAAATTGCCATATTTGGAGCGAAGACAATTCTCGAGCCGCTAACGAATCACCATTACATTCATTAAAATTGACTGTTTAGTGTAGTTACGGTGATGCCTATACAGTGAATGGCGAGCGATATTGAGCCATGCTAGCAGGATTTTGTGTTTCCAAAAATTAATCAACTAAACAACAACGACATTCGGTTCCAACAAGACACCGCAACTTGTCATATAGCGCGTTTAACAATCCATTTATGCAAAACCAATTTGGTGATAACTTTCTTTCCAGAAGTAGTACTATTACATGGTGCCCTCGTTTGTGCGATTTACTTTTATGGGGATCACTTTTTATGGGGCCATTTTAATTCATTGTTTTATGGCATTGTGCCACTGTGGTATGGTAGCTAAGACACCCGCCTACCAACCAGAAGGTCGTCGGTTCAATACCAGGCCAGACCATCTTAAAAAAGAAAAAAGTTTTTCGACAGCGGTATCACCTCATAACAATGGCTAGTAACTGATTATAAGTATCATTACTATTGAAAACTTCTTTAAATGCATTTGCCGTTCGGAGCCGGCGTTAAACTGTAGGTCGCTCTCAATGTGTTTAAAAATAGTATCGGGTGCAGAGAAGTCCTCATGTTCCTTCATGGAATGTTATGGAAATTAATGTAATATGACGACAAGCCAGCAACTCTTGAAATTTAATGAAAATATGGCTCTATAAAATATAAATTAACAATAAAACAATTTTTAAAATTTCTTTGAGGATAATTAGTTACTTATTACTGCAGAGTATGTATACTCTTCTGTGTGCAGAAAATTGAATTTCTAATTTTTCTTTAAATTTTAAGGATATGTTATACAAAAGCTGATATATTTTTGTTTTATTTTTTTGCGTAGATTTATTTTAGAAAGTCCAAACCTTATAGTTCTGTGTAAAATCCAGTTATCGGGAGACTGTATATTCAAATTTATATGAATTCGTTACATATATATGTATTTACTCTGCTTCATACTAGTGCTTTCACTGAAAGAATTTTTTAAAACTATTACTGATTAAAAATTAACTTACAAACAAACTTAAAATAGAAAGTTGTGAATCCATGCTTTCCTTTCTCAATTTGCGCGAATCAAAGCTGGAAGAATGAACTTCAACTAAAGAATTAATTACAAAATATAGAATAAGCATATCTAAAAAGTGGTAAACATTATCAAAAGTTTTTGTAAAAGTAACTTCTTTTTTTGATAATATGACTAATATTTGAATGTATCCGTAAATTGGTTTTTAATTTTAATTATAATTTATAATTTAAGTATGTAGAATTACCTATATTTTAGTTTAATGTATTTAGTTAACTGTTAAAATTCGTTTTTGTTTTTATTTTTAATTGAAAAAATCTTATTTTTTGTTCACAAAAACCTTGACCCTATTTTACTTTAGAATACCTTTTCTTTAACCATTTTTTTTTTTTTAATACCCTTTTTATGACACTTTTTCGAAACTGTCAACGGCAACACTGCTCTTTTTACACAGCCATTGTTACAAAAGAGAACAAAAGAGTAAAGAGAGCCTTCGTTTGTTTTTATCAGCTGCGATGCCAATTTAGTGCCTTTCGCGCTATATTTAGCGCGTTTCAACTCCCAAAAAGTCGCACTTTTTCTCTTTAGCGCTTTTTTTCAAAAACGCGCTAGGTTAGGACTTCTATTTGATTTTTTATACAAAATTAAAAGCGTCTTAATTCAGTAAACTCATTAAGTCATATAAACTATGGATTTAAAATGCTTCATGCGGTGAAAATTACGTTATTCTAGATAATATTTGTACAAAAATTAGTAAAAATAGTGTTTCGAAACGTACATATGTATATCAAAACTAAAGGCCCATTTTTAAGACTTATAAAACTTTTTAAGACTTATTAAATAATTACAATACTTAAGTTGTAATTTGTTATTATTAGATCCTTTAAAGATACAAAGTGGATCATGAAGTCATAACGAATTCTTTCCATTTACACCGATCTAAAGCCAAAAAATTGGCTGTTCTGAATATCACCACTGGAATCGCCGAACGTCGTAAGCATACTACCGGGATAGCAAAAGACACAGTATCTCCCAGATTTCTGTTGGCAATCCGCAAGATCGTTGTGCTATTCACGTTGATACGCATAATTTTGATTTTGGAGCTGTTTATCCGAAAGCAAGATGTTTATTCCGCTTGTATAAAATTCAGCTTTTATTGCATCTCACAATGTCTTTGAGCTTGGAGATAGATGTCGTCTGCTTAATACAGGTCCTCTAGCTTTATGTTAAGTCCCCAGGCTATACTACGTTGCAACCAATCGAGGACAACTTTAAACAGCAGTGGAGAAAGTACAGAACCTCTGATAGATAATTTCTTAATGTTACACCTGAACCCAAGTTACTGTTTTCTTCTAAATCGTTTGAATTATATTTTTTAAGCAATAGTTCAAATTATTAAAAAATCTTTGTAAGAATAGAAATTTATTTCCAATTTTAGTATATTTTTCTGTTTTTACACAAAATATAATTTAGCGCTTTTTAGTGTCTTTTGAGCAGGACGTCTGCGCGTTTTGATCGTCAAAAGTTGGCAACACTGTTTATCAGGAACAAAGCAGTGTTGACAACTTTTTATGATCAAAACGCGCAGACCTAATACTCAAATGGCGCTAAAAAGCACTAAATTATATATTATATAACTATATGTAATCAAAACGCGCTGTTAAAAAAGCGTAATAATATTTAAATCCAAAAAAAGTATACTGAAATTGTGAAGAAAAATTTCTACTATTGAAATTTCCACTATTATACAGATTTTTTTTTAATAATTTGAACGATTAAAAAATAAAATTAGAAACGAATTAGAACAAAACAACAACTAAAAAACGTTTTCTCAATTTTTTAGTGCTGGTATTAGACAAGGTTGTATTCTTTCTCTACCGCTGTTTAACGTTGTCCTCGATTATGTGTTGCAACGTGGTATAGCTTGGGGGCTTAACACAAAGTTGGAAGATCTGGATCACTCAGATGACATCTATCTCCTTGCTCATAGGCATTGCCAAATGTAATGAATACTGCAGTCTATACTAACGGAAGCATACAGAGTGAGCTTGTGGATAAAAATCTTCTAAACCAAAATTATGTGAATCAACCTCCGCTAATAACAAAACGATCTTCCGAATTCTAAAATAGAGAAACAAAAGAATCGTAAAGCAAGCCCATTACTAGAGAAGACAGATTGAAAGAGAAGCCAATATTTTGGCATCACATTAGATCATCTACTTTAGATAGGCGTAAATGGAAAGAATTTATTATGGTCCTATGATCCCCTTGGAATCGTTAAAGATGTAAAAACAAATTACAAGTTTAGTATTTTAATTAAATAATTGAAATATTTAACTTTCTCCTAAAACGATTTATAAGTCTTTTATTCATTTTTGCATAAATATTATCTAGAATTACGTAACTCTTACAGAATGAAGCATTTTAAGTCCAAATTTCTATGAATTAATGAGTTTATTGAAGTTAGTGAATTTGTATTTCTTACAAAAAATTTGCAAGTAGAAAAGCGCTAAAGAGAAAAAATTCGACTTTTCGGTAGTTGAAATGCGCTAAATATGGAACGAAAGGCGCTAAATTGGCAACACTGGAACAAAGAATGTAGAAGTTGATGATGGTTTACGAAGATGATAATGATAAGAAGAATTATGAAAACTAAAAATGACAGCGTCAAAGTTGATGGATATTGTTAATTTTTGTTTGCCATTTTTTTTTTTTGTATTCTGCAAGGCTTTTTTAGATATACATACTCGTATGTAAATATGAGCTTACGTTGGTGAGCAGGGCACATTTAAAACGGTGATAGGTTGTATGATTGTATGTATGCATGCCTGCATGTGTGTCACCAGTATTATTTTCAAAGCAATTTTATAAAGACACACATACACATACGCACATGGACATACAAACACACATAATATGTGACAACAAATCCATCAACAAAAGCAACCTGAATGCTCTCGTATATAAATTTGTTTATGTACAAAACAAACAAAAAACACAATATGAGCAGTAGTACTCATTCAGAAAGGCTATAGGAGTATATTGTTTCATTGTATTGTTTGTTTTTATTTTTAAAGATATTAGGACAAGCAATATTACAAAAATTACAACAAGCACACAGCAATTATTGTTATTTCTGTTGTTTTTATTGCAGAAATCCATAAAATTGAAATAAAATAGAGGAAGAAATTTTACTCTTTTTAACAGAGAACCGGAAAGAGAGAAAATGAAAAAGTCAGATAAAACTGTTGAATTTGGTCAATGACATTTTTCATTTGATTCTACTTGATTTACTATCAGTAGAATAAATTAATGGGTTTATCGTAGCCATAGAGTTAAAATTCCAAAAAAAAATAAATAAATAATAATAAAATAAAAATGCATAAAATAAAGCTGAATTACTAAAATATTTTACTATTTTATTTATATTAACATGTAGTAACTGAAAAATGCCGAAATTAGGAGTACTAAGATTGCATATTTATAGAGTATATATATATATTTTAATTAAATGATTTTTTAATTTAATCGAAAGTGATACTATTTTTCTGATAGGCGATATCAGTTTTTTACATTGAGTCTTTAACGATGGTGGAGCTTTGTTCGCTCAATCGTTGCAGAAGTTCTTTTAGAGGCCTCTTCAGTCTTGGAAGTAGGATAAGTCGCAGATATGATCGTTATGACATTAGGTTCGATAATAAGTTCGTAGAATTTTTGTATTTGTATATATAGTTTATAATATTCATTCGATAGTGCTCTTTCTATTTTGTCCAAGTATTTTTGAATAATTAAATTTTTTGTTTCTTTTAAGAAATATCCAAGAAGTAGAAAAGCTATCGGAACATTTGCAACGTATACAGAAAAGACCTCATAGACGAGTCTACAGCACGGAAATGTTTTTTATGGCTTTCTACAAAGCATCATTTGCCTTGATTGTTTCTTTTATCAAGTCGATTTTCCTGCTAAGTAATTGATTAATCCTACTGTTGCTCGCTTCCATATAATTATGTAGTAGTGAAGCTCCTTTTCCCAAGTAGTTACCATTTTGTTCTAATCATTCGTCTGATTTTTTCATCATCCCCGGAGGTTAGCTGGAATGTGAGGTGGGCTTCTGTTAGACGGGCTTGCCTGTAGAAGGGTTGAAGACTCTTTATTAAACATTCGAAACCCACAATTAAATTTTTTCGTCATGTTCTCTGTTGGGGATTCAAACCTGGGCCGCTTGTGTGGTATGCATGCACTCTAAACAGTTAAAACAATGCCAATTTTGACGTCGACGACGTCTGAATTTGACGAAAAGCGTCTCAAAGTACTTTTGAAGGATTGGGATTTGTGGGGTTGGGATTTATAGAAAAAAAAAAACTCCTTAAAGACAACGTTAAGCCCCATATTGCACGAGTCGTTAAACTGTACTCCAAAAGCTCGAATTGGAGGTTCTTCAGCACCCGCGGTATTCTACGAACCAGACACTAACGGATCACCCACCATCTTTTTCACTCCCTGTAGAATCATTGAAGGGCGTTACCTTTGACAATAAAGTTAACCTTAAACCTGGCCTCATAATGTTATCGATACGAACTTTGCTATTTTTGGCGGAAAAGCCTCGACATCCCTGATCCAACAATTCTTCAACACCATTTTCTTCACATTTTTTACTTTTCTTTGGTTGTTATCGCAAGGGGGCATAGCTTGAATACAAATTTGGTATAAAAATTCCAAAAAAGGTTAGTGTTTTACTATCTTGGCAACATACCTGCATACGGGCAAATTTTAATCTTTTTAATCCCCATATGGCGATCTGCACACAATCTTCTCTCAACATGAAAATTAACATCTTCACCTCGCGTGTAAAGTTTAGACTTGTGTATGGCTGCTAATGGTAAAACGCAGTAGTTAAGTAAAGGGTCCGTCATCTAATGTTTTTTTTTTCAACTAGTGCTTATTTCGCGAATGGTAACACTTAGCTCATGTCTGATTTGACAGATAATTAGTTTTATCCTTCCGCTGAACGAATACGGTTGTGTATACGCTTGAACAACCATGGGAATCTGGGTTGCGATCGACGTACAGAAGATGCCGATTTTGCCAAAAAAATCATCTTTTCAGATGAAGGTCATTTTGATCTTGGCGGGTATGTAAACAAGCAATATTGTCGCATTTTGGGCACAGAAAATCCGCACGCATACATTGAAAAGCCGATACACCCAAGACGAGTCACCGTTTGGTCCAGAGGCATAATTGGGCCATTTTTCTTCGAAAATGAGCTAGGAGTGGCCGTTACAGTCAATGGCGATCGTTATCGGGCCTTGTTGAACGAATTTTTGTTAACAAAAATTGATTAGGAGGATATTAGCAACATTTGGTTTCAACAGAACGGCTCTACGTGCCACACAGCCCGATGTTTTGCGCCCTGTTTTTGAAGATCGCACTATCGTTTGGCCACCTCGGAGCTGCGATTTGACACCGTTGGACTATCATTTGTGTGGTGCCGGCAAAGATAAGTGTTACGCCAACAAGCGAGAGACAATTGACGCTTTAAAGGACAATATTCGTGAAACCATTGGTGAAATACAGCTGCACACAATCGATAATGTGCTTAAAAATTGGACCGATCGTGTAGGCTACTGCATGGCCAGCCGAGGCAGCCATTTGAATGAAATTATATTCCATTATTAACCGGAAGGATTGTACTTTCAAATAAAAAAAGAAATTTCAGAAAATATTCAGTTGTTTTTTTTTATAGTATTTTCAACATTTTTTTTGAATATTTGGATAACATCAATACCATGCATTCTAAAAATAAATGGCTGAACCATTTGACATCAAATTTTAATCAAATAAAATTATGTAAAGCAATTATGGAGATGGACCCGACTGACAGAACCCGATAATGACATAACGAATGTGGCCATAGGATACACAAGTAGACATCTCCTGCGGTGTAACTTATTTTCTTTCACTGATAAGTCTGTTATGATCCTGATTAACTTTTTCTTGTGAACTCGTCAAATTTAGAGATAAATAATATTACCTAGGCCTTTAGGCTTGGGGAGCTCGTTTCCATTAGGCTTAAATTATTAATCTATACTTTATGTTATAAAATTTTAAAAAGCGTTTTTTTAATGTTTTTGGTTTTTAAATTTCATAAATAAGAGACAATAAGGCTAAGTGGGACTATAATTTCTTAGCAACACCGTAAATACACGTTTTATGAGGTCACAAGTGGTTTTCTTTAAAAATGACAATAGGAATGACAAATTTCTAAATACTCCTGTCACACTGATGATGATGACTATGGTTGTGGTGAAGAAATGAAAATGGATACCAAAAATACAATAAAAAACTTACTTTTTCTCCTTATTATTTTTTTATACAAATAAATATATAAAATGCTAAGAATACATGCGAATTAACATGGAATATGAAGAAAGAATTGACAAAAGCTTTTTGTATTTTGTGTATAGAGTGTTGGTTTTCTGTTTTGTGTTTTTTTGTTTTTTATACTATTTTGTCCATAAGCATAGCAGTATACAAGACTGTACCCATACAGCATATGCAAAATACATACGGATAAAGATGGATGGATGAATGGTTGGAATACGTACATACGTACAAGTACGTAAATCAAAAATACATAAGCTTAGTGTAGTGTGATCACACAATGGGGATAGAAAAGGAGAGAATGGTTTTGTTTGAAAATCAACAAGCGTTACTAATAACACAGACATACAGGATAAACATTTCATTCAGTAACAGCAAAACAAAACAAAAATGGTTAGAGATGAATGGATAGATGGATGGCAGACTGGGATTGCTAGAACGTAAATTGGCTTGCCGGTTGTCAGGCAAACCTAACAGAGTTAGTCACTCAGTCAGAAGTGGTTTTATTCCCTTCATTTTAACGTTTTCAGTATGAAATTGTTCTAAAAAATAACAAATTATTTAATTTGTAGTTTCTGGTTAATTTTTTTTTACGCAAACATAACTATTTCTTATTAAGAGAAATGGAACCAAAAAAAAAAAAAAAAAATAATTCAAAGTCATTGCTTTGAAAATAAAAATATTTGTTCCTTTTGTCAATTCCATTTCGAATTAAAATTTTTTGCCAACACCACCACAATGATTGTAGCAACTATACATGAATACTAATACGAGTTTGGGTAAAAAACCATCAACCATCAATCATCTAATAGCCTATTCCAGTCAGAACGTTTTGAATTGATCCAAACAAATGATAGTAGAAAAAGGGAAAATCTCAACTATAAGAAGGCTGAGGCAGAGCTCCATAGCAATCTTCATAGTGTACTGCCTCCAATTCATAATCTGCAAACCTGTTTTTTTTGGTAACGTTGCCTTGGCATGGTGGCCTAAAACTGTGCATGGTAATGCGCTCTTTTCGGTAGGGTCTAAGGCCTGACTATTATTTCAATCACGGGCACTATAATGACCAGTCCCACACTTGCCATTGGGGACAACCTGCACCTACCTCCATTACACATTTACACATTCCGGTGTTAGAGAAATCATGTCAAAGTGGTCTTAGATTGCTTGGTAGGGTCTATCATCTAACTTGTATTTCAATTACGGGTGCGAAGAACACCTCTCCCACATCTGCTATTGGAGTCATCCTCCCAACACATACCTTCATTGCACATTTCAGTGATAAAGGAAGTAAAAGTGCTCTTAGATTGCCTGATGTCTCCGGTTTGAAGGCTGGCGACATGTTAGGGCACATTAAGATATTGCGCGTGATTGATGGTGATCCCTTTGACAGGATAAATGATTACACGACACCTACTCTGATGATGGACAGGAACTTTGAGTTTCTTATAACCTAAAGAAATTTTTAGTTAGAAAAAACGTGGTGGTGTAACATCGCGAATTAGTCAGGTTTGGTTCAACGATCGATTAAAAAAGACTGGTGGTGAGACCGGCTTCAGTCTCCGGCGTGGTTGATTCCAATTTTCAAATGGCTTTGCCTTGGCAATTACCCTTCGATTTTCCTACACCTTCTTCACTTCAAAGGGTTTCAGTATTTATATGATGTCAGATAGTTTTTGGAGATTTATTTCCCCTATTCCCGATAGATCCGAAAGGCTATAGCTGCTCAATAAGAGCAAGCTTAGGATACTAACAGGTCTATTTACCAGGTATTGTGTTTTTAAGTACCATCAGTGTACGAGTATTTTGGGAAATGTTGGGAATGATCGGTGCAGGTTCTTCCCAGAAGATGAGGTTCTTGAAAGATGCTGTGGTAACTCTGAAAGAGGTATTTTTTCTTTCACCAGCTTTATTCGCAGCCTAAATCTGATGTGCTGAACTTATGAGGCAGCACAAAAGATCTTCTGGATAGCGTTGCTTTTTGGTTCTGACCAACATAACATATCTTGTTTACTATATAATAGAAAGGGCTTGCTTTACAAGTTAATATTTGAAGAGGCAATTAAAAAGTCAACATATTTTTTGAACAAACCTCTTATATGGCAAATGATATTTTGTAATTTATTAAATTCTTTACCATTCATTTGAGAATTTATTTAACGTGTTTCAACTTACGGTCAATGATAATGAAAAACGTGCAAATATTACCGAATGAAATCAAAATAAAAAATTAAAACTATTTCAGGCATAGTCATGGTATATAAATAAAGACGCACACGCATTCTGTTAACTTAGTTGGCAACGCCTTACATCGCCACCACACACACACAAATGTTGTGAACTTGACATGTTTAATTCAATGGTTTTGTTTACATTTGAAAAGGTACTCTACAACTATTGGAAGATATAATCATTTCACACTGGATTTAAAATAAAATATATATTTGCAATATAGAATTTGCACATGAGTTATCAATGTAAATCAGATAATATATTACTAAATGGGACACCTATGTGAGTTACCTTGTTTACGATTACTGCCATCCTACATTCTTTATAATGTACTTTAGCGAGAAGTGAGAGAAGTTAAAAGATATCTTAAATTAGAATCTATACTGTAAAGATATGGAGACGCTTACCTTTATAATACTTTTGTACTAGCTATCGAAAAAAAGAGACGGGGAAGATGGTGTTTTACATCTTATGCCATTGTCCCGCACTAGAAGAACAAGGTCTTTTCCAATCGCTTGCATAAGCAACAGTTTACACCCTGACATAATCCTTATTCTGGAACTTCTTTATTTCACTGGAACTATAAAACCTGTGTAAACATGATATTTCAATTTGTCACATTCGTTGCTCACATTCGTTTACCAAGGCTTTATACAATGATACTGTTCGCCATCATCGTGTTGACCATATCTACCGGATTGAACCAAATATCGATAAAGTGCAGCGTGTCATGAGATCCCCTATTGCATGCTGGACATGTATTTAAGACACTACCATCAATTCTAGCCCAATAGGTATTGGGGTGGCTATACCATCCGGACTATGTTGGGCAAAGACTACCCTGGACCGTCGAGGTAACATGGATTCCGCCGGTGCGATTGCTGGTGCACGGTCTCCCAATATGGCAAAAGCTCTATAGTTATTTACTAGAAGCTTTCTTTTGTAATATTGCATCTCATGCTCTAGATCAGGTAAAACCCTCCTGACCTGTTAGAATGTGTATTGCATTAAATTATGCTGCCGCACGGGTAAGAACATCATACTCTCATGTAGGTGGTCAATTGGAGGCAACCTTTTGCTGTTGATGAGAGCCGCATTTCGGCGAATATGGATATTTATCCACTGCGTGTCAACAAGGTTTCTTTGCCTGCTCCACAAGTACTACCGGCTAGTGACTTGAGGACCTCGTTCCTACAACTTATCCTATTGCAGATAGCTGTGGCGAGTGCGAAGGTGATGAAAAGTGGCCCTAAGCACAGGGTAGTTAGTGCTCGGAATTACGGCTACATCGACTTGTACATTAAGCGACCATGTTGTAAAGAGTTTGGCTGAAGACTTAAATGGTGCAATGGTGAGGTTTTTTGGCATTGAATAAGATCAGATCAAGTTAAGTCATCATTAGGGCCTCTTTGAAAAAGACTAACAAAATTTGGGCTGAATTTGCTTACAGTCAAGGAAAAAATCTCCATACACCCTTTGATTTATTTTTCTTTTTTAGATTTATTACCATATTTTAAACTGAAATATATACCTCCTTTCAATTTTCCATTTTTGAGGATAAAAATTCAAACAGTATCTTCTTTTATTATCACTTTGTCCACTTGTAAATTTTTTGCATCAACAAAGTTGCATGCTGTATGTAGACTTTTTTCCTGCTCATTATTATGTTTTTCGCTAACAACTTGCAAGTTATATTTTTTCTTATTATTTTTTTCTTTAGATAATCTTAAAAGTAAATATACATTAAGCATTGGTATAACATCTTTTTCGAATTTCGCCACTAATTCTCTAAAACTTCGAAATCGTAGAGTGTCTGTAAATTTTTTCCTTTACTGTATAATTAAAGGTAGAATTAGCCGAACGTTGTCGTAACGTAACGTGTCTGTCAGCTGTCGCCTTTGACATAAGGGAATCAATGTAAATGCTTACTGATTTTTAATGTCACGTTGCTGTAACGTAACATTCTGTAGAAAATAGAATTTCTCAATGGTATTGCGTGATATTTATAAAGCAGTGATGGACTGTTCGTATGTTAAATTATATGGGGATATTTTTACTTTTTTTGACACTTTTTTCCACACAATTAAAACTAATAATAAATATTCCTAGTTGACAAGAAAACAAATTGACGCTTATGATAGATAAGCAATTATGTATGTATGTAATTCTTAGATCAAATTAAAAACAAGTTTGGATCAGCAAAGACCAGTTTCCGAGGTGTATGCCACTTAGTTTTAACATTTAACTGAGTAGTATCTTGAAGTTTTTTTTAACCAAAATAATAAGGATATCAGGTAAAAGATATTTCCAATGACTTTATTTGATGTGCAAAAAATTTTGTTACATTGGTCTATCGTGAACCAGGGAGAAAGAAAAACTTTTATATGTTGACTTTTTATAAAATTGCATTTACATTGATAAATAACTTTATACACCATATAAGCTTTTTTTGGCAATACTTTGGTATATACGAGTAATTTTTGTATTTTATTTTATTTATATTTATTTATTTATTTAACATAATATCAAAGCGCAACAAGACCTTAATCTTATAAGTAAAAGCGCTATGGGAGAATTAAAAAATTATTGATAACAACCTTAAAAAAATAAAATAAAAGAAATATTCACAAATAAAAAATAAGAATAAAATAACAAAATAAATTAAAAAAACAAAATTTGACATGAGTACACATAAAAATTCTCAAAAGCAACTAGGGGTGTAAAAGATGGATAGAAGCAAATTAAAAAAGTATCCCAGAAGATATAATATGTACAAAAGAGTATAATAAATATTCAATATAAAAACAAAATAAAAAATTTAAAAATAAGAATATATGCACATCAAAATAAAAAACTATAACGAGAATAATCTATATAACTCGTTTTTAAACGCATTAGGATTGCCCAGATTTTGAATATAATTAGGTAAAGAATTCCAATTCCACTTGTGGTATGAATGTAAAATTGGCGTTGAGACAACACGATTTGATCTAGGAAAATGAAACCTATTGAACAAATAAGCAGGCTGTTCCGAGGTAATAATTTGATGTCGATATACAAGGCATCTAATTTTCAAAATATTCTCAAAACTCATACCAAATATGCGGTAAGAGTAATGAGAGATGTGGTCATGACGTCCTCTAAGGAAAACATATCTTGCTATATTGTTGTAGGCAACGTTGAGCCTCCGTTTGTCATCACCATCGCAGTTTGCGTTAATTTCACACCCGTATAAAAGATCAGGTATTAAATACGTTTTAGCAAGTTGCATACAAATGGCAAACGGAGTAGCATCTACGACAGCCCACAAGTTTCGAAGCATGTTGTAAATTCTACCAACAACGATACTAATGTGATTAGACCACGTTAACCGACTATTGAAGACAACACCTAGGTTAGAGGCAGATTTAACAAAGTCTATTCTAATCCCTTTAATAAAAACCTCAGGTACGTCAAATTCCCTATTGTATTTCGACAGTACTATACGTTTAGACTTTGAAGGATTGATGCAAAGTCCATTGGATGTAGCCTAACTGTCAATTTTTCACAAATCCTCATTGAGGGAGCCTACATATAAGTTTATATTATGGATACGGGTACAGGTGTAAAGCTGCACGTCATCAGCGTACATATGAACATTACAGTTGGTTAAAAAACCCGGTAAATTATTAATATAAATACAGAACAAAAGAGGCCCTAGTATCGATCCCTGTGGATCACCTATATTAACATTAAGTGGGTCTGAGATGATGTTATCAAGTTGATATCGATGGACAATATATGAATAGACTAGATTACATGCAGAACTGAAAAAGAAAAACAATTTCTGTAGCTTCTTGACTAAAATTTTAGGATCAACGGTAAATATGTACATATATAATTATATTATTTTTATATACTTATTTTAAACTATTTGGTACTTTTTTCGAAGCGCACACAATTCGAACATTTATAATACCCATCACTGCGATTTAAACAGCTGTTTCTTTTCCATTCTTATTTATTTATGTATATACACACATAGACAAAAACAAATGACACTTTTTAAGTGTTTTATAATCGCATAAATGTTCTTACAGTACGCTACGTTACATTACATCTACGACAACTTTCGGCTAACCAGGCCTTGTTGTTTTTGATATAAATTCGCATTAAATAATATTGAACTAACTGATTTAAACACCTAATTCAAATGGAAAAAATCTCGGTCAATCATCGTATATTAATAAATGACCTTTTTAAACAAATTTGCCTAGTTTTTCTAAATATTCCTTACATTTGTACTTATTTTATGTGTCAATTACTCCCTGTCTGTCAATCGTCATCGTTCATCGATAACATTTCACAATTGTATTCACAAACATTATATAAATAAATATCAGCCGCATGATTATAGTAATCATTATTGTAATTCATGTTTTCTTTATTGTTATCATACAAAATATACCAATAACATGCGATATTGCAATTTTTTTTTTATAAATTTGCAAAGATTTTAATGTCTAAGCACACTACTCATACTATTTGACATCACTTTTACAGAAGAATCGCACACCAAAGTGACCCCAAGATTCTAAATGTAAAACTGTGGTATTTTGTTGTTGCCTCTTTTGTTCAATTCGTTATGTTAATTTAGTAGGTTGTGCTTGTTTTTTAATACTGGCAGGCGGCTTACACAAAGGTTAATATGTCACACAATACAGTTACAAAGAAAGAGAGCAAAATAATAACTTCCCCATTTCTCTCCGTTTCGGTGTGTTCATTTCTTATTCTCTTCATTGTTTATGCTCTGGGGGCGTTTGTGGTTGAGTGCCTTCTTTCTTAAAATTTGTTTTTACTGTTCTTGTTTTAGCAGAGATGAAATCTCTTAATGCCAGTTTGTCTATTTTGTTTACCTTTTCTTGTCTGAGTTGTTTACATCAATACATTTTTTTTAACTATTGTCGACATATTTTAATTGTTTTTTTTTTTGTTTCTTATTCTGTCCCTATAATTTTTCAGGATTCTAATTTGACTATTTATTATTTAGTTGTTAATATTATTAATATAAAATAACTGTTTATTTGTTTATTTCATTTTCCGATAATTTGTTTTAAAACAAAAAGGCAATTAAATGGAAATTGTAAAAGTATTTGGCAAACATTACCATATTTTTGATGAAAATAATTTGCATTGCCGAGATACTCGAATTTTCGAAAATTGGTCCGATCGAATGGGGTACTGTGAGGCCAGCCGCGGCAGCCATATGATTGAAATAATATTTCATTTCTTACCGGAACAATAGTACTTCACAACGAAAAAATAAATTTGGCAAAATTTTAAACCGTTTTTGTTTTATTACATTTTTATATTTAAACTTGTAAGTGGCCCACCCTATTGTTTACAAATAAAAATATTATTTTACATTCTAAATAATAAAAGCAATACAAATTGTTGGTGTCATCCTGCTTGAAATTTTAAATACAAATAAAAGGCACAATTTAAAACAAACTGTGAACCATTTAATAATCTGGTTACGTCATAATGTAGCGGTATACAAGTGGAACAATATTTAAAAACTAGGTTGCTCTTCTTTTATATAATGATTCTGTTAGACAAATAAGTTGAACAAGCATCTCAACTGGCTTGTTTGCAAAGTGGTGTCAATGCTATACGTCAGAATTCCACCCTCTGAAGCAATGATTCGTTGTTTAGTTTATCGTCACCACCAACATGGCACCGAGAGATATGCCTCGAACCGGTAGACTATGTTTAATTCGCTCTGAGGATAATATTGAACGTGTAAAGCAAAGTGTTAACGAAATACCAGAAACATCTATCAGAAGGCGTTCTACTCAGCTAGAAATAGTTCGTACGTCACTGCGGCGCACTTTAAAAAAGATTTACTGTTATTCCCATATAAGATGCAAATGGTTCAAGAATTTTAACAGCTAACATCTAAGTTTTGCAGTTAAAATTCCACAGTTGGTCAGAAATGATATCAACTTTATTGAAGATCTGATGAAGAGTGATAAGCTCGCCAGATTTGTTATCACCCGAATTTTTTCCATGGTTATATGAATTAGCGCGTATATGTGAACAAACCCAAAACAATCCTTGAATCCACGAATTTTGAAAGATGTTTAGGAAAATGCTCTAAAATGAGCCCATCATTGTATAGAAACCTCTTGGAATGTATGATGCGGAATTTAGCTATCTCTGGGATAAGTTCAGAATCAGGGCACATCTTTTGCACTTCGGGTTTCTGTATAGAAGTCCAAACGAGGTTACCATGTCTGGCTTCGACTCTCTTTCTGACTCCATTTCGAGTATCCTTGTGAATTGCCTGAACAGTGAAATTGTTGTTGCTAGTGATTTCAATGTTCACAATTCGTCTTGGTTACGCCATTCTGGCCGCACAACTCCTGAAGTCCAATACGTTGAGCTATTTGCCGCGTATAATCACCTTGCGCAACTAGTGAATGAATCTACACATATATCGTGTGTAGATGGGCATCAAAATAATACCCTCGATGTTTTCCTCACTTCACACCATGAAAAGTATAAAGTTGCGGTTCTTGCACCTCTCGGTAACTCAGATCATTGTACTATTTCTGCCTCTTTTTCGTTCCCACCCTTTGTGACGTCTCACCTAAAGCTAAGAGACGCTCTGTTTTTGTCTACGAAAAAGCTCGTTGGGTTGAGCTCAATGATTTCTTCAGGCATTTTAATTGGAAACTTTGTTTCCTTCCAGATCTAGAGAGGAAGCATCCAGGAATTGGCGCAATAATAAATGCGACCTTACCGATTCGCTACGCAAACAGGCGAGATCTTCGTGTGCCACAGTACTTAGGCGTGAAAAAGCTCTTTACATCAGCACCTTCGTGCTAAAGTTCTTACTTTTCATAGGGGAAGTAAATGCTTTTGGGCATTCGTTGACTTAGGAATAGCACTAGTTTGATTCCAGTTCTTATAAAGAATGACCGAGCATTTACGAACCCGGTTGAAAAAGTAAACCTTTTAGCTGAATTATTTGCAAGTAAATCTCGCTTGCCGGAGAGCCTCCAACCACTGCCCGCACTCGAAAGCGTATAAGTGACTATGCCTAGTATGTACTTTCGAGCCCGTGCTGTAAAAACGGTTCTTGCAAATCTTAACAAGTCTTCTGGGCCGGACGGCATACCAGCATGTGTCCTGAAGCAGTCCACTTCGACGCTTACTCGTCCATTTGACAACCTTTTCAGTGTGTCATAACACGCATGTATTTTTCCATCTTGCTGGAAGGTTGCTAATGTAACGCCAATCCCTAAAAATGGTGAGACTTCCAACCCTGAAAACTACCGCCCAATTGCAGTCTGTTCGGCACTTTTCAAAGTTAGGAGAGTATGGTGAATCATAACTTTGTGAAATGTTTAGAATTCAACAAGCTAAGCGATCGTCAATACGGCTTCCGTAACAGCCGTTCAACTGACGACCTGCTGGTGGTACTCTCCGAGAGGTGGAATAAGTCCATTCATGGTTTTGGTGAGAGCAAAGTTGTGTCTCTAGATATTTCCAAGGCGCTTGATAGAGTTTGGCATGAGGCGCTAGTATCGAAACTTACTGCCTTTGGTGTTGGTAGTCATTTCTGTCGATTTATATCGAGCTTTCTCAGAGATCGCTCTATAAGAGAGGTTATAGATGGGATCTCATCCGACGAGTTCAGCATAAATTCAGGGGTACCGCAAGGCTCTGTTCTTTCTCCAACTTTATTTCTAATATTTCTTATCGACTTTCTTCTTCTCACTTCCAATCCTATTTATTCTTTCGCAGACGACAGCAACATTTGTCATTCATATTCTTTTGATCGTAGGCCGAGCCTTTTGGAGATTGGGTTGAAATGCGAAATATGAATGACACACTCACACACTCACTTGGCGAAAATCTCCGAGGGGAGTCGTGCGAATCGGGTCGATTTTAATGCGCGCAAGACCCAATGTTGTCTTCTGACAGACAGACGTGGTGGTGTGGTGTCGTCTGTACCTATGGGTAATGTAGATATTGAGTAGTCAGATGCTCTTGATGTTCTGGGCATGAGGATTCATTGTGATGTACGTTGGAACGATCACATTTTCAATGTGTCGAAAGAAGCATTCAAGTGCCTCGGCTTTTTAAGACGGTGCAAGAAATACTTCACTTCATCTGACCTTCTCAATATTTACAAGACTTATATCCGACCCAAAATGGAGTGCAACTCTCATGTATGGGCCAGTGCTTCAAAGTCTATTTTAGGGCTTCTCGACCACGTGCAGGAGGGGGCGAAGACGATTATTAATGACGGTAGTGTAGCCAACTCTATCGATTCCTTAGAGCATCGTCGCAATGTGGTATGTGTGTCATTGTTCTATCGGTACTATAACAGAATGTGTTCTAACGAAATAAAATATTTGATTCCGCATAATAATATATTTTCACGCAGTACTCGTTTTTCCCGTTGAGCACATCCCTTTGTAGTTGATTGTCAAAATACAAATCAAACGTCCATAAACACTACACCCTCTGTCCTCTTTCTCACAACCTATTTTCCTAGTACCAGCACAATGCACTGCATAAGTAGGGGTCATCCCCTGAGTCCTGGTCTTAAGATCAAAAAACGGAAAACGGTAGCAATTTAAGTGACATTATTTTCCATACTTAGTGTACATATTTCCATTTTGTATATTTTATAATTTGAAAAAAAATTAAAAATAAACGAAAAAGTTATTAAGTTTTTAAAGCCCCCAGGTGACTTTTGGACCACCCTATAATTGGTTGCAAAACTACTTTTGAAAATTAATGGAACTGTAAATACTTTCAAGTCAATCTAGCGATATTACCTCTATTTTTCTTTTTTCTTTAGTGGTTTTTGTTTATTAAACAAGATAAGTTAACATTACTGGTAATGAAAGGCGTTGACATACTTATTTAAGTAACTCATTTTAGCACCTTAATGGCCTTCCTAAGTCGCTAAAAGTACATTAGGCTTTCGGAGGTTTTCTAACAAACAATTCATTTCTAAAGTGTCGTTCTTTAATTTGTCTTTCGGTCGGGAGAACGAGCCTTCAATCATATGCTGGCTGGATTTAGTTATTACCTTGAAGAGACTGTTAAGTTGCTTTTTACCTTGCTTGTGGTATTTTAAGTAACCAATCACATGATGATGGCAACTGATTTTTGTTGGCATTCAATTAGACGAGTTTTAACGTAATGACATAGCCATAACCGTAAACAGCTGTTAGAACCCATCTTATGGGCAACACTGTACATATCTAATTAGTGATGGCATATCATAACACCACAACCAACACAGTATTTATCATAAATGGTTAATCACCAGATAAACGAGTTTTTGAGTTTTATTTTACAACAAATAAACAAATCAACAACAGCTGTTTGATTTTTCAAGTAGGTTATATTATGGCGTTACGTTAAGTTGCCTCTAATTGAACCTTTTAAACAAGCAAGTGGGATGCCGAAAATAGTAGAAATTTTGTAAATGTCAATAAACTTACCTGAGCCATTTGAGGTCTTCGATTCATTTGACTGGCATCCATACATGTGGGATCCAAATGCATGACCAGATTACACAGCAGTACACCATCGCGTAGAGTCAAAGCTAAAACACGTATTTCGGAGGTAGGAGCATTGGCCATATGATCGGGTTGTATTATTTGGCAACGCGTCAACCAATCGACACATTCGCGCCAGAAATCATTATTGGAAGAATTGTTTAGGGCAGCAACGGCAGCACCACTAACACCCGACATATTAGCCGAGACAGCAGACACAGCTGCACCACTACCACCACCGCCACTAGAACCAGAACTATTAGCCATAATTAAAGGAATTTCAAAATTAAAAAGTCTTTTGGTCACAAAAGGCGGGGTAGGAATAAGTTAAAAATCTCAGCGGTTTTACTTTAGACAGTGGCAAGGAGTTTAAGCAGCAAGAGCAGGGTGATAATAGGGGGTGGGGTGGCCTTTTAAGATGTTAACAAATGTTTTCTATCAAATTTTGATTTTCTCTTTTTTGTATTTCACTTTTTTATAGTTAAAATATTTTTTGCATTTGTTTCATTGAATTTGTTGTTGTTGTTGCTTCTATGACAGCACTCATTAAAAATTTAGAATTTTTTTTTTAACCAAAAAAAGAAAAACAATAACAACGCTTATGCTAACGTAGTGGTACTAGTTATTACTAGTAGAAAAAAAAACAACTTTTACTGTTATACGTTGTAAACATACACGCATAAATTTGCTTTAATTTTATAAAATTTAAACTTTTTCTTTGCCCAATTAATTTATAACACTTAAATTTTCCTTTCTTATTTATTTAACATAATTTTTTAAACACACACAACTCGACATTTTTTACGCTTTTTTTCCCGATAGCACTCTGGCGCAAACACGCACAGTTACACTCAAAAAGAACACAACAATCAAATCGGTCTGATCGAAAAAATAGTAGAGTGGCAGCAGCAGCAAAAAAAGAATTTATTTTTATTTTTTTCTTTCAACCTGTACGTCGAACATAAGAACGATGTTTTACCGAGATATTATGCGTCCTTTCTCATTGAAAGTTTCCTAGCTTTTAAATGGGGTAATATATCCTTAACAAACACTATCATTCTCGCTTCACAAATATTTTCTTTTTATCATTTTTGTTGTTGTTGAAAAATTAGAATTTCCCCTGTAGAGGAATGTTCTTTTGATTGTTTTTCTCTAATTTAACTATCACTGCGCGTAATAAAAGTATCTCGTCCACTCTCTTTTGTGTATAAATTCTTACTATTTAAATGAAATGTCAAATTTGACATAATTCATATGGAATTAGAGATGATACCACTATTTATGTATGCTTAAAACAGGGTGATGCGAAGTACAATAAATGGTTGATAAACGAAACAAGTTATCGTTGACAAATCGTTAGTAAAAATTTTAACGTTAAATTCATAAAATTAAATATCTTTTAAATATTATATATATGAACATAACTTTGCTGACTATGATAGGAAGCGTTAGATCTTCACCATAAATAAGTCTTTTAGGCTAAAGAACAGTCGACCCTGAGAGAGTACTGCTCACTACAGCTGTGTAGATCGCTGGGTTAATCACGCACTTGGGGTTTGAACCATAGCTTAAAATTTATCTCGTAGTAGAGGATTAGGATGCCCTGGCGAATATATAGTGGGAATAGTAGTGGAAAAAGATATACAGTACAGCATTAGCCAAGTAGGGTTCAGCCTAGGCTAACATAAAACAATTTCTTTTGTGATTTTGGACATTAGTGTTTTATTATACATTAAATTAAATATTTTTTACTTGTATACAAAAACAGAAAAAGAAAATAACAACAAACAAAATAAATGTGGGTGTATATCAATTAAGGTAAAGAGTTTTTTTTTAAAAAAAGAAGACCGACCGTAAAGAAACTGTATTCAAATTCTAAGCAATAACGCTTTATCTCAGATCTGGATTCTCATCGGCTGCCTTTTTGATGCGCAACAATATTGTTGTAAACCATTGGTCTAGACGTGAAATGCTATCATAGTTTTTCACAGCCTCAGTAAAACCATCAATATTTTGATCCTCCAAATGTTCACATAAAACCTAAAAAAAAAAACGATAAAATATTGAACTTAATTTTACTTTTTACACTCTTACATTACCTTAATTAATTTGTATTCTCTAGAATCCTGGAATGCTGGATACTGATTTGAATATTTCTCTATAGCATGTTGAGCATTTAGCAAATCAATACTTAAATGACAAAGGGCAGCTCTAAAGAAATAATCTTTAGCGCTATATTTGAGCAAAGAACTCTCAAGGGAAGTGGTAGCCACCTTAAAGAAAAAAAGAAATATATGTTTAAATTTAAGTTTGCAGTGGTTCCATTGATTTTTCTATTCACCTGCTCATATATGGAAATGGCTTTCTCATAGTCTTCCATTTGTGCAGCATATTGTGCGACTTTAAGCATACATTTATTAGCCGAACTAACAGATTCTTCACCTTTAAAATAGTCCGCAGCCTTTTCATAATGTTCTATAGCTTTATTTAGTGTATTCGGATCACTTTCATACATTTCGGCTATGCTTTGATGATATTTTGCAGCCATTGTAAAACGTCCCATGTCAGTATAAATATCAATTGATTTCAACAGACATTCTACAGCCTGTTCAACATCAACCTTTTAAAATAGAAGCAAATTAATAAATATCTCTTTTTTTTTTGTTATGATAGCGAAGTCAACAACTTACCTTTTTATAACAGTTGGAGGCATCAGCATAACCAATACCTGCATCATGGCGACTACCATTTCTGGCGTGTAAATTTGCAGCTTCACAGAAACATTCGCCAGCTTTTGTCCAGTTTTTGGACATTTTGAACATATTACCAGCTCGTTGGTAATTTTCTATTGCTTCTTCAATTTTATTGGAGCCACTAAAAATATAATTTTTAAAAATAATTTTTTTAATATGCAATGTCATAAGCATAAAAATATGTTAACATATAAAAAAGTTATTGCAGGACCAGTCGGAGTATATGCTACCTAGTGCCACAAAGTACTTTTTGGAGATATGAGTATCTTGCTAACAGTTTGTCTGTTTGTTTAAAGTCCTTCTATTACAATTTTCTTGATTTTACTGATTTTTGTTTTAAGGCTTGTATAAAATCTGGGTCTTTTCAATTAAATTACTGCCTTATTCTATATTTATGTAAAAACCTTTAGCCTAACCTAGGATCAAGTATGGACCGATTTACATTGAATTGTGATACAGTTGTAGAAGCATATTTTATATGTCACGAACCACCGTAGACGTGAGGTAAAATTGTTCACTAAATTATTCCATACTAAGTTACGAAGCCAATGATGACAGCAGTTGGTTCAATGATGTCATATTCTAAATGTGGGTCTTTCAACTCTTAAATGCTATTACTCTGACTATTTCTATAAATTGTTCTTTTATAAAAATATGCACACAAAAAATCAATAATGTACCCGTAGAAGATATGGAATTCTTAGCATATAATTCCTCTGTTGCTATTAAAGAATTTGTATCAATGATACTACAATCCCACCTCTTGCTACTAAAATCCCAATGGGACTTCCCTAATATAATCAATAACAATATATAGTAAATATACAAATTCCAAGTGTTTCCCACTTTCACACCGTCATCTTCTTGCTATGCCGTCAATATATACTACTCGAATTAATTAAAGTCAATAAAAATAATGTTTTTGTTATTATTGTTAACTTTTGATCTCTTTTAATGCGTGTTTTCGTTTTACCCAAATAGTGAACTGAAGAAACCCTTCTGTTGAGTCAGCTTTTTTTCAGCCTCAGCCATCAGTTGCATTGCCTTTTCCTGATTGTCTCCCATTTTGTGATAGAATTTTTTGTTTTATATAATGATTAATAAACGATCTTTAAACACTACACAATAGTTTTTTCTTTAGATTAATTCCTATTTTTTCTTTATTGTTTTCCAATTTGATAAAAAAAAGAAATTTAATACAATTTTCTTTAAGGCAAACAGTGAATGAATAACTGAAAGAGAAGGAGAGAGAACATTAGCAAAAACAACGTTGCTTATTTTAGGCATAAATAAGGTTTTGAATACAAGAAGCAAAAAAGAAGAAAAGGAAAAATGATGATGACGTTTTACACAGAGAATGTCAAGTTAACAGACAAAAATAGTTAGAGAAGGTTTCCGTTATTTATTAAGCATTTTCTTTCTTTGAAAAGGCTTTACATTCATAATATTTATTTATTGCACTTTTATTTACACAATATCGATTTACTCTACGCTTTCCCAAATAAACTACCATCTTTTGAAATATTAAGTGTAATCACCGTTCTTATGTACTTTCCCTGTTTTCATTTAATAGGTTATAGGTTCCAGGATTTGATTGACTTTCAGGTTTAACTAAATAAGATGTAACTTAGTTGCAGGTGTAAATAGATAAACATGTCTTTTTCTACAATTAATAGCTTTACCGACAAAAACGGTATAGATCTACTCATCTTAACGAAAACACCCTTTATAAACAACAAATTGCTTTCGTTTTCAACATAGATTTGTGAAATTCCCTATATTTTTATTTGTTTCAACAATATGCATAGAACTACGTAACGTTAAGAATAAATAAATGGTGCTGCTAAGAAAATTAAAACATCCATTCAACCGTATGACATTCTATTCTACATATGCCGGCGATTCAGGCTCCTTAGAGGTTTCACTACCACTATCTAAGCGGCGACGAGCTTGCATAGCCATGCGTCTTGGCTTAAATGCTGACCCCATCGTTATGCCAACAGGTATTTTGCGACCACGAAATGTAGCTGCTTCAAATGAAGGTGGTGGTGTTAGATTTTTATTATCTTTAGTCGTATGCCAGATCTCTACTGGTTTTTGCGATGATTCCAAAGGTTTAACTTGAGTAATTTTATGAGGGGAAATAGGCTTTTTGGCCAATTTTTTCTTATAATAAAATACCTCTAAAGCTAGAGTTATCATAGCTAAGCCTAAACCAAAGAGAGTAGCTATGAAAACACCACCCAAACTTTCCAACGTTATGCCTTCCTGTTCCTCGGATAAAGGACAATTGGCACGTGAATGATTCCAATATTTGGCTTTCAATTCCTCAAAATAACGATCCTTTTGTAATTCCAGCAAAGCAAAACTGATTTCATCCTAAATAAACAAATTCAAATGTTGAATGGAACATTTTATAAAAATACATTTTTTTCTAGCATGATTTACAACGTACCGCTAAATGCGAGCCTTGTTGCACTGCTATGGCATAAGGCTGTTCGGCAAATACTTCACCCACCTCAGTTAAATTACAATTTTGGGTAATTATATATTTTATTTCTGACGAATCGTGTATAAAAGCAAAATCAGCATTTTCATGTTCGTTAACTTTACGAAATCCCTCTTCAGCATCTCGAACGGGCATGGAGCTGTTAATGGCCAATAAAATATGTCCATATTGTTCTTTTATAGGATAGTCCCAAATGCTTTACCGGCATGAAACAAATCAATACATATCCGCTGGTATATGTATTAAAAAAAACAACTTACCGAAATTTATGAAAATCTCTTGAAGCATTTAAGGCCAACTCTTTCCACATACGATAGATAGTATCTTCTGCAAACTTCATATTGATAAAATAATGATGGGTATCTGAACCTTCCACCACTGTGTAATTAATGCGTGATTGTCGTGCCAACTGCTCCAGAGATTGCACAGGCGTCTGCATTCTCTCAACAGTTAAAAATGCTGCCAAATTTGCAGTAAATGTGGCCAACATTAAGACTACAAATAGCCAATAAGCTGCTACTAATATACGTCCAGATACCGCCTTAGGAGCCTCTCCTCCTCCCTGAGGCGTAAATGAAGTTAAGGCAAACCAAAAACTTTCACGCAAAGTGAATTCCCTAGAAAAGTACTATCATTAAATTTTGTATCGCAAGTAATTATTTTTTACTTGGAGCATCAAGTTGCGTTCTCATTTAATAAGACTTTATAGAAGAAAACGAAATTACTCTTACCTACATGGGTATGGATAGGCATCTTTATTATTTCTCGAGCTATATGGTGAATATTTATCCATTAACCATATCATAACAGCTGTAGCTACCAACGCTGCAATTATACTCATCCATACTTCAAGCCTTAAAACTGTCATGAATTTAAATAACGATGTTTGCCTAACCGGTTTACGCATAACAATCGATATGCCCGTTTGTTCAAAATACGGTGCAATAAAATCAATAACTTCCTCCCGCTCGGAGTACATTTTTAAAGCAGTGATAGCGAAATCCGTTTCACCTCTTACCAAATCACCAACAATACCATCCCATTCACCAGTTTTCGGATCACGTCTACCAAATTTACCCCTTACCGGATCTATTAGTTCATAGTCAAAATTTAACTTTTCCGCTAGTGTTTCAATGAAATCTATACAGAAGCCCTCCCATAGAGGTTTGCCGCTAGAGTCTAGTAGTATTGTGTTGTTATGGGGATCTCGACGATAATAACTCCAGGGAATGGCCTTACAAATCAATGAATTTCTCTGAAATCTTTTAATTTCAAAGTAGGAAAAGTAATACCTACCTCTGTAGTGCCAATGCGAAAATACCGTTTCGCTGGACTTATAGTTTGGTTTTGTTTTTTCAATTCACCATTTTGCCAAACAGCTAAATCGGTTACAGCGTCATGTTCACTAGAATAGAAAGTTATTGTTACATTAACCATATAGGTAAGGGGTGGTATAACTTCAATATCTTCCTCAAATATATTCAACTGATTCGTTGAAGCAAATGTCATAAAATTCGATAAACGAAAGTGGTCCAAAATTTCGAAATCCGCACTGGCTGGCTCATTCGTATAATCGGTATTATTACATTCCATGGATAAAGGCTTTAACCAATTTAGATCAGATTGTCTGATATCAATTAAACTGCGGAATATATCCAATAACAAAGCTCTCTGCAACTTTTTATGTAAAAAATATTTTAAAAAATATTAATTTAAAATGAAAGTTATACTTTTCCGTTTCGAAAACTTACTGTAAAGCCACTTAAACAGTAGGCGTCCTTCATTTGCATTGATCTACATATGGACCGAGCATTTAAACCAAATTTATTTGCTTTCTCAACTTGTTTTTTATACTTAAAGACTTTATCCTTCGTATCCATATATATTAAGTGCCATTCAGGATTTCTCAAAAACACGCCACCCTTGGATAACTATTTTAAATCAAGCGTAATATTTATGCTTCTAAATTATTAAATTTTGACATATATTACCTTTTCATAGATTATATTCATATTGGTACCCTTTGCAAATATGGCGTAATACGAAGGTGCTGGCCTTAAATCCTTTATACGTTGTATAAAGTCACTAGTACTATCACCAGCATTTAATATTAAAGTTCTAAAAGGATATCCTTCGACAACTTGCAATAGAGCCTCCATTCTATCTTGTTCATTTTGTAAAATTAAAACTACATCATTGCCACCCTTTTGCATTAGAAATTCACTGAAAACTTGTAAAAATGGCTTAAGCATACGATCCACCCTTAAATAGGGTATTTTATGTGACTCGATATAATCCAAACCCTGATGCCATGGCTGATAAGTGAAATCCAAAATCAATGAAACGTCCATAGAGGAAAGTATGTCACAGACTGAAAGAAAATTCCAAAATAAAAACGTCAAATGTTTCGAATTCCGCTGGCAAACCACTTTTACAGAGCAATTTCGAGCATTTTGCAGCAACTTAATTGCTTTAAATTTATTAACGTTCTAATAAAGTGCAAAAACAAAATAGCATGGCTAGACCTATTCCGAAGAGAGTAGATATGAAAACTTCACGCAATCTATTCAATATTGTGCCTTTCTGGTGCTCGAACAGTTTCTTAATGTAATAATTTATATTAGGATATCATTCAGATCGACAATTGGATCTATGCTCCAAAAAGACCAACTGACAGTCGGCCAAAGACTGTCAACTCAACGTCAGCTGCACCAACAGGAAAGAAGTTGTTTTGCCAAGGATGAATTTCCAGCAACAGCAGAACTGTTACAATAACAACAACATACAAATAAACATTTCCTGATATAATTTCAAATACTGTAAAGCTTGTTGCACTGCTAAACATAGCAAAAGAAAAGTCTAACAAATAAAGTCAAAATCAGCATTTGCATGCTTGTTGGTGAATTTCCGATATCCTGCTGATACAAAAAGCAAGAGATTCGGAATTTGTAAACAACAATTTTTTTTAATTCCATTTTTTTGTAAATTACTAATATTTTACTAATTACATTTACTTTCAAGTGACACGTATTTTAAAACACATAAAATGACGAATCTAGCGAGTTAACAACTAAGGAAAACGTTGAGGTAAGTTTAAGTTGGTAATTGGATTTAGTGGCGCTGTCTAACGTCAAGATGAGTTACACTTAAGCAATAACAAAAAGAACCTATATTTAACGAAAAATCGGTATCCGTCATCCTTCATAACTAAGAAACTCAGTCTCCATAATGTAGTTTCTGGGGTTTCTCCAGTCATGCCCGTAAAGAGCTGTTCTAATTCCGGAAAAAGGAACGAATGCAGAGAGAAAATGTTCCCTACATTCAAAAAAAGGCTATTCCTATATACATACGTAGCCATGCTCTTAATCTAGAATTTCCTGTCAAAAGGCGTACCAGCCTTATAATTCAGTACTTATTCAATTTGGACAGGTCCTCATCTTGGTCTAAGATCAAATGAAAAGATGAAAAAAACACGCCAATTTCGTTTACATTTTAAATTTCTGTTCACTGTTTTTTTAAGTTAACGTGCGAGTAAGAAATACAGCCTTGAACGTAATACCTGTTTAAGAGAATAAATATGGAAAATGACTGTACGTTATGATAATGCGCTTATCTGCGTCTGGTGAATGCCAAATGCTGAATTTTGCTTCACGGGCCATAAGGGGATAACTAAATCTGTGGAATCTAGTAATTGAATACTTAATTCTATGAACAAATGCAGCTAGAGAGATGGAGAGCCCCAGCAGCTTAGAGTCGTGTCTAGTGTCTAGATTTAAGCCGCAATCTTAATCACAAGAATGAGGTTTTTTAGACTCACTTTGAAGTTATATGCTAATATTGGTGCATCAGAGACTTAGATAGCTAAACAGCGTAAGTTGCGACTCGGATGTCCCTTGAAGTAGAAAAGACTTCGTAGACGTTGGATCATGCAAATTTTTTGAATTCAACAATGATGATAAGCTTGTTAATATAATAACTAATGTCTACTTATCATTGTTTGTTATTGATCTTTAGACCAAAAACAGAATTATCATAACTCAGCCAATAACTCAGCTGGATATAAATGATTTAACAGCGAATTTGTTCTGTTTTCAAACTTAAAGAGACCCATACGTTAAATAAGTCTATAGCAAGTATGCTGTGCGGATTAGGAAAAGCGGTGGTTAAGAAAATTAAATTTAATTTTCGAAATAAAGCTACACTTCAAAATTCTTTTTCTCTTTTAGGCTATTTAAATTGTCATTTATTTTGAAAATAGTATTAAAAAATAATATTTTTCTTATATGTTTACTTACAAGTTTTCATATTGCGATTATTAATCTCCTCATCATCATCATCATCATCCTCAGTTTTCCTTTCCACCACTAGTACAGCATCGGTTATTTCCGATTCCAAATGTAAATTATCAACTTCTTTTAATGCTGCCGCTATATCAGAATATATATCCTTCTGTACAGGTTCTACCCAAAATACTTTAAAAATATAAGAAAACATATTTTCTTTTAATGAAAATAATTTCTTTTTTGTTATTTTCACTCTAACTTACCGATATTCAAATCATTGCCTAAAATAAAATAATTTAAACAACTCAATAGAATAACCACAATTATTACAAAATACATCTCTCTTACAACTTAATCGTATGGCAAATAAATGAACGACAAAGAAATCAAATATAATCACTGAATGATGAATTCCAATAAAATGATAATTTCTTTGAATTATTTATTTTGCATATGATTGTCATTCATGCAAAAGGGTATCATATTTATGCCAAAGAGAAAGGTAATCACTACCACCGCACTAGGTAATAATGATAATTTATTCATAACATAGTAATTGACGGTGATTTTGTTTCAAAATAGAAATAAACTTTAAGAAACATGACAAACAAAGGGAAGAGAATTACAGGAAACCTTGGTGCATTTCGTTATTACGAATCCGACAAAATTCATGATATTTTGAAAGCGGCTTCTTGCCTCAACGTCATTCAACAGTAAAGACGGAGTTAGACAAGGATTTGAGCCTGATTATATACTGCAAAGAGTGGATGGAGCTCAGACAAACAAAAAAATATAAAGTATTTAGTCAGGCAGATGGCATTTGACGCTTATTTATTATTCTACGTTTGGATTCGAATTGAAATTTTTTCGGTTTAGCAACTTTAATATCATGCGTTCCTTTTCATTTCAATTTCGTTCGATTGTACGTAGTCTGCATTACGATTGTAGATTATAGTTAGATTACAATTTTGGTCAATTTCATATTTGAACTCTTTCGAATCGTGTATAAAAGAAAAATCAGGTGCCGAATTACCACTTTCGATATCGAATAGTCTATAATACGAAATTAAATTTCGATACGTATTAAGTTGCCTGATTACCACATTCGATTGCTATCGTATCGAAATTTAATGCTGATTGGGAATGAATTCGTCAAATTAAAAAATAAAATCGCAACATATGTTGAGGTATATTATGTATAAAACGAAAGTAAAGAAAACAATAACAACGTTAATAAGAGTTTAAACTTTTATAACTTAATTATTCTCCGTTTCGATTACTTTTCCGCATTCAGTTACGTGTTGATCGAAAATTGGTATTCCAAAAAAAAAAAAAAAAAAAAAAAAAAAAAAAAAAAAAAAAAAAACTGAATAGAAAGAAAAAGGCAATAATGTTATCAAAAGCATAGGTACGTATAAAATAGAAACAGAAAGATAAGCAAATTTTAATAAACCTAAAAAGTAGTGCATGCACTAAAGGGTTCAATAAGAAAACACCCAATTTTTGTTTGTCTTTTTCATGAAAGTGGACAAGCATAAATTTATATTTTTATTAAATTTTTCAGATTTTCATTTCGTATTTAACAATAGTAAATAATATAATAACACATTTTAGCCAAAGAATAAATTTTGGGACTCCATCACAAAATTAACAACTTAGAAAAACGTAGCTGCGATCGTAATGCAGAATAAATACAATCGAAGGTAACTGAACGCAGAATACCAAATTTGACAAACGGAGAAAATTCCGATTCGGATCGAAACCCAGAATAGGGGTGATTTATTCTAATTTATTTGTGTTCGTCGGAATCAGATGACATTTACGAGTATGACTTTTTTTTGGCTTAAGTTTATATTTTTTAAACTTATCCTAAGAATTTCATATAATTAATTGTATTTTAAATTAAAAATAAATAAAATACACATTTTCCACAACTTTTCGTTGAATTCGCTATTAATGAAACATATTTTATTTGTGTACGATAGCTTTTTTTTGCTATCGAACAATGTTTAAAGAGATTACACTCGATCGTAGATCGGCTCATAATTGGGGATTGAATTATGAATGCGACAGCTATCTGCGAAAAAACTATATTGTGTAAACATGGCATAACATTAGATAAATCTAAGCGAAAGAATTTGTAATGGGTTTACTATAATTAAAGGATCCTAATGAAGTAATAAAAATGCTAAATGAAACACACAAAATTCACTTTAAAACAACTATATTTTCTTGTAAAAAGTAAGGAAATTTAAACACATGTACGTACATATATTAGCTGTTCATAAAGAATATTTTTACAAACATTTTATACAAACTTATAAAATAAACTTATTTGAAAAAGTCTTATATGAAAAATAGAATTAAAATAGAATTTTCTTAAAAAAAATCTTTTCTTTTTTTATTAAAAAAATCAAACGAGGAATTAAATAAAATAAATTCCAAAGAATTCAATTGGAGTAGAAATGAAATAAATCAAAATCTAATTATGTGAAATAGTTCTTAAATAATAATAACTTTAAAAACTATACGATATTTTAAATTACATAAGTATGTATTAAGAAAATATGTATTGTTTTTAGATTGAACCATCGTTTAGTATAATTTACATAGATATTATGTTACGGAAAAAATAATATAAAAACTAATATTTATAAAAATGATTATAGTAATACCCTCTACACATACGTAGTTCTTTTATTTATCAGTAGTATTAGTCAATAATTGCACTGATCACCTAAAATTCTTGAAACAAAAAATATTTAAGTGCCATGCAAATGGGATAATATTGTTTCGATATCTTCAATTTGTATTTTTGGATTTTCACTGTTTGTTTCAGTTGTTGATGGTGGTTTCTCATTCAGTTCATTCGATTGATCGGATTTTGTAGTATAAGTTTTTGTTCTGTAATGATAAAACAGAGAGATTGGTGAAAATATTAAGCCAACATATATTGTTACGAAAATAAAAATGCCCAAAGAAAAGATACACCAACACCAGTACATTTAATGTCAGTTTACTATAAAAAGCGGCGCATTGTGCTTAGTCAGTCAGTCAGTAAGGTTGTGCTAAGGCGTTAATAAAAGGGTTGAGTAATTTGTGTGTTAAGTGGTAGTTAAATAAGTTACTGTATAAAGTTGAAGTGTGGAAATAAAAAGGGTCTGTAAAACAATAAATGCGTGTTATTTATGGTATTTTATCTATTTAACGCAATTTAGAAGAACTCAAACGTTTTAAAAAGGTTAAAACGTAATAATATATATATATATATATATATATATATATATATATATATATATATATATATATATATATATATATATATATATATATACACAAAATATATATATATATATACACAAAATATATATATACAAAACGTCTATATTATTTTTTACAACCGTTTTTTGAAGTGAAAAAATTTTTATTTATAAATTTACTAGAAAAATAATGGCTAATGCAGTTTGGATAATGAGTCAGCCTGTATATTAGCGGGGATTGTCTGTCCATGAATGGATAGGTTTAAAATTTTATTTAATAGTTAAAAGACAAAATACAAAAATATTTAACTTACGCTTTCTCTAAATCGTCTTCTTCTCCATTCCGTTTGCTAGAGGTTGTGTCATTATTTACACTCCCAGTTTTGCTAACAGTTGTTTGTAAACCTACTGGCGTTGAAGTGGCTGCTGGTGTATTGGTGTTAAACGATTTTATAGCAGCTATTTTCGAAGTTGAGGGCAACATTGGCTTTTCAGCCAATATAGTTGTGGCGCGAATTTTCCGTTTCTTAGGTATATTACGGATTGCAGTTTGTGTTGAAGTGGGTGCTGCTGTTGGTATACTTGGAGCGGAACTAAATAAGCATATACCCTCGGTAATGCGCCATGTATGTTTTTCATTTTCATCTATAGCTACTATCATTTGGAAATTCGAAAAGTCATGCTGTTGCGGTTTCAAAGACGGCGGTAGTTCATCATCAGGACCATTGTAATAGTATTGGATAAAACGTTTAGTGTCAGTTTCGTCAATAGTAGTTATTTCACAATCTTCCGTGGGATCATCTTCAGACGAATCTTCTATTTCAGCTGCCACTGGTGATAGTGCTAATGGTCGATCAATCATTTCAGATGGTTTAGCTACAGATTGAAGGGATTTTTCTGATGACTTTTCTTTAATCGGGGATTCAACTTGCGTTTGCGTTCCCAGAACTAATGTAGATTTAGTTGTAGTTTGTTTAGAATTATCTTGTTTGATTGTCCTTCCAGTTATTTCATTTTTATATGATTTTATTTTAGATTTTGTTGAAATCATAGCATTACGTGTCTTTAGATGGATCTTTGGTTTTATAGTTGTTATGGGTTTATCGTCGATAGGTTGTTCGAAATCATTGTCACTTTTATTTTCGAATGACTGTTCCTTCCAATTGTCAACAAGTTGTTTCATTTCTTTTTCAAGAGGAGCTTGTGACGTATCTCTTTTGCTCTTGTTATTTTTCGTGGCTCTCGTTACGACTTTAGGCTTAATGGCGTTGGCAGCTGCCTTTGCTTTTGCTGTAGTATTTCTTGTGGAAGTTTTCAATTTTGGTACAGGGGATTCTGATTGTTGCTTTTTACCTCTGAATTTTGTAGTTTTCATAAGACGCGGTGAAACTCTTAAGGTTTGCTGCACAAGAGGACTTTGTGATTCCTTTGTTTTGTTTAAGGTTTTTGTTGCAGCAAAATCAGCTAAAGTTGTAGTAGTGCTATGAGAATTTATTTTACCAGGCGAGTGTATAACTTTAAATGCCAGAGGCGTTCGAACAATTTTTTTGCCTGACTTTCGTATGGTTCTTGTTACCGGTCTAGCCTCTATAGGCAAACATTTACGTTGTGGTGTCTTATTAAAAGGTGAAGATGGTACAATAATTTTTGATTTTTCCTTTAGATTTTCTGGCGAGATCACCGAAGCATTGTCATCGTTTTGTATAGCAACGGTTTTAGCTGAATTTTCTGGTGTTTTTGGTAAGTGCTTTTTAGCCGATAACTCCAAGGCCGTTAGAACATCTATAGAACGCTTTTCTTCAACAAGCGTTTGGGTCTTTATGGAAATATTTTGTGTTTGAAAACAGCCTGGTTTCTTGCCCTTATCCCGCATTGCATGCAACATACGTGAAGTTGCCATAGCGGCTGATATATTGGGGGCAACTGAGACTGACGTTGTAGGTTTATCTTTCTTTGTTATAGTTGTTGCATCATTTTTTAATTTTTCCTTTAAACGCTCTCGCTTCAGTTCAAGTTCTCTTACTTGTCTATTTCGTTTCTCTGCTGATTTCAAAGGCAAAGTTACTTTAATTGTGGCTTGTTTCGTAGCCATAATGGTTTGAGTATTTTCAGTTTTCACTGTGGTTTTTGTTTCGATTGTAATATTCTCTTTAATAGGCGTTAGCCAGCTTCTTACTGGATAACGCACCTCACCATCATTGTTAACAAGTTGTGAGTTTTCATCATTGTCAGTAGTAACGGCCAATTTTTGCCATTCCTCATCCTCAGTGCTAGAGATTTCCGAAAGATTTTCTAATTCATTAAGACTAACCTTTTTACAAGTTTCCTGTTCTTCCATAATTTTTGATTTTATAGAAACATTCGAGGCATCCGAAGACGGGGACGACGAGGATGAAGATGACGAAGAGTCGGATGAGTTTGATGAAGATGATGACGCCGATGCCGAGGATGAGGACGATGATGAGGATGATAATTCTTCCTCGGCTGCTGAAATTTCCGGTAGGCCTGAAGCCAATGTATAGTGTGGATCTATTTTAGCATTTTCCATACTATCAACTGCTTCTGAACCAAACGATTTAACTCTTTTCAAAACTATAGGCTCAACTCTGAGTTTTTCAACTGGTATCTCTACCTCGATTTTTTCAATATCATTTGTATTTGGTGGTGCGCTTTGTTCTTTATCTTCTTGCTCTGCAACAATTTCTCCTTCTTCGAGTTCCTCAACGAATTCAACACCCTGTTCTTCAACTATTTCTGTAGCACATTGTTCTTCCGGATTAGTTTTCTTTTGTGCAGAATTCTTTAGCATTTTATCGATATTTCGATCTAAATCTTCACTTTCATCAGGTTTATAGTAGGAACCTGCGCCAGAAGAATAGTCTGTGGCTGTAGCACTTTTCGGAGTTGCAATTTCCTTCATGCCAAACGGCGTGAAACGAAAACCTGGAGTTATAGCACTAGCTAAAGGCGTATCCAACTCACTTTTTGTAAGGGAACCAAATAAAAATGATGCAGAGGCATGCATATCATCATGAGGATGTTTCTGCTTGGCGGAAGGCGTTTCCAATGAAGGCGCAAATATGCCAGGTGTAGGAGGAATACAGGAAGAGAGATTGGGATCTTTAAATGGAGTTTCTAAAAGGAAGGCCATATTTGCAGTTCTTTTCTCTCGTTCTAAAGCCTCATTGAGATGTGGAGGTAATACTGCTGTTTTTTCCACTTCTTCTTCCTTATTTATTTCTTCATTTTTTTGTTTTTCTTTAGGTTTCTTATCTTTCCGATTAGTTTTTTCACCTGTGGCACACAATTTTTGTGGCGTAGGAATTTTTATATTGAATTCTTTTGGCTTTTCTTTTGACTTTCCATTGGCCACGTGCTGGGCATCACTTGAGTGAGTAATGTTTTCGCAAGAATTTTCTGTTACTTTAGTGTATTCTTTAGAGTGTTCTTCTACGACTACATTTGCTTGTACGTTTTCTAAATCTTTATATCTTTCTAGTTTTTCAGCTTCCTTCACTAGTTCTTTTTCTTTTTTCTTAATAGCGGCTGGCTTCTTTCGCCTAACTCGTTTTTTGGTATTAATTTTCTTAACAGGTTGTAATTCGGTCCTTTTAGCATTTAGTTCACGTAAGCGAACATCCAAGTCTACATTAGAACTATTACGTAAACGTTTCCATTCTTCCATCAGATCATCTTCAGTTGGCTTTTCATTTCTTTGTTGCAGACTATCTGCTGAAGACTTTCTTTCATTTTCTTTTTCTGCCTTCTCTTCTAACATATCATCTTCATTGGAAGATTTCGACAGCTGTCTTTTGCAAGCCCTTACTGCCGATTTTCTAAGCTGCTTACGTTTAGGTGTATTGTCGTCCGCCTGATATGTTCCAACTGTTGTTAAAGCTTTTGGTTTCAAGGTTTCCTTAGCCAAAGAGGTACTTTTGTTTATTATGGTTTGATTGCTGCTCTCTTCGCTTACAAAAAGTGGCGGTATATTCGTGCTGTCATTAGTTGAGGCATTTGCATTTTCTTTAAGAGATTCATTAGAACCATTCACAGTGTTTGATATCGTGGGTAGAATTTCTACAGTTTTTATTATAGCCTTTTCAGATGTGACATTTTCTTTCTCCTCTGATTTCGTTTTGTTTCCTTGTGGTCTGCTTTTTTCTTCTTCTTGCAGAGCTTTTGGTAAAGACCTTTGAAAACGACTGATGACTTCACTTCGCGTGGACAACGGCGTACTCAGAGTTTGTGGAGCCCTGGGTGAGAATGTTAATGTTCTTACGTGTGAGGCACGTTTACGTGGTGTAGACAAACTCTTATAGGCTTTGGTATTAATAATGCCACTGGTAGATGGTGTAGCTTTATCATATAAGAAACGATTATCTGAAGAGGCGGGAGGTACAGTATTACAATGTTTCGTTTCCGGATCTTTTGGTAGTTTTTCAACAGTTTCTGGATTTCCTGCATTCTCTATCACATTTGCCTTTTGGCTACTACTCAAAATAACAGAATTAGACGGCAGTTCATTGGCACTTACCATTATCGGTTCGGCCAAAGGTATTTCTACGCGAGAACTATCAATGTTTGCTATATTATTCGATTGCAATTGTTGGCTAACTAATTCATTATTAATTAGAAAAGGAAAGTTTGTTATTAAGCCATCATTGGTAAGAAAGACGGGAAATGTTAATTGGCCTGTGCTGGTATCAAAAAAGACCTGTTCGTCATTAGGATCGATTACACCACTTGTGGACAGTTGATTAATTAGATTATCTGCAGTAGTGTTACCTACGCCGCTTTCTGTTGCTTGCTTTTGGGCGCTTTCATTTGAATTTAGGACAATTAATTTTGATATAGAAAAATTTGGATCAATCAACGATCCAAACGAACTGCTTGCTAACAGAGCATTCGTATCTTGAACTGTAGAACTCGAGTTACCTACAGCCACAGAAGTTGATGCAGGGAGAGCATTTATACCACCACTTCCTCCTGCTGTTAATGATGATCTTATTATCATTGGTGTGCGAGGCGGAGCATTAGCTGAAGGTATATTAAGCAAATTCGCTGCTGAATTCATTGTTGATGATGTCTGAGGCGATGGTTCCAATGGTGGTCGGGTTAATGATTGCATTTGCAGCTGTGTTAATGGTTGTGTAGGCACTAAAGGCGGTGGTTCTGTGGCAGTATACAATGGTGGATTTGTTACACCTATATTTGTTGAATTTATATTACATTGTACGCCTGCAGAGTGTACTTGTGGTTTATTTGAAGCTTCTACCACTTCATGTATTATAGCATCAAAACTGGGATCTTTTTCAGTAGCCTCTAGAATATTTTTAACCATCTGATCTAAGATCTGGCCAGAATTAAATACGTCACAATGTTCATTATCTGCTGTAGTAGTTTGATTACCATTTTGATTACCGGCCATAACATTAATATTACCCTCAGACTTATTTAACGCTTGGTTTATGTTTTCCGCCAATTTTTGTTGAAATTCAGGATTGTCCAATATTGCTTGTGATATTTCCTGTAAATTTTAAAAAATAACTAAAACTATTGTAAAATTTCATCACCAATATCTCACCGGTAATATAGGATCTACTATGCATTTTTTATCAGTTTTACTTCTAGGAGTTGATTCTTTCGCTGGTTTCTCACCAGCAAAAACTTCGTTTTCTTCTTCCCCATAGTCATCATCATCATCTACAGCAGCCTCACCACTTACAGTTTCATCATCTTCTTGAATGCTCGAATTAGACCATTCTTCATCCTCTTCTTCGCCTTCAACAAATTCATCACTTGTGCTGCCACCCACTAGAGAAGTTTTTTTATAATAACGACGTTTATGACGTTGTAAAGCTTTTGTACTTAAAAAACAATAGGGCTGCAGAAGTTTACGACGTTTCTTTGCTGAGTATCGAAAACGTTTTCTATTTAATGGGCAGGATGCTAAATCATCATTCGATGAATTATTGTTAGAAGGTTCAGTGCTACGCTTACGCTTTGCTTGATTTTGTATTTCTTTATCGTTAATAATACTATTTACTTGAGAATTATTGTTAGTTGCTGCTCCTGCTACTGTTGCCGCTGCCGATAAGCTGATTTTGCTATCATTTTTATGAGTACTCATATGTACGGCTGTTATAGCTTGTGTGGCATAATCTAAAAGTTTAGTTACTTTTTCTGATAGTTTACACTGTGGCAATTGAGCTCGCAAGGCATCCGTTAGCTTGGGCAACAATTGTTCAACTATAGAGATTTGGGAAAAAAAAGTATTTTTGTTTAGAACACTGTATTATCATTTTTGTTAATTTTCTTAAGGAAATTTAGCCTAATTGCCTACTGACATAAAATAAGCAAAGATATCAATCAACTTATGATCCGATACAATAGAAAAACAGTTTATGCCTCTATTACCAAAATATATAATCTAAAAGGGTTGTTAGCATTAAAAGGAACAACGTTAATAGACATCCATGTCTCTTTTGTAGTTCTAAACTCAACACAGTTAAGCCGTCTTAAGCTAGATTCAGTTATTCGGTTCGGACAAAAATTTGTTCACACTCACATAGTACGTGTTCATATGTCTTAACATACATTTGCAGAATCTACACTAAGTAGTTTTAATAATTCCCAAAATAAGTTGGTAGCATCTTAGACAATAATAAGTTCCGTCTTATTAAGTAGCAGTAACACTCGGGATCTGTCGGAAGGTAGTGAAACAAACCTCTTCCCTTGTCTTAGCGCATACAATCTATTTTACTTAGAAACCAACAAGACCAAAGACTTTGACTTTGGTGAAACATACTGGGTGGACACTTTTCTTCAGATATACTTCTGAAAACTCACTGAACTAAGCAGCACTGGCTGCACAATGTGTTACTATGAAATCGAAACGAGTGGTATACCCTATCAAAATCCTTGTTCATACTCCCTAATGTCATCGAAGGTTTTAAATAAACAAAAACTTACCTTTTCGGGATATTTTAACATATTCACAAATTATTTCCTCCAGTTCCGGAAAAAAAGAATGTGTCTGCAGACCTTGTTTGTAGGCGGAAAATTCCTGTTTTAAATATGGTGATGTCTTGCAAAATGTATGTGTAGCCTTTTTCAACTTCTGAGACTTCAGATAGTCTACGTTGTTAGAAGAAAACAGTTTTCCAATTTTAATGATTTTTAATTGCAAAAAGTATTAATCACAATAATAGCTTACCTAAAACTAAACGGGCTATATCACTATTTAATACCACAATTTCCATGTTTTGTAATTTATTTGTCGTTCTTTTTTTCGTAATAATATAATGCTTCCGTTTTGCGTGCCTATTTACTCAATTGCTTTTTATTCACAATGATGTTTTGCATTGTCTTAACATTTTACCAAAACCGCGCACTCTATTATTAATATTTGTCAGTATATTAAGGAATAAAAGTTATTTTGAGTACTTTTTAACTAATTTTTAACTTTTAGCAAATTTTTCAAACAAAATAAAATTTCAATAAATATTCTTATAGAAGAAATCCAAGCGTCTCCTTTTCTTGCAATTTAATGCTGCTTCTTATTGTTTTTTAGTGCTTGCCGCTTCTTGCTCTCTTTTTGACAGATGCTTGTTATGTTTTTGTATTTAAGGCCGGGTTATAGAAATTTTTAGCAAAATATGGTTGGTTTTTTCTACTTGTATTATGGTCAATATAAGGTCCTTTGGAGAAATTAAATTCAATAAATTGGATTTGTTCGGTCAGATTTATGTTTGAAATCCGGTATAAGTAAATTCGGATTAAGATATTCGGTTGTTACGATTTTTGAAAAAAAAAGTCCATAACAGGCTCTTTATATTAATAAAGCGGCAATTTGGCAACAACAAAACATAAACAAAAGAAATAATAATGCCACACTTAATGAAAAATACGGCATTTGGCGAAAGGCAAAAGAGAAATGATAATAACGTAACATGTGGCAGCACCCCTTAAAAAACAACATCAATCAGAAGATTAGTTCCAAACTTTTTTTATTGTTTTGTGCTGAAGTTTAAGCCAATGGGTACCAAAAATAAGCATAAAAAGCAAGCAAAACATAATGGATCTACTGTAGATGAGGAAACAAAGAAAAACTTGATTGATGTAAGTAATAAAGTTGCTGATGCAGCTGGTGCCACCAGCAATACATCGATGCCTAAACAGATGATGGATGATGAGGAGACTGTAGCAAAGAAAAGCTATAGGAAACGTAAAAAGCATTACTATAATGCCATCCGACAACAAATGGAATTCTATTTTGGTGATGCTAATCTAACAAAAGATCGTTTTTTGAAACAATTAATTGACAAGGATCCTTGTAAGTCACTGCTTATTTTCAATGTTGTCCATTCAAATTTTAAAGAATTGTTTCTTTTAGTTGTTCCTCTGAATGTCTTTCTTACATTCAATAAATTGAAAGCTTTAACCTCCAGTGTAAATGATATTGCCACTTCCCTAACCAATTCTCAGTTGTTGGAGTTGGATGAAGCACAGCTAAAAGTAAAACGTAAATTTCCCATTAACGAGAACCGCAATGTAGATGAGAAAACTTTATATGTGGAAGCTTTACCATCGTCGGCGGATCATGAATGGGTTAGGCAAATTTTTGAAAAATTTGGTAAAGTTGCTTATATATCTCTGCCCAAATACTCAAAATCTCGTAAACTGAAGGAATTTGGTTTTGTCGAATTTGAAAAAGAGGACAGTGTTAATAAAGCTATAAAAGCTTTCCAAGAATTCAATGGTGTGCTCAATATGCAAGAAAAAGACCCTGCCGACTTGATCAGTATAAAGTCGTACATAAAAGAACAAGCGGGAGAAAAAGAGGAACTAGATCAAGCCGTACAGATACAACCTGAATCTAGAAAACGTTCAAAAAATGAAGACAACAAAGACGAAACGGAACCCATAGCTAAAAAAAGTAAAATCGAGACACAAGATCAAGCGGAAACATCAAATACCGAATATGTTACAACGTCTCCATCGGTAGCTGAAGGCGCTGATGGGAAAACCGGGGAGAAGAAAAAACGTAAACGTAAAAAGAAATCGAAAACAGTAGAAAAACTTAAACTAAAAGCAGAACTTAATGCGGACGTAGCGTACTATGAACTGAAAATCTTACCGAAGAAAGACTGGAAGAGATTACGTAATAAATATCTTAATCTGCAACGTGAAAAAGTAGCCGAACTGAAGCGTAAAGCTTGGCGTGAACAACAAGAACTTAAGCAGCAAAAAGATGCTACAGCAGCAGATGACACTGTTCAACAATCATCGGCGCAAGAAAAAAAGACAAATTCTAAAGCTAATGCTAAACATAAACTACAAAAGATGAACATGAATTTCTACGGAGCAGCCGATGAGGAGGCATCATCCAAACCAAATACCACTGAGAAAACCCCCCAAACGACCTCCGCCCTAGAAAGGCCACTACTATTTAGCTATGAACCTGGTCTTATAGTGGAAATAACCTTTTTAGAGCCTTACGTTGATGTTAAAGAATTCAAAGCCGATATGCGTCAATATAGCTCTGTGAAGTATGTTGACATTAAAGAGGGTGCTATGCAAGCCTATTTGCGCTTGGAGTCTAGCCAAAAATCTATAGAGTTATGTCAACAAATCAGCTGTGCTGAATATCAATGTAAAATTCTAAGCGATGAAGCTGAAGCCAACTATTGGCAAAAAATTGAAAAGGATCGTGAACAAAAACTAAACAAACATGTAAAAATACCACAGAAACGAGGACGAGAAAAAGTTAAAAAATTGATTAGTAAACATATACGTTTTGGTGATGATGATGAGTAGTGATGCGATGTAATAAGCTATTTAACAAAATATATCAAACGACATTAAAAATGTATAAAAAGAAATTTTTATTTTATTTCACATTTCGTTTTATTTTTAAAAATCGGTAGTTCAACTATTTTAAACTTAATAGCCTATTCTAGTGTTCCCCCTAGTTAATTATCTATTTACCTTCTTATATATATAAGGAGCCATCAGCAGGACCAAGATAGTGTAATGATATTAAAACAACATCAATAATTGTCCATACACCCAAGCCACCAAAACTGAAAAGCTTTCCTATACCCTCTTGCCAATGGCCCAAATAAAAGCGATCAGCACCAAAGCCACCTAGTGTTAGACTAATTATGACCGCTGTGCTCCATCTGTAACCCTGCGTCCAATTGCATTTGATATTACGGGGAAACGAGCGGGGACCCAAACATAATACATCCGGATTTACGGTACAATTTGTTTTGTAGTACTGGCCATTAACAGAATTACAATTGCCTTTTTGAACACACTTCTGTTGCCATTTTTCCGTTTGATAACAATATCGACAATTCATTTGATGCCAAAACCATCGATTGCCTTGGCATTCAACTTGATGCATGGCCGAACAGTTAACATATAATTCTTGGCCATAGTGGCAAGTATAATTGTACTGACATCTTATACAGGGGAACTGTAATTCACTGCAATTTAAATTAGACATATTTTGACACTGTGACAGATGTTGTGCTGTCTCATTATAGTTGCGTTTCACGTACGGGGCAACATCGCTGTTATTACTTGTCTGAACTTTGTTGTCCGTATCATCAGTCTGACTTTGCCGTATGCCACTCAAGACAAAAATCCATATTAATGTTAAGGCAGACTTGCGATTTATCACAATACAACGAACCATTTCTGTTTCAAATATTTAACACTGTTTTAGTGCTTTCGTATAATTTCAATAACTACACTTTTAATTATTACAATTTTTAAAGAATTTGTTTTAGTGAAATTCTTAATTGTTTTCTTACATTGTATCTCAGCATTATTTCGTATTTAGTTGTCAGCTGTAAGATATTTATTTTGTTTATTTATGTTTCTAAGCGCAGGGATGGTATAAAAATGAAACCGTTTTTACATATTAAAGAGCTGCCAAGCTCTTTGTTAAGGCCATGAAACACAGATTTAGTTGTTTGATATATCAAAAATTTATGTGTGTTCAGAAAGTATGATGGTCTGGACAAAAAATGCATTTATGTGAAAGATTTTTGATAAGTGTATCCGATTTGATAATCTTTTGAAAATTTTCAGAAAACAGTACACTCTGTGCGGTCAAAGTTGCTTTTGGTGAAGCATATGTTTTTGCATCTTTTTGTATGACAGTCTGGCGTCACACATTTTGTTTCGATTCCCTTATGTAGAAGAGAAATTTACTAGATTTTTATTTGACATAATCGCACGACGTTGCAGGATAGTCAGCTATGGCCATTAAGGAAACTTATTTGGTTAATATTTTACAGAATTCGTTTTATTTTTACCAAAATTTTTATTTTTATTTATTGGGAAGCTTTTAGTAGTAGCATAGTGTAAGAACGCTTGCTGAATGCAACATTGCATTGTTTCAAAATAAAATTACATTTTAAATGTTTAATTTTCTGAAAAAAACCGTTTAATTTTCGGTTTTCTTTTTATACATTAATAAAATTCAAAATTATGGTTAAAGTAGATGTAGAATATTGGTAAGTTGATTGCTAAAGGTTTGCTTAGTCTTTATTATTCATCAGGACTTTTTTAACTACAACTCATACATGGAACCAGTGGTAGATGCAATTTCGAATTTCAATGCAGAATGTTGCAGACCTTTCTACAAGAACAAAACCCCGACACTGAAGTGGTGTGCCATAAAGGTCGGCAAGGATCATTTGAAGTAAAAATTAACGATACTTTAGTGCACTCGAAATTACAAACATTTGTTTTTCCCGAACTTGAAAGTATTCTAGATAATGTTAAAAGAGCAGAACAGGGTGAACCGTTGGTCAAAGTTGAAAGGTCTGATGATAAATATCAATGGTGGTCAAGTTTTCCCGAATAATCTCCCTCTTATGCAAAACCCAGGTGCGGTAGATATCAAAAATACTTATCGCATTAAAAATTACAAAACATCAAAACTAAGACAAATAATTTTTTCTTTCACGTTTTCCTTCTTAGATATAACCTAACCATATTGAGGAATTACTCATATTGTGCATTCTAATTTAATTCTTTTAAAGAAAATTTATATACAAAAATGGTGAAAACATATTTCAATATTTGTAAGTAAAACAACTGGAGTAAGTATTTGGCATTTGCTTTTGGTGGTTTGAACTTGGCAAGCTTTTAATAACAGTGTAGTGTAAAAACGCTCTTAGAATGCAACGTTGCATTGCTTAACAATAAAAGTTACGTTTTTCCAATTCTCAACAGAAAACCGTTTAATTTTTTAGTTGTTAGCGATATAACATCAAATTATGGTAAAAGTTGATGTGGAATATTGGTAAGTTAATGATTTTTTACTAGCAGTCTTTATTTTTATCGGGCAATCTTTTTTTAAATACAACATACATAAATCAAATCAGTGGGAAGTGCAACTTCGAATGGCAATGCAAAATGTTGCAGTCATTTTTACAAGAGCAGAAACCTGATACCGAAGTGGTGTGTTATAAAGGGAGACGAGGATCGTTTGAAGTTACAATTGACGACACATTAGTTCACTCGAAATTACAAACATTAGCTTTTCCTGATCATCAAAGTGTTCTCGAAAATGTAAAACGAGCAGAACAAGGTGAACCACTGGTTAAAGCAAAGGAGCAACCCATAGAAAATTGTATGATAATGTGATATAATATATAGATTTCTAGCATGTATATGTATAGCACAAAACTATAAAATACACTTTAGTTTTATGACAATTCTAATGAATTACAATTTTTCTCTTAATCTTAATTTTATCCTGACACGATACCGTCTTCGTATTATCATTGCCAGGAGCTTTTACTAATGAAAGGTAAATGCCAAAACGAATTTTACCATTAAATTCTCTGGCTATGGTACGCAAAGGTTCAGCAGTTTTTTGGCCCGTTTGCTGATCAATACAAATCATTTGACAACGCGTGCAATAACCATCCACCTTAAATTCTGTTTCGCCTATGGTTAGCGACTCGAATTCCATTTCTTCCAAAGCAGTTTGAGTTTCCAAAACTAAATTGGCTCTAAATCGGTCTACTGTGTTTGTTAACTCTTCTCTTTCGGTGGTAACTTTTTGATTTAACCATTTAACAGAGGCTCGATTTATCAACAAAAATTGAGCCTGATTAGATAAAGAAATTTCTTTAGCGGAGCTTTCTTGAGAACGTCTCTCTGAAGAATGGTGCTTGATTAGCCTTAAGCCGGGTGTCTCTAAACAGTCGCTTAACCATTCCGCCACGTCGTCACCACAATCACAACCCAAAACTAAACTGTTGCATACCTTACTTTGGCAAAAATTACTATTTACCAAATTATTCATTTGTTCCAAGGGCATATCCAGGCTCACACATATCGATTTCATACCGTTAAATGTTAGTTCCATTATCCCTTCGGCACGCTTGATATTTGGTTTAATTAAACACAACCTAGTATGATGCTTCTGGGTTATGGCCATGCCAGTAGCATCGACTATCATCCAGCCTCTATCATATAGTAAACCGGTATTTGTTAAAGGCCATTTATCCAGTACCTTAAAGGCGCCACAAGATTTTATGGGATAAATGCAAATTTCTTTTAATTGCGGCTTTAATCTATCAGGTATATGTTGCAAAGCCTTTGGCAACTTTTCAATATCCATACGTTTTAATCTCTCATCAGCGGTAGTCAAATAACATTCTCTTATCATGGTAACAACTTTGTCCACGTCTTGTTTTTGTGTCATATAGCCAAAAGAAATTCTTACAGCACCTGTAGGCATGCCATCAACTAAATCATTGTAATCACTACAAATATGACCGGATTCATATTGTTTACGGATATCAGTATTGGTGAGTCCTAAAAACCATTGGCAGGCTCCTGGATTACAAAAACAGCCAGTACGTAATTGTATATTGTAAACAGCAGCCAAACAAGCTATTTCAGCATAACCCACAAATGCACCATCTTCATGCAGAATGTTGAAGGTAATAATACCACCCTGGTATACGCCCTCTTCGTCATAACCTTGGTGACTATAAAATTTGACTAAAGATTGACCATTGGCATGCTTTAAGGCCGCTAACTTTTGGTGACCGTATTTTGCCAATTGATTAACGTACGTACTTATTCTTTCCATGGTATTTTTTTCTTCTTTAGCAGGTATTAAGCGTTCCAAAGTATTGAAACCTTCCAATAAGTTGGCTATAGTTAAAAACGATAATGTGCCATCTTCAAAATGTGATGAAAACTGTTCACGTTTTTCATGGAAATCCTTGCGGGCCATGGCAATATTTACAGTACCGCCGCCATAATACTGTTTACGCAATACTTGTTGACCTCGCTTGCTCACAATTAAAGCTCCCACACCAGTTGGATAACTAAAATGGTAAAAAATTAATTCTTATTCTAATAAACATTTTTGGTTATAGGAAGAGAAACATACCCGAACATTTTATAAAATGAAACGCAAAAGAAATCTGGTTTGTATTTGCTTACATTTAGGTAATTAGTAGCCGTAAAAGACGCTGCATCCAATAATATGAAAAAATTATTTAAATCTTGCTTTTTTTCAGCTTTAACTCCCGATACTTGTTTTCCCCGATTGTGTAAACCATACTTATGGACAATTTCTATTAACTCCAAAGGCATTTTATAACCGCTGAAATTACATTGGGCCGAAAATACAAGCAGGGAATTACCTTTTTCGGAACCTGCTGTGCTTATATGACTTCTAGGTGCTAGATTTTCTAGTAACTCTGGTTGTGTAAGCACATACTTATTAGGTGTCTTAACTAGTTCTCTCATGCCCAGTATAGAAGTATGATTTTCTTGACAATAATAGAAATTACCCGTTACCGGACCACCAAAGTCGAAGGTTTCAGCAACAATTTTTATGGCATGCGTTGCATTACTACTAAAGACAACAGTATACTCTGAAGGGTCGGCATTAAAATGTTTAAGAATCCTAAATAAGTTAATATGATTTAAAGACAGACTGTGATTAAAATTCTTTTTAACTGTGTGAACGTACCTATAACGCACTTGATCGATATAATCTGCAGTCACCTTACAGGTGTGGGGATTACAGAATAGATTTTGTTTCAATAATTTGGCGGAAGCGTCAATTTGACTTTCAGCGTATAAAGTTGTACCCGCATGATCCAAGTAAGTGTTATCTATCAAGAGCGTATTATTTCATGTTATGAAATTAATAAATAAAGCGAAATTTGCAATTAAAGTAATTACAATGACATGCAATTTTTGTTTTTCTATTTGAAATAGTATACTTAAGTACTTAAAATTGAAAAATGTAATAAAATAGTTAAAATTTTTACCTTTTAGTCTTCGAAATTCCAAAGAAATTTTGTCCTGTTCAGCTTTACTTAGTTCCCCATCTATTGACATTTTAATTTTTTAGTCAAAATAAAGGAAAAGACGTATTTTCGTACAAAAAGCAGTATCGTATTTTAAAGCGTCAGAGATAAGCGGTTATGAACCGACTATCAACTGTTATTTATTAACTAACAAAGTATACTGAATGAACTGCAATAAAAAGCAAACGATCTGTTTTATTTCATAGAATTAAATGCATGAGCTTCAGAGTTGCCATTCTACACGCAATATGATCTCATACTAGATTTGGCTTAGGCAATTTATGAACTTTTTACAAAGCTTCAAATTTATTTTATTCTCCAAGCTGCATAGAATAAATATGAGGAACCTTAAAAGGATTGTAACCGGTCATTTGGCTCTTGGTATACATGCCCAAAGACTAAAGATCCCACATAAATGCTACTGTAAAAGCTTCAATGATCAAGAGTAAATGAAATTTTTGTCATTGACACTTCACTTGATGATTATATAACAAGAACACGGGCAATGTGGCCAACGTCCACGCCCTTATAAAGTCGGCTGGGAGGTTTGACTGTGAATATATGAAAGCACAACGAATGCACAACAAATAAGTTGTTTCGAGTAAACATCAGTTATTTTTTTAAATCAGTGTTTTAATGGCCAAAACAGCGTTTTCTAAGTATATGGAGTGTAGAATTCCTAAAACGCGCACTGTTAATCTGTTTAAGTAGTCCTTCTCAGATACCCCAACATTTGCCTTTTTCATTTTTCAAAGCATATTCCGATAAGCACATCTTAGTAAAAAATTGCAATATCCCATTCTTATATGAGTTTTTTAAGTTTTTGAAACAATAAAAAGTAGTAAAGGGTCAAATATGCTGAATATAGTTGCAACGCAACCAACCAACCTTATGGGCAACAATGTGTTCGATTAGTGGTGACATACCATAAGACTATAACCGACCAATTTGAGATTGGTTGTCTCGCCTATGGTTACGGTTATGACGTTGTGTTAAGTCACGTCTAATTGAACCTTTAGGTATAATTGTGGTATTGTTTTTGCATTAGGCCGTAAATACAACTTGAACTTTAAAATAACTTTACCTTTGCGTAAACATACAGCTAAAGAACGTTTTTAAGATTTCTGAAAAATTAATGGGCAAGCGTATTCGTGGAAATATTCAATTTAATTTTATAAATTCAAATACATTTTTGAAGATAATTGTAAGTGACAAAGGTTTTTTAAATTTAAATTTTCAAGATTTTTTAATTTGACTTTTATCATATAAACGTACAAATACTATTTCCAATGAATGCTTTTACAGTTTGTGCTGTTTTAACCTTTTGTGGTCTTCATACGCATTAAAGTTTTACAGGCAGCATTGTGAATTTTTGGTTCAATTTGATCTAAAAAATAAGTGTTAACATCTTAATTTATTTTCAACGTATACCTAGTAAGGAGTACTTACAGATTTTATGTTGACCTTTAATCGGAAATACTACAGGCAATTGTTCAGGATTTGAACATATGAAGACATAAGGTGAATCCGATTCACCCTCAGGATATATTTCACGGTATTCTTCTTGAGCTAAGCAATCGTCTATTTTAACACAACCCAACAAACAACCAGTGGGATAGTGTTCAGGAAATTTTATAGATGGATCTGTTAAAGAAACGAATTTGAGTTATATTAAAACATCTAAAACTGATTCAAACATGTCTAAGATTATTTAACTTACCGTTGTAGTACTGCTTGTAAAAGTTTTCTAGTTCCTGTATATCTTCTGGTCTAGGTTCTTTTGCCGTAGAAGCTATCCATAAACGCCCACGATGTTCACTATACCAAACACGTCCTTCATGTCTACAATTTTGTAAAATAAGTTTAAAAATGTGGACCCATTTTTTGGACCTCTAATCTTACTTTTTTATTCCAGCCACTAGTAGCGTAGCCCAAGGCTGATGCATAGATAAACATTGACGCATATCTTGCATTTCCATTAGCTCCTTATCCTGTACACGATTATAGATACGTTCCAGGCCATCATTTAAAGTCGGTCCCTTACTTTTGATTTTCTCTTCGGCCGATGGCCTGTAAATAGGACGTGCAACATCCATATTCGGATCCAAGTCACCAGCATTATCCCACTTATCTGAATGTTTTCTATTAGACCAACTACTATTGTTATCACCTTTTGCATTTATGGCTGCTACTTCTTTTAGGACTTCTTTTTCGTACTCTTGGCTTATGGTAATATCGTCATCCACTTCACGGCCGGCGAAATCTATTTTAATCTTACGATTTATACGACTAGCATGTTTTCGTTCATGCATCTCCTGCTTGAGACGCTCAAAGGTGGCTCTTTGCTCATCCGAATTCCACACAGAATTCTCTTCGAAGTAGTCCAACTCATCATCGATTACAGTCGTACGTTTCTCACTATTACGGTCATACTCCAATAGACGATCACGTTGTTCTAAAGCTTTTTTCAAGGCTTCACCGCCTCCCTTTTCTTTAAGGCTTTTCAAAAGATTATCGCTTTTCTTGCCCGAAGATTTAAGAACCTGTTGTTCCTCATTGGTGCATACAATTTCACCACAAAACAAGCAGGGTCCACTTCCTTCTTGTTCACAAACAATGCGACCACATTGTAGGCAGTTGTTGATTAATTTATGCTGGGAAGCTTGGCAATTGCATAAACGCCTGCCCTTAAGCATAATGGTATTGGCCACTTTACCATCGTTTGTATACAGATTAACGTATTTTGTTTTCTTTTTGGCTCCTTGAGAATGTTGCTGATTTGTATCATGTTGCAGTTGTTTAGTGGCTGTATTGCCAACACTGTTTTGTGTAAAATTTTGCTTTATGGCTGCAGAGCCATGACTCTGTGACTTCTTTTGATTTTGGTTGTTGTTTTGATGCTTTTTATTTGGCAGCGCTTTACTAAAGAGTCTTTGTTTACAGTCAGCCAAAAACATACGATGATCCTCGCACTCCTTGTTTAAAAGAGTTTCAAAATACTCGTCGAATTCCTCTGAAGACTTCATCGAGGTAATGTACTTAATCATGTCGTCTGGTACCTCAAAATCCAAGCAGGTCGACAAATGTTCTCTCAACCATTTATCCATTTTGTTTCTTGAAAGCGGTCACTATAATTTTTAATATTTCACAATAAAACAAATTTGAGTCGTCTAACTGCCCAATACAGCTGACAATTGTTTACGTGTGGCATTCACAATTAATTGATAGCTTACAAATTTTAACCCCTGCTACCGCCGCACAATACGTATATTCTCATAAATTATATTCCACAGGTCGAATATATAAAATATAGATTGTTTTTCATATTTTCGTTAAATATTTATTTATCTATTATTATTAATATTGCTTTATTATTTATTATAATATTGCTTTATTTAAAATACTTGTTAAAAGCAATTGTACCACAATTTTATCACATTTCAAAATTTTATCTAATATTACATACATATCACAAAAAAGAAAATTTGTTTCTTATGTAGATTAAAATTAAGTTCCGTTTTCATGTCATTTTGTAGGGAGTGGTAAAGTTGTAAGCCCTTATATAATAGTGACCGCTGCATTGCATTTGATAATACCCTTTCAATTCTAAAATATTCCACGTTTCTCAGATGGACATCTCTAACATACGATATTCGCTAGGTTAGGTATTCTGGTGCTTCTCCGTGTTTAATTTTTTGTATACAATTTAGTGTGTTCTGTTTAAGCTTTATTCTGCGGCTAACTATTTTAGGGATTGAAGCATGAAGTGAGCCGACGTATATCTGTTGATCTCTTTGACCTATTTTGTTAAAAATTCTCCTTTTAGTTAAAAAAATCTTTATGGTATTTAAAAAAAAACATATTTTATTTTGAAATTCTTTTTCATTTGCTTGATATTATTGGTCAGCTAAACGCCGGTGCACATCGTTTCTTAAAATTCTCTAAGCCTGATTTTAACATGCTGCTTTTACTGACTCTTGTTTCAGTACCCTGTTTGGTTCACCGAACGCTTTAACCATATTATTCAATTACTATCTCAGTGTGTTACTATTTGTATCACCTGAATGATGCGCCTTTTCGCTAAATTCGATTCTTTTGGCTAATTATTCTAAAATATGTAGGAATTATATATTTTTTTGGCCCATTTGTACAATAGACATGTTTCCATTTTTTCATGTATTTTATATACATTTGGATAGGATCATTCTATATGTTGCTTTAAATCGGATATACTAAGGCGACAGCTTATTCTTAGTTCTCCACACGTGTAACAGTATACAATGAGTCCGCCTGTAATCGCATGTGGATGAATCTTTATTAATTAAAATAATTCAGAAAACTTAAGACAGTGGGATATACATTTTTCTTTTCGTAGGAATCTATTTTCAAAACCGATTGTGTGAATATTAACTTCTTTCGTCTTTGGTGGCTTCTGTTGTTTGATTTTGGCTTATATCACTTTTCTCTATTGTTATAATAAAATCGTTTGGAGTTGATAAATCATCATCATCCACTTTGTTGTCGAGTTCTCTTAAAACTATTTGCAGTCGCCATTAAAAACGTATGTTATCTTTTTAAATACGGTTTATGTACTTCAAGACTCCTTGAAAACAATGGGAGTACATATGTTTGATATAGTATATTAACAGAATATGCTTCTTCAATTGCAATTTGTTTTAGCTTTTTTGTTGTCAAATAGTTTCAAAATAAAGAATATTTTCATATGCATTTGAGTTTTTTTTTCCCTTTTATTTTTTTCCTTATTCTTTTGCGTTTCTCCATCAAAATTAGTGTTTGTTCAATTTAGTTTCAAAATGAACTAATATAGAATAAGCTGCAAAATTTTATAAGTTGTTGAAAACGCAAAAAAGAAGAATAAAAAAATTAAGTGCAACTTAGCAGCACTTAAACAGAAAAAGAATTTTAGCTTAGACAGTACATACATCTGGCATCTCTAAAGGCAAATGTCAGAACGAAAGAAACATTCTAACAAGAGAAAATTAGTTTTTTGCATTTCGTTTTCTTGTGCAGCATCCCCAAATAGTTTATCATGGAGGAAGAATTATTTTGTATTTGTATAAAAAAATTAAAAGTTTTTAAAATAAATCAAAGAAAGTGAACAAGGAAACGGGTAAAATTAAAGAAAAGTTATTAATGGTTATATATACACATACTGTATGCACCAGACAGCTTAAAAGTAAATGGCTAAAAAGTAAATGAGACGCGACACATCAGCGGCCAAAAATTAAAACGAAATGTATTTTAATAAATAAGGGGAAGGAAAAATAAACAATAAATCAGGGGACTGCAGTAACTCAAATTACTAAGAGGAAATATTGGAAATAAAATTCAGTAAATTAAAATATTCGTGACTTTTGCTAATTATTTGCAACAAAAACGATAACAAAATATATAACGGTATATTAAAAAACAATACTCTTATATGATATTGTTTTGAACAAAGTAATATAACATTCGTATGTGTGTGTGTGTTAGTGCGTGTGTTTTTTCTCGCTCTCTTTTACATAGTTTTCCTTTGTTTCTTTCATTTGTGCTCTTCATCGTTTTGCATTGTTAGTATTGTTTTTGTTCAAGTCTAAAAAGGGGAGCTTAAAAAGAAAAAAACAACAAAGAAAATTGTGTTTTTTTAATGAAACACTCAACGTGACAGTCTCGCGCCTTCATTGTTTGCTTTCGGTATTGGTATTCGCGGCGGTGTTTTTCGTGTGTTATACGTTTTGCATATAAAATATACAAAAAAATTATGAAAATAATATAATTTTGGTTCTTAAATTTGAAGTTAATCCTGTCATCCAGCAAATGTCTAAAGCTTAAACAAAAATCATAGTTTTATAGACGTCAGGCATTCGTGAAAAAAATCAGAGTGAAAGTTTTAAATTTTATTGCTAATTCAAGTGTGAGTTTGTGTGTTACAATAAAACATCAAGAAAAATAAGATAAAGACGCAAAATAATAAAAAAATTGGTTACATACCGGTATTATTTCCTTTTTCTCCTAGTGCTGTGCGTGTTTCTTCAACCAGCTGAGCCACCTTCAAATTATTGACGTTTTATTTTACGCCTGCGTTTGCAAAGCATCTACCACCCACCTCCACTGCCTTTAACAATCTTTTCAAAACCTCCTTTTCTTAATACAAGTTAAACCTTAAGTCACCAATATGTATCGTATCGGTCCCATTGGGCGTAAATCAAATTTTCATTCTCGTGAAAAATGTTTAATTGGCTTGGTTTTGGCCACTTTGTGTCTTCTATGTTTTGGTGGTATTTTTCTGCTGCCTGATAATTTTGGCGGTGAGCGTGTGCTCAGAGTGTATAAGCAATTTCAAAAAGCTGGTCCAGAAATCTTTATACCAGCTCCCCCCTTAGCTGTTCATGCTCCCAAAGATTTGGATCCACATTTTATGCATGATCGTGTAAAGCTACAGGCCAAAATCAGAGAAGAATTAGGTGAAATTATGGATAAGCCGCAATTGCAACAAGACTCGCTGGATAATAGTGGTGCTGCCGATGCTGGAGAGCAGGATTCACCACAACAATTTGACGAGGCTGATATGCCGCAGGGTGCAATGCCTCCCATTAATAAACCAGCAAAAACTATTGAGAACAATCGTTCACCCGACGATGTTGCTGCTTTGGATAATAATAATCTGCCCATTGGCAATGTTAATCTTCAGATGCCTTTGGGCGGTCATGCTGATTCGGATCCCAGTGTCGAAGAAAAGCGGTTAAAAGTGAAAGAGGTGAGTAATATTCCTTTCCTTTCTCTTTTCTTCTATTTAATAATCATTGGCATATTGTTAGTTTTTTATTGATTAATGCTCGTTAGGTTTTCCTTTTCAACTCTACTTTTCTATGGCATTTTTCCATTGTTATGGGGACCATTCGCGTATGAGGACTTATTTTGTTATCTATGTCATCAAGCATAATTTATCATAGCTTTTAAAGTCATAATTTGTCGTAAATAAAATAAATTCATGAATTATAATTAGCGTCAAGGTGAGAGTGATGGTAAAGAAAATTGAAATTGGAAAATGATTTTTCCTTTTATTCGGCCCTGTATAAAGATAGAACATTTAACTTGATTATAGTTGATAATGCGCTTGAATTTTTAAGAGCAGATTATGATTAAGCATTAAAAATCGTAATGCAATCAAGCACACGACACCCACACTGATAGACAAACTTACTTCGCACTGATCAATCCTATAATCAACCTTAAAATAAAATTTCTTTGAAATCTGTGAAACTTATTTCGCTCTGATCAATCCTATAATCAACCTTATTGTGAATAAATTTTTTTTGGAACATGTTTCTTTTTCTCAAAATTCTAATTAAAAATTAGATAATTTTTTTTTGTTTTTGTGTACTATTTTGCAGAATATTTCACCTATTTTTATTCACCAGGAGTGTTCTTTATTGAAACTGCAGTTGAATATTACGCAATGTTACACGAAATTTTCTTCCAAACTACAACTTATTAAGTTTCTGAATTAAGAAACATTTTCCATGGTAAAAAATGTAGCATTTTTTACTCTTTTACACAGTTGCACAAGATGTGTCTTTTTGTTGTTGTTGTAGCAGTGTGAGCTGTAAATATATGTATTAAACTTCATTAAACAATTTTTACTCTTCTTCGCTTTGTCCATCCAACTCAAAAGTATCCAGGCCCAGTACAGTGCTCTATCGGATGGGTTCATATGGATCTGGGTTCTAGTTGAGCTGAATTTGCTATGCAGTTGAACAGTTGCTGCAAGTCATGTGGTTAGGGTCACATGTAGGACATAGGTCATGAATTGTGTCATTGATCCTAGACCAATATGAGTTTAGTGGAGAACAACATCCTCACCTTATCTGGTCCGACGTGATAGTATTCCTTCCTCCTCTGCAATGGAGGACAATATTTTCACGATCGCTAAGAATGGCGCTTTCCACCGACTCCCTGTGAATATTATTGAGAGCTGCCTTGTATAAGGTGAGATCTGATACAGAATTCTGGTACTGTTGTTTATATGCTGTTCGTAAATGCGAAAATATCTTCTGACATGCCTCGAAGGAGGATCTAACTTTGTTTAATAGTAGTTCGGAAGTCCCCTCCGATGATATCATTCTCATGCAGTTATTAAATGGGTGACATTTGAACACAAATGTGCCCTGTGGTTACATCACTCTCCAGACATAGGCGGTTGATAGATAACCCGCTACCCTACCAGTGTTAGCCCTACGTAAATTATACAGTCCTATTCCATAGAAAAATGGCCTCACCAACTTTTGAAGTCCTCGAAAGCCCTCCAAATCTGTGATAACTGAAAGAGTTCCTATCTGTTCACTTTCGACCTGATATCTGCCCATTTAATCCCACAAAAGAGCTCTGAGCCAATAAAGTTCGATGCTGCGTTTACCTCGGCCCTAGCAAAGCGCTGTTCGACTTACCAATTTCCTGAAAATATTCATTATTTCTTTGTATGAATGTTGTTCTTGTAATAGAATGTGCCACAGAGACGCTGACGCTGCCAGCTGAACTAAATGCCCAATATTCAAAAACTCATTTGTTTTTCTGGGCAACATTTGTACTCTTGAGATTTTTTTGAAGGCGAAAAATGCAAAATTTTTTTGCACTTTATAAGGGCAAATTCGAGTGTTACATTATTATTAGAAGATCACCAAAAAACCTTCTAGAGCAAAAAAGGACAACAACATGAGGATTACCATTAAATCGATTTTAAAACTTTAAATTTATTTTTTTTTAAATTTAATTTATCTTGTCTGTCTTGGGAGTTATTTTCTCAAGCGCGGAAGACTCGTCAATCGGCGTTAAGGAGGTCGTTTAAGACTTCTATGCATTCAACATTACGGCGTCGTCTACGGCTAAGCGATGGTACGTACCCTCCGATGTCTGTATAATAATTAAACTGTATTAAATATGAGAGGCGAAACGGTTACTCGATATTAAATATCGATTAATAAGATGGCTGGGTTATCTACTGCTTGTGTCAATTGAAGTAACAGCGAATAAAGTCTTATTACGAGGGCGGATTGACATTGAAGCTACCTAGCGCTAGGTGGCAGTACAAACACAATAACTTTTTCTTTCTTAGAAATTACGATCTGTCAAACGTCAGCTGTTAAAATTTTAGCCAAATTCATCGATTAGTTTATTCTGCTGATTTTTGGCGTAGATTAATAGCTGTTGATGAAACGTGGGTCCACCACTACACACCTTAAATCAAAAATCAATCGAAGCAATGGGTGGAAGCTGGTGGAAGTCCTCCGAAGAAGACGAACCCGGCGAAATCGGCTGGCAAGGTGATGGCCACTGTATTTTGGGATGCACACGGAATATTGCTCATCGATTATCTTGAAAATGGATAAACAATCACAGGAGAGTATTATCGTGCATAATTGGATCAATTGGTTGATGCGACGACCACATTTAAACAAGAAAAAATTTAAACAAGAAAAAAGTGCTCTTCAAGACAACGCACAGCATTAGATACGATGCAAAAACTACGAGAAATCCACTTCGAATTGGTTGATCATCCGCCTTATAGTCCAGATTTAGCCCCTAGTGACTTTTCCTGTTTCCAAACTTGAAAAAGAATTATCTCAAACGAAGAAGTGATTATCGAAACTAATGCGTATTTTGAGGAGTTCCCATAATCGTATTATTCAGGTGGTATAAAAAAGTTGGAAAATCGTCTTACTAAGTTTATTGAGCTAAAAGGAGACTATGTTGAGAAATGAATGGTTTTTGAAAAAAATAATGTTTTTTTCCTACTTAGGTAGCTTCAATATCAATCCGCCCTCGTATATAAACATCTTGTATGGAGTGCTAGAGGACGTCCGAAAGGGCAGAAAGCGTTAGACAGGAGAAAAATTGTGAAGGAAGCTCTGCCTACACAAAGCTCTAAAGCTGTTAATAAAATAAATAAATCTAGTCTAAGCTATTGCATATTTTTCTGAGAATTGATAAGCGTTTAAATCAATTATTCTTTGTAATTATTTCTTTATTAACTGATCAATATGATTGCTGTTGGAGATAACATCACTTAATAAATCTTAAAGATCACTAATTATAATTTTCAATTTGAATTTTATTGCATTTTTTTTTACATTTTCATTATAATTTTAGCAATTTAAACTAAAATGTTTTTTTTCTTAGTTGGTCAAAATCCTGTTTAATTTTTATACCATTTACGTTATGTTTTCAAAATTTATTGTGATTTATTTTGCGTAAAAGTCTTAAAATATTTAACAAATTTTAAAAACGAAATAAGAAAAATGACGAAAACAAAATATTTGTTTTTATTTTAACTAAAAACTGGTTCTACTTTCCATAATCGTCGTCAAGTGGCATTATTTCTTATTATGTTTCGTTTTCAAGACTGTTTTTTTTAATTTGTTTTTAATTTTAATTTTTTCTTAAACTGATATGGGTCAGTAGTTTTAGTTTTTTTTGCATGTGTAAATCGAAATAAAAAAGGAAAATAGTTTAATGATTAAAGATTAGCAAATGAACCTTTAAAAGAAATGAAAAAATATAAATTTTAATAAATAATGGCATGATATGTATGTACAAATGTTTAAATAGAAAGATAGAATAGAGAAAATGTAAGAAAAAGAAAATAAAATTCATTAACAAATTGTGTGAATTAAGTTCTCACTGTAGTCATCTTGAGATAATGACGCATACACGGTTTTAATAAACAATTAGAAAAAACAAAAATACTGTAGACGTATTAAACAAGAGACTGAGATTGTCTATTTTATTTAATTTTATTTTTATTTTATTTATTTCAGTAAACTTGAATGGCCGTTTGTATACGTGTATTTCCATTAATTAAATGATTTTTTTTTTGTAAGAAAAAACTTTTTATTCAACTTCAGAAAAATATTTAAGAGTATCATAAATTAGAATTATTTAAAGCTTGTTTTTTTATTCTGAAATATTTTTGAATAAATAATTTTTATCAATTTTGGTGGTCTTATTTTTTTCCTATACAAATATTCCAAATGGGTGTTTGTTAAAAAAAAACAATAGTTTATGTCAAGACTTCTAAATAAACTAGTTTAGTTATTTTAAAATATTTTATTTATTGAAAACTAGCTTTACCCATTCGGCGTTGCCTCGCTAAATAACCCTTTGAAATTTCCTGCAGGTATTTTTATTGAGATGTGCGATAACAAATATTGCTACGAAAATGTAAATGCGTGAAAAGGATACACATTTATATATTTAAGGCTGTAAGTCTCACACTCGTCAAGTTTTACTCGTTAGCGAATGCAAATTAAAAAGCAAATCCAAGAAAATATGATGAGTCAAACTTGACGAGCATGAATTGGAATTTGGCTTTATTATGGAATTTCTTCTATTGGCTTGTTTCCAGGCCAATTCAATTTTGGGTATTAAACTTTGTATTTGAATTAACGTAGTTGAATAGAATGTTGTAGATTTTGCTAGAAGATTCGAAATTAAAAGTCATGTTAAGGCGTTAGTGAAAGTGTTGAGTAATTTGTGTATTAAGTGGAAGTTAAAAGGAGACTATACTGTATAAAGTAAAGTGTGGAAATAAAAGATTATAAAGTAAAACAATAAATTCGTGTTATTTATTTCATTTAACGCAATTTAAAAGAATTCAAACGTTTTTAAAAGGTTAAAACGTAACAATATTAATTTCAAATGGAGAGTGCCACGCCCACTGTTCGTGTGGAGATAATTTGTTCACTTAATGCGCATGTGCACGTCAATAATAGAATACCATTTGAAAATTTTGAAGACTACTATTTTAGTTCCAAGTAGTAATATCTACTTGTTTCTTAGGAATGGACAAAAATTCTATTCTAATCCTCCTAATTAACTCTTATTAGTCTTTTAGGCTGCAAATTTTGAAAATTGACTCTTGTACAACACATTTTCGGTTCAGTCGTGTTTCATTGACAAACAAATAAACTAATAAAACGTAATAAATTTGGGAATTTTTTTGTTTATTTCTTAACAAAATGTACTTTTAGCTTGATACACTTTTCCCAGAAATATACAATAGCTTCGAATTATCTAGCGTCTACTCTAATGTGCGTGGTGAAGCAATCATCACAATAGTGTGTATGTGTGTGTGTGTGAACTGCTGCATTCTCTTGATAAAACAACACTTATTTTTTAGCCAAATAGCCTCTTTTTCCCCATTTTTGTATTTTATATCCTGCAATAAGTTTGATTAGTACTTGCCATCGATTAGTTTTCTTTTTTAAAATAATAAAAATTATCCCACGCGCATCTTAAAAAATGTAAGAAATAACTGCAGCAAATGGGGCTCTTTTCATCTTTTTTGAACACGATTCTCCAATCGAGTTCACTGCTTTTATTGTTCCTCCTTCATCTCTGATGTGAAGTGGTGGAGCCATGTCCCATCCATAGTTACAAATCGACGCAAAACTTTGGCTCTATTGCGGTATAAAGTTTTCACGACGCTGTTTTCGTTCCATCTTATTTATTTGTTATTTATTAAACCTAGCAGATCAAGATCTAAACCTTATAATTTATAGTGCCAGTGGGCATTACTTAAGCAAATGCGTCACCTATCTCGAACACAGTTTGCTCATCTACAAATTTTCGGTCAATAACTTGTCAGCTTGTACAACGTTGCTTAAGCTCTGCCACCAAATATTTTATAATCGTAAACAAAGGATTAGACTGCCCACATCTAGCTCGGTTGTAATATTGATTGGACTGGTTCATACTATGTTCGCACGACAATGTTTTTTCGTCATTCGCTATTTCATTCATAATACAACTCCCCGATTATGAGCTTAATTACATAAATTTCCATACAAAATATTGGCAAAGAATCACTCAAATTGTAAGTAATTCTATATCTACTATCCTGTGTATTACTTCATCTCTAATTTTTATAAAACTTAGATCATATGAGTTTGGCATACTTCTTATCTCTTAATTAAAATGTTATTATTACAAATTGAACATTGCAAATTTATTAAATTGACATCGCTAAAGTATTCACAAAAAACAACAATAAAGAAGTTAACAGACAAAACAATGCCTGCTCGCAAAAAAATGTCGTGCGAACGTGATAATCCAAACTATAAAAACAAACAGAGAGCGAAGTAATCCAAAGTCTAGTGCGAACATAACATCACAATATGTAATCCGGAGGTTTCAGATTAGAGCTTCCACAGACTCATTTTTAGAGCAAACGAAAGCTGGAAAATTGTTTCGGAGTCAGGTTTTCGTCGTTTTAGCCTAATGAGTCGGTACGGAATCCGACTCGTTCTAAAACTGGATATGCTTATGTCGTTTTAAAATAGCTACCTGTTGACGAAACTGTGACTGATTCCAACAGGGTGGATCACACACACTTTTTCACACTTAAAAAGAGCTATAACAGCAATACCTGACCGCTGACTAATAACAGAATAACTCCAGTATGAGGATAGAAAATACCATTCTGCATGCAACAGAAACCGTCACTTGTGTGCTATGTTGGGCTCTCTTATATTTTAGTATAACGACTAAAAAAATCTTAATTTTCTTAGAGAGTTTTGACTAACTCGCAACTGCTCCCGCATTACTTAGTGGTGACTTTCTCTGAGGCCCCTTCCGTCAAATCATTATCTTCCGCGTCCAATTTCGCTGTCCGATTACGCGCTATAGAGGTTGGCTTTTATAAGCCATATGTCCACAAAAAAGTATTTTAAATTGTACTGTTATATGTATGTTCAATGATGTAACAGTATGTATGTCCCTAATAAATATAATAAAAAACTACTGCATGCAGATAAAAATTGTAACAGTACGTAGAATTTGATCTTTGTGACATCATCGTAGCCTTTTAAATAGTTGAACAGATTTTGTTTGGGATTTAACTTCGTTTAAAGGCGATTTGATCAATAACTTTTTAAATTAGATGTAATTCTAGGAAATATATTTATTCAGCAGCTTGTGAACTCTATGATGGCGGCGTGTTATTACTAAATTGCTGGAGTTTTAATTTATTTTAAAAGAATGTCTCTGCGAGTGGTATTAGCAAAGTTCAAATTGTTTAGTAAATAACTGGACAAAATATGTTGCTATTAATTTTTGTTTTTTATTTTAATTAAATAATTCGTTGCGCTATACCTTTGTATGAATAGACAGCAGCAAAAACAAATAAAATAGGTCTGATTTTTAGTACTTTTTCAATATAAAACAAATACTTTTTTATACAACTTTTTTTTTAAATACAATATTTTTCCTAGGGTGTGAATAACCAATCGACACAAACCTTGACAATGATCATGAAACTTATTAAAAAAAAAAAAATAAAAAAACAATTCAAATAAATTAAAACATAACTAAAACTATTTATTCAAAATTATAAAACTTAGTTCATGTTAGAACCATATCCAATTATGCATTTTGTCAGAATAAATTAAAAAATTAAATGAAAATATGTGTGTATTGCATTCAAGCAAAACCCTTTTTTCTATTTTTAACAATTTGTTTCTGTTTGCAATTCGATTTTAATGGGTGTACACGCGAATGTGTGATTTAATGCAAACAACAAACAGCCATTTTTAGCTGGCGTTGTTACCATTCACTGGAATAAAACAATTATTTATATATAAAACACTGATGGTTATTAAATTAGCACAGACTAAAGCCATAAATGTTGTCTATACCTGCATGGCCTGAGACTTGCAATAAGCGATGGTTCACTACTAGCGAAGAATTTTCGAATCAAGAATATTTGCTAAACTGTCCTAAATTTAAAAAAAAAACAATGTTCGTTAACTGATTTTGAATGGATCAACAAAAAAAAAAAAAAAAAAATTCTTCGTTAAATTCTCGTCAAATATTAATAAATGATATTAAACTCTTGTTTTTGTCGCACAAAAATGCTTAACAGAGCGTAGAAACAAGAAAAAAATTGCTCTCGTTTTTAACATTGAGAGGAAAAAAATGCGGTAGCAAAATCAATCTCGAACTATTGCCAAACTATTGAAAACGAATGTTTAGAGATATTAAAATGAACAAATTAAAAATATCACTAGCGAATATTTAGTGATAAGGTTAAAGTTATTAGCTTTAGATATTGCTAAAAATTCGCTTTTGATATCACAGGCAAACCTTCGAGATCGAAAGATTTGCTATCACAAACTGAGCGATGATTGAACTCTATGAGTTTTATTAGAGAAATGTTTGTCAAACGTTCGAAGGTGATTTCATTATCGAACGTCGGGGTAAAGATGGTAGCCTGGTCAATACCTTGATCACAAGATGAGCTTATTTAGTGATATATGAGCCTTTAAAGATTTTCTAGATATGCAAATTTAAAAATTCATATATCATTCGAAAGGGAAGCAATTTTTCTATAATCTTGTCTGTATAATTCCGTTGGACATATTAGTGATGGAGGGAAGATGGATTAATACACTTATTTTTAATCTAATTAGATGGCCAGTTGAGAAAAATCAAGGAGACATAGGGTATGCGCGCTACACCTTTGTGTTCCTGCTGTAATGATTTGAGCATGCTAAGCATGTTTTCTTTCTTTATCTTAGATTTGATTCCGAAAGGGAACATGTTTAGCGACTGTTGGGAACTGATATAATTGTGAATAAAATCATCCGGCCAATGATGCTGTGTCTGACAAATTAGTGGCATACTACGAATCATTTGAAGATCGTGCTTCTAAAACATGATGGGTTATAAACAGCTATAGAAAAGATTAAGTTACCTACCCATTTCGGTGCTACCGCCGGGACTGCGGTATTTCAGTGGCAATAAAGCTATTTTTAAACAGTTAGTTTTTAAAAATCTAATGATACTGTTGTATAGAGAAATGTTTGATTTAGAAAAATCCGCAACTTGTGTTAGCAAAAAGTAATATTTTGCTTTAAGGAAAATCTACTCAAGTCACGTAAAATGAAAACTGTTAAATGAAAACTGCTGAAAATTCGCATGCTTAGCATGAAAGAAAGTTTATGTGTGAACAATATTTTCACTGATAACATTTTAATGCTGTTTTAATTGAAATACAGCACCTTCTTATTAACTTAAAACAAAAAAATTTTAGATTACAAACGTAGTTAATTGGTTAAGAACGATTTAAAATGGCTTTATAAAATTAAGCGTTTACACATTTCTAGGAAAAAAGGTAGCTCCTTTAGGTAGTTATCTTTGTCTTCCTACTGCTTTCACCGATCCTTCATCGACTTACACCGATTGCTAAACAAACTTATAAATTATTTTAAAACACTTCTACTTGGATAGGAAAAATTTTATGCAAAAAATCGATTTTAATTGTATGGGTGATGGACGGTGGGCGATGTGCGTCGTCAAGTTGATGAAATTCAATTTTTTTTCTTAATTTGATTAATAGAATGCTTAGTGCCAACTTTCAATTATCTAGCACCACTCCTTAGAATTTTTGCACAAAATGTATGAAGTAATAACGCTGAGCGACGATTAGGATGTGTTAACGTAATATATACTACAACAGCTGCTAACCTACTGCTCACAACTGTATACATATACATATAAATTCGTTTCCATTATGATATTTTTAGCAACTGTGTTAAATATTTTGAATATTTCTAGTGAATAGTTTTACGCGTTCATCATTGTCATATGTATTTAATGGAATTAGTTTGGAAGTATATGAACTAATAATAATGTTTATAAATAGAAAAAAATTGAGATACATTGACAAGAGAAAAAGTGCACAAATGACATGTTATTCCGCATATATGTACGTAGGTATTAGCAAAAGTATATATTATATTCTCTAATTTTTAAATAATTCTTATGTTTCATATGAAACAAATATAGCTCTATGATATACTGTAGGGTAAAACTATTTACCATTGCCATCTGTTTTTATTTTATTGTTTAGGATTTACCAACTCATGCAGTGTTATTTAGAGTTGTGTTTTTTAGTTCTTTTAATGAGCTAGTTCGTTCACTTGCAACACAAAACATATGTGCTAGACACTCATACGCACACATATATAAATGAAATAATTTTTGTTTTACACACATGTTTTTTGTTGTATGTGAACGAACTAGCTCATTAGAAGAGCTAAAAAAATGGACTAAACTACGTGAAAAAAACTTTGTGCGGAAATAATTATCAAACCAAATCAAATCAACAGCAAATTGTTGGCATTAAAAAGTAATCATAATGGATTTTATTTAATAACTACTCTTGTTTAATAGTTTAGATAAAGGGTCCGCCAAATAATTTTTTTTTCTGAAAATGCTATAAAAAAACTACTGAATATTTTCTCAAATTTCTTTTTTATTTGAAAGTACAATCCTTCCGGTTAAAAATGGAAAATAATTTCATTCAAATGGCTGCCTCAGCTGGCCATGCAGTAGCCTACACGATCGGTCCAATTTTTAAGCACATTATCGATTGTGTGCAGCTGTATTTCACCAGTGGCTTCACGAATATTGTTCTTTAAAGCGTCAATTGTCTCTGGCTTGTTGGCGTAACACTTATCTTTGACGGCACCGCACAAATAATAGTCCAACGGTGTCAAATCGCAGCTCCGAGGTGGCCAAACGACATCAACTCTGCGGCTGATAATGCGATCTTCAAAAACAGGGCGCAAAACATCGAGTGTAGCTTCGGCTGTGTGGCAAGTAGCGCCGTCCTGTTGAAATGTTGCTAATATCCTCCTCTTCAATTTTTGTAAACAAAAATTCCTTCAACATGGCCCGATAACGATCGCCATTGACTGTAACGGCCACTCCTTGCTCATTTTCGAAGAAAAATTATGCCTCTGGACCAAAATCCGCACCAAAAAGTGCCCGTCTTGGGTGTATCGGCTTTTCAATGTATGCGTGCGGGTTTTCTGTGCCCCAAATGCGACAATTATGCTTGTTTACATACCCGCCAAGATCAAAATGAGCTTCATCTAAAAAGATGATTTTTTTTTTGCAAAATCAGCATCTTCTGTAAGGCGATCGCAGGCTCAGATTCCCAGCGTTGTTCAAGCTTATACACAACCATATTCGTTCAGCGGAAGGATAAAACTAATTATCTGTCACATCAGACATGAGTTAAGTGTATTGCATTTTGATCTTAAATGCCTTTCTTGGCAACACAACGATTAGTAAATCGTGTTTTGGGCGTTTATTAAGAAACATTAGGGATTCCGCGCTAAAAGAATAGTCAATTTTTTTTGGGCCAAGAACAAGTAAAGTCAATTTGTGATAACCTGTACTGAGGTGAAACGTTTTCTAGTAAGAGCCATTCACATCAGTAACTTTCCAGCGACAGTTTTCTAAATAGTTTTTAACTGGTCTTGCAAAATTTGATGGGGCGTTGTCACGGCTTTATGTATGTGCGCATATTACAAGCATTTTTAGGCCAATAATAGCTTTAAATAAATTTGTAATGAATGTACATTAGATTCGTCGTTGATTTTGTACTTCGTGTTCTCGTAATGAATACAATTTTTATTGCCAGTGAAAAACTGAAATTGTTTTATTGCATTCGGGCAGTATTTCGGACATGAAACGTCATCTTTCAATGTCTCTCGTCATCAGCTTTCTTTCGTTTGGATGAAACCTGCTGTTTGCAAAGGTTTAAAATAGCTGCTTGTGTGCCTTCCAACAACTTTGCGAGTTCTCTTTGAACTCCAGCTTCTAGAGCATTACTTTCGAATTTCTTGACCTGAGCGATCTTGATATTTTGTTTCAAAATAACCACTTCAAAGCCGCACAAACAATATCTCGCACATTGATATCGTTAGGTTATATACAGGATGAGCTTCGGAAAGCAAGCTATGTGCTTTTGCTGTTTTTTTTTTTTTAATAAGCAACTCCGCTGTTGTATGTTAGAAGACACCCGCCTACCAACCAAGAGGTCCTCAGTTCAATCTCAGGCCAGACCATCTGAAAATTTTCAACAGTGGTGTCACCTCATAAAATTAGCTAGCGATACTGTTATGAGTGAGTATTACGCAATGAAAAACTCCTCTTTCTAGTGCATCCTTTCAATGAGTCCAAAAATAGAATCGGGTGCAGCTTATCGATTGAGAGATGTCCTCCTTGTTCCTCTTGGGATGTTGCTGGAATTATGTGTGTATGTATGTAAACAACGCATATGTATGTATGTATGTTGGCATTCGACACTTGTAAAGAAAAATAAACTCGATGATTAGTTACACTATTTTGTTCAGTTATCGAATGAAAATAAATGGCGGATATTTTCATTCCAAAATACCATTTGAATTATTTAAAACTCAAATCAGGGGAAAAAGTTGTGAATCCCCCTACTTCTTTTGTGAATCCCACTTTTGAAGTTATATACCGAATATTTTTAACAAACCTCGTATAAAAAAAGCTCTTTGTCTGTAGTAGTGTTGTACTGCTCTTAAAATGCAGTTAGGCTTAATGGCTTGCTTAGTTTTGTTCACTTAAGTTAACTAGTTCACTAAATTAGTTCAATGCTCATATTGGCGTTTTCATCTCAACTCAGTTTGATTGTCTGAAGTTGGATTCACCCATTCGGTAGGGACAAAAAACTAACTATGCAGTAACTACATTTTTTTTATTATATAAGACCAGCATCCAGGGGATGGCCCCTACTCATGCAGTGCATTGTGCTGGTACTAGGAAAATAGGTTATTGGAAGGAAGACAGAGGGAGTAGTGTTTATGGACGTTAGATTTAAATTTACTAATGTCGTAAATGACAGGAAATACTTTCGCTGGAAGATTATTCCACAACCGAACAGTGCGACCAAAGAACGAATTCTCCCTATAATGCGTTGCGCGATTTACTGGACAATCAACTAGAAAGGGATGCGCTCTACGAGAAATACGAGTACAACGTAAAAGTATATGATTTTTAGGTATTAATTCCTTAATTTCGTTAGAACATATTCCGTTATAGTACCGATGGAACAATGAAACACATTTCGACGGTGCTCCAATGAATCGATAGGGTTGGCTACCCTACCGTCATTGATGAGCATCTTCGCCATCTCCTGTATGCGGTCGAGAAGTTCAAAAATAGACTTTGAAGCACCGGCCCATACATGAGAGTTGTATTCCATTTTGGGTCGGATATAGATCTTGTAAATATTAAGGAGATCAGATGGAGTGAAGTATTTCTTGCACCGTCTCAAAAAACCAAGGCACTTGAATGCTTCTTTTGACACTTGAAGTATGTGATCATTCCAACGAACGTCACAGTGAATTCTCATGACCAGAACATCAAGAGCATCTGATTCCTCAATATCCACATTACCCATTGACACAGATGACAGCACACCATCACGTCTGTGTGTTAAAAAACAACATTGAGTCTTACGTGCATTAAAATCGACCCTGTTCGCACGACCCCACTCGGAGACCTTCATCAGGTCACTTGTGAGTGTGACGTTCATATTCATCCTTCTTGCCCCAACCACCAAAAGCCTCGGTCTACGATCAAAAGAATATGAGGGACAAATGTTGCTGTCATCCGCAAAAGAGTAGGAGGTAGGATTAGAAGTGAGAAGAAGAAAGTCTTTAAGAAATATTAGAAAACGGGTAGGAGAGAGAACAGATCCTTGCGTCGGATGAGACCCCATCTATAACCACTCTTATGGAGCGATCTTTGAGAAAACTGGATATAAATCGAGAGAAGTGACAACCGACACCAAAAGTATTAAGTTTCGACATGAGGCTCTCACTTCGTGCCAAAGTCTATCAAACGCTATCGTTGGACTCCAGATATCCCACAAGGTGGTGATTAATCATACTTTCCATAACCTTGGAGAATACGGAACAAACTGCTATTGGACGGTAGTCCTTAGGGTTACTAGCCTCGTCCTTTTTGGAGATTGGCGTTACATTAGCAACCTTCCAGCAAAATGGAAAAATACCGGCGCAATATTATGCACTGAAAAGGTGAGCTAATGCAGGCGCAAGCGTCGAAGAGCACAAATTTTTCCTCTACATCCTTAAATGTAATTGTGTTATATTCGTTTCAATTAGATAAGAATTCAAATTTGTATTGTCTTTTTGATTTATTAGTCTTTTCGTTAGACAAACAATTATAAAAAAATATTTTTTTACAAAAACGTCTTAATAACTGTAAACAATTAAGCTTTTATTTCACTTAACGTCACTATAACTTCTAATGATTATAATCATCATAAAAATAATTATTTTTCCTTCTGTTCCTGCAACAATATTTGCTAATTTGAATACCTTTCTTCAACATTTTTGTTGTTCGAATTTCACAAAGTTAATCTACTAACAACCGTTTGAAATATTTGCTCATTAAGTCGTATAACTTGATGACACATCCAGTACAACCAACCGCATTGTGCCATCCATCATGTTATGCCATAAAGTACGAATATAAGGGGAAAACAATTAAAAAAATAAGTAATTACAGCTTAGAAGGGAATTACAGTAATAGAAAAACGATTTCTGTGTTTTTTTTTTAATTCCTAATAATTACACTGTGCTACAAAAAAAAAAACATAAATAATATATTTAAAAAACTACTTCATGTGGATTGTGGTGGCAGTTGAAGAGATCACAAATCAGATACATTATTATTATTATTCTTAGTATAGGTATACACCGTTTTATAAAATGATAAAATATTACACAGTAATACAAAACAAAATAAATATATGGGAAGTAAAAGCATTTTTTTGTAAGGCTTTTTCAGATATAACAAGAATCGTTTTTGAAATTTGCCAATTAGTTTTTTATTGTACTGTACAAAAGCTACCAGAGATATAGTATCTCTGCCAGTTTATTGCTATTTTCTTTCGTAAATTTACAAAAATATATAACAAAACGAGTTTCAATTTTTTTACTGTCGCTGCCATTTTTATAATTCCAATATAGGTTCCAATCTTTTCATTATCGCTGCTTAATTTATAACAAAATGGATTCAAATCTTACTGTTGTCGTTGCTTTAATTATAATAAATTGTGCTCCAATCTTTAAACTATAGCTGCTCAATTTATAACAAAACGGGCACCACTGCTGAAGTTATAACAAAACGTACTTCAGTCCGCTTACTATTGCTGCTTAACTTATATCAAAATGGGATTCAATCCTTCTTCTATCGCTGCTTAATTTGTAACAAAACGAGCCTCAATTTTTCTGCTTTTGTTGCCCTATAACAAAACGGGCTCCAATCTTTTCACTAACGCTGTTTAATCTACCACAAAACGTACTCAAATCTTACTGCTATCGCTCCTTTATTTATAACAAAATAGACTCCATTCCTTCTACTATCGCTGCTTAATTTAAAAAAAAAACAGCCCCCAATCTTCCTTTAATTTGATATACAATAACGACATTATAAACCTAAACTCTTAAACTTAAGCCTACAAGTAATAATCAAGACGACATAGACAAGGTTAATTTTTTTGATTGTCTCGTGAGCTGAAATTCGCGTGACACAATTTTTTTTAAAGAAAACGTTTTAGAATGTCCATAAATGTTGTGCAATATATTTAGATCAGGAGTTTGTGGAGGGTGTTTCAGTTTATTTTGAATATTTTTTGGTGGCCATTCAAAATGGGTATTTTGATCTTTATTTTTATCAACAAATTATCTTTAACCATGAGCCACATTTCTGGATGAATGGGTACCAACAAAGAAAATAGCAAAATTTGGAACGTTACCAATCCATATAAGAACCTAGAACGTCTAATAATGCATATCAAAAAAGTCACGATTTAATGTGATTTTGGGCTGGCGGCGTCATTGGTCCATATTTCTAAGCGAACGACGTTGGCTAGTACATGTAAATTGGATAATATGGACAGAAATGACATGTGGTTTCAACAGAACGACGCAACGTGCCATACAGCTCATGCTGCATTGGACGTTCTGCATAAGCATTTTGAGTTTATTGTCATTTTAGGTTTAGGTGATATAAACTGGCTATTGAAATTGTGCGATTTGAACCCTCTGGACTTTTTCTTAAATTGCAGGTCTGTGCGACTAATTCGCAATCAACAGCGGCCCTCAACGTAACCCATATCATCAGTCAAATTCTGCTTGATTTATGCGATAATTAAAATCAAAAGTAGAAAGCTTCATTAAACGTTTCTCTTCTCTTTAATTTTATAAGACTTGGTATGTATTTTGCGAAGTTTAAAAACTCACCATTAGATCTGCCTTAACGTAACGCTGTAACCGGTTCGTAACAAACCATCTTTATGGTCAACACTATTTAATGAGTGGCTGCATACCATAACGCCACATACTGGTATTGTGGTGGCAAAAAACAATTTTTTGACAATGATTTTTTTTAATCTAATGATGCTCTTCTATATAGAAGTTTTTGACTAAGAAAAATCCTTTATTTGTTTTAGAAAAAAGTACAGTGAAAATTTTCATGCAACTCAGTAGCAAATGCGTATAAGATATTTTCACTGTTAACATTTTTTAGTGCTGTTTTTGTTGAAATATAGCACCTTCGTATTAATTTAAAAAATTATTTAGATTGCGTATGTATAGCGTCTTATAAAGTTAAGCATTTGCAGTGTTGCAAGGCAAAAGGGTAGACGGAGCTCCATTATCCAACTGGTACCAAATGAAGTCTGAGGGTTTATTCTTTGGACTTAACTAAATAAATCAACCGACTTTCATCGATTGCAGAACAAGATTATAAATTAAAAAAAAACCCTTTTGCTGTAATAGCTAGTTTTGTATGCAAAAATATCGATTTGACGTGTATGGGTGGTGAGCAATGGGCGTGAACAATTATATTGAAACTTGGCATGCATCTTTTGTTTATTCTAGAAAAGGCATGTAACAAATTTAAGGACTTTTGCCAAAAACTCGATTTGGATTGTATGGGCGGCCAATTTTGATGAAATCCATCTTAATATAAACAATAGAATGCTCAGTGCCAACTTTCAATGATTTAGCACCACCGCTTATGTTTTTTTTGCACAAAAATTTATGAAGCACTGTGCGACAATTGGTCAGGGTGTACTGTGGTACATACATATAGGATACAAACGATGTATCGATGTATAGAAAACATCGATGCATCGTTCATAAACATCGATGTTAATTGATAGCCAAATTGAAAAACATTGACATCGTTCTGTGTACACTTTTGTTTATTTTATTAAATTTTCTACGTTGTTTGGTTCAACTACCCGGTGCTGTATTTGAGCGACATTGTCCCTATGATATTTTCATAAATGAATAATTTCATTAGTGAATCCTTGTGACAATGACACAAAAACACAGGGAATTCTGTTTGACAACGTCATTGGATGTCACTATAATAAAGAACACTGAAATTTAGCGACATTGCTATGAACCGACTACATGCTGAAATTTAGCGACATTGTCTGCTATGAACCGGCTATATGCTGAAATTTAGCGACATTATATTTTATGAGTCGACTATATGTTTAACTATGCAGAATTTTGTCTGCTACCACGTCAACGAACAAAGCACTAATAATTCTCAGTGATATTGTCTTAAAATCAACCTCTGTCATATATGTAAACTTGGACAATTATTTAAAAAGTCATGTAAGACACCTGAGAAAATTCATCGTGTGTCAATAAGAATTTACCATTGTCAGCGTTTGTCACTATGATTCACCATGACGTTCGCAAACGGGTAGTTGTTATTTACGGTGTTAAAATGTTTCGCCGATGCACTGGTTTAGGTTTCATATTTAGTTATAAAATGATAGAAAAATAAAACATTGGGAAAAGATCGATGAATCGGTTTTATTATCGATGTTTATCGTAAATACATCGAAGTTTTTAAGAACGATGTTGCATACCTAATTCTAACGTTAGACTTATACGTTGCCTGACCACTGCAGTGTATTTCAGACGGAGGTCATGGCCATACTGAAGGCTGCACAAGCTTGTTGAGTGACAGGATTTTTCTTATATATTCGGGCAGACATGTTGCAATCAAATCCCTCACGAGCGTAACCTCGATGTCTATCCTAGCCAATAATGCCGGTGGTTTCTCATGCGCCATAACAGTAATCGTACATATTAATTAAAGTTTGGTTTTGTTACAGCTATGCTTAGGGTTATGAGCTTACGTTAAGTCGCGTCCAATTGAGTCTTTAATAAAAGCTAATCATAACAAACACGAGACATTTCACATGCTTTTGTCTATGCCCAGAAAAAAGTGTGTTGAAAACATTGTCGTTTTTACTTGTTATTCTTTAGCTCCCAACTGACAACGCATCATACACAAATTTGTTTTAAAATGTTGAATATTGTTCTGTATTTTACATTTTTTTTTATTGAAAATTTTATTAACAAAATATAACTACAAACAGATATTCATTACTCGTTCAATTTATCAATAGTAAATTTAGACAATACGAGTATATATATTTAACCAAATATGTTTTTTTTTTTTCTGAAAAATCTTGAAATGTTTTTTTTTTATTTTAACTTATACTTTTACGTTCTAATCGGAACATAAAAACCAATTACAAGCAATTAAAATAAAAATATAAATACTCGTAAAAAAGAAAAACTGGGGCAAATAAAGAAAATTGTTTGTTGTTCTATAATAAAGCCACTGTAGTCGTATTTAGTTTCGTAACGAGACAATAAAATAAATTTATCTTTTTTATTTTGCTTTTTGGTTTATTTCGTTTTCTTTTTTTTAATTAATTTTTAATTAAATTTCATTGTCACCAAGTAAAATGCAGTTTTTTGTTTGTTTGTTTGTTTGTCGATTTGCTGCTGCTCAAAATTCGATATAAGTCGACATAATGCGGTATTACAATTAAATGTGAAATAAATTTACACAAAAAAAAAAAAAAAAAAAATGGGAAAAAATAGTTTTGAAGAAAAAAAAAAACGTTTAAAATAGCAGTTTCCCAAGGCATGAGAATTCCATATTCGAAAGCATTTCACAAATTTATTTATATTTAACAGCAAGAAGACGGCGAGCAGAATGAAATTAACGTCATGCTTGGAAAAGTTTTTTTCTTTCTTTCTTTTCGTTTAACGATTTGCCTGCCGTTGTGAAACATGTTTAAACTGCATAACGTAAAACGGTATGTAATTCTTTTTGAATGCGTTAATTTCTTTAACGGAACGGCAAACAGACACACAGACAAACGAACAATGGGAGAAATACAAAAGCGCAATTAAAAATTATTTGTATGAGTAATTGGTTCATAGTAATAATAATGCATATTCGCATTGCATTTATGCTCATACTGACCCCTCTCCCATATATAGATTCATATGAGTGTAATAAAAAATTAAGCACACACTTACCGTTAAATTGCATGCGATAATAAAAGAAAAATACAGTGGCATCTATTCTAATAGGATAAAAAAGTGATATTGATAAAGAAGAACAAGTAAAAAATATTTAAATGCACTTTAATTTCAAAAAAATTGCAGATGTATAGGGCGGGCAATTTAAAGGTTTAAATTTGAACCAGCGGTTATTTCGAATCACAAAATTCAGTGTATTACCTTCACTGAACAAAATGAATCGATTTACGATTGAGCAACGTTGGGATTTATTGTAAATTTTTCATCATTTAAAATCATCTTTTCGGATGAAGCCCATTTTCATCTTGGAGGGTACATTAATAAGCAAAATTGCCGCATTTGGGGCTCAAAAAAACAAAAGGCGGTCTTACAGAAGTCAATGCAGACATTACGAGTGACTGTTTGGTGCGGCTTGTGGAGCGGAGGCATCATTGGCCCAGATCAGATCTGAAATTCTAATGGTGGATACGTCTCGCATTAGCACCCTGTGCCTCCCTATGCATTTTCTTCTATATCTATCAAGAACCATACTCTCACTTAATATGTGTTCCACCGTCTCTAATGCCTGCAAGCATAGTCTACAAACGTCTTCATCTGGAATTGCCATCTTCCTCAAATGCGCCCTCATTTCACAATGGCCGGTAACAAAATCCATTTGAATTTGATCCACGTACGTGATTGTTATCCTCTTCAAACACGCTCTCAGTCCACAGTAGCTCGTAAGAAAATCTGTAAAGAGTTTCACGCCCAAATTCCGGACTGATCATCGCCTTAGCGCGCCTTAGTTGCCAATTCCTGATTAGATTGAAGATAGTATTAAGCAGTACCGTACGACAAACAAAATATTAGTGATCTTACCCCTGAGTCTCCTGCCCAGATTATCTCTACAAATATGGCAATGCGTACGATCTCAGCCTGGAAGGGAATCTCGCCGGTCCCGAACTTCAACCCCGAATCTCCTGCCGTATCCAAGGGCTTAAAATCCAGGATCTAAAATGTTTTTTCGTACAGCCTGCGTAAAATGGACAGACTCACCGACGCATTCTGGGGCTCTTGAGTGAAAAACTGTAGCCAAACATGCCATCATAAGGGTGACATACATACATAGATGTAAAGTGGTCAGGCGAGACACTGTACCCTGCCTAATTTAATTATAGTTGTACCTTCCTTAGCCTTATAAGCTATAATGGGTCCATAGCTAATGGTCCAACCACTGTTCTCTAAATAGTTTTTTAATGGTCTTTAAACATGTGGTCGAGCTTGTCATGATGGAATATTAAGACTTCATTTCCTTTCGCATATTTCGGGCATTATGATCCACAGATCCACTCCTGTAAACGTCTGGCCTGACTTTAGTAGCTTATAATAAATAGGACCTTTCTGATTGTACCAAATACAGAGCATTGGCTCAGCATCATATATACGGTCCGCCAAATAATTTTTTTGTTTTGAAAATGCTACAAAAAAAAAAAAAAAAAAAAAAAAAAAACTACTGAATATTTTCTCAAATTTCTTTTTTTATTTGAAATTACAATCCTTCTGGTTAATAATGGAAAATAATTTCATTCAAATGGCTGTCTCGGCTGGCCATGCAGTAGCCTACACGATCGGTTCAATTTTTAAGCACATTATCGATTGTGTGTGGCTGTATTTCACCAATGGCTTCACGAATATTGTCCTTTAAAGCGCCAATTGTCTCTGGCTTGTCGGCGTAACACTTATCTTTGACTGCACCCCACAAATAATAGTCCAACGGTGTCAAATCGCAGCTCCGAGGTGGCCAAACGACATCAGCTCTGCGGCTGATAATGCGATCTTCAAAAACAGGGCGTAAAACATCGAGTGTAGCTTCGGCTGTGTGGCACGTAGCGCCGTCCTGTTGAAACCAAATGTTGCTAATATCCAAATGCGACAATTTGGCTTGTTTACATACCCGCCAAGATCAAAAAGAGCTTTATCTGAAAAAATGATTTTTTTTTTTTGGCAAAATCGTCAACTTCTGTAAGTCGATCGCAGGCCCACTTAGCGAAGCGTATACATAACCATATTCGTTCAGCGGAAGGATAAAACTAATTATCTGTCAAATCAGACATGGGGTAAGTGTTACCATTCACGAAATAAGCACTAGTTGAAAAGAAAAAAGTTAGATGCTGGACCCTATATATTCAGCTTTGGCGTTGATGGCTGGTCGGCTGGGCTCCTGCTGTAATGGCTTCATTTTTCATTGCATCCTTTCACCGTTTCTAGACTTAACACGTGGTGGACCAAATTTCTTTGCTTGCAATTTGCTATCGTTTTGAATTTGCTATTTGAGTGGTTTATAATGATTTTGCAGATTTTTCTTTAATTTAACATTTTTAATTAATCAATACAATTAATTGTCCACCACCGAACATTTGTTTTTGGCTGATATGTGGGGTCTTTGTCTTACGTATCAAAATCATTACTACCGAATTGTACAAGCAATCTCTTGCACATGGAATTCGATTGAACCCATTCAAGATAAGTTTTGGTGGACAATCGAATTGCTGCAGCTTTTTTTTTAAATTGAATAAGTGAAGCAAATGAAGTCATTATCAGGCACTATTTCAATTCGACACTATTTTGTTCAATCACTAAGTGAGAATTAATAACAGATATTTACCCTCCAAAATGCCATATAATACGCGTAAAACATGTGAAAAAGATACTCCATCTGTTGTGAATTTCGCATACACCCAGGTGTATGTAACATTGTATGTATGTATGTATTAAATTAACAAATCTTTTATTTTATTTTCAGGTATGTTTTAAATTTACTTACAATAATTGACACCATTTTCACACATGTAAGTAGTTTTTATTAATTTTTCTTTGCTACATATTTCATATGATTTTTTTTTAAGTTAACAATCTTAAGTACTTTAAGAATGGAAAATTCCTCCATTTATTATAAAAATAATCAAAGTATTTCTTTAAGTGTATTTAAAGGCGCGTTTTTTGAATAAAAATTATAGAAATAAAATACATATTTGCATAAGTATGTAACCCTGCTAAGCAGCCACACTGTTTAACAAAGAAAAGTCATCATTGTAACCCATATTTATAATGACGTCAAAGTCTGTTTTTGTTATAGTCCTTTCTTTAGAGAATTTACTTTTTAAAAACGCTTATGTTTTGTTTCCCGCATATTATTTCTTTACTTAAAGTATGTACGAGTATTTGAAATTATGACTTAAGCTTTGGTTTTTTCTTTTACTTTTATACAATTAAGGCCTATTTAAATTGGCAAATCACTTAAAACCATTCATTCACTTAAACATTCATTTACTCATTTGTTCATTCACGCTTTTATTTATCTTTTACAAACATTACTATGGCCAACAACAATAGCTATAACTCTTTACTACTCTAACGGGTTCAATAGCCTGCTGTTTAAATAACAACAATACTAATAACAAAAATAATAACTACATTTGTTATTGTTTTTTATTAATACACTTACTCTCTCTTTTTCTCTCTCTCCGGTTTTTGTTTTTATTTACTTTTTAATTTATGTTGTTACTACTGTCCATATAATTTGCTTGTTTTATATGATTTGGATTGTTGTTATTGCTATTAACGCCCTAAATGCAAAGAGAATATGCCATTAAAAGAAAAAAAAAAATGGATAAACAACAAAGATTATTGACTTGAAATGTATTACCACTGACTGTATTCGTATGGCTATGTATGTATGTTTGATTATTTACATATACATTTATTCGTTTTGTGGTCATAAACATTTTTTTCTGTGAATTTTAATTTGTGGGTTGGTAAGCAATTTGCGATTATTTTTATTTATAGTCGTATCGCTAGTCGCATACTCTTATTGTTTTTGCTTTTAATTCAATTGTTTTGTTTTTGTTCTTTAGGATTCTGTGATTTTGTTTTTTTTTATATATATAAGATAAAAATATATGGAGCTTTTGTATAAAAACCTAAAAATCCATATGCATTGTAAAAATTAACATTTTTTATGGGTTTTTTCAGTGCTATAAACTTGGTAAATATACCTCTAATCAATACTAGAAAATACGTGATTCTATCATACCTATAAGGGGTGTTCTTTATTTTCTTTTTTAATTTGATAACTATTTTTTAAATTTTTTAGCACCAACAGAAAATAAATAAAAATCCCTAATGATGCTTTTTAACTCTCCATTGGTGTGAGTATCACATATATATACATACATAAATAATAAATTCTATGTATGTGTTTGTGTGGGGATATATAATAAACAGTCAAAAATAGTAATGTTAACTTGTCAAGTTTAAAATTGTTTAGTATTTTTCCTTAAATTTTGAACGCAAAAACAAAATTATAAAGACGGATTCCGCCTCAAGTGACATACATACATATAATGTACATATTTCTATCTACTGTGTAGATTCTACAGTAATACATCTATATATCTATATATATATGTATAAAATAGGACTATAAAATGTGTTGTAATTGAAATTCTCTGAAATGCGTCAACCGCATTTATTACGTAAGCCCTTAAACGAAAGGTGAAGTTAAGTTTATTCCAAGGTTTTTATGTATATGCGGTTTTTGTAGGTCCATTGGTTTGTGAGTCATTGTCGTTAGAGAGAACCCCTTTGTATTGCATAAGTTTTACTTGAATACGACATTTGTTACAGCATTTAAACTTTGTATGAGTTAGAAAATTTTTTAAAATTTGGCCAAATCACGATGTGGTCAATACGAATCGTCGGTGCAAAAGTGGGCTGAATTGGATAAGTGGGAGCAGCATCTCCCTTACAAAGTAAACACTGATTTTAGTGTACCTTTGGAACGGCAATAGTGGAAGATTTTGAAGTATTCAAATAATTTTATGGTCAATATGAATTATTACTCAAAAAATGTGCGGAATTTGATAAATGGGTGTGGTTTATCTTGAAAACGGTTATAGCCAAAGTTTCTGAATTTGGTTTAAATAACTTCGAAGTCAACGCAAATCATCAGTTAAAAAGTGGTCGTTATTGGATAAGTAGGGTTGACATCACACATACATAGTAAGAGCATTCATTTTTATTTAACAGTAGACGGTAATAGTAGAAATTTCTTCATTTGGTGCAAATAACGTCGTGGACAATACATTGACTTTTATATATCTTTGGAACGGCAATAGTGGAGGTTCTGAATTTGGTCTAAATAAATACGTAGGCAATACACATCATCAGTCAAAATACGCGCGCAGCTGAATAAGTGGGTGTGGCACCTCCCATTCAAAGAAAATATTGAGCTTTATATGTATATCTAGAGAACGGTTAGAATGGCAGTTTCTGAACTTGGTCCTTTAAATTTTTCTTATGAGGAATGCATTTTATAGTTATACAACACAAATGCTCCCAGCAACGCGGGAATTGTTACTCTAGTTCACATATAATTTCAAAATGTTAAAAAAGCCTTTAAGACGAATTGTATACATTTTTGTAATTTATTTTATATGCCATAGAATCATTTAGTTTTTCATAAATATAGTTGTATGGGGGGTATCATGCTATCGGCCTTGACCCGTTATCACTTTCATGCCTTAAAATTGATGCAGTTTTTCTATAAAATAATGCTCATACGGTTAATGACTTAAATGATTTTTAATTTAAGCGTTTTTTTATTAAAAAATATGCATTTTACGCGAAAACGTTGACCCTGAAAATTCATTCACGTCTTTTTTATTTTCGTTCTCACTCTGTCTCACTCTCTCTGTTTCTCCTAACTTCAACTTTCGTGGTTGTGCATTTGGTAGTTGTTATTTTCTAAGCTCCCCCTAAAAAAAGAAACTAGAACCAATAGAGCAAACAAAATACTCGAGTGATACCTTTTTTATAGTTCAAATGGCCTTGAGCTTTGGACAATAAATACGATGTTATGATGTGACGGTGAAGATGTGTAATGAAGATGCTAATAATGATGTTGTTCATAATGAAGAAGAGAAAAATGGTGATTATAATTAAAAAGGCTATAGTGACAACGTATGGTGTGGTGTGACGCGCTACTAAAACAACGTGTTACAAAAACACAAAAAAAAACAAAGCAGGCCCTTGTTTTAGGAGAACTTTAATTGAAACGAAAAAATGAAACATGGAATGTAATTGAATGCTTGGAATAAGTTGTAAGCTTTACTTTTCAGTGTTTTCTTACTGCTCATTTATTTAAACGGCGAACAGCTTGAATGTGGAATGAAATGAAACGGTATGGAAAGAAGCTTAAGAGAATTGAATAGAAAGCTTTTTCAAGTTTTTGTTTTTATTATGAACACAAGGGGTAGTAAGACAAAATGAAAATATTTTTAGGAGAAATTTAGAGAAACTTTTGTTTTCGAAAAATAAATTCGATTTTTTAAGGCTGCCATATCAAACTAAGTGTTGGTTTTCCGCATTACTTTGTTAAGCGTTTAACAGCGCTTTCAAATTGTACAATTGTGGTTAATTTACATTTTGGCGCGCTTTTTATTTGTTTGGAAAATATAAAAGAAGGGCATAATTTGTAATAACAGAGAGCAAGAGAGAGAGAAAAAGCAAAATGGAGAGTAATAGAGACCTGCTCTCCTGATTTCTTTCATGTAAAATTTAAATTAAGCTCCAGTTTCATAGATTATTTGTCATAAGTATTTTTTCGTTGTGTACAATATATTGCCTTTCAAAATCTATTATATTTTTTGTTGTCGTTGTTGTGCTAGTCGTCGTCAATCGTGGTAATGTAGAACAAAATCCTTCCTACAAATATCCTTCTCGCATAGCAGAACAAAAACAGTAACACCAACAACAACAACAAAGTTAGGGCATAACAAAACAAGTCTGCATAACATTCGTATGTTCGTTGTTGTTTTTTGTTTGTTTGTTATTGTGTGTGTTTTTATAACAACAAAAGAGCATTTAATTCAGTTGTTTACCGTTAGTTTAACTCTGCTGACCGTTGAAACATGTAACGGAATATCAAATAAAATTTGATAACGTGTAGCAACGGATGTGTGTGTTTGAAAATATTGAAAAAAAAAGAACTTAAAATAATAATTAAAATTAAAATATTGCAAAAATGTTTAAAATATTAAAAAATTGAAAAAATAATAATAAATTTTATTTTTTTTTTATAATAAAATAAAAAAATATGAAAGAAAAAAATCGAAAATGTGCTGAAAAAATAAGAAAAAAATCTTGTTTAACTCAAAACTTGTTTTAAAGGAAGATAGCCAACAAAAAAAACTTGTGCCACATTTACAGAAAAAAAAAAAGAAATATATATACTCGATATATATATACTTTTACGCAACATTCTTTCTCTATTTTTATTTTTCCCTTTCTTCAATCTTGAACAGCAACAACTTTTCGTAATACTACGACTACTATTACAGCGTCTGTACTTAATTTATATGAATTTCTTAACTCTTCTGTCATTTTTATCAGTTTTATCTATTCTTATCACTACTGTTTACAAAAATATTTAACATTTTTTATCCTTTTCATTATTGTGGCCTTTAAAGCTGTCTTCGGGTTTAAGTTATTTATTCTTCTGCATTTATTTCAATGGCTGAATAAACGAAATCACAACAAGTTCTACAAGTCCAGTCTACTTGAAGTTTTATGGTATTTTTAACATCCACCAACAACTACAAAAATAAAAGAAAACATTTTTTTATCAATATCACCATCAGCATCAGTTGATCGGCACTATTTTTTTATTGCTGTTATTTTTATTCTGTTTAAATTTAATTTTATGATAAAATAGTTAAAGTTTATTTATATTTTGTATATAAAGGTGTGTTCATTCTCCTAATACTACTTCATACCACAGACACATTTTTTGTTTTTAATTTTGTTTTTAAGACTAAGTTTTGCAAAAGCACACAGGGATTGATCCGTACAGAAATGGAAAGCTGCTCTGTTTAGTGACGAATCAAACTCCAATATAGTAATGAGTATAGTGAGAAGTTATATACAAGTACACCTAGTAAAAGTTTTGAACCACGCAATTGTAAAAATCATTTTAAGCATGGGAAAGGCAAGGTAATGGTGTTGACTTGCTTTTCAGCAAATGGGGTAGGATCATTTGCGCAAAAACATCTTAGAAACGAAAATGATTCTATATGTTAAGTGGGTGATAATGGTGATAATGTGATAATGTTTTTGTTGATTTTTGAAAAAAATGTTGAGATAAAGTAATATATTTTATATAAATGTAAATAAATTACCGAAAAACTTTTTTTTTCAAATGAAATACTATAAAAAGTATAGGGCATGTTGCTTGTGTTTTGCACAAAACTGTAATTCCATGGATTTGAATGTTTCTGGCCTGATGACATCTTTTGATTGATCTGAACGTATGGTGTCATTTGATACTGGTGCACTATAGTAAGAGTATTTATTTTTTATTTATTTATTTTTTTCGGTAATGGTTGCAATCAGCAAATCTGGTTGTCAGCTCTCAATGACTGTCAAAAATCAAATCAAGTAGACGTAAGGGGTGTCTTTTATAGAGGTATAGAACTTTAAGTTGCAATAAAACAACGATGGATTATTCGATTGACATGAATTTTATTTATCCGAAAGATAATCTTGTGGCATTACATTTTAAATATGATTTCTGGCATATGACTGCCACGGCTGGCGCGGATGTAGTCTAATCTGGAAGTCCAATTTTCGATGACTTTTTCCAACATTTGTGGCCGTATACCGGCAATAACACGGCGAATGTTGTCTTCCAAATGGTCAAGCGTTTGCGGCTTTACCGCATAGACCAATGACTTTACATAGCCCCACAGAAAGTAGTCTAGCGGTGTTAAATCACAAGATCTTGGAGGCCAATTCACAGGGACAAAACGTGAAATTAGGCGGTCACCAAACGTGTCTTTCAATAAATCTATTGTGACACGAGCTGTGTGACATGTTGCGCCGTCTTGTTGAAACTACATCTCCTAGACATCATGGTTATTCAATTCAGGAATGAAAAAGTTTGTAATCATGGCTCTATACCGATCACCATTGACTGTAACGTTCTGGCCACCAACGTTTTTGAAAAAGTACGGACCAATGATTCCACCAGCCCATAAAGCGCACCAAACAGTCAGTTTTTCTGGATGTAACGGTGTTTCCACATACACTTGAGGATTACCTTCACTCCAAATGCGGCAGTTTTGTTTGTTGACGTAGTCATTCAATCAGAAGTGCGCTTCATCGCTAAACAAAATTCGCTTATGAAAATTGAAAAAAAAATTCACTTATGAGAAATGAAAATTGCACTATTTGCAAGCGTTGTTCAGGCGTGAATCTATTCATCATGAATTGCCAAACCAAACTGAGAATAAATCACTTGATAGCTGTTAAATCGGTCGCCATCTTGAAAAGTAATGCCAACTTAAAGTTCTATACCTCTATAAAAAACACGCATTAGCTTGCTTACTAGTACAGTAATAGATAACAGTGTTGCGTTAAAAGTTGCTGCTTCAAATACAAAAAATCAAGGAACTATCAATCTGCAATATTAAATAGATACCAACCGTATTTGGATTATTTGAATCATTAGAAGATGACCCTAAAGGTTTTAGCTTTACGTGCCATAAGTTAGATGTGAATAAGAAATAATATTGTATGTTAAGCGCCACACCCAATATATTTTGGTCACAAATTGGGAATGTTTGTGAATTTTGTTATGATTTTGCCATTTTTTCTAATCAGTTCTTAACTACAAAGTAAACATTTAAAAATTAATTAAAAATTTTTAGTGCCCGATAACAAAAACCACAAATTAATTGAAAATTGCTCGTGTGTTATCAAGAAAGTTATTTAAAAAACTTGAGATTTTTACACATGTAGCAGATATTTTTATGTTGTAAGACTTTAAACGAAAGAAGGGATTTTGCTCACCAACTCCAACATATGCTAACAATCTTCCAACAGAAACCCAATACATTTTAACTCATTGATCATAATTTCATATCAATCAGGAGCTGCAGTGGTAGGCCCAGCTTCTTTTCTCATTGCCACTATCATACGTACCACAAACGTTTTTTTTTCTTACAACTTTTAAAATCTAAATATCGTTGGCTTATTGTGTAGGCTGTATTTTTTATTTTCTTTTATTAAAATAAGCAGGCATTTTTTAAAAATTAGTAAACAGCTTTTTGCTCCCGAAGTTAGTTAATAGAAAACTTTCTTTATTTCTCAACATAATTTTCTTAAAGCTCAACAGAAAAACTTTTCCCAGCGACATTTGATAGTTTCGATATCCTGTATACAGTTAAAACTGTATGGTTCCTTAAAATAGTTATCAACAGTAGACTTCATCTGTTTATTTTTGAAAAATCTTTTATTAGTGAGCCATTTTTCAAATTTGGAAATATAAAATAATCCAAAGGAGGTAAATCTAGTGAGTAAGGTTCCTGACAAATTTATTCGAACTTTAATTTACCGCTTTTAGCCATGGCAAAAGTGAATTGTGAACTGGTGGTGAACTGGTTTTTCCTTAATATCATCACTTATTTTGGTTAGTTTTCCTTTTGATGATAATTAATAAAAATTATTCTTAGCTGATCTCAGAAAACAGACCGCCATGATCTTCCCTGCAGATGGAACTGTCTTCGCCTTCTTTGAACACGTTTCCACTCTACTATTTTGACTGTTCCTTTGTTTTAGGTTTGAAGTGGTGGAGCCATTTCTAATCCATAATTACAAATCGACACAAGAACTCGGTTTTATTGCAGTGAAATAACGGTAGAACTAGGGAAATCGGACGGTTATTATTCGACCGATTTTAACCGCTTTTTTTCGTTTTGTCGAATACGATTTTTTCAAAATCTTCGATTTTCGAATTCCAAATAAACCGGTTGAGTTAAATAAGTATAAATTTTATACGTTTGTGTATTTTTTATTGTAAATATGCTCATCGTTTAACTATTTGTATAAATTTAGTTACAATATTACTTTTGTATATATAACAACCGTGAACGTCTCGCAAAGAACGTGCAAACCAAGGTAGATCGAAACAGATATGCACATTTGAGCAACAATAACTTTTTCTCATCTTCTGTAATTAAAGATTGATTTTTATATATGGAGAATGATCAACTAGGCTCATTGAAAGCGGCCCAAAAACGCCGGCTCCGAACGGCAGATATATTAGTTAGTAAAATTTTTCATAGTGTAGATACACATAACCAGTCGAAAGTAATGTTGTGAGTAGTGTTGTGATAGTAGTGTTGTGATAGAAGTGTTGGGATATCGCTGTTGAAAATCGTCAGATGTTGTGGCCTGGCATTGAAACGACGACTTCTTGGTTGGAAGTTGGGTGTCTTACCTAACATACCACAGTGATACACACATTATTAAATAAGCGGTGCATGAATTTACATACAGTGCTGTTCTTGTCGAGGCAGTTAAGGACTCGTATATTACTAATGGATTTATTCAAAGTAAAACATTCAATTCTTGTTATCTTAGGCATCTAAATTATAACTATAATAACAAACCTTTAATTCCATTCCCTACCAAGTAATACAACAACAAAATCGAAATAAGCTCCTTGAGTTGCTGTTCGAAACTTAAGCAACTTTCGGTAGTTTGTGTAATAAACTTTGTTTTTTACGGCCTCCGCACATAGTTGGCATAGTTTTTATTAGATGTTTTTGAATAATTGTTAGTATTGATTGTCACTTTAATTTTAAGGTCACCGCTTATTTTTAAAACGACATGGTCCAGCTCTGTGCTTCATAAATTAATAACAATTTTATTTAAAACAAGAACCGGATAACCTGTTATTTTAATAATTATTAACCGATCAACCGGTTTTTAAAAAATGTCTACTTTTCGAATTATTCGGAACTGTTTTTGAAAAAAGTCGAATAATCGATCTTCCTAACCCGAACGCTATCGAAATATCTTTACTTTGATGTTTTGGTCCACTGCACCCATCTTACAGCTTTTTCCTTTCATAATTTACGGTCAATATGCGACATACAGCACTTCGCACCTTCGGTCAAAGGTCATTTGATACCGTTTTGAGAATCTTCTTAATGTTCTGTAGTGACGACCTCAATTAGTCAGCTACTGCCGGGTGCGTAACATCGTTTAAATTCTATTATACAATAGCTTATAGTCGCTAACACAAGAGTAGAAACTATCTCGGCTTTAATATTCTTTGGACTGAAATCTTCCAACTGATAGTATTTCAATTTCACTCGTTTTTGGTTTACAGAATACCATTCGAGCCTTCTTGCTTTCTTCTCTATTGGAACATAAAACGCTTCGAATTTAATGCACTAAATGCTTAAAAAATAAAAATCACAACTAATATTCATCATACGCACGTGATATAAAATTTGTTTTATTTGAAATTAATAATAATCATACGCCTTCGCATATAAATAATACAAATTCCGCTTTTTTCATTAAGTATGCAGTAGGTCGCACTTGTCACTTTTTTAAAGCTACACGTAGTTAATCCAAAAGCGTTCAGAGAATGAGTATTAGGGTATCTCTTTTGGCAAGCCATGCCCTTTAAAACATTTGAATCCAGAGAGTTTGAAATATGGCTTACAAAGGGCCATATTTCAGGGCAAACAAAAGTTGGTAAATCGTTTTTAGCCTTATCAGCCGTTACAAAATCCCGCTGGAAACTTTACAAATGGGCTTGGAACAGGTAGGGTTTAACCGGTTTCTTGGCAAACTTTAGCCACATTTTTGACCCCCTGCTTCTTTAGTTGTCCGGTGTATACAACCTATTACATTCCAAAATAGATTTTTCTGTAAAAGTTATCAATAAACAACAACATCATCAAAAGACATTTAAATTTGTTACCAAATACTTTTGTAAATCTTTCAACTTCTGAACTTTCGTGTAATATTTATCTTGGAGACCATTATTGTCCACTTCTACAAATGACTTTGCCGTATTTTTGATTTGAAGGCTTTGATGGTGCGATGTTTTATACAGGATGTCCGCCGGGAAGGTATACTACTTTGTTTGCTTATAAATTTTGATTAATGAAAGAGAATGAATCTTTTATTGATAAATGTTTTATTTAATGTCGGCAGTTATAAATGGAATACAATATCGGATAAATGCCCGCCTCTGTTAGCCTCACAAATGCGAGCCCTTTTGGGCACATTTTTCATTACATTCTCACACATTTCACGCGGTATTTCATTAATTTCAACACGAATATTTTGTTTGAGTTGCTCCAGCGTTTCTGGCTTGTTGCATAAACCTTGCTTTTCAGATATCCCCACAAAAAAAAAAGTCCGGAGCAGTCAAATCAGGCGACCGTGGAGGCCAATCAACATCACCATTCCTTGAAATAATTTGTTGTGAAAAGAGGTCCATTGTAATCCTAGCTGTATGCGATGTGGCACCGTCTTGTTGAAACCACATGTTAGTCAAGCCCAAAGCATGCTGTTGTGACGTTAAAAAGTTTTCAATCATATCACGCTATCGCTCCCCCTTGACAGTTACCGTTACGCCGTTTTCAGTTTCAAAGAAGTAAGGTCCAATGATACCTCCCGACCAAATTGCACACCAGATGAATAATTTGATGGTTTCCTATTGCCCAGAACCGACTATTCTGTTTATTCACATAACCATTCAAATGAAAATGAAATTTCAAGTAACTTTCTCATCGTCACAGTAATCGATGATTGATTTTGACAAAATGTTTTAAGATTAAAATACGTTGGTTTACTGAATATTTTTCCATAATAAATTTGCCACTTCTCTACTTCACGACTGCCAAATATGAACTGTCAAGACTAATGTTTACCAAAATGGCGGCAAAACAAAGTAGTATACCTTCGCGACGGACACCCTGTATCTCCAGTTTTCTCAAACAGATTTATACATCTATAGACAAATATGCGACGAATTTCAAACTGGCAGAGCATTTCGAAAATATCGGCTTACTTCACTTCAAAAGAGCACTAACAGCGATTCTGTTCTTATTATTTGACTACTCCCTGTGAAAGCTGACATAATTTGAAATTCTAGTTACAGACTAACGTTTAGGGAGGTTTGAAATTTTGTTTTTTTTTTGTGAAATACAATTGTTTCGGTTAGTAATGAAATATTTCATTCATATGGCTGCCGCGGCTGGCCTCACAATACCCTATTCGAGCGAACCAATTTTCGAGAACTTCTTCGAGTGTATTGGGTCGTATCTCTGCAACGAAATCAGGAATGTTGACCATCAAATGCTCAATTGTCTCTGGTTTGTCGTCATAACACTTGTCCTTAGTGGCACCACACAGATAATAGTTCCAACGGTGTCCAATCGCAATTTCCGACCTATTGTCTTTGTTTTCAACAAATCCCAACGTTGCTCAAGTGTATATTGATTAAATTCGTTCAGTGGGGATAATATATTGTATTTTGGAACAGAATAGAATGACATAAATATTACAAGATTTGAAATAACCGCTGGTTCAAATTTAAACCGATAGATGACACATCCGATATTATTAAATACTCCCTTTTGAAATAAATCGACTAAATAAGTCTTTTATTTTAGAATCACTTTAATGCATTTGTTGCCCTATTGTAGTGAGTCATCACCACTCACTTTAAAATAGTCAGGAAACAAATTAAAATGCGCTTTTTAGTTTTCAGGAAATATCACAGTATCATCTATGTCTGCGACCAAAAATTTAATTGCAAAGTCTTCACTCAAATAATCTCATTATAGTCCACATTTTGTCATATTTAATAATTTTACCATTACCACAACATATCTCTCTCTCTCTCTCTCTATCTATCTATCTATCTATCTATCTATCTGTAAAATTTATTTAACCATAAAGCCATAATTTGGCATAATGAGCATTAAATTGAATAATGGTCTTAGCCAGAGAGAGAAAGAGAAAGAGAGAGGGATAGAGATAGAGAGAGAGAGAGAGAAATATGTTAATAGTGTTTGCATTGAAATCTAAAAATTAAAATTCAATTGAAAATAAAAATGGTTTGTACTTCTTGTGAATTTTTAAATTCATTTACAATAAATAGCAGCTTAAAAACATTTTGTTCAATAATATAACACATGACATGCTCAAATAATTTATTATAAATAAGTTAGATTTAAGAAAATTCTGTTAATAGGCAAATATATATGGTGACTAGATTAGAGCATGGAACATAGAAGTGAGTAGAGTATTCGAAAAATCTCGCTTATTATTATTATAAACCTCCAAGTTTCAAATAAGTCTCTGTTTTTGAATTTTTGAACAATCGGGTTTTACCGGCTCGGTTAAACGATTTTGTTTGCGTCTTTATAAAAAATAAAAATATAATTAAATCACAACATGTCGATTTATACTCATCTCAAACGCAAGACTTCAAAGTAAACTTTATCATGTTTAAAAGGAAGCCTAACAAAAAAATTTTTAGGAGAAATAAAATAAATTATTCTTAAAATTTCGGTTACTGAAATACACAAATTGTGAGGCTTTTTTCTGACTGTGCTAGTGTCAATCTGCATGGAATACGCCTTCATTTAAATGATTGCCTCAGCTTGCTAAAGTGTGCTTCAAACATCAGTTGGAGCTCGTAAATGTTAATGTCGTCGAGCTTGAATAACAAAAAGTCGAAAACTTCGCTAAATGCCAAATGCTGCCACATGATGCTGTTGTCGCTCTCTGGCATCAAGAAATCAACGTTAACAAAAATTTTTTCCAAAAATTTTTTCAACTTGAAGAGTCTTGTTTGAACGATATTAGCTAGTATATGTTGATACTGTTGGTTAACATAATATGTACGTCATACGTCGTGTATTATCAAGGGTCTCAGATCAGATATATTGTTTTCTCTTTTACGCAGCAAAAAGCCAGTGAGTTTCGCTCTGAAATAAAGATTATGCATTTTTTTTGCCTGTTCGTAAGATTGCAGACCCGATTGTGATGCTGCAACATTTTTAAACTTAGAAAGCTCTAATAAATCCACCCAACTGATGGTTTAATATCAAATTGTTTTCAATGCTTCTGTAGAACTACACTTTTGGGGTTAATAATTTTCTTGCTTACGAAATGAAATCTCGAGTTCCCTTATATCGAATTTGTCAAGTTCTGGCCGGAAAAAGTCACTTAACTTTGCTATTCATCGAGAACCATTGATATTAACGGTGTGTTTTTTTATCATTTCATAAACATTAAGATTCATGATGCTACCAGTTCGAAAACTTTACTTAAAAGCCTGTAAGCCATGTGCTTAAACGCACGGTTTGAATACAGAACCAATGAATTTATCAATGTTTCATAGGCCTCTATCAATTGATCCTATATGGTGCACAGTTTGGCTGTAGTGGCAGTATTGGTTGTAATGTAATTTCACATCGAGTCAAAAACCATAGCCACTACTTGCACTTTATAATCTTACCGGCCTTTCTAATATTATCGGCAAGAGGACAATATTTCAGGAGTTTGTGTCTTTTTCTTTTTCCTGTGTTTGTTCCAAAAGAATATGTCTCGTTTAGGATAAACACTTTTTTCACGTTTTATATTTACAACGAAGCCGGAATTTTGATAAATCTTAAACATAAGTTAAGCATAAAAACGTTGTTATTAAAGGAATATTCTCTGCTATCTGGGCACCCTATAATTTTTATTTGATTTTCCTCCTATTAATATGTTTGTTTTTATTTCATACAAAAAAACCCTTAAAATTATACAAATAATTTATGAAAAATAATATTGGCGTTACAGCCAGCCCCCTAAAGTATACTTTACTATGTAGAATGTATTTTCCTTGTTTCAAAAAGAAAGAAATTACTTGCAAAAATAATAATTTATAAAATATCATAAAATAAGAAAAAACCATATTACCATGTTTTTTATTATGTTTTTTGGGGGAGGGGGGGGGGGGGAATATACGAAAACAGTAACGCCTGTGTGTATTGAAAAACATGTATAGGCATATATGCTGTTATTATATGCGCTTATAAACATTATTTTTATATGCCTTTGTAAACAAATACCGCCAACCACCTTTCTATATGCATGCTGCATGTCTTCTCTAAAATATTGAAATGTTTATAAACACAGCCTAGATGCTGCTGCATATGTGACTTGTACCTGGATTCTCTTAATATTACTAAAAAACAAGAAAAAAAAAACTAAAACTTAAATATGTTTTTTTAAAACAGAGCTTGCAAGGAGTGGATCTTACGTGCAATTCAATTCCTGATGGGTTTTTTGGGTGTATAACTTAAAAATGTGGGATTTCATAAAAACTTTGAGCGTTTATTCTAAATTTTTAGTACACTATACATTTATTTAAAGCATTAGACATCTTTACGGTTGAACCTTTACCATCTTTCTGGCAACATATGAATTCAGTGTTAAAAGTGAATTAGTCTCTTTTTGTGAGGCTAAGAACAAAAAACTTCTATTCAAATACCATGTTTTAAAGAGAAGCGTATTCCTTTGAGAGCCAATTGCGTCGATCGACAGAACTGGTACAAGCCCCGAGTGAAGCAAAACTTTGCTATCACTTTTTTCTAACTAATTTTTAATTTGCAACATTTAGTAGAGAATTATTCATGTTTACTCCTATATTTCGGGCAATTTTTTTTGTTTGTTAAACACTCGCTTCAAAGGAATCAATTGTGTTCGGTAACAGTCACCTCTGACCGCCTGAGCCGCCTTCAAAAGCATATAATAGATGGGAGGCTTGTTCTACGACGCTTGCTCGTCCATTGGCTAACCTTTTCACTGTGTCATATCACGTCAGTATTTTTCTATCTTACTGGAAGGTTGCTAATGTAACGCCAATTTACAAAAAGGTGTGGCTAGCACCTATGAAAAGTTTCGTCCAATAGCAGCTTGTTCCGCACTCTCCAAAGTTATGGAGAGTATGTTTAATCATTACCTTTTGAAATGATTAGAGTCCAACGATGTGCTAAATGACGGTCAGTATAGTATTCGCAGAGACCATTCTACTGGCGATCAGTGGGCGTTGCTCTCGGGAAAGAGGAACTGGTCAATTCATGGTGGATATTTCCAGAGCGTTTGATAGAGTTTGGCACAGGCTTTAATTTCGAAAGCTGTACACTTGTAGGGCCGTTGGAAAGTACGGTCTGAAACCTAGGTATTCCCATTGGATTTTTGACACGGTGGTTAAGCCCATATTTATGTATGGTGAGGTCTCTTGGGAAGTCCACATATAGCAGGATCTTTGACAGAATTCTGCGCTCAAGTCCACTCCTTCGAAGGCCTTGTCTGTATTACTGAACCGGTTTCCTGTCGACTTGATGGTTAAGCAGATGGCGATTATGTCTGCGATAAGTAGTCACTCTGACACCTAGGAGAACTGTGTGACAGATGAACTGGCGAGAGTGGCTCTCTCCTCGGCAAAGAGGAGATTGAGTACTTGGTTGGGATGTCACTTTCCTCTTGCAGACTTCTGATTCTGCGATATATGTTGGGCAGACACAATTGCGGTGGGACAATGAACCCACGTGATCTGTATCGAGACAGATCTGGTCACTTTACAATCGGGCTCGCTCTAAGTCTGCGAATTCTGGTGGCTGTCATTACCGGGCACTGGGTGGCTGGTGCGCACGATAGATTAGGTTTACCGTTTAATGACTTTTGTATGGGTTGTCAGGATGAGGAGGTGGAGGAGTCCGTTAGTAGTCCATTTCTGCATGCCATAGCGGACCTGGCTGATGTGAGTATCAGTGGGATTTCTTCTTTTGTGCATGCGTCTGGTATGCAGACATGTAGGTCCGCTTGGATGCTAACTATTTTGGGAATCACAGTGGGATCAATATTGGACACAAGTGAGCGGGACCAGTGTCTAGCTACCCGTCGTAGCTAACTAACTAACTAACTAACTATAAATTCTTTAAAAGAACTGCTCTTTTTATGTATTACATGGAATACAAAGTTAATGCAATGCTTTGCACTTTTAAGCCAGGTTAAGTGTTGTTTGCTATACACTTGAATGCTTTTAAGTATACTAACTTGATCCAAAAGTTTCCGGAATAACTCCCGTGTGGCAGTCCCATTGTTCCGATTTGAGTTTTTTTTTTGTTAAGTTGATGCATTTGTTGTTGATATTCCCGCTAAATCTTAGCGTCATAGCTTAACATTTTTCGCAAAATACATGTTTTGCAAGACATCCGAATCCCACATTCATCAAAGAATCATTATTGGAGATGAGACGTGGGTTTTTGAGTACAATATGCAATCCAGACATCAGGCAAGTGAATGGCGTTCACCAAATGAGCCAAGACCATTTTCAGTCAAAAAAGAGTGCAATGCTCACGGTTTTCATTGACTACAACGGTGTAATGCATCATGAATTTTTGCGAAGAGGTTTGCGTGAAACAATTCGCTTAAAGAGATCAGTATTGTGGACAGAAAACTCTTGGAATTTGCACCATGATAACGCACCGTCGCGCAGTGCCATCATTATTCGAAATTTTTTGACGAAAAACCATTTGCCATCGCGCAGTGCCATCATTATTCGAAATTTGTTGACGAAAAACCCAACAAATACCATCCAACAACCACCGTTTTCATCTGATTTGGCTCCCTGTGACTTCTTTCTGTGCAATCGAGTTAAAAAACCATTACGAGGAACGCGTTTCAGCGGCCGAGAGGAAATAATGGAAAAATCGCAGGAAGCACTGATGGACATACCGAAAACTGAATATAAAAAATGCAAATATCAAGCTATGACGCTAAGATTTGGCGGGAACATCAACAACAGAGTTACCAACTTAACCAAAAAAAAAAAAAAAAAATAAAACTCAAATCGAAACGATGGGACCGCCACACGGGGGTTATTCCGGAAACTTTTTGATCAAGGTAGTATAGACATGCACATCCATCACAAAAAAGAACACTAACATATTTACTAATACTGCACAACAATATTATACTCTGTCACACTTTCTGAAAAATAAAATAAAAAAATACAGTACTTGTGTTGGTGAGAAGAGCACAAGTAAACAAATAAAAACAACCTTTCGTTTGCCTTAATCCCTGCTTTAATATTGAAAAAAATGACAGTCCTGTACTATGAGTATAGTCGCATACAGTACCTTTACAGAACACACGTAAATACATGTACTGCTCCTGCTATTAAGTTTTCAATAGAATCTGTTTGTTTGTGTGTGTGTAAGTATAAATGTCGGCGTTGACATTTTGATGTTGTATAACATTTCCGGCTTATCAATATCTCATATAATAATAATAGAAAGAATAACAGCATTTTATATTGATGGAAAGTGGGAATTTACATATACCAGAGCATACCAATACATATGTATGTATGTATTTTATTTACTTACATGTGTTTACACTGGATACATGCTTTCCTTCTTTTACTCTCAATATATCAGTGTTGCCAAGTTAGGGGTTTTCACTCTAAATTTATGATATTCTTGCATTTAGGGGGAAATTTAGGGCTTAAAAAGTACTTTGGCTAAAATTTAGGGCACAAAAAATTGTATTTGAGATTTTTTAGTGGTAATTCAGTGTTGATTTTGTTTGGAATATTGCTGAAATAATGCAACCGTAAATATAATTTTCTTCATTTTAATTGAATTTCTCAATAACTGAAAAACAAATTTTCATTAAAAGTGTCAAAACATAAAAAATATAATCAAAAAATTAAAAAGAAAATGAATTTAAAGGTGATTATTTGCCAAAAGTTTTCTTTTTTAATATTTTTGTTGTTGTTACAACGTTACTATTTTATTAAGGTTGGTTTGCTCCCTGCTTAGCAGTGTGTAAGATCTGCAAATGCATTCTTGTTGCACATAGGATAAGTTAAGCCGCCCACAAAAAACCAAAAAAGTATATACATTGGGAATCTTCAAAAAATGATCCTCTTGCACCTCCTCCTTTTAAACCTATATTTACCACTGGCAAAAAATTGCTGAAATTAAAGTTGCAGCTTTTGTTCCAAAGCAGATAGGTTAGGTTAGGTTTTGTTGGTTAAGCAAAGTCCCTGCGAGAAATTCGCCTACAAAGAACTAAATGCAAAGCAATTAGAAAAAATGTGTTAGATCCTGTTTTTTAAATCAATGCTTAAATGAAATTAGTATTACTCCCTATTCATTGATAACACTGCTAAACAAAAAAAAAAAAAAAAAAAAAAAAAAAAAAAAAAAAAAAAAAAAGTTTGCTTTCTGTGATTCTTTTGTTTCTATCCGAAATTGAAGTGCATTTTGTAAATATGGCAATAATTTTTTTCTAACAGCTTTTGTTTTTGTGTTATAGCTAACTACCCTCATTTACTATTTTTACTTAGATTTTCGTTTTTTATTGGACACTAAAAAATAGTTTCTTGATGTTTTAGATACGGCTTCGTTAAGAAGATGTTATGTGTTTAATCCAAATTGTTTTTGCTATATTTGTTGTGAATATATATTTGAAAAATATCGAAAACCTATATCGGACTTTGTGAAAACTGTGTCTTGGGATTTTTGATGGGCCACAGATCAGTCAATGACTGAAATCGAATCCAAAGGTTGGTATTCATTTCGACCAAGTCGAGCTCGTTAAGTATATGATATCGAACTTGCAAGTGCAACATGAGCATAAAAATCCACTTATTGTACTCGCATTTGTTAACATATTTGTTAACTTCTTGTCTTTTTTTTGCAAAATAATAAAACTGTATATTTCATATACAGGGTCCGCCAATTTTTTTTTTTTTTTGAAAATGCTATAAAAAAAACTACTGAATATTTTCTCAAATTTCTTTTTTATATGAAAGTACAATCCTTCCGGTTAATAATGAAAAATAATTTCATTTAAATGGTTGCCTCGGCTGGCCATGCAGTAGCCTACACTATCGACTAATGGCTTCACGAATATTGTTCTTTAAAGCGTCAATTGTCTCTGGCTTGTTGGCGTAACACTTATCTTTGACGGCACCCCACAAATAATAGTCCAACGGTGTCAAATCGCAGCTCTGAGGCAAAACATCGAGTGTAGCTTCGGCTGTGTGTCACGTAGCGCCGTCCTGTTGAAACCAAATGTTGCTAATATACACCTCTTGTTCAACATGGCCCGATAACGATCGCCATTGACTGTAAAGGCCACTCCTTGCTCATTTTCGAAGAAAAATGGCGCAATTATGCCTCTGGACCAAAATCCGCACCAAACAGTGACTCGTCTTGGGTGTATCGGCTTTTCAATGTATGCGTGCGGGTTTTCTGTGCCCCAAATGCGACAATTTTGCTTGTTTACATACCCGCCAAGATTAAAATGAGCTTCATCTGAAAAGGTGATTTTTTTTTTGGCAAAATCGGCATCTTCTGCAAGTCGATCGCAGGCCCACTTAGCGAAGCGTATACACAACCATATTCGTTCAGCGGAAGGATAAAATTAATTATTTGTCAAATCAGACATGAGCTAAGTGTTACCATTCACGAAATAAGCATTAGTTGAAAAAAAAAACGTTAGATGGCGGACCATTTATTACAAAGCTGTTAGCAATCTCCCAGTAATTTTTTTTATAGTCAGGGCCATAGAAAAACTCAATAACACAAAAAAAAAAACTGGAATTATGTTGACCAGTGTAATAGATTAAAGTACCTTTATCGACAATAAGAAAATTTTATGCCTGATGATAAAATATTTTGTATGACTTCAGGTAAAGTCATACAGGTTATTGGAAATTCAAAGCTATTGCCAATTTAATTACACTCATACCTCTTTATTCGGCCTAGATATGTTCTATGAGGAAGGTCTGTATAAAGAGGTATGAGTGTATAAGCATATTGAAATCGAATGGCATCGGTATAAAAAATTAGCTGGGAATAGGTGTGGAAGGAGAAAACACAATGGTAGGAAAAAATAAATCCGTTAGCAGCAGGCTCAAAGAAGTTTAGCACTTCTCTTGTCAAAAATGTATAATACGAGGAGTACTATTTATATTTCGGGAATATCAAATAATAACAAATGTTTTTAAATGAAAATGGCTTTGTTGTTTTTCAAAATATTCCCCTTGATGATTAATACGCTCATGCATTTATTCAAACCCTCTGGAGGCACCTCCAAAACATAGTTTTTGACGCTTCAACTACTTCTTCTGCACTCGTAGATCGTTTACCTTTAATTTTCGCGAACAAGAAGTAGTCATTCGGTACCAAATCAGGACATCAATTCGATGTTTTGAATGCTCAAAAATTCACCTGTTTGGCGAGATGTGTTAGAGCTCGCATGTCATAATGGAAAACGATTCATCTTCGGCAGTTGGTTTTACAAATTTCTCCGAAGACTTCCGGCAAACAAGTAGTCGTGTACCACTCAGAATTTATCGTCCTACATTGCTCAAGCGGAACAATGGCCATATGACCCATTCGGCGGAAGAAACAGGCTACCATTTGCTTCGCTGTGCTTTTTCCACGAACAACTTTTGTTGGATTTAGCTCGTCTTGAATACCTACACGGTCGATTGCTGTTTTATTTCCGGCTTATACGCATATATCCATGACTCGTCACCTGTCACGATTTTATACACGTCTTTTGAAGCACTACGGTCGAACTTTTCAATCATTTCCTTACACTAATCGACGAGAGCCTTCTTTTAAGCGATTGATAAATTATAGAGTATCCAACGTGAATACATTTTTTTTACGTCTACGTGTTCATACAAAATCCAATGTAATGAAGTGGAACTAATGTGCGATGATGCCTCTATCTCACAATATGTCATTTGACGATCTTGTATTATTAGTTTACGCACTGCATCAATGTTTTGTGGCATAACAACCTTCACGGAATTCATCGGCGACCGAACTACAACTACGATTGGATTCAATGTATGTCACATGGCAATCTTTTATTATCAGTTTACGCACTGCATCAATGTTTTGTGGTGCAACAACCGAACTACGACCACGATTGGATTCACTATACTGTGGTTTTTGATGGTGCTTTATCGCCATACAAAGAACTGAGTTCATCGACACATTCTAGTTGAGATAATTCACGTCGAAAGTTGTGAAATAATCCAACGAAAATCTTCTCTTGAAATTTCCATTTTTAGGCCAAATTGACTTTCTTAGCACACTGTAAACAAAACAAATAGCACTTGTACATCAAAACGTTGTAAGTACGTTTATACTTAAAAATGTTAAACTTTATTATGGTGTTGCCAGATTTTAGCTATTGACATTAGTGTTGCCAGTTCCCGAAATATAAATAATACCCCTCGTAAAGAAAACAAATTATACTTTACACTTCTTAAAGACGTTTTAAAGCCTATAATTATTAAATTAAATAAAACGTTTCAATCAGAAAAAGTTGCACCAACGGAAATTGCATGAACATTTAAAAGATTATTATCCGGAGATTCTTATTTTTTAAATCAATTTGAATGCTTTAATTTCAGATACAATTTTTCTCAATTCATAATTCTTGGTAAATTGCAGAAATTTTATTGAAGAATTATGTCAATAATTGAAGCAAAAACTTCCAGACACCATAAGTATAATGAAACAAATATCAGCCGTTTAATCAGAGAATGCGCTAATGCTTGGTGCTTTGCCACTATGTGCTATAACTCCGTTATTAGTAACTAAACATACTACTTTAATAAATCAAAAAATAGGACCGTTCCTATATAAAATAGCGTGGAAAAACTTTTCTAAAATTGAAATTTTAGATTGAATTGATTAAAAAATATGTACGCTTGGTAAATACAGAAGTTTACTTAAGTAAAGTATACATTATTTAATAGGTCTCTTTCTAAATCTACAAAGAATTTTAAAACCAGTTAATATTTAGCTTAGTTATTAACTTATAAATGCTTGAAGGTACGAAAAACCGGTTTTTTATTCGTAACTCATGATTTTGGAGGTATTTTTGAAAATTTTAAAAACAGTTTCTTGTTCTACTCGTTAGCACCTATCGGAAAAATGGTATTACTTCCCATATATTTCTACTCTATTCTTTCTTATCAAATAAGTTTTTTCTTTTTTGTTGTATAACTTTAGTTGTTGTAAGAATTTTGTTGTTATTTCTTATAGATTTTGTAAAGCCGTAAAAACAGTCTTAAAAAATATATAATGTTTCTATTCATCGTATTTTAAAAGACTGAAATATGAACTAAATTTTTGAGAATGAGGGTGTTTACTTTCATTTGGCGCTCACTGTACATAAATAGTTTATTTTGAGTTTTTTTCATTGGGCTTAGCGCAAGTTTAGGGGTAATTTTTTGGTTTTGGGAATGTTTATAGAATTGTACTTGGCAATACTGCAATGATTACATCCAACACTTTCTCTCCATCTCTATTGTGTATGCGTTTGTATATATGTTTGGGTGTACAAATATAAAATATTAAAAAAATATATTTTTTAGAAAAAACGGTAGAATTTAGATGCAAAGGATATCAGAACCCGAGAGTATGATGTAGTATGTACTCCCTGCTAAATAAATATTACAAAAAATTTCAATTTTTTTCATACATACATTTTTTGGCATATTTATTGTCTCTGTGTGTGTCTATCTATGTGAAGTAGAGACTCAATGTCGTCAGCATGTTGCATGCCAGCAAAAAAGAAAAACAAATTTTATATTTTGTTTCAACAATATTATTATTATTTTTTTTTTTTTTTTTGTAAATAAATCATGAAGATTTTTCTAGTTCGCTGTCAGTAAAGCAATAAATAGATTTGAAATGTGTGGAAAAAAAGAAGAATAATAATTGATAAAAACAGAAGTGACATCGTTCGTATATGGACAGTCTATTGTTGAGCCGGCTTAGTTTTAACAAATCTATTTTGATTTATTAAAAAAAAAAACCATTTGTTCTTTTTCTAACATTTTGAAATATAAAGGATTAAAAAGTATTGTATCTTTAAACAAGAACTGTAAATTTTATTAATTAAATAGGTCAATATGTGACCCTCGTAGAAAACGAGTTTTTTCGCTTGTTTTTCCGAAAAATTTAATAGGACAACAACATTATTTCATTAGCTTACTGGCTGCTTCACACAGACAGTCAGTGCGGTCAATGCGTTGCATTTACTGCAAAACTCTTTTTTTTAGTATCTACTCCACCATCATAAATTATGCGTTGAACTTGTGTTAGTGCTGAATAAAGTTTTGAAAGCATATTGCGCCATATCTCTGACCCCCGTGTGGCGGTCCCATCGTTACGATTTGAGTTCTTTTTTTTTTGTTGAGTTGGTGCATCTGTTGTTTATATTCCCGCTAAATCTTAGCGCCATAGCTTGACATTTGCAAAAGTTACTTAGCCAAGAGTACATATATCTCTGTGTTGGCGATTTTTTACAATTTTGACCGTGTTGAGGTCGCAAAAGATACGATTTGCGAGACTGAATCCTATCCTACATTAATCAAAAAGATCATTACTGGAGACGAGACGTGGGTTTATAAGTACGACACGCAATCCAGACATCAGGCAAGTGAATGGCATTCACCAAATGAGCCGAGACCAAAAAAAAAAAAAAAAAAAAACAGGTCGTTTTTAGTCAAAAAAAGAAGGCGATGCTCATGGTTTTCATGGATTAAAGCTCGTGTATTTTGTACCATGATATCGCACCGTCGCACAGTGCCAACATTAATCGAAATTTTTATAGGAAAATTCCAACAAATACCATCCAACAGTCACCGAATTCACCTGACTCCTTGAAACTTATTTCTGTTTAATCGAGTCAAAAAACCACTACGGGGAACGTGTTTCAGCAGCCGAGAGGAAATTAAATTCTGGAAACTTTTTGATCAAGATAGTAATAGGCCTCAAGTCATTCACCAACGCCGTCAGTCTACTACTGTACCAGATATCCAAATAAGACTGCTCTGAACTGGATGTAGTATCTAACTTGTCCGATTAAAGGGTCTGTCATTAAGCATTTCTTATTCATAAATTTAAATAATATATAAATAATGTTATTTGTGAGATATTTTTGAAATTTTTTATTCGTCTAAAAGGCCTATCGAGCTATTATGTATGGAATAAACCATCGTGTAAATGTCCACGGATTACGAAATGGGCATAGTTCATAGGTTAGGTTAGTTTAGGTTACATGGACCGACTGCAGCTAGCGAGTACATTCGAAGGCCCTATGGCCCATTGTGATACACTCAAGAAACAACCTGGACGTTCATCAAGGACTCAAACTCAGATACAAGAGAGATCGAGCCAAGCCCTCCCTAAACCTTAATTTACAAATCATGTGGTCCTCCCGATAGCCAACTGGTACCCCGGACAAAATTGATCAGATTCGTCCTTGAGATAGTCCAGGTCATGGAAGAGTCGTGCACCGAGATGCCTTAGCCTAAGCTCTCTTAGAGCGGGGCAGTCACAAAGAAGGTGTTGTACTCATTGCTCTCTTTGTCATCCTGACAGCTCCTATAGTTGATATAACACGGACAACTAAAACATACATCCAATCAAACATTGCTTAGTAATTGTGTACACAAGAAACATAATCGGCTCCTTCCAAAAGTTAGGATGAATTGTTTCTCCACTAACAGGGAAGATCAGAGCATCTTCTGTATCCGGCAAGTGGTAACATTAGAACACATGCGTTTTACACTACTCAACGCTTACTCATCTATCAATTTTGAAAACTCATTCACCACTAAAATCATTTCTCCGAATGCCTCCATGACTCGGGATCCATATTAGTGGTGTCGCCTAAGTTGAACCAGTGAGTGAATAATAAGCTGAGTAGATATTTCGACTTAACTACGTTGGAGAGCATCGATTGATACAAGACTTCCCAGGTAGATATTAATGTCTGAAGATATTAAAAAAAAAGTAAAAAAGCAAGACTGTCTCTGTACGTGAGGTACGACGCAGTTCTGGTCCACCGCCTTCCACTAAATGAAAGCACCATAGGAAAGGATTGGCCTTATGACTACGGTGTACAGCAAGTGTAAGATTCCTATTTCCTCTTAAAAGTGCTCTTACCCTTGTAGAAGACACATTAAGCCTTCTTTCTCTGACTCTTTCACTTAAGCTTTCACGAGAACTTCAAGTCCAGAATAAAACTCGAGTATTTGGCCTCTTTCGGAATTCTGATAGTAGTAGTAGTTTCCACAATTTTGGTGGCCTAAACTTCGGAATTTTGTACCACCTAGAACTCTGGCGTTAAGTGCCGATGTGGTTTTTAGTTCGTTCGCACAGACCTGCAACCTAAGGAAACGCCACAAGAAAAAGACTGACGGGATTAGATCACACCACCTCCACGTTAGATGACCACGCCTAGTGACTTTAGTGTCTATAATAACAAATTTATGCTAAAAGAAGTTGATAATCATGGACCTATAGCGCCTGCCGTTGACTGTATACATTGGAGACTTTTGCATCTCAAGTAGATTAGTATCCTTCCCAATTAGAAATGGCCTTCATAGCTGAAGATACATTTTTGATGACTCTCAACCGCTAACTAGTTCCATAGTGATTTGGTAAAACTACATAAATGACAATTAATTCGACAGATGCTGCTCAGAAGCCTTTAATGGGAGACACGTTATATGACAGCCATTAGTTTTAATGACTATAAAAAAACAAAACTATTCTGAAATATAAAATAAAATGTAAAAATAAAAAATATATTTATAAAAAGCATTTTGTGCTTTATCACGTTTTTAGATTAAAGATAAAAACTGCTGTGCCACAGTTTTGAAATTTATTTTTATTGAGAGAAAAATAAACTGAAAAAAATTATTTTTTTTATATAAAATAGAATAGAATAGAATATATTTACTGTTTATATTCGTTTAAGTGTATATTTTATAATAAAAATAAAACCATGTTTTAGTGGGTAAAGAGGCAGACAGTTTAAATCCCCAAACATATGCTACAATTTTTAAAACAAAACATTTAATGATTTTGAAAAACGAAATTGTTTGCATTGCATAAAACACGTAAAAGGAGGAGAGAATACTTGCAAAAATTCTAAAGTATACTTCTAGGCCATCATTAGTGCGTAACATTTGAAGCATATGTTTATGGACAAACGGCTGTCATACTTTTCTTTCTCCTTTTTTTTTAAAAAATAACAAGGCACGGCAGGCAGAGAGAAAGAGAGAGAAAATAAAATTGCAAGTTTTTCTATTGAATGAATAAAGAAAACCAGAGCAATTCTATGAATTATTAATAAAAGAAAACCAGTGAATAACGTAGAAGAGAAAATAATACAAAATCTTATGACAAAGCAGGCAGTAAAAATAAGAAAATAAAACTTAATTTTTCAAAAGAAAATAAAAAAAATTTATTAAAAAGAATGTTTCTTATTAAGAGTAAATATCGACTGAAAAATTAGAAAAAAGAAAAACGAATATTTTTAGAGAAAAACTGTGCCAGGTCAGATTCATAATGCGATATTCTTTACAAAAGAAGTTTAAAAGGTCAGATAAATTTTATAAAAATATAAATTATCTTCAAAAATAGAATATAGTTTAAGAAAGATTTTAAAAAGTATTTTTACTTAGTCTGGAAACAGGAAATTCAAAACAATTTGGCGTTTTTCAAATATTTACAGCGATTTTTTCAACGTTTCGCAACTACAACTCCCCTAAAGAGCTGAACATGAACCTATTGCTTGTGTGCAGTTCTTATATATATCGTTTTTTTTCTTTTGTTTGAGGTTCGTAAGTTTGAGTTGGCAACACTGCTTTAGTTGACAACCGATTTAACAGCTGATAGTTGCTTTTTGTTTAGCTTGGTTTGACATTTTATTATCGATAGACTTGCACCAGAGCAACTCTTGCATATTTTTAACACTTTTTTAATCAAAATAATGGCTTTGTTCGTCAAACTTCAAATTACAAAATATTGGGGTCAGATGAAGCCCGGTTTTGGTTGAATGGGTACGTAAATAAACAGAATCGTCGCATTTATAGTGAGAATAATCCACAAGCTTTTGTCGAAACACCTTTACATCTACAGAAAATTAATGTTTGGTGTGCTTTATGGGCTGGCTGAATCATGGGTCCATATGTTTTTAAAAACGATGATGGTCAGAATGTTACTGTAAATGGTGAATGGTATAGGGCAATAGTATAGCTGGCATTAATCTTGCTGACATGTCGTTCTAACAGGACGGAGCCATATGCCACATAGCTGGTTCAATTGTGTGGCCAGATCGTGTGATTTAATCACATTGGATTGTTTTCTTTGAGTTTATGTAAAGTCACGTGTCTACGTGAGGTAAACCAGAGACAATTGAAGAAAACATTCGAAGAGTTATTGCAGAAATAGTGCCGCATATGCTGCGAAAAGCTTGTGCCGAAATCATATTTCAATATTATTGCCATAAAAGTTTCGTTCCAACAAAGCCTGTTTCATTGATATTAAAAATATGTTTCTTTGTTTTATTATGATAGAAACTTGTGTAATTGTAAAAAAACAACCGAATTTGCTATTTTATTAGTCACCGTTAACATTGTGGTAAATTAGCCGCGAACCATGAACCACAGAAATAAATCCTTATTGACTGGGAGGAGGAAAATTCGCTGCTCACTGGCATATGTGTGCTGGACATTGTCAGGCTAAACGACTCTTAATAACCAACAGCTACTTTGGCCTAGTAAAGCGACCTGAAGTAGCACTTGAACAAGATTGGTCGCATCGAGACCAACATCTGTTGCTTTTGTAAAAGTTTAGAGCGTATACTTTACGATTGTACTGTACTCAACTAATAGAGGCTTCACCACCTTGGTGACATTGTTGTGCCTCCACATAAATTGTGGAAAATCTAACTTTAGAGCTTTAATATGGCAGGTTAATGTAATAGGCTTTGCAGAACAAATCATCCTTGGTCGCAGTGCTTTCTGTGGTTGAATTATGATATTGGTTACAAATATGATCAAAAATGAAACCTTTTTGCTATATTTGAAACGAGTGTTGATCGATAACCTTTTGCCATTTTTGAAGTAAAGGAAAAAGAGTAGAATTCAGGGTTTTCAAATTGCGTCTTGCAAGTCTCTAAATCAAATAAATTTACGCCACTAAGAGATTTCTGTAAAGATCGAAACAAATAATAATCTCAGACCAAGTTGGTGTCAATTCTGGTTTTGCCACCGTCACTTTGCTTCGTTCATGATCTTTTTCGCATATTGTTATCGCCTGTAATCATTCAGAAATGGTTAGATTTCAATCCGTTTTAGCAATTTGATTCATTAAATTTTTTACTATTAATCTATGTGGTACCCAAATATCGAATTGCTTTGTGTGTCCAGCTCTCTGCTGATAAATGCCTAGTTCCCTAGCAATGTCCACGATGCTTATGCGCCGATGATTCTCAATTTTTTCTATGATTTCATCGACTTTTTAAGTAATTGATCGACCAGAGCGAGTTGCATCTTTAACATCAAAATTTTCAGGTCGAAAACGAGCAAACTATTTCGCTGCTGTCTGCGTAAACTTCACGCTTTTTCAGCAGCCTGAGATGTATTCTCAACTTTGCTATAAAAATCTGAAATATGACGGTAATGGTTCAAATTTGCACTCATGTTTAATCGTATGGAGATAACTTTTCAGAGAATAATTTAGTAATGTTTTCCCACAAAGTGAAGCTGTCAAACAAGCCATAGTGTTGCCTGATGAAATTAATATTACATTTTAGAGCCATCCATCTTAAAGCATTACAAAATGACAAAAAACTCGTTTAAATTGTCGGCTTAACTGAAGACATCCTTGTAGTTTCCTTTGTGGCTAAAGCAAAAGTGTTATTAAACACTAAACTGAAAGAGGAAAATTCCCAACTGAATTTTCATGACTTTTCGCTTTTTTCCTCGTTCTCTTCCGTCTGTGTGTGTGAGAGAGTTTATGAGAGTGAGGTTTTTTTCTGTTTATTTTAGTTATTTTCCTTTAATTGCTCTCTCGCTCTGACCTGTTTAAGTGTTTTCTCTAATAGAGCTGCCGTTACCAATGTTGACAATATATTTTTGTGTTTTCTTCAACATAAATTTGATACTTCAGTTAAGAATGAGGGAATATACTCTCGTGCTAATAATTGACTTTTGGATGGATTGTGTCAATAATCTTAGTAAAAGAGTGCAGACGAGAAGTATTCGTAAAGTAAATAAAGAATAAAAAATTTGTAAATATTTTTTATTTACACTGAAAGAAAAATTAATAGTAAATGCTTGCTGTTTACGACTTAGTAGCATACTTTTTCCTACACAACTTTGATCGTAGTATGTATGGAGCGTGTTATTGTAATCGAGTAACTTTCATGCTCTATTCTGAGAAAACAGTTAGAAGTATAAAAGTGGTTCTCGAATAGTTTATTAAATTTTTTATAACAAATAGTGGCAACAAAGTAAGTGTCGTAAGATATAAGAATGAAGAAATAAATTATTTTCCTTTACTTACCAAACACATTGATTTTCAATTAAAAATTGAAATTTACGAGAAGACTGACAACAAAAAGCAAAGGAGAAACGAAAGGATTTTTTATTTGGCAACGACAACAACCAAAATAGATTGCAGAGATATACAGTGGTGGCCATAACAAATGCAACTAGCATTAGAATTTTGCAAAAGTTTTTTAAATTAATTTTAAAAGTAAAAAAGATATTCATGTGCTTGTTGCTTATTAATTTAAAAATGAGAAAATGAAATTTAATCCAAAATTATTTACATTGAAAAGAAAAAAAGAAAAAATCTGCTTGTAGTCTGATATTTCATTGGCCAAAACATATGTATGTATGCAACAAATTGTTTCGAAAACATTTATGTTTATAAAACTTAATATTTCATCGTAAATTCTTTATTTTCAATAAGGGACTGGCATCAGCGAGGTATTGAAGGAATAGCGTACCAAGCATCTACCAATCTTTTAAACATGTAATATATGAATTAGAGCACTTTTCGCAATCGATTCTTTGATTCACGATTTCCTATAGGTTCTCAATGGGGCTTAGATCTGGTGATTGTGGTGGCCATTCCATTACTGAAATTCTTTCTTCTTCTAACCACGATTTAATAACTTTTGAAGAGGTCGTTTTCGTGCTGAAAACGCCATCAAGGTGGCATATTATTTTCTGCATGCGGAAGCATTACTCTTTCCAAGATGTCTCTATAGATAAATCTATTCATTACTCCACTAATTCTATGCAATGGGCCAACTCCACTGACATTACGTTGCCTCCTCCATGTTTTACCGCCTTTTTACAGTAACGCGCTAGAAGTAGAGCTGCAAAACAATCGATAGTATAGGGTCCGCCATCTAACGTGTTTTTTCAACTAGTGCTTATTTCGTGAATGGTAACACTTAGCTCATATCTGATTTGACAGATAATTAGTTTTATCCTTCCGCTGAACGAATATGGTTGTGTATACGCTTCGCTAAGTGGGCCTGCAATCGACTTGCGGAAGATGCCGATTTTGCCAAAAAAATCATCTTTTCAGATGAAGCTCATTTTGATCTTGGCGGGTTTGTAAACAAGCAAAATTATCGCATTTGGGTCACAGAAAACCCGCACGCATACATTGAAAAGCCGATACACCCAAGACGAGTCACTGTTTGGTGCGGATTTTGGTCCAAAAGCATAATTCGGCCATTTTTCTTCTAAAATAAGCAAGGAGTGGCCGTTACAGTCAATTGTGATCGTTATCGGGCCATGTTAAACGAATTTTGGTTCACAAAAATTGAAGAGGAGGATATTAGTAACATTTGGTTTCAAGAGGACGGCGCTACGTGCCACACAGCCGAAGCTACACACGATGTATTGAAGATCGCATTATCAGCCGCAGAGCTGATGTCGTCTGGCCACCTCGGAACTGCGATTTGACACCGTTGGACTATTATTTGTGTGGTGCCGTCAAAGAGAAGTGTTACGCCAACAAGCCAGAGACAATTGACGCTTTAAAGGACAATATTCGTGAAGCCATTGGTGAAATACAGCTGCACACAATCGATAATGTGCTTAAAAATTGCACCAATCGTGTAGGCTACTGCATGGCCAGCCGAGGTAGCCATTTGAATGAAATTATTTTCCATTATTAACCGGAAGGATTGTACTTTCAAATAAAAAAAGAAATTTGAGGAAATATTCAGTAGATTTTTTTATAGTATTAAAAAAAAAAAAAAATAAATTATTTGGCAGACCCTTTACTATGGATAATATCAATAGTTTTGTTTTTGACTGAGCAAGTTTTTTTTTACTATCGATACTTTTTTCGACGCAAGTTGTTTGCCGTCTGTAAACTTCTATAGTTACATAGGGACACAGTTTAACAGTTTCTTAAATTTGTGTTTATTGAACTCAAATAAAGTAAAAGTATGAATTGTAACTAAAATATGTCCGTACATACGATTTTGCATTTGACCAAAACAAATTAATCTTCATTTCGTCAGGCCATAGCATGTTGTTCTAAATATTACTGTGCAAGTATTGTTGAGAAATAATACATTTCGAGGACTCCTACCCATAAGTCTAGCTTCCATAAGTTTGTTTCTTATTGCGCGACTTGAAACAGGAGAATAAGTTCATTTTTGAGGCTTTTTGATGACTTGTAGATATTTAGCTTTGAAGTATGAATTAAGCGCTTATCAAAACTGACAGTTGTTCTACGCTTTCTTCTAATAGTCTCTACAGTTTTCTTTCATTGGATTGAATTAATTACTTTATTTTTGGAGTTCTTCATGGTCTAACCAATTTTCACTATATATAAGGAATACTCTTCCATCAAAAAACTTCAATACATCAAATTTTATGACACACTGGAGAAAATAAAGTGTCCTTATTATTTCTTGCAACACTGTATATATATTATGATTCTTTGCCTTGCACTTAAAAGAATCCGATAGTATCGATTCGAAACTATCGATTGGGCCTCCTATTGATAGTTTTACAGCTCTAGCTTGAAGCCGCTTGTTAACTGGTCGTCTTACATAACACATGCCATTACTGCCGCCGATATTAATTTAGGATTCGTCACTAAGACAGTCCTCCATATGTTTTCTGACCAATTAATTAATTCTTAAATTAAAGATCTTTTTAAACTTAGAGAGTCAAAGTTGTGTATATTTTGGGCACCACTGTACATACTCCCATACTGGCCATATCATACATAATGTTATGATGATGGTTATAAGGATGCTGACTATTTTATATAACTGCTGTAGTAAGTAGTGCATGGTTGTAGACCTTGATGTAACAAATGTAAATAAAATTGTTGTTTCAACAACAAGAACAACAACAACAACACATAGATAAAATTAAAAAAAGATAAACAACAAGAAACAAACGAAATAAAAATTGTAAAAATCTAGTAAAAATGTATGAGAGAACCAAAAAGAAAAACAACACAAGAAAATGTATAAAAAGTAATCATAGGCATTGAGAAAACAAATATTAACAACAACATTGAAACATTGAGGAAGTGCGGAAGAAAGGAGGTAGAGATGACAAAATAATTGAAACAAATCAAGTCGGCATAAAAATGTACACAGACACACATACACATGTCCAAATTTTTGTTTTTTGATTTTGTTTTTTCTCTCTCATTCTCTGTTCCTTTAATATGATACTCAACCACATTTACATAAAAATATAGAGAAAAAAATTTGCCGTAATTTGTAAGATGACAACAATGTCTTCTCCCATATTTACCAACACATTTGTTATGAACACTTTCGGTCTAGTTACCCGATTAACTACTAGTTAAAGGGTGTATGCGGTTTGCTCAATACCCGCTTTAAATAAAAATTTAAATAAAGGGGCCGCCAAATAAATTTTTTTTTTAAACAGGGCGCAAAACATCGAGTGTAGCTTCGGCTCTGTGGCACGTAGCGCCGTCCTGTTGAAACCAAATGTTGCTAATATCCTCCTCTTCAATTTTTGTGAACAAACATAGCCCGATAATGATCGCCATTGACTGTAACGGCCACTCCTTGCTCATTTTCGAAGAAAAATGGCCAATTATGCCTGTGGACCAAAATCCGCACCAAACAGTGACTCGTCTTGGGTGTATCGGTGTGCGGGTTTTCTGTGCCCCAAATGCGACAATTTTGCTTGTTTACATATCTGAAAAGATGATTTTTTTTGGCAAAATCGGCATCTTAGGTAAGTCGATCGCAGGCCCACTTAGCGAAGCGAAGTTCAAGCGTATACACAACCATATTCGTTCAGCGGAAGGATAAAACTTATTATCTGTCAAATCAGACATGAGCTAACTGTTACCATTCACGAAATAAGCACTAGTTGAAAAAAAACGTTAGATGGCGGACCCTTTACATGCTTCATTTTCCTCCCGGAGATTGGAATTAAGCTGTACATTTTGTCTAATTATTATTTTGCCTGTGAAATAACAAAATACTTTTGTAGAATAGGGTAAAAACAAAGTTAGTTACTACAATTGTTAGAATGCTTTCCCATTTCTTAAATTGTTTTTCTTATTTTATGCATTTACATTTACTTTATGGAGATGCCAAAAAAGAGCAGAAGATGAAAGAGCAATAGAGGAGAAAAAACTCATAACATTTCATACAACAACTAATGACGATAATGAATGGATAAATGAAAAAGCAAAAACAAACAAATGAAAAACAAGAAGGACAAATTCAAATTAAAGGATAACAGCAGCGGCAGTAGTTGTTGTAGTAAATGAAAATGAAAAGGATTTGATTGAAATTAAAACTGAAATTTATTTTTAATTTGAAACGAACATTTCAAATATAAAAATAAAGGCTAAAAATATCATGAGTCAGCCCTCCAAGGATAATTAAAAATCTGTAAAAATTTTTCCGAAAATCATTTAACAAAAAAAAAAAAAAATGTATTTGTTTAAAAAAAGTAACTAAAAACTAGCTTTTAAGTGTGGCATACAAATCAAATACAAAAGTAAAAAAAAAAATAGGGAAAAAACGTTTAAATTTGCAAGTTTAATTCGAGAAATAACATGACGAAACGGTAGCTTTTAAAGCGTGTATGACTTAGCACTTCTTCTCTTTAAATTTAAATAAAACACTCTGTGTGTGAGTTATCTTCGAAACTGTTTATTCGTTCGAAAGGCCTTTCGTTGTCATTATAGTATACAGTCAAGGAAAAATGTCTACATACACCCTATGATCTAGGGGTTGTTGATTTTGTGAAGAAAATTAAAAAATGTTTATATTAATAAAGGGTCCGCCAAATAATTTTTTTTTCTTTTTTATGAACAGTGCGCAATACTTCGAGTGTAGCTTCGGCTGTGTGGCACGTAGTGCCGTCCTGTTGAAACCAAATGTTGCTAATATCCTTCTCTTAAATTTTTGTGAACAAACATGACCCGATAACGATCGCCATTGACTGTAACGGCCTCTTCAATTTTTGTGAACCAAAATTCGTTCGACATGGCCCGATAACGATCGCCATTGACTGTAACGGCCACTCCTTGCTCATTTTCGAAGAAAAATGGCCTAATTATGCCTCTGGACCAAAATCCGCACCAAACAGTGACTCGTCTTGAGTGTATCGGTTTTTTAATGTATGCGTGCGGGTTTTCTGTGCCCTAAATGCGACAATTTCGCTTGTTTACATACCCGCCAAGATCAAAATGAGCTTCATCTCAAAAGGTGATTTTTTTTTTGGCAAAATCGGCATCTTCTGTAGGTCGATCGCAGGCCCAGATTCCCAGCGTTGTTCAACAACCATATTCGTTCAGCGAAAGCAAATCAGACATGAGCTAAGTGTTACCATTCACGAAATAAGCACTAGTTGAAAAGAAAACGTTAGATGGCGGACCCTTTATTACAAATAATAATGGAAATAGTAGAATTCATTGCATAAATTAAATTAAATAATTCAATTAATAATAGAAAATATGGAGTTTCTTTTATGTAACCTATACTTTGTAACAGCGTGCTGTTCTGCTCTTAAATCCATTGCCATGTAAAACGTTTTTTATTGTTCGTGGATCAACAATTTAATTGGAACATTTTTCGATGTGTTCCGCCAATTTCGGGGGCTTTTATTGTTGGATCCTGATGGACTAATTGCACAATCATGTGAAATTACCAGTGACATCACGACTCGAAAGCCAGATCTTGGTTTATTATCGGTACTATTGTTGTTGCTATAATTTCTAATGATCGCCTGTACAGTAGCGCGACTGAATTTTGTTGTCTTAGCAATTTCTTCATATGATTTATTTTCCTTTTGGATATTTTCTACCATATTTCAAACTGAAATATGTATCTCTTTTCGATTTTTCATTTCCGAGGATACAAATTCAAACAGTATTTTCGTTTATTACCACTTTATCCACTTCAACATTAGTTTTGCTTGTAAATTTGAATAAATCAACGAAGTTAACTATTATATCGTTTTCATTGTCTTCAAATTTCTATTTGATATGAGTGGTTGGACGTTGTATGTAGACTTTTTTCCTACTAATTATTATGTTTTTATGTTTCTCTAATAACTTCCAAGTTATATTTTTTTACATTATTTTTTTCTTCAGATAATCTTAAGTATAAATATAACAGCTTCTTCAAACTTCGCCACCACTCACCGCTCGCTCGCTCGTTGGTGTCCATACCATCCAATTCAGGCTGTTTTTAGCGCTCGTCATGGAAGGTAATGAGCTGGCCAATGTCGTGCTCAAAGAATTATGGACTGATAATACGGCAAGGCCGAAATCGGTAAACGAAACACTGATTAAATCAGGATATTCTGAAGGCTCTGAAGGCTCTGCCAATACGGCAGATAAAGCTTCAACAATATGAGTGCTATCAATTAGCAAAGTTCGGAAGTCCATATGGAAAGACACATTACATCAGACGGTTCAAGTTGAAGTCTTATATTGTTTTCCAAAGAAAGTCGTTAATGGTAATATTTATTTGAATTAATGAATATGTGTGGGTTGAAGAAAAATTACATTTTATGATTTGTTATATTTTAATTATCAAAACAATGTCATTATCTTTGTCATGTAAACATAAACAAACATCTTTATTGACGGCTACAAAGCCTGAACAAATATGTATAAACATTCCTGTTCTCTATATTATATAAAATTTCCAGCTCCATTATATACCATATTCATACCCATTATTAATAATAAGAAGAAAATGTTCATAAGCAAAAAACATTACTGTGTTTAAACATTAAAAGGTTTTTTTATTTTAATTTAATTTTTCTCCAAAATGCTAAAAATAAAAAATTCAATTTTAATAAGAAATTATTATATACTTTTTCTCTCCTCCCTCCTCTCTCTCACTTATCTATGCTCTGTAATAAATTTAATCACTTCATTTCATTAGAAAACATGTTGCCTCAATAAAGACATTAAAGTTTACACTGAAAATAATCACACACAAAAATATCTTCAAAGCATGTATTTGTTGTTTTTTCCAAGATATTTATGTTGTTACTAAACGCACAATCACACTTACACACTTACACACGCATGCATGGTAAACACATATGGTGGCACACACGCCGACAAATTATGAACATATCTTAGCACGCAATGGTAAACATGTTCACAAACTCTAATGTTTATTTATAACATGGGAAAAGATAACAGTAAAATAAAATATCGCGAGTATGTAGGAGAATTTGAAAGAGAGTGAAGAGAAGATGGTATACTCATATTTGTAATTATTGTTTTTGACAAAAAATTCGTATGAGTTAAACGTAAACATACATACATATGTGGACCCATATGGGTACATATACGCATTAGCTTCTGTAGACAGTGTTGTACAATCATTAAAAGAAAGAAGAAAAACAAAAAAAAAAAAGGAAAAAAACTACAAAATTATACCCTTCTCTACACTTAAGCAGCTTAAAATGACAAAAAATTCTGAATGGGGTGGGTGGTATGAATTATAATATGTAACTCATAAGTCGTGTCACTTATACGCTGTGTATGTCAGCTAGTTAAGCAGTCATCTACAAAGTCAAGTCGTCTCATCCGACAGACTTCTTCGACTGTATATTAAAGTTTATTTTATTTTCAATTTTTTTTCATTTTATTTTTTGCTTTTTTATTTCAATTAATTTCTTTTCTTTCTTATTTAGCATTTCTTCTTTATGCTCTGCTTTTTCAAGCCTTCAAGCAATATTAAATAAGGCCTTCTTTAAAAGTACATATATTTGCTGTCTTACGCTTTCACACACGGATGTCGCTTAGAGGGGGAAAAACCCGGAGGAGTTTCATGTTGAATCGATTTCTTTTTTCATAAAGAATTTTTTTTATCAATTCATTTTTTGTCATTATGCTTTAAAGGATTCAATTTCTTGTTTTTTTTTTTAAGAAAAAACAATTTATGAACAAACACTGATTTTCTTACTAAATACGGCTTAAAGTCATTTCAATAAAAAATAATAATTTGAAATTGACATGTTGGCAGCATTGGTAAAATACTCTTATAAATATAGACACACACAAACATGATAGTAAAGTTTGTTTAAATACAAGTCTCTTAAAAGGCTTGTGTTTTGCTTACATTAAATACAGGGTTATCCATTTATCGGTTTTAAAATTAAAGTTAAATAAAACACACACACATAATGCTAAGATTTCGATAAAACTTTTATTTCATTATAATGCTTGGAACATTACGTACGAAATACAATGTCATTTAAATGTACGCCTCTGGATTGGTTGCAGCAGACAATTCTTCCGAGGTAGTTCTCGAATACTTTTCTTGCACTATCTCTGCGATAACTTGACAAATCTTGGTTTTCAAATGCTTCAATGCTAGGGAATTATTGGCATAGAAATGATCTGTAATGAAATAACGTCAAATAACTATGCGATCGTGAAGTTACTCATGCAATAAAGCCAAAATCGTTCGTGTTGTGTAGCTGTGACATTGTCTTGTTGAAACCACATATCGTCCAGTTCATACTCTTCAATTGCAGATTAAAAAAGTCGGTTATTATACGAGGGCGGATTGATATTAAAGCTGCCTAAGTAGGAAAAATTTTTTTTTTTTCAAAAACCATTCATTTCTCATTCATTTTAGCTCAATACACTTAGTAAGACGATTTTCCAACTTTTTTATACCATTTGAATAATACGATTTTGTAAACTCCTCAAAATACGCATTAGTTTCGGTAATCACTTCTTCGTTTGAGATGAATCTTCTTCCTGCGAGCCATTTTTTCAAGTTTGGAAACAGGAAAAAGTCACTAGGGACTAAATCTGGACTACTTGGTGGATGATCAACCAATTCGAAGTGGATTTCTTGTAGTTTTAGCATCGTATCTAATGCTGTGTGAACCGGTGCGTTGTCTTGAAGAAAGAGCACTTTTTCTTGTTTAAATGTGGTCGTTTTTCCTTGATTGCATCAACCAATTGATCCAATAATGCGCGATAATACTCTCCTGTGATTGTGGATCCCTTTTCAAGATAATTGATGAGCAAAATTCTGTGTGCACCCTAAAATACAGTGGCCATAACCTTGCCAGCCGATTTTGCTGTCTTCGCCTTCTTCGGAGCACTTCCACCAGCTTCCACCCATTGGTTCGATTGATTTTTGGTTTCAGGTGTGAGTGGTGGACCCACGTTTCATCAACGGGTATTAATCTACGCCAAAAATCAGCAGGATTATGCTTTATCATGTCCAAACACCGCTGTGAAGTGATCTGTCAAACTCGTTTTTGTTCAACACTGAGCAAACGCGGCACCCATCTTGCCGGTAGCTTTTTCATATGCAAATCACTACACGAAATTCACTTTTTTCCATTTTCAAAGATACACAAAAGTTGCTTACTTTAAACGACTGTAACAAATAAACTAATCGATGAATTTGGCTAAAATTTTAACAGCCAACGTTTGACAGATCGTAATTTCTAAGAAAGAAAAAATTTTTGTTTGTGCTGCCATCTAGCGCTAGATAGCTTCAATGTCAATCCGTCCTCGTGCGCTCTGAATTGACGGTAACGGTTCTTTGGGTTCTCGAAGTCCCATATACGTCAATTTTGCTTGTTAACGTAATCGCCGAGTGAAAAATGAGCTTCGTCGCTGAAAAAATTTTGTTCGAAATATCGGCCACGTTTAAATATCAACACTTTTGTACTAAATTTTAACTACTTTTACGCGTTCTTCGATTGCTAAACAATCCACATTCGTAAATGGCAAACCTTTCACTAAATAAATGACAGCCTTGCCAGACTAGCGTATTTGAAATCACTAAATGGATAACCCAATATGAATATCTTTATTATGTTAACAAGTGTGTATATATAAGTCAAAAAATTATGTGCGGAAATGAGTGTGTGTATCATTTTTATTTATTTTATTTCTCCTTTCCACATGACCTTTTTATGACGAGTATATGAACAAAGAAAAATCGCTTTATTTCTATAACGTTACTCTCAGCTTTGCTCTGCTCTCTTTTCTTTTATTTATTTTGACTTCTTTTCTCTACCCAGTTTAACTCATGGGCTTGTGTTGTTATAATTGAATGTGTTTCGAATGATTATAAACATGTGCATGGCTGTGCGTGTGCGTGGAGGGTTATGTTATTGTTGTTGTTATTATAAATATATTGAGTGTTAAAATAAGTTTCTATAAATGCTTGTGAGTGCGTAAATAAAGTGAATTTCTCTATTAGTCTTTTTATGCCTCATTCTCTTTTCTTATTTAATATTTTCTCTGATATAAACCTTTAGAATTAACCCTTTCGGCACGAGTGTTATACATACATATTGCCATACATTAATTTACCCATACACTTTCCAGAAAGCCGGGTCGAAATGATTAAGACAGATAGCTAAAACCTGGCGTGCTTCGCTACCCTTATCTTAATTATTATCTTTACTATCATCTTAGTTTTTTTATTTTTATTTTGATAAATTAAAAACAAATTAATTTTTGCTTTAGAAACATTAAAAATACAGCTCAAACTCTCTTCTCTTTGTTCCTATTTTAATGTCATCCATTATGTGTAATCCTATTTCCCAATTTTATACCCTTCTGGTTAATATCCAAACATTTAAGATATCATGTAGTTTCTTCCAGAAAAGCACTGTAGAATCTACTTTTTAGCTATATACGGTCTTCAGACAAACACACATTCATTTTTATATATATTATGTGTGTAAGTATATATGAGTAGATAGCTTTTGCTCGGCTTATCCAATCTTTTCCGCTTACTGGTGGATGTGTATAGATAACGAAGCTTTAAGTGTTGTTCTTCGCATATACGAAATTCCATATTTAGTATGAATGGAAGTTGTCATGCCCACTTATTCAATTTCGCCCAGTTATTGACTGACATGTGTACTGTTTGAACCAAAACTAGAAACTTCTATTGTGACCTTTCTCAAGATATACAAAAATTAATGTTTACTGTGTATGGGTGACGCCACGCCCACTTATCCAACTCCGCGAATTTTTTGACTGATGATGTATATTGACTACGTATTATTTACTCTGCATACTTGTGGAATTCCGCCCAGTTTTTGAATGATGACTTGTATTGACTATGAAGTTATTCAGACCAGATGCGCACTCTAACTTTAACCGTTCTCTAGATATACAAAAACCAATATTGAATATGCATGGAAGGTACTATTGCCACTTATCTGATTCCGGCCACTTTTTGACTGTACAGACTCCTACTGTTACAACTTTGAGGACATAAACAAATAAATATTTACTTCGTATAGGCATGGCACCGCCGAGTTGGAATTTTTTAAATTTAGCCTATACTTCCTTCCAGACATACACAGACATACAGTAAAAATTTCAAGAAAATCAGTTCAGCCGTTTAGCTGTCTGTAATGCACAAACATACGAACAAATATACATCCATTTTTATTTTTAAGAATTAAAGAGTCTCTTATAATAGTATTATTCTGTTCATGTGTGTATGTTCGTGTAAGAGAATTGTATTAAATGTGTGTTTTATATTAATGCTGTTAGGGTTTGATTAGGGTGCGTTTAATGCATTTATTGTTGTTGTTGTGTATTAGAGTGTTAAATCCTTTTGTGTTCATTACAAGTGAATCGAATTTTCTCTCTCTTTATAATTGAGTTTTAATTGTTAGTGTTTTTATAAATTCGTTCATTATAACCATTCAATAACGTTTTTATGTGTATGTTTAGGCAATTGTGGTTTGTAACACATTTAAGTGCAACAACTATTCATTTTGCTGTAGAAAATGTCCTCACTTTTCATCTCAAGTTATTTAGAGAAAATTTTTGATTATCCATTTATTTTATCTTTACAAAATAGTTTCAAACACTTTTTTTGGGTTAAATGTATACAAGAATATTGGTTTGAAGTTTTTCACAGACACACACACACAAACAAAAAATGGTTCTGTCATTCGCCAATTTTACAAGAATACGAAATCCATTACAGTTTTCATCGATATATTCTAATCCTCATATAAGTTTCTTAACAACAATTATAGGTTTTCTCATTCCCAATTTTTATTTCAATCCGTCCTAATGCTGTGGTTTACAGTTTTTGCCATAAAAAAATTAATTTCGTTATTGGCCTTATTACACGACGGCAATAAAATAACCGTAGACAGCCCAAGCAATTTGACGATTTTTGTTTTTATTTTAATAAAAATTTTATTTTAATAAAAATGAAAACAAACTTTTTACCTCAGAAATATTTTTAGTTTCAACCACAAAATAAAAAAATACACAAACAAAAAAAGAAAAGCAACAAAAATTCAACTCAAATTACCTTCTGTTTGTACTTCTTTTAATGTCATCCATTATGTTTCGTGTTGCATTTGTGGCTGTGGCTGTGGCTGCTGCTGCTTCATAAAATCTCATAATTATGTGTCGTGTCGCTCGCTGGCAATTGCAACCTTCAAATAAAGTTGTCCCTTAAAAAAAAAAAAAAAAAAAAAAAAAAAAAAAAAAAAAAAAAAAAAACAACTAAAGAGTCTTTCATTAAATGCTTCCCATCTTTAAATTCAAATAAAACAAAGTGTATACGAGATATCATCAGAAATTCTTATTCGTTTGAAAGTCTCCTATCGATGTCAACGTGTATCGAATATTTTGTTTTCTCTGTCACTCCTCTAGGGAACGTATGGCTTTCCACAAAGCATAGTTTGCCTTGTTTCAGTTTCATTAATCAAATTGGCTTTCTAGCTAATTGGATGATTAGTGCACATGTGGCTTGATGGTCGTTTTTGCCCTGGGTGGAATTGTCAACACCATGACCTACCCCCTATATGTACGAGAACTAAAAGGCCCTATATTAAGCAAAACAGTGAAGATACGACAGCGAAAATACGCAGGTCATATAATAAGAATGAACAAAGAAACCCCAGCCAAAAAGTATACTCCAGTGAATCTACAAATAAGAGAACAATTTGGAGACGTAGCAATAAATGGTTAAACAACGACAAAATGACAAAGCTACTAATGAATTGTCCCCGCTATAAATTGGAGAATGTTATCCAAAGATGGGGAAAAATGCAAAGTATTTTTTCAGGTATTTAAGATTCGATATGGATCGTAGAACCAACAATGATTAAAGCTCAACTATAGCTCTCCTCCATATGATTGTATAGTGGTGAATATGCTTGCTAAGTGGTGGTGATTCTTGCTTAGCATTGGTACTTTTGCCTATATGTGGCGTTTTTTCCTGATCATTCGTCTGATGTTTCTCATTATCGCCAGAGGTATTTTGAGCGGGTTGAAGTATCTCTATAAAACACCCGAAACCGTAATTAAATTTTCTCGTCATGTCCTCTGCAGGGGATTCGAACCTAGACCGCTTGTTTTGTATGCGTAGCCTCTAACCACTGCACCGCGTCAGCACCACTAATATAAAATCATGCAAATATCTGCCACGTTTTTGCTAAGTGACGTTTATATGAAATATCCCATTTAAAATGGCACGGACCTAAATCGATATGGCTTATGTTGGCTTTGATGACCGCTTTTTTGTGTGTGTCTTATTTTGCACAGACCTGGCACTTAAGAAAACCCCCACAGGAAAAAAGTCTAACAGGGTCATATCATACAATCGTAGTGGTTAGTTCATATGACCTTCACGATCGTACAGAATCTCCAATGCAGCATCTTGTAGAATTCTGATATCGTTGGTGTCCACATCACCCAGTTCAAGCCAAAAGAAGTTGGTAATCATCGATCTATAGCTGATGGTGTGTTCTCCAACTTTGTTTTCATAGACATATGGACTGATGACGCCGTCAGGCCATAATACTCACCAAACAGTGACTTTTTGATCTTTTTAGATTCCTTGAAAGCTACTGCAGCCCATGTGTATTGCAATCGTCCCAAATTTAACAATTTTTTTTTGTTGACGTATATATTCATCTAGATATTGGGCCTCATGGCTAAAGATGATTTTTTGATTAAAATTTGCCAAGTTGTGGAAGGCGGAAGGCTGAATTTTTGTGTGTGACTCGAAATTGACTGTCCGGAATTCTCCTGTACTCTTTCACGGGAAGATCTTCGTTTTGTCATGGTGTGGGTGTGGGTTCATTATTTATTGAACCAGGTGACTTTTATCTATCACGCTGCAAATTGTTCTCTCGGTAGAACGATTATCCAAACCTTAAAATAGGCAAAAAGCATAGAATGTAGACCGAACAAAATACCTATTTTGACAAAAGTATTCAATCATTTATACGTGTTGCTTAAAACTGTATCCATCCATGTTGATTTTGTAAAACAAACCGAATAAATGACAGCTATGGTCGCCATCAATTGTCAAAGTTCAGAAAGTCTTTATTGGAAGACACTTTAAAATATAGATGCGCTTTTATTTTAAGGTTAGTTTTCTAATTCATTTTATTTTTTTTAACCTTTTTTTAAAAAAAATTAAAAACTCCCCCTAATTAAGCATAAATTACCTGCTCAATTATTTTGTGTGTGTATGTGTGTGGTTGGTTGGCTTTTCATGAAATTTTTTTGTTAAATTTATTTTTCCATTTTTTTCTAGTGGTTTACCAATGGTGGCAATTCATAGGAATGTTGTTGTTTGTATACTTGTTTTACTTTTTAACTCCTATATAAAAAATGTTTTTTCTTTCATTTAAACAAGAACAACAAAGTTTTATTTTTTAATAAAATTTAAAGGCAAAAGAAGACAAAAGTTATTCCAAAAGGGAAGGTAAAGAACAATTTTTTTCTTTTAGAAGCACAATAGAGCCTATTATAGACAAAAAACACGGGCTGAGTTTATAAAACGGGGCTTAATGATTCACAGAAGTAGGCATTACTTTTACTATCTGCAGTCAGCACTTCGGTGATAACTACAGTATTCTAGTGATGGTAATGCGGTGCAATGTGGTGAAACGAAAAATAAATTCCGTTTTGTGTCATGTGGTTGGAGGTAATTAGTGTTGCCAAATGTGCAGTTTAATCTGTATTTTGCAGAGTTCTTAAGTTTTTGGTTTAAAAAATAAATTTTTCTGTAAATTGTGTAGATTTTACAGTTTTTAACATTTCAGTTTTTTACTTCCAATTTTGTTATTTTAATTACAATTTCTTGTGTTAGAATTTCACCCCATTTGCTGTGGTGAGGTGTATTTGTACCTTTTTAATGCGAAAATGTAATTATCCCTTTTTCGACCACCGACCACAGAAAGAAAGAGAAAATTTATACATTGTGTGATGCTCACATTTAGGCCTAAGAAATAAATGTATTTTGTTTTGCAAAATAATAGTGGGTACGTACGAATGAGTGATATGTACATCTGCTTCACTAATAAAATTAGTGTTATCACTGTTATTTTGCCAAAATATTTATATTTGTTAAACGACTGAACAGATTAAAGATAATTTTATAGGTGAATATCCTTTTTTTAAGTTTTATCAGTAAATTAAACCGGTTTGAAGTTATGCGAATATATGTTGTACAACCTTCTCCATTTTTCGAAATAACAAAAGCTAACCTAAAAAAACAGTTAGCACCACTAGATTCAGCGTACTCGAATCTGGTTTACCCGCCGGTTGACCAGATTGTCGGAAAAAAGTATCAAATTCGAGCACTGTGTCATTATATCATATTATATATATAAGTATATTACAGTTAATTTGTTGTGCGATGGTTGAACTAAAATCGAATGAAATTGAAATCGAATAAAACCTCAAGTTGCTATAATTCTCAAATCAGACTAGATTTTTATACATTTTCTTATTAACTCACTTAATTACCTTTAAAATAACATGTGTGTGAAGTTAAATACGAAAGTTAAATATGTTTTTCTTAACATAACAAAAACTTGTGTAAGTTAACAGAACATGTGTGAAGATAAATACGAATATGAAATTTTTCTGTTAAGTTAACAAAGACTTCTATTTTAGCATTACTTCCACAATTGTGTATTATAAAATATAATTTTGAATAAAAATAACTAAACAAAGGTAAAAATTTACAAAAATTTGAAAAAAAATTTTTTAATTCTCATTACGTTAATTTTTGATTTACTATAATAGCGTTGAACTAATTGGCTGGTCGGAGGTGGGAGGAAAAGTTAGCTACGGTCTATATATCTCCGATCTGGTACTTTGTAGTCCAAAAAGGAAAACTGGCCCTGAAGCCTTGATACCTTGGCTATAAAGGCCACCAGGTCCGATTCCCCCACAATTGCATCTTAGGTCCGATTTTTCATGAACGACATATATATACGGTAAAAATTAAAAATAAAAGTTAGCTACGGTCTATATATCTCCGATCTGGTACTTTGCAGCCCAAAAAGGAAAACTGTCCCTGAATCCTTGATACCTTGGCTATAAAGGCCACCAGGTCCGATTCCCCCACAATTGCATCTTAGGTCCGATTTTTCATGAACGACATATATATACGGTAAAAATGAAAAATAAAAGTTAGCTACGGTCTATATATCTCCGATCTGGTACTTTGCAGCCCAAAAAGGAAAACTGTCCCTGAAGCCTTGATAACTTGGCTATAAAGGCCACCAGGTCCGATTCCCCCACAATTGCATCTTAGGTCAGATATGTTTATATTTTTGTGGACAATTGTTTTAGATACAATTACCAGCTATAAGAATAACATTTAATTTGTTATTCTTACTGTATCTCTCTAATTTATTTATTTTTTTTTAATTTTTACAATCCTTTACCTTATTTTGGTTATTTTTATCCAAAATTATATTTTGTAATCCACAATTGCGTAAGTAATGTTAAAATAGAAGTCTCTGTTAACTTAACAGAAAAATTTCATATTCGTATTTATCTTCACACATATTCTGTTAACTTACACAAGTTTTTGTTATGTTAAGAAAAACATATTTAACTTTCGTATTTAACTTCACACACATTTAAATAACTTCTTCGATTATCAAAAGATTAAAATAATTGGCACATTTATGTATTTTTTTTTTACTTTTTAACTACAGTAGAATCTCACAAATTCGAACCGTCACAAACTCGGACCGTCCAGAAATTAGAAACGGCCATTTCAATATATTGGACGTTCTGAAATTAGAACAGGGGGTTCTAATTTTTGGATATTTTATTATTATTATTATTATTTTTGTTTTATTTTAACTACAGATTATTGTTTTCCGCTCATTAAAATAAAAATAAAACGGGGAATCACCAAGTTATTCGTGGTGTGTACAATTTTGCCATATGCGTGTGAAATTTGATATGCTTGTACAAATTTGGTTCAGTTGATGACTGAAGATTAAGGTGAAGTTTTCAAACGTGTGAAATTAAAAAAAAAGGTCAAATAAACGTAAAAAAATATTAAAAAGACTTAATGAAGGCGTGAGTGGAAATAGTTTAGCTCAAGATTTTAATGTGACTAAATCTTCAATCAGCTACATGAAGTCAAAAGAACAAGAAATAATGGATGCAGTTACCAGCACCTATCAGGAAGCAAAAGAAAAATCTGCATAAGGCGGAATATGAAGAAATGTAAAAACGCCTTTATAAATGGGTTTTAAATCAACGTGAAGAGAAGAACACTGTGAAAGGACCTATATTAAAAGCCAAAACTAAGTTAGTTTTTGGTGAAGTGTACCCCGATAGAGATGAAAACGCATTTACTGCAAGTAATGGATGGATTTACAAATTTAAAACCCGTCATGGAATACAGTTTTTAAGAGTTAGTGGTGAAATACTTTCGAGTGATGTTGGTGAGGTCACTCAATTCCTACACAGATACACAGATATACAAAAGTCGTAGAAATGTGGTTATTGGAAACGCAAATATATAATGCTGATGAAAGCGGTCTATTTTTCCGCTGCTAGCCAGATAGAACATTTGTCGCTTCTTGTGAAAAAAGGGCCCAAGGATTTCAAATTTAAAAAGGACGCATTCGTTTTTACTAGGCGCGAATTCTGATGGCTCACATAAATTAAAACCATTGGTTATTGGAAAAGCTAAAATGCCAAGAAGCTTCAGACTATTTAATAATCCACTTCATTATGACTTTTCGAAAAATGCGTGTGGATGACTTCCTGGATATTTAATGATTGGTTTCACTAGATTTTCTTTCTACAGTTCATTCGTTTTTCTGAAGATAATAATTTGTGCCCAAAAGCTCTTCTGCTTATAGATAACTGTTCCGCTCATGCACCAATTGATAACCTTCAGAGTGAGGATGGTAATACTGACAAAACTCATTTACAGATGTAAGTTGCTATCTCACTTAATTGGTGATGGTGATGAAATTGATAAGCTTTTGAAACGGCATTCAATCTGAGATGCAATAACACTGTTGAAACAGTCATGGAATGAGATACAACCGACAGTGTTAAAAAATTCTTGATCCAAATTACGAATCCAGGCGATTACGACAGCGATGATGATTTGCCACTAGTACAATGGAATCAACGAAATCAGGATTGCAATGAAATTCTTCAACTAAATCTGGATCTTTTGAATGAAATTATGCCAAACAATTCAGTTAATCCAAATGAAATCGAGAAATGGAATGAAGATGCAGAGTAGAGCGATGAGTACGCTTTAGATAGCAGCGATGTCCATATTGTCAACATAACGCCAACTATTCCTCATTCAAATGTCATTGAAGGCATCAATAATGTTATAAAAATGGTGCAAAACTAGTGATATTGTTGTCAATAAACACATGTCTAACCTTTTGGACGTCCATGGCGATATATATGTATCCAATTTAAACAAATAAAAAAAAAAAAAAAAAAAAAAACAAGCAAATATTACTGATTTCATGTTAAAAACCAATAAAATACCTAATAACTAAAGAACTTTTTAGAAGTTTTTCTATGAATTTAATATGTTCAATAAACTGTTTTGTGTTAAAATAAAGTTTACATAACTAGTTTTATTATAATTTTATCATTATCTGAGAGAAAAAAAAATGTCCAGAAATTCGAACTGGCCGGTGCACAAAGTGATTCTAATTTTTGAGATTCTACTGTATGTGAATTTGTTTTACCTGAAAATCAATTTTTTTCTTCTAAATTTTCAGGTTTTCTAAATATAATATGGCTACACTGGTGGTAATGCAACTTTTGTTGAAGTTTTTTATTTTATTTCTTTTTGACAGTTTTTCCAATTTTTTAAAGCAAATTTAATTTATTTGCGTTCTATTAAAACTAAATGTCCATATTTATACTATTTTTCCATTTACTCTCTTTTATCTCTACTAACAGTATATACACCAGTGATGGGAAGATTGATACGATCATACTTTTCTTTTGGTACTATTTAAATTAAAAAAAAAAAACATTACTTCCCTGACACATTTGATACCATTTTTATTGTTGTTTTTCCTTATTGTTATTGTTAATAGTAATGGCAAATCGACTACATTATTATTGTTCTTATCATACCGACCAGACACTATTGCTGAACACTGCGACCCATGGTATCTATTGTGCTCCTTCCGGGCTATAGTCTGCGTAGCACCAGATCTGAAACCGTAATGATGGTTATGTCACCCTATGTTTACCTAAACATTTCCACCTAAATCTATCAAGAACCCCACATTCATACAATATGTGTTACGCTGTCTCTGATGCCTGTAATCACAGTCAACAAATGTCCACATCTGTGACCGCCATCATCTTCAGATGCGCTCTTAGGCTACGGTGGCAAGGTTGCTAACCGATATAGGGTGAATTGGACTACAATATGCGTTAAAAATTAATTGAAATACTTGAAAGAACATACTATTTTCCTAGTATGCACTACAACAAGAATCTATATCTGAAATTTGCGAAACACTTTCAAAATCGTAAGCAACGGGTAAAAAACTACTTTTTTCGTACCTTCGTGCACTAATAACCTAATTTGTGTTATTATGTTCCTATAAATGACAAAGGGTAATTACGAACTCTCTTCATTCGGTTCGGTTTGAGGAAAGCTGTTTTATTTCACTCCAGCTTCATAATTAAGTTGAAATCATCAAGTGTTTAATAGGCGGTGAATTTTTCACGTGTAACCCTGAGATGTCACTCTAAAATTTGCGCAGTGTGTGAATAATCCAGCGCCGTTTGTGTTTAAGTATCTTAATATGAATTGGTCGTTGAAGCCGAAGCTGTTTATTGGTTATGATGCTTGGTCAAAGTAACCCGAGAATTCTTCGTACGTAGCAGTAAGTTAATGCATGTGTTTCCGGATAACAGAAAATTTCCATACCAAATTAATTGAACCATTACGTGAAATTACTCTTTTATCAAAATTTTTTGTTGTTGTTGTTGAAAAAATCAATTGTAGCGCGCGCTGTGTGGCATGTGGCTCCGTCCTGTTGGAACCACATGTCAGCGAAATTAATGCCAACTAATTAAGGTACGAAAAAATTTCTAATTAAATCCCTATACTGTTCACTATTGACAGTAACATTCTGATCATCATCGTTTTTGAAAACATATTGACCAATGACTTCGCCAGCCCATAAAGCGGCAGATTTAATGTGGATGTAATAGTGTTTCGATAAAGGCTTGTGGATTATTCTCTTTCCAAATGTGACAATTCTGCTTATTAGCGTACCCATTCAATCAAAAATGGGATTCATTGGAGAACAAAATTCTGAGTTGAAATTCAATTTAAAAACTTCAACAATTTGCAAGCGTTGCTCTGGTCTATCCATAATGAAGTGTCCAACCAAATCAAATCAAACAAAAAGCAACTATCAGCTGTGAAACCGGTTGTGAACTAAAGCAGTGTTGTCAACGTAAAGTTATAAACTTTCAAAAAACCACACATTAATACCTGTGTTTGCATGTGTAGCATTGTGTACTATAATATCAACTACGATGTTAAAGAGAGTAGAAATAGAATTCATCCCTGACTAACACCAGCTAACTAATTACTTATCTGAATCCCTCTGACTTTTGTAATGATATGTATTTTATTTCAGTAGCCTTGGGGAATATGTGTGAATTTATCCAGTGAGCAATATTTTCGTTCAAGTTTAGCGGTGTTTTTGTACACTATTTTATATAAAGGGAGTACTATAAAAAATTATGTTTATTTTGGAAATAAAATGCTGCTTTGCTTTTAAGAATTCGTTGGAAATTGACAGAATTATTAAGTTTTTAGTAAAGCAACACATGAAAAACGTTTTTTGTTTTTATAAAATTTGTTACTCTTGTGGTCAAAACAAATCTCAAAAAATGTATTTGCTACCGAAAGAAAATCCCAAAATCCCATCACTGGTATGTGCGTTTTGCTCTAATTGTATTTGTTTTTGTTTATTTTTGTTTGAAAGTTTTCTCTTTCCTTTGTCCCCCAGGCGTATGCGTGTGTTTAGTATTCGAATGCATATTATAAATTATAATTGTTATTGTTTGAAAATTATTTTCTCTCTGGGACTTGCTCTTTTTGTGTTTAAAAGAGAAAGTTTTATAGGCAATTTAAATATTAAATTCATTTTATTTTCCCTATTTTAAAAATGTTTTTGAATAATTACTTTATTTTTCGTTTATTTAATTTTAATTTATCCCGTTTTTCTATTTTTTTATTTTTTATTTTTATTTTAATTTAATATCCCATTGACCCTTTGTGCACACGAGTCAAATTTCTATGAAAAAAATTCAATAAAACACGTACGTACTCGTATGTTTGTAGGATTTGTGTTAACAATTTGTTTTGCCTTCACTCCCCCAAATAATTGCCGTGTTATTGTAGTTGTTATTCAGCGAAATGAAACAACAATAGCAATTAAGCATCAGTGCCAGTGTAGTAGCGCAACAGCAATGGATGTTGTAAACTTTGTCATTTGAATATGAATGCAAATGGCTGTAATTTATTAATGAAAATTATTCATAATAAAACGATGAATGATGAAAAGTCATAATATTAAAATAAAAGAAATATGTAATCGAATTTTTAATTGCAAACAGTATTATTTTTTGACAAAAAAGTATTTCCTATTGGGGACTTTCGGCTAAAACCAACCAAAATTTATACATCTTTTCATTTCAAATCCCCCATTATTTTACAACACTAGATACCCACCTCTGCCTGTCATAAACATCATTAACACCACATCGTATATGAGTGTCAGTATCATTCACACTTCACTAATTTGTTGGTCTATTATTTTCTCTCTTTTTTTATTTTAATTTTTTTTTTTTTTTGTAATAAGTTGAGTGAGTGCAAATTTGGTTTTTATTTAGCGTCATATTTACTTGTAGATTTGTTGTTTTAACTGCTACTGCAGTTATTGTTATACGACTTCATATGTGCTATTATTGTTGTTGTGGCTGTTATGATGGTATGCAACAATTCACACCTTTGTTTATTTAAGTTATTTTATGTTGTTGTATTGTGTACGTTTTGGTTTTGATTTGCTTTGATATTGTTCTCCTGTAATTCTCTTTCTTTCGCTCTTGCTCTCTAAACTATAAATTATTCTTTCGATCTTTGTTTTCATGTTTTAGGAGTATTTTTGTGAGGAAGAGAAAGGAGTTGTTATAATAAATAATTAGTAAATGATGATATTGTAGCGGTTTTTTTCAAGTGTATGTTTATAACATTGCGTTTTTGAAAGAAGAAAACTAATATTTGTTAACTTATTCCAAAGAAGCATGATTTCAAGCATTGATTGATAGGCAGTGGGGGTTCAACATAAGCAATAAAAACTTTATCATAAATTGTTTTTGGCGTTTTGGGCAAATAAAGCCAGATTGTTGTCATAATGAATGATTATGACATAATGACAAATTGTGTGTACTAGGGTGCTCTTTATATGTGTGTATATATGGGCAAGTTTTTTTTTGTAAAGATGCCTTTGCAGGCAAGAACGTCCCAAATGCCAGTTGTGACGTTTTTATAAGATTGTTTTATTTAAATTGTTATTTGTTAGAAACAGAAAACTTTTATCTCGAAGATAGAGAAATAATTTTGTCAAACAACATTTAAAAAATGAAATTGTATGTATATATGTATTTTTAGATGAAAACAGTGTTTGAAGTTTTTTTTTTAACAACAAAAATCTCCCTCTTTCTCTTACTCCTTCCTTCAAGAGAATGCTCTTTATTATTATTCTGGTAAAGATATTTGTTTTTTATTTCTTGACTCCATCTTAAAATGTGGCTCAATAACAATTACACTAAAAAAGAAAAGCAGAAAAAAAATGACAACAGTGGCGGCAACAACAACTACAACATTTTTTCTTGTCTCCTGTCTTGTTCAATTTTTAACAACATGGTACACAAGAACAAAAAATTCTTTGTCATGTTCTGTTGTTTTTGCTGTTGTTGTTGTTTTTCTTGTTGCAATATAGCTTAAAGTTACTGCTTGCCTTGTTATTGTTGTTTTCATTCCTTCTATTCCAGTTACTGTTGATTATTTTTTAAGCCTTTAAAATAAGTGTGTTTGTTGTGTTGTTGCTGTTTTATTATTTTGGTACGAGTATATATCACTTAAGGCCTACAATGATTTTTCTTCTCTTCTTTTGTCTGTAAGTCGAGTGTGTGTGTGTGTTAGTTTGTTGTATACCTTCACATCAACTTGAGTCAACTCAACATGTTTGTAAGTTGTCTTGTTACTTGTTTGATAAAAATTTTTTTCTTCTTGTTGTTTTTATTTTTGCTTTTGCTATCACATCACTGTTGTCGTCATTGGGTATTACCGCTTCTCTAATGGTACAGCTGTTTACACTGCCAGAGTTTTTTAGCTTGAAGTTGCCAGATGTTTAAGAAACAGAACAAAAGATATTTGGAGAATAATTTTATTTTAAATATTTGATTTTATTTAAAAAAGAAACTTTGATATATGGTAACTCTGCTCTTTTTTCGTCTGTAACTAAAGGAATTTTGTGTGTCACTTTTTTTCTCGGTATCACTCACCCAGCTATCTCTCAACTTCCTTCCTTTATACTGTCCACCCCCTTGATCATCTACCATTTCCTTTGGGACAAAAAAATGCTCTCATATTTCTTTATGACTCATAACAACGTTAAGCAGAGTTTATAGGAAGAAGTTGTTGTTTTTGTGTGTGCAGTTGTATGCTTCGAGTGTGTGAACATACGATTTAGTATCCCATAACTCTTTGAAACATGTTCAGATCAAAGTATTAATGTGTGTATGAGTGTAAGCAAGCATAAATATGATGTGTTTAAGTGTATGTGTTTGTGTTTAATAGTCATAAAGTATAATAATATTGGTCATAAAAATGTGACAAATTATTAAAATGTATACCAACAAACCCCGACGAACAAACGTGAACATAAAAAATGTGTGTGTGTAGGAGTGCATGTGGGCGTTTGCTTTTTTGAATTGTGGGGGAGCATAGAGATCATGTTAAACATGTTTGTGCTCGCCAAAGCTGTGCTGTTATAATAATGTGTTATATTCAATAACAAAACAAGGATATGACACATATTCTCTAGATTACTAATCGTGTGCATGCCTGTTTGAGCACAGATAGTTTTTTGAAGTTTTCGTGTTTGTTTTTCTAGTTGTCATAAATAGTATTTTAATATGACACAAAAATTATACATTATTGGATCCTAAAACTTGTAGAAATACACACATATCTCTTTATACGACTAGATAGGTTCTGAAAATGTAGGCCGTAAATCGAAATGCTGTAAAATGAGTTGCTTCAGCTTGCCTTATAGTTTTTCTTAAAAAAAAAAAAAAAAAAAAAAAAAAAAAAAAAAAAACGGTAAATGCTCGATGTCTTAGCTGTATAACGCGGTAGTTTGTGCCATAAAGCTACGGTGTTTCATAATTCAGGCAGCCGTTACAGCGAAGAGCAGTAAAATTTAATCATATATTCAAGTGGGGCTAAATTCGATTTAAGGAAGATTTTAACAAATTAGGCGCAAGGACAGACAGATAATGAACTCCAAGTTTATTTCGAAAATATGGTTTCATTTGTTACAAATAAAATAAACAAAAAATAAGTTTAAATGCGTCCTAATTACATATGTATGTATGTATGTATGTATGTGACGATTGTACAATAGATTTGAATGTTGATTTAGGCATTAAATTAACATTATGCGAACCAAATTCAGTATTCAAAATTTTGTAGCTTAAAAACATAAAATAATTTTTCGTCTTCTCTTTCATGTGATACCTATTGTAGATTTACCTCTGCCAATAGCTGTCCTCAGTTAAATTAATATTATTTCCTTTTACTTTCAAACGCTTAGTTTCTCTTGTTTTATTTAACATCCTCTTATTTTCCTGTCACAAATAGCTTTCATGGGACAGTGTTCATTTACAATATCTTTACTGTTTACATACACTCATTCAAATCCTGTTAATAATGACCACCGTGTTAGAGTATGTCAAATATATATACAATAATAAAGACTCTCTGTTTTATAAGCACACTCTTTTACAGCCATTTCTGTTTGTATAGCGTATTTTTTATAGAGGTATAGAACTTTAAGTTGGCATTACTTTTCAAGTGGCGACCGATTTAACAGCTATCAAGTGATTTATTCTCAGTTTGGTTTGGCAATTCATCATGAATAGACTCACGCGTGAACAACGCTTGCAAATAGTGCAATTTTATTCCGAAAATAATGGTTCTGTGCGGAAAACGCATGGCACACTACGTCCATTTTATCGTCGGCAAAATCGTCCATCAGAGCAGTTAATTCGATTAACCATGAAATGTTTTCGCACCACGTTTACTCTTATTGATAACTGGCATCCCCAGAGACGCTGTACGGTACGTACAGAAGAAGCTATTGCTGCTGTAGAGCGTAGCATTGAGGAAGACCCGAATGAGTCCATCCGCCATCGAGCACAGGAATTGGATCTGTGTCCATCCACTTTATGGAAGATTTTACGGAAGGATTCAACAAAACGGCGTAACATGTCACACAGCTTGTGCCACAATAGATTTATTGAAAGACACGTTTGGTGACCGCCTAATTTCACGTTTTGGACCTGTGAATTGGCCTCCAAGATCTTGTGATTTAACACCGCTAGACTACTTTCTGTGGGGCTATGTAAAGTCATTGGTCTATGCGGTAAAACCAAAAACGCTTGACCATTTGGAAGACAACATTCGCCGTGTTATTGCCGATATACGGCCACAAATGTTGGAAAAAGTCATCGAAAATTGGGCGTCCAGATTGGACTACATCCGCGCCAGCCGTGGCGGTCAAATGCCAGAAATCATATTTAAAATGTAATGCCACAAGATTATCTTTCGGATAAATAAAATTCATGTCAATCGAATAATACATCCTTGTTTTATTGCAACTTAAAGTTCTATACCACTATAAAAAACACCCTATATAACAAAAATATTATGATAATTACTAATCACCGTTACACAGCTATTTGATTTACGTATGTACATGGATTTAGTTTCGATTTAACTTGCTCCCTTACTCCCTCTCTGCTAATTATGTCCACATGTTTTAATAAAAAAAAAAAAATTGAGAGACGTTGCCATGACAAATCCTGTTGTAAATGACCACCATGAAAGAGAGTGTAACATGTATTAGTTGTTTTTCGATTCTTTGTTTTGCTTTTAAACACTCCTTGAAAAGACAAGAATAAAATGAAATTCTTTATAACACGTATGCACAAATACATACGTACATACATACATATGTATATATATACATATATGTGTGTGCTTAATTAAAGCTCAAATATGACAGTTAAAAATTACTGTGGATCTTCCTTTAGACATCAAAAGTTAACAATGAAAAATATTTTTTTTTTTTTTTTAATAAAACCAGTCAATAAAATCAAAAAAACAATAACAATTTAAAAATAAACTCTTTCTTTGTTAAAGGAATACAAATTGTAAAAAAGTGTATAAAAAGCAGCTTAACTCTTCCTGTGCATTATTAATGGTGTAAAAAAAAAAAACAAAAAAAAAAAACAAAAAAAACAATGTTTAACAATGACCCACCTCAAACTGAGACAACAACTAAGAGATTTTTTATAATATTTAAAATCTCAATAAATACTACTGATGCAGCAGTCAACATAAGCTTTAAAATAACAGCAACAACAACGACAGCGACAACAACTACATTAACAAAAGTATCATTAACATTTAATGAATATTTTGATGTCAACTGTTATAAAAAAGATTCATGTTTATGTACGTTATTAACAACAGCAACAACAACAACTTTACCAATATTGGCAAAAGTTGAGTGAATAATCTCCCCTACAATAACAACAGCAATAAATATCATTATTATATTTATCATTCTACCGGTGAGAGGGAGCTTCACGCATAGTTTTATGATTCCTCTTGTCTGCTTACTGCTAAACTTAAACTTTACTAACAACTTCAACTTTACTACAACAACACTTACAACAACAACAAATATTTTTCTAAGTGATTTATATTTAAAAAGAAAATAACAAAAACAACAACTAAAAAGCCGGCATTTTTTCCTGCTGCTAAATCTTGTTTTTCTTTTAAGCGTGAGAGGAAGATTAAAAAACATAGTGTTGTCAAGTCAGAGAAAAAAAAAGAAAGAGAACTTTTGCGAACTAAACGAGTACGCGAGAGTAATCATCTCTGTGTGTTGGTGAAGAGTGTTTTTTGTTTGTTTGTTAATAAAATGAAGCCTAATCATCGTAAGTGTTTGTTGTGTTTACTCCTGCTCATTTATTGTTAAAACCTCAAACATAGCGGACGCCTGGATTGGCTAATTTTGTTTTTATTTTCCCTGTATTATTCGTATTGTTGTTGTACGTATTGTTTTGTTAATGTTTTGTTTAATTTTCCCTACTGCTCTGGCCTTTTGTTTAATCTTATGCAAATATAACGGTATTAACTAATAAAACATTCTAAACCGCCAATGTTAACAAAAGAAATCCAAGAGTGTTATAACAAAAGCTTTTAAATGTACTACAAATACAAATTATAATTGTAAACAATAAATTACAGAAAATAGAAAAACAACCGAGAATATATTTTTAACCAACGTGCACTTTCAACCACAAAACTACTTTTGTAAATAAAAAGTAATTTAATTTAATTAAAACTGTAAGAATCATATTTAAATGAGTTTGAAAGAGTGTTATACTACAACCAACGATTAGCTAAATTTTGTATAAAAAAGTGTAATAAATTAAATAAATTCAATTTTTGGTATATTAACAATAAAAGTAATATTAAAATTTAATAATAAAAAGGAATATAATTATTTGAATGAAGATCAATTAATTTCTAAAAATAAATTTCTATAAATAAATATATTCAATATAACCTATAATTATAGTCTAAACCAAAAAAAGAAAATATTTTAAATGTTGTGGTTTTTTTTTTTAATAAAATAAAATTTAATAATTAATGTTTATAACGTAATAATTAAAGAAGATCAATTACATTAAAAAGTAAGATTAAAAAAATAAATTAAATTTTTAAATTCTCTACTATGTTTCGGTGAAACGTTAGTTAATATTTGTAAAATATGTCAAGTCGTAGCAGCACTTGTAGGGAAAGCTTGTAGACTGCAAAGGAAACTACAAGTGCGCATAGGCAACTTTTTATTGGTTTATTAGATGACAGTGAGGAAATTGTAAGGTTGAAAAGGTTCCACGTTTTAGATTTGCCCTTTTAGAAAACAAAGATTGGGTGTTCGAAAAAGTTCGGCTATAATTTTTTGGTAAATGGCTCCCAAATGTCATATTCTCTAGTAATGTGAATTGTATCTGGCAATACTATAGTTTTTTTGTTTTTGACTTGAAACCTACCCTGTGGGAAATAGTTGATTTTGGGAAGAAGGAAAGAGGGAATAGTGTTCGTAGTCATTCGATTTGTATGTACTGATGTCGTAAGTGACAGGTAAGGCTATTGCGGAAAGATTGTTCCAAAACCAGTAGTGCGAATAAAATACGAATTCTTTCTAAAATATGTTGTGCGATTCTCTGCATAATCAACTACAAAGGCGCAAGCTCTGCGAGGAATACGTGTATTACTGAAGAATATATGACCATTACGAATTTATTGCTTCATTTTGTCAGAACAGAACGTTTTCCGTTATAGTACTGATAGAGCAATGAAACACATGTCACATTGCGACGATGCTCTAATGAATCGATAGAGTTTGCTACCCTACCGTCATTAGTAAGAATCTTCGCCCTCTCCTGTACGCTGTCGAGAAGCTCCAAAATAGACTTTGAAGCATCGGCCCATACATGAGAGTTGTATTCCAATTTGGGTCGGATAAAGGTCTTGTAAATATTAGGGAGATGAAGTGGAATGAAGTAATTCTTACACCGTCTTAAAAAGCCGAGGCACTTGAATGCTTCTTTCGACACTCGAAATATGTACTCGTTTAAACGAACGTCACAGTGAATTCTCATGCCCAGAACATCAAGAGCATCTGATTCCTCAATATCTACATTACCCATAATTCTCTTAATGGTGTATGAAGACCTAGAAGCTCTGCACTGATACAATAATGGTTTTATCTCAAAAATAGCAGAAGGTGATCGATCAAAGCAACGTATATTTGGTTTAATAAAGTTCGTTTCAAATACAAGAATGAAGTGTTTCATTTTTGGTCAAATTTGTAAACGAACTTAAGAGCACCCAATATATGAAAAAAATTATAATCTTTGGGAAACCATTGATGCATTTGATGAAACCTCTTCTAATTTAAATTGTGTGCTTTAATAACAGAGTTATTAGTTGTTGATAGAGGCCCATTGTAAGGAAAGAAAGTTGGGCCTCGTCTGACAATATTTATATTTCTAGCTGTAAGATAACATATCGCCTTTTGGTTTATAAATGGTCCGCCATCTAACGTTTTTTTTTTTTTCAACTAGTGCTGATTTCGCGAATGGTAACACTTAGCTCATGTCTGATTTGACAGATAATTGGTTTTATCCTTCCGCTGAACGACGCTGGGATCCGGGCCTGCGATCGACTTACAGAAGATACCGATTTTGCCAAAAAAAAAAAAAAAAATCATCTTTTCAGATGAAGCTCATTTTGATCTTGGCGGGTATGTAAACAAGCAAAATTGTCGCATTTGGCGCACAGAAAACCTGCACGCATACATTGAAAAGCCGATACACCCAAGACGAGTCACTGTTTGGTGCGGATTTTGGCCCAGAGGCGTAATTGGGCTATTTTTCTTCAAAAATGAGCAAGGAGTGGCCGTTACAGTCAATGGCGATCGTTATCGGGCCATGTTGAACGAATTTTTGTTCACAAAAATTTAAGAGGAGGATATTAGCAACATTTGGTTTCAACAGAACGGCGCTACGTGCCACACAGCCGAAGCTACACTCGATGTTTTGCGCTCTGTTTTTGAAGATCGTATTATCAACCGCAGAGCTGATGTCGTTTGGCCACCTTGGAGCTGCGATTTGATACCGTTGGACTATTATTTGTGGGGTGCCGTCAAAGATAAGTGTTACGTCAACAAGCCAGAGACAATTGACGCTTTAAAGGACAATATTCGTGAAGTCATTGGTGAAATACAGCTGCACACAATCGATAATGTACTTAGAAATTTGACCGATCGGATTGTACTTTCAAATAAAAAGAAATTTGAGAAAATATTCAGTAGTTTTTTTTTATAGTATTTTCCAAAAAAAAAAAAATAAATTATTTGGCGGACCCTATATTTACATATATGTCATGATGAATAAAATTATCTCAACAAAGCCCAAAGTAATATTCCCATTAAATATGCTTTCAAATCTATAATATTGTTTTAAATATACTTTACATTGCCTTTTGGCATTTTTTCAAGCCCATTTTTTGTATCTTTTTTTCCATAAAATGTCTGTGTGGGTTACAATTTAATAAATTACCAATCGTTCTTATGCCAAATTAAGATTTTAAGCTGGAATTTAAAAAAGCGTTCTTTTTTTTGTTTCTTTGTGTGTTTATTTTTTGTGTGATTGATTTCTAGAGGAGAATTGATCATTAATCATCGATAATGGAATAGAATAGAAACGTAGCAGTGTAGAAAATTGAATAGAAATGGTCAAACAGAAATGTTTATTCAAATTAATTAAAAAAAAGATGTTTTATTTGTAATAAAAGACATTTTGTGCTTATGGTGCTACCCTCGTATACCTTTTTTAATTATTAAAATGTCTGTGTCAACATCACGAATTCCCTTCTAAATACCTTCAATAGACGAGAACAAAATTTCGGTTCAATTTTTTTGTAATTTTTTTAAATCTATTGATTCAATAGATTTATGGATTCAAAACCATAGTAGAGGACTTGAAAATATATTTTGTATTTTTACAGTTTTTTAAATTATAACAAAATATTTAATTTCAGTAAAAAACGAAAAATACAAATTATTTAAATAAATATCGTTGTGCCTTAAACAATTTAAAATTGAAAATTAAAAAAAAAAATTGAAAAAAATATTAACAATTTTTGCGTGAGTGTAATACGTAAAGAAACAGAAAATAAATATTTCAAACGCCATCCCCATAACGTCCACAAAAACAACTCAAAAGTTTCATTTCAAACAAAGAAAAAAAGAGTTTTTTTTAAAGAAAAAATAATTCCCATCAAAGCCACAGACATACACACAACGTAGCGGACGGTTGCCACAAACAATGTGCACAAAAAAATGTTTTCGCATGCCAACGTTAGTCATATTTGGTGTCATTCTCACAATCGTTTTGGTCTTCATTACCGGCATAACACTGACCAACAGTATTAATATCTCCAATATTGTTAAGCTGCGCGAAAAAGTTGCCAGTGATTCGGCGGCGGCGAACAGTGCCAATGCTGCGCAAACGCGTGCAGCATTAGTGGAACAACAGTATTCAACATTGCAACAACATCATCTATCGCGTAGTGATTTAAATTATATAACAGCTAATCATCCAAAAAATTTACAACGTTTTCTGCAAACGCCATCATCACCAGTGCAACAGCAACAACAACAGCAGCCGCTGTCGCAGCCGCAGCAACAAACAACGTTAGTACAACATTTGCCACCGCCTGCACCACAACAGCCAATTGCTGTAAATAATAACAACAACAATAATAACAATAAAATAATAATTGAAATCGGCATACGTAACTTTACAGCAGCAGCTGCTGCTGCAGCGGCAGCCATTGCGGCCCAACAAAAACTATTGTTGCTGCAACAAACCAACAGTAATAATAATCGTTCCTTAACATCTTCACAATCAAAAAACGCATCAACATTGTTGTCTTCCTTGTACGGTGATGGTTATCAAAATCACACACAGACAGTACCAGCTGCTGCAGATGGTGGTGGTGGAGGAGATGCTGGAGAAAGAATATCAAAAACGATGGTGGAACAGTTAGTGGCGCCTTTAGATGGCGCCATTATTGATGGTAATATAGAATCCATATCAGTGCCAGCCACTACTTTAGAAATTCGACAACAACAACAACAGCAGCAGCAACAACAACAACAAATAAATGAATCTCTAAAATATTTTGCCGAAAATGACAAAACGGTGACATCTTTTGAAAATAAAAATTCTTTCCAGTTAAATCGTTTACCTCCACAACTAAATGGCAGCAGTGACACTTTAAAGCCATTAAAACCATTGTCATCTTTCACTTCATCATCATCTGCATCATCATCATCATCGACAAATTTAACAACAGCATCAGCAGTATTAACAAGTGCATCAGTAACGTCCACAACTCCATCATCATTAGTGGCAACTACTAAAAGCTTTTTAAATAATTCCTTAAATTCTTCAACTTCATCAACTTTAAATGCCACTACTGTTGCTGTAGCTGTTGCTGTAACAACAAGTGCTGCTGTTACAAATATTACTGCTGCTGATATATCAGAGGCAACAACAACAACAACATCAACAACAAGAACAACGGATTCTACTTTAACTGCATCAGTAAATCAATTAAGCATTGAAGATCATAATCCCGGCATGATTGATTTCGAAAAACGTAATCACGTTAAAAAGGTAAAGCAAAAAAAAAAAAAAAAAAAATCAGTAGCAGCAGCAAAAAGGAAAACCTTTTGTTTTTTAAATATATTTCTCTTTCCTTTTTGCCTGCCTTTCTTTTTAAGAGTTCTTTGAGAAAGCGCATCGATTCATGTTATTTATCCCATCATTTGCAAAGGAACTTGACTTAATTTAAATTTTTTCGTCAGGCCTAATGTAACTAATGTGACCAACTAAGGGTAGAAGAGAGTTTAAGTCGCTTGTAAATTTCCATTTAAATCGCTACATCTTCTATTTGTTTTTGTATGACGAACAAGACCTTCGAGTGGTGATCTTATAGATTAATTAATAGTTTCGCCTTTCTAGTCCTATTGCAAAATTGTTTTTTAGATTCCCCCATCACTCTTTACCGATTTTAAAACTTTATGACATACCGCACTTGATCAACAAGAGGCTATTAACTCAAAATTTAAGATAAAAGAGTAATCGGAATGCGTTGAAATTTTTTCTGTAGATAAATATTGATGTTGTTGATTACGTCGAAAAAGTGAAATTTAAAAAATTTTGATTTAATATCTTTTCTAACGTCTTATTTATTGCAATACCTAAACGGTAGGTGAATTGTTTTAGCTTTCAACTAGGAACTCACAAAATCTGATTTTGCTATTCAGCGCTTTATTAAAAGATAAAAGCAGCTTAAGTGGAGGTTAAAAATCTCCTGTCTAAAAGGAAGGAATAAATGAACGAAGGTAATACGTACCTCTGAGAGTCGTTTAAAACCTGGGCCTTCTCTTCAGGCTTTAAAAAATTTTATTTTTTGACTTGACGTTTATAAATAATTCTTTATTTTTTGGGTTTCAACACACAAAAGATTCTTCAGCTTATGGGTTAAACTCAATTTCTGACATTACCATCAGAACAAGAGCTAAATTATTAAAATTATTTTATTATTTATTCAATATAATCTTATATTATATCAATATAATCTCCTGAAACTTTAATAAATACACTTAGTCCAACGTTTTTCTGGCAATTATATCCCTTCGAGGTAAAGCGTTTACCAGTAATAATTATTCAGCGGTAGCTAAATCAGAAGAATAAGCTGATGGTTAAGCAATTCGCACTTCAATTTGTTGAATTTTGCCATTGTTAAAACGCTCTTGTGAAATGGTGCGTTGTCTGGACGAAAAATGATTTATTTGTGTGTTGCCAACCATGTCTTTTTTCCTGAATTTTGCAAATTCAATTGATCCAAAAGGTTACAATAATATTACGAATTTATTGTTTTACCTTTATGAAGATAGTCAATCAATAAAATACTTTTGTAATCCCAGAAAGCCGTTGTCATGACCTTACCAGCAGATTGAGCTGTTTTTGCCTTATTTGGTGCTCTGCCACCAGCTTCAGTCTATTGTTTGCATTGTTCTTTTGTCTCTGATGTATAGTGATGGATCCATGTCGCATCAACAGTTATGAAACGACGCTTAAAATCCATTTTATTTCGCCTAAATCGATCCAAACAAGCTTGAGAAATTGTCATTCGAATGCTTTTTCATTCTTGCTGCAAACTAAATAAAATGCACTCGATCATTTGATTTGCCTATGGCATTACCTATTTGGCGCTTTTTCATTCGTCGATCGTTTAATACCATATCATGCACTTTAGATATGATTTCTGCTGTTGTTGCAGTTCTTAGACGTCTACTTTGTGGTTCATCTTTAATGCTTGTACGACCACGTTTAAGTTCAGAAATCCAATTTTATACTCTTGCATATGAAGGAGCACTTTCACCTAACAAATTCACCATATCGTTATGAATTTCTTACCCCGATAAACCTTTCTTACGTAAATACCATGAATTTCTAATTCTTTCATTATAAGTATATCACTGAAGAGCCTCCTTTGAATACCTATTACTATACGAATGAGTTGACAGATCTAAATGAAATTTAGCATGTGTTCAAAAGATGGATGGAAGTTTCCATTATACAAAGCTTTTTGCTGTGTATACCGCTATTACTATGTCGGGCTAAGAACATTTCGTACTGCCCTCTTATATATTTTCATATCTAAATATAAAAAAATAAGTTGTCCCTTGTTCGTCATTTTATAACTTGAGAACAACTAAAACGATTTACATGCGCTGAAAGGTGTACTTTCACTGATGGTTTTGGGCGGTGACACGCCCATATAAATTTTTTTTATTTATATGTCTTTAAAATGGTAATAGTGAAAGTTTCTAAATTTAGCCTAAATAACCTTGTGGTCACTACAAATCATCAGTCAAGAAGTGGGCGAAATTGGATAAGTGGGAGTGGCACCTCCCATACAAAGCAAATTCTTATTTTTGTATAAATTTGGAACGGTGACTGTGAAAGGTTCCGAATTTGGCCTAAATAACTCATCCATATCATCAGTTGAAATATAAGCGAAATAGCGTAAGTGGATGTGGCATCTCCCATACCAAGTAAATATAGATTTTTGTATATCTAAAGAACCGTAATAGTGAAAGTTTCTAAATTTGGTTCGGGCTACTTTGTGGTCAATCACTCAAAAATTGTGCATAACTGGATATTGATTTTTGTATATCTTTGGAAAGGTATTAGTGGAAGATACTGAATGTGGTCTAAATAACTTTGTAGTCAATACACATCATCAGTCGAAACATGGGCGTAATTGAATAACTGGATGTGACACCTTTCATACAAAGTAAATATTGATTTTTGTGTATCTAGAGAACGGTTAGAAACGGTTAGTTTCTGAACTTGGTTTAAATGTCCAAGTTATTATTGTTTTATTATTCCTTTAAATTTTTCTTATGAGGAATACATTTTATGGGCATACAACAAAGGCTCCCAGAAACGCGGGAAGAGTTACCCTAGTTATATATAGGATTTGCCTCTTCCATGTGTGAGTTAACCTTCCTGATCTGCGGCGTATCTGCGCGTTGCTTGATTATTTTATTATGATTATTTCATTATAATGCCATTATGCATGAAACATTGTACAATTTGCCATTTGAAAGACCGCTTCTGAATTGGTTTCAGCAAACAATCATTTGATTGAGTTATGAGATTAAGTTTAACTTATTCGGTTCTGATGGCGGGCAAAAAAGTTAAGTATGTTTAAAATCAGAATATATTTAAGGGGTACGTAATATAATCTGTGTAACTGTAGGTCAGAGGTCAATTAAAATGTTATATTTTTATATGAAAACAACTGTGGAACTTTATTGCTTGATATTTAAGAAATACAAAAAATATCAAACTGTCAGCAAAATTTCAATCATTTCTGTTTAAAATAATATGTAAAATAACTGCCTGTTTTTATTTAACCTTTAACCTTTGTTGTTAAAAAAGATATTCCTCATTTTTGGAGAGCTGCAATATTATAAAATTTTTCAGGTATTAAAAAAATTTGATTTTTTTGTTATTTATTTTTTGTACAATTTTGTCTGTTACTCGTTATTATTTTTTTTTTAAATTAAATTTCTCAAGTGTGTTCTGTTTCTTAACTAAAGTAATACATTCGTTCTTATTAACTTGTCTATATAGATATATAAATAATAATTTACACGATATTTTATGTATTTTTCGCATATAAATAAGATTTTTTATTTTTATTTTTCTGTTTCTTTCAGGTATATAATACACAAAAATAAATTTAAATTGGCAACTATAGATAAGTATAAATATTTAAATTAATTTGAAAGTTATTTTTTAATTTGTGTATGATGTGATTCTCGTGATTTTGTTGAGAAATTATCCGTATCGTATTAACAATTAATGCTTAAGTACGTGGTTTTCATGTAAAATATATATTGTAATATAAAGGGTCCCCCATCTAATGTTTTTTTTTTCAACTAGTGCTTATTTCGTGAATGGTAACACTTAGCTCATGTCTGATTTGACAGATAATTAGTTTTATCCTTCCGCTGAACGAATATGGTTGTGTATACGCTTGAACAACGCTGGGAAATATTTCGACATTACTTTGAAAATCGTGGTAATGTTGCAGAATGTGTGCGATGTGTTCAGATGAAGCTCATTTTGACCTTGGCGGGTATGTAAACAAGCTAAATTGTCGCACTTGGGGCACAGAAAACCCGCACGCATACATTGAAAAGCCGATGCACCCACGACGAGTCACTGTTTGGTGCGGATTTTGATCCAGTGGCCCATTTTTCTTCGAAAATGAGCAATGGCCGTTACAGTCAATGGCGATCGTTATCGGGCCATGTTGAACGAATTTTTTTTCACAAAAATTGAAGAGGAGGATATTAGCAACATTTGGTTTCAACAGGACGCTGCTACGTGCCACACAGCCGAAGCTACACTCGATATTTTGCGCCCTGTTTTTGAAGATCGCATTATCAGCCGCAGAGCTAATGTCGTTTGGCCACCTCGGAGCTGCGATTTGACACCATTGGACTATTATTTGTGGGGTGCCGTCAATGGTAAGTGCTACGCCAACAGGCCAGAGACAATTGACGCTTTAAAGGACAATATTCGTGAAGCCATTGGTGAAATACAGCTGCACACAATCGATAATGTGCTTAAAAATTGAACCGATATCGTAGGCTACTGCATGGCTAGCTGAGGCAGCCATTTGAATGAAATGGTTTTCCATTATTAACCAGAAGGATTGTACTTTCCAATAAAAAAAAGAAATTTGAGAAAATATTCAGTAGTTTTTTCATAGCATTTTCATAGCCTACACGATCGGTCGATTGTGTGCAGCTGTATTTTACCAATGGCTTCACGAATATTGTCCTTTAAAGCGTCAATTGTCTCTGGGTTGTTGGCATAACATTTATCTTTGACGGCACCCCACAAATAAAAGTCCAACGGTGTCATATCGCATATCCGAGGTGGCCAAACGACATCAGCTCTGCGGCTCATAATGCGATCTTCAAAAACAGGCCGCAAAACATCGAGTGTAGCTTCGGCTGTGTGGCACGTAGCGCCGTCCTGTTGAAACCAAATGTTGCTAATATCCTCCTCTTCAAATTTTGTGAACAAAAATTCGTTCAACATGGCCTGATAACGATCGCAATTGACTGTAACGGCCACTCCTTGCTCATTTTCGAAGAAAAATGACCCAATTATGTCTCTGGACCAAAATCCGCACCAAACAGTGGCTCGTCTTGGGTATATTGGCTTTTCAATGTATGCGTGCGGGTTTTCTGTGCCCCAAATGCGACAATTTTGCTTGTTTACATACCCGCCAAGATCAAAATGAGCTTCATCTGAACACATCGCACACATTCTGCATTACTTTGAAAATCATGGTAATGTTGATTTTCAAAGTAATGTCGCAATATTTCCCAGCGTTGTTCAAGCTTATACACAAACATATTCGTTCAGCCGAAGGATAAAACTAATTATCTGTCAAATCAGACATGAGCTAAGTATTACCATTCACGAAATAAGCACTAGTTGAAAAAAAAACCTTAGCTGGCGGACCCAATATGTAAGTTAGAAGTTTTTTCATAAATTTTACTAATTTTGATTTTTTTTCCGTTACTTCTCTTGGGAACATATGGCTTCCACAAAGCATCTTCGTCTAACACGGTTTACAGCTGTTGACTTTGCCTCTTCCCATGTTAGGTTGTTCTGTCTCAGTTCTTGGATAATTGTGCGTCTCCATGGATTTTTTGGTCGACCAGGATTTCTTAAGCTTTGAGTGACATTCTTGTGATAGTTTCTGGACTTTTTCGGATGATGTACCGATCCCTCCTTACTTTTTTTCTTTTTCTTATCTGTTTCATTATGGGTTCCTCATTAGTCATGCTCCAAAGTTCTGTGTTACTTATGGTGTCAGGCCAGAATATTCTGCATGTGATTCTGAGGCACTTGTTAATGAATACCTGGAGTTTTTGTGTGATGTTATTCGACACAAGCCAGGTTTTACTGCCATACAGCAGTACCGATTTAACACATGAGTTGAATATTCTGAGCTTAGTTCGTCGTTCTCCATACTGACTGCAGTTGTCCAAATGCCGCTCACGCTTTATTAAGCCTGTTATCTGCGTCTGTTTCTGCGCCACCGTTTGTTTGTAGTCATTGTACTTCCTAAATAGTAGAAGCTATCTACATACTCGACTGGCTGACACTTTAGCATGCGGTTTCCGTGCTCGTATTGATTATTCTCATGGCCTTGGTTTTCTTGAAGTTTATCTCAAGCCCAACACTACGAGCCAATCTTTCCGGGTCCTCCAGTTTCGACTGCATATTGAAAATCTTATGCGAGAGTAGACAAATGTCATCCGCATAGTCCAAGTCTTCGAGTTGGCGTGAGAGACTCCATGTGATCCCTCTTCTTTTCGAACAGCCTTTGCCCATTATGTCATCCAGAACGATGGTGAATAGCTGAGGTGATAGTGGGCATCCTTATTTAACTCCAGCGTTGGTGTGGAATGGTTGGCTGAAGTTTCCGTTGTGAAGAACTGAAAGTTCTGCATCCTCATACATCGCTCTAATTAATCGAATTATCTTCTGGGGTACTCCTTTGGTTCTTAGTGCTTTCCATATAGCCGTTCGCCTGATGGTATCAAACGCTTTCTTGAAATCGACGAATACTAGATACAGGGGGGTACGCCATTCTATGGACTGTTCAATGATTATTCGTAAAGAGTTGGCCTGATCTACGCAGCTTTTATCTGAAGCCAGCTTGTACTTCTCGCAGTATGTTGTCTATTCTGCTCTGAAGCCTCCCCTGTATTATGACTGTATCTTATGTATCCAGTTAGTATAATCTTTTAAGTCGCCACTTTTTGGTAACTTTACAATGATGCCCTTCTTCCACGTAGGAGGCAGCCTCTCCTCCTCCCATACTGATGTGATGTGAGACAATAGAATTTCAGAAGTGGTTTGGATGTCAACCCGTAGAATTTCCGCTGGTAGTCCAACTTCGCCTGCTGCCTTATAATTTTTCAATTTACTAATCGCCTCTTTTATCTCATTCAGATTAGGAGGGTTGAATAATATTCCTAAACTGTTTTCCTCATCTACGTTCTCAACTGTTTCGCTGTCCTCAGTAGTGTTCGTGACGTTACTAATTTCAATGAAGTGTTCTCTCCATCTCTGTGTTTGTGCATCATTGTTCGTTATTAGTATACCATTTTGATCAGCAACGGCTTGGTTCCTCTTACACTTTTGATTAGTGAGATATTTAATCGTTTGATGTAGTTTTCTCATATTATTCTGGCCAGCTGCTTCTGCCGCTGTTGGCCGTCGTTCCAGGAACTTTCTTCTGTCTCTTCTTGCAGCTTTCTTTACTTGTTTTGCCAGCTGATGGTATTGCTGCCTCGAGGTATTGTTGCTATTGAGAAACCAGGTTCCAAGTGTAATCTGATATCCAAACTATTCTATTTGGTTACACTACACCAAGTGTTTCCTCCGCGACTGGATTATATATTGCTTTGATATCTTCCCATGAGTGACGTTGGTTTGGTAGTAGCCGTTCACGGATTGCCAAGGTTAATGCGTGCCTGGTTGCATCATTCTGGCGTTTTTGTAGTTAGAGCCGTTTTCGCCTTGTCTGCCTGATGGTGTTTCTTTGACATTTCAATTTAATCTTGATTTCACCAGTGATAAGCTCTCCTATTTCTGACATTCGATAAAGAGCTTCTCCATCTTCTGCTGCCGCATATGTGGTCTATCTGATTGCGCACATTGCCGCTCGGGGATATCCAGGTATACTTGTGTATTTCCTTATGCAGGAAGATGGAGCCGCCTATGAGTTTTTGAAATGTCTGGCACAATTTTAAGTAGCAAATAAATAAATAAAAAAATTAAAAATACTTTGAATTATCACTTAATATGTAATATATTAACTCAGAAATAATTAAATTTATTATTCAAATTCAAAATTTGCTGCACAACATTGAATTTTCGCCACAAAATTCATGCGTTAAACATATGTAGTTATTAAGGATTTTTTTATTTATATTAGTAATTAACACAACTCTGTGCTACAGAAAACCGTTTTTTATTAAAAAATTTAAATATAAGAACAAAATACCATAAAATATATTTTGTTTCTGTCTGTGTATATTTAGCACCAATAAATGTCTGTACGAAATTTCATTTATCTAGGACGCCTATTTTTATTTCTGTCCTTTCGGTCTATATGATCGACGCACTGTGCGGCGGGTGCGCCATTTCATCGTTTCTTACAATAGTTTAGCAAATTTTTGCAACGTGTGGTCGATATTTGTCATGAAAAAGACAAATAATCATGCCTGGCTTTGTATATTATCTCATAATGTACAGTTCAAACGGTGCTCCGATCACCGAGCTTTTGCAGCTCATAGTACATAATGCCGCTCATAGTGCACAATTTTCTCTTCTTTTGTTCTGGTGTATTTTGGTGAATCCATGAATCCACGTTTTGTTCACCAAAATATAAAACAGTGTAAAAAGTCGTTTGGTTTAAGCCTAAATCTCATCAAGCTGTGTTGTAGCTTATACGAGGGCTGACTGACATTGAAGCTACCTAGCGCTAGATGGCAGCACAAACACAAAAACTTTTTCTTTCTTAGGAATAACGATCTGTTAAACGTCAGCTGTTAAAATTTTAGCCAATTTCATCGATTAGTTTATTTGTTGTAGTTGTTTGAAGTAAGCAACCTTTGTGTTTCTTGGAAAATAGAAAAAAAAGTATTTCGTGTAGTGATTAAACACTATTATTTGAAAGGCAAAACGGCGAAACAGACAAAAGAAAAGCTTGATAAACATGACGGCGAATATGCTCCGTCAGATTATATGGTAAAATGCTGGATTTAAACGGGACCGAACAAGCACTGCAACAATACCATCAACAGAAAGGCCAAAAGAGGTGGTTACTGAAGAAAATATCAAGAAAATCCCCGATATCTTTATGAATGATCGCCGGGTCAAAATACGTGAGATTGCTGAAATGGTAAACATATCATATGAACGTGTGTTCAACATTTTTCATGAACATTTGCATATGAAAAAGCTATCGGCAAGATGGGTGCCGCGTTTGCTCAGTGTTGAACAAAAACGAGTTCGATAGATCAGTTCACATCGGTGTTTGGACATGATAAAGCATAATCCTGCTGATTTTTGGCGTAGATTAATAACCGTTGATGAAACGTGGGTCCACCACTACACACCTGAAACAAAAATCAATTGAAGCAATGGGTGGAAGCTGGTGGAAGTGCTCCGAAGAGGCGAAGACAGCGAAATTGGCTGGCAAGGTTATGGCCACTGTATTTTGGGATGCACACGGAATTTTGCTCATCGATTATCTTGAAAAGGGATTCACAATTACAGGAGAGTATTATCGTGCATTATTGGATCAATTAGTTGATGCAATCCAGGAAAAACGACTACATTTAAACAAGAAAAAAGTGGTCTTTCTTGAAGACAACGCACCGGTTCACACAGCATTAGATACGATGCTAAAACTACGAAAAATCCACTTTGAAGTGGTTGATCATCCACCTTATAGTCCAGATTTAGCCACTAGTGACTTCCCTGTTTCCAAACTTGAAAAAATGGTTCGCAGGAAAAAAATTCATATCAAACGAAGAAGTGATTACCGAAACTAATGCGTATTTTGAGGAGTTTCCAAAATCGTATTATTCAGATGGTATAAAAAAGTTGGATTCTCGTCTTACTAAGTGTATTGAGCTGAAAGGAGACTATGTTGAGAAATGAATGGTTTTTGAAAAAAAAAATGTTTTTTTCCTACTTAGGTAGCTTCAATATCAATCCGCCCTCGTATGTTATATATACGCCCATTTCACATGACTTATATGACAATCGTACATTCTTAGTATTAAGTAACACCTAAAACAGAAATATGATTTGAAGAATTTTATTTTGTCAAAGCTAATTTTGTATAAAGATTAGCACAAAAATTAGCATCGCTTGTAAAATTGCAGAAAAGCAGAGTTTTTAAAATTCCGTTTTTTTTTTTTTTTAACCCAACTCACTGGGTTTTATTGTGTTTTTTAGGCTTGTTTTAGCAAATTTGAGGTAAGGAAATCAATTGGCTTAAAAACAATTTTTTTTTTTTGGAAATTGAGATTTATTCATACAAACATAAAATAGAAATGTAGGAAAATGTCCACCTCTAGCACGTCAGCACACTATTTTCACAAAATTTTGAACCACATTTTGGAACACAGATTCGCTTATCTCCTAAATGCAGCGCCGAATTTCGTTTTGTTTACGTAACCCTGGTCTTTCAAATGGTCACAGAGAAAATAATCCAACTGCGTTAAATCACAAGATCAAGACGGCCAATTGACCGCTAAATCGAGAAATTACGCGACCGGGAAATTTCTCATGCAATAACTGAATTGTTTGGCGGGCTGTGTGGCTTGTGGCGCTGTCCTGCTGAAACCAAAGGACACTGATGTCAACATTAGCCAATTGTGGCCACAAAAAATTGGTTTTCATGGTTTGGTAGCGCAGAGAATTTACGATGACGGCGTTTCCTTTTTGAAAAAACACGGGCCGATGATGAATCCTAACCACAAACCACACCATACGGTCATCACTTACTTTAGATGTAATGGTTTCTCGAGGACTGTTTGTGGATTTGGTGAGCCCCATATATAACAATTTTGTTTTTTTACATAACCGCCTGATTGAAAATGTCCTCATCACTAAAGATGATTTTGTTAAAAAATGCGTTGTTTTCGGTTAGTTTTTCAAACAGTAAATTTTCACAACTAAAATTCTTTGTTCAAGAGTGTAGCGTTCCATAGTAAAAATTTGCCAATTTTTTACTAAATAATTGTCAAAGGTTGACAGCTCAATTCTTGACATTTCATCATTTAACAACCAATTTATTTCTTAACCTCAAATTTGCCCACCCTGTATTTTGTATCTACAACATCCTGACTTTTTCACAATTTTTAGCTTGGCTGTTGATGTTCTGGGGTGCTAACAGCGGTCATGATTATTGACATTTTCTCCGTTTTTCTATTTTTTCCACTCAGAGTTAACCTGTCGTATGATAGATAGAAAGAAGTATAGAATAGAAGATAGATATCGAGAAGAATTCAAAACATCACCTTATTTTTTTGATAAGTGTCGTGTGTTTAGAAGTCAGTTGTGTTTGAAATTGAATAGCAATAGCAGCTTCTGCCTCTAAATATATGGCAACGATATGGAACTTCATGATAAGGAAAAATGAATCCTAATATTGCCAATTATTATTTTTAATTTCCAGTGCTGCTTATAGACCCAAACGCTTGCACATAATCGAAATGTCATGGCGTTTAACATATAATTCTTCGAAATTCGATACCAAATTAAATTTAATTGCAATAAATTTTTGTTTTATTAAAGATCACTGTTCACTTTATTTCACATTTGTTTTGCGGAAATTTTCAAACTATAGCGAAATTTATGCCATAAATTTAAATATTTTCGGTCGGTCTTACTATATCCATCAATCCAAGTCAACCCAGCATGACAAATTTTGTCATACGGCAGACAGAGCCAATGCTGAGTGATGAGAAAGTGTACATAATGTTGATGATGAAGACGATAATGATTATTTTATTGAATCGTAAATGACTTTCAATTCAATCATGTGAAAATGTTAATTATCCATATTATTCAAACATCATTGAATTCAGATGGCATTTGAATGGTTCTGAGACTCCAATTTTGTATTTTTCTTATTTCTTAAACGTTTGGAATCAATTTTGTTTTTTATTTAGTGGCAGTTGAAAAACAAGAAAAGAAACCAAGTGATGCTGCTGCTCTATACACTGACTGACATTCGTTAGCACCTTCTGATTTGTTTTGTTGCGTTGTTTTTTCGCTGATTAATTGCTGGTGATTTGCAGTTGCAGTCATTTTTGGTGCCTTCCTTACCGCTTTTTTTGTGTCTTTAGTCCATTTGTTGGCTGGTTAATTAAATATTCAATAGCTTTGATAGCAGCGGTAGTACGAGTAGTTGTATCAGTTACAACTTATTGGGGGTATGCTCGTATTATTAGCAGTTCTTTTCCCTCTGGTTTCGTTTAAAATGAGTAGTTGTTGTGCATTCATTTTTTACGTTATACTATTTGTTACACATGATCTTTTATTGTATTTTTAAATTTATTTATTTTTTGTTTTCATTTTAATTATTTTTTTTTGTGTGTTTTAATTTGTTTGTTTCGTTTTGCATTTCGATCATTATAAGCTTGGAATGACGTGCATGAAATGTACTGGAAACATTTACAGTCATTAGATATTATCAGCAGAAATTACAATCGATAGTAGGAATTTTAAAATAAAGGGTGTCCAAAATTAACGCATAATTTGAACTTGTCGCCATTTGTGCGGTAAAGTGTTGGCAACCCTAAAAACAATTCGACAGTTGACAATTCAGGGTTAGCAAAAATATCCTATGTAGGTTATGATTTAATAATAAAATAACAATTCAAATCCTGCGTTAATTATTGGATAACAAAAACCGTATCCGTACAGATGGCAATGTCATATTTTTCTTTTTGTTAATGAGAGTTTTAAGTTCTATTTTATTTGTGTGGTTCCCCGTTTTTATTGTTACAGTCTGTATTTTCATAAAATATCACAGTCAGTTGAATTATTATAAAAAGTTGGGAAAATTCAACATGGGCAAAAAATGAAGTAAGCTTTCAGATGAACAACGAAAAATAGTAATAAAAAAATTATAATGCAATTTTGTACTCTTGGTCGGATCAAAGCGACGTTGTGTACCATAGGCTGCTGAAGCAGTCTGCACTTACTTCGTTTAAGCCGTGCCTTATGAGAAAAAAGGCCGAAATACAAATTCATACATTATTAAGTTATTTTTTGCATGACAACGCTCGCAAAAGATGCCAAACGATTGTCAAAAAAAAAGAAAAAAAAAAGGAAAACGAGCCCGCCGTATTCTCCGAACATTGTTCCTCATGGCAGTTGGATCGCATCAAAAAACGAGAAGTCATTCTGAAACGTGATTCGGAAATTGGAGGTGGGAAAAAGATGTAAGCAGTGATTTTATACTCTTCTATTTTGGTATTTTTGTTAATTCATTATTATTTTTTTGAGTTAAAAGAAAGGACCGATTTTTTTTTTACTCCCAATACATAAATAAATACATAAATTATACCTATTTTTGTTGTAAATAAGTTACGAAGAACTTAAAAAACCTCAACCGGATTTTTTTAAAATATAACGCCCAATAAAACCCGGGTGGATTTAATTGGGTTACCCAGTGGACTGCCAACTTTGGACACAGAGGATCTTTTGTGCAGTCCCATAAGTTCACCACATCAGATTGAGGCTACGAATAAAGGTGAAATATGAAATTACATCTTCCTTATGAACCTCATCGGCTGGGACGAGACAGCAGGACACTCACATAGTACATGTTCAAATGTTTCAGTACACTGAGCTTGCTCTTATTGAGCAGCAATAGCCTTCTAAATCTTATTGCAGAAATCGAAATGAATCCTTTGCCTGTCTCATATCGAAGCAACTCCTCCATTCTCCGCATTTTGTATCCCACAGAAACACTGATGAATGGCTTAGGTCCCATACAAATTCGGCGGGTTCCCCTGTTCCCTAAAAAGTCAGCCCTTCCATTCCCTAGATGGCCCTCGTGACCAGGGACCCAACATAAAGTAATCTTGTAGTGAACGCTAAGTTTATTGAGAGATATAATACAGTTCAGACCAACCTTCGGTCTAACCTCAAGGGATGACAAAGCACCTAAGGCCGCCTGACTATCCGACATCACATAAATAATCAATCTTTCGATTTTCTTCTCAGACATTTTCTAACGCAAGTGAAGATGGCGTAAATCTCTACCTGAAGGATATTTGTTTATAGCAAAGCCTATTGAAAATTTGGACTATATACACCGGCGTTAGCTTCATCTGTTTTGTTCCATCGCTTAATAAAACCTGGTCCGAGTTATGCCACAACGTTTTGCTCAATCATAAATTTCTTTCGAGTATAAGACTAGAGTTCCTACCCAAGATTGATTGTCATGTGATCGTTTATCCCAATGAGGGGATCATCATCAAATAGGCGCAATATTATCTTGTGTCCCACCATGTCATCAGCCTTTAAGCTGGCCTCCTCCATCACCGAAATATGCCATGGTGGTATATACAGAATAGCCCAATTGTTACAAGAGCTCATCACACATGCGATACCCGCATAATACTGTAAATATGTATATCAAAACCATCTGCTTATAACCAAATAAGGTATTTATGAATCCTTGACAGGGCAAAAAGTATGAATTTTTCAATCTACTCTGCCTACAATTTCCGTTTTCTTTTTACAATTCTTAACAGAATTGGCTACTAGCTCAGTTAAACCCACCCAGGTTTTATTGCCCATTATATAATATTGGGTGTTCAAAAAAGGTCGGCTAAAAATTTTAACAATAATGAACCAGTTTTTTCTTGTATTCAAAACCAGCTTTGTTAAGCCAAACACGATAACCTTCTGCCATTTTTGAACTACTGGTTTTCGGAGCGAAATACTTCTCCAATGTGTTTTGCAGGCCTATACGAAATTAAAACTTACACCATTAAGAGAGTTTTGTAGAGATCGAAACAAATAATAATCTGAAGGTGCAAGGTCCTTTCCATATTGTGGATGCATCAAGACTTTTCAGCCACTCTCTAGCAGTTTCTGTTGAAAGATCTATATGGCCTGGCGTTAAACAATTCTGGCCGTTTCGATTAAATTGCTTACTTTAGTCTTGTTAATTATCGTCCGTAGACGTCAAACAGTTAATAGCAAATAGAAATTTGTTCCTATAAATTTGCAGAGTTGATTCATGAGGCACCCAAACATCGAGCTTCTTTGCGTATCCAGATTTTTCCAAATGGTTGATAACTCTTTGGTGATAAATGCTATGTTCCCTATCAACGTCCACGATGCTTATGTGGCGGTTCTTCTCAATTTTTCCATGATTTGATTGACTTTTTAAGTGATTGGTTGACCAGAGCGAGCTGCATCTTTAACGACAAAATTATCAGATCGTAAACGAGCACTCCATTCCGCTGCTGTTTTTCTAGTTACGGCATCGTCTCCGTAAACTTTAAAAATTTTTTCAACAGCCTTTTCTATAATAGAAAAGCAAAATATAACGGTAGTGTTCCGATTCCACTCATCAAACGTATGTAGATAACTTTTCACGGAATAGTGCGGTTTCAATAATGTCTTCTAACAAAGTTGAACTTAAAATGGCACCTTTCAAACAAGCTGTAATATTGCCTGAAGTAATTAAAATAAAAATTATATTTACATTTCAATATTATAATTATTTTTATTTTTTTAAATTAAATTATATTTTGAATTCTCCTTTTTTTGAACGATTTGTCTCAATCGTTTAAGAAAAGCTGTCCAAAGAATTTTTTCCTTCTTTATTATTATTTTGTTGAACAACGAATCACTGTAATTTTCTGGCGCATTCGTTATGTGCGTACCATATATGGCCAATATGTCTGACCCCTGTGGTTTATACTAATTTGCTGAGTCAGACAAGGTGGAAAAGACGAAAAGAAAGAAAAAAAAAAACCAACAGTAAACAATTTGCATAAGAAAGCATCCAAAAAATATTGTGGTAATGACCGTATTATTATAATTTCTTAATTTAATAAATACTGTAATCAAGTTACTGCCTCTGCTTCATCATGCAAACAAAAACACATGCTAAAGTAGATGCAAATATGCATCGTGCAACACTTTACAGGTATGAAAACAAAATTTGTATGAAGGTGTGATTTTTATTGCTATTTTTTTCGGTTAAGAAAAAAAAAACAACTGAACAACTAAGGTGTCATGGAAGAAACGAAATATGAGAACCAGAGGTAAATAATAATAAAAAACGATCACCAAATTTAAAAAACTGGTTCGAAAATAAACCGGTTAAACGACTTTTTATTTGTATCAAAACAAAAACTAAAAAAGATTTATTTTGCTTAAGGCAAGAAAGAACTCCGGGGCTGACCTCTTCTATTCTTACAGTGCTGCATTGTGGTGATTCGAGGAGAATAGATTGTGGATATATGATACGCATGCCAATTGTACAAATATACAGGATTAGATACCCTATTGTCATTAATGAGCACTTTCGTAATCTTCAGCCTTGTACATAATAAGAAGGACACATCTAATAAAGTATTTCTACCACTAGATTCTCATGCTCAGAGAATTATTTGAATTACCTATAGTCACAGATAGCTCGACACCATCTCCAATACCACATCTATGTAGCAAAAAACAACAACCGTTTCACACAACCCCATTCGGAGATTTCCAGCAGTTAACTCCAGCCTTTATCATTCATATCTCGCCTCAATCTTCAAAGGTCTAGTCCTATGATTAAATGCGTGGCAAATGTTGCCATCATCTGCCAAAGAGTAGATAGTATTTGGAGTCACAAGGAGAAAGTCGTTTAGAAATAGCAGAAATAGTGTATGAGTTAATTCTGAAGTTATCGACATGAGATCTTCTCTATTGCTACTCTTAAAGTGCGATTTCTTGGAAAGCAAGATAATTGATTACCACTACCAAAAACAATAGGTTTTGATATGAGCGCTCTGAAAAGAAAATAAAACGGGAAAGCGAATAAAAATGTGCCCGAGTTAGAAAAAAATATAAATTCCTTACAAGTTGTTTTGGTAGGACTCCTCTTTCTTTGTTTGACTAAAAAAGAGTGTTTAAAAAATCAGTTGTAGCCAACTTAGGGCTTAAATAATACTTCAAGAGTGATATACCAGAAATGCAAAACATCACGCATCCGTTACGTTAAAATTTTTCAAATACGGATCGGAAATATAAACTATAACGTATCCTGTTATTCAAATTTTAAAATTGTACCGGTAGTATTAAATACAACGTATCCGTTATATTCAAAATTTTTAAATCCAGACCGGAAATGTAAAATATATCTTATCCTTCAAATTCTAAATTTTTAAATTCAGACTGGAAATGAAAAGTTTATTGTATTCGTTAAGTTAATTATTATTATCATATGAACCAGGCACTATTGCGACCCATATAATCTGATGTGCCCCTTCCGGTCTTTAGTTTATTCAGCAGATCTGCCGCCTTCCTAATGAACACCAGCAGATCTTGAACCATAACGGTATATGGCACCCAGTGAGACCTTATGTCCATCTAAACCTATCAAGAATCACACGTTTACAAAATATGTGTTCCGCTGTTTCTGATGTCTGTGAGCACAGTCTACAACCATCCACATCTGTGATCGCCATCCATATACGATCTTAGTTTATAGTGATCCTTAAGAAACTCCGTAAGGAGTTTCAAGTCCGGCCTGCCATACTTGAAAACCTCCGAACGATGCCCAAATTGCGTACTGATCGCCGCCCTAGAGTAACGAAGCTTCCTTTGAGCAATCCATGGTTCCAAGCATTTGTCAATTTCCTAATCCTTGATTAGATTGATGATGGTAGTGAGTAGTGTCATGGAACCATTTCTGGCCAATGCATCCGCTATTTTATTACCATCTATTCCACAGTGTCCAGGTACAAAAAACAATTGGATCTTATTTCCAAGCAAATGCTTTTGCAACGTATCGTTGCAATATTTTTGACCAGTCTAGATGTCATTCGATTCGCCACTTAAAGGCAGCTTGGCTGTCAGAGAATATATCTCTCTGCACATAAAGCAATGGCCTTGATCTCAGCCTGGAATACACTTAGCGATCTTTCCAGAGAGATCAATAAGTCGTGGTTAGGTTCATGGATACCAGCACCGGCACAGTTATTAATTTTGGAACCATTGGCATGCTAGTCTAGATTAAACTCACCCCGAACTAAGGCTCCATTAGACCAACAATCGCGGTCTCCTGCCAAAAGCATAACATCCAGGACCAAAGATGGTTCTTCTACCACTCTGCGTAGAATGGACGGACTTCCCGATGTATTTCGGGACCCTTTGGCGAGAAATTTTGTCGCCGAACATGTCGCAACCCTCATCATGTGAATGTGAAGCGGTGTTAAACCAATCAAGGCCTTCAAGGCCGCTGTTGGATATGTTCTCTTTGCCATTGTTATACCGAAGCGGGCGAGTTTCTGTATCCTGCCTAATTTATTCATGGTGATAACTTCCTTAGCTTTTCACCACCAAGCTTTGCTGCATAAGTGATAATGGCCCGAATAATAGCAGTATATATCCATAGTGTCATTCTCGGCGAAAGACTCTATGTCTTACCATAGGAGGAGCGACTTGCCCAGAGGGCTCTTATTGCTTTATTCTTGATGGTACTAATGTGCAAGTTCCTATCCAGAATGACACCTAGAAACTTAACCCGCTTAGAAAAGTTGATGGTGGTACTCATAAAAGAAATACAGTCACATGATAACTTGTATCTCCTTGTAAAAGGAACAACAACCGTTTTTGAGGGATTGACCGAGAGTAGCCCTTCCTTGGTGCACCAATTTGACACCTCGGCACGGGTCGTCCTCGTGAGGTTACACAACGTACTCTCATATTTCCTACGTATTGTTATAACGAGGTCATCAGCGTAACCAATTACACTGAGATCCCTATGTGCCAACATGGTGAGCATGGAACTGATCCAAGCTATAATTGACTTCTCCACCCCTTCCCGTTCCAACGACCTAGCACTGGAGTTAAAACCTGTATTGTCAAAGGCGCCCTGAATAAAGAACCACCTGCCTATCACAGAATGCCTTTTCAATACTGTCCAAAAGAGACAAAATTACACTCTCAGTGGATCCCCACTTTATGTACGCGAAATGACTCGGATGAAAAGGGCGTTCCACAAAGTACTTTATATACATCAATCAGTCTTCAAAAGAAAGGATGAGAGACTGATAGGTCGTCTATACGACTTTGGAAGATCACTAGGCCCAATTGCCTTCGGTATAAAAATAACCGTGACCTCCAGCCACATTCGTGGGATATAACCCAAACCAAAGCTGGCCTTAAAAATCACTAACAGTTTTAATAGGATTATGTCACCACCGGAAGTCTAAAATATAATATATTCGTTAAGTTCAAAATTTAGATTTTATACCGGGAGTATAAATTTAATTTTCCGTTTAATTCAGAATTTTCAAATTCATACCGGAAATGCAAAGTTAAATGTATCCGTTAAGTTAACGTTTTTTATTTATGCGGAACTATAAGGCATAGTTTTTCTATTAAATTCAACATTTTCAACGTCAGACATTTTCAAAATTTTCAAATTCATACCGAAAATGCGAAATATAACGTATTCTCGAAGCTCAAATTGTTTAGATATTGGCCGGAAATGAAAAATGTCTCCGTTAGTTCATTTAAATGCAATGTATTCGTTTAGTTCTATATTTTTCTTTTTTTTCTCTCCGTCACTCCTCTAGGGTGCATATTGGCTTTCCACAAAGCATCGATATTGCTTTGTTTCAGTTTATTTAATCAGTTTGACAAGGTGATCTTTACTTTAGCATTGCATTTTTTCCCAGTAGTGGCGTGTTTTTCCTGATCATTCGTCTGATGTTTGTCATCATCGCCCGAGGTATGCGAGGAGGGTCAGGGGGGCTTTTTTCTTTTATTTTTAAATTTTAGATGGAGTTGTCTGGAGGAAAGAAGTTGAAGCCTTTTTTTTATTATTAAACATTCGAAACCACAATAAAATTTTTTCTTCATCATTGAGTCGTTTGTGTTGTTATGTGTGCGCTCTAACCACTACACCACGCCACCACTAATTGTCAAATGTACCGAAAATTATTTTTTTAGTTTTTTGAAGTTAGTGGATTAAGGATTAAGGTCCCACAGAACCAATAGAGCATTGTCCCGCGTTGTTTTTTGGTTTGTTGACTTTACAATAGTAAAGAATAAGAGTCCATATCATACCCATAAGAACTAGAAACCTTGTGAACTAGACAGACTGTACTAGATATAAAGAGCCAATGTCAATAATTTTCATCCTCCTCAGCAACATTATGGGGCGCTCTATTTTTGATTAGTAGTGGTATATCATAATGCCATAACCATAGATACCAATTGAATTTAGATTTAAGATGAATGGCAAGTATGGTACTACTGCGTCTATGGTATCATTTTGAGTTGATTTCTTTGGCAACGAAATGAAACTCTGTGTAAAGCTTTTAATATAATACTCGTACTAATATAGTTGTGTCGCTTATCGCTTCTACTGTGTTTCTAAATACCATTGTAACTCCAGCTTCGTTCAAAATGAGTCATTCTTTTGCGAGTTAAAAATTTTATCTCTGAAGATGGTATTCTTATACTATAGGCCTCTTTATAAAAAAAATCTCTTTCTGTTTGTTGTGTTGGCCTTAATAGTTTTGCTTCTTTTTTATTTTGAATAATGTCGGGTGATTATTTAACTTTTGACATTTTTATATTTCTTTATACATTTTCAGATTATTAATGTTTTGTTTTTCTTCTTGTCTTTTTTGCTTTTTACACCGTTTAAGTATTTTTTTTCTCGCTTTCTCATAAACTAATGAGTTTCATTATAATATAAGCGTCCTGTACTTTAGCTTAGGCTGTGCTGCTGGATAAAGTGTTGGTGGTAATTGCCTGTAGGTGTGGAGCCTGCTAATGGCAAAACACTTAAAGTGGGTGGCCGAAAAGCGTTTTAAAGCCAATTCTACTTCTTTCCAAGGATATTTTTTTGATAATATTTTTTTTTTTTTTTGCTTTTAATTAATTGTTGTTAATAAGTGCCGCCAGGATGTGTAAATATTTCCGCAAAATTATTTTTAATGAGTTTATGTGATATGTGAGTTTGTGTGTGAATTTTTTTTTTTTTATGTTTTTAAGTTTTGATTAGGGAAACAAACTTATGTGGCCAGTATTAGTAGAGTTTTTATGGTAAATCTAAGTACAATACTTGTGTATACGAGAGTAAACTTAAACATAACTTTAATATATTTGTGTATACGAGAGTAAACTTAAACATAACTTTAATATATTTTCTAAAAATTTTCTTATAAAATACCTTTTACTGGCCAGAAAGCAATCAAAATTTCAACCTTTGATGTGATTTTTTTTGGCGTTATTCCTTTTGGGAGCATATAACTTCCACAAAGCATCTCTATCTTACATGGTTGACCGCTGTTGATTTGTAGCCATTGGACAGAAGCTAGTTCACTTTGTGGCATGATTTCATGACTTTGATTTTCTTGATTTTCTTATGAAATCCAACATTCTGAGCCACATTTCTAAGTCCCGCCGTTCTGACTATCCGCATAGTCCAAACGCTCGAGTTGGCTTGAGAGACTTTATGTTATCCCTCTTCTTTTTGAATAGCCTTTGCTCATTATGTTATCCAGAACGATTGGAATGATTGACTGATGTCCCCGCTGTTGGGAACAGAAAGTTCTGCATCCTCGTACACCGCTCAAATTATTCGATATTTTTTCTTGGTGTACTGTTTTCCATATATCAGTCCGTCTGATGGTATCAAATCTCTTCTTGAAATCGACGAATAAGTAGATGAAGTTGGGAATACTAATCTAGAGATTGTTCCACGAATATGTGTACAAAGTTAGCCGGATCAACGCAGTTTCTATTTGGTCGAAAGCTTGCTTTTTTGTCTCGCCATCGGCTGTCTAGTTTGCTTTGAAGCCTTTCCTGGGTGTCTTGTACATAGTGTTGAGCAGTGTAATTCTTCTCCAGTTGTTGAAGTCTTTCAAGTCGCCACTTAACAATTATGCTTTTTTTCGACGGTGGAGGCAGCCTTTCTTTCTCCCAGACTAATGTGATTTAGGGCCGTAGAAGATCAGCCGTAGTTTAGGTTTAAACCACTAGTATTCCCGCCGGTAATCCATCTTCACCTGCCGCCTTATTACTTTTGAATTTACGAAGGGCGGGTTGTACGGTATAATCACGTTGTTTTCTGCATGGTTCTTATCCATTTCACTATCCTTAGTAATGTTTGTGATGTTGCTAATTTCATTGATTTATACTCGCCATTTCGCGTTTGTACATCTTTGTTCGTTAGCAGTGTACTTTATGATCAGTAATAGCTTGGTTGCTATTAAACTTTCGATTTGTGACTCATTCAATCGTCGGGTGCAGTTTTCTCTTGTTATTCTGCCGTTCTGCTGTTCCAGAAATTTTCGTCTGTCTTTTCTTGCAGTCTTCTTTACTTGTTTAGCCAGCTAATGGCATTGCTGCTTCATAGTATTGTTGATGTTTAGCTGCAGTTTCAGTTCTCTTCTTAGATAAATTGGGTTTCGGGAGTCATCTAATATCCAAGATTCCTCATGTGGTTGCACTACACCAAGTGTTTCCTCTCCGACCTGATTATATTGAGCCATAACCGCCAAAATGACGTAAGGGACAAAAAATAAATTTTACAGGAATTTTTTTTTAATATTTTTGTTCTAGTGTATGTACTTAAGACATTTTTGTTATTGTTGTTAAATCATAAATGTACATTTCGCAGCTATAAAATTTTGTGTGATGGTGCGAAAGATCGAGTACTAACGATATTGATTAAAAATCGAAAATCAATAATCATGGCGTTTATGTCTTTTTGGAGGTAATACTCGATATGTTGCGGTAATATCTTCCCATGTTGGTCTTCTGGTAGCCGTTCCCGAATTGCCATGGTTAATGCGTGCCTGATGGTTCTTCTTTGACATTTCATTTTGATTTAAATTTCGCCTGTGATGCCGATACCAGCTCCTGTTCTTTTTCTGACATGCGATAAAGAGCTTCTCCATCTTCTTCTCACTCATATGTGGTCGATCCGTTTGAGTGCATTGTCGCAATAGATCTCCTTATGCGGGAAGATGAAGCCGCCTATGATTAGTTCAAATGTCTAGCATAATTCAATTAATCGCTCTTTATTGTTGTTCTTGGCTCTCTACAGCTATACTTTCCAATTGCGATACGGATGCTGTTGTCGCTGCCTATTCCCACGTTGAAAAGACCAATGGGTATGATGATATAACCTTCCCAAATTTCAGTGAGCTTGGATAGTATAGCACAGGCATAGCACTGTACTATGGAATTGAGTCATCATCGCACGGTCGGATATTGGTTTTCTTGTTCCATTCTGTTTTTGAATCGAGTCATTATTACACGGTCGAATATTGGTTTGAAGGGAGCTCTAGATTTACTTCGAAGTCAGGATTCCGACTTCCCTTTCGCCACCACTTTTTTTTTCGCTGTATAGTGTTACTAGTCACCATAGCAAGTTCATCATTACCATTTTATCTCATCTCTATCGTGCTTAAGACGTCGATATTATTCGATATCATTCGATGCCCCAGCTGCACAAGCCTGGATGCGCATTATATTTCTTGTGCCAAAGGTTGTTGCTGTAAGATCGTGTTGTTTATTATCTTGCCCTGTGTTGTTTCTGTTAATCTGTTTCTTTTCCAGTTAAAAAGAAGATCATTATCTGCTGTAACCTGTCCTGTGATAATAGGGCATGGGTGCCATCTATCATCGCCTAGAAACAACACCTCTATGTAATTGTACAGTGGAAGGGGGGTTGTCCCTTGCTTATTTAGTGTTGCCTCACCGTATTATTGTAATATTTCCCACGAACCACTGTCATATGGTCCGATATTGGTTTGCATATTTGAAGAAAGTTCTTTATTTTCCTTGATATTATGATTCCAACTCCACTTTAGCCACCATTTATTACTCCGCTGTATTTTCCTTGATATTATGATTCCAACTTCACCTTAGCCACCATTTATTACTCCGCTGTATTACCATTGCCGTGATAGGTTCGCCAAACCCATTCCACCTTATTTCGCTTCACTTTCGTTTCTATATGCCAACATACTATATGATGTACCAATAGTGCAAGCACTGGTGATGCTTAGCGAAGATTTCATACATTCCCTTGATTGTAATTCGTGATTGTTTTCCCATACCTTTCGTGAGAAAGTAAATATATTTTTTTTACATGACATGGCAAAAATAAAATAAACAATTTTAAACAACGCTTAACGTTTTCCTTTCAAATCACGCTGTCAGCTTGATGTATTAAGTACTACAGCTGTCAGCTACTGTTTTTGTACAAACCTTTCAAATTATCATTAATATTAATCATTTTTTTAATTTTATAATTATTGAAATCAAACTAAAATAAGACAAAATTGTAAACAAAGTATCTAATTTTTTTAATTTTTCATTTAATTAATGTGAGTTTGACGTGTTCCCTGTAGTCATTTAAAAAAAAAGTGTTTTTTTTTCACTGTTTTTCAAAAACATATAAAATCGCTGAAAAAGTTTGAGAGAATTTATTTCAATATGAAATTTTTCTATTAGAAATTTAATTTTAATTTAATATTTTTTTGTCCGATTTGAAAGTTTTTTTTTTTTCTTTTTTTCTAAGTGTAATTATAAATACATTTGTAAGTAAATAAATAATTAGCGATCATAAAACGTGTCGATTGAATATATTGTTTTCAAAATTTATTATTTTTTTATAATTTTCTGTTGAATTTATTTTCTTTTTTTTTAAATAATTATTTGTAAAGAGAAAATAAAAATACCAGAGCAGAGTAGCTGCATTAATTATTCATTTGTTTTTATTCACACGCCAATATTTTAGTTTAATTTTTTAGTCGTTTTTGATCCATACAAATAAAAAATAATATTTATGTGCGAAATAAATATCAAATGAACAAAATTAACAATTATTGTGTAATTTTTTTGAGTTTATTACACACTAATTTAAAAAATATTATTGAAAAAAAAAAACAAAAATATTAAAAACAGTTTTTCTACTATCTATACATATATAATGGAAATAATTTTAATTTATGTTGAAAGTGAAACACAACAACAGTGGGTTATAATAGTAAAACTACATTAAATACTCACAACACTTATGATAAGATAAGATAATATATCTAAAAATCAATATATAGCGACCATATATATAGCGGGTGGCATGGTATAGTGGTTAGAGCGCAGGAATACGATACAAATTGGTCAGGTTCGAATCAAAGCAGAGGACATGACAAAAAAAGAAACTAATTGCGATTTCTAGTGCTTAATAAAAGAGACTTCAACCTCCCTCCAGACAAATCAATCTAAAGAAGCCCCTCTGACCTTCCAGCTTACCTCTAGAGATGATGACAGACATCAGACGAATGAACAGGGGAAAAAACCCACAATGCTAAGTAAGGATCACCATCACCACCACCACTTAGCAAAGATCTTCACCACTACACACAATCATATGGAGGCGAGCTACAACTTGATTAATGAAACTGAAACAAAGTAATGGATGCTTTATGGGAAGTTAATAATGATAGTCGGGTTCCATACGACACGCAGAAACGGACTGCCAAGAAAGACAGTCCTAATATCCGAAAAATTTGGACATTGACATAGGAAATGCTTCATCGTCTAACTCCTCTTTCTCATACTGAAAAGAAGACCAAGTCTACTCGCATGCGCATCAGCCACCCAGTATCCGGTTGTAAAAGTCGCCGAAATGTGTAGCCTATGTCACTGCATCCCCAGATTCCTATCGAGTCGGATAGTATAGGGTCAGATTTGCTTCGCTGTGCCCTGCCCGACGAGTATCGCAGAATCAGAAGTCTGCAAAAGTAAAGTGGCATCTCGAGTAGGTGGTCAATCTCCTCCATCCTTAGGCAGTCTGTTATCTTCCTCACAATTGCCCGGGTGTCAGATAATCTCCAGGTATGAATGCGTCACCATCTTGTTTACATACCACGAAAATGTCGAGTAGTCATCGTAAAGCGTCTTAATCGCAAACCGACTGTCCGTACAGATTCGTATATTAACATTAAATATCCTGTAGTACATTAACCAGTCCATTGAAGTCTTTGTAACCGAGACCTTTCACCTTCTGGTAAAATCCTCACAGAAAACCGTCTACGTAGGGCTCGCGTGTGCAGTAATCCACCATATCTAGAACTAAGTCCAAAGGCCTTTCTAGAAAACCTTTTTTTGTAAAAATCTAAAATTTTAAAGCGTTACCTTTCACCACAACGACGTGTGGTCTGATATTGTCATGATGGAACACAATACCTTTACTATTGTTCTAATCTATTTAAGTCTCATTAAATACTCATTATAACTGTTTCCCTTTAATTCAGCCTTTGAAGTCAATTTGTCACCACCGACATTTGATCATGATTTTTTTCGTTTAATATTTGGGTATTTAACACGTTTGTCACCGACCGTAATGATTAAAGAAAAGTATTTTGAAATTGAGAGCTCCAAGTGCAGCCAATTTTTGGCTAAAAGTCTCAAAGTTGTGTGCGGCCTGGTGTTGACATGATTAAACAAATGCCTTTCCTATATACCAAATCTGATTATGTCCCACTAATAAACATGGAACACAACTTTTTTTCTATTAATTTAGGTTTTAAGGTCAGTTTGTTACCACCGGTCTTAATCACGATTTTTTTTCGTGCAATATTCGGGTATTTACGCCGTTTTCCACATATCATAATGATATAGTTCTGCGGTGGAAAAAGTTTCTATGCCGAGCTTCTCCTTGGTTGACTTTTTGGCTGCCTTTTTTGTATGATTCCGAATTGTCATGTGTTTAATACAGCATGCACGTTGGTTTCGTTCCACCAGTAGCAGTTTTTTCATTCACTCGCGCGGTGACTGTTCGACCAAAGCGAACAGTGGATGCAGATGACATTAACATTTCCGTAATGTTTTCGAACGTAATCATTTCATGTATTTTTCTTGTTCAAAAAGCTATTACACGCGAGCCAAAATCCGGGCCTAACAGTTAGAGCTAATCTTCAAAAGACAGCTGTTAAAATTTCATGATATTCCATTAATTAGTTTGTGAGCTATTGTGCTAAGAGTGATGCTACTTTTCTTATATTCAGAACAATGAATCAAAAATAATTTCGTCTTTTAATTCCACGGTGCTTCTTGATAGAAAAAATACCGTTCAAACAAAGCAGTGTCTTGAAAAGTGTTATAGGGACTCCGCTCCATCAGCCACGTTCATGCATCTTAGTTTATTTTTATTAAAGCGTTTAAAGTACATGGTACCTACCTATATGTATGTAGTAAAACAAATGGGCTGAAAAGTCCCGGGAGTAACACATAGATGGCGCTAGTTTAATTGCATTCACCTCAGCTGGTAAAATTTCATGATATTCTGTTAAGTAGTTTGTGAGTTATTGTGCTAAAAGTGACGCTATTCTGTTATTTTCAGAACAATGGATTCAAAACAATTTCGTGTTTTAATTCTAAACAACTTTTTGAGGAGCAAAAATACCGTTCCAGCGAAAAGTGGCTTGAAAAGTGGTTTGGGGCCTCCGCTCCATCAGACTGCTGACTTCAAACATTGCTGTAGACGCACCGATGATGTAGAACGCAGTGGATGTCGACCACTAGAAAATTTCAATAAAATTAACAAAATCGTTTTGGATGATCGAAAAGTAAAGTTGCGGGAATTAACTGACATCGTAGAGATATAAAAAGAACATGTTGGCTTTATATTGCATGAACATTTGACTGTGTGAAGACTCTGTTCAAAGTGAGTGCCTCATTTGTTCACTGTTGACCAAAAACGTGTTGATGATGACAAAACCACAGAAATTGGACTTCGAATTGCTCCCACACCCACCGTGTTCGCCAGATTTTGAATCCCAGCGACTACTAGCCATTCGCAGACCTCAAAAAATGCTCGTCGGTAAGAAATTACGCACGAACAAAGAAGTTATCTCTGAAACTGAAGTCTGTTTTAAAGCAAAAGAAAAATTGTTCCACAAAAGTGGTATGGAAATATTAGAGCGGCGCTGGATTGATTTCAGCGCTCTTGATGGAGATAACGTTGATAAATGAAGCTAATTTTGAGCAACAGAAAAAGTGTTCCTGTGTTAGGCACGGTACCTTTCAGCCCTTGTTTTAGACAAAATATTCTGGATGGCTTTAAAGTATTTAACAAGCCTCAAATGCTTTACCACAAAAATAAACTACGTACATAGTGCAATACTTGTAATGTATTTTCATGGCTTGTTAAATACTTTAATTTGTGGTCAACCACTATAATGTTAGTCCAAAATTATAATGTAGAACTCGTTGTTTTGATAAGCTGAACAACAAAACTAATGCATTTTTAAGATGTCGTATGTCGTTTAGTAATTCCTGCAGCTTTTTTGTGACTTTTATATACAACAGCTGCTATAATAAATATGGCTAAACTAAGGTACTATTACTGTATTACAAAAATGTAATTTCTCCCTATTTTAAAATAATAGAATAATGATTTTAATATAAAGTACCAAACTAAAAAAGTGTTATTCTACAAAAATATAATACATTCTTGTTAATTAAATGGGATTATCACAAAAAGTACCAAAGAATTAAAAAGTAGTATTTTAATAAAAAGTGCCAAACTAATCTGTTACTGTTTTACTTAAATGTTGTTTTTTAACTTGAGACCAGGGATCATCCCCTGAGTGATCCCTACTTATGCAGTGCATTGTGCTGGTACTACGAAAATAGGTTGTGGGAAGGAGGAGAGAGGAAGTAGTGTTTATGGACGTTAGATTTAAATTTACTCATGTAGTAAGTGACAGGAAAAACTTTCGCTAAAAGACTATTCCACAAACGAACTGTGCGACTGAAGAACGAATTCTCCCTGTAATGCGTTGTGCGATTCATTGGACAATCAACTACAAAGGGATGAGCTCTTCGAGAAAAACAAGTATTATAAGAAAATATGTGATTATCAGGAATTAAATCCCTTATTTCGTCAAAACGCATTGCGTTATAGTACCGATAGAACAATCACACACACGCCACATTGCGACTGTGTCCTAACGAATCAATGGAGTTGGCTACCCTACCGTCATTAATAAGCATCTTCGTCCTCTTCTGTACACGATCGAGAAGCTCTAAAATGAAGCACCGGTCCATACATGAGGGTTGTATTCAATCTTGGGTCGGATATAGGTCTTGTAAATATTAAGGAGATCAGATGGATTGAAGTATTTCTTGCACCCTCTTAATAATCCGATTCACTTGAATGCTTTTTTCAACACTCGAAAAATGTGATCGTTCCAACGGACATCACAATGGATCCTCATGCACAGAACATCAAGTGCATCTGACTCCTCAATATCTACATTACCCATAGTTACAGACGACATCACACCACCACGTCTGTGTGTTAGATAACATTATTGGACGATTAGATAGGATTAAAAGTGAGAAGAAGAAAGTCATTAAGAAATATTAAGAATAGGGTTGGAGAAAGAATAGAGCCTTGTGGTACCCCTGAATTTAACCTGAACTCGTCGGATGAGAACTCATTTATAACTACTCTTATAAACCGATCTCTGAGAAAGCTCGATATAAATCGAGAAACGTGACTACCAACACCAAAGGCAGTAAGTTTCGATACTAATGCCTCATGGCAAACTCTATCAAACGCCTTGGAAATATCCAGAGCCACAACTTTGCTCTCGCCAAAACCATGAATGGATTTGTTCCACCTCTCAGAGAATATCGCCAGCAGGTCGTTAGTGGAACGGACCTTGCGGAACCGTATTCACGATCGCTTAGCAAATTGTTGAACTCTAAATATTTGACAAGGTGACGAACAGACTGCAATTGGGAGGTACTTTTCAGCGTTGGTAGCTTTACCTTTTTTAGGGATTGGCGTTACATTAGCAACATTTCAGCAGGATGGAAACATACCGGCGCGATATGACGTACTGAAAAGGTTGGCTAATGGACGCGCAAGCGTCGTATAACAGTGCTTAAGGACCAGTGCTGGTATGCTGGTTTCACGGCACGGAATCGAAAGAATATATCGGGTCCACCATCTAACGTTTTTTTTCAACTAGTGCTTATTTCGTGAATGGTACCACTTAGCTCATGTCTGATTTGACAGATAATTAGTTTTATCCTTCCGGTGAATGAATATGGTTGTGTATGCGCTTGAACAACGCTGGGAAATATTGCGACATTACTTTGAAAATCAAGGGTATGTTGCAGAATGTGTGCGATATGTTCAGATGAAGCTCATTTTGTTCTTGGCGGGTATGTAAACAAGCAAAATTGTGCCAAGACGAGTCACTGTTTGGTGCGGATTTTGGTCCAGAGGCATAATTGGGTCATTTTTCGAAATCATTCGAAAATGAGCAAGAAGTGGCCGTTTCAGTTAATGGCGATTGTTATCGGGCCATGTTAAACAAATTTTTGTTCACAAAAATTGAAGAGGAGGATATTAGCAATATTTGGTTTTAACAGGACGTTGCGACGTGCCACACAGCCGAAGCTATACTCGATGTTTTGCGCCCTTTTTTTGAAGAACGCATTATCAGCCGCAGAGCTGATGTCGTTTGGCCACTTCGGAGCTGCGATTTGACACCGTTGGACTATTATTTGTGGGGTGCCGTCAAAGATATGTGTTACGCCAACAAGCCAGAGACAATTGACGCTTTAAAGGACAATATTCGTGAAGCCATTGGTGAAATACAGCTGCACACAATCGATAATGTGTTTAAAAATTGGCTACTGCATGGCCAGACGAGGCAGCCATTTGAATGAAATTATTTTCCATTATTAACCGGAAGGATTGTACTTTCAAAAAAAATTAGGAAAAAAAATAAAAAAAGAGAAAATATTCAGTAGTTTCCTTTTTATAGCATTTTCAAAAAAAAAAAAAAAAAAATTGGCGGGCCCTTTACTAGACATAGTTACTGATATAATTTCTAGTGCGGGCAGTGGTTGAAGATCTCGCCTGTTTAGCGAGTCAGTAAGGTCGCATTTATTCCCGAATGCTTCCTCTCTAGATCTGACTGCTGGTCTGCATATCTGATTGAACCCAGACTTATTTCTTGATTTAATCGAAATCTGTTTGAATGGAATAAACATATCCATCCCCAGCTTTATTATTCTGACGACCGTCTCTGCCATAGCATCGACATTTGAGTCGAGGAAACAAAGTTTTCAATTAAAATGCTCAAAGAAATTGTTGAGCTCAGCCCAACGTGCTTTTTCGTAGACATAAACAGAGCGTCTTGTAGCTGGAGGTGAGACGTCATCAAGGGTGGAGAAGGAAAAAGATGCAGAAATGGTGCAATAATCTGAGTTAACGAGAGGTGCAAGAACCTCAATTTCATACTTTTCAGGGTGTGAAGTGTGGAAAAGGTCGAGGGGGTTATTTTGTAACTTAGGATTAAAATTAAATTCATTTTTACATAAAGAACCATAAAATTGTACCATTAAGAATAGTACTTAAATAGAAGGAACAAAACTAAAGTACTATTGTCCTACAAAAAATAAAGTTTATTCGTTTCACAAAAACTATTTTCTTCTAATTTGCACTTAAAATAAGAATAAACTATATATGGTATAAGATAAGTACCTTAACAAAAAAAAAGTACCAAAAACATCGGTAAAGAAGATCTAAATAAATTTATAAATTTACGGCAGAGAGTTGTTTTTCTCTTGGCATTATCTAACCATTTTAAGATTTTATGAATGAAATATTTATGGTATTTAATGAATTCAGTCGCAAAAAACCAGTTGTGAATAGTTTAGCTATGAATAAGATATTACCTCTTGCGCATCTCCCTACCATTTGTTAGCTTTTTTTTTTCTTAAACATTTGTTTTTATAAGTTTTTAAATGCCAATAAAATAAAAATGTTTGTTTTCCTTCAGCAAATACCAATGACATCTCTCTTTCATTTCTAATCAATTGCTTTTAAAGACCGTTTTTAGAAAACAAAAAAAGAAAAAAAAAACATATTTTTCTAAATTCATATTTAATTTAGTTGTCCTTATACATACATACACATACGTATGTACATGAGTAGTACCAGCCAAGTTGATGCTGCATCTCACAAGGAAGAGCATAAATTTTCAAATTAATTTAATAGTTTAGCTAATAAATTATTTAAATTTCTTGTTCCATTCAGTTAAAACAACAAATTTAAGCCTTTTTTTTGCTCCAGACAACTTTGTTGCTGTTGGGGTATAAGAAAAACAAGAAGAATCAGAAGAAAAATGTTGTAATTCTTGCGAATGTGAAAATATCGTTGCTCGTCGTCGTCGTCATTGATTTGTTTTTTATAGTTTTCTACGATGTGAAAATCCAAAAAAAAAAAAAAAAATGTTCATATTACAACTATTTTATTATTTTCAAAGTTGTTGTTGTTGTTTTTGTTGTAGTTTTAAGTTAAAACTTCTTAAACCATCAATTTTATTTGTGTTTAACAACATCGTATTACCACAGTGTTTAGAAAAGAGGTGGGCTAATTGAAAATTTATTAAAATTTCTTAAGATATAGAAATAAACAGCGAATATGTTGTTACGTTCAAAGAAACCTTGTATTCAATTAACAGGGATTACAGATATCTTTACCGATAGCATAGCATTGTAGCACATGCACATAAAGTCACTGGTGCAATTAGGTGGACACTTGAACCAGATCGTTGATAAGAGCGTCAGGGAAAAATCTAATTTAACCGTCTTGAGTGCGAGGAGAAATATTATTCTTCCTGTAATTAGAATTTTGGAAAAGAAAGGAAAAATTGTGACATATCTTAGGCAATTACTTTCTTAAGTGCCTCAGATTAACTGCCAGTGACCTTACACACTTTGGGTTAAATAAAAATTGAACTAAAAAGCCCTTCGGGACCTAACCAGTACCTTAATTGGAGTATGAAAGGCATCTGAAGCCCTGGGAACTTACAAATACACATAACGGTTGTTTTTTGGGTCTCAGTAGCAAGAAACCTCCCTGTGCCACATTGGAAAATTACCACATGTTTGAAGCATTGAAATGCTCAAGGGAGACTTCGGCAATCAGTCTGCTCTGGGGTTCTCAAATATGGCAGGCTGAACTTGAAACTAGTAACGGAGTTCTCACTGTGGACAAAGAGCACATCTAAAGAGGATGGTGGTCACAGATGTAGGTGTTTGTAGACTGTACTTACAGGCATCAGAGACAGCAGAACACATATTGAATGTGGGGTTCTCAGTAGGTATAGGTTGGTAATGTTTAGTTAGACATATGGTCTCACTGGTTAACGTGCCTACCATTGTGGTTTCCGATCTGCTGATGTTCATTAGGAAGACAGCATTCATGGCAACTGGTACTGCAAACAGTGCAGCCATGTTTGAAATGGCTCTTAGACTCTTGATAAAGCGGGCTTATTACAACCACTGTAGATCCTAACTAGAAAATAAGTGTTCCTTATTGCAGAGACGTTGAGGGCAGACATATTAAACGCATTAAATAAATAAAACCTGGCTCTTAGAGTCCACGGTGATACGTAAACACGTAAAACCATACCACATTACCACTAGTAGGTATTTGAAATTCTAGGGGGTAGTTAGTTTAGAGCAGCAGAACAGAACAGATACTGCTTTTAAGTCTTTTATGGCAATGTTGGTTAGGGCCAAAATACATCACTACCCAAAGGATCTATTGTGTGACACCTAAGTTCACCACATAAGTTTGAGACAGCGAATAAAGTCAGTAATCATATTTGGTGATTGAAGAAATATTTCTTTCAGAGTCTGCACAACTTTCCCCAGGAACCTTATATTCTGGGCCGAGATAGCTGAATACTCACACAGTACATGTTCAGATATTCCAGCATTGATGGTATCTTAGACCACAGTGCTGGTAAATAGACCCGCTCTTGATCTACTGAGAGAAAGTGAAATAAACCTTCTCGGCTGTCTCATACCACAGGCATACCTCCAAAACCGCTCGATTTCCAGTGTTACTACACTACACTGCATTATCGACCGAATGGTGATATGAAGTTTCCAAGATGAGTGGCAAACGGTGAAGTATGTGTTTTGATAATGCGGAAAACAAGATGAACATCCGAATAGGCCTTTTAAGTGTGCTTGCCAGTTCCATGTAATACACAAACCACACATGTTTCTATATGAGCTGTGTGCCTATCTACGGGCACTGATATCGGCTGTAGAAATTGACCTGATCGACTCTAAAAAAACCCGTCAATGGTTAAAAAAAATATGTCGCACCATCTTTTAAACGACGAAATTTTTGTCTTAATCTCGGGATGATTGCGTAGTATGTGCTATCCTCTTTCAATAATAGTGCATAGCTACACGTTATACCGAGAAATACTGATATCGATTATAGCAATAAACCAAAATTTTTTCTAATTCTTCAAATAGTTGGAAAGAAAGCTGTTGTCGGGTGTCTTAAAATATATCTTTGCTTCTAAATAAACACTTCTTTTTCGAAGAGGTATGCGACTGTCCAAAATATAAAAGATAATGCTTTGGAAAAGCCTTCTCAAAATTACTGGTTGGTTCTCTGTGACTCCGGTTGTTGTAGGAAAAAGGTGGACTGGGTGGCAGACATTTTGAAAATGCCATACCTGGACTTGTAATTTTAATTGCTATTTAACTGGGTCGTTTTGTATAGCATTGCAATGCATAAAAAACGGGCTTAAGTTTTCACAACCTTATCGATTGAGCCTCGTTTGAAAATGTGTGAGTTTCTCTTCTCAAATCATTCCATGCAATGCTGTGCGTGTGTTCATGACCATGTTTATGTCTCATCTCATATTCGCATAGTCAGTCTGTAATCTTATGCGTGTAAAATGCTCGTTTGGTTTTTTTGCGAAATTTCTCAATTTGCCTTCCTGTGCCTGCCTGCTAATATAGTGTCCGTCTGTTTGTCTGTCGTAGTCTAACTTTTATCAAGTTGTTGTTGCGGTTGTTGTATCCTCATAGTTTATAGTGTTTATTGCTAAGAAAAGTGTTAAAGAGAACTACGAAACAATGTAGAGAACGAATACTAAAATAAAAACTTGTTTTCAGACATTTTTATGCTTTTTTTCATATAAAACTTGAGGCATATTTTTTTTTAAACCGAAAACCACCGCTAAAGTTCAAAGTTTTCTCGTAAACTTCTGTAACAGCAGCAGCAGCAGCAGCAGCAATTACAGCCAAAGCCTGACGTTGTTTATTACAGGAGGTAGAGCAGGCAGCAGGCGAATAAGTAAGGCAGACAGAGAGACAGTCATACCGTCTTTATAATTCCTTTTTATGATGTTAAAGTGATTTTTGTTTTCTTTGTTGTTGTTGTTGATGTAAAGTTTAAATATGGTTACGAAATTAGTGCGTGTTTTATAGGAATTTAAACGTATTTAATTGCTTATTGGCTTCCGTTCATAGTTTGCCACTTAAAAACATGATTTTTTTCACGTTCAAAGGGAATCATTTGGTGAATCATTGTAAAGGAAATGTTTGTTGTTTCTTGAGAAAAAATTACTGCTGCTGCTGCTTCTGCTGCTGTGTGTCTGCTTTGCCAATTATAGTACACACACTCTCGATCTCTGTAAATTGTGAGGTGTTAAAAAACATTGTTTGTTGTTACCTAAACAACCTATTTAAGGATTTTTTTTTTTAATTTTTGTGGCGGTACTTTTCTGCACTAGTTCTGTGTTGATTTGTTATATGAGTAAAGGCTGGGAAAAATTTAGTAGCAATTGTCTTGACTTGTTGTAAAGAAGTGACCAAATTGAACATAATGACACGGTCATTCTTAGAAGATAATTTTCGAAATAATTTACTTAATACAACACCGTAGTTCTTTTTTTTTTATTAAGAATGTAAAAAGTTGGTTTCATAAATTGTTTTTGTTTTTCAAATTTTTAAACTGTAGAGGGAGTGTTATCGTCCATAAGTTTTTTAGAGGAAAATTCACAAGTTTTATTTACAAGATGAAAGAAATAAATCATAAATACAAAAGGTTTCGAAAATTTCCTTACATGAAAAGAGTTTTGCAGACACCGAAACAAATGATAGTCTGGTGATGCAAAAGCTAAACACCGAATTGGCAACTTCCCATTCAAATGCATTATATCTCTGTCGGATCTTGAGCAATACACATCACATTTTCCGTTGACCAATTCTGGTGATTTTTTTCGTTTAATAAAATCGTATTTAACTTGTTTTCATTAATTGCCTGCAAATGCGAAATATAATATATTCGGTGAGTTCAAGGCTTAAAATCTATACCCAAAGTATAAAATACAACGATTCGTTAAATTCAATTAAATACTGATTCACCGCGCAAACAGGCGAGATCTTCGTGCGCCTCAATACTTAGGCGCGAAAAGACTCTATACGAACAGCGCCTACGTACTAAAGTTCTTACTTTTCCGCGGGGAAATATATTTCTTCGGGCTCTTGCAAATCTCGACGTTAATAAGTCATCTGGGCCGGATGGCATTCCAGCGCTGGTCCTGAAGCAGTGCTTCTTTTCAGTGCGTCTTATCGCGCGGGTGTTTTTCGATCTTGCTGGAAGGTTGCCAATGTAACGCCAATCCCTAAAAAGGGTGAGACAAATAAGCCTGACAATTACCGCACAACAGCAGTTTGTTCGGCACTTTCCAAAGTTATGGAAAGTATGATTAATCACCACCCTGTGAAGTATTTAGAGTCCAACGATTTGTTAAGCGATCGCCAGTATGGTTTTCGTTAAAGTCGCTTTACTAGTGATCTGCTGGCGTTACTCTCCGAAAGGTGGAATAGGCCCATTCATGGACTTGGTGAGAGTAAGGTTGTTTCCCTTGATATTTTCAAGGTGTTTGACAGAGTCTGGTACGAGGTTCTCTTATCCGAACTTATTGCTTTTGGTGTCGGTAGTCACTTCTCTCTGTTCATATCGAGCTTTCTCAAAAATCAGCACTATAAGAATGGTTATAGATGCGATCTCATCCGACGAATTCAGGATAAATTCAAGGGTACAGCAAGGCAGTGTTCTTTCTTCAACTCTATTCTTAATATTTCTTAACGACTATCTTTTTCTTACCTCTAATCCTATCTACTCTTCTGCAGATGACATTTGCCATTAATATTTTTTGCTCGTAGGCCGAGCATTTTGGAGGTTGGGGCGAAAAGGCGGAATATGAACGACACGCTTACAAACAACCTTGTCGAAAATCTCTGACTGCGGTCGGACTTAATGCGCGCAAGACCCAATGTGTCCATGGGTAATGTAGATATTGAGAAATCCGATGCTCTTGGTGATCTGGACATGAGCATTCACTGTGACGTTCGTTGGAAGAGGGCGAAGGTTCTTATTAATGACGGTAGAGTAGCCAACTCTACCGATTCATTAGAGCACCACCGCAATGTGACGTGTGTTTCATTGTTCTATCGGTTCTATAACGGAATGTGTTCTGACGAAATTAGAGAACTAATTCCTAGTAATCATATATTCTTCCGTAGTACTCGTATTTCTCGTAGAGCTCTTCCCTTTGTAGTTGATTGTCCAGTGAATCGCACAACGCATTATAGGGAGAATTCGACTTTGGTCGCACTGTTCGTTTGTGGAACAATCTTCTTGCGAATATCTTTCCTTCCACTTATGACATGAGCAAATTTAAATCGAAAGTCTATTTTTCTAGTACCAGCACAATGCACTGCATGAGTAGGGGTTATACCCTTAGTGCTGGTCTCAATAGAAAAAAAAAAAAAGTTTCCGAATTCAAACCGGAAATGCAAAATATGACACGTCCATTAATGCAATTGTTTCAGACCGAAAAATTAAAATATAATGTTTCCGTTAAGTCAAAATTTTAAAATTTCTACCGGAAATGTAATATATCACTGTTCCGTTAAATTCAAAATTTTCAAATTCAGCTAGAAAATGTATAATATAACGTATTCGTTAAGTTTCAATTTTAATATTCACACCGGAAGTAAAGGGTGTCCCGAAATTAATGCAAGGTTTGAATTGAATAAAAAACAAAATTTGTAGTCTATATCGTTATTTTTTTATTAAATCATAAAGTACGTAGGACACCTTATAAGTTATCCGTTTTGATTAACCCTAAACTTTGAGCTGTCAAATAGTTCTCTTTTCAAGGTTGTCAACAATTTACTGTAAAAATGGCGACAAATTCAAATCTTGTGTTAGTTTTGGAACACCATTTATAAACTACGTCGTATTCGTTAATTCAGATTTTAAAATTTATAACTTTTGCTTTAAATTCAGATCGAAATTACAATGTGTCTAATATATACAAAATTTAAAAATAACACAGGAAGTATAAAATATAGCCGATCTTGTAGTTCAAATTTTAAAATTACAGACCGGATATGTAAAATATTCTTTTATCGTTAAATTCAAAATTTTTGTATTTAGACCGGAAATGTGAAATATAACGTAATTATTAAATTTAAATTCGTAAAATACAGACCGAAAATATAAAATAAACTTTTCAGTTTAATTAAAATCTATCAAATTTAAACCGGAAATATAAATTATAATGTATGCCTTACCTTAAAATTTGATATTCATACCAAAAAGCTATGTATATACACTGGTGGCCATAACTAAAGCTACTGATATTACACAACGACGTTTTGATCAATATAGTAATGCCTTTACAACTACTTAGACGGAAAATTTATTCACAAAAATATAAATAAAAAGATTTTTGTCATTTACTTTTCTAATAGATAATTTGTTATCAATATAATGGAACGAGTCTAAAATATGTCTGGTCAAAACTAAAGTAACTTGTATTTCTATCAAAGAATTTCAAAATAAAATTAGTGGTCGTAGCGTAACCTTTTTAATGATGGCAGCACATCTGCAGAGCATTGGATCAACAATTCCCTCATATGAGTTTTAGAAATGTTGTACCATACCTCCTGGACACAATTAAAAATGGTGTGTTTGCTCTTCGTAGAATATTTTTTTTCTTGCGATCTATGATGTTGCATAGACTTTAGAATTAATCAACCATTCTTTGATAAGTTTTAAAGCACATTTCGTGTCATTATAATGTTGGAAAACCCAAACCATAACAATTTCCAACACATTTCTATAAATAAATCGATCCGTTTTTCCAGTTTTTCAATGAACACCATACAATTTTAAAGCAACTTTTGTAGTTTGATCCAACTCCAGCTGCTTTGACACCATCGAAAAAGCTGTTTGGGATGGAGGAGGTATATTTTAGCAAAAATTAAAAAGTTAACTACGATCTATATAGCTCCGATCTGGTACTTTGCAGCCTAAAACGGAAAACTGGTCCTAAAGCTTTAATACCTACGCTATCAAGCCCACTAGGTCCAATTCCCCCACAATTGCATCATAGGTCCTTTCTTGCCATATATTTATGGACAATAAGTGAATTGTTTTTAATATAATTATCAGATATAAAAATAAATGTCATATAATAGGTCAATCACTCAATAAGTCCGTAGGATAAGAAAGAAATTTTTTTTTTTTTTTACAAAACTCGATTTTATTATACAAAATAGTTGCCTTCGAGGGCGATACAACGAGTATACGATTTCCCAATAGTACGATATCTCCTTCTCGTCAAAATATGCCTCAGTTTCAGAGATTACTTCATCATTGGACTTAAATTTCTTTCCAGCAATCATTCTCTTGATATCTGAAAACAGAAAAAAGTCTAAATCTGGACTAAATTTGTAGATTACGGTGGGTGGGTTAGCACTTCGAAGCCCAATTCATAAAATTTATCATTTGCCATCGCTTTTATCGGCTTGTGACACGATTTTGAGCTCACGCGGCAACCACTTTGAACAGAGCTTCCATCTTATATCTTTACAATGTAAGCTAGATCGTCTGTCATCCATGTGCTATCATTCATAACCAATTTGAGGATTTTTTTGAAGTTTTCTGGAATAAAAGCCTGATTTTGGCGTTCACTGCGCTTTGCATTATTTGTGCTGGTACGACCACGGTTAAATTCATCAAAAAACTTCTTCTCTACCATTTGTCTCGATGGAGCAGAGTTCGAATAATGTTTACCAATCCATTGTTTGGCTTTCACTTTTTTTTTTTTTCATCAAAAAGCAATACTTCATCAAAATTCGAAATTCACTTTTTTTCCATTTTTTTTTGTTTGTTTTCAATTACAAAAGTTACTTTACAAAAATGCTATAACTTGCGAATCAATCGTCAGATTGATGTCAAATTTATACACGTATCGTTTGAAGGTTAGTATTAAATAAAAATCATATCAACAAATTTCTAGTGATGCCATCTATGTGTCATCCTACGAACTTATTTAGTGACCTGATATTTGTTATTTTTATTGTATCGAATGATATATTATTTTTTAATTTTTTAAAATCTTGGCCTTATTTTAGTTATTTCATCCAATTTATGTTTTATAATCCACAATTGTGGAAGTAATGTTAACATAGCAGTCTCTGTTAACAGAAAAATTTCGTATTCGTATTTATCTTCACACATACGGGTATGTCACACATTCCGATTGAAACGGTTTTAATGCCGCATTTGTTTATTCAAAAATAAATTTTAAAGTAAACTTTTCTGAGGAAATATTTAAATGTGTTATTTTTGTACCAATTTTTCCTCGTATGCGTTGTATTTCCCCCGAGAAGTAGACTTCAAAATTTTTTGGCTTGTAAATAAAAATCAAAACACGAAAATTTAAAAAAAAAAATTAAATCACTTGTAATTTTAAAAGCGGTTTCAATCCGAAGGAAATTTTCATTTTACTTTTTCTGCAGAAGCTAACTACCGAATTAATCCTACTTTCGATCGGGATTGAATTCTGTGACATGCCTGATATTCTGTGTGCGTTATGTTAAAAAGTAAAACGTATATAACTTCACACACATACGAGGGGTACTATTTATATTTCGGGAATAGCAAATAATAAGAAATATTTTAAAATAAAAATGGCTTCAAAATATTTCCCTTAATGATCAATAAATACACTTTTGCATTCGTTCAAACCATTTCTCAAAGCAATTTTTTCATTCCTCTTGAGACACCTCCAAAATATGGTTCTTCGGCTATCGTAAATCGTTGACCACACAGTTTACCTTTGATTTTCCGGAACAAGAAAAAGTCATTGAGCGCTAAGTCAGGACTGTACGGAGAATGAGACATCTATTCGATGTTTTGACTGCTCAAAAATTCACCTGTTTGACGAGATGTGCGAGAGCTCGCATTTTCATGATGGAGAACGATTCGTCTTCGGCGGATGGTTTTACAAATTTCTTCGGAGACTTCCAGCAAACAAATGATCGCGTACCACCGTCCTACGTTGCTCAAGCGGAACGGTGGCTATTTGTTACATTCGGCCGAAGAAACAGGCTTCCAACAACTTTTGTTGGACTTAGCTCGTCTTGGAATACCCACGCGGTCGATTGCTGTTTTGTTTCCTGCTCATACGCATATATCCATGATTTGCCACCTGTCACGATTTTATACACGGCTTTTGGAGCACCACGGCCTAACTTTTCAGTCATTTGCTTACAACAATCAACGCGAGCCTTGATAAATTATGGAGTATCCAACGAGAACAATTTTTACGATTAAGTGTATGTATTGAAGTGGAACTAATGTGCGAGGATGCCTCTATTTCACAATATGTAACATGACGATCTTGCATTATCAGTTCATGCACTGCATCGATGTTTTGTGACACAACAATCGATTTGGGACGACCTTCACGGAATTCGTCGGCGACCGAACTGCGACTACGATTAGAATCAATACACTAGCGATATAGTGTGGTTTTTGATGCTGCTTTATCGCCATATGAGCAACTAAGTTCACCGACACAATCTTGTTGAGATAATTCACGTCGAAAGTTGTGAAATATAATCCAACGAGAGAACTTACGCTTGAAATTTCTAGTTTTTGGCCAAATTCATTTTCTTAACTCACTGTAAACAAAACAAATAGCACTTTTACATCAAAACGTTGTGAGTACGTAATGTTAAATTTTATTGTGGTATTGCCAGATAGCTATTGACATTAGTGTTGCCAGTTCCCGAAATATAAATAGTACCCCTAGTAACAATAACACGTCATGGCAAAGAAGCATGCGAACAATAGGCTCATTCTAACCATCTTTGTTTAACGTTCACGCTGAGAAATCTATTTCTTTGATTGTTCTTTGAACTCTAGTTATGATAGATCTATGCTTGGTTCACAAAACAACTCGTTTTGATTGCGCCGCGTAACATGGATTTAATTGGGTATTTCTGACGACATGACTACTTCTTTATGTAGAAATTGGTGATGAGGGGTCCTCATCGTGGTGTCTTTCGTTGGTTTAAATAAAACATTGTGTTGTATACAAAATTGACGTTGTTTTTATTTTGCTTTTCGCTTAGGAAATGAAACTGGAATTCCATATTAAGTCTCGTAGTTGTATGTTGCATGGAATACAAAAGCTTAGAATGCGAAAAGAAGGATTAAAAATTTGCTACTTTTGTTAGCATTATATGTAGGATCAGAAACGATAAGCATTTCAGCATAAGAAGCTTCGCATGAAATGCATAAAAAGCTTTAAATTTATGGTAATAAACAAATGTTTAAAAAGCCATAACCCGAACGAAAACGTGCCGTGTGCACTTTCAGATTTCTGCAATGGAAATACAAAAAATCACAGAATTATTAAAATTCTCTCGTATATTTCTGATGAATTGTAGTAAAAATAAATTACTAAGGGCTTCTCTGATTGATTGATTTTTTGTTCTGTTATTGATTTTGAATAGTACTCGTATGTTAACATGTATTACGATACAGTCCTTCTTAAGAGTGTTGGGATTTCTTTAATTTAAAAATAAATCCAATTAAAGTTTTTATACTGAATTTATATAACAAATAAATTTCACTTATTTTTTTCTCTTTTTTCTGTAAGTTTTTTAAAGCATAACCCTAGGCAAAAATGTATTTTTCCCCTCCTTAACGTTAAAGTGAACCTTAATAAAATAAATTTAAATAAATTTAAGAAACAATTTTTTCTCTTAACCTGTTTGTACTCCTTTTACAATTAACTTGGACCCAAGTGCATGAAATATAATAAAAATATTACGATAATGTAGAAAAATCGTAACCATTAATGGGGGTGACGGAGTAAGGGTTGAGAAGTGGAAACTTTTTAATAACTATATAATCAGCTTAGCAAAGAAGGAAAAGAAAAAGTAAGAAAAATAAAATGCCTACCATTTAGGCTTTTAATTATTATTATTATCACAATTTTATTATGGCATACTTTTAGGCAAAACACAATTGCCTACTTAAAGGCTTAAACACTTTTTTTTAAAGACTTTGACTTCTTTTTGTATTTCATTGCTTTTTATAAAAATATTTTTACAATTAAATCGGAATTTATAAGAGGTTTCTATAAAAAAATTGTTCAGTGTATTTGTGTGGGCAAAAATACTTGTACTATGCTTAGATTGTGCATGACTCGAGTTTTGTTTAAAAAGCCAAAACCAAACAGCCAGTCAGTCAGTCAGCCAGCTATTGAGTTAGCCAAACAATGTATTGTTCAAGGCTTTAACGTTTCTTGTTCATGTGACACTTTGGGAAACTTTTTTGTGTTCGTATTCTCCTCTGTCCCTGATAGCCAAACAATAACGCCAGTGCCAAAGCTACTGCTGCTACCACAGCTAAAATTCTTTTTTCTTCTCTGTTTCGAAGCAAAACAATAGAGTCTAAAACAGAAATAAACTATTATTCAAAGTATTGTAGAACAAAAGCTGGAAATAAAAAGAAACAAAAAAATAAAAAAAAAAATAAAAGAAATGCAAAATAAAAGTATGGCTGCGTTTTACGTAAAGGATTTTTACACTCTATTGTTGAAAAATGTTCTCGCTTTTTTTTCTTCGTAAGCTGAATAGCTGGCTGACTACTTGGATGGCTGGCTGGTTGGCGTATTATTGTTATCAGGGCCACTGGTATTAAGTGCTAGAAAAAAAAGAAGAAACTGAAATAAATGATGAGGTTAATAGGATTTTACCCGCAGATATTTATTTGCTAAAATACACAAAAACTACTACAATCGAATACGTTTATAACGAACACTTAGTAATCGTATAATTTAGTGCGTTATAGTCATGTGTTTGGTTATAAAAATTCTAATTTTAATGATAATACATGGAAAGGCACAGCAAAATAATTGTTAAAGAAATGGTATTTTAAATGAATGCACCTAATACGTCGCTATCATAAGTCTAAAGAATTTTTCTGCATTACCTTCTTATATGTAAAAATGAATGTGTGTTTGTATGTGTATATGTTTGTTTGAAGTCTATAGACAGCTAAATGGCTGAACCGATTTTTTGAAATTTTTACAGTATCTCTATGTATGTCTGGCAGTGCCACGCCCGTACAAAGTCATTATATATTTATCTTTATCTAAGCCTCTAAGTTTAGCCCAAATAGCTTCATAGTCAATACAAATCATCAGAAAAAAAATGGACGGAATTGGACAAGTGGGCATGGTAGCTCCTATACAAACTAAATATTGAACGTTTTCGTTGTCAATACAAATCGTCAGTCAAAAATGGACGGAATTTGAAAAGTGGGCTTGGCATAACCTAAACATAGTAAATAATAATTTTTGTATATCTTGAAAACAGTAATAGTAGAAGTTTCTAAATTAAGCTCAAACGACGTCGTGGACAATACATATCGTCAGTCAACAATTGGGTTAAATTGATAAGTGGGGGTGGCACCTTCCATTCATACTAAATATGGATTTTTTTATGTAGTCATGTGAAAATATAGGGACACTGGGATTTTCCTTAAAAGCTTAAGGGAGAAATGAGCTACAACTGAGAAACGCTTTAAAATTAATTCGTCGGATAACGGTTCTTTACGTTGTCAAAATTCCCGCAGACAATTTATAAGATTTTTTGATAAACGTTTGAATTTAAAAACCGAATTAGATTTTTAACTATTTTGATATTATTTTTCACATGACTGTATGTGTGAAGAACATTCGTTATTCGTTTACATTAGCCAGAAGCGGGTATTGTAGAAAAGCACATCCGCTTAAAGCTTTCTATTTATATATCTTATATATAAAAATTAGTGTGTGTTTGTTTAAAGACAATATATCGCTAAAAAGCAGATTTTCCAAAGACATTCTGGAAGGAACTATATGCTATTTTAAATGAGGTAAAGTTTTATAACTAAGATAATAATTAAAATAGAGGTAGCGAAGCATGGTGGGTTTTAGTGCTTTTATAAGGAGGAATATGAGCCACATTACAACAACTAACACAGACAAACTATTGTGTGTGGTTGAACTACTGCACACAACGAATAACAGCAACTCAACACGCAATCAATAACGAATGTTTTAGAATTTGCAAATTGTAAGACGTTCAGGTTTATTTTAGAGCTTTCCTAAGCTCTTTTGTGCTGTGTATATACAGGGTGACAAAACCAACTTAGCAAAAAATTGAGAAATAAACAAGAAGTTGAGAAGTAATTTTGCGCTGCAGAACACAAAAAGCAGCTAAAGACCAATAAGTGTAAAGCTCTATTATGAGATATATAGAAGAAGGAGGATGCGTAATAAGATTTTCAAATTCTACCAAGTCTCATAAAAAAGTGTACTTTTTTTCAGTCAGATCGTACTACCTTCCTTATTGATTTTTTTTTAATGAAAAGTTAACTAAAAACGTAAATAAAAATTCATTTGTACACGCTCTATAGCGCATACTAAATCATAAACAGTCTCAATTCAAAATTTATGAGTTTTTTTTTTTCGTAAACCAGTTCGCAAGTCAAATTATTAACGGCCACGGAAATTTAATTTGCTTCACTGTCTTCTTTGTGTCGGTATCCATGTTAATCCATGTTTTGAAAAATAAATTTTTCACCTCTTCTGAACGCTTCTGACTTTGAGTTGTGACTGTTTATAATTATTGGGACTATTCAAGATTTTTCTTTTAAATCTTTAGAAGACGACAACATATCGTATCGAGCCAGTGCTCGCACTTTTACTCTTTTTAGGAAACTTTTTTAATATTAATGATATGACACTGCACGTTCTTTTCGAAAGGACAGATGATTGACTAAGATGTGTTTAACAATTCACAACGAATGTTTAACTAAAGATTGCCATATGAAAATAAAAGGAAGCCAATAAAGCGATTTGAAATACATTTGTCAAAAGTAATAAATAGGGAACATGTTGAAATAGCGCTAAATTAGGCATTGGGGTGCTACTGTACTTTTGACTTCAAAATTGTGCTAAAAAAGCACAATTGTACCAACTTTTTCATCCCTGATATAGAAGTTTTCTTGTGAAGTCTCTCTTGTTGATAATAAAGGGTCCGCCAAATAATTTTTTTTTAAATGCTGAAAAAAAAAAAACTACTGAATATTTATTTTCTCAAATCCTTCCGGTTAATAATTTCATTCAAATGGCTGCCTCGGCTGACCATGCAGTAGACTACACGATCGGTCCAATTTTTAAGCACAGTATTGATTGTGTGCAGCTGAATTTCACCAATGGCTTCACGAATATTGTCTTTTAAAGCGTCAATTGTCTCTGGCTTGTTGGCGTAACACTTATCTTTGACGGCACCCCACAAATAATAGTCCAACGGTGCCAAATCGCAGCTCCGAGGTGGCCAAACGACATCAGCTCTGCCGCTGATAATGCAATCTTCAAAAACAGGGCGCAAAACATCGAGTGTAGCTTCGGCTGTGTGGCAAGTAGCGCCGTCCTGTTGAAACCAAATGTCCTCTTCAATTTTTGTGAACAAAAATTCGTTCAACATGGCCCGAACAGTCATGAGCTAAGTGTTACCATTCACGAAATAAGCACTAGTTGAAAAAAAAAAAACGTTAGATAGCGGACCCGTTAGATAATTTTTATTTACCATTTCGATTAAGGAAAAGAAATGCTTTTAGGGTGTAAAAACGTAACATTTTTAAAAAGCAAAAACGTAACAATTTCACTTTAGAAATCTCTTTATAATTTTGTTCGTTGTAAACGTGCGCAACTGTATATGTGGTTTTGGCTGATATATATTTGGATGTATTTTGCATATTAAGGATAACCCAAAAACAAAGAGAAAGGGAGATAGAGAGACATTATGCATCATTTCAACAAATTTTGAATGGAATGCAGTTAATAAATCTTTTAAATATTAAGCAAACGTTTCCTAAAATAAATTTTAGTTTTATAAAAAGACATTTTTAATCTCAAAAGGGGTTCATCCGAACATTAACTATTCTCTTACTAAATGACTATACATTGCAAAATGCCAAATCCAATAGGGAAGCTTTTTTGTTATCTTCTCTTTAATATCGAATGAGGTAAAAATGTACGATATCGGTGTATAGCTGTATCTGTTCTTGGAACTAGGAAATAGACTAAATAAATGACAGTCAATTCCACAGATGTATCTGCCATCAATTGTCAAAGTTCAAAAGACCACATTTGAAAGACACGTTATTAAGCCATACTTTAAAAAAGTATGTAAGTCTTAGGTTAAGAGCCCGTTTGGTTCAAAGTAAAAGTCTTATTAAGAGTTGAAGTATATTTTAAAGAAATCTAATGAAATATTCTCTTATAGCATTTATTATTGTTATCATGCAGACCGAGTTAAATTGCAGGACCTTGCGCTCTATCACTTCGAACTAAGCCTCCATTAGACTGACATTTGCGTTACAGAGCCTTAACCTTAAATCTTCTGACAAAGCAAGGTACTAAAGGCATGACATTCAGAACCGAAAATTATTTTCTGACCATCCTGCGTTTAATTTTTAGACTTTCATTACCTTGACCAATTTATTCATGATGGTAGCTTTTTCAGCCTTTCCTCATGAAGCTACCGCTGCATAAGTATAAGTATAAGATATAGCGCCGTATATGTCTTTACTTTTACTTTATGTCTTACTATAGGAGCAGCAACTTGCCAAAGGGACCGAAGTGCAAGTTCCAACTAAGCCTTTTATCCAGAATAACACCTAGATATTTAACTTCCCTAGAATAGTGGAACTTGTAGTTGCTACAAGTCTGAATCTAGCAATCTAAACTCCATTTGCAGCAGATTTATTTGCGGAAAAATTAGTAACAGTAAAAATTTATGTTAAAGTTACAAAACCGCTATTTTGCATGCGTCAAAACAATAGCAGGAAATAGTTAAATAGTTAAATTACCAACGACAAGAATCGTTCAATAACAAAAACGATCATTTCGACATTAGAGGAATAATTAGAGAACATTTTAACGTCTTTATACCAGTAGCGAATCTATAAAACTCTGTCCCTATCCAACAATATTTTGCTATATTCTACAAAAATGGCTAACAGTTATTAGCAATTACAAGAAAAATCAGTGGCATCAATCCCAATCAAATTTGGAATTCGGCATAGTATTATTTACCGTATTGTAAGCCGACTCCGTTCATCAGGCTCATTGACAATCATACACAGAGGTAGTAGACCACTGGAAACCAGCATATAGATCGATCAGGCGATACTCCGTTTTATAAAAAAGTATGTCTTTATATCAGGAAGGTCTATTACAAATCAATGAAAATTAAATGATTCGATTAGATGCATCTAAACACGATCTGTAGACGGTGGATCAGTTTAATGTCAAAGTGCAAAAAGGCCATTTAATACTGCCAAAAACAGATTGGGCAGAATAGAATTTACAAAGGAGCAAGTAAACTTAGGTATACTTTTAATGAACGACCGTACTCTTCTCTGATAAATCGAAGTTTAATGTGGGACGTTCTTATGAATTTAGCCTGTTAAGCTGAATAAAAAGGACAACGTCTTAATTCTCGGTATACCAAAGACACGGTTAAACCTAAAGAAGGAAGTGTTTTAGTCTGGGAATGTATATTTGGCCAGTACACAAAATAAAAGGTGTAATGGATCGATTCGTCTACAAGGATATCCTGGAATTCTTAGTAATGTTGCAAGTAGAGGAGAAAATGCCACTTGATTGGAGTTATCAACAGGACAACAATCCAAAATGCACAGATAAATGAGTGATATAGTGCTTTATAAGCAAACAAATCAACGTTTTGAAATGTCTAGCACAATCAGCGGATCTCAATACCCAGAAAATTTCTGGGATATTGTAAAGGGTGTTTTTTTATAGAGATATAGAACTTTAAGTTGCAATAAAACAACAATGGATTATTCGATTCACATGAATTTTATTTATACGAAAGATAATCTTGTGGCATTACATTTTAAATATGATTTCTGGCATATGACCGCTACGGCTGGCGCGGATGTAGTCCAATCTGGACGTCCAATTTTTAATGACTTTTTCCAACATATGTGGCCGTATATCGGCAATAACACGGCGAATGTTGCCTTCCAAATGGTCAAGCGTTTGCGGCTTTACCGCATAGACCAATGACTTTACATAGCCCCACAGAAAGTAGTCTAGCGGTGTTAAATCACAAGATCTTGTAGGCCAATTAATAGATCCAAAACGTGATATTAGGCGGTCACCAAACGTTACTTTCAATAAATCTATTGTGGCACGAGCTGTGTGACATGTTACGCCGTCCTGTTGAAACCACATGAATGAAAAAGTTAGTAATCATGGCTCTATACCGATCACCATTGACTATAACGTTCTGGCCACCATCGTTTTTGAAAAAGTACGGACCAATGATTTCACCAGCCCATAAAGCGCACCAAACAGTCAGTTTTTCTGGATGTAACGGTGTTTCCACATACACTTGAGGATTACCTTCACTCCAAATGCGACAGTTTTGTTTGTTGACGTAGCCATTCAACCAGAAGTGCGCTTCATCGCCAAACAAAATTCGCTTATGAAAATGGAGAACAACGGTAATTTCGTTTTGGGCCCATTCGACGAATCTACGCCGGGCGTGCGTCTATTCATGATGAATCGCCAAACCAAACTGATAATAAATCACTTGACAGCTGTTAAATCGGTCGCCATCTTAAAGTTCTATACCTCTATATAAAACACGCTTTAGATCTCAAAATAAACCACGATAATTGCAGGACTAAGGACGAGCTTTATTGACAAGTAGAATTTGTATTGAATGAAATTTCTGGTGAAAGAGTATTGAATATAATCGAGTCCATAACATGAACATGTAAAGAACTTTTGAAAAAGTATGGGCTAGGCAACAAGGTATTAGTAAAATTAATATTCTAAGTGAATTTATTGAAGACGTGCTTATGTTTTGTCGTATTCAAAAAACTGTCTTCAACGTACAAAATGATTTTTTTAAGTTAAATAGGACTTTTCTTTGTTTAAATTTTAGTGGATTTAGATGATTAACTTTATATATACATAAAATAGTTTGAAGTCCAAAATTGTTTGCTTATGTTATTGAGACATTTTGTATTAACCAGAAGTTCGTGGATGCGTTTTGTCGCACACTGTATATATATACAGTCTTTATTTATCTTTGTTCAGAGTCCAACTATTTAACTTCCACTTAGTACTCTTTACTCTTTGACTTTTTAATTATGACTGACTGACTAAGCAAAATGTGTGCGCCCTCTTTATAGTAAATTAACATTAGTTTAGAATGTTCTAGTGTAATTCACAACCTACTGTTTAGCTATGTTAATACAAATGTAGAGTCTTAATACCCAAAATTGAATTGGTAGCACCGTTCAAATAAATACAGCATTGGCAGGGTGATCGTAGCCTTGACACAAACCAATAGAATAACTTACACAATATAGTTTAAAGCTTTAAATGTTGGTGTATCTTTTTAGGCGTTTTTTATTATTGTAACAATATACTGGCTCAAATGGTCCTAAATCTAAGATTAGTATATTCTCTCCTTGTGTGTATTTTAACACTTTTTGAGGGCAAATGTTTACTAGAGAACACAACACCCGTTCTTAGTTTAGCCATTTTTTAGAGAAACACCTTCGTCAGGGGGAAGAAAACAATTCCCAAAATATGCATTATTTTAACACTTTGAGGGCAAATGTTTACTAGAGAACACAATACCCTTTCTTAGTGTAGCACTTTTTTACACAAAAAACCTCTGTGGCGACAGTGGGAAAGAAAACAATTCGTTAACTCGGTAATTCGTTTTTCGATTTAGTCTACTCCATAAGTTGTAGGCGAATAGCCATAGTTGTGTAGATTTTGGAGTCTTAATTTTATAATGCGCCACACTTTGCATTGGCAGATTTTCGGTGTCTTTGTTTACTTACAGGAGAAATGCAAACCTTTAAAATAAAACCATTTATTGTACCCCATTTTTGAAGTTCTCTTATTTTTCCCCATATTTTCCTTTAATTAAACTGTCAGCAACGTCAGAATTTTATAATAAAACTGTCAGCTTCTGAATATTTTCTTTGGCCTTTTATCTGAAACTAGAAAAAGCTTGAATTTGTTTTCTTTTTTCTTGTGAATTACTTGACAAACGCAAATACATTTTCTTTTCTTTTTTTTCTATTTCTTTCATTATTTCTCTGACAATTTTAGTAATAATCGCAATGTTTTCTACGTTTGTGTTCTTCTCATTGCAGGTAAATATTCCGATTTTTTGTTTTTTGTATCGAACATTTGTTTCTACGCTTCTTGTAGTATGAAATGAGGCTTAAAAGCATTCTTTTTCGTGTGTTAGAAAACGTAAGAAAGAATTTAAATCACCAACAACGTAAGAATCATTAAGACGATGACGATATGAATTCAAAACCATTAATTAAAAAAAAAAAAAAAATCATTTTTTTTTTTGGTCACAATAATGACTAGGAACACGATGTTGGTCGTCGAGTATTTTGTTGGTGGTTCTGGTGCCGGTAAGTAAGTAGTTTTGTTTTTCTAAAACTAACTTAACTTGTAACTCTTTCAAAGCGGTTCTCTGTTTTTTATTTCCTTCTGAGCTCTACATACCATTTGTGTTTTAATCATTTTTATTCTAAAAAGCCAACATAAATCTTGGCCATAAACAAGAAGTCATTTACTTCTATTACTATTGTGTAAAAAGCGTTAAACTGCCACCAAATGTTAAACATAAACTTGGTTGGTAAAGCGCCAGTGCCAATTCCATTTCACTCTCTCTGTCTATTAGGTATAGATCCTGTGGTGTGGTGTTACACTAAAACCATTACTGGGGTCCATAGATAAGTATGTTCCATTCTTGGCTTGACAAATAGTGTTTTTACATGCAATTTTTATTGATAACAACGTTGCGAGTGCAGCAAAAGGAATGTGTAGAAAAAAGGAGTAATGAAAGGGAGCAAATATGGCATATGTAATGGCGGCATCTCTAAGCGGTATAGCTGTGTTTTATATGCGTGTGTGCCTCTCTTTAAGTCGATTGTTGCAACAAACAATTCCATTTTATAATTTTAAGTTTTTTTCCTTACGTTTGTTTTTTATTTTCTCTTATTTTCTGGCATAAATTTTTCATGGTTTGACCTTAACGTCTGTTAAGGCTTGTTTTTCGTTTCGCAATTTCGTTGTTTCGGAAATTATTTCACTTGATTTATGACGGTTTTAAGTGTTTAGTGTGTACGAGTGTCTGGTGTTTTTGCTCTTTAACTGAGGAACGGAATGGCTAAACGATCGCTATTAATTTTTTTTTTTTTCCAGTAACATAACTGCCAGACATTAATGCTTATAAATATGTACGAGGGGGTTTAGGAAATTATCAATCTGTAGCAGGGTTGGCAAAAACCCGGGTTTTTTTTTAAAAAGCCCAACCCACTAGGTTTTATTGGGGTTTTGGATGGGGTTTTTGATGGGTTTTATAACCTCTTCCGAATCACGTTTAGGTCGACAATATTTTTTATTTATTAGTAGAATTACGTGGTATTAGTATTTATAATGCAATTTTACACTCTCGTTGTGCACTATGAGTTGATAAAACTCGATGATCGGAGCAGTCTGCAATTACTTCATTTAAATCATGCACTATGAGAAAAACGGCCGGAATATAGACAAACATGATTAAGTTATTCTTTTGCATGAAACCGATCGGCATTACTTCGCAGAAGTTTCCAAATAATTAGAAACGATCAAATGCTGCACCCGCAGTATTTTCCGAACATTAATCCTTCTGACTATTGACTGTTTCTACGGATACATTGTCTTTTGGCATGCCACCAAATCAATTTCTTTGAAAAAAATATAAAATCGGCTTCAAAGCTGGAGTGCCTCGAAAGGCGAGAAATTTTTCTGCAACGGTATTTGGGAATTGGACAATAGGTGGGGAAAAGATGTACACAGAGATTTGATAAAATTGTTAATTCATTACCTTTTTTGATTTAAAAAATGGACCGAATGAATTTGTACTCATAATACGTTAATTATACTTATTTTTGCTGTAAATAAACTACGAAAACCTTTAAATAAAAAAACCCGGATGGGTTTTTTTAAATATAACACCCAATAAAACCTGGGTGGGTTTAATTAGGTTACCCAGTGGGTTGCCAACCCTGGTTTGTAGCCGGTGTTATAAGCTCCTGATTCATAATACCACTGCAATCAAAAAATATCGTGAGAAACTGCTCGAAATTTTTTGCATTTCAAGTTCAGAACTTTTTTGACATCTATTGGGGTGAATCAGCTTTGATGTTTCGTCCTCAGTTAAGATCGTTTGAGCAAATATTGCTCATTAAGTAAACTCAAGCGTTTGTTCTCTTGGTTAGAGTTAAGCAGTTTTGGAAGAAACTTCTCTGGCACCATTCTTACAGATCGTAGATCGTTTTGGCAATCTCTTAAAAATTCTCATACGCTACAAAAAAAAAAAAAAAAAGAAGAAGAAGAAACGATTGTAACTGAAGTCAGTTTTTCTTAGAGACAATCATAAACAGCCTTCGTCTCCAAGTAACGGAGGACAAGTCACTTTAACCAATGTTTCTCTTAGAACGAATCGTAATATTAAAGTGCTTATCGTTACTGTTAACAAAAGCACGGTGTCGTTCAGACCGAATATGGCTAGAATGTTGTAGTTTAGAGCTACACCGTCTGAGTGTGGCACCCTCCACATGCTCGGAGGATATGAACTTTCCAAACAGCCGCTTCACCTTTGGCAGCATAGTTTAAAATTCCACTTTAAAATAAGCCAGAAGCGATTCAGATTGAAACCACCACTAAGTGTACTCCCTAAAGTGCTGTGCTCTAACACTACTCAGTCAGAGATCCCAGAGGTCCTAGCGCTCGTGGTATCAAAATTAAGCCTCTGGTCAGATCTTAAAGATCCTCTGCTTTCTATTGGGTTGCTAGACTGTCCAGAAGTAGACAATTTCAATCCTTCCTTTGGCTCTAATTTAAGGTGTAATATATCACCAAGGGTTTACAGAGTTACCGAATGCTGTTTTTCTGTAGCCTGAGCTCGTCAATATTATTTAATTCGAGCTGTGATTCTAATAAGACAGTGTCACGTGCCTTATTACAGAAGCAATGCTTAAAGTTATTGTGTTGGCCAAAAATTGAACTGACTGCATGAAACAAACATAGATTCGCAATTCCATGAAACGAAGGCGTTCCAATTGAAAGAGATTTTTCAGTAAACATATCGAACGTCAGTTTTATTCCGCCGTAGCTTTTTTGTATACATAATTGATCCTTGGCTGCCATAAAAGTTTTTACACAAAATCCAAAGAAAGTAATTTGTTAGATAGGCAAGAGTTAGATCGAATGAAGAGAATATAGACACACAGAAGTCCTTTGTAAGTTTTTTTTGCCACTGCTTCCAATTGGATAAAGTTGTGTTCATAATAATCATAATTTTACCATTCCAAAAGTCAGTGGAACTCTATAGATTTTTGAGCCTTTGTTTTAGTTTAACTTGTTAAAATAAATTAGTGTTTAGTAGTTTATTTTTGACAGAACTACTTAAACTTATTTCTTCTCATACAAATTTTAATATTCATTTTCTTTGTTTTTAATTATATCTTTTTGAACTATTTCTTTTTAAACTATTTCTTTTAAAACTACTTCATTTTGAACTTCTTTTGAACTACTTACTTGTGAACTATTTCAATTAGAACTCGTTTTTTCAAGTGTTATTTTTTTTTTAATGAAAACTAAAACTACTGGTAATTTTTGACAGAACGACTTAGACTTTCATTCATAATGTAACAGATTTTTTCACTTTTCCTTCTTTTTAAATTATTTCTTTTTGAACTACTTCATTTTGAACTGCTTTTGAACTACTTCAATTTGAACTAGTTTTTTTTCAAGTATTATTTTTCTGTTTTTTTTTCTTAATGAAAATTAAGACTACTGAATACATATGTGTGTTTACAATTACACACATTTTAAATTATTGCATAGTTTCATTTTATTACTTCTTTTTTGAACTATTAATTCTTAATGTTAAAGTTTTTAGGACCGAAATATAATTGATAATCTATATGCTATCGTATATGTTTCACTGTAACGAATCAGATCGCTTCCACATTTAAATTTAAAGAACTAATTATTTTAGTGAGAGCACTTTTGTGCGGTGTCAGAAATGTATTTCCTGTTTAATCTACACTCGTTTACTCTTTAGCGACATTTAATTTCATGTCATTAAGCAACCAGACATCTACTCAATTTTATATGCAAATTTTCTTCTTTTCCACAGAACCGTACGTACCAATTAAAAGATTTCTCAATTGCAAAATAGATTTTTTTTATAAAAAAAAATGTGAAGCAAAACTTTTGTTTTTTGCTCTTCAATATAAATTCAGTTTCCAGTAAGACGAAACCTATGACATTCTAAAGACTCGTTCTACGTATAGTCATTGTCATCCCTTGTTTCATCTATTGGATTAAAAAAAAAAAATTCTTGAAAAATAGAAAATAAAAGGTTTATTACGTTTTCTCTTTCGAATATTGAATTATTTGATATCTTATTGTCTGTCATGAAAAAATCTACAACTATTGGGTGTGTACATTAAAAATGGTGGATTTAAAACGTATGATTTGTGTTTTATGTAATTTATGAGCCATTTTGCAGGTCAAATATGTTATATTTTATTCTGACATAGTCACTCAAATGTCGTATTTTGCGCGGCCAAAGCAGCATATGCAACGTATATTGATTTTGATAATGATTTTACAAGCGCTGCACGAAACTTGTTGTCAAACTCAAGAATCATTTGCAGGATAATAAAGAGCTATTCAAGTATAAATTTCAAGCAGCAGTATTCATCCAATATCAAGGAACTTGAGTAACGCAAGAGTTGATGCTGAAACAGGTTGAAAGACGATTTTGCATGTCGGATTTTGCATGCATCACATAGAAATTATTTTTGCATCAAATAATAACTGGCGAAGAAAACTAGTTCCATTACGAAAATCTTAAGCGATTGTAAACCCAACCAATGCCAAATCGAGTATCTATTGCATTGAGGTAACGTTACCTATTTAGTGGAATCAAAAAGGTATGAGCTCCTGAAATCAGGTCATACAATCACATGAGACATGTATCGAACACATTTGATTCGTTTGACAAAAACGTAGACGCATGAACCAAAAATTCAACATTTTTTAATTTTACACCTAAGAGTTTCTTAACCGCATCTTGCATTTCCTTAAATAAGTTATTTTCTGTGGCATAAGAAGGAGTATTATTTTCAGCTCTTATGCTTCCATTAGCTGATTAATACTAAGAAGAAAAACAGACATATTTAGCTTAAAAACCGCAGCTACAAAGCACATGTGTTATTGTTGTTGTAAAACAATTTACAATATAGTTTCGTTCGTTAATCAATTGCAACTGATAAACGAAATAAAAATAAAAAATAAAATGTCTGCCAGAGATGATGGTTAAACAGTGGGACATTGAAAAAGTGGTAAAAGTTATATTGTCTTGTAATTGGTCTTGCAAGATGTGGCCAAAAGTGGCCTGCTTGCGTCCAGAGGAATAAGAAAAGGAACATCAACTATAAAACATTATCGAAAGGCTTAAGCAACACCGCCACCACTGGCGGACAGAAAGGTAGGAGTCTATGATAAGCAATATTAGCAAGGTTCCGAACCATCGCTATGTCAAGTATACAGAGGGCATTATTTCTAGTTAACGACAATATCTATCCTACACAGCTGATACACTTCCAATCACCCGCTTCACCGAAAAACAAAAAAAAAATTCTTGCAAATAAACTTGTCCCCAGATCTGCAGGCTGTGGGATGATAAAGATCTTTCTGATGAGCTAAAAGAGGAATTTATCATCAACCTATTGAATAAAGGTCATCTCACGGAGTGTAGAAACTGAAATAGGATTACATTCCAATGTGTAATAACCGTGTTCCATTGCTGACTCCTTCGAAATTTCGTTGCGAACAGGCCTGATTTAGAACTCAAAAATCCTGTGAGGATCTTATAAACAGTCTCTGCAGTATATTTGAGCAATTAGTGGAATGATGAACCCTTTATACTTGGTTTTCATTGCCTGCAAAGAAAACTCTCGATACACTTGTTCATGATACTATTTGGCTTACTTCTTCGAAACGCCGTAATCTACAAGATTTCCGTTAAAGCTGATGTACGACAAGACTGCTGTTTATCACTGTTACTCTTTAACGTGGTGTTGGATTGGTGAAACAGACCATTATTTACTCAAAACATTCAACACCAGGAAGTAAACCGTTTTTGATATCTGGGAAACATAATAACATCGACTGAACGCTCGTCGGATGATGTCTCGAATCGCGTCATGAGAACTCGTCAGGCTTTCGGACAACTCAGACCAGTGTGGAAACTACCGTCACTCTCCATCCGCCTATGTACTTATCAGCATGAAATCGTCTTCGAAATACGGAAGAGAAAATGGCGATTGGTTGGTTATGCGTTGAGAAGCCCAAAGGAACTTAAACTAAACAAAGATATCGTGTGGAAGCCATATGTTCCCAAGAGTAGTTACAGAAAAAATGTCTTGTGACAGATTTCCGTTGTTTTGTAGCCAATGCTCGCTACAAACGAATCAATTGTGTTAGCAATAGGTCGCAGGTCTAACCTGATTTCAGCTACTTGTTATTAGGACCCGTTTGGTTTCACCAAATAATAAGCATTACCTTGGCGCTATGGATTTTCGGCTTTGGTCTTTCAGCGCCAGTTATGATTCGATGCAAAAATAATAGATTTTAAATGCCGTTCAAGCAGCATTTTGGACATATAAATTATCTTTCAACGTCTCTTGATTGTAACTCTTTTTTTCACCAGATTTTCTTGCTTGGAAGAGTTTTCAAGTTGCTAATTGAGTTGCTCCCAATGATTTTGTAAGTTCTTATTGAACTTGATAATTTTCAGTGAGTTATGCTTCCTATTCTTTAACTCCGAACTTTTTTCGCTAACCATAGCGGTCTTTATGTTACGTTTCAATATCACCGCTTCTGAATCGCGTGATGAAATTAATGAAGCATGTGAAGCTAACATTTTGTAGAAAATTTTTCTAGTGATAAGCTTTGCTAATCGTCCAAGCAGTGATATCGTTTAATATACGCCATAGGGTACGTTAATGAGCGTAATTTAAATTTATAATTCTAGTCGATAAAACGTCGTATGTAAACCAAGTAAGTAGATCGCTATATTCCTAGACCTAATATCGTCAATGAAATCCATATCTAAATACATCAGATGGTAATTGTACTCTGGCAATAGTTTTTATTAAAACGAAGTGTGTTCGAATGAGATAAGGGTACTCGAAAAACACAGCTTTACTCGTAATACTGGTCTTTCTCGTTGAGCACACCCGTTTCTGTTAGACTTCCAAGTGGATTGCACAGTACATTAAAAAAAAATCGTTCTTCCGTCGGATACTTCGTATTTCCTGCGGTATTTTAAATATCTAACGGCACTATTTCATCTTATTTTCCTTCTTCAAACTATTATCTTATTTCGAACACTATATACTGCATGAAGAGCAGTGTTGTCATAATATTTGATAGAAAAACTGGAAATTTGAACAACCAAAACTGATTTTCATGTAAATAACTGCACATAATTAAAAAAAAAAAATACGCATATGCGAGTGAAATTGAAATCGACTGAATTTTCAAAGACAGATAAACTTAAATTTGCCAATTATTTTAAACTTTTGATAATCAAAGTATATAGTTATTTGAAAGGTAATTACTTGTATTAATAAGAAAATATATCGAAATCTTTTCTGATTTGGAAATAATAGTAATTTGAAGTTTCATTCGATTTCGATTTCACTCGATTTCGGTTTACAGAACATACCCGATAACTTATTTCGAAGTGTATTTTTTATTCAAGCGTAACACTACAAATTAAATGTGATATGCATGAATGATATGATATAATTACACGGTAATCAAATTTGGCACTTTTATTTTCCGACAAGCGTGCAACACAGACTGTGAATTGGATGCGAGTACATTGAATCCAGTGTTGCGAAACTTTTTTCTAAGCTAGCTCTTGTTTTCGGGACATACCGTCATTTCGAAAATGAAGGAGTTAGCACAACATATATTCGCGTTACTTAAAAACAGGTAAACTAACGTGTAATCTAAGAAAACCGAAATTCCGCAGTAAAATTACTTTTAAGTAAGGTCAACATATTTTTTAACCTGCGCAGTCGTGGGATCACATTACTACGTAAGTACGTTCGTATGGTATGAGTGATATTTTATTAGTGAAGCAGATATACCACTCATACGTAAGTACTTACGTAGCATGTAATTTGATCCCGGCACGAGTAAATCTTACTAAATTTATATCCAACAAATAGGGTGAAATTTTAGCTTCATAAATTGTAATTAAAATAAAAAAATTGAAATTAAAAAATTAAAACGCTAAAAACTGGCCCCAATCTGCACAACTTACAGGAAAACCTGTTTATTAAACAAAAATCTTCAAAACTGCTCAATGCTTGGAAAAATAGCAAAATACAAATAAATCTGCACATTTGGCAACGCTGATGAAGAGTCCTCACCTAGTGTCCATGTGATTCCTCCTTTCTTTTCGGGCACCACACTATCCCAGCAATAATACTGTTCCTCCTGAAAAAATAATATCATAAAAATGACAGGCTACCTAGAGTATGTCAGTATTTGAAGGCATTTTTGCCATTCTTCATGCCACCTTCACAACCACTGTACCAAAATGGTGGTCTTGAAATGTTGGGATCAAGCTGATGACGATGACAATGTGAAACACATCATCGAATGCATTTTTCCTTGTCGTTGTTTACGATGATTTAAATTTTTATTGCTGACAATAATAATGCTTTTCAAAAGAAAAAAAAAAAAAAAAAAACAGTGTGCTGACAGATTGTGTGCGGGGTAGAGGAAGGAGTATTTAAAAAGTGCACTTCTGCATATGTAAGAGTTTTTATAATAAACGAGCACGTGTTTTACTGGTTACAAAACAATCTATGATTTCATAAGACAACAGCAGCAACGATGAAAACTCCTTTGCCCCCAAAAGCAGCTGTTGTTATGTGATATCCTTAGACAAACACAATATCCTTTTAACGCATCATACGACGATTTGTATATGTGCACTCCATGCACACAGTTACTACGTTCATAGCGCAACACACATGCTTCTGTTGTTCATTCTACTGCTCGATATGTATTCGATTTCTATTATCAAGCAGTACTGCTGATTGTGTTGCTCTTTCTCCATTCTATGATGCTCGTCGAGAAAGATATAAAGCTATGAAAAGGAGTGTGGATGCATGAATTCTTAAATTGGCTTAAATAACAACAATATGTTGTTGTTTGTGTTATTCTAAAAAACAACAACAACAATATATAAATAAAAGTCAAATACAACATGCACTACCTCCAGTACATCCACTTCAACTTTCTTATGTAAAATGTCCTTAATTTCCTTCTCAGAATTATTGCAAAGTGTGGGCGCATGATAAGTGGTTGTGTTGTATGGTTGGCTTGGGTTGTGTACCCCTTCTATTCTTATGTGTATTCCCATGTTCATTTCTCAATGATTGTGCTGCTCATCTTGTATTCATAACAAAATATTGCTTGAAAACCATCAATCATTTCAGTTTAAACCACCAGAACCGAAGAAAAACATCTTTCACTGGCATTGATAGCAGCAGTAGCATCGACCCACTACATTCCTTGCCGTCTTTGTTTAATGGCTGCTGTAAATTTGAAATTTTGTTTTACTGCTGCTGCTGCTATTGCTGTTGTTTTCATTTCTGTTGTTGATGATGTTTTTACATGCTAATGTGTTGTCGTCATTCTTGTTAACATTGTAGTTCTCTAGCCGAGACGCTGGTAAATGTTTTTCAATTTTTTTTTAAGAATTTATTTTCTCATCGCTAGGTACGTATGTACGTATAGTTGGTTTATTTGTCGTCTGTTGTTTTTGTTTTCTTTTTTTCAAATCTTCTAAGACTTTTTGATAAATTGTTGCATTTTAATAATAAAATTACGTTGACTTGCTGCTGAAAATTTCGTTATTGCATTCATTAAACAATTTACATTTCGTTAGTGTTGCCGCTGATGGCTGATGTAAAAATATAACTGATAGGGAGTGGTAGGTAGGGGTTTTCAAGCAACGATATTCATCACTAAACTATGCACATTAGGGTGCTCCTTATATATTTATGGGATATTTTTTTTAACTTTAGGTCGTAACTCCCCCCATAAATGTTCTCGGGGGGAGTTAGATTTTCAATAAAAAAAAAAAAAACGTAAAATACTTCTTATAGGACCCAGTATGAAATATTCACTTGGTATACGTGCATTAGGGAGCGCCATATTTTTAAAAATGCGAAATTGCATTGTAACTCCTCCCAGAAACATTCTCCGTTTCGCACCCATACAGAACAACGGATTTGCAACACTAGAATGAAATATTTTGAGTTCGGTGTGCTTAGAAATGAATCCCAACGATACTCTTCTCTTTGTGAAGCGGGATCTTATTGCATCGCTTTGTCGACCATTGCTGCAAATAATATTTTCCAAAAAGGAGAACGATTCGACAACTTCTAACGGTTTTCCATCATGAAGCTTAACGTAATTTTTGTAATAATTATCCTAAGACCTGATTTAGCTGTACACTACTTAAGCGTTGAAGTTTAGCCTCAATAATGGAAGTGTTTGTGTCAGAAGACATATGTCATCTATATGTTTTTGCTGTCTAGAGTAGTAGGGATGATAATCCAAGAACTCTCTTTATCAATAATATTCCTGGGTTGAGCAGGAATTCACTCGACCTTATGGGAATGACTTTGGTATAAGACACCATTTTGTATATAAATTTGTCGGCTCCATTTATGTGCTTGTGTGCCGCTGTGGTATGGTAAGTAAGACACCCGCCTACCAACCAGAAGGTCCTTGGTTCAATACCAGTGTGACCATCTGAAAAAAAAAGTTTTTCAACATCGGTATCACCAACAACTATTGAAAAATTCTCTAATGCATTTGCCGTTCGGAGTCGGCCTTAAACTGTAGGTCCCTTTCAATGATTCTAAAAATAGAATCGGATGCAGCTCATTAACTGAGAGAAGTCCCCATGTTCCTTCATGAAATGTTATAGGAATTAATATTTATGTGCTAGTTTTCCTATTATACAGTTATCCTGGAATTTCTAATTGGCTTCGTAGAATATGACCGATCGAGTTCTTTTTGCGTTTTCTTATGTCCCTTGCATTTGGCAACTGTACTGTTTCAGTTGGTAATGAAGTTTAGCCAGACTATGGATATCTCTTGGTGTAGCGTGCTAAGTTTGTTTGCGAACTTGCATTTTTCAAAATTGCAGTCAAAGTTTTTTAATTTAAGATAAACTAGGCTAGGTTGCAAGGGTCACTAACGATTCGCGAGTCCACTTGGTGGCACTATGGCCCATTGTGGCAGTCTTTAGAGGGCAGACTAATGAAAGAGGCTAAGAAGTCAGACATTGGAGAGTCTCAAGAAGCCCATCTAAATTCGGTTCATGAAACCCTTACTTCCGACAACCGGTACCCCTGACGAAGTTAATCAAATGGGAATATTGCACACCCCTGAGACAGTTCAGATCATGGAAGCTACATGCACTCAGATGCTTTAGTCTGAGCTCCCATAGAGCGAGGCTGCTACAGAGAAGGTGTTGTACGGATTCCTCTTGCTCTTCAACCAAACAACCGTAACTGTAGCATAAGTATATGGTGCTTTTTTAAGCCCGATAGAACTTTTAAATTTAAAAATTTGTCTTTTCGATGGATTAATACATGCCGCGGCTGTTCTTCACGAAGCACATTGTTGGTCGTCTGTCACAAATACCACTAATAACGTTAGTCAATTGTTGCTGATTGTTCCGTATAAACCAGTGACGTGGCTCACATGAAATTATTTAAAGGTGTTAAATCGAAAGACATTGGAGTCCATTTCTTAAAATCAATATATCGTCAAATCTTGATGCAATTCGCAACAAAATTGCAATTTTGTTTATTAACAAATCTGAACAATTTTTTTCATAGTTAACTATTCCGTAAGTTTTTACGGCATTAAAAAACAACCTACATAAAGGACGTAAATTTAAATCTGAATTTAAAATTTTCATTTAATTTTCGAAGGCAAATGTCATCAGCATGCATCCGTTTTTTAAGAAAACGGCAACAGAAACATTTGATCATCACATCAGTTTAGCTAATGGAAATGCAAAAATCCTAAAAAAACGAGATTGTATTTCATCTCAGTGCTTATAAACTTAACAAATCACGCATCACAGATAAACACAAACGGAAATTGAATAGTTTCCGGTACTGAACCAAATGATTATTTCAAAATGGAAATACAAATACTTTTACATACTTCGGAGTATGCACGCACACACACTCGCTGTGTCAAAAGCTCCATATACGGTAACTCCATCATTAAATTTTTTATTGAAAATCATCAGCAAACCAGGTTTTTTCAATTCCTTCTCTTTTTAAATTATTAAAACAGTTTTGGGAATTGATATATATGAAGTATACAGGGTGTGGAATTGTATTTGAGTTTAAATGATTTTTCATTAAGAATTAATGCACTCAGATTTTTTGTTGAAGTAGATAAATGCGCTAAAGATGATCATTTGAAAGAACTTAAAGAGAAAAAGTCGAGTTTATAATCCGAACATTATTAACATACCACCCTGTATACAAAATCAGAGCAAAACGAACTGTAACATTAGGATTACAAAGGAAATGTTTTTTTCTTGTTAAATAATAATAACGAGGAGATGGAATGATTTTTACCACATGAAGCATACAAACGAACAAATGAAGAAACAATTTCTTCACAGAAATTTTCAAATCACCGAAGCATTTTGTTTTAATTTTTAAAAAGTTGATGATGTTGATTTTCTTCGTTACTGAGTTTTTCAATTACAATTTTGAGAAAATCTTTTTCTTTTATTTTTTCTTCTTTTTTTTTTAATGAAATGAATATCAATAAATTGCTTTCATTTTAAAACCAATTTTTAGTCCTTATAGACTTCATGTGTTGTTGTATTTTTTTTTTTTATATAAAATTCTAACAAAGAAATGAAGCATAAAATGTAATTGCCTGTTGAATTATTTATTAAAACATTAAGAGCGAACACAAGAAAATTGCTTAAATTGTGATGACAAAACGCAAAATACTTAAAAAGGCAAAAGTTAAATCTATTTTTAAAACAAATATTATGAGTTTTTTTGAGATGTTCATAAGTCTGAGTTGGCAACACTGCTTTATTTGGCAACCAATTTAACAGTTGATAGTTGCTTTTTGTTTAGTTTGTTTTGACACTTGCAGCCCGCTTCACGAAGTCGAACGTTAACGTTTCGAATAAAAAACAGTTGATTTGCGGCTCACTAATACTTTCTAAAAGTATACACCAACGTATATACAAAAACTGTGAAATGTTTATGGGCAGAACACAATTCGGTTTCAGAGAAGCTATGGGCACACGGGAAGCTTTGTTTATCATTCAAGTGCTAATTTAAAATTGCAAGGATTTACGAAAATATATTTTCCTTTGCTTTATAGACTATGAGAAAGCTTTCGACAGAGTTCAACATGACAAATAATCAATTGCATCAAATCGTTATACTGGAATCAAAATGCAGAAGTCCGCTTCGGAGATATCGTAACAGAGACTGTTAACATCAACAGAGGCGTTCGTCAGTAATGTATTCTATCCCCTCTGCTTTTTAATATTTACTCGGAATTCATATTCCAAGACGCACTGAATGATTTCAACATTAGAATCAATGAAAATGGAAGTGTGTGAAGTTAACTCTCAAAGCTATATTCCAATTTTTCTGTTAACGCGGCTTCTCTGTAAATTAACATTGCATTGTTAAGTTAACAGATTTAAATTTTTTGAAAGAATACAATATTTTTAAGGAAAAGTTAGTAAATTTATTGTTCAAAGTAAGAAATTTTTATTCGAATTTCTTAAAATTTTAAAAAATTAAATAAATGGTTTCAGATAAAGACGTTAAACAGCAAAATTGTATATTTAAAAAAATCGGGTATTTTTTAAATTTGAAAAAGCGTCCTAGGTGTGCGATAGTGAGGCAATGGGGCAAAATTTGAAAAAAGTGTCCTAGGAGTACGAGGGTGGGACAATGGCGGCTGTTAGGGTTTATTAATAATAATGCGTCAAGGATTCCAGTCCACTTTACCGCATGTCCATAACCGTTACCGATTTTTAGATATAACGCCTTAAAGTTAGCCAATATTCGGAAATTCGAATATGGCCATTTTTTAAATTTGAAAAAATTATCCTAGGTATGCGAGGGTGGGGTAATGGCGACTATTAGGATTTATTAATAAGGCATCAACGATTCCTGTCCACTTTACCGCATGTCCATAACCATTACCAATTTTAAGATATAGCGCCTTAAAGTTAGCTAATATTCGGAAATTCAAATATTGCCATTTTTTAAACGCGAGTGCGTATTTTTTTAAATGTACAATTTTACTGTTTAACGCCTCTACCTGAAACCATTTATTTAAAAAATTTCTTACTTTGAACAATAAATTTACAAATTTTTTCTTAAAAATATTGTATTCATTCAAAAAATTTAACTCTGTTAACTTAACAGTGCAATCTTAATTTACAGAAAAGCCGCGTTAACAGAAAAATTGGAATATAACTTTGAGAGCTAACTTCGCACACGTTGTCAATGGTCAATATATCAACAATATTCGCTACGCGGACGACACAACATTATTGGCTGATAACATTAATGATTTACAACGGCTATTAAATGTCGTTAATGCAAAAAGTAACCACTTCGGTCTGAATGGTCATATAGACAAAACGAAATACATGATAGTAAATCGAAATAATAATCAATATATTGGAACGAGTTTAAACATAGAAAACTAACCTCTCGAACGAGTTTCACAATTTAAATATCTCGGCTGTTGGTTACAAGAGTCTTGGCATTGCGATAAGGAAATTATTGTTCGCATAGAAATTGCTATAAGCTCATTCTGTAAATTCCAGAAATTACTAACAAGTCGAGACATTAATATCAATCTCAGAATAAGATTTATGAAATGTTATGTATGGTCAATACGTTTCTACGGAGTCGAAAGATGGACATTAGAAGCCGCCAACATGAATAGACTAGAAGCTTCCGAAATGTGATGTTATCGTCGGATATTAAGAATACCCTGGAGTGACCGTGTAACAAACAGTGAAGTATTGACCAGGCTACGAAAAGAACGCGAAATCCTCACCATAACGAAAAGGCGAAAAGCTGCATACTTTGGTCATATTATTAGATAAATACGATTTGCTTCAACTCATTGTAGAAGGAAGAATAGAAGGAAGACGAGGTATTGATAGAAAGCAATTATCATGGCTGAGGAATATAAGAAACTGGACTGGTTTAAGAAGTATTGGTGAACTGATACACAGTGCAAAAAATAGAGATGATTTTCTGCAATTAATTAACAGCATTCAACGATCTTAATATATTTATTTCATTATATTTGTTATACACATGTTTGCTTTTATTATATAAGTATGTTATATATTTGTTACATTTATTATAGAATATATGACTTTGTTAAGTTCTGCATGTAATCGCTTAAATTCAGAATTGATTATGCAATAAAAGAAGAAGAATACTTTCTAGACGAAAGAAAATGAATGCGAACGATAACGTAAGCATTTCAATATAAAATTGCGGCTCACTATACATTTATTGTTAAAAACAAATAATTCTTTTATACAATTTTTTAAAATAATAACGAAATTGAAGTCAAAACAATGCTAGGGTTGTACGAATACGAATTTTTAATACTTTATTTTAGTTTGTTTACATTTGTTACTGTCAAGTTCCAATGGTGCCACAGTTACATTTTTCTCCACATTTATTTGTATATTGGCGCTTTTATTTGTATATTGGCGATTTGTTTGTGGAATTACTATATGACAATCCAGTTTGAAACGTAAAGCCAAGCGAACGATAAATCGTACGATATAGGGGTGCAGTTACGAAAGAAAGTGAGTGACTGAGTTTCGTTCGAATAAATTTTCTTTCGACATCGTGAGCCAGGCTGTTCATTATGGATAGACTTACATCAAAGCAACGCTTGCAAATTATTGGTTTTTTTTTTAATCAAAATAATGGTTCTGTTCGTCAAATATCACAATTCAATATTTTGTTCTCCAATGAAGACTATTTTTGGTCGAATTGTCACACTTGAAGCAGTGATGGGAACTATGATATTCGTTCGGTATCAAAAATTTTTTTGAGAGTATTTTTTTGACAACAAGAGTAACAAATTTTATAACAAAAAAGATTTTTTCTTAAGTTACTTAAGTAACTAACTTTAAAAAAAAAAATTAACTGTCAGTTTACTTTTCTAGAATAGTGCCTATCTGGCAATCAACGAACATGTTATACCGTATATAGATTCAGACTTTAATATACATACTGTTACGTTTTGACCTTTTTTAAACGTTTGAATTCGTTTATATTGCGTTAAAATAAAATAAAACACTATTTTTATTTTAGTTGTATTTGAATTTGTTTCTTTTTATTATTTCCACTGTAACTTTAATACACTTTCTCTTCTCACTTCTACAACAATTTTTATTTGCGCCTAAACAGACTTTACTTTTTGACAGCCAACTGAAAACTCATTCAACTACAATTTGCCATCTTTTTATAGTATTTCATCATTAGTTTAGTATGTTCTAGTACAGACACGAATCTCCGATTATTCGACGTTAATTCAAATGGTCTAAAATAACTTCATAAACACAATAAGTAATCGATCCATGTGCATGGTAGCACTCTTAATTAGTGCAGGTAATTTAAGAAATTCTTAAGTCTGGACACAAGTCAATAAATTTTTTTAGCTAAAAGCTTATAAATAAGCTCTGATGTGGTGAATTTTGTCTTTAGCATTTTCATTTTCGTGCCAATACTATATATATACAGTGCACTCGGGATAACGTCGACTAAATTAAACGACTGGTGTTGATGTTTATCAGATTGTTGACGTTTATGAATGTATGAATTTAGTATAAAAGAGATATTAATAGTGTAGTTTAAAGCATTTTTATTGTTTATAAACTAAACCAAATAAAAATAAATCCAAACAAACAAAAATGACTTCCGAACCGAAAAAAATATTTCTATTATAGTTATAAGGAGAATTCCCAAATTCGGAACGAATTTCGTAAAATAAATGCATGTACGCACATATAGTATGTATGTGTTTTAACAGTTACTGTGGCTGAAATTTTGCAAACAATCAATAGTCTGTTTTTACGATTAAGATCATCCAAACCACTGTCACTAGGTTTAATCTTCGGAGCGAAACAAGAAAACTAATTTTTGATGTATCACTATGTGTATTTTTCCACGACCACTTCTACTTCTCAGAAACGAAGTAAAAACAGTTTGATGTGATCTAGGTTATCGTGAAACCCGCATTTTTGACAACGGTAACCCCTTAAGTTTTACTACTACATTTTTTGATATTAATATGCCTCCTTAATATATACTTTATCATTTTATATTAACATCTATCCTTAAAATATACTATAAAATATTCTGTAGCATAATATTTTTATGTATTTAAAAACATAAAAATATAAATATATTTTGCTTTCTCTTAAAATGAAAGCATATCTTAGGGGATCAAATAAAAATAAGTCTCTGAATATTTTCTTTCGTTCGACCAATACCCTCTATTCATTTATTATTACATTTTTTTGCAGATTTTTCTTGCTTGGTTTTTCTTCGCCACCTTTCTTATCTATGATTTTTTTTTCAGATGATGATCAATTTTCGTTATTTTATTAATTTTTTTTTCTGGTTTATTTTTTACTCCGTTAAACATTTGAATTTTTTCTTATCATTCCGGTTACGATATAAAATGAATAATTTATCTTTATTTTTCCTTGAATGATTTTTATTTTTATTTTATTTTTTTAAATTCGTTTCATAATAAAATCAGTTACAATTGAGTTATAAATTGGCGTTCAATAGTGAGAGAAAATGATTTTTTTTCCCTATAATTTTTCTGACAAATTTCCATGTTATTGGCTATTTCTTCTACTTCTTCTACTTCATATAAATTTATTGTGTGAAAAATATGCAAAATTTTGTTGCCAAGAAATGGGTTTTTATGCAGGATTAAAATGCTTAAAACCATTAAAAATGATTTTTCAAAAGGAAAACTTTCAAGCATTTCATGATAAAAATTTTAATAAATATTTGGTTAGCAGGTAGATAAATATTTTCTTTTAAATTGCAGACGATTTTTTAAATTGAAGAACAACATACACATACGTCCAAAAAAATAGGTGTGAATTATATAACAAACAATTTTTATTTGTACAACCTTATTCTCTAGAATTAAGAGTTTATTGCAGCCTTTTCAAATAAAGTGAATTTAAATATTATATATTTTTAACGCTTTACAAAGTCCATAAAAAACTACAACAAAATTCTTACAATAACTAAAGTTATACAAGAAAAACGAAATTTACTGTAGTTTTTTTACGCGTAAAAAAATAAATAAATAATTGTGGGGATGGCCTGGTGGTGTGGTTAGAGCGCACGCATAACAACACAAACGAGCCAGGTTCTAGCCCCAGCAGAGGACATGACGAAGAAAAAAATTTAATTGTGGTTTCAAATGTTTAATAATAAAAAAGGCTTCAACTTCTTCGCTCCAGGCAACTCCATCTAAAAAAAATCCTGATCCCTCTCGCATACCTCTAGCGATGATGACAAACATCAGACGAATTGTCATGAAAAACACGCCACCTACTGGGAAAAACTTGCAATGCTGAAGTGAAGATCACCACCAATTAGCAAGGATCTTCACCACTACACAAAAAAAAAAAATCATATGGAGGAAGCTACAGCGGATTAATCATCTACTTAGCTGGAAATATCAAATTGATTAAAGAAACTAAAAAAAGCAATAGATGCTTTGTGGAAAGCCAATATGCTCCCTAGAGGAGTGACGGAGAAAAAAAAATTAAAATAAATAAATAAATACTTGTACAAGAAAAAAACTTTGCCATAAAAAATAATGAAATAGAAATACATGCGAAGTACTTTTTAAAGGTGCTATTGAGTACAACAAAAAATCATAATCCAAAATCTTGAGTTAATGCTAAAAAACCGGTTTTTCGTACCTTCATGCACTTATAATCTAGTAACTTAGCTAAATGTTAACCGATGTTGAAAATCTTAAATTATTTTGACAGAAGAGCAGCAGATCCATTTATGGGTATATACTTTACTTAAGTTTACTTAAGGAATCTATGTATATATTTCAATCAAACATATATTTTGTTCAATTTATACCAAATTTACCAAGATTGTGGACGTTTTTACACGCTATTTTATATAGGAACCGTGATATTTTTGCAAATAACCTTCATTTCTTTAAATAGGTTGGGAATTGACGAAGTTTTAGCACAAAACACGCTTCTGATACCACCAAATACATAGCATTACCTTGGCGCCATATATATTGGGCTTCGATATTGATTTGGCTGGTTGGCTGGGATTGACCTTTACGCTTGGGGTTATCGTAATGTATCCATTTTTCATCACCAGTAAAAATACGATGCAAAAATCACTTCTTTTTGTAGCGTTCAAGCATCATTTCCGACAGGCAAAATCGCCTTTCAACGTTTTCGGCATATGAGACCCAATTTTCTTGCTTTTGAATGAATTTCAGTGCTTTTAAATGCAGGGAAATGGCTTGTTGTGTGACTCCCAATGATAATGCAAGTTCTTCTTGCGCTTAACAACAATCTTCGTCGTGTAAGGCTTTCAATTCCTCACCTTCAAACTTTTTCGGCTTGCCAGGCATCTTCTTGTCTTCTGTGTCGAAATCGCCACTTTTGAAACGCTCAAACCATCGTTCCCAAGTTTTTTGAGTTGATGCTTCTACCAACAATCGATAACTATCAGCAGCCGTTTTCTTCAAATTAAAGATGGTTATCAGACTTCCCCACAAAACATCATTATTAGGCACAAAATTCGTCATTATTATAGCGATTGAAGAAATGTGTGTTTACACTTTGGCGTCTATCGCATACTGAATTATAATGTCAGACCTTTACCATCCAAAATATCATATTTGTTATTATTGACACAAACCATATGTTGTCTAAATCGATATTATTACAGGCTAATAACTTAGTAGAATATGAACAGATTTTAAATTTCTCAAATGATTTTTTTTAATGTTAAGACATGACTTTTAAATACTATTTAAATTTTTTTCTTCTATTTCAGGTATGTTGTCATAATATGTATCTACTTAAACTAAGTAAGTTTTATTTTTAACTCAAATAATCGCAAAACAGACCTTTAATTTAAATTTAAGTAATTTTTAATTAAAAAATTACATTTTTAATTACAAAATTAAATTTTTTAAAATCAAATTGAATTAAAAATGATTAAATTTGAACTTTTTATAATATATACGAGTACATATTTTTTTAATTCAGCCAATAACCATCAATACAACTTTATTTCTTTAATTTCCCTGCCATTTCGAATACCATTGGTAAAAGTGTTTTGTAAAGTGTTTTGACAACTTGTCTTACAAAAAAGTATCTTTTCGACAGCCATCTAATCAAAATACGAAGGCACACACACAACAGTAGAATGAGACACATTAAGAGCCACTGGACGGGTATGCCTATTCTATTCCCCTTGTGCTACCCTTTTAATTTACATTCAGCCCCACACAAACCCCTCATCTTGTCTAATACCACCCGCAGTGTGTATGACGCTAAAAAAGGAAACCGAAAATGTCTATAAAAAGTCAAATGAACGAAAGACAGGACGGGGAGAAATTTAAAGGACTACGACATGTTTAACCACAGTTAAGTTGTCATTTTTTAAACCCTTTTTCTCTTTGTACACAGCCCTTCTCTATCATTTAAGTCTCTTTAACCACGACCAACATTGGAATATGAAATGAACAGAAAAATGTGTTGATTAGGCATTTTATAGAATTCAGTTTTAATCTAGAAAACAGGGGATAGAAAGTAAAAGGGGTGCTACAAAATGTCACTTTTATAACTAATGTCAATTTGTGACATATCAGTATAAAATAGAAAATTTAGGACATTTAATTGAAACCATTTTAAATGAACAATTTTAGGAATAACAAAGTTAACTATAAAATAGAAACCACAGGGAAGTTGAAAAAGTGCAAAACTAGCACGTTTTTGAAAAAGACAGGTGGAAAGAAGTTTTTTTTTATTTATAACCAAGGAAACCAGAAATATGTTCTTAAAAATGTGTTTTATGTGCATAAAATATGCACCAAAAATCCGAAAATATGATCTAAAAATTTTAAAATATGCTCTTAAAAAATTTATTTTTTTTCTTTGTTAATACGAGGGCGGATTGATATTGAAGCTACCTAAGTAGGAAAAAAACATTTTTTTTTTTTTTTCAAAAACCATTCATTTCTCAACATAGTCTCCTTTTAGCTCAATACACTTAGTAAGACGATTTTCCAAATTTTTATACCATCTGAATAATACGATTTTGGGAACTCCTCAAAATACGCATTAGTTTCGGTAATCACTTCTTCGTTTGAGATGAATCTTTTTCCTGCGAGCCATTTATTCAAGTTTGAAAACAGGAAAAAGTCACTTGGGGCTAAATCTAGACTATAAGGTGGATAATCAACCAATTCGAAGTGGATTTCTCGTAGTTTTAGCATCGTATCAAGTGCTGTGTGAACCGGTGCTTTGTCTTGAAGAAAGACCACTTCTTTCTTGTTTAAATGTGGTCGTTTTTTCTTGATTGCATTAACTAATTGATCCAATAATGCACGATAATACTCTCCTGTGATTGTGGATTCCCTTTCAAGATAATCGATGAGCAATATTCCGTGTGCATCCGAAAATACAGTGGCCATAACCTTGCCAGTCGATTTCGCTGTCTTCGCCTTCTTCGGAGCACTTCCACCAGTTTCCACCCATTGCCTCGATTGATTTTTGGTTTCAGGTGTGTAGTGGTAGACCCACGTTTCATCAACAGTTATTAAGCTACGCCAAAAATCAGCAGGATTATGCTTTATCATGTCCAAACACCGCTGTGAAGTGATCTGTCGAACTCGTTTTTGTTCAACACTGAGCAAACGCGGCACCCATCTTGCCGATAGCTTTTTCATATGCAAATGTTCATGCAAAATGTTGAACACACGTTCATATGATATGTTTACCATTTCAGCAATCTCACGTATTTTGACCCATTCATAACGATATCGAGGATTTTCTTGATATTTTCTTCAGTAACCACATCTTTTGGCCTTCCTGTTGATGATATTGTTGCAGTGCTTGCTCGGCCCCGTTTAAATTCAGCAATCCAATATTTTACCATGTAATCTGACGGAGCAGATTCACCGTAATGTTTATCAAGCTTTTCTTTTGTCTCTTTCGTCGTTTTGCCTTTCAAATAATACTCTTTAATCACTACACGAAATTCACTTTTTTCCATTTTCCAAGAAACACAAAGTTGCTTACTTCAAACGACTACAACAAATAAACTAATCGATGAATTTGGCTGAAATTTTAACAGCTGACGTTTGACAGATCGTAATTTCTAAGAAAGAAAAAGTTTTTGTGTTTGTGCTGCCACCTAGCGCTAGGTAGCTTCAATATCAATCCGCCCTCGTAAAACAGAGGTTTATTCAACAATTCAATATCTTAACAATACAACAGAATAAAAACTAAAAATTGTCTTTCAATTTCTAAGGAGATCTAAAAAAAAAACAGAACTTTTTTTTGTTTGTATTTGTTGTGGTAATAAACAACAAAACATTGACTTAAATTTCTAAATTTAAAGCGTTGTCTATAACATCTAAGCAAACCTTTATACATTGAAGACGTCTATATCTACTGATGTAATGGAGGCACATTTCAAGGATTACAATTCCTTAAGATCATATTTTAAAACTTGATTTGAAAAGATGCGCTACGATCATTTGCTAGATATTAACATAAATATTTTACCACATCAGGTCTTTCGGTTTTTGCTATAATCAGTCAGTTTTAGCTTAGTTTTAATACTCACCTTTCATCTTGCCAATATTCTGAATCGTCTCAGTTAATATTGGGGAGATCGGATGGTTATTATTCGACCGGTTTTAACCGGTATATTTTGGATTTGGCGAATACGGTTTTTTCAAAATGTTCATTTTTCGTATATAATATTTGGTATAATTTGTATATTTTTTATTGCAAATATGCTTATCGTTCAACTTAAACGTCTCACAAAGAACGTGAAAACCACGGTAGATCGCAAAAGATAGGCACACTTGAGCAATAATAAATTTCTCTCATCTTCTGTAATTAAATATTAATTTGTACATAAGGAGAATAATCAACTGGGCTCATTGAAAGCGACCCACAAACGCCGGCTCCGAGCGGCAGATATATTAGTTAGTGAAGTTTTTATCACTTAATCAGTCGCTAATGCTGTGCGGTGATATCGCTGTTGAAAATTTTCAGATTATGTGGCCTAGGATTGAACCGACGACTTCTTGGTTGGACGGTGGGTGTCTTACTAATGGATTTATTAAAAGTAAAACATTTAATTCTTGTTATCTTAGGCACCTAAATTATAACTGTAATAACAAACTTTTAATTCCATTCTTTACCAAGTAATACAGCAACAAAAACGAAATTAGCTCCCTCAGTAGGTGTTCAAAACTTAAGCAACTTCGAATACTTTGTGTAATAAACTTTGTTTTGTATGGACTCCGCACACCGTTTTGGATAGTTTTTATGAGATTTGTTACAAATATTGTTAGTATTGATTGTCACTTTAATTTTAAGCTCTCCATTAGCTTCTGCTTATTTTTGAAACGACATGGTCCAGATCTGTGCTTCAAGAATTAAGAACAATTTTGTTTAAATAATCGGTTATTTGAATAATTACTAACCGAAAACCGATTTTTTTAAAATTGCTAATTTTCAAATTATTCGAAAACCGGTTTTTGAAAAAAGTCGTATAACCGATCTCCCTATTTAATGTAGCATACTGCTCAATTAATGTTATATATGGGCTATTGGTTAGCAGTCCTTTAAGTAACTTTTCGATGAAATCGAAGTTTGCAGCAATAAAAATTTGTTCACTTTTTGTATATAAATTTTTTAGTTCACCTATTTCCGTTTGCGTACTCTTTAATCTTAGATCTTTTCATTACTGTAAAACGTAGTAACTGATGGCTACAAGCCAAGTTCTTCAACGAGTTATAACTGGTTCAGGCGGCAATAAATTTTACTAAAAACAAAAAATATAAATTTCACAAAAAATTCAACTCTATTTGCAGCTTTCAAGAACACTTTCTTTACATTTCAAATGACTGTGTAAATTTCTATACGTTCGCATAAACGATGCAGTCCATGAGCTATGCATGTGACATGCGTTAGTTTAGGGTAAAACATATTTATGGCAGCTTTTATTTAAATTTACGTCCAATATCTTTAACGAATCGTCGAAAGGTTGTGCAATTGTGAGGTGATTGGTTTTGTCCAAAACAACTGTGTTAATTAAAACTTTTTGGGTCCATGCTTCATTGTTACAATGTAAAACACCTGTGTGTGTACATTTGCGAGACTTTTTTCCAGTGGCATTAATTGTTTTATGCATTTGCGTATGTAATCTAAGCGTTTTTGGTAAATATTTTTGACATACAAACTTACTACCTTGTAAAAAAAATTGCGGAATAACCCCCATGTGGCGGACAACCCATTATTCCGATTTGAGTTTTTTTGTTTTATAAAGTTGGTACATCTGTTGTTGATATTCCGGCTAAATCTTTGAGTCATAGTTTTACATTTTCATTTTTTATATTAGGTTTTCGGTTTGTCCTCTCGACTGCTGAAACGCGTTCCCCGTAATGGTTTTTTAACTCGATTGAACAGAAAGAAGTCACAGGAAGTCAAATCAGGTGAATTCGATGGCTGGTGAATGGTATTTGTTGCATTTTTCATCAAAAAATTTCAAATAATGATGGCACTGTGCGACGGTGCGTTATCATGGTGTCCAAAATTCTGCCAAATAATACTCTTATGATGCACTACACCGTTGCAATCCATGAAAACCGTGAGCATTGCCATCTGTATTGACTGAAAATGGTCTCGGCTCATTTGGTGAACGCCACTCACTTGCTTGATGCCTGGATTGCCTGTCGTACTCATAAACGCACGTCTCGTCTCCTGTAATAATCCTTTTGATGAATGTGGGATTGGATTCTGCCTCGCAAATGATGTCTTTTGCGACATCGTCACGGTCAAAATTATAAAAAGTCGCCAACACACATAGAGATAGATGTACTCTTGGCTACGTAGCTTTTGCAAATGTCAAGCTATGATGATAAGATTTAGCGGTAATATCAACAACAAATGTACCAACTTTCTGCTCGTATTTTGTAGTTTATATTGTTTAAGATCGTGATAAGCGATAATAAACTTAATTGAGATATATGTATACGGCGCAATAAATTTCAATTGACAGATAATTCAAAAATGCTATAACTTGGTCAGAATTTAAAGGAAAAATTTAGTTCTCCCTGTTTTAAAAAATGTTTAGAGAACAAAAAGTGTAAATATGCATTAAAAAGGCTTAAGATGCTCTTTAAATACGAAAAAAATATTGGAAACATGCTCTTAAAACTGAAATATGCAAAAAATGCTGTTATGGGCAAAATATGCAAAAATATGCACTAACAAATCGCTGCCAAAATTCATAAAAATTCATGAAACGGATAAATATCTTAAATCTGACTTGATTGGTTGCATGACAAAATACATGCAATGGCATATTTCTGGTCTCCTTGTTTATAACCAACCTTAAATTCTCATTACATCTATAGAAATTACATGATAAAATCAGAAGTGTTATAAAACTTACAAAAGGTCTTAGACGTTTATATGCGTCAACAAAAGTTCAAGTTTGAACAGTTTTCCTTAGTCTTTGATTGGTTCTTTAGTTAATATTTAAAAAATGACTTCATTTACGAGTACGTCTAGTTCTTATAGTATTTTGTTTAAGGGTTCTATAGAAACATATATTATGAGCCTTATCTATTATTCATGATTATAGGCTTAATCTAGCGCATATTTTAGCAGTTAAATTCAAATCATTGACATCTCAGACGTTGCATCGACGAATGCTCTTAACGTTAAGAAACTGTCTGTTCTAATACAACTACTTATAGAGCATTTAGTGAAGAAAAGAACCAAAACTTTCGAGATTTGTAGTATTCAATTTGGCCACTTATACGGGCATAATTACTGGACGCTATAAAGTTGTACATACTTTTGAAGATAATTTATAAAATACGAGAAGAAGATGGAACTGTACCCCACTCCATAATAACGTACCTTCGTGCAGATCTGTCTCTTAAAGTCTGGAGTATTTTGGAGATTTGTTAGATGTTCCCATGGGTTCAGAGCGATTTTGGATGTTTTATTTGGATTTCAGATTAGTTCTTTCATTGAGTAACTTGTAGTTTTCTTGAGGATTTTTTTTTTCAAGGATATTACAATGGTCCAGAAAGCCTTCGTGTAAACCACATAACGTAATTTAATATCTGATATTTTACTTCAGTTACCGCCAATATCTTCGCAACTTTTAAAGTAGGATATTATTTCAATAAGTCTGCCAATTTCTACAAGGTATCTACTTAAAAGGAAACCTAAAATGCCTGAATTAAGTCCACATTGTTTGTGTATAGTTTTCCATTTTTTGCTGTGGAGAGAACTTTTGAGAACTTTCTTGACCTCTGCTTTACACCGAATAATAGCTGCTTTCTGCGATCTATGGCCGAATTACATAGCTTCATATCGTCACCTTAAATACAAAATACAAACGGACTTAAATACACAAATATTCGAATCCAGTCACGAATAAAGTCACGACTTTGTTAAAGAAATTCAAACGGATTCTACAGTGGCTTCATTAAATATTCGCTCATTTTAAATTATTCTAAGGAAAAGCCATCTCACCAAATTAAAAATTTTGATACTGTTTGAAATTGAATTATTTCTACATGTTCATTTGAGACTTTTCTTACAAAAGGAATACTTTATTATTATTGATGTTGTAATGTTTTTTGTTTCTCCTGTAAAAAAATTAAGGACTATTACGTTTGCTTGCATTTAAGGTGACGATATGTACTTTTCCTAGGGCGTATTGTATTTGGCTTTTTTCTATACACTCTTGCGTTCAGTATTGAATGTTGCCTTGAAACTATGCTTCTCAAAAAGGACCTGGAATTGAAGAAAAACAGTTCAACGCTATGATATCACGATTTTGGTGCCGCAGTCCCCACTTTTATCGAATGTGACTCCTAGCGGCTAGCAAAAGCTTCACAAACTGGAAAGATCTACTAAAATGCGGAAAGAAATTTATTGTATTTTATGGTTGAACTACGATGCACTTTTGCATCTCTATCGATGGGTATAGTGCACTTATTGTGGGGGGAGTCTTCGGCTTTAATTTTGAAAAGTAGCTCTCTCTTATAATTCGCCTAAAACTTCTTTTACAATTTCTTTCATTTTATCCAGAGAATTACTTAACTGTAATAAAATATTGATTTAAAAACTAATGATAGTCCACAAGGCATGTTTAAGAATAGATTTGACAAATTTCAACACATTTTGCCAATCGTTTTAACAGCAATAAAAATAGTCGATCAAAGGACTTAAAAGGCAAACAATTGATTCAACATAATATCCCTGTTGTTGCTCCACCAACAAGAAAGACGCATTCTTGTTTAAATCTCAGTTTCCCAATAAAACTTTATTGTTTCATTTAGAAGGGAAAAGAATTTCAAAAAAAAAAAATTGTTTAGTTTTGTTAAGGCTGCTGAAATGTCTTTATTATCAATCATCATCCCCCCACTACCAACGCTACTTAAACAAATAAAAACCGATTTTGTTTTTGTGATAAAAAGCCTTCAACTTAAATGAGGGTCAACCACAAAATCATCAACTGCTCCGCCATCATCAACAATAAAAACTCAAATAAAAGTCATTGTACAAGAGTATGAGTACGAGGACGGTTGAGTTGGTTAGGACTGAGTTGGTTATTAAGGACTGACGACTTTTCGTGTAGTATAAGAAAAATAAAAAGAACAAGAAGAGGGAGTAGGAGGCGAAAACTTTACTTATTTTATGATAATGTTGATGAAATATTTTCTCTCTTAACGACAATGTTTTTTGATTATGGGTGATAATGATTTTTGATATGTTGCTGTCGTTGATTTTATGATGATGGTGATGTTGATGCTGATGATGACTTCATCTCTAATTTTCTTTTATTTCTTTCATTCTTAAGGATGTTTAAATAGACTTGAAAATAAAGTAAATAATTGCTTTCCTTTTAGTTTTGTCAAATTATTATTAATTTTTCCCCTTATAACCCGTGGTCGTTGATTTAATCTTTGTTTGAACCCATTTAATGAATACACTGTAAACAATTAATTGGTGGCGTTAAGCATTTATTGCATTTTTTCTTTGTTTTAGAAGTATTTTGTGGATTATAAATCAGTTTTAATCAAGTACTATGTACTTATGTATTTGTTATCACGAACTATGACCTTTTGCCATATTTTGGATACCTTCGTAATTTTAACGCTTTTGTAGAACTTCTGTATTTTAGTAGAGAAATACTTCGTAAAGCGGTTTTGGTAGTTTTTTTTTACTATTAAGAGATTTTGGTGAGGAAGACAAGTCCAGAAGACAAGTTGTGTGTAGAAGAGTTTAGAATTGATTGCTTCCATACCCAGCGAAGAAACTTTGCTCTGAAACTATGTATATAGGAAAAGTTTGAGCACACAAACAGAATGGGCATATCCAACACTAGCATCTGCAGACTCTGCTGTGAAGTGTGTGTCACTGGGGCACCAGAGATATAAGCTATTATACACATATGGGCGAGCAGGTCTTGCTGATAGTCTTATTGAAGGAGCTGATCCGGTTCCTTGGGCTATTACGCTCGTGAATGGCAAGGAGAGGCACAATAGATGAACGCTAGTCGCTGTTCAAGGGACCGCCTTGGGCCTGACTCTAATTTCATTTGAAGTTCCTAGTATAACTTTGTATTCCATTAGTCCAGGCTTGAAATTGTTAAAGGAGATTCATTAGCCTTTATGTTGAATTTTAGCACCGTTTTACTAATGTTAGTTCGGTCAGTCAAATTTCTCTGCGTTGATGTATGTTACCCCCAAATGTACAGGCTTCTTTGATTAGCCAGCTTTTTTGTTTTAAATAATTTCACTCTATCTTGTGAAGAATGTTCAGTTATTCTGTTCTTCTTCAGACAGCTAGCTGGCCTGTCTTGCTCTATAAGTTTTAAAATTTCTTATTTTACTTTATTACTTTTTCAGTGACCTACTGACGAGACCAAGGTGCATCATTGACAGCAAAATTTCCGAAACGGAATTGAGCAGACCGCTTTTGTATCCGAAGTTCATTCGTAGCATAGGTAAAGTTAGCTTACATGATTGCCCGCGGCTAGTAAGTAGACTTCAAGGCCTTATGGCCCGTTCTGATGCCTTTAAGAAAGAACTCAAAATCACATCAAAGACCCAAAGTTAGACATGAAAGTAGAAATCACGTAGTCCTAGCAATAGCCGACCGGTCAGAAGTCAAAAATTAACAAAATTGACCAAATTCGTCAGTAATATATTCTTGAGACTTTCCACATCATGGAAGAGGCCCTAGTCTAAGTTCCCATAGAGCGGGACAATCACAAACAAGATGTACCGATTCCTTGTCCTCATACTGACAGCTTCTGCGGTTGCCATAACTTAGGTAACCTATACGCTCCGACATGACGTAAGTATGTGCGTACAATTATATAGTAGCCAAAAGCCTAATCGACTCCTCAAAAGTCAGGAGAGTCATGGTTCTTTCTAGTGACAGATTAGGCCAGGCATCCCGGATGCCTGCCACACAAAGAGCCATGTGTGTCCCCCTGTGCAAGACCCACGCTAATAGATGATCTAATTGCGCTTTCATCAGTCAAATTATTTCCTCGAATGACCACATGACTCAGGGCGCATATCGGTGCGACACAATGTCGCTCAAGAATCGCCAGTGAGCGAATACAACTACATAGTCAATTCGTACTATTTTGGAACTGAGAGCATCGATCGATGCTCGACGGTCCACGTAAACATTAATATCCGAAGGTTCGACTTAAATTCTCTAATACACTTAGCGGCTGCATCGGTGGCATAAACTTCGGCCTGGAAAACAGTGCAGTCATCGGGTAGTTTGAGAGATACCGATAAACCAAATTCATTAGAGTGAAAACCCGATGTCTTTGACCCATCGGTAGATTGAGGTTGTTCATAACAAAAGATTCTGCAGCCCAATCGTCCCTAGTAGGTACACTAGTCCTATAGGATCGATGGATCCGCCACACAGGCGTTATTCCGGAAATTTTTTGAGTAAGGTAGTATTTAGTATTTTAGCTTATGACCTAACTGATGTCCTTGTGAAGTCTCAAACTGTGCGATATGTTTCAGGTTATTGAGTTGTTATTTATTTGATAGAGAACAAGAGTATGAAAAAAGATTATAGAATTTGAGACGTAAAAAGATCAGATGGATTCCCTACTTTGTTTTATCATAAAGGGTCGTTCAACCAAAACGCACGATGCCGAATTATCTCATCCTTTAACTGTTAAATTTTTCTTATTATTGACTTACAGTTTTTCTTTTAAATATCTCCAAAGAAAAAAGTCCAACGGTATCAAATCACATGATCGTGGCGGCTTGTTAACATCGCCACGACATGAGATAACACATCTATTGAACTTCTCGCGCCAAAGAGTCATTACTTCGTTGGCAAGTGGAACCATCCATTCACGGTTACTGCTTGGGCGACCTCATTTTCCAAGAAGTATGGCCCGATAACGCCTCCAGCCCATTAACCGCACCAAACAGTCTGTCTTTGTGGATGCATCGGCTTTTCAACAATTACTCGTGTATTCTCATTTGCCCAAATGTAGCAATTCTACTTGTTAATGAATCCACCACTGACCAAAAAAATCTCAAAGTGCATGAAATGTGTTTTGATTTGAACACTCATTTTCGTAAACGGCTTCAACAATTTTAACACTCTGCTCAGTTGTGTACCTCTCCATGGTTGATTTGCATACACTGAGACAAAAAAAAAAATTTTTTTTTTTTTTTCAAAATTAAGTTGGGCAAAAAACGTTAAGGTGTGATTTTAACAATTAACATCGTGTATTATGTTTGGACCACACTTTAGAACATTATATTTTAGTTGTCATCGTTTTCAAAAATTTTTTTGGCAGGGAAGTGTTTTAAAGATCAGACTTCATAAGCTTTAACTTTCCGCTTTGAAGCAAAACAAATTTATAAAATATGGTATAGCTTAAGGCGCATAAAAAAAATTCATTCTGTATAATATATGACAAATAAACTTGTAAAGAACTTGCATAAATTGAAGCGTTTTTTTAAATAGTTCCTTCATCGCATATAAGAATTTACAATTAAACAAAATATTTTTTTGAGTTTTATTTAAAATTATTTCAAAATTTTTTAATTTTTTTGTATTAAATAAAAAAATACCAAAAAAAGTGAAATTTTGATAAAATAATGCCCATAACAAATAGATAATCCGCATAGAGTACATTTGTGTCGCTATTTATTTAAATTACCCCGCAAAATTTTAATCTTTGTTATCAAAAGTACGAAAAAATAATCGCTAAAATATGCAGATTTTCTGAATATTATTGGCATAATAAATAGGCCAAAAGGAAAATTTTTTTTACTGTTCTAAGGCCAAAAAAGAAACAGTAAAATCGAATATGTGAATATTTTTGGCTTTTAATTTATTGATCAGCAGCGAACTATAAAAATACAAAAAAAAATCTTCTCTTCATGCCATTTCAACGCCTGCATACGCTTAGAATTACCATTTTTTTATTTCTTTTTTTTTTTTTTTGTATATTCTGCTCTTTACTTCCATGAAAAACTTCAATTGGTGGGCGGTTTAAGTTTTTGGCTTTACCTTCTCTTGGATAGCTGACAATTGCCTGATATGATGGCATTCAATAAGTGGAAAAAAACTCATAAACTTAAAGAAAGAAGTAAAAAAAAGCTGAAAAGAGGGCTTAAAATAATCAATGTTGTTGGGCTAAAATAAAATTTTCATTTTGCCTTTTTATGTCATAAATTGTCTATTTTAAGGCAACATCACCGCTCTAAGTTGCAGAATTGTATTTCTTATGTCGTTAGTTTTCTTGTCTAAGAAAACCAAAGAAAAATTGGAAAAGGTAACCGGAAAAGCAGAAAAAATTAAAACTTTTTTATGAAAATATATGGAGAAAATAGTTCTTGTTATTGTTGCTGTATTTTATGGTTTTTGGAAAACGATATGACACTTGAGGCCAAAAAAAAAAAAAAAAAAAAAACCAAAACAAATATTCATCACGCATGTACAATAACGATAATCGTAAATAACATGAATGAACACTTAAATAACAGAATAAAATCAATGTGTCATCTTCGTAAGCGAATCTTCACTTAGTTTCGTTCCCTACAATGAATTGTATACGAGCACGTTAAGATTAAAATTGACTTTGCAAATCTCATAAAAAAAAAAAAAAAAAAATCCTCTGTTCAGGATTGTGTCATGCACTGGTTAGCACTTCCATTTGCTAACCTTTTTAGTGACTCGTACTGTACCAATGTTCTTCACTCATTCTGTAAGATGCCTAACAAAACGCATAGCCTAGAAAGGGTGGGGCCAACATCCCAGAAAACATCTCTTTAGAGCAATATGTTCCACACTTTTAGAAGAGTTGCAAAACAATATGGCCAACTATCGCCTTGAAAAGTATGTAGAGACAAAACTTTACTTAGCGATATTCGGTGTAACACAGTGTTACAAAAATAAAAATGCCTTAAAGGAAGGTACAAGAAGATAAAAGGTTTAAGAAGGTTTCAAACTGTACTTGAACATTCCAAACATAGCGGTTAGGTATATAAGGAATGCTGCTTGCCTGCATCAGTTATAGTTTGACAGTCTTAGTGTAAATTCGTACTAAGAACTATGATTCGTCTATTGAGTAAATTGCTGTATTAAGTGCAAGATAAATAAGTTGGATACTGTATAGTTAATAATTGTATAAAGCGGATATTAAATAAGTTGCCGTATAAAGATAAACTGAGAAAATAAAAAGTGACTATAAAATAAAACAAGAACTGCATGTTATTTATATTATTTAAGGCAATTAAAAAAGACTACAACGTTTTAAGCAGCTTAAAACGTAACAATGCGTTCAGCTCGCTTTACTGATGATTTGTTAACCTTAATTTTCAAGAAGTGGAATTGTTCCCATTAGCAAGAGTAAGTTATATTAAACACGAGTTCAGCATAAGTTTAGGGCTAACTCAAAGCTCCATTCTAACACCTATACTATTTCCAAAAGCAAAAACCCGGGTTTTGTTTTGTTTTCAATGGGTTTTATAACTGTTTACAAATTTCGTTTAAGTCGACAATATTTTTTGTTTTTTAATACAATTATGTTGTTTAAATGGAATTTTGCACTCTTGGCGGCAGCTATGAGCTGCTAAAACTCGGTGGTTAGAGCAAAATAAAATTACTTCGTGTGAACATGTATTATGAGAAACTCGGCAGGCATATAAAGACAGACATGATTAAGTTATTATTTTGCATGACAATGCCCAGCCTCACGTTGCAGAAGTTTCAAAACAACTATCAGAAACGATTGAATGTCGCTTTAGCCGTATTTTCCGGAAATTGCTCCGTCTGACTTATGGCTATTGAGACGGATACAATACACTCATATCTTTTAAAACGGCATTTCGCCTGTTTGAATTACGGTATACATTCGCTTTACGGCGCAAATTACCTTGTTCGACTGCTAAAAACTGTAGAATTGTTAACAAAAAGTGTAATAAAAGCAAACACAACACATATTCATCTCGTTTTACGGCATTTCGATTTACAGCCTACATTATTAGAATCCATCTAGACCGCATAAAGAAGTATGAGTTTATCTGCAACTATGTCACCAATTCACTTCCTGTGAAGAAATATAAAATCGGCCTTAAAAGACGAGTTTTTCTGAGACGGGATTAGGAAATTAGCTCAGAGGCGGGGAGAAGATTATAAATATTTATTGTGACAAATTTGCTAATTCATTTTATTTTTTAAATTAAACTTATTTTTGTTGTAAATAAACTACGAAAACCTTTAAAAACAGATGGCCTGAATTTCCAATTTTACCTACTCGGGCGCACGTTGCAAATATCGAGTTCTTTTTTAGAGGTTCATAACTTTGAGTTTCAACACTGCTTCATTTTACAGCCGATTTAACAGGTGATAGTTGCGTTTTGTATAGTTTGGTTTGACATTTCATTTTAGATAGATTTATAACAGAGCAACGCTTGCAAATTGTTGAAATTTTTTTTAAACAAAATAATGATTGTGTTCGTCAAACTTCAAAATCTAAAATTTTGTTCTGCACGGAAGCCCATTTTTGATTTAATGGGTACGTAAATAAACTGAATTTTCGCATTTGGAGTGAGGATAATGCACAGTATTTTATCGAAACACCATTACATCCATAGAAAATTAATGTCTGTTGTTCTTCATGGGCTGGCGGATTCTTTGGTCTTTAAAAATTATTGTTTTCACAATGTTACTATCAATGGCAAGCGATATAGGGACATAGTTAGAGATTTTTTCGTACAACAATTAGCTTGCTTTAAGCTCTCTGAGATGTGGTTCCAACAGGACGGAACCACATCCTCTACAATTGATTAACTTAAAGTAACTTTTGATGAAAGAGTAATTTCACGTAATGGTCCAATTAATAGGCCACTAAGATCGTGTGATTTATCTCCATTTGAATATTTTCTTTGGGGTTATGTATAGTCACTTGTCTACATCGATAAACCAGAGACAATTGAACACCTGGAAATCAACACACGAAGAGTATTTGCGATATACTGCCGCATATGCTGCGAAAAGCTTATGAAAATTGGTGTTCCATATTGTATCTTGTATGCTCCAGCTGTGGAAGCCATATGACCGAAATCACATTTCAACACAAATGTCATTTAATTTTCTATCCAACTAAGCCCATTTCGTTAACACTGAAAATGAATTTCTTTCTTTAGTTAGGATTTCAACTTGTGTAACTTCAAAAAAACAAAAACACCCAATATTAGCAGTTTTTCATGTTCTGAGAAAGAGAATCAATTGAAACCAGCGTATTTTTCGAATGACGAAATAAACCATTTAACCGTCTCATGTCCAAGTCCGTTTTTTGGCGGCCTTAGGATTTTTGCATTTTCTTTATGTAAAAGAGTTCGATATGTAAGATAGTGATCTATTTCGAAGCCTTGTATTCCACAGATTTGCTATATACAAGTTTTTGGGATCATTTTCTTTTATTCTAGAACATTGCAATAAAATTAAAATTGGAAAAACACGTGTTGTTTGTTTTTTCATAACTCATTTCGTCTGACCACCTTACTAATTACCCCGCCTATTTAAGGCCAAAAATAGAATAGACGTCTCATATCTGAACAGTACAAGAAAGGATAAAGTTGCTCTTTTAGGCAGCGTCTTAATGTTGCTTCTCTGTTAATTTTATAACGAAATTTGTTTCGAAAACTAAATATTTACTCCTAATAATCCTCCTTCTCGTGGAGCACTAACATTTGTGATAGACTTGTTAGCACAAGACATGATACGCAGAATTTGGTTCTTTACCGCACTATTTGTATGTGGCACAATCTGATATCGGAGGTCTCTTCTTAATCTATTTCTAATACTTTTTTCGAACTGTTTTCCTATTTTTTCTACTTGTCACCAGTACACAGAGGATTACCTCTAATCAGCAGGGCATTGCGATGGTACTGGAAAAATAGGTTGTGGAAAGGAGAAAAGAGGTCGTAACGCGCAGGGACTTTTTCATTGGAAGAGGGTTCCACAAACGAATTGTGCGACTAAAGTACGTATTCTTCCTATAATGCGTTGTACGATTAGCTGTGCAATCAACTACAAAGGGATGCACTCTACGAAAAATATGGGTACTATCTTAAAATATGTGATTTTATTTCGTCAGAATACATTCTATTATAATATCATAGAACAATGAAATACACATTGCAACGATCGATTGCTCTTTTAATAAGCACGTTCGCCCTCTTCTAAAATCTAAAGCGCCGACCCATACATGAGAGTTGTATGTATTTCATTTTGGGTCTTTTAAATATCAAGAAGGTCAGGTAACGTAAAGTATATCTTACACTATCTTGAATGCATCTTTCGGCACTGAAAATATATGATCGTTCTAACGGACATCACACTGAATTCTTAATGTGTGTGAAGTTAAATACGAAAGTTAAATATGTTTTTCTTAACATAACAAAAACTTGTGTAAGTTAACAGAATATGTGTGAAGATAAATACGAATATGAAATTTTTCTGTTAAGTTAACAGAGACTTCTATTTTAACATTACTTCCACAATTGTGGATTATAAAATATAATTTTGAATAAAAATAGCTAAACAAAGGTAAAGAATTAAAGAAATTTGAAACAATGTTTCTTAATTCTCATTAGGTCAATTTTTGGTTTACTATAACAGCATTGAATTAAATTGGCTGGACGGTGGGGAGGTGGGGGGAAAGAGTTAGCTGCGGTCTATATATCTCCGATCTGGTACTTTGCAGCCCAAAAAGGAAAACTGGCCCTGAAGCCTTGATACCTTGGCTATAAAGCCTACCAGGTCCGATTCCCCCACAATTGCATCTTAGGTCCGATTTTTCATGAACGACATATATATACGGTAAAAATGAAAAATAAAAGTTAGCTACGGTCTATATATCTCCGATCTGGTACTTTGCAGCCCAAAAAGGAAAACTGGCCCTGAAGCCTTGATACCTTGGCTATAAAGCCCACCAGGTCCGATTCCCCCACAATTGCATCTTAGGTCCGATTTTTCATGAACGACATATATATACGGTAAAAATGAAAAATAAAAGTTAGCTGCGGTCTATATATCTCCGATCTGGTACTTTGCAGCCCAAAAAGGAAAACTGGCCCTGAAGCCTTGATACCTTGGCTATAAAGCCCACCAAGTCCGATTCCCCACAATTGCATCTTAGGACCGATTTTTCATATTTTTTGGTGGACGATTGTTTTAAATGTAATTACCAGCTACAAGAAATAAAATTCATTTGTTATTGCTACTGTATCTCACTAATTATATTTTTTTAATTTTTACAATCCTTTACCTTGTTTTGGTTATTTTTATAGCAAATTATGTTTTTATACCAAATTATGTTTTATAATCCACAATTGTGGAACTAATGTTAACATAACAGTCTTTGTGATCTTAACAGAAAAATTTCATATTCGTATTTATCTTCACACATATTCTGTTAACTTACACAAGTTTTTGTTATGTTAAGAAAAACGTATTTAACTTTCATATTTAACTTCACACACATGAATTCTTATGCCCAGAACTTCAAGAGCATCCACTTCCACAATATTTACATTAAACTACTACCACGTCTGTGTGTCAAAATGGACAGCGTAATAGGTGAGTATTGCAGCAAAAATAATTTGGCTAAGGAGTACCTAAACCTTCGCTATATATTAGAAGAATAAAGTCAATGTAAACTTCGATGACTATATATATCCAGTACGTGCATTTCAGAAATGCTGATTACAACTATTGCAAGGAATCTTGATCCTGGCCGCCAACTCGATAAAACCCAATTACCGCGTTTCATACTTACTGAAGTTGAGGTTCTCCAAAGAGACCTACTGATCGTCTAATCAACCCACCTTCGACCCGCGATCCGGTGGTATTCTGTAGAAATTTTCCCCTTGATCACCAGGGTTGGCAGAACGCGGGTTTTTAAAAAAATCCAACCCACTGGGTTTTACTTTTTTTTTGTTTTATTCGGTTTTATAACTGCTTCCAAATTTCGTTCAAGTCGACAATATTTTTTTTTTTTTTTTTGTTTGTACAATCAAGATATTTTAGTATTTATAATGCAATTTTGCACTTTTGGTGGGATCAAGGCGTCATTGTGTACTATGAGTTGCTAAAACTGGGTGATCGAAGCAGACTGCAATTACTTCGTTTTAATCGTGCGTTATGAGAAAAACGAACGGAATATAAAGAGAGACATGATTAAGTTATTCTTTTGCATGATAACACCCAACCTCATGTCACAAAAGTTTCAAAAAAAACTATCAGAAACAATCAAATGCCGCATCCGCCGTATTCTTGAGCTGTTGCGACGGATACAATGTGCTCACACGTCTTTATACGGATTTTCTTTACATGGCATTTCGCTATAACAGCCTGTTTGTATTATGTAACACATTCGCTTTAAGCACAATTTATCCCGTTTTACGGTTAAAAAACGTGGATTCTCCGTTTTTTTTAAAAAAGTGTAAGGAAAGAATACGTAACACATATTCATCTCGTTTAAATACATTTGGATTTATGACCTACATTTTCAGAAACTATCTAGGGCGTATAAGGAGATATGAGTTTATCTTTTAACAAGTCACCGAATCATTTCCTTTGAAGAAATACAAAATCGGCTTCAAAGATGGAGCGCCCTAAAAGATGAGAAGTTTTTCTGAGACCGGATTTGGAAATTGGCTCAGAAGTGAAGAAAAGATGTAAGCAGTTATTTGATAAAGTTGTTATTTCATTATCTGTTTGAGATCAAAAATAGAACAAATAAATCTGTAGTCCCAATACGTAAATTACACCTATTTTTCTTGCAAATAAACTACTAAAAACCTTTATATAAAAGACCCAGGTGGGGTTTTTTTTTAATATAATACCCAATATAACCCGGGTGGGCTTAATTGGGTTGCCAACCCTGTCGATCACGCTAATTGGGGAGAAAACCGATTTCGAGAGTGATGTCTATAGTTGATCCAGGATAATTTGTCCGCCTGATCGTTATCTTCAATAAACCATGCCAAGGTTATGTTTTGGTTTTCCCTCGAGCTATTAAGGCTCCTTCAGTTTTTCTGAAATAGTCACAGCTGAGTTCAGTGCCTAGATTGCAGAGACGATAGCGCTATTTTATTTAAATCTCTTACCCACACTAAGCAGTCTATAGGCTTCTGTGGTCAGCACTTTCGCCTGGAAGACACAGAAAGTATCGAAGAGCTGCATAGACCTCTGGATTTCGAGTCTGTGAGAGTAGTTACTTACTTTAACACTGTAGAAACATGAGAGCTATCCAGCAAATTAATGAGAGTGGAAAAAGAATAGAATAGAACGTCACCGTCGGTAAAGTCTAATTAGTTTTACCAGTGTACTGAGCTCGCCCTAATAATAGACTGGCATGATCATAAGGTGACCATAAGGCTGAAAATTATATTTATTTGTTTTTAAACTTTCACTCAATTCAAATGAAAATATTCTTTTGCAATCATATTTAATGATATTCATTTAGGGGGATGTTTGAATTGTGTCCGTTTATAATGCAGGATACTAGAAATATGATTTTTGGTTTTGTTTTAAAAAAATAACAGCGTTTTAAGGCATGTTTGTTCTGCAAAATCTATGGTCAAACCAAATAAATTAAATTTTTTTCCAAAATTTAAATTTAAAGTGTTTTTCAGGGTGTTTTTCCTTATTTTTGGCTAAAGTGCTGTTGACTAAAAAGAATAACATAAACACTCACATAAAAAAAAAACAAATAAATAAATACAAATATTTACTCGTACTTGTATGCTGTTCAAGTGTCTAAATTTCATACTGTGCTGCCTTAAAAACTTTATCAAAATTTCAAAAACACACAAGTGTTCTACCCTAATATCGTTGATTGCTGTTACAAAACTATATGAGTACAGCCTTAAAGTATGCATTATACTACAAACATATACCTTTTCACATTAGACGTAAGTAGAGAAGGAAAAACCGAAAGCTTAACTAAAATCATAATAATAATTTAACTATTAGAATAAGAAGAAGAAGAAGAAGGTTTATTTTATTGTCCCAAAAGGTTTATAGATATTTAGTTCGAAACAAACAACATGAGGAGAGTCTAAATAAAATTGTAGTATAAGTAAGTATGTGAGCAAATGTTTTTACATAAATAACCACACATTCATACACAAACACATATGTACATATATATGTATACTTATACATAAACACACACTCTTTCAATGTTCTCCTATCTTAAGCTTTTCTCTGTGTAATTGTGTTTAAATCGTAAATTTATTTCTCCCTCCCCAACTCAAATACAAGTAATCACCCCGCACATGATATTTAAAGGACAAGGAGAAGTGGTAAAAGGCTTTTACATTTCACTCACTATCTATCGCTCTGTCTATAATACCAGCAACAAAACTACTCTATAAATAACCATGACTACAGCAATAATAGTGATGATGAGGTGAAGTATTTTAAAAAGAGTAAAAGCCAAAGAGAGGAGAGTGACTTGAATATTTCTTTCCATGCAATGAAAACCTTCAATTGCCATACAAACTTTTTAAGTTGAATTTGGTTTTATATTCCCGTATTTTCTCTAAAAAATTTACTTGGAAATTTGTATGTATATGTAACTATATATGTGTGTGTGTTATGTATGTCGTTATATAGGGTCCGCCAAATATTTTTTTTTTTGAAAATGCTATAAAAAAAACTATTGAATATTTTCTCAAATTTCTTTTTTTATTTGAAAGTACAATCCTTCCGCTTAATAATGGAAAATAATTTCATTCAAATGGTTGCCTCGACTAGCCATGCAGTAGCCTACACGATCGGTTAAATTTTTAAGCACATTATCGATTGTGTGCAGCTGTCTTTCAGCAATGGCTTCACGAATATTTTTCTTTAAAGCGACAATTGTCACCGGCTTGTTGGCGTAACACTTACCCTTGACGGCACCCCACAAATAATAGTCCAACGATGTCAAATCACAGCTCCGAGGTGGCCAAACGACATCAGCTCTGCGGCTGATAATGCGATCTTCAAAAACAGGGCGCAAAACATCGAGTGTAGCTTCGGCTGTGTGGCACGTAGCGCCGTCCTGTTGAAACCAAATGTTGCTAATATCCTCCTCTTCAATTTTTGTAAACAAAAATTCGTTCAACATGGCCCGATAATGATCGCCATTGACTATATGCTCATTTTCGAAGAAAAATGGCCCAATTATGCCTCTGAACCAAAATCCGCACCAAACAGTGACTCGTCTTGGGTGTGTCGGCTTTTTAATGTATGCGTGCGGGTTTTCTGAGCCCCGAATGTGAAAATTTTGCTTGTTTACATACCCGCCAATATCAAAATGAGCTTCATCTGAAAAGATGATTTTTTTCTGGCAAAATCGGCAGGCCCACTTAGCGAAGCGTATACACAGCCATATTCGTTTAGCGGAAGAATAAAACTAATTATCTGTCAAATCAGACATTAGCTAAGTGTTACCATTCACGAAATAAGCATTAGTTGAAAAAAAAACGTTAGATGGCGGACCCTATAGTATTTTACATGCTGTTCGTAATATATTTAACACTTGCCAATAAGGATGTAAGAGTGTAATCGTATTTGTTATTGTAATATTCACATACCTGATGACTCTCCAGTGTTTATTTGTGTAAGTGTTCTTGTGCGTGTGTGTGTACATTTATATAAAGTACTTTAAATCACTACGCATACTATGCTTTTTAGTTTTTATGGAATTTGTTTTGGTTTTTGTGGTTGCAAATAAATTTGTCATTTAATTATTATCTCCATAAATACCAATAACTTACAGATGTGCTCAACGGAATAGCAGTGCTATTGCTATTTTTTAGTTTGCTACGTTTTTTTTCTCCGCCACTCTTCTAGGTAGCATATTGGCTTTCAACATAGCATCCAATACTTTGTTTCAAGTTGATTTCGTCTCTATTGTGTGTAGTGGTGAAGATCATTGCTAAGCTGGGCTTACAACCCACTGGGTAACCCAATAAATAATTGGGTATTATATTTAAAAAAAAACTCGGTGAATTTTTTATACTAAGTAGTTTGTTGTATATTTACAGCAATAATAAGTATGTCACATATTGGGAGTAAAATTTAATTCAGTCGTTTTTTTAGCTTAAAACAGATATTAAATTAAAGAATTTATCAAAATAAAATATATGAATTCACTGCTTACATCTTTTGCCCATCTCTGAGCCAATTTCCGAATCGTGTTTCAGAAAATCTTCAAACTTTGAAGCCGATTTTATATATTTTGAAAAGAAGTGATTCGCTGACATGCTAAAAGATATTGTATCCGTCGAAACAGCCAATAGGGAGAGGGACCAATGTTCGGAGAAAAGTGCGGGTGCGGATCGTTTCTGACATCCGCTTGGCAACTTTTGACAGATGAAGCTGAGCGTTGTTATACAAAAGAACAACTTAGTCATGTCTGTCTGTACTCCTACCGTTTTTCTCATACTGCACAGTTCAAACGAAGACATTTCAGTCTGCTTTAGCATCTCATAGTACACAACGCCGCCTTGATCCGGTCAAGAGTGTAAAATTGCATTATAAATCCTAAAACAACGTAATTATTACTACCCAACCAAAAATATTGTCATATTGAACGAAATTTAAAAGCATTTATAAAAGCCAATATAACCCATTAAAAATCCAATAAAACCCGGTGGGTTGGATTTTCTTTTTTTAAGAAAACCCGGATTTTTGCCAAATCTGTTGCTAAGTGGTAGTGATCCTTACTTAGCATTGTAATTTTTTCCTAGTAGACGGCGTTTTTTCTCCCGATAATTCGTCTAATATTTGTCATCATCGCTAGAGGTAAGCTGAAATTTCAGGAGCGCTTCTTTTAGATGGATTTGTCTGAAGGTAGGTTGAAGTCTCTTTATTAAACAATCTAAACCGCAATTAATATTTTGTTTTCCGTCATTTCCTCTGCTAAGATTTGAACCTGGGCCGTTTGTGTTGTATGCCTACGCTTTAACCACTACACCACGCCACGTTTGGTACGTAATCTTTTTTATTTTTATTTTTTACAGTGTTTTTTTTACAGTTACACAAGTTTAAATCATAAAACAAAGAAATATATTTTTAATATCAATTAAAGGGGCTTTGTTGGATAGAAAATTTTATGACATTACGGCTGGCACGTACAAGGCGCAATCTGTAACCCAAATTTTCGTAAATGTTTCGCAGCACATGCGACCTTATTTCGCCAATAACTCTTCGAGAGCTGATTTTCATCTTTGGCTTATTGATGTAGACCAGTGACTTTACATAACCATAAAGAAAGTAATTCAGTGGGGTTAAATTACACGATCTAGGTGGCCAATAATTGGAGCGTTACGTGAAATTACTTTTTCATCAGAAATTTTTTTGAGTAAATCAATTGTAGCGCGCGCTGTGTGGCATGTGGCTCCGTTCTATTGGAACCACATGTCAACAAAATTAATGCCAGCTAGTTGTGGTACAAAAAAATTTCTTATCATGTTCCAATACTGTTCACCACTGGGCTTAGCATTCTCTGACCATCATCGTTTTTGAAGAACTATGGACTAATGACTCCGCCAGCTCAAAAGCGCCACCAAATAGTAATTTTCTGTGGATGTCATGGTGTTTTGATAAAGGCTTGTGGATTATTCTCACTTCAAATGCGAAAATTCTTCTTATTTACGTACCCATTCAACAAAAAATGAGCATCGTCGGAGAATAAAATTTTGAATTTTAAAGTTTGACGAAAAGAACCATTATTTTAATAAAAAATTCAACAAGTGTTGCAAGTGTTGCTCTAGTGTAAGTCTATCCTAACAAAAAGCAACTACCAGTTAATAATAAATAATAAATAACCGATATTTAATAAAACGGTGTTGCCAAATTAAAGCTATGAATCCATAAAAAAAAAAACACCCGATATTAGGTTAGTGGGGTTAGAAGAACTTTGTAGCGAAGAAGAGGACAAGAGTGTTTTAAAGGAAATGCAAGTTTTGAATTGAGTCTTAAATCTTTTTTTATTGAATCGTAAGGGATATGGGATTGATTTATATTTGGAATAATATGGCATTTACAGATTTTGTCGAAATTTTCAGTGCCCGTTTTGCTTACATGTAACTTATTTTCGTAGATGCTGATCTTGATTTTCTTTTTTTATGCTTCCGCGGTTGCAGGCTTGTTGAAATAGACCGCCTATTCTAAATGATTCTTTATAGAGAAATGCTTTTTATTTTCCGTAACTGCTTTTGGGAGCACATGTCTTTCACAAGGCTTCTTTGCGCAGTTTTAGTTTTTTTCTTTTGTGAAAAATTTTTTGTTTGTCTTTTAGCTAAGAAGGTGATCGATGTACTGTATCAGATGTTAAGTATAGACATTGTAGCGTAGAAACAACGCCCTCTGTATATTATGATGTAGTGGTGGTTCGCAGTCTTGCTGCTGCTTATCATAGACTCATATCTTTTTTCCTATTTTCCCTGGAATGGCGCTGCTTGGACCTTTCATGGTGATGTTCCTTTTCTTTTCCCTCTAGACAGAGGGAATCGGGAATCACAGTGGGCTTTTTGAATGTATCATCTGCAAATGCCCTTTTTTTCCGCCACTCTTCCAGGGAACATATTGGCATTCCACAAAGCATCCATTGCTGCTTTGTTTTACTTTCAGTAATCAAGTTAATTTTCAAGCTAAGTAGTACAGTAGTATGCTTCCATATGATTGTATGTAATGGTGAAGATCCTTGCTAAGTGGTGGTGATAATCCTTATTTATCATTGTAATTTTTTTCCAGTAGGTAGCGTTTTCTCCTGATCTTTCGTCAGAGGTAAACTTGATGGTTAGCAGGGTGGCATATCTAGACAGATTGCCTGTAGGGAGGTTAAGTCTCTTTATTTTTTGTTGTCATGTCCTCTTCTGGGATTCGAACTGGGGCCGATTGTGCTGTATGCCTGCGCTCTAACCACTACACCACACCACCCTTGCAAGGGGACTGAAGCCTCTTAATTATTAAAAATCCTAAGTCGAGATATTTTGTATGTCCTGGCTAAAATCTGAACCTTCTCTTCTTGTGTTGAATGCGAGCACTTTAACAACTACACTGCCACTGTCAAAAAAATAAAATTAATGGTGTAAAATCTCACAAAAAGATAGAATACACAATTAGAAAAAATAATGAAACATATTATCCGTTATTGCCCTGCATTTAAGGAGTTAAAGCTGAGTTAGGGAAGATGTCATGAGAAAAACGGCAGATAAGATCCATGTCTTCACTTAATCCTTAAAATTGCTAACAGGACTTTGCCAAAATGGAAAGGTTTATTAACACAACGGGACCTACTCATTGGACCCAAATAAACTGTGAAACAAGTAGTTGGCAGTTCATCATAATACAGGGTGAGCAAATTTAAGGTTAGGAAGTAAATTTTTTGACAAATTTAGATTTATTCACACAAATAGAAATAATGGAATATGATGTCGAGCAAATGTCCACCTCTAGTACGTTCTCACTTTTCACCAAATTTTGAACCACATTTTAAAACAAAGCTTCGCTTATCTCGTCAATGCTGCGCTGGATTGTATCTTTCAGAGTGTCGGTTGTTTGTGGCTTGTCACGTAAACTCGAACTTTCAAATGGCCCCAGAGAAATTAATCCAGCGGCGTTAAATCACAAGAAAGAGGCGGCCAATTGACATCGCCAAATCGCAAATTACGCGACCGTGAAATTTCTGATGCAATAACTGAATTGTTTGGCTGACTGTGTGGAGTGTGGCGCCGTCCTGCTGAAACCAAAGGTTACTAATGTCAACAATAGCCAATTGTGGCCACAAAAAATTGGCAACGCAGAGAATTCAGGGTGACGGCGTTTCCTTGCTCATTTTTGAAAAAATAATCAAAAACTGCACCATACAGTTTCTTTATTTGTAATGGTTTTTCGAGGACTGTTTGTCATATGCGACAATTTTGTTTGTTTACATAACCGCCTAATTGAAAATGGGTCTCATCACTAAAGATGATGATTTTTTTGGAAAATACGTTGTTTTCGTTTAGTTTTTCAAACAGTAAATTTTCACAATTAAAATTTTTAAGGTTCACAGCTCAATTCCTGACGTTTTATCATTTGACAGTCAATTTACTTCCTAACCTAAAATTTGCGCACCCTGTATATTCATACGTTCAATTAAGCTGTCTGCTTAAAATTCGCACCGAAAATTAACGCCTTGTGGATGCATTGTGTTTTCAGTAGTCACATATAAGCTCTTCGAAACCTGCAATTTGCTGCAATTTTAGCCATCAAGGTAAGATGTGCTTCATTGTTTTGAAAGATTTTATTCATTGTTCAAACGATTTTATTATGATTCAGTTCATACGGTTCTTATATAGACCTTTAGAGAGTATACAGTTCTCTTTGGATCTTATTGAAATTGTAAGTTCTTGTCTATCACCTTAAAGTGATGTTACTGGATTTTCATTAACACTTTCATGCATTGTTTGTAGTCAGATGAAGAGTGTATTTAGCTTCACAAACTTATTATGTATTTAGGATTGCCAATACTTTACTGTACAAATGAATTTGAATTTCTTAAAATTTTGAACTTAATTATTTGTATCTGAAAATATATAAAGCAGCCCTCGTATAAGAAATGTAAATTCATTTGCAAACACATAAATATTAACAGACTAACTTTTACAAACCGTTATTATTACAACTATTATTTCATTTTTTTTGTAGCAGCCTAAAAGTATATAATAGTTTTCAAATAAAAACTAAATAAAGCCTTCAAAAAACTCATAAATTATTACAAACGATTAAATTTGCCTGAAAATATGCTGTCTATGCTTGCGTGGCCGACAAAAAAGGAGAAATTAAAATATATAAATCATATTCGATCATTAATTATGAGATAAAACATATATGCAGTTTTTGTTTGCTATAAAATTAATAAATATTCACTTTTGTTGTTATGGGAAAAAAATGTCCGAAAATTATAAATTAAAAAAAAACATGTGGATAAAAGTATATAAATAACGATAAATGAAAATTATATATGTAAATATTTATATTTAAAAACAATAAAAATTTCTGTTAATTTTTACGACTTTTTATTTAAAATACAATAATAATGAGAAATAGTTGTTTGTAAATATTTAAGCAATAAACACATAAGCTCCCAAAAATATGCAATTTTTGCAATTAATATCCGCCCGAAAATATGCATTTCTGTAATTAAATCTTGCAAAATAGGCAATTTTTTTGTCATGCTTAAATAATCCTAAATGTATACTTTAAAAATGTGGCTGTTTAAATATTTGTTTGTGTGCTTTTATTATTTATTATTATGTGGCTTTATAAGTGTTTAACAGGCAAGAAGATTGTATTCTGTTAAATTCGCCTATATGATACTCTATATTATAATTTTTTATTTATTTTTATTTTTGAATTTTGGTATTTTGAAAGCTGGGCTTACTAACCAACTTCATGAGCCTATAAATAATTTTGTTAAAATCAAAAATATTATTATAGAGAACTTGGAATTTAATTGTGTGGCCTCTCTTTGAGCTTTCCGCAAAGGTAATAGAATACATTTACTTCTTCATTAGGATTGCATGATAGTTTTTACGATAAATTTTCTCACCTATTTAAACTACTACTACTTCGCTTCTTTTTGTGTAAGGAACTCAGTTATTGTGCATATTTTGGTAAGCTACCACGTCTAAGGCTTGAGGTTCCAAATTAAACAGAAGCTAGTGCGTTGACGAAAATAAAAGCAGAAAAGAAAAGACGTTCAAGATCTGATTAAAGAATTACATTTAGTACTATGGTCACTTTAATCGTGGAAAAAAGGCTATTGAATTAATGTGAAGAACAATATAATCAATACCACCAAGATCTAAGTATAGTGTCCGCCAAATTAATTTTTTTTTTTTTAAATGCTATGAAAAAAACTACTGAATATTTTCTCAAATTTCTTTTTTTATTTGAAAATACAATCCTTCCGGTTAACAATGGAAAATAATTTCATTCAAATGGCTGCCTCGGCTGGCCATGCAGTAGCCTACACGATCGGTCTAATTTTTAAGCACATTATCGATTGTGTGCAGCTGTATTTCACCAATGGTTTCACGAATATTGTCCTTTAAAGCGGCAATTGTCTCTGGCTTGTTGGCGTAACACTTATCTTTGACGGCACCCCTAATAAAATAGTCCAACGGTGTCAAATCACAGCACCGAGGTGGCCAACCGACTTCAGCTCTGCGGCTGATAATGCGGTCTTCAGAAACAGGGCGCAAAACATCGAGGGTAGCTTCGGCTGTGTGGCACGTAGCGCCGTCCTGTTGAAACCAAATGTTGCTAATAACCTCCTCTTCAATTTTTGTAAACAAAAATTCGTTCAACATGGACCGATAACGATTGCCACTCCTTGCTCATTTTCGAAGAAAAATGGCCCAATTATGCCTCTGGACCAAAATCCGCACCAAACAGTAACTCGTCTTGGGTGTATCGGCTTTTCAATGTATGCGTGGGGGTTTTCTGTGCCCCAAATGCGACAATTTTGCTTGTTTACATACCCGCAAAGATCAAAATGAGCCTCATTTGCAACATTACCATGATTTTCAAAGTAACGTCGCAATAAATTCCAGCGTTATTCAAACGTATACACAACCATATTTGTTCAGCGGAAGGATAAAACTAATTATCTGTCAAATCAGACATGAGCTAAGTGTTACTATTCATGAAGTAAGCACTAGTTGAAAAAAAAAAGTTAGATGGAGAACCCTTTAGTTCGCAAACTATTTTCAGGAAATATATATGTATTATAGCTAGACATACATAAGTCTAGAGGTTTTAACGGGAGTGTCCTTCACTGGCGCCTATTACAACGTGAAGGCCGTGTAATATTTCAGCCAAATGATAATTGCAAGGCAACTTACGAGTACCATTTTTATTTGACTTCCCTCTATGTTAGGGATCGAAACCTGTTTAACACTTCCACCCTCCAGAGGGTCATGACATACAGCTGCAATGTAACTTTACGTTTTCCATGGAAAACATAGCCCTTAATTAGTGCTATAAGACCTTTTTGCCGATCACTTTGAGGAGGCCATTTCGTTGGCTTTCGCTCAAGGGATTGGAATTTTTGTATTGTTTTTTAATGTGAAGCAGAGAAGGACTTTTGCTGGGATGCTGCCATTTTTTTCAGCTGGCATAACCAAACTTTTGCAGATAATTCAATCATCTCTTGCACTATCCTCTCTATCTGCCAGTTGAGTGTTTCTTAAGGTAGAGCACTTAGAAAGTTTGATAGACGACTCTTACATTCTAAAGCTCTTTGTGGTAGATGGAAATGTCCTTGTGAGGAAGACCAAACGATGATGCACCCTCTATGTCTCATCACTTCCCAGAAAGAATAGCTAGAACCGTATGGAAGATACTTTGGTAAACTTTTGGATCTTTCAACCTAGGGACTGAGACATATTTGTTTTATTAGGACTTGGTAGAACTGCCTATACGTTTTGTGACAATCGACAATCGTCTTCTGCATCACCGTTTCAATCTTCTTTGCTTGCTGTGATGATTTTATCTAAATAATCTATTGAAGAACTTAACACCTATCCCGAAGGGGTTTCTTCTTTTTCGGTTATTACAAACATAAAACACGTTATGTGCCCATCCTATATGCTAGAGTAGGGTATAAAATACTATTTTGCCATTGGAAAAATTATCAAATTTTCCACATTAACGCACACAATCAGTAAAAAAACTATGCAAAAATTTAAACTGCCTCTTCGGGCTATATCTTATATGGATGACATCTCTCGCTTGCTTAATACCGTTGCATATATATGTTCAAACTTTTTTTTGTGTTCTTTGCTCTCGGATTGAAACACATATTTTAGTTATATTTTTACGTCTTTACCTTCCAGTCGTTTACCACACAGACAACACTGAGATAAAGTCATTGTGTCATTTGTAAAATATGACAAAATTTTGCTGCACGTGTAACAAACTTCTATGACATTCTTGGCATAATAAAACGTTTTTTCCGTCAGGAATAGAACAATAAAAAAAATTCGTAAAGTTATTATGAATTTAAAAGTAAATTTACTTCGGCATAAATAAAAATAAAAATAACGAAAACAAACAGTGATAATATAACGCGGCAATAAATTTTCGGAAAAAAGAAGAAGACACAGTTCAATTAAGGCCTTAAATCTGTTTGTGGATTTTCTTTTTAATGGGAGTTTTGTGTGAAGTTTTATTTTAGAGGTAAAACAAAGAATAATAAAAAATGGAAATAAATATGAAAAATTTCAGTGGCTTTATATTCTACATAAGGGTAGGCTGCATACGAAACTAAAAGGAATGGCATATTTTTGGGCTATTTTTTTTAGAGAACTTTGGTGTCTATGTTAAAAGCAGGATTTTTTAAGAAATTTTAGTTTTCGTTTGGTGGAAAAAAAACCTCGGATTTTTTTAATGTGATCCAATATATATCATCGAAATCTCTATTCTTTTACTAGTTTTCCCAGTGAAATGAAGTAGCAAGGGATCAAACCCAATTAACATGGTGGTTGAGGCATGATTACAACAAATAAGGAGAAAGTCAGTAAATACGTTAACGTAACGCCAAAGCCTAGATTATTCTGGCAAATGATGCATTATCATTACCATTCCGACCAGGCACTCTTCCAGGACACTGGGACCCTTAGAATCTATTATAACCCTTTAGGTCTACAGTTTTTTTTTAGTAGATCTGTTGTCTTCTAATAAACACTAGCAAATCTGAAACCTTAATGGTTGATACGTCTGTTAATAAGACCCTATGTTTCCTTAAACACTGCCAAAACCTACCAAGAACTCCAAATTCACCTCAGTCCACAATGGTTTATAGGACCAGCACATTGCACTGCATGAGTAGGGGTTATCCCCTGAGTGCTGGTCTCAAGGGAAAAAAATCCGTTAGGAGTTTCTAGTGCAGCCTGCCACACTTGCGAACGTCAGAGCGACGCCCAAATTACAGACTGCTTGCCGCTCTATAGTGACTATGTACCCTTTAAGCATTCCACTGTTCCAAGAATCTGGCAATTTTCGAATCCTTAATTAGATTGATGATGGTAATAAGTGGTCTCGCACAGTAAGGTGCCAGACGAATATAGGGTGTCACGAAACCTTTCCTAGGCAAACGATGCAACAGTAATGATGCATCTTGATCTTAGCATTTGATAAAACTAGGTTTGGGTTTTTATTACGATAATATAACACAGGATTTTCAGCATGACTGATGCTACTTTTATATGTTAATTATTGTGGCCAAAACTAATGCAGAATATATTCTAAAAAGCCATCCAAAGATAACGAAATTCTTTAATGATTCCCTACATCAGTTTCTTTAGATATTCGAGTTGTTTAGAGCTGGGAAAGCGCTAACGAAACAAAATACCTTTCAGATTTACATCTGTGTGAGAGACAGTGTTCCAAACTTCAATTAAATTATATTCTATGGTTCATAAGAAATTTGTTTTATCCCACATTTCTTTAAATACACTTTAGAGTTGCAAACTTAAAGCAAGGGCTACGATGAATGGACGAACGAACTTGTATCCTTCAAATTAGTAAGTGATTCCAAGTTGATCTTGTTTTTAGCGTATTACAGTACAGACCTAGTATACTTGCTGATCAATGACAATGTATATGTTTAAATAGCCCACAATTTTCGTTTCCTCTCATAAAATCACAGTTTTTTTCCAATAGCGATGTATTCCGAGCACACACATTTTAAGAAATTGCCCACATCCTGCACCCTTCCTCTTTTTATAATAAGAAAAGGAAAATATAATGAAAAAAAATAAATAAATTTAACGCCATTAGAGATGGGTTGTGCGATAAAACTTTTTTGGGTTGATAAAGGTGAAATTGCGTGGCTAAAGTAAGAAGAAATAAAAGAATTACTTTACATTCATTAAATCATGAATGGCATGAGATTTTGATTTAAATTATTTATAGAATTTAAGGTTTACAAAATTTTTTATTGGCAGCAAAAAAAGGAAACCAAAGGGATAAAAAAACGAAGTAATAACAGTAACAGTAGCTAAAGTAGTAAAAAATATAAGGATGAAAGCCTTAAGAACAGGTAATAAAAATCAAATTAAAAATTTGTTGAATTTTGTTTCTTTTTGATATCTTTCCCTTTTAAATATTTATAATTAAAGGAAATGTAAGGATATAAAAAAGAAAAACATTTAAAGAAATTCCAATAAAGAAAAGAAAAACAGTATAATTAATAATTACAAGATTTAAAAACACTTGCTAAGCTAGAGACGTAGAATAATTTGGAACGTTTGTTTCTCGGTCACTTCTCTTGGGTACATTGCTTTGTTTCAGTTTCATTAATCAGGTTTATATTCAAGCTAAGTAGATTATTAGTCTACTGTAGATCGCCTCCATATGATTGTATAGTGGTGAAGATCCTGGCTAAGTGGTGGTGGTGATTTTTACTTAGCTTTGTAACTGTTTTCGCAGTAGGCGTTCGTTTCTTCTGATCATTCGTCTGATGTTTGTCATCATCACTAGAGGTAGGGTGGAAGAACAGAGAACTTCTTTTTAGATTTGCCTGGACGAGGGAGGTTGAAGTACCTTTATTATACATTCGATAAATAAATTTTTTGTTGGGATTTTAACCCGGTCCGCTTACATTGTATGCGTGCACTCTAACTACTAGACCAGGCCATCCTCTTTAGATGCATACATGCAACGAAATTTAATGCCATTGTGATTCAAGTTTGTGAACAGAAATATAAAAGTCATAGATGTGCAACTCACTCTGGTTGGCCAGTCGCTGCACGAGTGCATGAAGATGGAGAAAACAACATCAATGAATGTAAAAACGAAACAAGAAAATTAATAATTACTAGAAAAACGCTTCTAAAATGTAACGAAATCGAACCACTTTTAAAACGAATCGTTACGAAAGTTGAAAATTGTGTAAAATACGATATAATATTAAAAGAAAAAGATCGTGGTCCCAATCCGGCAACCCTTTACAAAAAAGCTTGATGAACTTTAAACAAAGTAATGTTTAGTGTTCGATAGATTGTTCAATATGAGGTGCTACAACCTGGCGAAGTGACTAATTCTGGCCTCTATACCCAACAACTCGAAGGAATCAGGTGAGAGCAAACAGAATTAGCCAACGGAAAAGGTAGTGTGTGCCATCATGACAATGCCAGGCCACACATAGCTTGTCTGAAAAGTTTTAAAGCACTTACCTCCTAGGCCGATTTTGCTCCGTCTGACTGCTAATTGTTTTGGTGTCTGCAAAGCACTCTTGACGGATAAAACTAACAAACAGTCAAAAAGAAGCAATTGAAAACCTTGAATTGAATTCAAGGTCTATAAATGTATATAAAAATGGATTGTGGTTTGTTCGGATGCTTAAAACTTGAAGACGACTGGACCAAATTTCTTTCTTCTGCGATTTTGTTCGTAAGTGCTATGCACAGGTTTAGAAAAATAGAAAAATCGTAAATTTTTAACAAATGGTGCTGTAGGTGGTAATTCTTTTATCTCTGCTCCTGTTAAAGGTATTGCAATAACATTCGGCACATCGATTCAGTATGTTCGTATTATAAGTTGTGCAGCAAATATTAAAGGGATTGGATAAGTGGGCATGGTACCTCCAATATAAAATATATATAGATTTTTGTATGTCTTAAGTTCGGTAAAAACGGAAATTTCTGAATTTGGTAAAAATTACACAAATCATCAGCAAATAAGTGCGCGCACAATAATCGGATAAGTGGGAATGGTACGTACCTTCCATACAAATAAATATTGACTTTGTATATCTTGAGAGGTAGTTTCTGAATTTTGTCTAAATAACTTGACAGTCAATTCCAATCCTCTGTTTAAAAATGGGCGGATTTGGATAAGCAGGAGTGGCATCTTTTATACTTAATAAGAAGTCATCGTGTTTTTATTGAGGCTTTAAATCAATAAATATTGACTTTGAAAAAGTATACAAACAATTGTCCCTAAATAGCTATCCACTACTGTACATATATAGATTACCGGGCAAAGCCGGAAGGGTAAAACTAGTGATTTAATAAATTTTAAAATAATTTTAATAAAATATTATTTTTGGAAATGGTAATGAGTTTTCAAATTACTGCCATTGTACTTTCCCATTATTCTGTTTAGAATTTAGAAATTTCCTCAAATTTGATTTGACAGTTTTTATAAAATTTTGTTTGTAGATCTCTGGTGCTCCTTGATTTTGTTCCAATAAAATAATACTTTCTTTAGAAAATAAGAAAAAAGCTTTTTGTGGCGTTAATGCAAGTAAATCCTCCCCTAATATATGCTTCAAAAGCTAAATACTTATTTTCTTTGCAAGTTCTATGAAATTTTTCTTCAGTCACTTGAATAAAGTGCTGCTCTAGGAAACCATTATTAATAGACAAAACGAAGAGAATCTTCTTTTATCTTCTCTTTGATTTGTCATCTTCAATTATATTTCATTCCATTCAATTCGAAATTCAATTAAATATCTGTTTAACTAAAATACCAAAAAAAAAGCAAATTAAAGAAATTGAAAAGAATCAAAAGAAATATTTCATAATTTATTGTTCAAATAATAATGGTATGCTTTTCGGTTGGTGTCATTTTGAAACTTTTACTCTATTTCTCATTTTCTCTTTCTCTTCTCGTTAGAATTCCCTTTCAATGTCTGCTCTGCTTCGCATTTTGTCCGGCAGATTGTAAATTTCAAATTAAATCATGTTCCGTTGGCTGTTTTAAATGATTTTAAAATTAAAAAAAATAAATTATAAACGATAAATGAATGAAAAATGGAAATACTTCCAAAGATTTATCTTTTTCCAGCAATTTGCGTGGTGGCAGTGGTTCCCATTGCCATTGCCAGTGATAAAAGTATTTGGTCTGTGATGACTACATATAAATTTTCTTATTTTCTATTTTCTTTGCAATGCAAAATGTAAACACTAAAGTACTAGTTCCATCACCACCGTAATGTAGTCAAATATATGACAATTGACACCATTTTGCTATTTGATAGTACATAATGTAGTCCGCTCCTTTCATAGTCAATGATTTTTAAAATTTTTTTAATATCATTTAGGAACTAGTTACTAAATCGCCGAAATTTAGCCAAGCATGTGATAAGTGTTAACTTTTATAAGTAAACTTTTATAAGTTAACTTTTATATAAAAAAGCTGTTTAAATCGTTTCTCTCTCTATTTTGTATACTTAATATTTAGAAAAGAGTTAATTGTGGGTTCTGTCTCTCAGGAGGCGTTGTGATGTCGCTTTTAAAGAAGAAAACAAAAAGTGAAGCATACTTTTGTGCAATACCCAGAAATGTAATAAATACTGACAAACAAACCGACACATAGAGCGGTGATAGACAGACAGACTGTCATAGATAAATGAAAAGCTGAAAAAAATAAAAAAATACATTGTTCTTTGACATTTTAATTATTTTTTTAAAAGATTTGTTTTGTCCTTTTTTTATTTTGCAAATATTTTGAATATTTGAGTTGTTCGCCTTGTCCAAACTCTTTAAATGAAAAGTTTCATGATTAATTTTCTTTGTAAAATAAATTAAATTAAAAAGAAAAATATGTTGGCAAATAATAAAATTCTAATTCCGAACTTGTTTGTCTTCAAATATTAAGTTGTGCTTGCTGCCAAAGTTCGATGGACTTTCAAGGATGAAAGTTTTTTTCAAAAATCTTCCTTAAATTCGCTGCTTGCGCTAGACATTAATTAACAAAATTATGAAAATTAATGATGTTGCCTTAATAGTGTATAAAAAAATAACATACAATTTCATTGCATACTTGGGGGCATTTTAAAAGGCTGATTTTTTGTTGTCCATATTAAATGTCATCGTGTATCAATAACTTTTTCTTTAAATATTTATACAGAAAATATAAATTTTATATAAAATATGCATGCAAATGCCATTATGACCAGTGCATTTCAAACTCTTTTCGCAAAAGTTTAAATAAATTCAATAAAACTCGTGTGTGTCCTTTTTTTGTTTACGTGCTTGTCATAACTTCATTAATTTTTCATAACCACAAACCCACATGTTGTTGCCCTAGAGATAAAATCTGCCGTGTCCTTTTAAATGGCTTTTTTACTTGCATATAATTTCCATAAATGTTATAAAATATATGCAGACACAAAAACATATAGAAAGAGCGTATCATAACATTAAATCTTTAGTATAAAAATATTTTTTAAGAGACCAAATAAATGCGGATATATTGGTAGTTTTAAACAAGTCAGTGAAATACAGTGGTCACATGAGCATCCTGAGACTTATCGCCGACTTTGAGCTGCTGTTGAGTAGGAGTGACATGTGCACCGAGGATAACACTTCAGTCGCAATTTCGAGTTTCTTATGCATGATCGTGGGGACTAGGGTCATGGTCGCGGCGATTTTCGGACTCAATATCAAAATCTGGGAACCCATTGACAAGTGGCCCAACATTTTCCAGGCGAAGATTCTGTTAATATACATCTTTGTGCGGATTAATATAGAGTGTGAGATCAGAGGCGCTGCTATTAATACATTTATATAATCGGATAGTCAAGCGGCCCTAAAGACCCTTTCTTCGGTGTATATGGACTCTAGACTTTACTCGAGCGCTACACGAATGTGCTGGCATTGGGGAACAAGGTAACACTTTGTTGGGTTTCTGAAAACACTGGTGTTATGGAGAACATGATCGCTGACGAACTAGCAAGGTGGGACCATAGCCATACTGCTGGTCCACGGTTAGAGCGAAGATCGATGAATGGAAGCATATATTTCGCTCGTCATTTGAGTACAATGCACGGGTCTGAGTCAGGCGAAGCTGCTATTGATACCCTTTAACTGTAATGGGGAGTTGCGCCACATGGGCAAGGCAACTATGAGAAAACTTATTAGCCTCCTGACTAGCCATTACTATATTAAATATCACTTATTCAATCTCAATGTGGTACCTGAATCGGAGTGTCTTCTGTGCAGGGAGAAGGTGACGTAGCATATTCTCTGCGAATGTGTTGCTTTGGCAAACATTCGGAGAAGAGCTTTTATGGGGCTGTTTATTGAGCCTGAACAAGTTCATTAAGTAGAGGGCATTCTTCTGCCGCCGGCTATTGCGCTGACGGGTCTGAGCCCGGAGTGTTTGGCACAATAGATCTTTCTAGGTCGGGGTGCCATGGCTGGTAGTGGCCTCTTCGACCCAATTAATTAATTAAAATTGAATTGGCAAGTTGGGCAAGGTTAGAACTAATAAATATGACAGATATTTTAATACTGTTATGCTTACTATCTCATGAGACGATCATTGTTTTTTTAACTACCAAATGACTGTCACCTTACTAGGCATAAGTAGCTAGTTACGTGTATGGTTCCTATGTACTACAAACTTTTCTAGTTTCAAGCAGTGTTAAAAAATGATTGACTATTTTCAATGCATTTATTTTACTTTTGCTTTTTTTTAAAGTTTTCAGTAAGCATTCAGCAACACATTTATTTAATTTGAAGCTGAAAACTGATGCAAAGCTAAAATTTTAGTTCTGTTGCTAATTTAAAGCAAGCAATTTCAAGCTATTAATCATTTTTGATGTTCTTTTTTTTTCTCTTAATGGAGACATTTTATTAAAAAAAAATATCTATAGGGTCTTGAAAACACACCCTTGTACACACAAGTGCATTGAAAACTTATGGGATTTTTTGCATAAAAGGTTTTATTTTGGGCAAAGCTGCTTTTTATCACTTGATGCCCATAGTAAAGGGTCCGCCATCTAACGTTTTTTTTTCAACTAGTGCTTATTTCGTGAATGGTAACACTTAGCTCATGTCTGATTTGACAGATAATTAGTTTTATCCTTCCGCTTAACGAATATGGCTGTGTATACGCTTGAACAACGCTGGGTATCTGGGCCTGCGATCGACTTACGGAAGATGCCGATTTTGCCAAAAAAATCATCTTTTCAAATGAAGCTCATTTTGATCTTGGCGGGTATGTAAACAAGCAAAAAAAGCAAAAAGCATACATTGAAAAGCCGATACACCCAAGACGATTCACTGTTTAGTGCGGATTTTGGTCCAGAGGCATAATTGGGCCATTTTCTTCAAAAATAAGCAAGGAGTGGCCGGTACAGTCAATGGCGATCGCTATCAGGCCATGTTGAATGAATTTTTGTTCACAAAAATTTAAGAGGAGGATATTAGCAACATTTGGTTTCAACAGGACGGCGCTACGTGCGACACAGTCGAAGCTGCACTTGATGTTTTGCACCCTGTTTTTGCGCATTATCAGCCGCAGAGCTGATGTCGTTTGACCACCTCGGAGCTGCGAATTGACACCGTTGGACTATTATTTGTGAGGTGCCGTCAAAGATAAGTGTTACGCCAACAAGCCAGAGACAATTGACGCTTTAAAGGACAATATTCGTCAAGCCATTGGTGAAATACAGCTGCACACAATCGATAATGTGCTTAAAAATTGGACCGATCGTGTAGGCTACTGCATGGCCAGCCGAGGCAGCCATTTGAATGAAATTATTTTCCATTATTAACCGGAAGGATTGTACTTTCAAATAAAAAGAGAAATTTGGGAAAATATTCAATAGTTTTTTTATAGCATTTTCAAAAAAAAAAAAAAATTATTTGGCGGACCCTTTACATAATATACGGTTTTTTTTATTCCATTTAAATTGTAAGTGTTTACAATCGAAACTCCGCAGAGGGTTAAGTTGTCGTAATAGAATTAAGCGAGAGACAGAATTTGTGGACGGTGACTCTGATAAATACTCACTTGAGTTTGACCCGTTTTATACTACTTGCGTTTCAATGGACATGTACTGTTTTTTTTTTTTTTTTTTTTTTTTTTTTTTTTTTTTTTAATAAATTTTTATAACATTTTATTCAGTTGCGTTTATTTTACTTTATTTTTTGCATGTTTTACTAAAAGTTCTTGTCTTCCGTGTTAGAATTTTTTTTTTTTTTTTAAAGTAAGATGTAATCATTACAAACGAAAATGTATAACAATTATCACAACGGTATCTAAAATATTTTAAAAACGAATGTTTATACGAAAAATAAAATTTTTTTGCAAAAAAATTGTTAGTGAAGTGGGTTTTTAGGATAATGATATATTTTCTAAACGTAAATTTTTAGTTTAGTGTTTTTATTATTTTTAATGATCATGTAATAACAGGTACCATATTAAATCGTTTTCTAATACAATTATTTATTTTATTCTACTTGCAGGTACGTTTTTTAAAAGAAAACAAAAATGAAACAAAAATGTTCAAATTATTTTAATTCCTAAGACAGCAGGTATGAATTTTTTGCATTATAATTTTTTTAAGAAAAACATTTATTGACCGTAAAAAAATACTTAAGTGGTATTTCTAAATTAAATTAAATAACAAATTACTGGCCATTGCCACAAGCACACATTTTTCATAATATTGGCGTTCGAAAAACTTTGGCTAAAAACTGTCGTTAGACAGTAATATCTCTGATAACATGAATTACATCAGGCAACACTAAAGCTGTTTTCAAGGGCAACATTTTAAGTTTTACTTTGTTAAAAGACTTTATTAAAACTACGTTGTTCTCTGAAAAGTTATCTACGTTTAAAAATAAGTGAAGATTCGGAACATTACCACCATATTTTGCTTTTCTCTTATAGAAAGGGTAAGAGTGCGTCGCAGGCTACTGAAAAAATTTGTAAAGTTTTCTGATACGATGCTGTGACTAGAAAAACAGTAGGCAAACAATTTGCTCGTTTTCAATCTGATAACTTTGATGTTAAAAATGAACCGGCACATCACAAGAGTTAACAGTGAATAGTTTAATGAAATGGATTTCCATTTGCGATTTACTGCTAAAGCAGAACGAAACGATTGCGAGTGATAAAAAGTGGATCATGTACGATAATAATGTGTAAAAAAGATCATGGACGAAGCAAGGTGAAGCTTTGCAGACGGTGGCAAAGGCAGGATTGAATCCAAGAAAGGTTTTATTTTTTACTTATTTTTGTTCAAGGTATTAAAAATCAGACACTGTTCACTTTAACCCACAAAAAACCCTAATCTCTAACTTATAAGATTGTCCTGTTGTGCAGATACTAAGTATTTCATCGCGGAACGTGCTATAGCCTATTGGCTACTAGTCGTTGGATACCTGCTCTCAATTTTTACTCTGTTATTTCTTCAGATTCCTCCAAATCTCTTTAATTATTGAAGTACAGTAAGTAACTGACAAATCTTTGACTAACTTGCTCAGATCGCAACATGCCTGAGACTATATTCTCGGGAGTTAATCTTCGGATAATCTCCTCTCTAAAAAGCCATGCTCCAATTCAAATCTTGGGAATGTAAAAACATATGTTGTGTGTTTTCATGGGCGTTCTTGTTTTCATATTTGTAAAGATATTTTCTAAAACATCTACGTCCCGTTAGAAACTGGGTCATGTAAAAATCTACGTGGCCATGTTTTCTTGCCACCCATGCTCCGATGTTTCCAATAGTCTCATGAGTCTATATGCCTTTAGTTGCTGTATCTCAGCGTATTTGTCTTTCATCTAAATTTTTAGGCTTTCTTTTCTTCGTTCCTTAGCTGTTGATGGCCTGCCAACACTTCTACTTCTGTTATATTACTCTCTGGATACGACCAAGAAAGGTAATGTTGGGTTACTGGTAGAGTTGAAATGGAATTGTCAGCTATATCCCAATAACGCCGTCAATTTCTAACGGATTTCTTAACCGTAAGTTTCGTTTTATTCATACCTTAATATAATTCGAAGAAACGCATATAAACTTGAAAAATGTGGGATGAAAAATCTGTTTGCTTGAGAAATACAACAAGACTGTTCAAAGCTACTTAAACGACATATATATTATTTAAAAGGTCTGTTTCCCTTCTTTCCAAATCAAAAAGTCGAAAGAGCAAGTAGAAGAAGAAACAATATACGGTGAATAGGGAGGGAGCAACAAGATAACGCATTTGATCGTTTCTAAAAATTTTTTTTGACAACTTTTGCGATGTGGTGTCCACAAATTTTCGATTACATAAGTTCCTTGGCTCCGCGCGGATATTTCTTAAAATTTGGAATGGTAACGGATCAACGAAAGCTTTGTGACATTTCACATACGTCTGGGATCGTTATATTGATAAAATTTGCTGTTGTTTGCGGTATTAAATTTCTCTGCACTTTACTTTGCATTTTCTTCTCGAATAGCAATGTGACCATTGCACTAACAATAAAATGCAGTTTGTTTGTATTACGTTTTTTTGATGTTGTTTTTTTTAAATTTTTATATTTTTATATTGGTTTACATGTTATAAACATTAGTTAATGTTCTGTTTTGTTAGCTTTCATCAGTAAGGCGATGATTATCATCCTTTAAACGGGAAATTTTAATTTGCCGTTTTTTTTATCTGGAAGTGCCGATAATGCCTATTTTTTATATCAAATATACCGATTTTTAATCAAAATCATCTGGCACCCCTGCACACAGTGTAAGTTTTAATTCCACGCATTAAATGTTATTTAAGTTTTAATTAAAAGTAAGAGGTGCTAAAATATACTCGTAGCATATCGTATTTTTATTATACAATATTTTTTATTTTATTTATTTATTTTTATTTTTATTTAATTATTTTTATTTTGATTTAATTTTTTAATCTTCACTATTTTCAAAACAACTGTGATGATGACTTTAAATATTAAAACTTTTCATTTATAATTCTTGATTTACGAGTAAAACACTAACAACACATTCTGTACTCGTACTGTATTTTTTTATATGTTACTGTTCTCTATTTTTTATTCATCCATGTGATGCTAAAATGCGAGTAAAAAATAATAAAAAACAAAAAGCTACACAACCATCGTCTAAAACGACATACAAATCGACCCACTCACTGACTGACAAACAAATTCCTGCACAATACAACATGATGACCCCAAAGAAATCAAAAAACGAAGTACAAAAAGTTTTTTTTTATGGTTTATGATATTTTATTTTCAACAAAAAAATCATAATGATGGTCACTCCTGTACTATTTTTCTTGCGCACGCACCATCCCAGTTCACTTTTGCAGAAAATGCCAGGCAAAAATATCAAACAGGAAGTAGACGGAAATAAAAGTTGTTGGAGAAAAAATAAAATAAAATAAAATAAAATTTATTACTCACTGAGTGCTAAGCAAAACATTGCTGAAAATATTGAAATTAATTGTGGCCCTTCTCTGTTTTAGTTTTCGTACCTTCCCTTTCCTCCTTCTAACCAATAGAGAGAGCAAAAATTTCTAACAAAAGGAATCAAAATTGAAAATGAACAGATTAAACATAAAAAACTAATATAATGAAAATGAAGACAAAATGACTTGAGTTTGCTTTTTATATTCATTTCGTCATAATTAAATAAATGAATGAATTTTTGTGAAAGCAAAAGGATAGATAATGAAATTAGGAAATTATTACTTCCTGTTAAACACTTAATTTAAGTTTATTATGATATTTTATTGGCTTGAAATGGCTTTAACCCAAACCCCCGTGTTGAAATAAATTGTCGCCTGGTAGTGGAATTAATAGCTCTGAATAGAATTTTTTTTATTTTTTCCGTTACTCCTCTTGGGAGCATATGGCTTCCACGAGGCATTTCCGTCTTACACGGTCTGCTGCCGTTGTCTTTGCCTCTTCTGATGTAAGTAAGATTAATTTGCCTTAATTCTTGGACAATTGTGCATCGCCAGGCGTTGCTTGGTCGACCGCGGTTACTTGATCCTTGGAAATTATACTCAAGTGTCATTCTTGTAATAGTATGGAGTTTTTTTTCTTAAGGTATGGCCGATTCATCTCCACTTTCTTTTCCTTATCTGCTTCATTATAGGATCTTCATTTATTAAGTTCTATGTTGCTTATGGTGTTGGGCCAGTATATCTTGTATATGATTCTAAGGCATTTGTTGGTGAATACCTGTAGCTTTTGCGTTTTGATGTTAGACACAATTAAGGTTTCAATGTCGTACAACAGAATTAACTTTACACATGAGTGGAATATTCTGAGCTTGGTTTTTCTGTAAATGTATGAGCTGCTCCATACTCACTGCAGCCGTCCGAATGCTGCTCTTATTTTGTTAAGCCTGTTGTAAACGTCTGTTTCTGCACCGCCGTATGTTGCCATTGTGCTTTCCAGATCGCAGAAGCTGTCTACATACTTAATTGGTTAGCCTCGTATCATCATGTTTTCTGTGCTATTGTTGTTAATTCTCATGGCTTTGGTTTTCTTCATATTTATCTCAAGTCCAATATTGCGAGCCAGTCTTTCCAGGTCTTTTAATTTCGACTGCATGTTAGAGATCTTATGCGAGAGTAGACAAATATTTTCTTTGTGAACAGACTTCGCTCATGAACCTATCCAATACGATGGTGAATAGTAGAGATGAAAGTGGACATCCTTGCTTTACTCCAGCTTTAGTATGGAATGGCTGACTGTGGCTCCCGTTGTGAAGAACAGAGAGTTCTGCATCCACGTACATTGCTCGTATTTTTCGGATTGTCAGTCCGTTTGATGGCATTAAAGGCTTTTTTGAAGTCGACGAACAGTAGGTACAGGGGGTAAGCCATTCTTCTATTATGATGCGTAGATTGTTGGTTTGGTCTACGCAGTATTAGAACTGCTAGCATTTTGTATATGGCGTTAGGCAGACTGATTACCCTACAGTTATTGCAATCTTTCAAGTCTCCATACTGAATAGAATAGAACTGGTAAATGATTTAGACCAAGAAGGACAACCGCATAATTTTCATTTTAAATCTTTTAAATACTTCACAAACGATCTCGTACCTTCTCGTATGTACTTACAATCTATAAACAAGACACAGTTGTCTAATGTACAGAAGTTGCTTACCACGCCTACACCTCTGTTGTATTTTGAAGTCAATCCCACAAATATGTTTTTTATATATTTTATTCGATCATATGATTTCAATGAGATGGACCCACCATGGGCCTTCCTGTACCTAGCGTGCAAAGAACAGGTACAACTTTTGCTTCCTGAAGTCGCACACTTAATCTTTGAATAGAAATTTAATTTCTTAAAGGCTTATATCTCCATCTAATATATCTCAATCCAATCTAGATTCAATCTTTCTCTTCTGGGACCAGACCACAAAAAAGTACTCGTAAGTTGCAGTTGTCTTATAATAGAATAGAATTTTGAATTTCCGTAGCTTCCGATGCTCACAATACCTCTTATTTATTTCGGAAGCTCAAATTTAATCATCAACGGAGAGTTTGCAAAGGTGAGCTTAGAACAGTCTACATCTTTATGAACAAGAGAGGAACAATTCTCTGTAAGTCATAGAAATAAATGAAAGCCTACCATGATCCCGATTGGTCTCGAAAAGACCATCTTAACTTAGTTGAACCTTTAATCGATGATCATGCAGAATAATTATACCGAGATAACATTGCAGACTCCATAGGTCAGCATTATCAGCATGACCTCATCGTTGAATTTCCTGCAGGATAAGAATTGCCATTAGTTTCTAAGTATAGATCACAAATAGAACTCAATCTGAGTGAGATTACGATTATTTTTCTATTTCATCTCTCATAGAAGAAAGTGCTTCAAAGAATTCGCTTTCAAACGGAGTTTAATTTTTAATAGACAAACGAGTTCACCATCTTAACTATCTGCCCTATTGTGAGCTTAGCTCTTATTTCTAAAAAATCCTTTCCATTATTTGCTAATGCTTCTAAGTAATCAGTCGAATAAAGGTTAACAAAGAAGAGACAAATTTTCAGTTGTAAGACGAGTAATATATTCAATGTAGAGATGACTTTGTTATGTTTCACTACAGCAGTGTTTTAGTTTATTTTCGGACAATAGCAAAAAATGCCTGAAAAAAACGTCTTTGTGCTTTAGTGAACATATTGGAACTATGGCAACGATAAACATAATACGAAGGAAACCAAGTTTCCATAAATTATTTGTATAATATTGTCGAGAGTATGACTCTATGTATTGAAAGCACTATAAAGAATAAAAAGCTCTAAAAAGCGTATTAAATTTATAAGTTTCTCCCATTCAAGCGAAACGTGCACTACTGAACATATGCGCACTATTTTATAAAGTTTCCTTTCTTTCATACCAGAACTTACCAATGAACAAATGTTTAGAGTTTTGTTTTACTTTTAAAATAACTTTTCAGTTTAACTTGTAAACATGTGCGCACTTTTGCTCGCTGCTGTATTTTGGCCGGTTTCAATACTTTTATTGTTCTATGGCTGTCCAATTTCGGCCAAATCTTTTTGGTTTCGTAACAGGTGGGTTCGTTTACCAATCGTTAATTTGCTCTGAGATACAGTTCGTGCAATTAAAGTTGTACCTCCACTTTTAGAGCGACTGCGTTCTCTCCTACTCCTAAAGATTGAAAATGCTATTCGCTTGTGAAAGTTCATGCTCCCATGTTCAGAGATTTCCTTAAGGGTAACCCTCAACATGAATACTTTTCAATGTACTAAGTGTACTTTTTAGAGATTTTAAGACTGCTTTGCTATCAGGAAATCTGAAGGTATTTCAATTTTATAATCCGTAATAACAGATAGCCTGTACGGTTATAATTCTGTTACAGTCTGGGAGCCTTTCGGGTGTTTTTTTTATATTTACACAAGTTTAAATCATAATAAAACAAAGAAATATGTTTTTAATGTCAATAAAACGGGCTTTGTTAGATAGAAGCCATGTGCCCGCCACGGCTGCCGTGTGCAAGATGCAATCTGGTACACCAATTTTCACAAATTTTTCGCCAATAACTCTTCGCATATTGATTTCCAGGTATTCAGTCGTCTTTGGTTGGTCGATGTAGACAAGTGACTTTACATAACACCAAATAAATTAATCCAATGGGGTTAAATCACAGGATCTTGGTGGCCAATTAATTGGGTCATTATGTGAAGTTATTCTTTCATCAAAAATTTCTTTGGGTAAATCAATAGCAGCGCGCGCTGTGTGACATATGGCTTCGTCCTGTTGCAACCGCATATCAGCAAGATTAATGCCAGCTAATTGAGGTACGAAAAAATTTTAACTCATGTCCCAATATCGTTCACTATTAAGAGCAGCATTTTGACCATTATCGTTTTTGAAGCATATGGACCAATGACTCCGCCAGCCCATAAAGCGCACCATACAGTCTTGCTCTTTGGATGTAATGGTGTTTCGACGAAAGGATTATTCTCACTCCAAATGCGACAATTTGTGCTTCAGCCTTTTCCTTGAATTTGCGGCGGGGTAAGTCTATTCATAAGGAAATGTCAAGACTAAAAAAAACATCTTTTAGCTGTTAAATCGGTTATCAAATAAAGCAGTGTTGCCAACTCAAAGTTATGAAAAACACCCGATACGTACATAATTCCCGCAAGATATTTAGACTCATTGAAGGGGACCTACAGTTAGTTAGATAAGTTTTTTTATAGCGGTTTTTCGCTAGCTATGAGGTGATTTCGCTGCTGAAAGATTGAGAGATGTTCTGGCCAGTTATTGAACTCAGGATTTCTTGCTTGGTAGGCGGGTGTCTTACCTACCATCCTGTAAATGTTATGTCATTGTCGTAATGCAGACAAAAGAAGGTTTTGGCAATTGACATAGTCAGAGTAGATTTTGATCGCAATGCTATCAGTGTTACTGGTCAATTGAAAATGGTGAATAGTGCTTTTCTTTGCCCTTGTATTCTCATAATCGTCATCGTTCTCTTAATACCATTTGAACTTAATATGATCGATTTTCCTTTAAAGCGTCAACCACTATTGACGTAAATGAGCGATATGGCGATTGGTTAAGAAGCGTGTAATAGTTGTAATTAAATATTCAGCATTCTTCTCGGCAAGCGGTTAATTTTTTATTTTGTCAAATTGTTTCTTTCAAACAATTTCAATGATGAAGACAGTATGAGTAAATCTCCCTTCCTTCTCCAATTGTTGTTTTCGTCATTACTTTTCACCAAAGTTCTAATGATGGTCAATTTCACAACATCTTGCCACTACTGCCAGCTACCATTTCTTGCAATAAATTTAATAACAAAGAGAGTGAAGGGGAGCCGGAGAAAGAGAATAGTGGCAACAAAATGTAAATGAAAACTATGGTATGCGATGCATAAAAATAATAAAATTGTGCATTAAATGCAAACATTTTGCATAAATTCATAAATGCAAACACAAACGTCAAGAGTTAAATTTAATTAAGTCGGGTGGCAGTGCGTCAAGTTGCGATGTGGCTCTGTGGCGTAGATGCGGCTATAGTACTGTGGCAGGCAACAACCTCAGTTGTATGCAATCTTGCTTAACAATAAATTTTCCGTTTAAATGTTTTTTTTTTTTTTTTTTTTTTTTTCAACAACCACCTTTCCAACACCAAGACTTGTGGTTACTTACCCTGTGGAGCAACTGGTAGTATCTGTACAGTAGAACTGGATGCACAACCATAACGTTGTTGAAGGTGTTACTCTAAAGCACTGAATTTTAAGTAAAAATGTTGTAAAAATTTTAATGGTTGTGGAGCAAATAAAGATCATGAGAGAAATGAAATTGTAACGAAGGTGGCGGAGGCTGGCAGTTGTCGAGTAACGTTGCTGCTGTGTGCAGCAGTAATGTTTTTAAGCTGGTTGGTGTAAAGATTATTTGACGGCCATAACTTCCTTTTCCTGGTGGTTTATATATTTTTTTTTTGTCTGTTCTTATTCGTATACGTGTTAAAATGATTGTAAGAAAATTATATGACTAGTATGTGCGTTATTGCACAGGATGAGGCAAGAAATATGAGGACAAAAGTTTAAAGAATGGCATTTTTGTTAGGTAAAATGATTTTCATCATTTGTGGATCGATATATGGTCATTAACGTCATCTGGTAACGAAAAACCGCACAGATATTCTTTACAAGACTTATTATAAGAGCTCTTTGATTTATTTCTACTGAATTGGTTGCACTTTTTTGCATATTTCTCGGTGATAACTTGAGGAAAATTGGTTTTAAAATGCTCTTACCTTAGAAGATTATCCACGTAGAAATGGTCTTTGATGTAGCCCCATAAAAAATTCTAATGGCGTCTAATCGCATTATCTTGGTGGCCAGTTGATGAGGTTTACAATCCACTGGGTAACCCAAAAAACGCGGGTGGGTTTTTTATTTTAAAGTTTTCGTAGTTTTTTTTTACAACAAAAATAACTTAAATTTTGCGTATTTGGAGTATAACTAAATTCGGTCCGTTTTTTTTATCTTAAAAAAGTTAATAAATTAACAAATTTAACAAAATCAAAACGTATCAAATCACTGCTTACATCTTACACCCCGTCTCAGACAAACTTCTCGTATTGGTGGCGGTCCATTTTGAAGAGATTCGGTGACATGCCAAAAGATATTGCATCCGTCGAAACAGTCAATAGTCAGAAGGAGCAGAGTTTGGAGAAAACGGTGGGTGAGGCATATGATTGCTTCTCACAAGTGTTTAGCAACTTTCACCATGTGAGGTCGTGCGTTGCCATCCACAAGGAAATCTTTATTTGTCTGTCTATGCAATTGCAGTCCGCTCCGCTTACCGAGATTTCAATGTCGCCTTAATCCCATTATCTAACAAACAAAAAATATTGTCGAAATGAACGAAATTTGGAAGCAGTTATTAAACCAAAACAAGCCATCAGAAAACCCAATAAAACCCGTTGGGTTGGGTTTTAAAAGAAAAAACGTGTTTTTGCCAACTTTGCCAACTGACATCGCCAGCACAGAAAATTACTCGACCGGGAAATAAATTAAAGTCGAAATCGATCGAGTTGTATGGCTCGTGGCACCATCCTCTTTACACCACAATTTTAGGCCAAAAAAGTCAGTTATTATACGGTCATAGCGCTCTGAAAAAATACTACACAATGACTCCTCAAAGACTATAATGCGTACAAAACACTTACTTTTTCAAGGTGTAACGATTTTTCCACAATCATTTCTGGGTTCTTCAATCCCCATATACAGAAGACGCTCGTAGATTAGAACCACTTTGTTCCTGGGGTGATTCTAATTTTTGAGAACTTCTAATTTCTAAAGGTTTTTTTTTTAATATGTATAAAGTAACATAAAAGTGTATCTTCGTTTAAAAAATATAATAAAAGAACTCTTCTGCGTAGATATTTTAATTTTGTTTATATAAAGCGAGCATAAAACATACTATTTCATTGAAATATATTACAGCTAATTTAAGAAAAATATACACACATATGTATATGTGTCTAAAGTTGAAAGAGTTGTTAGATTATTTAAATTTCTTTGTGCTCAGTGAGTCATATTTCAAAATTACTAATCTTTTTAGCTTTAAATTTATCATAAATTTGTCATAACAATAAAGGGCTAAAAGATTGCTCATGTATTTTGTAGAAAACAGTTCACTAGTTCTACACCAATTTATTAAATTATTTACGCTCTCAGTGGCTAAAACATTAGAAGTAACTCTTGTGACTTCAACAATATCTTTATCACCGCTATCCAAATTTTCGCTTTGTTCATGTTCCGATAAGTACTCAAACATGTCCTCATTCCATTTTTCGATTTCAACTGCGCTGATGGAATGGTTTGAAACAATTTCTTCTAAATTCTTCTTCATTGTTTTGCACTAAGTGGGCTATAGGAATGTTGTCGTCGCTGTCGTATTGGTCCGAATACTAGTTTTTTCAATTTAGACCAAGAACTCTTTAACACTCTTTGAGGCAACTCGTCCCAAGCTTGCTTGAATAATATTATTGCATCACGTATTGAGAAGGATATTAGAAGGTTATTCAGTTTACCATTTTCAGCCATTAATTGGGTAAGTAACTTACTTCTGTAAATAAGTTTTGTTAATTTTATGTGATTTTGATCCATTGGTTGTACAGCTGCTGTCACATTTGGTAGAAGAAGGTATGCAACTATGCTCCCATCGTCGGAGCGAAGACTTTCAATTGGCATATGAGCGGAACAGTTGTCAATAAGTAAAAGTGCTTTTGGAGGTAAATTATTTTCTCTAGAAAAACGAATGACCTGGTAAACAAAACCATAAATTATTTGTCAAAATTTTTAATTATCAAAAAGGTTTAAGATAATTTTTCCTTACCTCCTTAATGAATATGTCATGGAACCAATTACTAAAGATACGGGACGTCATCCAGGCATTTTTTTGAAAAATCGTAGTGAAGAGGATTATTAAACCCTTTCATACTCCTCGGTTTTTTGGCTTTTCCAATTACCAATGGCACCAATTTATGCGAGCCATCGGAGTTTGATCCAAGTAAAATTGAAACGCGTTCTTTTTGGATTTTAAATCCGGCAGCACTTTTTCACAGGCAGACACATATGTTCTTTCGGGAAGACAATGAAAGAATAATCCGGTTTCATCCTCACTTTATATTTGTGAGTGTGTAAGACCTATCTCAGCTACTTTAGCACGGAACTTATGAATGAAAGGATTAACTGCGTCAACATCACTAGAAAGAATCTCACCACCAATTTTTAAAAATCGAATGCCACGTCGCTTTTTAAAGTTGGAAAACCATCAATCACTTGCTGGAAAATGATCATTATTATTGGGATATTCTTGTTGAAAAATCTGTTTAGCTTTTTCTTTCAGTATTGCTCCAGTCATTGTAGATTTTCTTTCACGTTGATTCAGAAACCATTCATAGAGCCGACTTTCCATTTTGGGATATTCACAACTGTGTAAAGATTTTTTCGTTGCTTACTGATAGGTGTTGGTAACTGCTTTTAATATACGAGTAGCTGATCTATTTGATTTGAGAGCTAGACGCTTTCCCTGAACGCCTTCGTCGATCTTTTCCAATATCTTTAGCTTCGTTTCTAAAGACAGAGTTTTCTTTTTAAGTTTATTTGGCATTTTATATAAAAAAACAACACTTTATATACACACTTTTCAAGTTTCACCGCGCAAATGTAACTAACCGTTTTAAGTTTCACACACTAATGAACAAAGTGCAAAGAAAATAAAAATTACATAAATATTATGGGATTCCCCTCTTTTACTATGTTAAAGCCATATAAAAACTATAGAGACAATTTTTAAGTGTTAAAAGGTAACAAAAAATAAAAACGCTCAATAATTAGAACTTTCGGTTGTAATGTATTAAAAACGTTGATTCTAATTTCCGAAGGATTCGAATTTCAGCGAGTTCTAATATACGAGCGTCTACTGTACTACAATTTTGCTTATTGACGTAACCACCAAGTGAGAAATGAGTTCCATCGCTGAATAAAATTTTGTTCGAAAAATACAAAATCAGTAGCCACGCTTGAATCACCACTTTCGTAGTAAGTTTTTACTATTTTTACGTATTCTTCCATATTCGTATGCAGCTAACCGTTAGCCAAATAATTGACACTTCAGGTGACAGATTATCAACAGCTGACAGCCTCGCCAGACCTAAATGTACAACTCAATATACCATAGACTAAATGATAGACTAAAGGTGTTCGCTGCTCACAGCCTGTATTTTTAAACGCTTTATTTTTATTTATTTTTTCTTCAAATTACTGTTAAAATTATTACTTTGTTTTGTAGGGTGTTGGGGTAATAAGAATTTTACGTTAATAAAATGCTTACTCTCTTTCACACAGTCGTTGGTTTTTGTTTTTTCTTAAATTTTCGTAAATATCCTTGAATAACTGAAAGAAAAAAAATCTATATATTATTTTTAAGATCCTCTTGGCACTGCTTAACATTTATAGACTTCCGTTTACTTACACTTTATAGGTGAAACAATAAATTTAATTTAATGGTGGAAGGAGAAGTATACCAATGTGTCGTGTTTTACACAAACCTTGAATAAAAGATACGCCATTTGTAGTGAATACTGCATTTTTAATTTATACACCCAATATAAGTATCAAAATCAAATATTTACAAATTTATTTAAATATTTTAAAAAGAGAAAAAAGTACTTTTCACTTCTTTTAGCTATACTTCCTCTCTTTTTTATTAGACTTTAACCGAATATATAACCAAACTTTAAAAGTTTATTCCCAGCATTTTTATTACTAAAGCAACAATAACAATTACAGCAAAAGCTTTTAGTACTTTGTTAAACACCCACCATTGTACGTATCTCCACCTTTTCTTTATCTCTTGTTGGTTAAGATGTAAACATAAAAACGAATGAAATCTATATATAAAATTGTGACCAGCCTATCTTATGTTCGAGTGGTCCGTGAGTTTACTTGTAAAGTTTGCTCTTTTTTCTCGTTTAATTTTTGTTTTTGTATTTATTGCATTTTATAGACCTCATACGACCTTCAATATTCTTGACTTTTATAGTTACTACACACAGCATTACTGTGATATACTTGCGTTAAGTCCTATACATATACACTTACAAATACATACAAAATATATACGTACATACATACGTGCTCATACTTACAGTGCAACAATTTAATTATCATATGGTCACCGGAGTCATTAAAGAAAGCAACAAAAGGAAAAGAGAAAAACTTATGGGGCACGATATACTACTACTACACTGTTTCCAGAGTTACTGTTTTTAAAACATTTAAAATAACCTTCAGACAGCTGTTAAAATTTCATGATATTCTATTAAAATTAGTTTGTGAGTTAGTATATAAAAAGTGACGCTGCTTTAGTTATTATCAGAACAATGGATCAAAAACAATTTCGTATTTTAATTCTACACTGCTTCTTGATGGAGAAAAAATACTGTTCAAGAGAAGCAATGACTTGAAAAGTGTTATGTGGACTCCGCTCCATCAGAAACAACAACAAAACGTTGGTTTGCTGACTTCAAACGTCGTCGTAGAGACACCGATGATGCAAAACGCAGTGAACATCCAAATGAGGAAGTAACACCAGAAAATATAAAAAATTCCACAAAATCGTTTTGAATGATCGAAAGGTGAAGTTGCATGAGTTAATTGACATCGTAAAGATATCAAAAGCATGTGTTGGCTTTATATTGCATGAATATTTGACTTTGCGAAAGCTCTGTTCGAAGTGGGTGACGCTTTTGCTCACTGTTGACCGAAAACAAGCCACTGTGAACAATGACTAAAACTACATTAATTGGACTTCGAATTTCTCCCACATCTGGCTCCCAGCGACTACTGGATGTTAGCAGATCTCAAAACAACGCCGGTAAGAAATTTCGCTCGTATGAAAATGTTATTGGTGAAACAGAGGCCTATTTTGAGCTAAAAGATAAACCGTTCTGTAAAAATGTCATTGAAATGTTAGAGCGGCGCTGGAATGATTGCATTGCTCTTATGTTGATGAATAAAGCTAATTTTGAACAAAATAAGGAAGAGCTTTCTTTGTTAGGCTTGAGACTTTGTGCCCATGCTGTCATAATATAGGGAATAATTGTAGGCAGAGTAGAGAACAATCCAGGGATGAACAGGCAAATTTTATCGCCAAGTAATAGCCGCTTAGGTCAGGCAAACATCACAATTCCTAGAATGGAGTACTCTCCCGCATTTACTAATTGTAGATGTCTAGAAGGCCTGTGATATCATCAGACGGACTGTCATATGGAAAGCAATAAGCGAAGAGAATATGAATTAGATGGATTCTTTTACAACTCAAGAATTTGGGTTAAGCGAATAATAATTCCTACTTCCTCACAAGTAAAATTTGTGGACCTGGAGAAATTAGTGCCGAGGTTTTATTTGGCCTGAGCTATTTGGTGTCTCTATGGGATACTTAAGGCTGAGAAAGAATTCGCTCGGTTTTGGGGTGTGCCTTTGGTATGAGGAATCTTATTTCACTTTCTTCCGGTGGATACAGGTGGCTATTGCCGCTCAATCAAAACCAACTCAGAACACTAACGTAGTTTAGTTGAAGAAATATTCAGGTTGATTGAGGTAGGTTCTGTGGGACTTATACCGAGACATCTGAACACGTTTTTTTTGGCTGTTTCGGCCCAGGTGATGATGGGTCTACGTTTTGGCCCCGACCAACATACTTAACACATTTAAAAGTCAACTCTGTTGTACGGAAGTGAAACTTAGCTATTACGCAGAACCTACAGGTATTCTCAGATCTCTGAAAGTTAACTGACGATTAATCGATACTAAAACGTAGAAAGTAGCGGGAAAACAGCAAAAGAATGGCACTAGGATGGAATATTCAGGATTCAAGATGCGCGGTCGACCAAAAAATACCTGGTGGTGCACGATATTCCAAGAACTGGTATAGTGCAAACTTACTTGGTAGGATGGGAAACAACAGCGGCAAATCGATTAATATAAGAGATATATGCTTTGTGGAAGCTCTATGCTCCCAGCAGGAATAATGAAAAAACAAATTTGTTGGTGATTTATTGGAGTTATTTTCGTCATCCAATTAAATTGCTATTTTTCTGAAAGAAGCTTTTTCATTATTTGTTTGTTCCTTTTTTGTTTTCATTACTCCTGGGAGCTTATGGCTTTCCACAAAGCATCCATTGCCTTGTTTTAGTTTCATTAATCAATTGATTTTTCAAACGAAGTAGATGATTAGTCTACTGTAGCTCGCCTTCATGTGAGTGTGTAGTAGTGAAGATCCTGGCTAAGATGGTGGTGATCACTACTTAGCTATATTTCGGCAGTAGGTGTGGTTTTCTCTTGATCATTCGTGTGATGTTTTTATCGTAACATAGGTATGTTAAAATGTCAAGAGAATTTCTTTAGATAGATTTGTCAGTAAGTAAGTTGAAGTCTTTTAATGAAAACTCGAAAACCGTAGTTAAATTATTTTTCGTCATATCCTCTGCTGGGGATTCGAACCTGGGCTGCTTGTATTGTATACGGGCATTCTAATCACTACACCTCGCTACCTCCATTTTATTGATTTCTTAAAAACCGTTAAAATTAAATGCCTCAAAATTTAAAGTCAAACAGTGTAAAGTTGTAAGTAATATTAATGCAATATTACCGTTAAGTGGCATGAAAACAGTCATACGATGTGTCAACAGGTCATTATTTTACGGTGTCTTACTCTCTTCATAAAATATTACTCGACATATTCGTATAACTTTACCAGTTTCAATTACAACGCTATGGATTGAAATGTATTAGCCAGTATTGTAATCAACCGCTTGCTATCCTTAATACCCTACAGCAGCATAGATGATTAGGATATTAGGTCAGTTAAAATCAGCACTTGACACAAATGTAGAACGTGCATCTCTATTTGTTTGTTTGTGTATGCATGAGAAACTAATAACCAGTGTGCAGTATTTAGGATTTGTTTATACTCAGCTAAGGGTTTTATTGTCACCAGACCGAATTTTTGGCACAAACTAACCTATAGTTCAAAGTATAAAAGTGTAGACATTATTTATCATTATGCGGAATTTTTTGCTCGATTAACATTTCATTGCATACTTAAGGGTAGATTATGGATGAAAACTAAAAGCGGTGAATTTCAGTTGCCATATTGACAAATTTAAAAAGAAAGAAATTAAAATTTCTACCTACCACTTGACGAAATCTGTGTTTCCGCCGAAAAAAAATCTTTACATTTGCCCCGAAAAAAAGTTCGTTACATAAATTTTTGCGGCATAAATATATAGAATTTCGCCGCCGATTGCGTTGTTTTCTGTCTCCCAGGTTAAGTGGTAGTATATCGCAATTAGACATTGATGTGTGTAGGGTATTTTACGATCAGACTTTGAGCGACTTGTTATAAAATTTTACTACCGTAACATCAAATTGTCTTGTTATGCCTGTTGGCTTCTGTTGCTCGTTATTATCGTTGCTTGTTGCTATTGCTGTTGCTGTTGCTTCTTGCTGTTGTTACCTCGTATTTCATTATTCCATTAAAATTAATATTGTTTACGTGGCAGTTTTGTATGCTATTGTTGTTATTGCAGGACATGCAATTCTATATAAATACTAATGGACTTTTTCAACTTTAAACATACACATCAACATGCAACAGAGCTTAATTCAAGTCAAGTCTCTTTCCTCGTCTGGCCAACCCATCGGTTAATTGTTTTAAAATTTTTCCCTCTTTTCCGAGTGAAGGAAGTATTCTAAATTTGTCCTGAGTACATCAGTTATATTTAAATGAATGCTAAATATGAAATACAATTTTATGACAATTCAATTATTTAATTAATTGCTGAAGGGGAGAAAATATATTTCAAGTTACATGGTGGAAGCAATTAAATGTGTGTGTTCTGGAAATTGTTACAATTATTTTTAAAGAAAGATTGCATACATTTTACACAACGTTGGTGTTTAAATAATGTCGAATTTTGTGACAACAAAGTATCACTCGAGAAAATTTTTGCTTTTCTTCAGGTCAGAAAAGCTGATACGCACCATTTATTTACCCACGCTTAACATAAATATGCTTCAATCAGAGTGTGAGAAATTATATGCGGTTCAGAAGTAATGATTTTGACACGGAAGACAAACCCTTTAAAGTCGGCCAAAAAAGTTCGAAGATTCCATAATTACTACAGATAAAGAATGGATTTTTAACGACAACCCGACAAAGAAAAATAATATGTCAAGCCCGTCTTACAGTCCACACTTTGCACCATAAGACCTTTTTTTCCGATCGATGCTGAATGCTCTCATTGGAATACGCTTTTTTTAATTTCTTGGTATTCTTGTATGCTTGGCTTTCATCCAGGAAATAGACCAAACTAGTAGCGGTGAGACTAAAGGCCCTGTAACGCTGGCATGTTTTTCCCCCGGGGCACTTCTATATCCTATCTGAGGAACACCGTGTTCTGTGTAATACTGACTATGTCTCATATGGACTAGTACTCTATAGTGGATTTCACAACGTGATTCTTATTAGACGCGATTAGGCCTCTGCCTCGGTCACGGTAGGTCTTGCCACACCATGCCAGGTGACTTTAGGCCGATCAGTCTGTTATCGTTTTTGTTGAAAACGATGGAGTGGCAGATTTGAATTTAAGGAGCACTATCGACATTTGACAATGTCCGTCTCTAACTCGGCGTAGACTTCTGACATTCGGCTCGTCGTTTATCGATGGTTTAGCGGAGCTATCGACCCATGATATCAACTTAGTAGTCATGCTTATTTGTTATTCGTGCTGGTTTCAGACCTAATGTTATTCTAGACGAAGTCTCTGTGCTGATTGTCCAGACCGGTTCTTTGGAATTTGGTTACCAGCGCTGGAGCATTGCGTTTTATGTACTCGTAGTATCACAACTTGGATTCAACGAGGTTACCACTGTTTCGTGATCTATTCTGTTCTTTACATAAATGGAAAAAATCGTTCCTTTCGTAATTTTTCCTTGTTTTTCTATAATTACAATCATGAATAAATTTTCCTGTCATGGCGAAAGCTTGGTAGAAACTTAAGTATAAATCGATTGTCATACCAACTTACGTCGTTCCGCTTAACAGCCTTCGTTTAATTTATCATTCTAAGTTAATGTTAAGAAGCTACTTGCACATTGTAGGGTGAGTCATGAAAGGCATGGATTGCCTGAAGATAATGAAGCCGAATTTACACGTTTATTGTAGTACTAAAATTACTTTACCTATTCTTCTTATCTGGTCTCCTTAAAAATTAACGGCTGTATTCAAAAACAAAACAAAGAACATTTCATACCTACTAAGATGTGCTTCAAAATGATAAGGTCACCTTAATATTTGCTCAATTCATCCAAACTATAAAAAGTTCCGTATGGAAAAAAATTCTACGTTCAAATAAGTGAATAATAAGCCGGTTTTGCTCTTAGAGATGTACCGTTATATTATATTTATTTAAATTTATGTAAATAAGTGCAAAATTCAATGCGTCAAAATGATAAGGTCCTAAGGCCCCTACTTATGCAGTGTATTTTGCTGGTGCTAGGAAAATAGGTTGTGGGAAGGAGGGAGTAGTGTTTATAGACGTTTGATTTGAACTGATCCATATTGTAACTGACAGGAAAAACTCTAAGGAAAATCGTTCCACAAACGAACGGTGCGGCTAAAAAACGAATTCTCTCTATAATGCGTTGCGCGATTCATTGGACAATCAACTACAAAGGGATGTGCTCTACGGGAAAAACGAGTACTGCGTGAAAATATATAATCATGCGGAATCAAATCTTTTATTTCGTTAGAACACAGAGTTAGAGTTGGCAACACTACCGTCATTAATAAGCATCTTCGCTCTCTCCTGTACGCGGTCGAAAAGCCCCAAAATAGACTTTGAAGCACCGGCCCATACATGAGAGTTGTATTCCATCTTGGGTCGGATATAGGTCTTGTAAATATTGAGAAGGTCAGATGGATTGAAATATTTCTTGCACCGTCTTACAAGACCGAGTCATTTGAATGCTTCTTTCTCACGCTCACCGTACATCACAATGAATCTTCATGCCCAGAAAACCAAGAGCATCTGACTCCTTAATATTTACATTACCCATAGTTAGAGACGCCACCACCACGTCTGTGTGTCAGAAAACAATATTGGGTCTTACGCGCATTAAAATCGATCCGATTCGCATGACCCCACTCGGAGATTTTCGCCAAGTCACTTGTGAGTGTGTATTTCGCCTTTTCGCCCCCGATCTCCAAAAGGCTCGGCCTACAATCAAATAAATATGAATGACAAATGTTTAGTTATGCAGTTACACAACGTTACACAACGCCTAAAATTAGATAAAGTGGCAGAATAGAGCGCAGTGCATATTACTGTCGCATTTTCTTTTTAAAAGAAAATAACGAATTTAGAAAGCGATTAGTTGGTGACGCAGGCTAGAAACTAATGCCATATTATTTTCTTCGTTATAACGATATCAGGAGGATACATACATACATATTGTTGCTTTATAAATGTAACACTTTTCTCAATTATGACAAAATGTTAAATTTTTTCCTTATTATAATTTACAGTATGCCAAATCAACATTCGTACATATTTTTCAGAAAACATGTTTTTTTTAAAGCCCTCTTTTCAACAAAATAAATAATGAAAATAATCTTTTTTTATACGATTTTAGATCAAAAAAAGTTTTTTTTCTTAAACAGCGCTGCCAGACTGATGATCATTTTTTGACCAAAATATGATTTGATGATTTTTTATATCAAATGATTATTTTTTAAATTTTGTTTTTTTAGTTTGAACATAATATTTTTCTAAAAATTAATTTAAATAAAAAATCAGCAGTTTTTGAAATGAAAACATATTATGTCAATCAGCTTTTAGTTAAGTAGTAACTTAAGGAATATAATTAAAAAAACGTATTTTTAATGTTTCATACGTTAAAAATTTATAAGTATTTAATACGAAAGGGTAAAACTTATGTACATAAGTATTTATTTATTTATTTGGTCTATGGGAATTTAATTCCCTACAGACAAAAGTTATATGGAAAAGTACAAAATATACAAAATGAAGATTATTATTAATTCAAATACAATATAATTAATTTAAATACAGTATTATATTTCTTTTCAAAATTTCATTATTCTCAGAAAAATCAATTAAATCTTTAGATTGTTAAATTGTAAGCATATCTTACGAAATGAGTCATTATTGGCATAAACAGATCTGTGATATTTTATATTTATTAACTGAAAGCAGCGGAAGGCCTAACTGGAACATTAAAAATAATTTTGTTTAGAAGAAAATCGGAATCAACATCACCACGTATTTAATTGAATAAAAATGAAACACTTAGCATTATTCTCCGGCTTTTTAAAGTAGGTAACTTAATTAGAGCGCGTCTGCTTTCATATGAAGGAAGTACATATGAGTTCCATCCAAGTCCTTTCAGACAAAATAAAAGATACTGTTTCTGTACTGATTCAATAATGTTACAATAAATGTGAAAGTAAGTATTCCATATAATAGATCCGTATTTAAGGATCGGTCGAACCAAAGATGTATATGAGTACTTCGTTATATATGAATCTCAAAATTCCTTCGACCAACGCTTTATAAATCCTAATACTTTATTAACCATCATAAAAATATGATCACAGAATGATAGTTTATGGGCCAACAAAATTCCCAGATCATTTAAAGGGTCCGCCAAATAATTTTTTATTTTTGAAAATGCTATAAAAAAAAACTACTGAATATTTTTCTCAAGTTTCTTTTTTTATTTGAAAGTACAATCCTTCCGGTTAATAATGGAAAATAATTTCATTCTGCTGCCTTGGCTGGCCATGCAGTAGCCTACACCATCGGTCCAATTTTTAAGCACATTATCGATGTGTGCAGCTGTATTTCACCAATGGCTTCACGAATATTGTCCTTTAAAGCGTCAATTGTCTCTGGCTTGTTGGCGTAACACTTATCTTTGACCGCACACCACAAATAATAGTCCAACGGTGTCAAATCGCAGCTCCGAGGTGGCCAAACGATATCAGCTCTGCGGCTGATAATGCGATCTTCTAAAACAGGGCGCAAAACATTGAGCGTAGCTTCGACTGTGTGGCACGTAGCGCCGTCCTGTTGAAACCAAATGTTAATAATATCCTCCTCTTCAATTTTTGTGTACAAAAATTCGTTCAGCATGTCCCGATAATGATCGCCGTTGACTGTAACGGACACTCCTTGCTTATATATTTGGAAAAAAATGGCCCAATTATGCCTCTGGACCAATAACGATCGCCATTGACTGTAACGGCCACTCCTTGCTCATCTTCGAAGAAAAATAGCCCAATTATGCATCTGGACCAACAAAGATCGGCATTGACTGTAACGGCCACTCCTTGCTCATCTTCGAAGCAAAATGGCCCAATTATGCCTCTGGATCAAAATCCGCACCAAACAGTGACTCGTCTTGGGTGTATCGGCTTTTCAATGTATGCGTGCGGGTTTTTTGTGCCCCAAATGCGACAATTTTGCTTGTTTACATACCCGCCAAGATCAAAATGAGCTTCATCTGCAACATTACCATGATTTTCAAAGTAATGTCGCAATATTTCCCAGCGTTGTTCAAGCGTATACAGAACCATATTCGTTCAGCGGAAGGATAAAACTAATTATCTGTCAAATCAGACATGAGCTAAGTGTTACCATTCACGAAATAAGCACTAGTTGAAAAAAAAACCTTAGATGGCGGACCCTTTATAATAGAAACCATTTCTAGAGTTGTTCCTTTAAAGCGATAAGAAGTATCAAACTTTTGTGAACGATAAAAGGACATGTGTTTACATTTTTTAATATTCAAGTCGAATAAATTAATATCACACCATTGAGAAAAATATTCGAAGTCTTTTTGAAGAGAAATATTATTAAAGGAGTTAAAAAATTTTGGCGTCATCCGCATGCATAAGAACATTTGAACTGCAAATTACAGACGGTAGGTCGTTGATAAAAAATGTAAATAATGACTACCCTGCAGCACTCCAGAAGGGACATCAATAACCTTAGAAACAGCATTTTTATATTTTACTTGTTGAGTTCTGCCAGAAAGATATGAATTAAGCCAGCGAATTGAATTGTTGCTAAACCCCATGCATGAGAGTTTAAAAAGTAAAATGTCATGGATAACTTTATCAAAGGCCTTACTAAAATCAGTGCAGATAACATCAGTTTGCTTAGAATTAATAAAACCATCATTTACATTAGTTTTCAGTTATTAGTATTGTATGGTTCATAACTATTATTTAATTACTTTCAATTAAACTGCTTTAGATGAAAACAGTGTGAAAACTACACAATCAATGAATTTGTATATGAAGACACTTTGATTTTGATGTGATTTTAATGATTTTGTTTAATAAGAGCTTTTGCTTCGTGACCAAAATTATAAATAAGAATAGCTTTAGATTTTCTTTTCTCCTTTTTTCAAAATTTGTCAACAATTTTATGAGTTTTCTTATTTCCTCTGAAAACGTTGGTCGAATTTATATGAAAGCTAATATTGAAATATATTACGTTTTAAATACAAAAGTTTTGAAAAATTTAATGACATATTTGCTTTTTGTGATAAGAAAATTTATGCCATTTTCTTCTTAAAGGTTATTTTATGAAATGTTGCCTGAGTCTACGCCAGGCCCCATATTTTTTGTAAACTGCATATCTTATTTTACACAACTTTTTACACGCTTATGTTCTGGAACGTAATTATTTGCCGTGTAAAAATAGAATTGGGTGCAATTTATCCAGCATTTCTGCCGGTATCTTACCAATGGTGTCTGTAATGTTGTCTTAAAGGCTGGAATTGTGTCTGTACTAGGGAGATCGGGCGGTTATTATTCGATCGGTTTTTTTGGTTTTGTCGAATACGGTTTTTTCAAAATCTTCTTTTTGCGAAAACCGAATAAACCGGGTATATATTTTTTTGTTGAAAATATGCTCATCATTTAACTATTTGTATAAATTTAATTATTTTTTTATATATGACAACCTTGAACGTCTCACAAAGAACGTGAAAACCGAGGTAGATCGTAAAAGATATGCACTCTTGAGCAAAAATAATCTTTTCTCATCTTCTGTAAATAAAGATTGATGTTTATATATATGAAGAATGATCAACTAGGCTCGTTGAAAGCCCACAAACCCACAAACGCCGGTTCCGAACGGCAGATACCTATATTAGTTAGTGAAGTTTTTCACAGCGTAAATACACATAACCAGTGGCTAGTAATGGTGTGAGGTGATATCGTTAAAAATTGTCAGATAGTGTGGCCTGGGATTGAACCGACGAATTCTTGTTTGGAAGGTGGGTTCTTATCTAAAATACCACAGTGAAACACACACTATTAAAAACGTGGTGCATAAATTTACATACAGTGCTGCTCGAAATCTAAGCAAATTTTCTTGTCGAGGTAATAAGGACTCGTATATTACTAATAGATTTATTCAAAGTAAAATATTTAATTCTTGTTATCTTAGGCACCGAAACTATAACTATAATAACAAACCTTTAAATCCATTCTCTACCAAGTAACACAACAACAACAAAAAAGTTGGCTCTTTGAGTAGCTGCTGTTCGAAACTTAAGCAACTTTCAGTACTTTGTGTAATAAATTTTGTTTTTTATGGCCTCCGCACATCGTTTTGGCATAGTTTTTCTGAGATTGATTAAAATTATTGTTAGTATTGATGGCCACTTTAATTTTAAGCTCTCCGTCAGCTTCTGCTTTTTTTTAAACGACATGGTCCAGCTCTGCGCTTCAGGAATTAGGGACAATTTTATTTTTTATTTAAATAAAAGAACCGGTTAACTGATTATTTGAATTATGATCAATCGAAAACCGGTCTTTTAAAAAGTGCTACTTTTCGAATTATTCTAAAATTTTGAAAAAAGTCGAATAATCGATCTTCCTAGTCTGTACACGATAGTCTACTCTATTGGAGTCAAATTGCATTATCTTGGCGGTTAAAGAACTGCCTCAAAACGTATGATAAATTGCTCACCAAACTCGCACCTCAATAGTTTCATTGTGTCGCTTGCGTGTGGCATGAGGCACCATCTTGTTGAAACCAAATGTTATCCAAGTCCAAATCCTTCATTTTAGGAAAAAATCATCGCAAGAATTTTTATAGTTCTTAAAGAACTACGGTTGAATGATGTCGCCAGCCCATAAACCGCACAAAACTCTAATTTTTGAACTTGCACTGTTTTTGGCTACTCTTCTGAGCAAATTCGATAATTTTGTTTGTTGACATACCCATTGAGCCAAAAATGAGCTTCGTTGCTGAAGATATTTTTTTACTACGTAACACATTCCTCACACAGCATGAATTTTGGTTGTAAAATTTAATTTATAAGCGTTGTTCGCTTCTTAATCTATTTATATAATAAGACATCTGTTTTTTTTTTAATAATTATTTTCATTGTTCTGTAACAAATTGTTTGAATAAAAAAAATGATGATATTTGTTTTCAAAATATGATTTTTCTTTCGCCAAATGATAATTTTCTTTATAAAGGTTCTGACATCGCTGTTCTTAAAAGAAATATACTTAAAGTATTTCAATTTTTTAGAAAAATAACCAAATTGAAGTAAACAAAATTTTCGGTTTGTATGAATTTGTATATTTCAAGTTGTAAATAAGAAATGAAATAAGTATTGCCAGTTTCGATAAGAAAAACCTTAAAGTGTACTTTAGTTGAAATACTGATTTTCAATAATAATTTGAATTTGAAACTCAAAATTAAATTTTTTTTGTGAATATAGCCGTAAGGTTTTATGTCTCGATGTAATCAAACGAAATTAATTTTTATAAAAATATTTAAAACCTTTGACAAACTTTAAGATAAACTATAAAAAAATGTGAAAAACTCTTTCTCTGTATACTTTAAGGAGAAAATATTTAATTGTATCCCACAAATAGCAAAAAAAAGTTTGCAGAAGGCAGTAAAGTTTAAAAAATAGGTTTTCAAATAAAACTCCATATGCAAACACATTCATACACTTTTATAGATTTAGTCTGTTATTGTAGTACATATTTGGTTCATAACAAATTTGTAGGGCATACCTTAGGGCTACTAACGCCTTAATTTCCTGTTTATTTTTTTTCCAGTAACTATTGTAGTTTAAAAAAAATTCCTGAAGAACTACCACCACATTTCAATTTCAAAATTCAATTAATAGCACCAACAGAAAGAGTGAGAGACCTGTATTGTAATGATATTGAGCTGAATATTTGCTTTTCTCTTCGTTCTATTTTCAATCTCTGTTTGTAATTGTTTTGCCACAAATAAATTCTCGGCACTGATTTTCTCCCTCTCACTCTAATAACAATAGGTTTTCCATTATATTTGATTTCATAGTTTTTTTTTTTACAATTTCTTTTATTGTTTTATTTGCTATGTTTTTTGTTGTTTTCGCCGCTATAAACTAATAGAAAATGCCAAACTTTTCTACGAAATGCATCTAAAACAACAGTCACAACAGGAATTTTTAGGGCAGCAAGCATCAGTTAGAAGGTTAACTTGCAATCATGCCAGACTAGACGATGATACCAGCAGCTTAACGTTTCAATATCAATTTTAATTACTTTGAAATTGAATTTTTCCGCTATGGCAAACTTAGTTAAATGATGGCAAAGTGGTTTTTCCTCTCTCTCTCTCTCTCTCTCTCTCTCTGTCTGTCTGTCTCTTTCCGTCTCGCCATGTAACTCTCTTGGTAATTGTTTTATATTCGCTTTTATACCATATTAAGCCGTTTGCTGTATGCACTATGGCTTGGAGAGGTTTTTTTATTAAAAAAAGCAGTTTTGTAAAATTTTATATTTTGCGTTGTCTTCAATCCAGGAGTAGGCAGTACTTATCGTTCTCTTGGCAAAGGTCTAATAAGAGATTTAATTCTAATACCCCGGACTTCTAACTGTTGAAGCAGAATCTAGTAACTAGATGTGGCCTTGAATAGCAAAAATACTGGCAATAGGGCAGCAAAAGTTAATTTATTGCTCAGCTGACTAATTTTTGAATTTTTCGAACAAAATTTTATTCAGCGGTGAAGCTCACTTCTTACTCGGTGCTTACGTTAGTAAGCAAAATTGGCGCTTGAAGAACCACTTTGCATAAGGAAAAAGTGATTGTTTATGACATTATGATCTGAAGGTGTCATTGGACCATATTTGTTTCGAAAATGAAAGTAAAAGAACCATTACTGGCAATTCAGAGCACTATGGCCGTATGATAACCGACTTTTTTGACTTGCAATTGACCATAAACTGAATGATATGTGGTTTCAACAAGTCGGTGCCACGAGCAACACAACACGTCCGATTTTAGCTTTATTCCGTGAGTTTTAAAGACGGCAAGATCATGCGATTTGAAGCCTTTAGTCTCTTTTGTGGGACTACCATATCTATGCGGATTAAATCCCAAATTTGGCGCATTTGAAAACTAACATTCGTAAAGTCATCACTGTTTTGGCCAATATACCGCCTCCAAAAAAACGAAATAGTGCTCGAGAACTAACGTGGAAGAATCGTCTGCTGCAACCAATTCATTTAAATGATATTGTATTTCACACCTAATGGTCCCACCTTGTAATGAAAACTTTTTTATCGGAATCATAGCTTTTTGAGCATTTTATTTAACTTTACTTTTGAAAGCGAAAAATGGTTAACCCTGTATTAATACATGACCTATAGTGCATTATAACTAAGACTGCATGAACATATAGTAGAGATTATGTGGCTGTTAGTGCATGTGTAAGACCAACATATTGTTTTGAATTATCATGATGGCCAGGCCTGCTTCGTGCTCATATACGTTATATACTTATGCTAACGCTTTCCTTAAATCTAAAAGTACTTCTATTATATTTATTCTTTGTATTTTAAAAATTTAAATATTTTTCCTTTAGTGAATCATCTTTCAAACAGAAAAACTTTGCGGGTTGAAATCTAGTTGACGTGGATTTTTGCCTAAAAAATCAATTACATGCATTACTAATCGTTGTCATTAAATGTCAAGTCATAAATTGTTTTTCAACAATTTGCAACTTTTTTCTCTTATTGTTACTCTTGAACATAGCACATCTAATAAGTCAGTGAGATTTTTTTATTTTAAATTCTATATGCCATGTAAAAATCTCTCCTTTCTTACACAAAGTGATTGTTGCATTTCTAAATATGTGGTTTGTAAAACGATTTCCTTAGAAATTCTTATTTTGGAAATTGAAAACAATTCCTAAGCAAATATCCAGAAACCGAAGAAAATAAATTTTAAAGTTCATTGCAATTGTTTTGTATTGAGCGTATAACGACGAGAGTATTTGTTTTAAATTTGTCGTATTTTAGTGTATCTTGCCCTCCGGTACAAAGCCATATGATTTCGTTTAGAAATCGACCAAATTTGTTGTTGTTCTTGGGTTTTTCATTAAATTATCGTTTTAACTGCAGAAGTTCGTTTAAACCTCCTCCTCAGTATTGCACATTTCGACATACTCAGGCACCTTACTTGTTGTATTCAGTCATATGTTCACACACATACGAGGTCACTTCGAGTGGGTCTCAGCCTGACAATGTAATTGCGGTATAAACAGTAAATTCATTTTGATCTGTCAACTCAGTCGTATATTGTGAATGATGTTGTGAATATCATTATGAATTTCTTGTCCCGAAGAACATTTCTTATGTAAATATTTAATCAAATCACGAATTTCTAATTTTGACATTATAAAAAAATCACTGAAGCGCTTTTTTTGAACACCTGTTTATATAAATAAGTTGATCGATCTAAATTAAATTTAGCATGTGTTCATATGACGGAGGAAAAGTGTCTAAATCCGGATAAACCAAATTCGCATAAAACGATATACTAACTTTATACAAAAACCACTGAATCGTTCCTGAATTAACAAAAACGCATTAATTTAAATCAAAGTATTAAAGTCAAGCAAAATTGCATAAAAAAGTCCACAAACATTTTTATTCTTTAATTACGAAAATAATAAAAAACAAACAATAAAGTCTATAATATTAATTCAATAAAGAGAAAGATATAAAAAGATTTTTAATAATATTTTGTATAACACAAGCATAATACATACGTGTCTACACCGTTTTTCAATTGGTTCCATTTCACTTTGATCACTGGAGGAAACATATATGTACCATTTGGCATTTATTTATCATTTTCATCACCATAAATATTCTCATTATGATTACAACGAACGGCCAACGAGGTTTCAGCAGACTCATCCTTTTCTTCTCGTGCAAAATAATCTGCCGTTTATATAGCTTCTGATATCCAGAAAATAATTGGTTAAGCTTACGCTGAAGCTACAGTCCGGTGTCCGCCGGGAAGGTATACTACTTTGTTTTGCCTCCATTTTGGTAAACATTAGTCTCGACAGTTCATATTTGGCAGTCGTGAAGTAGAGACGTGGCAAATTTATTATGGAAAAATATTCAGTAAACCAACGTGTTTTAATCGTTAAAACAGCTCGCCCATGACAACCCCAGTTTTCATGAATAAATCATAATAAGTGACGAGGCACATTTTCATTTGCATGGTTATGTGAATAAACAAAATAGTCGGTTCTGGGTAATGAAAAACCCTCAAATTATTCATCAGTCACCTTTGCATCCATTAAAAGTGACAGTCTGGTATGCAATTTGGTCAGGAGAAGTCATTGGACCTTACTTCTTCGAAACTGAAAACGGCGTAACGGTAACTGTCAATGTGGAGCGATATCGTGAAACTTATTAACGCCACAACTGCAGGCTTTGGGCTTGACTAACATGTGGTTCAACAAGACGGTGCCACACCGCATACAGCCAGGATTACAATGGAATTACTGCGAGACCTCTTTCCACAACAAATTATTTCATGGAATGGTGATGTTGATTGGCCTCCACGGTCGCCTGATATGACTGCTCCGGACTTCGTTTTGTGGGGATATCTGAAAAGCAAGGTTTATGCAAACAAACCAGAAACGCTGGAGCAACTCAAACAAAATATTCGTGATGAAATAAATGAAATACCGCATGATATGTGTGAGAATGTAAGGAAACATGTGCTTAAAAGGGCTCGCATTTGTGAGGCTAACAGACGGACAACAGGCGGACGTTAAATAAAACATCAAAAAATATAAACAAACAAAGTAGTATATCTTCCCGGCGGACACCCTGTATTTTCGTGCCCTATGTGGATCCACATTGAAAATTAACTTTGTTAAGAACTTTACATGTTTGTTTTGAAGTAACAGGTTCAACTATTCACAAACATCAATCAATCTGTAGTTTAGTTAATAATATCGTCATCGGATAATAGCACTTCTATAAGTAGTTCTGCTTAATTATTATGGTTTAGAGAATAAAATCCCTTGCCTCCAATTTGGTGAGTCAGGGTTAAAATTTCATCCGATAACGTCGGTATTTCCTCAGTATTGTTACTACCAACACAATCTGGATATGTAGCTGTCCAGCACGCAATTAAGGGCTTGCAATCCTATTTTTGACGATGCATATGCAGCCATAATGATACAATCGATAATTGGAAACTTTCACACTTCGTTCAATTAAAAAAAACCGCATAAATTTGAATTCGTATAAAACGAGGTTTGAGTGTACAAAGCTTTTTGATGTTAATACCGCCATTACAATGTCAGGTTAAGAACATTTCTAACTATCCTCGTACATGTGATTATTTTTGTTTGAAGTGAAAGAGAGCGTATATGCGTATATAGTATGTGTGAGTAAAGTAAACACAGTTGATTTGTAGGTGTGTGTATGTGCTTTATAGTTTTTGTTGTTATCCTCTTGTAATTTTACCATATGGCGCAGATGCTATAACTGAGTACAGAAAATTAGAGATGGCGTTGCAAAGAGAAATATTTGTTCGGGAGATGTATACCTTTTAATCCCTGTTGTGGTCAATTTAAATATATATTTCACTACTACTTAAGAGAACTAGAAATGTAATACAGGACAAAGTTTTTTCAAATTAATTGTCTAATGCTGTTTGTAAAATGGCGGTAACTTTGAATCTTACTCTAAAAGTACAAAAAAACACCGTTACCGGCAATGGTCCTTAGAATAATTTATTGGATGTACACAATGATTATGCACCGATTGTATGTTATGTTTTCTTATGTATCGATTGTATGGTGGTCTGTGACTGGGTACAAAATATTTATATACAGTTGTATGCAGCTTCAGAGACAGGGCCGTGTGGCCATTACGGGTGCAATTAATACTTGTAGCACTGTTGCCATGGAGGCTTTTATTGAACTACAAATTGTAGTCCTTAAACCAGCAGCTTTATGGACCCTTAGGTTGCTGACGTGAAGCGGGCAAAACTGGGGACTATGGGATCCTGGAAGCGACCCCAGCTCTTTGCAGTGGTACACGAATAGATCTAAATTGGATAGTGGTGTGAGCGCTGGAATTTTCGGGCCCAATACCAAAGACTGGAAACCCATGGGTATGTAGCCCAGTGTTTTCTATGCCGAAATCCAGGCTATTTTCACTGATCAATTTAAAACGTGGAATTAGGGCACTACGAGAAATATATGTACATATATTCCGATAGTCAGGCTGTGTGGTAGGCAGGTAAGACACCCATCTATCAATCAAGAGTTCCGCAGTTCAATCCCAGAGCAGACTGTCTGACAATTTTCAACAACGGTATTAGCTCATTACATTCAGAAACTTCTCTAACTAGCGTCGATATTGAATTGCCGATTCCTTTCAATGAATCTAAAAATAGATTCGCGTGTGGCTCATTGATTAAGAGAAATCCCCTTTGTTCCACTTGCAAGGTCACTATCTTCGGAAAATATAGACTCTACTGGGGAAGAGGATGACGCATTGTTGGGTCCCTGGATACAGAGGGATTATGGGAACAAGATTGCCGATTAACTGCAAGGCGCGGCTCTACCACTAGATTTGTGCACTAAAACTGACTGTTTTATACTCGTACATTGGTCCACCTCTTGGTGATTGAAAGCATGAACTGCGCTCTTGTTTTAGGCACAATGCCCGCATCTGAGGCTGTCCAAGCGACTAGTGAGACTCTTTTCTTATGATAGGGAGCTACGCCGAATGAGCAAGGGGGTTATGAGGAAGCTTATTGGGTTTCTGGTAGACCACTACCATCTAAAGCATCACCTCTTCAGCCTTAATGTGGAGCCTGCACGGAGTGCCGTCTGAGCTAATTTTCTATGAATGGGTTGCTAGGGAAATATTCGTGGGTTACCCATGAGGGATATGGTTGTTTTTATACGGAAGATATTCTTCTGGAGACTGTTTAGACTTTGAGGAGAACTGATGGGCTTTTAAAGCGACTGGTTTTTAAATCCTAAAGTAGACAAACTTGAATGGAGCCGATTTGAAATCTAATAGTTAAAGCATGCTTGGTCAACTGATAGCTTTGTGCCTTTTGGGAATGCAGAGAATTTTATTGCATAAGAAATAGATCAAACCCTTTAATATTAAGTAATCAATACCTTAGTGTCTCTGTAGAGCATTTTGTGGCAATAAAATTAAAAAAAAAATGTAGTGACTTGTTTTCAATATGTCTCTGCCCTTAGTTTCACGTGAGTAAACTTTTAAGGAAACATTTTAAATAGACCAAATCGATACTTTTTGAAAATTGAGCAAAAACATAAAAAATGTTAATTTTTCAATCCTTTACATTTTTAAAAGGTAACTGGTTACTTAAATGCCTCTTTAGTAATTAGTAAAGCAATTGACCACTTAGAACTAGATATGTAACTGGTTCTTCTGCCAGCTAAGATGAACTACGTTGTGTGCCATTCTCCCCAGGACTGCGTGGAGGTTGATTTTGTTTGGCGTATTTGTATACATAAGTGTGTGTAGGCGAACAAATAGGCCAACGAAACCGAAATGTTTAGCTTGCCAAAGGGCAGAGGCAGATGCAGAGAATTTTATTTTGTTAGTCGTATGTAGGTATGCTGAAACTGCATTTCTATCGTTGTTGTTTATGTTTGCAGGTTACTGATTAATGGCAAAGCTTTTTATTTCTGTTTTGGTTCTCTACTGCATATATTTTCATGGCAAATTGGGTTAAATTCATATCCTCTTTTCAAACTTTCCAAATATCCAAAAAGCGAGGCAAGAAGTGAGCGAGTTCACAAATTTGCCATTTACAATTTTTTGTCACCTTTTTCAGTCACTGTCGCTTATGCTGCTTAAGCATATTTTATTTTTATACACTCGATATATTGTATTACCAGAGGGCCTAATTTCTTTGGGATGTTATTTGTTGTTTTATTGGCTATAAAAATTATTGAATTGTAAATATTTGTTTCGCATTTTTGTTTTGCCATAAAAATTTCGTTTTATTGTTTACGACCTTTGCGAGAGAGTGAAACATGTGTTGAATAATAAACAATTTGTTGGCATACGGGTTAGTCATTTTGTTGTTGTTGTTACCATTGTCTACCAATTGCTTGTTGGTTTTATTTGGGTATTGGAATGCAGCATTTATCGTTATGATTATTATAGCATCACCACCACTACTACAACCTCAATAATCAGCTTAAGCTTTAATGTTCTCATTATGATCCTAAAACTAGGCTACATTTTCTTTTGTAGAGTTATTCACATATGTTTTCAAACACTCAGTTTAATATTCTGTTTTCTTTACAGTTTATTAAAAGTAGACTATAAAATTGAATGGTAATTTTAAATAGACTTTGGTTTTTTTCTTTGAAATTTCTTTAAGGAATATTTAAACTCTGGAAGTCTATTCAAAAAAATATGACTCAAACTGTTTTAAATGTTAATAAAAACTTAACTGAGCAATCGGCATTAAGCAAACATAAGCCCACAATAAATCATTAAAAAATTTAAATTAAATTAAAGAGCATTTTTACTTGCTTTATTTACAGCACAATGTGTATTAAATACTGTATACTATATTCGCCAAGCACTGTTCAGTCTTTTACAAAACTAGCATATGAATCAAAACAAATCCTTTAGTTCATAAATGAGCACATTATTCAACAAAATCCAGTAAAATAATCCCATTGTCTTATCTGAGCGACATTGTCACTATGATATTTTTGCCGATGAACCACTGTCAAGTCGATATTTGCACAAAATTATTGTAAATGAAAAATTTCACTAATGGAATTATGCATGACAACTTCATTGCAATGTCGTCATAATAATGAGCGTTAAAATTTAACGACATTGTCTGTTATAAGTCGATTACATGCTGAACAATGCAGGATTTTGTCTGCTATATCTCGCCGTTAACGAATAAACGATGATATTGTCACTTAGGACTCACTAATACACGGAGGCCTGCAAGACAAAATCAACTTTTGTCATCTATGAAAAAATTAAACAATTATTTTAAAAAGTCATGGATAAAACCAAATAAAATTAATTCTCAGTCATCGATAATACACCATTGTCAGTTTTTGCCATGATAATTGACTATGACTTTCGCCACTGGGATACAAACTAACGTGTACACTATTTTTTAGAAATGAATGAATCATTTGTCAATTTGAATATACAGTCAGCGTCAAAATAAGTGTACATCCTTGTTCTCTAGAATTTAGTTTGGATTTAATTCTTTAAACGCGATGAATTAATTTTTTTTTTTTTTTTTGTAAACTGTGGTTAATGCATTTAATAAGTCGCAAAACTTTGTACGCGTCAAAAAAATTTTAGAAGGAAAAAACTATGCGACAAAAGCGAATTATGTATAAGTACCTTAGAAGTATTACTATTTTCTAAAGGTGTTATCGAGTAAACAAGAATCTGTCTTTGAAATATTCGAAACACCTCTAATCTAATCTTGAGTTAGTGATAAAAAACCGGTTTTTCGTGCCTTTATGCACACATAAGCTAATAATATAGGTAAATATTTAGCGATTTTAAAATTTTTAGCAGATATTGGAAGAAGAAAAACATACCTTTTAAATGGTATATACAAGGTGTCCGTCGGGAAGGCATACTACTTTGTTTTGCCGCCATTGTGGTAAACATTAGTCTTGACAGTTCATATTTGGCAGTCGTGAAGTAGTGATTTATTATGGAAAAATATTTAGTAAATCCACGTATTTTAATCGTTAAAACATTTTATCAAAATCAATCATTGATTTTCATGAATAAATCATAATGAATGACGGAGCACATTTTCATTTGAATGGTTATGTGAATAAACAGAATAGTCGGTTCTGGGCAATTCAGCTTATTTATCAGTCACCTTTGCATCCATTAAAATTGACAGTCTGGTGTGCAATTTTTTCAGGAGGAGTCATTGGACCTTACTTCTTTGAAACTGAAAAGCGTTACTGTCAATGGGGAGCGATATCGTGATATGATTGAAAACTTTTTAACGCCACAACTGCATGTGATGTTGATTGGCCTCCACGGTCGCCTGATTTGACTGCTCCGGACTTCTTTTTGTGGGGATATCTGAAAAGCAAGGTTTATGCAAACAAATCGGAAACATTGGAGCAAATCAAACAAAATATTCGTGATGAAGTTAATGAAATACCGCCTGATATGTGTGAGAATGTAAGGAAAAATGTGCTCAAAAGGCCTCGCATTTGTGAGGCTAACAGAGGCGGGCATTTATCTGATATTGTATTCCGTACATAATTGCGGACATTAAATAAAACATGTATCACTATAAGATCCATTCTCTTTCATATGATCAAAAATTGTAAACAAACAAAGTATTAAGTTAACTTGATTAATCTATGTGTATTGCTCAATCAAACTCGCTTTTCATCCAATTTATTCAAAATTTTTCAAGTTTTGAAATGTTTTTAGACTCTATATCATATACGGACCATTTTTCTGACGCTGACTTTATGTTGCTAAATTTCCTTACTTGTTGTTACAGTTTAGTTTATTTTTTATAGTGCCATGCACTTTTATATAATTTTAATGTTTACCATTAAATATTTTTTTTCTTTCCAGGTATGTGCGTTTATTAAATTTGTTTATAAAAAACCTTCTTAATCCTTTAATTAAATATTTGGTAAGTTTGTTTTAAAATATAAAGTTAAATAGAAAGTATGTATACCTAAATGAAAATGAAATGTGTTATTTAAAACCACAGGGAAGACACACTCTCGTACGCCACCTGTGGTGTTGCTAACGAGTTTCTCCTCTTTTGTAAAGTTTTGGCTTCACTTGTATATTCAAGAATTTATTTTAAGGTCATACAAAACGAAATCCAAATAAATTTGTTTTAAGCCAATGATTTTTTCTGTTTTAATGCCAAAATATTTAAAAAAAAAATTGAAAAATTTAATTTTTATTTTTATTTTTTTATTTATTTACTTTTTTCCTGTTCAAAGTAAAATCTGGAACAGTTTACTTATTTACACCATTAGGGCACTTTTGTTCTCTTTTTTCACAGCACTTTATACACTCATGTAGTAGCTAGTAGTCGCCTTTCAAGTATTACTTGTATGTTTCCACTTATTTAGTTGTTGTTGTTGTATTTCAATGGTGTATTTTATATATTGGTGTAAAATAATACAACAATGACAACTACAACAACTAAAAACTAAACAAGTGTTTATATAACACTTATTCAAGTATTGTTTTCTACTTGGAATATGTACATGCACATACACACACACACACACACAGTACGTTTTTTCTTCTTTAATATTTGTATTATTTTCCATACTCTTGCTCGCTCACTCTGTTTCTCTTTTTAATATGTTATTTAATCCTTTAACGATTACTATACGCAAACATACTCGTTTACTTACTTGTGTTTTTGTTACCCATTCATACAACAAGTACAAGTACAATAAATACTCTCAAGTACGTACTTTAGTACAACAATCAAGTACGTACGCAACAACAACAATAATAAAAGGAAATATTGTCACAAAATACATTTCTTCCCTCCTTTTTTTTTTCTAATAAATATAAAACTAAAATAAAATGTTAGAGAGAACGAGAGAGTCTGTAAAGAGGCTATTGAATGTTAGTGGTGTTAAAAGGCATTGTTTTTTGGCTTAGTTCTCTGATTGTTTTGATTTCCTTTTTTTCATGTTTCCTTTCCTTTTTAGTTGTGAAACAGAAGACCTCTTAAAATTTTAAGAAATAAAAATGTTTTCGTAGAAGAAAGAAAAAATTACAATGAGAACATTCATTAGGAAATGAGGTAAAATATAAAAAATGAAATCTCGTATAGGATAACTTTCTTTGCCAACTGGGTGCCATATTGGAATAATCGGTAGTAAAAGCTTTGGCAATTTTCGGTGAAGATACAGATATTTTCTTTGTATTACAAGTACGCCATGTACATACATATGTATACTCTTATTAATCGGTTCCTAAAAAAAAAAATCGAATTTTTTTTTTTCAATATATACAGTTGCTCACAAAAGTAAACTTTTTTTTTTCAAATTTTTTAATTACATTTAATAAAGCACTAATTAAGCAATAAAACATATTTCTTATTTCTTATAAAATACAAATTATTGTTGCTTGCATATCCTTTTTGATTTTTCAGAGCCTGTAGTCAACTTGGAACGGATTCCATTTTTCTTCAAATGTGATATTTATTGTTCTTAATTGGTACACGAACGATTTTGCATTGCATACTCAATATTATTTAGTTCGGGACTTTGTGGAGGCGTTCTTAAGATCTATGGGAAGTTGAACAACAGCCAATTTTTCGCCATCAGTAAAGTATGCTTTGCTTCATTGGCCCAATAATATTTGAAATTATTATGAATACCCAATATGCGTGCACTTTCCTTTACATTATTCTTCAAAATTTGAAGATAAATATTTTTTTCCATTGTACCTTCTATAAAATGAAGATTTCCAACTACTACAGTGGCCGTATAAGCTCATTCCATCACTGCTCCATGCTTAACCGTTTGTTAAGTGTTTTTAAGGCAAAATTGTCCATTATGGTTGCGCCATACATATCGTCTACTCGAGCCTAAAAAGTTCAATTACCTTTGAACTACAAAATTATTAAATTATAGTACTGCAACACGCAAAATATAAGGTTTTCCGCCGATATTAAGTTTAATTTCTTTTAACAAACATGTGTTCAGTCGGGTCATCGAAGTGAAAACAGCGCAGCCGTGTAGTGTTATAGAAGACCCGAATTTGTCATTAGTTCGACGTTCTCAAGAATTTTGTGGAAGGATTTGGCTTTCAACACTAGAAAAACCTGCCGGGGTTATTTGACTTATTTGCATACTTGACTGCCAATATATTTTTTATTTTTGGTTTTTTGAATTGGTATATCGTGACTTACTTTCTTCCTTAAAAGATGGATATTGGTTGTTTGACCCATTTGTATACATATTTGGCCGCCAATATTTCTTTTATAAGTTACATTTCCAAAATTTTTTTTCCTGACAAAAATCATCAAAAAAATACAGTAAATTGTCATATACGGCAGCTGTGTTTATGAAACAGTTCATTGGGTAAATAAAGGGCAACAAAAAACTGTTTTAATTTGGTCCTTTTTGGTGCATTATATTTGATTTGACCAGTTTGGTTGATTTCGAGTTCAAAGTATGAAGTGCACAATCAACATTACGCGTTTTTCTCTGTAGTTTCCAACATTTGACAGTTCTTGTTCTGTCGTCATGTGGTCTTCGTAGAGTGTGAACAATAAAGTGCCTTTTGAGATCTCCATGTGAATTGGACTTTGGTTCGATTGTCTTCTTTGAAGACACCGATTCATGAACATGTCACATTAACCTCTTCCAACTCGTTATTAAGTATCCTGAATTTAGTGCTGTAGGGGTGTTAAGCCCTAGCCCCGCCCTTGCAACTTCACTCTCTAGAGATTTAGGTTTTCAAATGTACTATGACTAAGAGTCAAATTCCAAACTAAGTGTTGATTTTGTCCTCATCTTATGTCCATGCTGATTATTGTAGCACTACGAACGATAAAATGATAAAATGAGTGTACTATCATGACCCCTATTCACCTTTAAATTTTTGCGATTTTCTAGTTTTAGGCCCTAACGCATAAATTCAAGCAGGCTGACAATTCAAATCAATTTTGTCTTGAAAGATGAACTTCTTGTATGTTTTTGAATCAAATAAGCAACTTTCGATTGTGATTGTTTTAGACCAGCGTTTCTCTAAATTTTTATTTAAAATTGAGTATTTCGTTTGTCACAAAAAATAATTTCAAGTTCCTAAATCTGAAAAGTGTGCTGAATTTGAATGGTGAATCCTACTTGGTGAGAGAAGAAGTACTCCTTTTGGAGTAACTACAGCATTCCACAGGAATCTCATCCTCCCTCCTAAACTTCCTCGCCTGTTTCATACCAAAGATACTCTTCCAAAACCGAGCGGATTCCCCGCTAGCCCGGGAGTCATTCCTCACACGGCGAGTCTCACAAGGACACCAAAAATGACAGGCTTAATAAAAAATCAGTCCTTTCTTTCCCATCGATAAATGGGCCTCATAATCAGATACCCAACATTCAGTAACCCTATAATGAACGGCGAGTTCATTAAGAATTGTCATGCAGTTCATCGAACTTTCCTCACAAGATGCCACAGCACCTGAGGCTACCTGACTCAACCCTTCGATTTCCTCCTCAGACATTCTAACAACAACTTTTACCCAAACAAACAATTTAATATCAATTAAATTTGATTGTTCTATTAAAAAAATCTATTAAAGTCAATTCAATATTGTTCAACGAAAACTGCTAAAAAAATTCATGCCACTCAGTAGCAAACGTGTAAAAGATATTGTATTTTCACTGATAACATCTTATTGCAAATGTAGTTTAGTAGATATGAGCGATGTAAAATGGCTTTACAATACTCATCGTTTGAAGTTTCCAACAAATAAACCAAAGTTAGCTCTGCCTGCGTCTATTCTCTGAATTTGACCAAAAAAATCCACCGACTTTCACCGGTCAATGAACAAACCTATCAATTTGTTAAAAAGACTTTTGCTTAAAAATAAAAAAAATAAAATAAAAAATACCTAAAAAAGAGATACACCACATCAGCGCCTTTAAACTGTAATATGTCACCCTGGAAATGCTGTACTTATTTGTGTATTTGGCAGCATTGCCAATTCGATCATCTTTGTGTGTTACATTTGAAATTAACGGAAATAATTCGAATGTAGGAAGAACAGGAACATTCGAAAGTTATTTAAATTATATATAAAAGCGGAGTCTTTTGCATTAGACAGTATAGTTATCGTTTTGCAGTCATAAAGTAAAGTCGTGTTTAGGCGTAAATAAAAGTGTTGTATAAGCGAATATTAAGTGCAAGATAAATTAGTCGCTGTATTAAGATAAAGTGTCTAAAATAAAAGTGAGCAAATAAACTGTAAAACAACAACAACGTGGTGTTTATTTGATTTTGACGCAATTAAAAAGAACTCAAACGTTTTAAAAAGGTTACAACGTAACAATATGTTTGTATATCAAAAAAATTAACCGAAAATGTTTAGATGACATACGCAAATGCATAAAAGACCAATCATTATGGATTTCATTTGCACTGATGCCAAAGGGTGTGAAGATAGCTTCGTAAGTTAAATTCTTTTTTTAACATTTTAGTAATTTTAACAGTCACTGTTATTTAACATGAAAAAGTGTGAAGTTAGCTTCGTAAGTTATATTCTTTTTTCAATAACAGTAGAAATAAAAGAATTTAACTTTGCAAAAAAGAATTTAACTTTACGAAGCCACATTTTTTTAGGTGTTATATTTTAATTTGAAAGATAATTAAAAAACATTAAAATCTAAAAAAAGTAATGCGTATGAAGAAATTCTAAAATATTTACTAAAGAAAATGCAAAATATTTATTGTTATTGTACAAATTGGAGTTTTATAAAAGCATACAGTAATATAAAATAAATTTAAAAAAATCAGGTAAAAGATAAAATTCTGGGGGAATCGGACCTATTTGGGTGGAAAGGTATTCCATCAAGGAATTCACGAGTTTTTACCCCATGACCCAAAAGTCCTTGTGGACCGAGATATACCCCGTTGAAAGAGGCCATATTTGGCCATAGACACATTAACTATTCGAAAAATCGGGTAAAAGATAAAATTCTGGGGGAATCGGACCTATTTGGGTGGAAAGGTATTCCATCAAGGAATTCAAGAGTTTTTACCCCATGACCCAAAAGTCCTTGTGGACCGAGATATAGCCCGTTGAAAAAGGCCATATTTCGCCATAGACACATTAACTATTCGAAAAATCGGGTAAAAGATAAAATTCTGGGGGAATCGGACTTATTTGGGTGGAAAGGTATTCCATCAAGGAATTCACGAGTTTTTACCCCATGACCCAAAAGTCCTTGTGGACCGAGATATACCCCGTTGAAAGAGGCCATATTTGGCCATAGACACATTAACTATTCGAAAAATCGGGTAAAAGATAAAATTCTGGGGAAATCGGACCTATTTGGGTGGAAAGGTATTCCATCAAGGAATTCAAGAGTTTTTACCCCATGACCCAAAAGTCCTTGTGGACCGAGATATAGCCCGTTGAAAAAGGCCATATTTCGCCATAGACATATTAACTATTCGAAAAATCGGGAAAAAGATAAAATTCTGGGGGAATCGGACCTATTTGGGTGGAAAGGTATTCCATCAAGGAATTCAAGAGTTTTTACCCCATGACCCAAAAGTCCTTGTGGACCGAGATATACCCCGTTGAAAAACGCCATATTTGGCCATAGACACATTAACTATTCGAAAAATCGGGTAAAAGATAAAATTCTGGGAGAATCGGACCTATTTGGGTGGAAAGGTATTCCATCAAGGAATTCAAGAGTTTTTACCCCATGACCCAAAAGTCCTTGTGGACCGAGATATAGCCCGTTGAAAAAGGCCATATTTCGCCATAGACACATTAACTATTCGAAAAATCGGGTAAAAGATAAAATTCTGGGGGAATCGGACCTATTTGGGTGGAAAGGTATTCCATCAAGGAATTCACGAGTTTTTACCGCATGATCCAAAAGTCCTTGTGGACCGAGATATAGCCCGTTGAAAAAGACCATATTTGGCCATAGACACATTAACTATTCGAAAAATCGGGTAAAAGATAAAATTCTGGGGGAATAGGACCTATTTGGGTGGAAAGGTATTCCATCAAGGAATTCACGAGTTTTTACCCCATGACCCAAAAGTCCCTGTGGACCGAGATATAGCCCGTTGAAAAAGGCCATATTTGGCCATAGACACATTAACTATTCGAAAAATCTTGTAAAAGGTAAAATTCTGGGGGAATCGGACCTATTTGGGTGGAAAGGTATTCCATCAAGGAATTCACGAGTTTTTACCCCATGACCCAAAAGTCCTTGTGGACCGAGATATAGCCCGTTGAAAAAGGCCATATTTGGCCATAGACACATAAGATATTAGAAAAATCGGGTAAAAGATAAAATTCTGGGGGAATCGGACCTATTTGGGTGGAAAGGTATTCCATCAAGGAATTCAAGGGTTTTTACCCCATGACCCAAAAGTCCTTGTGGACCAAGATATAGCCCGTTGAAAAAGGCCATATTTGGCCATAGACACATAAGATATTAGAAAAATCGGGTAAAAGATAAAATTCTGGGGGAATTGGACCTATTTGGTTGGAAAGGTATTCCATTAAGGAATTCAAGAGTTTTTACCCCATGACCCAAAAGTCCTTGCGGACCAAGATATAGCCCGTTGAAAAAGGCCATATTTGGCCATAGACACATTAACTATTCGAAAAATCGGGTAAAAGATAAAATTCTGGGGGAATCGGACCTATTTGGGTGGAAAGGTATTCCATCAAGGAATTCACGAGTTTGTACCCCATGACCCAAAAGTCCTTGTGGACCGAGATATAGCCCGTTGAAAAAGGCCATATTTGGCCATAGACACATTAACTATTTGAAAAATCGGGTAGAAGATAAAATTCTGGGGGAACCGGACCTATTTGGGTGGAAAGGTATTCCATCAAGGAATTCAAGAGTTTTTACCACATGACCCAAAAGTCCTTGTGGACCGAGATATAGCCCGTTGAAAAAGGCCATATTTGGCCATAGACACATAAGATATTAGAAAAATCGGGTAAAAGATAAAATTCTGGGGGAATCGGACCTATTTGGGTGGAAAGGTATTCCATCAAGGAATTCAAGAGTTTTTACCCCATGACCCAAAAGTCCTTGTGGACCGAGATATAGCCCGTTGAAAAAGGCCATATTTGGCCATAGACACATAAGATATTAGAAAAATCGGGTAAAAGATAAAATTCTGGGGGAATCGGACCTATTTGGGTGGAAAGGTATTCCATCAAGGAATTCAAGAGTTTTTACCCCATGACCCAAAAGTCCTTGTGGACCGAGATATAGCCCGTTGAAAAAGGCCATATTTCGCCATAGACACATTAACTATTCGAAAAATCGGGTAAAAGATAAAATTCTGGGGGAATCGGACTTATTTGGGTGGAAAGGTATTCCATCAAGGAATTCACGAGTTTTTACCCCATGACCCAAAAGTCCTTGTGGACCGAGATATACCCCGTTGAAAAAGGCCATATTTGGCCATAGACACATTAACTATTCGAAAAATCGGGTAAAAGATAAAATTCTGGGGGAATCGGACCTATTTGGGTGGAAAGGTATTCCATCAAGGAATTCAAGAGTTTTTACCCCATGACCCAAAAGTCCTTGTGGACCGAGATATAGCCCGTTGAAAAAGGCCATATTTCGCCATAGACATATTAACTATTCGAAAAATCGGGTAAAAGATAAAATTCTGGGGGAATCGGACCTATTTGGGTGGAAAGGTATTCCATCAAGGAATTCACGAGTTTTTACCCCATGACCCAAAAGTCCTTGTGGACCGAGATATACCCCGTTGAAAAACGCCATATTTGGCCATAGACACATTAACTATTCGAAAAATCGGGTAAAAGATAAAATTCTGGGGGAATCGGACCTATTTGGGTGGAAAGGTATTCCATCAAGGAATTCAAGAGTTTTTACCCCATGACCCAAAAGTCCTTGTGGACCGAGATATAGCCCGTTGAAAAAGGCCATATTTGGCCATAGACACATTAACTATTCGAAAAATCGGGTAAAAGATAAAATTCTGGGGGAATCGGACTTATTTGGGTGGAAAGGTATTCCTTCAAGGAATTCAAGAGTTTTTACCCCATGACCCAAAAGTCCTTGTGGACCGAGACATAGCCCGTTGAAAAAGGCCATATTTGGCCATAGACACATAAGATATTAGAAAAATCGGGTAAAAGATAAAATTCTGGTGGAATCGGACCTATTTGGGTGGAAAGGTATTCCATCAAGGAATTCAAGAGTTTTTACCCCATGACCCAAAAGTCCTTGTGGACCGAGATATAGCACGTTGAAAAAGGCCATATTTGGCCATAGACACATTAACTATTCGAAAAATCGGGTAAAAGATAAAATTCTGGGGGAATCGGACCTATTTGGGTGGAAAGGTATTCCATCAAGGAATTCAAGAGCTTTTACCCCATGACCCAAAAGTCCTTGTGGACCGAGATATAGCCCGTTGAAAAAGGCCATATTTGGCCATAGACACATAAGATATTAGAAAAATCGGGTAAAAGATAAAATTCTGGGGGAATCGGACCTATTTGGGTGGAAAGGTATTCCATCAAGGTATTCAAGAGTTTTTACCCCATGACCCAAAAGTCCTTGTGGATCGAGATATAGCCCGTTGAAAAAGGCCATATTTGGCCATAGACACATAAGATATTAGAAAAATCGGGTAAAAGATAAAATTCTGGGGGAATTGGACCTATTTGGTTGGAAAGGTATTCCATCAAGGAATTCAAGAGTTTTTACCCCATGACCCAAAAGTCCTTGCGGACCAAGATATAGCCCGTTGAAAAAGGCCATATTTGGCCATAGACACATTAACTATTCGAAAAATCGGGTAAAAGATAAAATTCTGGGGGAATCGGACCTATTTGGGTGGAAAGGTATTCCATCAAGGAATTCACGAGTTTTTACCCCATGACCCAAAAGTCCTTGTGGACCGAGATATACCCCGTTGAAAAACGCCATATTTGGCCATAGACACATTAACTATTCGAAAAATCGGGTAAAAGATAAAATTCTGGGGGAATCGGACCTATTTGGGTGGAAAGGTATTCCATCAAGGAATTCAAGAGTTTTTACCCCATGACCCAAAAGTCCTTGTGGACCGAGATATAGCCCGTTGAAAAAGGGCATATTTGGCCATAGACACATAAGATATTAGAAAAATCGGGTAAAAGATAAAATTCTGGGGGAATCGGACCTATTTGGGTGGAAATTTATTCCATCAGGGAATTCAAGAGTTTTTACCCCATGACCCAAAAGTCCTTGTGGACCGAGATATAGCCCGTTGAAAAAGGCCATATTTGGCCATTGACACATAAGATATTCGAAAAATCGGGTAAAAGATAAAATTCTGGGGGAATCGGACCTATTTGGGTGGAAAGCTATTCCATCAAGGAATTCAAGAGTTTTTACCCCATGACCCAAAAGTCCTTGTGGACCGAGATATAGCCCGTTGAAAAAGGCCATATTTGGCCATAGACACATAAGATATTAGAAAAATCGGGTAAAAGATAAAATTCTGGGGGAATCGGACCTATTTGGGTGGAAAGGTATTCCATCAAGGAATTCAAGGGTTTTTACCCCATGACTCAAAAGTCCTTGTGGACCGAGATATAGCCCGTTGAAAAAGGCCATATTTGGCCATAGACACATTAACTATTCGAAAAATCGGGTAAAAGATAAAATTCTGGGGGAATCGGACCTATTTGGGTGGAAAGGTATTCCATCAAGGAATTCAGGAGTTTTTACCCCATGACCCAAAAGTCCTTGTGGACCGAGATATAGCCCGTTGAAAAAGGCCATATTTGGCCATAGACACATAAGATATTAGAAAAATCGGGTAAGAGATAAAATTCTGGTGGAATCGGACCTATTTGGGTGGAAAGGTATTCCATCAAGGAATTCAAGAGTTTTTACCCCATGACCCAAAAGTCCTTGTGGACCAAGATATAGCACGTTGAAAAAGGCCATATTTGGCCATAGACACATTAACTATTCGAAAAATCGGGTAAAAGATAAAATTCTGGGGGAATCGGACCTATTTGGGTGGAAAGGTATTCCATCAAGGAATTCAAGAGCTTTTACCCCATGACCCAAAAGTCCTTGTGGACCGAGATATAGCCCGTTGAAAAAGGCCATATTTGGCCATAGACACATTAACTATTCGAAAAATCGGGTAAAATATAAAATTCTGGGGGAATCGGACCTATTTGGGTGAGAAGGTATTCCATCAAGGAATTCAAGAGTTTTTACCCCATGACCCAAAAGTCCTTGTGGACCGAGATATAGCCCGTTGAAAAAGGCCATATTTGGCTATAGACACATAAGATATTAGAAAAATCGGGTAGAAGATAAAATTCTGGGGGAATCGGACCTATTTGGGTGGAAAGGTATTCCATCAAGGAATTCAGGAGTTTTTACCCCATGACCCAAAAGTCCTTGTGGACCGAGATATAGCCCGTTGAAAAAGGCCATATTTTTACCCGATTTTTCTAATATCTTATGTGTCTATGGCCAAATATGGCCTTTTTCAACGGGGTATATCTCGGTCCACAAGGACTTTTGGGTCATGGGGTAAAAACTCGTGAATTCCTTGATGGAATACCTTTCCACCCAAATAGGTCCGATTCCCCCAGAATTTTATCTTTTACCCGATTTTTCGAATAGTTAATGTGTCTATGGCGAAATATGGCCTTTTTCAACGGGCTATATCTCGGTCCACAAGGACTTTTGGGTCATGGGGTAAAAACTCTTGAATTCCTTGATGGAATACCTTTCCACCCAAATAGGTCCGATTTCCCCAGAATTTTATCTTTTACCCGATTTTTCGAATAGTTAATGTGTCTATGGCCAAATATGGCCTCTTTCAACGGGGTATATCTCGGTCCACAAGGACTTTTGGGTCATGGGGTAAAAACTCGTGAATTCCTTGATGGAATACCTTTCCACCCAAATAGGTCCGATTCCCCCAGAATTTTATCTTTTACCCGATTTTTCGAATAGTTAATGTGTCTATGGCGAAATATGGCCTTTTTCAACGGGCTATATCTCGGTCCACAAGGACTTTTGGGTCATGGGGTAAAAACTCTTGAATTCCTTGATGGAATACCTTTCCACCCAAATAGGTCCGATTTCCCCAGAATTTTATCTTTTACCCGATTTTTCGAATAGTTAATGTGTCTATGGCCAAATATGGCCTCTTTCAACGGGGTATATCTCGGTCCACAAGGACTTTTGGGTCATGGGGTAAAAACTCGTGAATTCCTTGATGGAATACCTTTCCACCCAAATAGGTCCGATTCCTCCAGAATTTTATCTTTTACCTGATTTTTTTAAATTTATTTTATATTACTGTATGCTTTTATAAAACTCCAATTTGTACAATAACAATAAATATTTTACATTTTCTTTAGTAAATATTTTAGAATTTCTTCATACGCATTACTTTTTTTAGATTTTAATGTTTTTTAATTATCTTTCAAATTAAAATATAACACCTAAAAAAATGTGGCTTCGTAAAGTTAAATTCTTTTTTGCAAAGTTAAATTCTTTTATTTCTACTGTTATTGAAAAAAGAATATAACTTACGAAGCTAACTTCACACTTTTTCATGTTAAATAACAGTGACTGTTAAAATTACTAAAATGTTAAAAAAAGAATTTAACTTACGAAGCTAACTTCACACCCTTCTGATGCCAGTGGAAAAAAATGTTGCAAGTGTTATTTTAGGTCTTCTAAATTGTGACAAAAAAGCATCAAGCGAAAATTCTTAAGACAGTTGTTTTGGACAGAGCTAATCACTTCACAATTGCACAACTTTTTGACGATTCGTTAAAGATATTAAACGTAAACTGAAATAACAACTTGATTTTACTATTTGTGAACATCTGTTGAACAGTATGTCATACTAACTAAGACGATTCAGAATATTAGCAAAATAACAGATTGTAATACAAAATATAGTATTAAAACTAAGCACAAACAGATTATAGCACAAAAGCAAGGATTTGATGCAGTAAAATTTATATGTCAATATCTCACAAATGATATTTTATTCACTCCGTCATTCCTCTAGGGAGCATATTGCCATTCTACAAAGCATCCATGGCTTTGTTTCAGGTTCTTTAATCCATTTGATCTTTTAAGCTAAGTAGATTATTAATCCTCTGTAGCTTCCTCCATATGATTTTGCGTAGTGGTGAAGATCCTTGCTAATTGGTGGTGATTTTTACTTTAATATTGCAATTTTTTCCAAGTAGGTGTGGCGTGTTTTCCTGATCATTCGTCTGATGTTCGTCATCATCGCCAGAGGTATGCGGGAGGGTCAGAGGGCCTTCTTCTTTATTTCTTAGATAGAGTTGTATGAAGAGAAGTTAAAGCCTTTTTATTAAACATTCGAAATCACAATTACATTTTTCTTCGCCATGTCCTCTGATGGGGCGTGAACCTGGATCGTTTGTGTTGTTATGCGTCCGCTCTAACCACTACACCACGCCACCCCCAAATAATATCAGCGCATCTTTATCAAATCAAGTTTTAAAATATGATCTTAAAGAATTGTTATTCGTTAAATATGCCAAACGCTTTACTTTAAAAAATTTAAGTCAATAATTAAAGACCAATAGCAAATTCTACTTTATTTTACCAAAAATTTTAAGTTACTAACTTGATCAAAAAGTTTTCGGAATAACCACCGTGTGGCGATCCAATCGCTCCGATTTGAGTTTTTTTCTTTCTTTTTTTCTTTTTTTTGCTATATCTGTTGTTGATATTCCCGCTAAATCTTAGCGTCATAGCTTGACATTTGCAAAAGCTACATACGTGTTTTGGCGATTTTTTACAATTTTAGAAGCGACTGCTAAAACGCGTACATCGCAATGGTTTTTTAACTCGATTGAACAAAATAGATCGCAAGGAGCCAAATCAGTTGAATTCGGTGACTGTTGGATAGTATTTGTTGCATTTTGCATTAAAAAATTTCGAATAATGATGGCACTGTGCGACGGACACTTAATTCTCCCAAATAATACTCTTTGTTTACTGTCCCGCCTTCTGGCAAAATGATGCACTACACCGTTGTAATCAATGAAAACTGTGAGCAATGCTTTCTTTTTTTGGCTGAAAACGAAAAGTGGTTTTTTTGGTCTCGGTTCATTTGGTGAACGGCATTCTTTTGACTGAATTGCGTCTCGTCTCCAGTAATGATCCTTTTGATGATAGCGGGATCGGATTCAGCCTCGCAAATCATGTCTTTTGCGGTCTCTTTTTTGCATGAAATTGTAAAAAATCGGTAGCACACATAGATATAGATGTACTCTTGGCCACGTAGCTTTTGCAAATGTCAAGCTATGACGCTAAGAATTAATAGAAATAACAACAGATATACGATGGGATCGCCACACGAGGGTTATTATGGAAGCTTTTTGATCAAGGTAGTATTTATGCAGATCACCATAGAAATTTAAGTCAAATTTTTGTTTTCTATTCGGTTGTATATTGTTCATATTTTTATATTTTTCTTTAAATATATTCAAAAGATATTGATATATTTTTCCAATAACAAAGAAGATTATTTTGTCTTTATTTTTACAGCAGATTTTTAAATTTTTATATCATGTTTTCGGATTTTGATTGCATTTGTGTGCCCATAAAACACTTCTAGAGCATATTTCTGGTTTCCCTGATCCTCACTTATCAATAACATTGCCGCATATATGGTTTGTTTGTTGCGTTGCGTAACTATAGCGTTACGCTGTCTGGTTACTACTCTACTATTCTCTCTACGTTTCTTTTTGGAGGTTTCTAAACATTGAATTTTGTTGAGATCTTTTCACTGGTATTTGTTAAAATTGAGATCTCTCGCTTAAACAAAAGAATAGATAAATTCTACTAATGCTACCAAGTCGTATGCCTGATCAAATCCAAAAAAGATAATTTTTGATGTAGGTTTTGACCTTAAAACTGTGTTATAGCCTACTTTATCAATCTCATTGTCGTCTCTCATAAGTTTTAAAGTGAGCTAAAATTTATGTAAACCGGTTTGGCTAGTTGCTCCGTACCATAAAACATAGACGTCTTGTATAAAAAAGGAAAAAAAAAATATTTTTAGTGACAGATAAGTAAAACCTTACCTTTCATATGAAAACATCTGTGAAAGGTGTTTATAAAAGAAAAAATATTTTCTTTTAGTTTTTGGTATGTTCGCACATGGTTATTGGTACATTGTGACCACATAATAAATCGCCGCCTCTCAATGATATTTAGATTTGGATTTTATGTGCTGTGTGCTGATATAAAATTTATTAAAAGCAGATAAAAATTTATTTTTATTTAAAAGAATGGAAATAAAAAATGCTATAAAATATAAGGTTCGCATATTTTTTAAGACAAGATGGTTTTGATGCCCAATTGTACGATTACGTCAAACGAATACGTGCTTGATAAGACAGTAAACATAACTAGAAGCTTAACTAGAAGAGTGTGAGTTTAAAGCGGAGATTGCTGTGTATGCCTGCAGACGTATACTGGATAGAAGCTGGGGACTTCGATCAATGTATATATATGGCTGTGTAAGGCTGTGGACTTTGACCAATGTATATACATGGCTGTTTAAGGCGTTTATGCGTCCATTTCTCTCGTAATGGTCGGTTGTTCAGTGAAGAGCTTTGCAGAGGGTATAAAATATGCAAATACTAGTTAGAATACAAAGAACTGCGTGTGCGATGACGGTAGTCGCTTGTAGGACGTACACTAGAGAGGCTCTTAATGCACCTTCTCGTGTGACCCGTGATCATTGTGGTCTACTATTCCTGATGAGACTGAATACATTATGACGGTGAGATTCAATTGAAAGTTCTCTTTCAGCCCAAGGAGATTTGGGGTTCATTCATTGAAGAGTTTTGATACTACTGTCTACACGTATGGTCTAATATGGACTGTAGTGTTAAAACGTGTATCTACTCTCACAAACTTTAAATTCAGATATCTGATTACGTTACACCGATGGTGATGGATAGTTTTGATACTACGGTTGACATGGATGATATCAAATGGACTGTAGTGTTCAAACGGGCATCTACTCTCACAAACTGAAAAATTCAGATATCTGATTACGTTACACCGATGGTGATGGATAGTTTTGATACTACGGTTGACATGGATAATATCAAATGGATTGTAGTGTTGAAACGGGTATCAACTCTCACAAACTTGGAATTCGGAGATCTTTTTTCCAGGCGGAAGTGCTGTCGATAGGGAAAGCCTGTAGGCTGCTTAGTGCAAATTTCAGGTTTAAGAGCAATATCGCTGTTCCCTCGAATAGCCAAACTGCGGTTCGGACCGCAGCTATGAGTTCCTCTTCACTCATCACCGCAGAAGGAGAGTTTTACCGCTTTGGGCGCAAACCACAACGGGACCTTAATCTGGATGTCGGTTCACTGGAATATAGAGGGCAATGAAGAAGCGGACGAAATAGCTAGAGACGGATCTGCCATGTAAATTAGTCTTGGGGAATCGGTTTTCGCACCAATTAATTTGGTCAAGGGGCAAATTTTTACAGAATACCGTCGAATAGATCACATAGTAGATCGCCTTAACCACACTATAAATTTGGTAGAACCTCAACTTTGTTGAGAAAGAAACGTGGGATAACTGGCAGGTTTAGGTAGAGCGGTAGTAACTAGTTTCTGAGCTATCGGAGAGCAAGCGACTATGATGAACATTCCTTATAATCAGAGTTTTTCCTGGAAATTCACGGGACGGGATTTCAAGTGTTGAAATTGCCCGCTCTCTTGGGATTTTTTTTCCGGGATATCGGATAAAAATAAAATTTTTTTTTCTATGTTTAGAAAACAGCTGTTTATATTCTTAGAAAAAGTTCTGGGCAGAGAAAGAATCTTGTTTCATTGCTAGACTCATCTAGCCTAGATTGAATAGTTATTGTGTTATGGGTAGGTATGCGAAAAGGCTGTGCCTATTTGCCAGTGTCTATCTCTGGATCGGCATAGACTGCTTATATTTGGCTCGCCCTTTCACGATGGCTTATCGAAGCTATCGAACATTGATATTAGGATAATAGTCAAGTTCGTTACGCAGTCTGGTTGGTTTCCGACTTAATCTAGGGAAATGTACTTCTGTGCGAAGCCTCTGAATAATTGTCCAGACCGTCTAGAGTTTTGACTGGCATAGTGTCATTGCTTCATTTGTAGTATCACATGTGGCCGCCACGTGTGCTCAAGTGTGCCATTATTTTTCGAGGCAGCCACTCCCATCTACCTATATATTAGTTCACTATCAGCGGGTAACACCATGAGTTTGTAGAAATCAGGTATTAATACCCTTCCACGCTGATAATGAGTTAACATACCTTTTGAAAAATCTCATGTGTAAGGCACAGTACAAGCGGAGTAATGATTTATATGAAATTTTTATACAAAACATTATGGGATAAAAAGATAGCCGAAGATGAATATTAGAAGGAATCCCCGTCAAAAGTAACAAAATCTTAGCCCACATTACATTCGTTTTCATTTATACTATTTATGTACCAGTATAGCGAAATTAGCAGTTGTAGGCGGATATTCCACTAGATCACTTACAAGAAGTGAGTACATATGTAAATTAATTGTGTGTGATAGATTGGACCTACCAAAAGTTTATAACGGCGTGCAAAATTTGATGTTAAAAAATATATGGATGTAAAGCGTGAGTGTTATCTATGGAGATCGAACGGTTATTATTCAACCGGTTTTAAACCGTTTTTTTTGGTTTTGTCGAATACGGTTTTTTTAAGTGTACATTTTTCGAATAAACCGGTTATTTCATCACGAATAAACCGGTTATTTCATCACGAATAACCGGTTTTTGAAAAAAGTCGAATAATCGATCTCCCTAGTGTTATCTAAAATAAATTTGTGACATTGTCGTCGCTGTATATTAACACCTAAAAATATGCTTTAAGAATTTTCTATAAATATTCAAAACTTTTAAAACTCACACACTATATAGAAGAGAGATGAGTATTTTCTTGTTTGCTTATAAATCTATTAGCGTTGCTGTTGTTGTTGCTATATTTTTTTTTATAAGAAACCTTGTACTGCCGGAATTCATAAATAGAAACAAAAGATAAAGAAAGACACTGAGCTGTAAAACAGTGAAACCAAGAGATACAGACACTTTTTTAATGGAAATGAAACAAAATATTGGAAAAAGACACAAAAACCGGAGAGAACAAAAAAGGTAAAAAAGAAGACGACAAATTGCCAAAAGTTACAAATAAGACAATAAGGCGCAAAAAAATAAAAAAGTTAAATAAGTATAGTAGACATTTAGGGTTTTTCTTTGTTAGTCGCAAGGTGCTTTTCTTTTGTTATATATTTTTTTTTGTTGGGCTTTTTTTCATTGCTGCCGAAAAAGAAAAAAAGGAAATGAACAAAAGAATTGTTTATTAAAAACCACAAAAATACCATAATAAATATCTCAGGAAGTCAAGGCAAGACCCCCTAAAAATATGCTCTTTTTTCATAAATTACGTGTTTTGGTTAAAAAATAAAATACAGATAAAACCAAGTTTTTTTTCCTTATGGCTTAGCAGATTGTAAAAAGCATTCACCGTAAAGTTAAACGAAGAAGATAATGTTTCTGAAACACAAATCAAAAGACCAGAAAAATTATTAAAAGAAAAATAAATAAAAAATTTATTTTTATATATATTTTGTTTTATTTGGACAATTTTTAAATTACAATTGTTTGCTACGTTGTTTCCAATTGCGGAAAATTAAAGGAAAAAAGCAAAGGTTGTAATCAAGTTGTGCCATAAATAAAGCAACAAAAGCTCAAAAAACAGTTGATTAAATTTTATAAATGGAAATCGAGTCAGATCGTCATAGAAGAAAGAAACCCGAATTTCTTTATATGTCGATTATCAGGCATCTTTGTAGGCCATGATAAATCACAAGAAAGAGGCTTAGGGATTCTTGTTTTTTTCCCGTCAAAATTTCGTTAATCACTTTACTGATTTCTCTATTGGCTTTCCACAAAGTTTTGTTTTGTTTCAGTTTTATTAATTAGGTTTATATTCAAGCTATGCAGATGATTAATCAACTGAGCTCGCCTCCATGTGATAGTGTAATGATGAAGATTCTTACTAAGTGTTGGTGGTTACTTTAGCATTATAATTTTTACCAGCTAGGTGGCGTTTTTCCTGATCATTCGTCTGATGTTTGTGTCATCATCGCCAGAGGTAAGCTCGAAGGTCAGGTTGGTTTATTTTAGATGGATTTGTCTGGAGGGAGATTGAAGACTATTAAACACTGGAAACAGCTATTAATTTTTTGTAAGGTGGCATGTATACAACACAAGCGGCCCACGTTCGAATCCCCAGTAGGGGGCATAACGAAAAAAATCTTTAAGTCCTTAGTCCCATTTCAAATAATCCAGTCTTAACGCAAAGCGAATTTAAAACAAAATTTTATGAAATAATGCGATCCGGAAGTAGGTAATTTCGGTGGCTGTTTGACTTGCGACACCGCTCTATTGAAAAACACATTCTACTCCTTTGTCATGTCACTTTTAACTGTATTTTCGGAAGAAAAAAAAAAAACACCAATCACTTCAACAGTCCACATAGCACACCCCATACAGTGAAACTTTCAATATAGAAAGACTACTTAACAATTTCACTTGGGGTCTCAGAAGCCACAATGAAGCAGTTGTGCTCGTTGACATTTATTTCTGTTACTTCTCTAAAAGAGCATATGATTTCCACAAATCATCTGTGCCATGTTTCAGTTTCTTTGTAATCATTAGTATATAATTTTCCTTCGAGCTAAGCAGGTGATAGGTCTACTGTGGCAGGTCTAGGATGAATGATGTTTCTGCTTGCGACCTGTTGTTGCCTAGAAACAACGTCATGTATTTGCTTATTATAGACTCCCACCCCCTTTTTTCTCGCACTTTTTCTTTTTCGCGAATAGTGGTTGACCTTCCTATGTTATTCTTTTTCTTTTTGTAGCTGATGTTGTTCTTTCTTCTTTTGTTGTCCTTTCTTCCTTCACGAAAAGTCAGAGATGTCTTGGATGGATTATCTGCAGAGGCTTTTTTAATAATTTAAAATTCGAAACCATTATGAAGAAAATTATTCTTGTCATCGCCGGAATTCGAACTGGGGATTCTATAGGTTTTGTATGGAATCTTTTACTCGTAACTACTACACCACGCCACCTCTTTGCGTTGTTGTTCTTGCTGTAGCAGATCGTAAAGTGTGCTGTTCAAATTCATTATTTCGTCATGTAATATAAATGGCTTGACGTTCCTGGCATTTTTTCTTCTTTTTTGTAGTTGATATTGATGATAAGCTTCCTTCGCAAGATGCTTTCAGCCGGCAAGAGACTTGACGACTTTGTTCAGTTGTTTAAATAAATAAATAAATAAATGAATAATAAAAAATTGGCTTCATCTAAAAAATTATAAAAAAGACCACCATTAATTAATAAATGGCGAATGACATCTGTCTCCTGGTCCATAGCTTTCCGGACCTTGTGAAAAATTTACGTAATGTAACGCTGGCTGCGGATGCGTCGGGTTTGAGAATAAATGTCGCGAAGACTAAAACTCTTCATATTAACGCTACGACTGAAGAGATTGAGAACGTCCGACAAATCTGCTTCCTGGGGAGTATTATCTCCACAAGCGGAGGTTCGAGCGAAGATATTAAGAACCGCTTGCAGAAAGCTTGTCAAACTTTTGTCCGTCTAAGAGCAATTTGGAAATCATATATATTATCGTTAAGTATGAAAATTGCGGTATTCAATGACGCTCGCGATATGAAAAAGCTAAAAGTTTTCCTGAACCGCTGACATTATTGATTGAGATAAAGAGGCACAAATGGCAGTGTATTGGTCACACTCTTAGCAGGCAACCGGATGATATTAGCAGAATTTCAATAGATTGTAGCCCACAGGGGGCAGAGAAGAGGACGCCCAGCCCATATAGGAGACGTCAAATTGAGGCCGAGTTGAACGGAAACAGAGAGTCGTTCAGATAATTTATTGAGGCCCTATGCTCCTTTTAGGGTCGATTGGAACTTATTATTGTTATTATAACGTATAAATTTTTGCACCAGTTACACGTTTTGAGACTTGAAAGCCAAATTCTAGTTGCTAAAACTGTACAACTGACAATTTTGACTGCAATATTTTCACTTTATCGACCAATTTTAACACGTGGTGCTTTGGCACATTCTGAGCAAACTATTTGCTACAAATTTGTTGAGAAAATTCATAATAAAATAATAAAATATTATGAACAAAATATTATGATATTGCTGCCTTTTATAGTTCAAAGTTTAATTCATCGTAATAAAATATTAAAGCTGTCATGTTAGCACAATATGATCCTGTAGAAAAGCGAGATTCTTTTTAAGAAATCCAAAATAGAGCGATGTACACACTTAATGTCATTCATTCTCTTTGTAAGCTACAGCACAGAGATTTGTGTTATGTATCTTACATACGTAAACGGTGTTTTTGTCCATGGCCTTTATAAAGGTTTATAAAAATTACACCTAAAATCCAAGCTCATTAACCGAGTCATTAAGTCTTGTATTCAAAGTAATTTTACAAAATATTTTTGGTCCCTTTATACTGTAGCAGCAGCACCAGCCAGAACATTGATTTACAACATTTAATAATTGATAGCAGAACAGACACACCCATGCACACATTCACGTTTTACTCTGCTACGCAAAAACATCATTCATTTTTGGTCATTAATCCTTTAAGACCCCCAAAATAAACATACACACGCACACTATAAAAATTGATCTCAGCGTATCTTATAAGTCCTCTCTTTAAAGTGAAAACAACATTCGCAGCCAGCCAGTGAATGAGTGATAAATACGTGAAACTTTTATAAACTTCACTCCTTATAAAATCAGCCACAAAAGACAAAAACATAATAAGCGTGCTGTGACAAAATGTCTTCATCAACATGTTCCTTATACTCATACTCATTGCTATTGCTATTATCATTCTCACTCACCATCGTCATCATCATGGCATTGGTCTTCGTACGCTTTCATTGTCATAAAAAATCAGTTACAAAACCTCAATCAACGTTTGGTTCTCTTATTTCGTTTTCATTGTTAAATATTTTCTTTTTCTTCTTTGTTTCATTTTATTTGCATTTTTATGACCGCTGTAGTCATAAATATGTCCCACTGTGATGAACTTGTGAAATTGTAATATTTATATTAAATACAAAAAACAACAACAAAAGCAACAATAATAATAGACTGAACGAAAAAAAAACGCAAGTTTTGTTTTTCCTAAATTAAGTTCAGTGTTCGGCTCCAAAATACTGTGTGCGTCAAATGAAAGTAAACACCTCATCAAAAGTTTATAATTAATATTTTGTTTGCCGCACTTCTGGAGCATCTGGAGAAATATAATTCCACTCCTCCTATAGCTCTAGCTTTAGATCATCTTTACAAGAAATTTACACTTCTCTAATTTTCTTATCGAGATATTCCCACAAATGCTCAATTTGGTTCAGGTTTGAAGACTGTGACGGATGGTCGAGTATTTTTGGGGTACGGTAAAGCAACTACTCCTTTACAATTTTGGAGGTATGTTTAGGATCACTACGACCACGAATTATACTTTGAACATCAGTTGCTTTAGTTATGGCCACCACCGTATGTGACAAACCCAATTTTTCTACAGTAGGGGCAATATTATATTCAGTGGTGTCGTTGATTATTTCTAACCAAAATTGGTTATTTTTTTTTAGAGGTGTAGATGAGGACTTTTTCCATTTTGGCTACTTTTTTCTCCAAGTACGAAATAAATATAATTTCTTTCAATGTTTATTACTCAGGTTTTTATTGGGTGTATACCTTAAAAAAAACGGAATTTTTGTTTATTTAAAATATTGAATAGCGTAAGCTATGAACTTTCTCATCTTTTTGATAAGATGTAGACTACGTATCTAAAGACTGCTCATTTTATGAGAACAAAAACGAATCAAGCCAATTTTGTATACTCAGTTCTGAAGTGAAATGTATTCCGATCGAAAAAAATGTTAGTTGGTCGGGCAAGGTGTGGTTTGTAAGGCGGGTAAGACAAAACTTTCGAACCAATATGTTATAGTTTTAACATCTGTCATGATGTCATGATAACGGCTTTAAATCTGATCGAATATTTCGGATATTTTTTTTTTGCCAAAGCTTGTACTTCGGCTTGTCATAATGGATCCATTTTTCATCACCAGTAATAATTGGATGCTGCATTATTTTTTTATGGTTTTTGAGTAACATTTTCGACATTACCATCATCTTTTCTTTCTAATTTTCTTTCTAATCGTATCAAAATCATCACTTTTGAACCACAGAAATCATTTTTCGCACGTTGAAATCAATGGAATATATTCTTGACAAGCTTCGGTGAGCAATCGATGCTCTTTAGCTGCTCTTTTTATTTTGTTGACACCTACATAATTCGAAATTTACCAAGTTGGCAAAAATATCACTTTAACACTTCTCTTTGCTTCGGGTATTTTTCGATTTATTAAGAGAATGTCTTATCTCATCACTTACGGTTATATCTTAATGTTTATTTTTACTAAAATTTTGGTTATATTTTGTTACTTTTTTATTAAAATGAGGTTAAGAAAAATTCGAAATTGTGGCAACACTGTTTAGAATGTTGAAGTAGTCTTGCTCTTTCATCGATTGAGTCAATAAAAACAAGATTGTCAACTCCCATTGCCGCTGTGCATCCTCAAACCACCACTAAGGCCTCACCATGCTTTGTAGTTTTGATGACGTATTCATCACTAAACTCTTCGGCCTTACTTCGCCATACCTTTGGCAGTTTTTGGCACCAAATACCTTGTATTTGTTTTCATTTGTGTAGAAAATATTTCTCCAAAACGCAATTTATACGCTTGCTGTGGTTGGCCTACGACACATAAGGCTTTCTTCGTGGTACTCTATCATCTAACCATGTGTTCGTGTAGGGATCTTTTTACAGTGATAACATTTACTGGCTTATCGGAAGTTTTGATTTCACTCGATCTCAGGGTTGCTTTTACTTCTCTCACTATAACTCCTACCAGAGGTAACGTATGTACTTCTCTCTTCTAGAACGATTTTTCGGGCTTTGGTCGATGTTTGCTTTCCCATTGTCGTTTTTTTTTTTAGCTGTTTCATTTGACAACTGATATTTTTGAGGACACGGTACTTCCCCTATTTATTTATTTATAAACAAATTGTTCAAGTGTTGCCATCTTTTGAAAAATGCCAACTTATTTTGCTTGAGGATATTTTTTATAAAAAGTAATCTATTTGCTAAGTAGCTAAGTTTTAGTTCGTAGTTTTAATAAAATTAATTTCACTTTTTATTTATCTCTGTTCTTATAAATGTAATATAAATGTTTCTCATATAAGATGCGGCGTTTACTTCCATTTGACGCTCACAGTACGTACCAAATAGAGTGAGCAGTGGTATATACATTAAGAGCTTTAACATGCAGTGTGCTTTTAGGTGGAGATCATGGTCATATTGAAGGCTCTGCAATGCTTGTTGAGTGTCCGAATTTCCGTTTAAAATCTGAAAAAAGTATTCTTTTCAAATCCTACATCACTTTAATATTCATGATTAAAGTGAAGCCCCATAACACTTAAGTTTAGTAATTGATTTTATTTTAAGTGGAAATTCTAATATTTCTTTGTCTAGACTATATTCTGTTTAAGGCGTAATTAAGTCTAAAATTTAACACTACAAAACGAGCCATGAAAATAATCTCTTAAGACATTTCAAATTTAAACAAAAGCTAAAAATTCTGTTTTGACACTTTAATTTTTGCGGGAATTTTTTTTTTGTTGCATGCCACAAAACATGGTCAACAGCAAAAATAACAAGAACAATTCTTTAACATGCATATGCCGTAGTCATACGAAAAAGAAAACTTTTTTTTTATTGTTTTGCTAGGAAACGATTAAACGGTGGGAATACAAGAAAACTTTGCACTTCATTCATAGTGGTCTTCTTCTTCCTCTAAACAAAATATTTCTGAGAATTTATGTTGCATATACAACAGAGTATGCACAATAGTTTCGTGTTGCACGTTGCTGTTTGTTGGAATCATTCGAGGGTGTCAAATTGGCAAAAAAGGCAAAACTCCAGTAGCGAAAACCAAAAGTGAGAAAAAGAATTCAAAAGAGAAGAAGTTTTGCAGTGCTGCCTGCCAGTAATGCTCAAGTGATTATATGACAAAAACAACTTAAAACTACAACAACAACAAATTATTGCAAGTAATTTTGGTTGGCTTAGATTTAAATAGTGTACGACCGAACTCTTAAATTGTTGTTGTCTGTGTGTGTGTGTGTGTGTGCGTGTGTGTGTGTGTGTGTGAGTGTGGCATGGGATTAAAGCTTTAGACTGGGTGACTGACAAACGGACTATTTAACTATGGGGAAGAATGATTAAATGCCAACATGCCGTAGTCAAGCCAGAATGCCAGCATGCATGCATGATGTACTGCATTTAAGACAAAATACTAGCTTATGGCTTGACTTGCTTGTTAAAGGTGCTTGTTCATCGTGGCAACTTTATTTTAAATTCAAGTTTTTAAGTTTACTAAGGTTGAGTTATTTCCCTATGCAATGACCACAAAGTAGTGATTAGCTGCCTAATTATTACTTTTCACAGCAACTGAAAAAATCTTTAAAGGTTTTGTTTTGATTTAATTGTAAAGAAAAGGTCATGCCATTTATAATGGAAAACAATATCGGCCTAATGTCTGCCATGGCTACGCTTGCAGCAGGACCATATTTTTCTCATGAAATTTCCATTACCAATTCGCACATTTGAAGCTGCACATAATAACTTTACGAATTCCATCTGTGAGGTCTTGAATAAAAGATGGAATGTGGGCCATTGGCATAGACCTTATAATAGACATACGTACATAGCCCCAAAGAGAAAAGTTTAAAAGTGATAAATCATAAGACCTCTGTGGGCAATTGTGATTGCTTCTTTGAGAAAGCACACGATCAGGAATCTTTTCACTCAAGAGAGCGATGGTATCGTTACTTGTGGGGTACGAAGCGCCGCCGTCTTGTTAAAAATAAATGTCTTTCAAGCAACCCAGCACAATCCATTGATTCTTACAGTTGCTTTTGCTCATTTTTGAAAAAAATAAGAAATAATGGTCCCGCAAGATCAAAAACCACACCAAATAGTCACACGTTGAATATAGAGAGGCTTTTCAGCAATACCTCTTGAGTTTTCCGAGCCCAAATGCGACATGTGGCTGCTTGTTAACGTAGTATCCAGTTAAAAATAGAACTCATGATGATTTTTGGATGAAATTCCTGATCAAGGATCCAATCAGCAAATACACAACGTTGTCTATGGTCGGCAGACATGAGTTCTTCTATTAGCTTAACTTTAAAACAACATAAGACCTCAGTCTTTACGTAAAACAAGCTAAACCCCGGCATTATTCGCTACCCCTATCGTATTTACTTACTAAATTATAACAGTTTACTCTTTTCCTACATTTCATTCCCTTCGGCTCCAAGGCACCCACTTATTCAGTTATTAACTGATAATGTGTACTGTTCAAGAAGTTGTTTAAACCAAACCGTTGGAAGGTACCACATAAAGTGTGATTATCCGATTCCGCAAACTTTTTCACAGATAATTTGTATTAACTACGACGACATTTAGACCAAATTCAAAAACTCCTACTTTAAAAGTTCTCAAGATATACGAAGATCAATATTTGCTTTGTATGTGGGGTACCATGCACATTTATCTGATTCCACCCACTTTTTGGCTGATGATTTGTATTGACTACGCACCTATTTAGGCCGAATTTAGAGACTTACTGTTATCATTTTTAAGATGTTGAAAAATGAATATTTGTATGAACGTGGCACTGCGTGTTCAACAAAGACCATCAGTGAAAGAAGTTCTTTCCACTGCATGTATTGGTGTGTAAATCGGATCAGTGGTTCTCTTAGGACAACTTAGCTGTATATATAAAGCAAGCAATTTTTTGCTTACTTAGCGCATACATACGATTTCTGATTTCAACCGAACTTAACATAAATCATGTATGTATGTATGTCCTGATACCTACCTTGTGTTTGGGTTTGGTTGGAATTTGTCGACCCGTTTGAGCATAATGCGTGAAAGCGAAATTCGCCTTCTTTTTTATATATACTCATATATATATATGGTGTAATTCCGTTCGTGGAATGTCCAATTGCAAAGCTGGTTGAGAAATCAGCAAAATTGGATTTTTTCTATGGACTAAAAGAGCAATATCAGTCAGTTGTTTATAAGTGATGTGATCAAATTCTTTCACCTGTTTTACTAAAAACCTAAAAATGTATTAGTTTTGTTAACTGTAACCACGAAATATTTACTACTTTTGTAGTAAATTTTTATAATTTCAATGCCTAGTTGAGGCATTTAAGGTTCCATTTCTATTAATTGCGTAGTTTTTACTTGTCATTTTTTAAGCAGTTACAGGTTGACTTTTGACAACTCCTTGAATGATGGTCTATTAAAAAAAAGCACGCCCCATATTTCCCATTTTATCATGCACTGTTGAAAGCGTATCTTAGAGTATTATGTTTTTTCAATCTTATCAGAAAAAGTGCAACACTTTGATAGGGTGAGGGCAACATTTTTTTTTAACTATTATTCGTTTTAGTGTTTAAGCTTTATTTATTAACCCTTAACCGGAAAACCTGCCTTAAGGCGGTATATATTGTTTGTGTTATGCTGATTTTTTTTAGAAGTTCTATTTTGACGGTAAATATGTGCAGAGAAATACACAATTAACTTACCATGACAAATAACAACATGCATTTGTCTCTTGGTTTTAATATTTCGATCCGTAAAGTCAAATTTCTAGATAAAGTGTGGAAAAAAATTATTTGTGATTTAAGTGAAATTTAAAAATGTTTAAAAATTGGTCATTAAGAATTTATGAGAGATAATCTATTTTTATATAGGGAAGTAAGTATCTTTAGTTTGCATTTAATGTTTTGTTTACCCAATTTTTTTGTAAAGCTTATTGGTAAAAATTGGACTGCGCCTAAAGGCGGACCTGGCAGGTCCCAGTGCGTTTTGCGTAGACCTTTTTCTTTTTTTTTTTTTTAAATAAAGTTTTTGTTGGCTGTTTTTTTGGCATTAAACTTTCTTGAGTGTAGTGGCAGGACACAAAGTGTGTCCGGTTATTATCAACTTATGCTGGTATTAAAACATTCAAAACCGAAATTAGCGACGAACGATCGTTACAAACATGGCGTTTTGATCGGAAAAATAAATCCTATGTTGAATTAGACCCCAAAATAATCAAAGAATACAATTGTCATAGGGTTGGTGATGATATAATGAACAGCTTATTAGGACAATACCATATTAAAATGAAAATGGACTTTAACCTAATTTTATCATCTAAGTGATATGTCATTATTGAATTCATATCTTCATTTAAACGCATTCACGAAATTGATGGCAACGATATCTTTCATATAAAATTATCAGACTTCAGTAGTAGCAGATGTACTTTGCTATTTGCTACTTTACTACAGACCTCAAAACCAAAGCTTACAGGCAAAGATGGTAAAATGGTCTTATAATTCACCAAAAGACCGGAGTGGTAAAAGAATGTGCAAAATGCAGAGGGGTGTAAATCTGAATCACAAATGTTTTAAACGAAGTGTAAGCTAAGTTTCTGCTTATCAAATAATAAAAAATGTTTCCAAAATTATCACATAAAATAAGCAAAATGTTTAAATAAAACATATTAAAAATCCGCCTTTTGGCGGGCAACATATTTTCTTATATGGAAGGTAACTTTTTAATCTTTTTCAACTTTTGATTTTAAAGTATTGTTTTTCCCCCAAACTACCAACCAAGTATAATTTTTGTAGTTCAAAATAAAATTGGCCGGTTAGAGGGTTAATAACTGCCCTTTTACAAACAGCTGCAATAATCTCTTAAAGAGATTATATAAAAAAATGTTTGTTTTTCTCATATTTTAAATATTCGCAGAAAACAGCGAAATCAACGCATGCAAATCTACATCCGCAATAATGTTTTAGATCCCAAAACATTAAAACAATTGTTGGTACGAATAATGAATGAAGAAACCAAAGGAAAGGAAAAGTTTAAAAAGTTTTTGCTGCGTGAAAACTAATGAAAAAAATTTAATTATTTTTTGGAAAGAAAAGCAAGCGTTATTGGATGGGGGCTAGAATTAAAAATTGCACCCGAATTTTTTCTACACATTATGAGTTTAAATAATATATTGTTACGTTTTAATCTTTTTAAAACGTCTGAGTTTGTTTAAATTGCGTTAAAATACAATAAAACACTACTGCTTTTGTTTTAGTTGTTTTTACAATTTGTCTTTTTTTATTAATTCCACTGTAACTTTAATACACTATGTCTTAATACAGCAAATTCACTTTTACAACACTTGACACGCCTGTTTGAGTTTAAATAACATATTGTTACGTTTTAATCTTTTTAAAACGTCTGAGTTTGTTTAAATTGCGTTAAAATACAATAAAACACTACTGCTTTTGTTTTAGTTGTTTTTACAATTTGTCTTTTTTTATTAATTCCACTGTAACTTTAATACACTATGTCTTAATACAGCAAATTCACTTTTACAACACTTGACACGCCTAAACAGACTTTACTTATTGACAGCCAATTGATCACCAACTCACCAACCGCAATTCGCCGCCTTTTATAGTATTTCATTATCAATTTTGAATGTTCTTGTAGTTGCTACAAATTTCGATTTATGTTCGGTAAATTCAAATGTAAAACCAAAATATCTAAAAAGAATCGAGCTGGCAACTCCGTTACGCATGTAGGCGGCAGTACTCTTAAATAAGTAAAGGTAATTATGGCAACGATGATAAGCCCCGACATAAACCAACAAAGTCCATACTAAAAATCCCACAATAAATCCCTGATGTGGTGAATTTTCTCTTCAGCGTTTTCATTTTCGTAACAATATGAAAATAATAAAGAATGAATGCAAATATAAAATTTCTGCAAACGGAATTTCATTCCGACTGGCTGTCTTTATGGCACCTCTTGTTTTCTCTTTTTTTTCATTTTTAATTTCAATCAAGACAATTTTGTGGTCGATGCTAGTGTTTAAGAGAATATGCTTAACAATTTTCCTTCTTATTTTCAATTTCAACATTTAAACTTCATGCTACAAAGATAAGAATTTCAAATTCTATATATTTTCTATAATTTATTTTAAAAAATATTTTTATTATTTATTAAATTTTTTTAATTGACTTTAACTCAATAAAGACATACCAAGACGAAAAAAAAGAAATTAAATTGTATTTTATGCCTCAAAAATTGCATAAAAACCAAACTACAAACACATACAAGTACACACAGAAACGCCAACCCATTTTTCTTCTTTTTAACTCTTTTTCATATGATTTTAAAAGAGCTTATAAAACCGTTTTCCTTTCACACGCACTCATCCATCCATCCCTCCATCCATACATATGAATGTATAAGCATGTTTACATACGCTCTTGTTGCAAGTAAACATACAAGTACATTATAAAAAGACAAAAAGAGAAGTAAAGTAGAAAAATGTATGCACTATACACTCACACGACCACACACACGCACACACACATGCATATGCAAATATTCCCAAGTTTATATTTAAAAAAGAAAATCATTATATTTTTACACCACCATTGTGTTGTTTGTGTGGTGGGCGTGAGAAGTATGAGCGTATGTGTTTCCTGATGCTACTGTTGCTGCTTTTATGTATGCACGCGTATGTACATATGTGTTGATTAACAATAAAATATAGTAATGGCAGGGATTGTGTTTGTCTATCCGAGCATTTTGTATGTTTTTTTATTTATAACATTCTCTTTGTAAATACACATTAGCCAACACTACAATAGCTGAGTAACTTACCAGCGAGCCTTAAACTTGGTGATCGCTTAAAAAAGTACGTTTCTTTTGAAGTAAATATATAAGAGAGTTTGTATACAAAATGATACTCCTTTTTTAGAAATATGTGTGTATATGTGTAAATTGAGTAAGAAATAATTAGTATTCAAATGCTTACATATGTACATAGTTATAAGGGAGGTCGGACGGTTTTAACCGGTTTTTTTTGGTTTTGTCGAATACGGTTTTTTAAAAATCTTCGTTTTTCTAATACCGAAAAAACCGGTTGATTTAACACGAATAACCGGTTAGTTTAAAAAAGTATAATTTTTATACGTCTGTATACTTTTTATTGCAAATATGCTCATCATTTAACTATTTGTATAAATTTAACTATTTTTGTATATATGGCAACCTTGAACGTCTCACAAAGAACGTGAAAACCAAGAAAGATCGAAAAAGATATGCACTCTGAAGCAACAGTAACCTTTTCTTATCTTCTGTAAATAAATATCGATTTTTATATATGAAGAATGATCAACTAGACTCATTGAAAGCCAACAAGCCAACAAACGCCGGTTTCGAACGCCAGATATAGTTAGTGAAGTTTTTCACAGCGTAAATACACATAACCAGTCGCTAGTCATGTTGTGAGGTGATATCGCTGTAGAAAATTGTCAGACGGTGTGGGCTGGGATTGAACCGATGACTTCTTGGTTGGAAGGTGAGTTCTTGCCCAACATACCGCGGTGACACACACTCTATTATATACGTAATACATAAATTTACATACAGTGCTGCTCGAAATCTAGGCAAATTTTCTTGTGGAGGCAATTAAGGACTCGTATATTACTAATAGATTTATTCAAAGTAAAGCATTTAATAACAAACCTTTAATTCCATTCTCTACCAAGTAACACAACAAAAACGAAATTAGCTCTTTGAATAGCTGTTCAAAACTTAAACAACTTTCAGCACGTTTTGGCATAGTTTTTATTAGATTTGTTAGAATTATCGTTAGTATTGATGTCAACTTTAATTTTAAGCTCTCCGTTAGCTTCTGCTTATTTTTAGAATGACGTGGTCGAGCTCTGCGCTTCAAGAATTAAGGATAATTTTATTTAAATAAAAGAACCAGTTAACCGGTTATTTGAATTATTAGCAACCGAAAACCGGTTTTATAAAAAGTGCTACTTTTCGAATTATTTGAAAACCGGTTTAAAAAAAGTCAAATAATCGATCTCCCTAAAACGAATAGTTATACATTCACCTTTTTGTAGTTATTAAGGCATTATATGAAAAATAAGCTCCTTTCTTAAATAGCACTGTAGCTATAAATGTGAAGTACGAGGACATTGTTGAAACTACTTATATAAATATTTATTTCTCAACATTTTGTGGTTTCAGAACCACCGATCTGGCAAGGCTGTCAGCAGATAAATATCTTTCATCCGAAGTATCACAAAATTTTTTATTTCTCACTCGGTGGTTACATCAACAAGCACAATTGTTGCATTGTAAAACCCAGAAGTAATAATGAAAAAGCTAATGTATCGTGAAGAAGTGACTGTTTACTGAGAATTATGGTCTGAGGCGGTCATTTAAATGACATTGTATTTCGTACATAATGGCAAGATCCAAGCATTATAACGAAATAGAGGTCTCATCGAAATTATAGCTTTCTGTGTGTTTTATTTTACTTTACCTTTGAAACCGAAAGTAAGTTACAAGTTTAACGTGAATATCGTCACGCTGGCTGACCCGCGGTGCCCAAGGCAGGAGTGAACACAATGCGTCCACCAACGCCTCCATACATGATAAAAACCACATGTGAGTACCAAATTCGAAAGCATGTTAGTAGTAAAGTGTCGAAGACTATCTAAAACTCCTACCGTTCTATGAGTCACAGCACCCGGTTAACACTACACCGAGCTAATGTTCTCCCCACGATTTGGGTATAAACCACAGCCACCACGTTGCTCCCACAAGAGACCTCACCATAGCCAGGCAGAGGTCTAAGTTTCTGGGGCTCCCGACTCCCGTCGTACCAGAATTAAGCCTCCGGTCAGACTTCGTAGCATATATGTACTAAACGACTCCGGACTGGTGGCCAATAGAAACAGCAAAATAAAGAAGCAAAACAACACAACAAAGAAGCAGCAATCACACAACCATTAAAGGGCACAATCACTCAACGTGATCTATGTGTGGTCAATAATCGACAGAGTACACTCACAGAAAATCCACTGCAGCTAATGCCGCAAAAGAACCTATCACTCATTAACCCCTGCTATTAAAGACAATGCGAGCAAACTTGCCGAGTCCCATCCGACCCCAAACACCCACTAAAGTCCTCCACATCACCCGTCACGATGACTCCCATTGCCCCCAAATCCCTAAAGTCATCGTAAAGCGGACATACCATCAGAACATGCCGTGACTCTGCAGGCCCCAGCCCACACTTACAATCCGCAGTACCACTAAGGCCTATCTTATGCAAAAATGCACCGTGCGAGCCTTGTTCCATCACTAAAAAATCCGGACTCAAGCCCAAGCCATAGTCAGGACGTTCCAGTAGAAACCTAACGTCAGACACTAATCCAAACGTCACCCTTCCCTTGTAGCTGTCCGTTTTGAACCCGAAAGATGAATAACCCTCTCGTTTAGACGAGACTTCAACACTCGCTAGATTGGTTATCTGATACTACAGAGAAATGAAATACTCGCTTTCCCCCTTTTTCCTGTCATTACAATTTCGCAAATAGTTGTTGTAAAGGAATCTTAGTCGAGCTGCATACTCATTTAGCATTTAGCATTTAGCATTTTAGCAGAATAGGGTCACGTTCACTTGGCCACCCCATTATGTCCAGATTACGCTATCTATTCTCAACCTTCTGGAAAAAAAATCTGAAGATACTTCTTTTGATAAACCCACAACGCAATTGCGACTAAAACCGCTTTGGAGATAATTAAAGCTAATTCCGTTCTGGCTAACTCGTCTGTTCATTCATTATCATTCAATTGTATCTGCGCATAGAGCAGATTATTCTTACATTGTCTGATCAAAAGAGATGTATTAGTGTATGATGAAAATTCAAAGATAGAAGCGCAGCTTCCACTTATATTGTGGTCGTATAGTGCCCTACAGGTTGCCATTAATGCGAGTGACACAAAACTTATTCGAGAGACGGTGAGAGATACTTATCCAGCACAATTTTTTTTTTAACCGTTCGTCCATTACACCACTCGCTCCTGGAGAAATTTCTGAATTTAAACACTTTTATTAAACTCTGTATATGGAATAAAGTTGTTGGTTTATGATCAGGAACAGTAAACTCAAAGGAAAGTAGTTGCCTTGGTTTTTTTGTTTGACCCAAATCTCTTACCTGCCAACTAATTCTTCAAACCGGTTAATTGTTCTTTGCTCTTTGATGCGTTATGATAGATTCATACTTTTCTAGAGTTACAAAGCGTTTTTAAAACTCGTACAGATTACGAAGAACTTCTCCAAACACTTCTTTGAAGTGTTCACAAAGACCATTAATGCACGTCGACAATCACATATCGACTAGGATCTTCAGTGGCTCAAAAAGAATAAACTAAACAATCTGGTGCATTGAAACTTAAAACATACGTTTTTTAAGGTTGCCACCTTTAATCAGAGTAAATTTTTTCAAACTACTACAGCCATTTCTATGTCAAGTCGGTTAACTTTGGAATGGATCTCATATCAATGCTTGAAAACATTTTTGGAAATTGTTTAAGGTTGCATTTTTTTCGTTCAGTTACAATTCTGTCGCTTGGTGCTAAAAAGGCCAAGTTAAGTTTAAGTTTTAAGTTATTTTGTTAAATCAGCCATTGTCTAGTTCCAACCGGAGTAGTTTTATAGGGGTTTTGCTAGCCAATGAACTCATAAATATATAAAATAAAAACTTCGATTACAATTTTGTCAAAAGTACCCAAATTTTCTTAAAGTCAAAGCCACAGAATTATATAGTTTGAGAATCTCTGCAATGAGGCTCTGTTTCTTCTCATAAACACCAAACAAAACTAGCATGTTAAAGAAATCAAAACTAGCAGTCAAGTACGACTGCATGGTGTGTACTTCACTTCGATGTAAGTTACTAAACTAACTGATTTCTCTCATATTTTTGCAGAGACTCGTAGTTGTGTAGGGTATTAATATACACAAATATATAATAGTAGATGTTGATTTGGGATTTTTGTATGTGCTTGTGTGCGTTTAAATGTTCTTTGTATTGTATTATTTTTTACAAGTTTTTTTTTTTCCTTTTTTCTTCTTTATATTAATTCATCTCACACACATCTTTGTTACTCTTTATTACCCGAAAAATGTTCTTTTTTTATTACCACAACAACAATAGCAACCACAAACAGAATAATATATAAGGAGCTTGGGACAGAGATTGAAAAAAAAAAAAAAACAAAATATTCGTTTTACATTTTGTGAGAGTATAAGTAAATGTGTGTCAATATATTGTATTTGTATTGTATTTAAGTAAGAGAGGAGAAGGTATTATGACAAAGGCTTGCTTACACAACAAACGACAAACTATTTTTTTTTTCTGTGAGTGTATATGTTTCTCATGCATATATACATACACGCACACATATATATTTAATAAAAAACGAGTACATGTGTTTGCTGGTTCATTATTTTAATGTATAAGGCAACAACAATAATAATAATAGAGAGAAAAGTAGACATTTTTACTTGTATTTTAATGCAATAACAATAGGCAACTGAGATTATATAGCGGCTGTTTGCGACTGATATATGTATGTTTGTGTGTGTGTGTGTGTGTATTGAAATTGTATATTTAATGCTTAGTAATGCGTATTATACCCTACATCGTATCATAGTTCGTAAGGTATACAGTGTTTGTGTTACTGTTTGTTACACATTATTTGTCCACATGTTCGGTTACAAAATATTTGTAATTGTAAGCTGGAGTTCTCTTACATAGAAGTTCATGCCAGATCGGCTAATAATGGGGAGTAATTTTAAAAGATTTGGCGATAAAGGTTCATTGTGATGGTTTTTGCCATTCTACAACGTGCTCCGCTAAGCCAGATTGCTTAAAGGATCACTGCAAGAGCGTGGTAAGATCTGAAACTAGCTTATAATTATCGCAAATCTACTGCAAAAGAGGATGAACATTTCGAGTGGATTATATTCAGTAGCTGCCATATAATGGATGTTGTCAGATCTTCCTCAGGCATGAATAATTGTATTATCGTGCTCATTTCAAATCTTGATCGTGAAACATGGTGCACTCAACACCGGGCAGCATATTATTACGAAAATAAAAAAGCCTAAAAGGAAAATACACCACATCAGTGCCTTTGGGACTGTGTTGTGGGATTTTGGTCAATTGGTTTGTGTCAAGTTTGTTAATGTGTTACCCTGGTAATGCTGTACTGATTTGTCTATTTAACGACATTGCCAGTTCGACCATCTTTAGGTAACACAATCTTACATGTTTGAAATTAGCGGACATAAAATAGAGCACTTGAGAGCGTTTAAGACAGTTCTGGAACTTTCCAAACTGTAGCCAATTAGGTATATAAGGAGGCTGCTTTGCCTACGTCAACATAATTATCGTTTTGCAGTCATAAAGTAAAGTCGTGCTTAGGCGTAAATAAAAGTGTTGTATAAGCGAATATTAAGTGCAAGATAAATAAGTTGATGATGAAGTGTATAAAGTCAAAGTGAGGAAATAAAAACTGTAAAACAACATCAACGTGGTATTTATCTTAATTTGACGCAATTGAAAAGGACTTAAACGTTTTAAAAAGGTTAAAACGTAACAATATTACACGCCTACTAGCGCCTACAAAATCTCCACTGTAAGAGCAATTCAAGTTGCAATTTAGAGCTGGTTACACTGTTTCTATCGGGTGTTTTACAGTTACGCAAGTTTAAATCATAAAAAAACAAAAGAGTATTTTTTAATATCAATGAAACAGGTTTTGTTTGATAGAAAATTTTATGACATTAATGTTTAAATATGATTTCGGCCATGTGGTCGGCCACGGCTGGCGCGTACAAGGCGTAATTTGGAACACCAATTTTCACAAACTTTTCGCAGCATATGTAGTCGTATTTCGCCAATAGCTCTTCGTACGTTGATTTCCAGGACTCTGGTTCTATCTTCTCTCGCTATCGCATTATTTTAGTCAATAATGGCGTTTTATTGTTGTGCTTATCGTTAACTCTTTGAAATGAAACAATGCTAAGCGCTTATCAGGGCTTACAAGTTCTCTACTATTGTACAGGAGACATTCGTGTTGCATTATAGGTAGACTGGCCTTGATTACGCTTGATTAACACGAATTTTTACAGCTTATCAAGAATCAAGAAAAAATATGGTTTGTGATGATTTTTTTAAAACACATTTTTAAAGTGTTTCATACACAAAAAATTTATTAGACATTTTAAGGAATTAATAACTTAAAGTGTTTTAAGTGTATCTGTTTCTTAGTATAGTTTATCTAAAAAATTTATGGATTAATTTCTATAATAGGTGTTCGAAAAAGCTTTATTAAACCAAATATGTGCCCTTTTTGATTCATAATATTTTGTAATTTTTGGCGAAAAACGAATTAATTGTGTTTGTGTGGTCTGGCGCTGTCATGATGGAACACAACACTTTTTCTATTGATCAATTCTGGCTGTTTTAAATGAATTTCTTGCTTCAATCTCATCAATTGGTTACAATAGTGATCATAATCAATCGTTAGACCATGTTGTAGAAGCTCATAATGAAAACAATTGCCTTTCAATCCCACCAGACATACAGCATTATCTGCCTTGGTGTCAGTCCTGTTTTTGCTACCCCGTAATCATTTGAACCCATCAAATCAGCTTTAGTGTTACCTGATGAAATTTATATTGCCAGAGATGTTATATTTTAGAGCCATCTATTAAAAATTTGCTACCGAAGTTTTTCGAACACCAATATTTATATTTTAAGAATTTGGAAGGTTAATCTGGCAACCCTAAATACAGATGTACGCTGTCTCTGTATAGAAATCACTTTGTGCGCGTTTATACGAGGAAACAATTTGATGGAAAACATTTAGTTTGGTAGCAAATTACGGGTGGGGAAGAGAGAATCGTTTTGTCTTCGGTACTCGGCGATACGCTTTGTGGTCATATTTACATTGTTGATATTTATTAGCTTCACTTCATTACAATAACAAGGTATAGAATGTTGCCGACAAAATGTTCGCCTGTGTGAACGAGAATGGAAAGAACAAAAGAGAATTCAAACTGTTTCTCTCAAAATGTTTCCTCGTATAAATGAAGACTTTCACTGCATCAACAGCGGTTATTGATACAGTGCACTTCAGTGCACCGAGTCAATATCCCCTGATAACAGCCCTCTGAAAAGCCACACCCGATCCCGGCTTCACGTGACTTAAGTAATTTTGGATAAAATCCTTTATTTTTATTTAATTATTTCTTTACAGATCAGAGGTTATTATATGAATGCTAACTAAACCTAAATTAATTATGATTCTTAAAAAGAATTTTTTTTTCAAATGTTAATTAAAGATAAAGTATTGAATAATGAAAGAATTTAGCAATTATATCAGAGTGGGTATCTAAATAGTGATGATAAGTATGTACAGTATCAGAACTCGTGGTTGTATTCTGCTGTTCTAGAGTTTATTTCAGAAGTATAACCAACGGCAAGAAATGGCCTTCGAAAATAGAATATGCGCATAATCACCGGATCTAAATATAAAAAATAGAATATGTCGGGCTTGATAGTTCATGAAGGTTAGTAAGAATACAACAAGAACTCCGTAGATCTAATAATTCTCTTAAATATAAATGTAATAATAGCAAGAAAAATTCGCCTATGCTAGAATAATTCTAAAGTTCTTGTCGTCGGCTGCGTTTAGCACTAATGTAGGAAAAATTCGGAAGCTCTTACACTGGTCAAAAATAAAATTCCTACAACGAAGCAAGTTCTAGTCATCGATTACGGTTAGTAATTATGTAAAAAGAATTCGTCATCTCCTACAAATGACAAACAAGGAATTACTTTTGATTGGATTATTGAATAAAATAAATTGAAATGAAAACGGCTCCTGTTGGTAATTTTAATGAGCAGCTATTGAGTTAGAAATCGTCAAAACAAAACGTAAGTTTTATATAAAAAATTATATGAATTCATTAAAAATCGTTATGCAACAACATTTGATTTTATTCTCTTCTCTTTGCTAGATTCTTCAATTTTAGCAATCATTGCTCTAGACTAGTACGTGATTAAATCGAAATGTTTCCTCAGCTGCACTCGCTCACTGGCCCTACTGCAGCGATATCATGTCGAACTGATATGGGTCCAAGTGCGCTACTATAAAGTCATCTCTGTCTGTCATCGTACATAGGAACGTTGATGCCCCTCTATGTGCGTCGTCGTTTTCGTTAGATAAATGGGCACAGAGTAAGATGGAACACAGGCGGACCAATATCACCACTTGTAGAATATCCAGCATGCTTTGGCCTTGTCTTTCTATGGAAAGGACAACGTGTCTTCTTAGGTTTGAAAGGTGGTCGATCGGGCTTCTTTCGGGCATTGTATGATAGGCCGTTGAAGCTGCCAGGATGAGGAGGAGGAATCGGTGCAACACCTTCTCTGCGACTGCCCTGCTCTATTTGAGCTTAGACTAAAGCACTTAAGGGTATGTCACATCCATGATCTGGACTGTCTTATGGACGTGTTACTATCGAAGTTAATTGACTTCGTCAATGGTACCGATTGGGTCAAATGGAGCAAATGATATTTTTGGGTCTTTAGGTGGGGATCTTTTATGGGACTCTGTCCTTGTTGAGGGTGTTGCAATGGGCTATAGGGCCTCCGAGGGAACTAGCGAAATGCGAGAGACCCATATTACCTAACCTTACCTTAATGTTGGTTGTTTGTATTATTTATTATTGCTATTCACGTCACACAAAACTTAACTCCTAAAAATTTCACTGTGTGTAGACTATGTATAGCGTATTCTATAGTCAGGCTTGACAAACTATACTTTGTTAGTTATTTATTTTGATTAATTTTTTTGTTCAACAACATCAATGCTATTCATGAGTTTTTTCTTTCCCTCATTTACTTTCGATCTTGGAGACTGTTAATACATTTTGAATTAAACGATTTGCTTTTTTCATTCTTTCTTCTCAACTTAAATATTATTCACATTTTTTATAATTTTGGTTTTTTAATTTCAGTTTATATTAAAAAATAATTTTATGCAACTATAAGTTGCAAACTTAAATTTCGAAATTTCTTCTTAATTTGCGTCTTCTATTGTTACATTAAAGCGCCCGTTATGCTGTTTGCCAGCGCATTTATATGCGTTTTTTTTAATAAAATTTCCAAATAATTTTCTTAATTTATTGTTGTTGCTATGCTTTGTATTACAGGCTTTTACTTGAGCTTTTTTTATTTCTTCTTTCTTTAGTTTTGCAACTTTTCTTAAGAAACGTTTTTCTTCTTGTCGTTTTTCTCACTAAAAATCATAATGAGAATTAATTTCTATAAAATGTTGGCTCTTTTGTATTCTTTTCTTCTTTTGGGCCATTGTAAAATGTTTGAAAAGAGAACCGGATATAAAAATTTGTTTAAATGCATAATTTTATGTGCTGGAGTGTGCGTGTGAGAGCATAATTAATGTGGCGTCGCAGTGTAAAAGTAATTAAAACTGCAGACAAATTAATTTTTATTTTTTACATCAAGATTATATTCATAATTAAGAGTAGAGTTAGTAACGCTTAATCTATTTTATTAAATTGACACATATTCATGGCAAGGAGATGTTCAAAGTTACGAGGTCGGTCATTCTGATAATTGTAATATTTCTAGCTCAGTAACTCTTAATACAACATTGCTTACTATTCAATTTTTATCTATTACTGTACTAAACTCCTGCCTAATTTAAAGTTAACAAAGTCTATTTTATACGATTTTGACCGCAATTGAGAACAATCAACCTCGTTACGAAAAGTTTTAACACAAAGTTAATTTCGTATATATATTGTTTCCTTATATTGCCTTCAGAATCACAATCTTTTGATGAATTCCATGTTTGCTTTGTAGTGAGTGACTCACGTAAAGCTTTTTGTCCGTTAAACCACCAGCATCTAAATTCTCATAAACAGTTACGTTTTCACTTATTTAAAACGTGTGAGTTCTTTTAAAGTGCGTTAAATATAATAAATGACACGAATTTATTGTTTTTATTTGTACAGTACTTTTATTTGCACAATTATAACTATACAGTGTTCAACTTATTTAATATCATTACTCCATACTCAACTCTTAGTACGATTTAACTCTATGACTGCTAACTGAATTGAATAAGCATAATACGCCGCCTTTTATGTAAAATTAATATGATTCTCGAATGTTCTAGTAAAAACTAAAACCTTCTCAAACCTTCTATACAGCTCCGTTAATTCAAATGTAAGGTCTTAATACCCAAAAAAATAACTGGTAGTACTGTTAACTAAGCAATTGGTAACACACAAATGACAGGTTGATTCGGCATCGACAAGGTGATTGTAGCCATGACACAAACCATTAAAATAAATGCCATAATAAAGTTTATAGTTCTAAATGTACTAATGTTGGTGTATCTTTCTTTAGTCATTTTTATTTTCGTAATAGTAGAAATAATAGTTATAGTAATCCATCCAGGCCTCAGTTACACGTTTGTGGTTTCTAACCACAAAATTATAATCCCTTGAACTTGGTCTCAACTCCATACGTACATACCACCGAGAATAAGGTGTGGAATTAGATCATGTATACGATTGAAGGGAGTATACAACTTTTTTTTTACAGTTAAAAACACAGTTGAAAACACAACCGACGACTTGTCGCTCTCGTAACGCTAACTAGAAGTATTTTCTTACCAGGGATACCTTTATGTGTCAAAATACTTCGTAGTGCTTCTCGTGAAGCGATGTGGCAGAGATGTGTTTATATGATAAGTGCAAGACCTCACAGAACAAAACCTAACTGCTAACGTCGTAACATTAGTTTCACCGCTGGTTGTATTCTGTAAAGTAATAAGATAGCCATCAGATAGGCTATGGAATTTAGGAGGTCATGCCCCCTACATTTTCCGTACTCATTTAAATAACTTTTTTTTGAGGAGGGTAAAACCGACTCTTTCCTTCCATATGTTAGGTGATATAAGTAAAACCTCTCCCAGTTATTTTATATGAAATTTAAATATGTAAGAGAAAGATAATTTTGCGTTAAGTGCTACATTTAGGAATGGTGTGGTGTAGAGGTTAGAGTGAATACATACAACGCAAGCGGCCCAGGATCGAACCACCAGAGGACATGACGATAAAATTTAATTACTGTGTGTTTTATAAAGACTTTAATCTCCCCCTAGACAAATTCATCTAAAAAGAAGCTCCAGTGGCCTTCCAGCTTATCACTTATGGTGGTGGTAGAGCATGGCTTGCAAGCTGAAACTTTTGAGTTTCCAACCAAAATTTTTTTCTCCGATGAAGCCCATTTTTGGTTGAATGGGCACGTAAGTAAGTAGAGTTGTCGTCTTTGTAGTGATGATAATCCAAAAGCTTTTGTCGAAACACCATTTCAACCATAGAAAATTACTGTTTGGTGAACTTTATGGGCTGACAGGGAGATTGGTTCATATTGTGTCAAAAACGGTGATGGTCAGAATGTTACTGCCAATAGTTAATGGTAAAGGGATATGTTTAGAAATTTTTGGTTTGTATCTCAATTAGCTGGAACTAATCTTGTTGACAGTGATCGCTACAATTGATTTACTTAAAGAAACTTTTGATGAAAGAATAATTTCACGTAATAGTCCAATTAATTGGTCACCAAGATCGTGTGATTTAACTCCATTGGATTATTTTCAGTGGAGTTCTGTAAAGTCACTTGTCTACGTCGAAAAACCAGAGAAAATTAAACATCTGGAAATTGACATTCGAAGAGTTATTGGGAAAATACGGCCGGCGGCATTGGCTGCGAAAAGTTTATGAAAATTGGTGTTTCAGATTGCGCCTTTTACGCGCCAGCCGTGACGGCCACATATTACTATACTATACTTCTTTGTTTTATTATGATTTAAACTTATGCAACTGTAAGAAAAAAATACCATAGAGGACTCACAATTTTTCAAAAGCAATAGTTTCTTTAAAAAATAAATTAATGCAGATTTAGTTCTAAACTATATGTATAAACTATTTTATACAACAAATTTTATTCATATTTAAAACATTTCTCTTAATTTCCTTCATCTTCTCTTTTTACTTACAGGTATGTTTACTTGTCAACTTTATAATTTCCTTAAATGATTTCGATAAGTATAAATATAATTTTAATTAAAATTTTTATTACTTTCAATTTCGCTTTTAATTGTTATGAATTTTTAAAATATTTGTCACATTTTCAAATGTTTTTTACAACCGTTATAAATTTTTGTTATCAAAGAAAAGATTTTTCTTCAATATGGCATCTCATGGCAAAGCTTTGGATTAAAAAGCTTTTCTTAACATTTTGCAAACTTTTCTTAAAAAAAAAAAGTAATTTCGAAATGTTGTTTTTTAAACAATAAAACTGCGCAAAATCTTTGAGAAGACACTCTGTTTAAAAAAGAAAAATAAACAATAAAACAAAATCATGCAAATACACATACATTTTAAGTAAATCATAGAAAGACTTTATTTTTAGAGTATACATTCAGGGGAACTTGTTTTGATTGTAAGATTATTTACAAAACAAGCTCTCTTTTTCTCTCTCTTTTAAAATTTGTATATTTTATTGCATGTACACATGTAGGCGTTGTAATCAAAGTAGATGAGAAAGCTTAAATATGGGGATTACTGTCGTCTTATATCGTAAATAAATTCAATACCATACAACAACAATCAACCTACCTCAACACTATTTAACAAATTCTTTATTATTTTATTGTTGTTTTTGTTATTGTTGTTTTAACGGATTCAATTAAAAAATGAGCGTTTCTTTTTTAAGAAATTCTTTGCACGTTTTTCACCATGTACTCATACGTACTCGTACACTCGCTCACTCACTCTTCTCATTAAAATTCTCTTTGTTAAGTAGATTTTTTTTATAAAAATTAAAATTTGTTTTGCTGTTGTGTCACATTTTTCTGCAAGTTTTTTGTTTGTTGTTGTTATTGTCTGCACGTGTGTATATGATATGGGCATGATTTGTTAATGCCGATGTTTGTAACAACAATCAATCTATGAATTTTACCGATCACTTTTTTGGCCGAATAGACCGACCAAGTTTGCCTGCCTCTTTAAACCTTATAATACAAGATTCGGTCATATTTAATTAAAAAGATAATTGACGAAACTTTGGCAAATTTGTTGTTCTAAGGTCTCAGAGGAATAACCCCATTGTTTTAGTTGGAATTAGTCCACGATTTTGGACACATCGACCGAACATCCATTAAAATGCTTTGAACGTCATAAACTTTCGAACCTTCATCTTACACGGTTGACCACTGTTGTTTTTGCCTTTTCCCTATTAGACTATTGCCTTGTTTAACTTGATTGATTTCAGGCTAAATAGCCCGTCCTAGGGTGATGTGGCTACCATCTTATCGTCGCGTACAAACAAACCCTCCATGTGATGGTGTAGTGGTGAAGATCATTGCTAAGTGGTGGTGGTGGTGATCTTGTTTGGAGGGCGTTGAAATCTGTTAAATAAACACTCGAAAACAGCAATTGAATTTTTTCTTCATGACCTCTGTGGCTAATTCGAACCTAGGCTGCTAATGTTTTGTGCGGCCATTCTAACCACTACATCACGCCATCTTCCATCTGTAGAATTTCTGTGGTAATTTGTTTCCAAATATAGGAATAAAAAAATGATATTAAGTGGTTAAGTTGGAAGAAATCAGAAATTTTTGGAATAGAAAGCCTCATTTTAGTCGTGTAGGTATCTCCGATTAAAGACGAAATATGATCCACAAAAGTTTTTTTGATTCATCAACCACCTATAAATTTGGCATGTTTATCTCTTGACTTGTCCAGGCGAGCAGAAATCCTATTCGGTTTTCTCGGCATTGAGCGCAATGCTTTCGAGAATCCTAAATAATTTCTATCTCGAGCGGTCCTAGAGCTACGACAGTTCTATTAATGTTACTGCTCCTTCTTCTATCTTGTCTTTACCTTTCTTTTTTGAGGAGATGATATCATCAAGTGGCTGTGTGCTAGACTTTGCCAAGCTAAAATTCCCCAAACTTGGCAACAGTTCTTGCGATATCACTGCAAAGCATTTCTTTAACGGAATAAGTAGGTAATTTACAGAAGTAGGTAATTTACGAGTTTCACATAATCTGTAATATACGCGCAACTTTTCATTGAGTCCATCATCAGCCGAATAATATTGCTCATCCTTTTCTCCCAACTTCCCAAATATCGTTAGACACAGACCTTTCGGAATCATATCTACAACAAATAAAGGTAATATATTTAGCGCATTCAATCAAATCATGATAGCAGTGACACAAAGGCGTATTCGCTTATCGGAAAATCTGAAGATAGTGGTTGTGGCAGGGTTGGTAACCCACTGGGTAACGCAATTAAACCCACCCGGGTTTTATTTAAAGGTTTTCGTAGTTTATTTACAACAAAATCAAGTGTAATTTACGTATTTGGACTACAAATTTATTTGATCCGTTTTTTGAGCTCAAAAAAGATAATGAAATAACAAATTTATCAAATCACTGCTTACATCTTTTCCTCACCTTTGAGCCAATTTCCAAATCCCGTTTCAGAAAAACTTCTCGCCTTTTAAAGTGATTCGGTGATATGCTAAAATATAAGCTCATACCTCTTTATAGACAGTTTCTGAAATAATAGGCCGTAAATCTAAATGCATTTAAGCGAGATTTATATGTGTTACGTTTGCTTCCCTTACACTTTTAGTTAAAAAACGGAGAATTCACAGTGTTATTAGCCGTGGAACGAAGTAATTTGCGCCTAAAGCGAATGTATTCCACAATTCAAACAAGCCGGTATAGTGAAATTCCATGTAAAGAAAGCCCGTATAAAGAGGTATGATCAATTGATCGCCTCTAATATTTGTTTTGAAACTTTTGCGACATGAGGTTGGGTGCTGTCATGCAAAAGAATAAATTGATCGTGTCTGTCTGCTCCGATCACCGAGTTTTAGCAGCTCATAGTACGCAATGCCGCTCTGATGCCACCAAGAGTGCAAAACTGCAATATAAATACTTAGACAACGTTGTTGTATAAACAAACAAAAAATATTGTCTACTTGAACGAAATTTTGAAGCACTTATAACATCCAATAAAACCCAAAAAAAACCCATGAGAAAACTCAATAAAACCCGAGTTTTTGCCAACCCTGGATTGTGGGAATCGTGTCCGCTCAACAATTGGGTGATATACTTGCTTCCTCTCCAGCGAACTATTTTGTTCAAGAATAAATGCGTTCTTTGTTGAATTTTCTTGGTTGTAACTCGAGCTTCTTTTAAAGGACATTCTGCTATCTATCATCACACCTACACTTGTGTGGTCTGCAAAGCTTGACCAATGATTAAACCATGAATTTGCCAATGTTCTGGCCTCATCCAACTCAGACACCACAATCACAAGCTGCATGAAACTTATGGTCTTTCGGTGCCTAAGCGACCTACACGGCTATTACTTTGGAGTCATGAAGTACTATACTATACTCCCATTTGGAGTTAGAGACCCTTATGACTGCTTGCCTTCCAACCGTCCTTTAAAACCTTAAGAACTAATAACAAAGCTTGTATTCTAATTCTTCCGACGAATACATTTCCAGCGAAATTTAAAATGTCATCCCAAGAAGTGTGCAATGCACCAGACTTCTTTAAAGTACTGTGTTTAGTCGCAACATAGCCCTGGCTGCGGCTTTGTAAAGGTAGACTGAATTGGTAGTCTGGTTCACAATAGATATATAATAGCTGCTGTAATGGCGAAAGATCTAAGTCTATGTAACTTGTTCAGTGTTTAGAGGTGAGATTTCCTGTCGCATTTTCCTAGCCCCGTGTTTTTCTCTAACTTACAAGAATATCATCAATTCACCAATGTACTCTAACGGAGGACATGGCGAAAAAATTGAATTGCGTTTCGAGAAATTAATAAAGTGACTTCAACCTGCCTCCAGCCAATTCCAATTGAAAAAAGCCCCTGACTGGTGACAAACATCAGGAGAAAAAGCCACCCAATTGGAAAGAAATTACAATGCTAAAGTACGGATCATCACCACCACTTTGCAAGGATCTTCACCACTACACAATCATATAGAATATCAACTTGCGGAAAGCCAATATGCTCCCAAGAGGAGTGAGGAAGAAAAACACATTAGTATCTAGGGTGTCATTAAGTCAGTTTGCAGACTTTCTTCTGTCGTTTAAATTTTGCAAAAAATTGTTTTGAATTAGAAATTTAATTTTTATGTTAAAGCATGTGAGTGTGTGTGTTTACAGCTGCTGTGATGGTATGCGTATCAACATTTTCTCATACGAAAATATTTTTGTTTTATTACCATTTCATTTCGTTCCGTTCCATGGCAACATGCTTTTTACGCTCATTTTTGTGCAAACAGTAGTTGTTGTCATCAATGTTCGTTCCACCATTTCGTTTCATTTCTTCTGTTGTGTTGCTTTTTTCATGTCTCTCCGCAAAACACACTAGAAAGAAATCAGAACAAAAACAACAGTAATAAGATTTTGGGTAAGAAGAGTCATGTATTATGCGGTTGTGATGGGTAATATAAACATACACACATACACATACATACGCACACTTATAGAACACAGACAGCACTTGTCTTGTTATTCATTTTTATTTATTATTTTCAGTTTTATTTTTGTCGCAACTATGAACGGGCGGTTGAGTTGATTTCGTTTTTTTAAGTTTAATTGAAAAATAAATTTTTTTCTTTAAATATTTTTTGAATTTTTAAACGAATTTCTTTATAAAAAACAACAAAAACACAAGCAAAAAACTATAAAAGTGAAAGAAAAAAATTTAATTAAGAAATGTGTTAACAATAAAAAAAGAAGAAATTAAAAGATAAAAATTTATATTTTCAAAATAAATTAAAAACGAATTTCAAAAAAAAAATTATAAATTTTCTGGACACTCCATTAGTGGCCCATATATATTTATATGGGATAGTAGTGTATAGGTGTTTGCTTTTGTTTATGAACGTATGCTGGTATGTGTTTGTGTACTACAGCATCATGTTTATATCATGACATTTTCAAGAGCTTTTCAAACTGTTGCTAATATTTATTTACATTTATTTCTTATTTCCCTTTATCACTGTTGTTGTTGTTGTTGTTGTTGTTGTTCTTTTGTCTTTATCCCGGCTATTCCTTGAACATAATTGAGAAATGAAAATGATACATACTTTGTTTACACACACGCATCCGCATACATACGCAGCCACGCTTACAAGTATCAAATAACGTTGTGCTTTATTAATACGACCAGTAGTGTCAGGGATTTTTCAAAAAGAGAAAAATTTATGGTGTATGGCGCTTACCCAACAAGCAGTTTAGTATTGAAAAGTGTGTGGTCTTTTAAAAAGCTAATATTGAATGAAATAAAGGACAAAAAAATAGGTTTTTTTAATTACTTTTTTTATAATATAGATTCTATATTAATGAATGTGTAAAATTGCAAATATTTTGGCAAATAAATTAAAAAATATTTAAAAACTATCGTTCTTCTAAAGCGTTGAAAAAAATTTAAAAAAATTTTTTAAATTTTGGGCCTGATCTTGTATCATTTATTAGCTGGCAGCTATGTATTGGCATCTGAATATAACCCGATAAAACTGAAAAATTTCAATAGATTTTGTACAGATAAAACTGCTTTTCCTCAATTGTGTGAATAGATTTAAATATTTTATTAGAAATGGTTAAGTGTGGCATACATTAAGTACATACGGATTAAGATATAATAATTTAGGTGGCACATGGTCTTAAAAAAAACGAGAAGATGCCATGATTGTACAGCTGCCTATCTGATTTTGACAGTAGTATTAAATCTTTGAGCGGAAGAACCTAAAGAAAACAAGGTCAAATTTGATCAAATAACATAGTTTTATTCACCTCTTTCAATTACTGTGGAGAGCATAGAAAACTTTTTCATTAGGTTAGATTAGGTGGCGGACCCTCTATGAAGGATAAGGTCCTACTTAGGCCAGTTTTTCGACAACGGTATCTCCTCACAAAATTAGCTAGTAACTGGTTATGAGTATAAATACTATTGAAAACTTCTCTAAATGCATTTGCTGTACGGAGCCGGCGTTAAATTGTAGATCCCTTTCAATGAGTTTAATAAAATAGTATCGGGTGCAGTTCATTGACTGAGAGAAGTCCCCATGATCCTTCATGGAATGTTATGGGAATTAATATAAATATATAATAGGCCAAATGTTGGGCCCATTGTGATATTACAAGTATAGGATCAAACAGTCTCCATAGGAAACCACTGCGGTAACCTTAATTTTTGAAAGATGACACGAATTGTTTTATCATTAAGTTATGCCAAAAACTGCGTGAGGTTACCCACTTGAGAAATTATTTCGACACAAATTTAAACCTTGTTTCTCTTGTGTGGCAAGTACCTGTATCTTGTAAGTACTACTGCTCTGTTACATTGATATAATCGAAGTGTAGTCAGAAAAAGTGGTTTGACTTTTATCTATTCCGAGAACCATTGATGAAAAAAGTGTTACTTCTTTCGATGCATTTACCAACAACTATGCCTTTGCTAACAACAACCATGCCTTTACCATAAGCAATGCTTCCAAATAGCCAGATAGGGCTACTTGTTGCTATAATCAGACTTCGTCGTACGCAACTTCATTGATAGCATTTGTTACAATACATATCGGCTTCGAATCAGTAGTCTCTGGCTACGGGTAATTATATGTCTTGTGTGGTACCAAAAATAAGTTTTTAACTAAAACTTAAGTTTTCTTTTCTTCCGTAAGCTAAAACCCAATAACATGACATAACTGCGCCACAGGAATTTTTTCTGCTTGTTAACTTAATCTTTGACAGCCAATAACTAGTCTTCTCTGAGAATATTATGAAATTTGGAAATTTAAGCAAAAAAATTAGTGAAATAATGACCAACAAATTACACCCAAAAAACCGGTTTGACGATACTGCCTATGTTTTTTTTTCACGCTCACCATAAAATATTTTTAGAATGCTATCAACTGAATTGAACTGAAGTCATGGACATCAAGGGTTTCATGACGAAATTCAAATTTGGTATTTACAACTCAATTAAAATTTTGATAAAATTTTTCTCATATTTTTTCTCCACTTACTGGCAATAATAGGCAATGCACGATGACAGTTCATCGTCGTTTGGTAAAACGAAACTTAAAAAACTATCATCGCTACATATGCAGTAATCACCTTATGAGATTGTTTACTGGGCTATACCAAATATGGTGTTTTTAAAGAGCTTAAAAACTTAAATTGATAATACAAGAGAGAAATATTGTCGTAGATAATTTCATGACATTTATGTCTAAATATGATTTACGTCATATGCCTGCCGCGGCTACGAGTTATCGTACATGGTTTATTCGATCAGTCCAATTTTTGACTAGTTTTTTCCAAAAGATCTAGCCGTATTGCATTGGCGGCTTACAATGCTTTAAGAGTTGCTGGTTTGTCTGCAACTTAACATAGCCTAATAAAAACTAATCCAGAGGTGTTGAGTGGCACGAGCGTGTGGGCCAGGAACACTTCTGAAAAGGAAGTTACCACCGAAAGTTATTTTGCAAAAAAATCGATTGTTAAAGGCACTATATGGCAAGTTGTAACATCTTGTAGAAACCGTCAACCGTTGTTGATGTTTAGTTGATAACTTTTTGGGAACAAAAATTTAATCTGCATTTCTCTATTGCACTTGCCATTTACCATAAGAAATAAGCATCGATGATGCCGAGAGCGTGTATTCCACACCAAACAGTCAATTTTAATAGATGTAATGGTGATTTGCTAACGGCTTGAGGATTTTCTTCGCTTCAAATACTTCAGTTTTGCTTACTAAGGTAGCCATTTAACCAAAAATAAGCCCCATCACTATACACAAAATGCTTCGTGAACATCTTTATTTTTCAAAGTAAATTTTCATGAATCAGAATCGTTGTTCCGGCGTTAAACGATTCATGATGAATTGGCAAACCTTACTGAATATAGTTTGACTTTTTCAACTGTCAAGTTCTCATGTAGCTGAATAAACAGCCTATGCATCAACATCTTTTAAAATTAATTAATCATAGAAGCATAACAATTAACATTTTACTCAAATAACTTGTATTTATAATTTCAAAAATGAATTTTGTTGAATATGTATGAAAAACATACCACCCCTGTATGCATATACATATTTACATTTCTTGAATAAAATCAATAGCATTTGCAACAAAAAAGAAAAAAAAAAAAAAAATTAAAGAGAATCTTTAAATATTGCTGTAGCAGCCATGTTCTTTCAAATCATCCCTATCGGGAATAATTTTTCCTACGAAATGTTAACCCTTTTTTTGATTATTCAGTGGGGAATGATATCTCTGAAAAAATTCCTTTGATCGAGAGTAGTTTTTTGCCATTTCCCATAAATTTGTTCATATGAGTTTTGTTGGGGAGCTGCATTTATTATTAAAGTTTTTATTTATTTTTGTGGGAATATTTGAGTTTTTTAAGTTATTTCAGGACTTGAAGTGTTAACATAACTCGGGAATTGTAAAAACGTAGTTTATTTAGAGTTACTCCCACCTAAAGCAGCATCTGGCACAATCCCACTTGTCTTGAATGTCACTGAAAACTTACGACCAATCTTGTATCGATTTTTATGGCAAAAGCCGAATACATGACCCTATAACTTTTGTCATTCTTTCCAAATGACTCGATTTATTTATTTAATTATTTTATTTTTGGTCCTACTAAATTCAAATTTTTTTTTTCAAAATTTGTTCTTAACATTCAAAGTGAAATGATAGCTTGTGAGAAACGAAGAGATTCACGATATCGACTTTCCCTTCGATGGGAATAGGGGTAAATATTTTAACTACTTTTTATATTTTAAAATTATTTGTAATTGAAAAAAGAGAACAAACTAGGTCTTTTCATAAAATAGCACGTAAATAATATAAAAACAATTGCTTTTAATTTAATCGCTTCCACTGTTAGCAGATATACTCTCTACACACATATATACACGCACACACAATCACACATGCTCGTGCGTTGTCATATTTGAATTACCTTTAGCCTTGAATAGTCAGGATGTTTAACTTGTTTTTTTTTCATCATCTCTTCTGATTTCCATTTCCTCATCATTTCCCCATCTTTGCTTTTCAACACATCTCGTATAAATAACCACGTGAGCATAAGAATTCTTTCGTGATACACATTTGTCAGTGTGTGTTGCTTTGTTTACGTCTCTCAACGTTTTATTCATATCTGCGTGTGTGTGTGTTTAAGATTTTAATTATAAGGGAATGCAGGAAAGAAAAAAAGGTGTAAAAGGGTGTTCATTTGTTTTCTTCGCTTGCCTTTTACGTTTAATTCGCCTCTTTTTTAATATGTGAATTAAATTGTTCTTTCTTACGAATTTTTAAGAAAAACCAATTAATTTGGATGTTTAGGTTCTTCTTAACTTTTTCAAAAGGATATTTATTTCTAACCCTTCCGTTTTGCTATTTACATATATTTCGTAAGCTATTAGCCAGTTTATGTGGTAGCTGTTGGGTTTGTTTTTAAAGGGATTTGAATAATTGTGGGTTTTTTAATATATTCATCTATTAAAAGTGTTTAAGATGATAAGGGTAGCTAGCTATGCCTTAAGTCATGTAAAATTCCCTTGATTTGAAATAAAACTTTTTAATTGATAATAAGTTTTTATCAAGCACGTATTATTTACCCATTACTCCTCTTGGGAGCATCTTCATCTTACACGTTTCAACGCTGTTGATTTTGCTTCTTTCCGTGTTGTATTGTTCTGTCTTAGTCCCTGGATAATTGTGCGTATCCAGGTGTTTTTTTTTTTTTTTTTTTTTTTTTTGTCAAACACAATTTCTTTAGTTTTGGTGATACTATCGGGACTTTTTCGATTGATGTGACCAACCATCTGCTTCAATATGGGTTCCTCATTAGTCATGTTCCACTGCTCTGTTTTACTTATGGTGTTTGGCCAGAATATTCTGCATATGATTCTGTGGCACTTGTTGATGAATAGTTGGCCCTTTGGCGCGATGTTATTCGATACAAGCAAAAATGATTTAGCACATGCGTTGAATATTCTGAGCTTAGCCCGTCTGGATGTATGTGAGTTCCTCCATACTGACTGCAGTTGTCCAAATGCCGCTCTCGCTGTATGCAGCCTTTTGTCTACGTTTGTATCAGCGCCGCCGTTTGTAGTCATTGTACATCCTACAGCAGAAGCTATCTACATACTGGACTGGATGACCTTGTAGGTTGATGTTTTTCGTGCTGGTATTGTTTATTTTCATGGCCTTGGCAATGTTGGACTTCATTTCAAGTTGAACATTCCGAGCTAATCTTTCTAGGTCCTCCAGTTTCGACTGCATATTGAAGGTCTTATGGGAGAGAAGACAAATGTCATTTGCATAGTCCAAGTCTCCGTTTGGCGTAAGAGACTCTAAAGTATCTCCCTTCTCTTTCAACTGACTCTGCTTATTATGTCATCCAGCACGATGGTGAATAGCTGAGGTGATATTGGACATCCTTGTTTAACTCCAGCTTTGGTGTTAAATAGTCGACTAAAGTTCCCGTTGTGAAGAACTGAAAGTTTTGCACTCTGGTACATCGGTCTGATTATTGTTTGGGGTACTCCTTTTGCTTTTAGTGCTTTCCATATGGCAGTTTATCTACGTATGTGTGACCTTTTGCCATTTTTTTGCGTAATTGCACAAATCCGTCGCTGTGGAACTTCTACGGCTTATTCACAAAAAGCTTCTGAATTTTTTTTTACAATCAAGAGCGCAGAAAATAGCAATTTTTGATTGTAGGTGCCTTCAAACTTTCCGGCCGAGTGCCCTAAAAATTTTGCTTGACATTATCTTGATGAAACAAAGCATGTTTTCTGTTGGCCAATTCACATCACTCTTCTGGACTGCTTTGCTTAAACAATCGAGTTTGGCCCAGAAGTGGTTAATTTATTGTCTTGCCAGATAATATAACATCGATGTCAACGACTCATCTATAGTCGAAAATGACTATCCTGCTACCAAACTTTGGACAGTAACAATAATACTAGCACATAAACTCCCTTTCATCCAACACTCAACATAGCCGTTTGTGAATTCAAGCCAGAATTTAAGTTCTTAATTTGTTTTCTATTAATATTATAGTATTAAGTCCATAATGAACGGCTTTAAAAATGATTCGATTTCGTTGCATTATGCACAGCAGCATTTGACTTCAACTTTCTTTGCGTTCATATATATGGCACCCAAACATCGACCTTGTATAAGATGCCAGGTTTGAAGCTCTCAATACGATTGCTATCTTCTAGAAAATTCTGGTCGCTATTTTTTGATTACTTCATTTAAATGCCCAAGTTGTGAAAAGTAGATCTCAGAATTTATCATTTCGTCAGGTTATAGTAGCTGATAATGTATAGTTCCAAGTTCTCAAAACAGTTAAAATAACTTTATTTGACGTCAATCCAAGCTTCATTAATTCTTTTGCACCCTTACATTGAGCCTCTTTGAGTAATCAGCCATTTTTTAAGTGGTTCGAACTGTAAGTAATTCCTTTCTAAGTGTAGATTTTACAGTTATAACAAAGTTTGTAGCAAAACACTGTATATGCTTTTTATATGGCCTTGTGTAAGAGTGGCGTGGAGAAGTGGTTAGAGCGCCAGCACACAACATAAGCGACCTAGGTTGGAATCGCTAGCAGAGGACAAAAAAAGACAAATCTTCTATCACACGAATGATCAGGAGAAAACGTCACCTACTGAAGAAAAATAGCAGTGCTAAGTAGGGATCACCACCATCATTTAGTGAGGGGCTTCACCACTACATAATCAAATGGAGGCGAGTTACAGTAGACTAATCATCTACTTAGCTTGAAAATAAACTGCTTATTAAAACTGAATCTAGGCAATGACTACTTTGAGAAAAAGACATATGCTCCGAAGAAGTGTCATGGAGGATATAAATTTGACATGGATTTTTATATTCCATTTCCGTTTCTAAAGTCCCAAACTTTTTCTTCTGGTGGTTATTGAGTTAGTGCCTTTTGTTTTATTGATTGACACTGATCGAACAAGGTTCACATTTTATAACTAAATAATACATAGTGTGTAAAGTGGCATTTTTAGATCTGAAAATAATTAAAAGAAATTTGGCCTAGTTCGGCCTTGTTTGTCACCCCTCTAGGGAGCATATTGGCTTTTCACAAAGCGTCTATTGCTTTGTTTTGGTTTCTTTAATCAATTTGATCTTTTTCAAGCTAAGTAGATGATTAATGCACTGTAGCTTCCTCCATATGATTTTGCGTAGTGGTGAAGATTCTTGCTAATTGGTGGTGATCTTTGCTTTAGCATTGAATTTTTTCCCCAGGAGGTGGCGTATTTTCTTATTCATTCGTCTGATGTTTATCATCATCGCCAGAGGTATGCGGAAAGGTCAGAGGGCCTTCTTCTTTACTTTTTTAGATGGAGTTGTTTTGAGGGCAGCCGAAGCCTCTTTATTAAACATCCGAAACCACAATTAAATTTTTCTTCGTCATGTCCTCTGCTGGGGCTCGAACCTTGGTCGTTTGTATTGTCATGTGTGCGCTTTAACCACTACACCATGCCACCACCAATTTCTTATTAGGTAATCTATTATATTCTTAAAAAACTAAATGGCTTTAAGCATCAATAGCGCACATTTTTTTAAAATATTTTTTATTCCTTAACAAAAGTTTTCAAAAATCAAAAAGTTATTGCTGTCTTATCCTTTTATTGAGAAATTTTTTTATTTCCTTTTTTTCAACAAAAACCATTTCCAAACATTAAGAATAAGTTTCGTAATGAAAAGTTTTTTGAAAAAAAAAAAGAAAATAAAATTAAAACCGCCGTCATTAGTACCATAAATAATTCATCACTAGAAAATGTATTATAAAGAATTTTTTTTTTCAAAAAGTTTCTATTTTTTACTGAGCAAAGAGGTGAGAAAAAAAATTAAAATTTCCATCATCTTCTTTATAGTTGCTAATCTATTAAGAAAAGCTTAAGGTAAATTTTAATAAAGAAAACTAACAGAAGAGCAGGATGAAGTTATTAAAAACGAAATGATGACTCCAGTAGCGTCACGTGGGTATTGTTAAATAGGCACTTCTTATGAGGTGCATAAAAGGCGTCCATCATCTTACATGAAGCGCATCCTAAATACCAATACAAAACCATATAATTGTGTCGGGTGTTTGTTAGAGGTTAATAACTTTAACTTGGCAACAGTGCTTTATTTGACAATCGATTTAACAGCTGATAGTTGCTTTTTGTCTAGTTTGCTCACCAGAGCAAAGCTTGCAAAATGGGCTGACGCACAAATTAATGTTGATATTGAATTTTCATTCAAAATTTTGTTTTCCGATGAAGTCCATTTTTGGTTGAATGGATACGTAAGTAAGCAGAATTGTCGTATTTGGAGTAAGGATAGACCACAATATTTTGTCGAAACACCATTACATCCACAGAAAATTACTGTTTATGCGATGATGCTCAGAATATTACTGTCAATGGTGAACGGTGTGGGAACATGATTAAGAACATTATTTTCCTACTTCAAGCCAGCCACAGGTCAAATAGCATACGCTACAATTGATTTACTTAAAGAAACTTTTGATGAAAGATTAATTTCACGTAATGGTTCAATTAATTGCCCACCATTCGATTATTTTCTTTGGGGTTGTCTAAAGTCACTTATCTACGTCAATAAATCAGATACAATTGAACACCTAGAAATAAACATTCAAAGAGTTATTGAGAAAATACGGCTGCATATGCTGCGAAGTTTGTGAAAATTGGTGTTCGTAGTTGCGCCTGGTACGCGCAAGCTGTTGCGACCACATGGACCAAATCATATTTAAATAATAATGACATGATATTAAAAATATATTTCTTTGTTTTATTATGATTTAAACTTGTTTAACTCCAGAAAAATACCCGATGTATGTTTTCTCTCCTAATAAGGAGACAAAGCTTATTTAAATCTCTTACTGTTCTATTGATCACGACACCTGATTGAAATGCGACTTCACACCGAGCTCACTCTACATTACTTTTTTTTGCTTGACCACCATATCCTTCTGGTCTACTTTCAAAATAAAAGTGCAAAAACTATTATGACTTTTGATCGGAATTCCATTAGATTTCTTACTGTTTAGATAAGGAAGCGGAGGGAGAATCAGTACAGCACCTTTAATGTGACTGAAATGTTGCACGACCAAGTCTTAAGGCATATCGGTATATACAATCTTTTTCTTGATCTGTACTGACTCAGAGATGGTTTATTGACGGATTTGATTACATTCGTCAGAAATACTGGTAAACTCTCTCAGAGAGCACACTTTTTCTCGGGCCATAGGTTCAATTACGTAGCTTCTTGAAAAACTTAACATTTACCCTGTTTTTTGGAAAGCCTAACATCTATTAAAATGAAGTTGTCCTTCAGTCAATGCAAAAATAATTCTGAACTGACCATCTACAACAATGCAGTAAACAGAAATTACCGTAACGAAAACCTACCATTTACCCCCACATCGGTTATTCTTTTATAAAACACTCCCCGTCTTTCTGAGGTCGGTCTTCCATAAGTAGAACAATACATTAAGCGCGGCATGCCACGTCTGTTAAAATAAAATTCATAAGCCGTTTAAGTACAAATGTCGATATAAATTCGTTTTTCGGCGTTCTATAGTTCTTTGAACAACCCCTGTGCCACTTTGAGCCTAACAGTAGCAGGAACCTTTCCCTGTTATTCTTTGTCATTTACTGCTTCTATGGAAGTTGCTACTACCATTTGAAAATTCCCAAATTATTTTCAAGCTACAAGAATTTTTATGGTCAATGATACCTACCTTCTCCCGCATTGTAGACTACTAGTCGTTATCATTCGTAAACCCACTTTCATATCTCTCCATATATTCAAGACTTTCAATATCGATTTTACTATGACACACTCATTCGTCATCTCAATTTAAATATCTCGCAAACCTTCCAATAGTCTCATGGTGTATTGAGTAATAACCCCCCAGTAATCTTTTAAACCTGAGTATTGGGTTTGACTTTCTGGTCAGCCTACCTGGATTGGTTCCATATTTCTTCATTATTCTTAAGAAAATATAATTTCCTATAAAAAATTACAAAAGTGAAAAAAATTTCCCAAAACTTATTCGTAATGATTTTTTTACAACAAAGTTCCCCTTTTTTCGATAACAAAATAATATTTGGAGAAATTAACCTTGAAATTTAACCATAAATTTGACTATTTTTTTAATAAAACAAGTCAATGTAATGAGAAGTTTTAATGTACGAGATAGAAAGAGAGAGAGAGAGAGCGAAAGAGTGAGAGTGAGAGGTATGCCAGTGTGTGTGTGTAATTTATGAACTCATAAATAGTTTTTTAGTTGTTTTGCAGTTGATTACTTTATTTTTAACAGTTAACAGCAATGCACTTCTACACTAATACTACTACAACAGAAAGTACACAACGTACATATGTGTGCGTGTGTATGTAAATGACAACAGCATGCATGTAAAGAAATACTTATGAATTGCCAAAACGAAAAATAATTTATTGTAGGGGAAGAATAGAGAATAAGAGTGAGGTTGGGAATGCAAAAACTAAAACTACTTTGTAAACAACAAAAATATGTTTTCCTTTACAAAATACGAACTAAACAAATAAACGAGGAAAAAATATAAAAAAAAAATTTATCATTTTAACTTTTCTTTTTGTATACATCCATACATATACAGGGTTGGTTCAAAAAATGAAGGGACTTTTTATATTTTGCGGAAAGACATTGGTTTTCTGCTAGTGCATAAAAATTATTGCCGGTAGAGTACGTTGCGTCTACTCTGTGCAAAAATGCATAAGCTTTTCCAAAAAAGCCATAAACTGCTCAGCACTCCAGCAACTGCTGAAAACGTTGAAGACGTTAAACAATTGGTGGTCTATTCTCTACCAGAGAAGTCATTAAAAAACAAACATGAGACGTTAGTCAGTAAATCTGTTTCAAATTTGTTTAATGTGGACAAGAAATCGTCGTTTAGCATTTACTTAATAACGTGTAATTAGTAAAATCAAATTCAAGATCAAGTTCTTCCAAGTTCAATAAAATCGGAAAGTAATGCTCAATATTTTCTTAAATAACTGAATATTACATTGATAAACTAATATATACCTTGTATTTTATGAGCTGATTTACTAAGACGAACTTATAACACAATGTACTTAACTGGGGTATGGTGCGTCTACCAGGCCGCTATCATATGAGAGACTTGATCTGTCGGGGTGAAATAATCAAAAAACATTTGCATGAGCGTTAGTGTCGAAAATTATTTCTTTTGGTGTCGGTAGTCACTTCTTTCGATTTATATCGAGCGAGATTGTTTTATAAGAGTGATTATAAATGGGTTCACATCCGACGAGTTCAGGATTAATTCAGGGGTACCGCAAAACTCTGTTCTTTCTCCTACTCTATTTTTAATATTTCATTAAGGCTTTCTGCTTCTCAGTTCTAATCCTGTCTACTCTTTCGCGGAGGACAGGACACTTGTAATTCCTATTCGTTTGATCGCATGCCGAAACTTTTGGAGATTAGGGCTAAAAGGCGAAATATGAATGACACACTCAGAAGCGACTTGGCGAAAATCTCCGAGTGAGGTCGTGCCAACAGGGTCGATTTTAGTGCGAGCAAGACCAAATGCTACTTTTTGTCGCACAGACGTGGTGTCTTCTGTGACCATGGGTAATGTAAATATTGAGGAGTCAGTTGCACTTGATGTTCTGATCAGGAGAATTAACCGTGACTTTCGGCAGAACGATCACACTTTTCACTTTCAAGTGTCTCAGTTTTTTAAAGTGGTATAGGAAATCCTTCGCTCCATCTGGTCTCCTTAATATTTACAAGACCTATATCCGACCCAAATTGGAATACGACACTCATGTATGGGCCGATGCTTTAAAGTCTATTTTGAGGTTTCTCGACCGCATACAGTAGAGGGCGATGATACTTAGTAATGACGGTAGGGTAGCCTAGTAGTCTATCAATTTGTTAGAGCGTGTGTTTCATTGTTTTATCAATTCTATAAAGGAATGTGCTCTGACGAAATAAGGAAAGTTGGGTCATTTAGCTCTTCTAATGAGCTCACTTACAACAACAACAAAAAACATTTATGTAAAAAAAAATTGTATTTAAGTATATGTGTGTGTGTGTAAAGAGCTAAAGAACTCAACTATAGAAATAAGGTAATTGAAGTGTGATTACTATGACGTAATCACATGATTACTATGACGTAATCACACATTTTAGTGTAGCTCTCGTTTTTCTCGTAGAACTCACCCTTCTGTGGGTGATTGTTCAATGAATCACAGAACGCATTATAGAGAGAATTCATTTCTTAGCCGCACCGTTCGTCTGTGGTACGATCTTTATGCGAAAGTTTTTTCTGATACTTACGACATAAATAATGAACAAATCAAACGTCCATAAACATTCTATCCTCCTTCCCACGATCTATTTTGCTAGTACCAGTACAATGCACTGTATGAGTAGAGTTCATCCCCAGATTGCTGGACTCAAGCTAAAAATAAGTCTTAGCGGTAGACTGTAAAATATTTCATTAAACATCCCTTATATCCGTCCGAACACAACGGAGTTTCAGAAGCACAGTTATATTGCTCACTCATTGATGGTTGATATTGCTCACCCAGTCTTACTTTGGTTCCCAACTGCCGATGGTAAAATTTTAATTTCGAATCAAATCAATGACAAAGAAAATCATGTTTGACATTCTTAATGTGATCAAAATTCTAGGCAAACAAAGGTGTTACGACCTTTCGAAAACACTAAAAATATAGATAGTCTGTGGGGCACCATTGCTCAATACGTAAGTCGTGTAATACCTTACTTTTGGGGTCAAGGGTGAGAATGTCGATTCATCGTTCCTTTGTGGTAGCTGGCTACCTTTTTGCTATTTTTTCTGGATCTAGTTTCTGACTTTTACCGTTTAGAAGAATAAAATCACACTGTTTAACTAACATATCTGCAGGACACTCCCTATATGACGAATGCCGCTTTATCAATTCAGCCTATTTATCCTATAATGACTTAATTATAGTATAAGGCTCATTATCGCTTCTGATCAACCATTCAGGGTGTTTAAGACCCTCCATATTTAGTACTACCCCGCAAAGATATGCAGCAGGTTTTGGCTATTGCTTTGATGTATTATGTAAGACTATTATTACACCCAAGTACTTTAACGTGTTCTTAAAAATAACTTCCCAGCCACCCTCTTGAGCTTAGCTGTTTGAGTAAGTAGAAGATTATTTCTGTGTCGATATGACAAAGTAGCTTAAGTCGACTTAAGCTGTACTTACTTACCGACACAGATTTATATGATAAAAGACAAGTTACGAAAACGGAAACATCGACTACAACTAGAGTTTTTCCAATAGACGTGTATTCCGTTAGATTTTGACGAGATTGTCTCTAAATATGATAAATTTGTGTTTAAAAAGCTTAAGTCGACTTAAGCTACTCTTTCATATCGACATAGATTTTAAAATTCGTTTCAGTATTGTTGGCATTACAATTCTATAACGCGTATTATAGTTTGGGTAATAATTACAGACACATTGGCTTTGATACTACTCAGAATCTGCACTAAATTATCGGGCAGCAATATAAGTTCTTAAGACCAGTATTGACCATCGTTTCGGAATTTAGGCTCTGCTCAGACTTCTTTTCTTACTATACAAGACCTAGAGAACTCAAGGGTAAGAAAACTCTACGTATAGCTTATCTGAAGTGTAGAGTTAGGCTCAATAGATCACTCTAGTTTGCACTTTTTGAAGTTTAGCTCACTATAGGCGACTAGTTGGAGAATAAATTCGTTGCTTTTTTGTATTTCTTCTTTACCAAAATTTTCAAATTGAATTAGTTCACTTTTTTCGTTTACAGGTCCATGCAAAGTACGGGTCTAATCCGTTATTCCTAAAACGATATTTTAACAGTGAGCTTTAACTAATTCCATTTGAATTACTTTACTGGCATTAAGTGGCAAGCAACTCATCACTCTAGCTTCGCGATAATTCACCACCCACTCTATAATCGTTCGCATACAACGGTCATATTCATTGAATTTGAGCAGCTGAGATTTTTTCCATTTCCAAAACTGCATGAACTTATAAGTCTTTAGAGATTTTGCTAATTTAACTAATAGTTCACAAATGTTTGAAAATTGGAAAAAATATTGTCATATATCATACATAAGTGTTATATATGTGGGGAGATTGTGGTTGCCGAATAAATATTTGTTGTAAAAATTCCAAAAATTTGCCTTAATTTCTTTAACAAATCTCGTTTAGAAAAATAAACAAGTTTACAAAATCAAAACAAAAACAAGCTTTGCTATTGAAAAAAAAAAAAAAAAATACTGAAAACTTTAGCATAAACAAACGGAATCCACTTCCTCAATCTTTCACTCGCTCCCTACGTCTCTCTTTAGCTATTTTTCTGTTTTGCATTTAAAATTATTTTCATGTTTGTGTGTATGTGTATGTTGTGGGTGTGAGTATGCAAACATATTTACATATATGTATATGCCTCATACGTCTTTATTATGTTTGTTTGTTGCACAAGGAAGTGTGTGTGTGTGTGTGTGTGTATGTGTGTTGGAAAAACGCATTTTTTTAAAGTATGCTTTTAGGCAATTTTAATTTTTATTTCGTTTTTCATTCTACACAGAAGTAAAGTTTATTTAATGTGATAGTTTTTGTTTTTACTTTATTATTGTTTTTGTTTTTATTTCTTAAATGTGTAATTATCATTACAATGATACCCTGGTTTATCTCTACATAAATGAGGCTCTCAAACGTATGCTAGATGTCTGTCTACTGACTGACTGCTTGCCACTACTACTGACTTGGTTGGTACAGATTTTCTTTCAAGTGCAGTGTAAATGCGTCGCATATTTTTTAAGTGCCTATATAGAGGTATGCATGCGTGTGTGTGTGTTTGTGTGAAAGTATCTTATTATATGAATGTGTTGCTGTTAATGATGTTGATGTCCTTGCCATGTTTTAATTATTATTTTTATTTCTATTTTGTTTAGGATTTTTTTTTGCAAATAATGATGAGAATGTATTTTTCATCATAATTTTTGTTTACGTTTCTGTTTTTTTTTTTTTTTTTTTTTTGAGTTTTCAATAGAAAGTGCATTATGTAGTTAATTTTTACGCATTCATATAAATGCTTTAGATTATGAAGTGCATATCCTTTTATAAATACTTATTATATACTCGCTATCCTGTTTTCAAGGGGTACTTAAAAAATAAATAAAAGTATTCAAGTAAATGCGAAATAAATTAATTGGTTGGTTATATGATAGCAACTCATATGACTGTTGCAAAAAGAGTTGTAGAAACAAATACAAGTCTAAAATGTAGTCCTGCTTAAATACAACAATGTGTAGGAAGAAGCAAGCGTATTCATTTCACATAATTTTTTGAAATTTTTATAATTTATAAGAATGATTCTTTCTAAAGTTTGATAAATTCGAAATGTGATCTCACGTGAAAAGTATCCAGAGGTTTTTTTTTGTTAGAGTTTTGAACTAAAATTTTTTTATTGCAATTTATTTTTAAGCTCTTTTTTCTGGCTAGTTTTGTATATAAAAAACCCTTTTGTATATAAAAAACCCTTCGAAAGGATACATGTCCACTTTTATTGGAAACAAAGTGGACTTTAAAGAATCTTTTTTGTGCGAATTAGTCCCACGTAGCGACACTTACACACTATAGTCCGAACTATAGCGGATAGAGGCAAATAAGTCATGGCAACGATAGTACACATAAATCAGCTACAGAACTTAGTCACAAGCTGAACAATCAATATACATACTTAAGCCACTAAGTATGACAATGCATATAATAAAATTCAAAAATTAAAGTTACAAAGCAAATTCCGTTTAATACTACTGACGTCACAGTTAAAATCAATAAACTTATGATACAAGTTGCAATCCCTGCACAATCTACGGAAAGGAAATGAATTCGCATAATTCGTTCTGTAAAAGGTTAAAGCAAGAGGACGATAGTGGCGAGATAATCTGACCGGGATATTAAACTTTAAGATAAAAAGCATAAGCTCGGAATCAATACTGCCGGCAATAAGGTTGCAAACAAAAGAAATACCTAAAACTGCCCTTCTACGCCCTGGCCTCATGCGAAGGAAATCTATCAACATAATTCCAACCTAAGCCACGTAAACAGAATAATAAAAACTGCCTCTGCGCAGATTCAATTGAATCACTATAACACTGATGATAAGGATTCCAAATTACCGAAGCATACTCCAAAATCGGCCTAACAAGAGAAGTGTGTAACTGTCTTATAATATAAGGATCAGTGAATTCCCTGGACCATCTTTTCACAGGATTTTTAAAGAAATTTTACGATTATCGGTAGCTGAAGATAGCTTTTGATTTCGGTAGGGCCTATAAGACTGTACCCTCCAGGGTCGATTGGGCTGCAGATTCTGTTCTTCGGTATGATAGCATCTCAATTTACCTTGATGGGTCGAAGACAGAGGCAGGCACAAACTCTCGTTTTTATTTCCATGATTTTGGATTTTCTCTCTCTCTCAGACTGAAAGATGTTTGCTCTTATTTTCAGACCGAAGCTTATGCTATAGACAAAACCGCTACGTGTGTTTGGGATCTAAATCCCGAACCGTCGGTTATTGATATATACGGTTATTGATGCTCTCAGTTCCAACGTAGTCCGCCGAAATGTCTCCTTTTTGGGCGATATCATGTCGTGGCGAAATTGTTTTAAAGTCATGGCCTCATAGAAGGGAACGAATTTGCGGATAAGTGCGCGACTCGAGCATCAAACCTGGTTATAACTTTTACGCAGGAGACGTTGTAGAATTTAATAGGTGGGCTTTGTGGTCTAATATCACTACTGGTAGGATATCCAAGATGCTCAGGCCAGACTGCCTAAAATTTGGCAATAGTTTTTTAAAAGATTCGTGTTACCCTCGTATTTTTATTAAGTTTCTTAAGAATTTTTTTCTTCATGTCTTGAACTAATAAATTAAACAAAAAAGATACTATGGATTTAAAAAGTATTGCTTTTCATTTCTTGCCCTCTACCTCCAACACTTTTGGTTCCGGTTGCTTCATTTTGTTGGGCATCATAATTAACTCAACTTGTTTTATAACTGAAATCCTGTATTCAACGTTACGGAGTCATAGCCAGAAGCACAGAAAAAAATCTGTCATTAAAGCGTATTTGCGTGACTGTGTGTGTGTGTGTGTGTGTGTGTGTGTGTATGTATGTATGTATGTATGTATGTGGGTGGGTGTTAGTGTTAAAAGGAAATGTAAAAGGAAGTGCCAGTATAATAAAGTGGCGGTAGAGGTTATTGTGGTTGGTTGTGATAAAATTATTATTATTTTTTCTATAGAATTACTCTTTGATATTTATACTGCTCTGCTCTTATAAACAGAGGAAAATAAATGCTTAAGAAAATATTTTCTTATATTTAGTTTATGCTGACACACACAAAAAAATGTTTTTTTATTTGATATGTACAATATTTAAAAATATTCGGATTTGAAGTTACCTCATACAAAAAGTTTAAGTTTTAAAAATGCAGTCATTTTGGCAAATTTCATTGGTTAATTGCGATACATTGATGCAATAAAAATTTATTTAGAGGATCATTTTTAGATACTCTGTTCTAAAGTTCTAAAGTATTTCGCAGAGAATATTTTGCATATTCTACGTAGATAGCTCTAAAATGTATATTAATTGTATCAGACATTATATTATAACTTCACATTGACATTATTAACTTCACTTTGTTAGAAAATATAACACTGTAGGGCAGAATTGGATTGGAATTTGGAATCAAATAAACCGCTGAGTTTAGGTATAAGATATTGGTATTTTTGAAACGGTCGTAGTCTTGGAATTATGAATCAGTAAAAAAAGCATTCATTTTTATTGAAAAATATAAAGAAAAAGAAAAAATATTTTGTTTTGAAAAAATTATTAAGATAATGCAAATAATCACAAATATTTCGAATGTTACCACACCCATTTATCAATATAAAAATACATTATTATGTCTTTGTTTGCTATCACTTTATGTTTCATCGGTATCTTTGTCACTGCTTACACTAAAATCCATCTTATCAGATTATGAAAGAAACAGACATTTTGCTTTCTTAGGCACAACCATTTGTTTTGCCTTGGAAGTCTTGCGAGTTGCCCTGACCGCCGTTTCTGGATTTATTAACAGAAAGTTATAGATATCTTCTAAATTATTAATACTATGCTCTCTGACTTTCTTAAATATTTTATTAATAGATTCTTGCGCTTCTTCAAACAAAGAACCAACAGGTCATTTTGAGTTTTTAATTACTTCCCAACTGTGAATCAGCAATTTGTGTATCTAATACCACTGATAATTATAACGAAATTTTTTCATATACCTTACGTTTTTACCAGTTAAAAACGTGTATTTATGAGTACGTAGTTTGCAGATAAAATAATATAAATCTTGTGCTTGGTTTTTAACTAATAATTCTTTATTAACACTGTTTTGTGTTTCACTGCTGGTAACCTTTTCACGAGCAATAACAATTTCTATTCTTAATTAGTGCGTTTGTTCATATTAAACAACAATAATTACTTGGCACATCTTCCTTCCTTAAGATTCTCCAACTCTATAGTTATTAAAACTTATGTTCGATCACAACCTTTTCAACAAGAGGTTATTCACACCTAATGCTGGGATCACACGATTGACTCAACGACACCAATCTGATACAAATTTTATTGTGACAAATTAGCGCACAATAATAAAATTGTCCCAATTAAAAATTCTGTATTCACACGGTTGTCTTATTTTATACAAAATTTATTGTCACAAGATGGCGCGAAACGATGTACTGACAATAATTGTCCCAACGCTGTCACACGATTGTTCTAGTTTACGCCAATTCTGTGAATCAGCTGTTGTGGTAAATGAATTTTATTTATTTTAATTTTTTGGTGTTCAAAATGGTTCGTTCTTAAAAAAAGAAAATAGTGTCCTCTTTAGTTATATTGAGGCCATTTAGTGAACAAATAAATAAAAATAAATAAAAAAAAGAAAATAAGAAATGCGTGGGTCAGAGATTGCCTCACAAGAAAGGCCAATGAGGGTGCATATGAGAAAACGTTTCAATAAATTAAAAAAAAATTAATTCACTAAAATATTTATTTATTTAAATTGGAATATAATTCTCTTAAGTAAAGATGATTTGTTCTCTAAAAAATAAAAATTGTATCGGTTCTAATTATCAGGTGTCCACTTGTTGAAAAAAGTAAAAATAATGACAAAAAAATGGTGAAAGTTTGTGATGCAATTTACCATAAATAATTTAAAAAATGAATATTTTAAGGGATGACAATTATAAATACCGTATAAACACGTGTTTTCCAGAAAGAAATCAATTAAAAATAAAAATCGGTGACTATTTCCCTCTTCAATAGCCACAAAATATTGGTGTATTTTAGGAATTTACATTGGTGCATGATTGCTGATAAAGCTTTCATACAATTTTCGCACCAGGGTTGCATTGGATTGGGAAAAATAAGCACAATAATATTGTGAGTTGCCGTATGAGCCAATAAAGTGTTTAATCACACCATTGGCATATAAAAAATACAAATTATTGGTGTATTACGACAATCGTGTGATCCTACCTTAACTCTCCTTACTGAGTTAGCTCCAACTAAACTGGTCGTTACAACTTGAGTTCAAACCAACAAAAACTGTGAGTTTACATCAATAAACTCTTCGCTGAGTTTACCGCACATAAATTGATTGCTGTCCGTATTAAAGTTCTTTCTATATAGCTGAGTAAACATGAATCAAATAATAAGAGATTACGCTTTGCACAGGTCCGTTAGTTTTTCTCACTCTCGATGAGAGTGTGCGTGACGTAAGCATAGAACATTTTGTTGCGTTTTTAAGGCAGTATAGTGTATTTTCCACTAAATTATTAAGTAAAACTATCAATAATTAACTATAAACAATAAATGCAATAAAAGTAATGAAGTTAAATATTAATTTGAGGTGTTCGGCTATAAAATGTATAAGAAAAAAACTTTGTACAATAATTTTTTTTCTTATTAACTTCTTATGGCACAGCGTTGCGTATAAGCTGTATAACTTTTTCTTAACAATTTAAACCTATTTTAATTTTTTTAAATTCTAATTTACATGTTTCAGACTTTTTTATATAATTTTAAGTAATCAAAATATTAAAAAAAAAATTAATTTTTCTTGTGTCGAGGAAAAAAAATATTAAAAATTTTAATCGAATTATTTAACCAAGAGTGAAGTCTGTAGGCGGTAAAATGATAATGTGTGGGAGTATGTGGATAGATAGGATAGTCAAATGTCTAAGGTTTTGTGGCAAAACTATTGCAGACATCATTTTCCATACTTAGACTCAGAGTTACGGATTCGGACATGTATGGTTAAGGTTAAGCGTACAATTTCATTGTGGAGACTTCTGCAAAAACGTAGTGGAGTCCATATTAAAACGTATCCAGGTTATAATTAAATCAAAAGGAGGTCATATAAAAAATAAATAATGAATGTGTTTTAAAGTCAAAGACTTATTTGAATTTTTTAGTATTGTTTAAAAAGTAACTAATTCTTTCTCAAAAGTAAGCAGTTTCAGAAAACATTACCTTTATGGCAACTTACCATAACAAAAATATAACCACAAAATTTGTTGACATAATAAAGTATATTTAATTGTTATTAATCAAACAACATCCCAGTCGTGTGCGTCAATAAAACCTAAAATGATTTTGAAGCGTATTTATTTTAAATTTTTCATACAAAAAAATTCTTAAAACACATTTCAAATATATTTTATTTTATATAAATACGAGTGTAATAATTTAGTTTTGATAAATACTAACTCATTCAATAATTTCAAATACAGTTTTTATATGTTACATATCAATAAAACCATAAAATTTTTTCCACAATTTTCTTTAAAATATCATATAATACAGGCAATTTTATTCTATTATGACGTACATGCAGTAGAAAATTATTTTGAAAACCTATCGGCGTCATCTTTGTTTATTGCTTCATGCTGAGTAAACAACACTTCGAAAGCTCTCGTGCCTCTCGATATTTCAGGCAGATTCCATTTCTTCCCTTTACTTTCCTTTTAGTTCTTATGAAGCCATGCAAGTGTAAACATCTACTTATTTCAGTTCTTGTTATTTATTGTTGTTTGTTATTGTCTGTTAATTGTTTTCTCTTTTGCCCATTTTTGTTGTTGCCATCTATTTTTATTTGTAAACATATATGTTTGTGTTGTTGATTTAATCTGTACACAGGCACATAGTTGTTTTTTTTTTTGCCTTCTGTTTATTTATTTTACCAATGTATCAAACAACAGCTATTCCCAAACTTAATTTTGTAACAATATACTTAAACTTATACGAAATATATATCAATTGAAAGGTCAGTTTCACTTTTTTCCAAATCCGCCAAGAAACCTAAAGTTGGATAATATTCGAATAAGGTATAAGCTTAGAAATTCATGAATGTACGAAAAACCGGTATTTTATCCGTATCTCAGGATTTTGGAGCTGTTTTAAAAATTTAGTTTCAGTTTCTTGTTGTACTCGATCACATCCCAGATGTTTATTTCTCGCACGGTGTTATTTACTTCCATAAAACAAAACAAAACTAAAATTCTAATAAAACAGGTCTGAAATTTTAAAAAAAGTGTTACGGTGGGCAGCGTATGGCAGACCGTAATTACTATTGCTGGAATCCAGACACTTTGGACTAAATAACCCATATAAAAATACGCTTGCGAACCCTTGTCGGAGAGAGATGCAAGCGTTGAAAAAAGATAAGAAAAAATTCGATTTTTTTAAATTGATCCTACTGTCGTTCTATTATTTGAATTCATGTAGTTTATGTTAGCATTAGAGTGTAACGATATATGTCTAAACGTAAAAAAATAATAATTAAATTAATGGGGTTCATATTTTTAACCATTCAAATTTGGTGGAATAAAAACTAAATTTTATAAATATTTCTTTTAGTTTGAAGTTTGTATTATGAGGGCGCGCCCTTCGTCAAACACGTAATCATTAAAAAAAATTTAAATGCAGTTCAACTAAGAAAAGTGTGAGCTATGAAACCCTAAAAAATATTTCCTCAATTCTCATTTAAAAAAATGGAATTTTTACCAAAAATTTGTTCGGGCTGTCTCAGCGTGCAGCATTATTCCTTAAAAAGTTATCTACGTTTAAAAATGAGTGAAAATTCGGAACATTACCTACATATTTTGATTTTTTTTTTAAAAAAAAAAGGTAAAATGCGTAGCATACTGCTAAAAAAAAATTTTTTTTTGAAGCGAGAAAAAGTGCAACGAAATCGTTTACTCGTTTTTGTTCTGATAATTTTGATGTTAACTCTGGCCTAGCAATCACCAAATTAAGTCGATGAAATCATTGAAAAAATCGAGTAAAGCCGGCACATAAATATCGTAGACGTTGTTAGGGGACTAAACATTCATCACCCAACAGTTATCAACAATTTAAAGAAAACAAATATGAATTCACAGTGGACCGAATTTCACCTCCTAAAATGGAACGAAATCGAACCGTTTCTGAAGCGACAATATTATGTTAAAAAAAATTCATGAGTGAAGCAAGGTAAAGTTTCGCAGACGGTGACAAAGCCAGGATTGACACCAATGAAGGTAATGCTGTGTGTGTGGTGGAATTAGAAGATAATTGCACATTATGAGCTTTTAAAAAAGCTTTTTTGATTCTAATTTCTACTGTCAACATTTAACGAGATTGCAGCAAGTAATTCAATTAAATCGACCAGAATTGATAAACAAAAAAGTTGTTGTCTCTCATCATGACAACGCCGGACCACACACATTTTAGATGACCCGTCAGAAACTGAGAGAGCATGTCTAAGAAGTTTTGATGTATCCACTATATAAGCCGGACCTTGCACATTTAGTTTATCATTTGTTCCAAACTTTGCAAAACTCTCTTAATGGTCTGGCACGATTTTAGCAGCTTTTAAGCAAATACAGAGAATTACATTGACGCCACGGATATTCGACTTTCGCATTTATTAGGCTGATTGGACAAGTTGAATCGTGTTATACCCAATTTGATTCCATTTAAATAAATCCTGTTGCTTGCAAACATTTTGGAATTGCTGCGTGAGTAGCTTCCAATATAATGTCATCTTCGAACTATATTTTGAATCTCACAGTTTTAAGTTATACCCCAATATGTCTAACTTATAAACTCATTTTTCGATTGCTGTTTTGTAATTTGATTTTGAGAACCCTTTTATCCCTCTTTATTAAAAAAATATCGCTATTTTGTATTTGTTCTTGTACATGTTGTATGTAGCGCATTCGTTTGTTCGCCCTTGACCACCTGAACTTTGAAAAAAAAAAAAAAAAAATTAATATTTTTTTTCCTGTTTCTTACCCTTTTTTGTATAGATTTGTTTACTAAACAACTGCGATGAAATTTTTGCAAAATCCGCAAACGAATAAGTACAAAGTAATTTACAAATTCATACACACACACACACACACACACACAGCTAGATAAGGTAGACAGGAGAAGAAAGAGGTATTTTTGTGTTTATTTTTGTTTACTTTTGGGCTTTCTTTGCTTCTTTACACACTTATTTTGCGAGTTCTTACTTTGTGTATGAGAGGAGAAGTATATCGTTGCAGTATCATAAACATTCGCATTATTCGCCTCATCATCATGTCTCCTTATGACCAAAGTCTTGCTACATGACTTGATAAGTCTTCTGGGATCATTAATAAATAAGACTAGGTACGATGATGCAGAGATATCTCGTTTGTCTCTCTATATAATCGCTTTCAGAGATGCATTATTCATATCTTTTTTTAAAGATCCATTCAGATTTAGAGTAAAAAAATCTTTGCTTAGCGAATCCGGTTTATGAAGGCAGCACTCAGTTGTGCCGCATAAGTATGCTTTGTGGTGCTAAAAAAAGGCTATGGTTCGAGTTATATTCTATTTAAGGTCGGATAAAAATTCTATAAATAATAAGAAGGTCAGTGCACCGTTGAATGCTTGAAGCCGAGACACGTTTAAAGACGATTTTGCATGACTGACATGTTGCTTTTACATCGATCCATTGCTATCAATGAATAAAGTATCTGATAACCCGAAGGACAAAGCGTATGTGAAGTCCGACAAGCAGATAAATATTTATTGCACTAATATAATGGTCTATATTTGATGAAAGTATAAGGGTTCCATCTGTTATAAGCTGCTGAAATTGAACTAGATGATCACAGAAAACCTGTACAGAACACAGATGATTCGTTTGAAGCGAACATTGTCCAAAAAATACCCAAATTCCTATGTTGTAAGATCTGTTAGAAACTGTTTACGAAATACTGATTCAGAGGTTTTGCGCGAACAGTTTTGTAGTCCGGAATTTGCCTCTCCGATTACCCCTTGTTTCGATAGGATAAGAATAATCTCAATAACATGGCATGATATTTTCTAGAAAGAATTTTACTTTTTTTTCAAATTATGTGCTACCAGAAAAATGGGAAGAAACTATTGCCAATAGTTTTACATTTTTAAGTTATGCACCCAAAATAAAAGTCCAAAAAATAAAAGTCCATATTTAGCTTTGACTCTTTTCCATTTCATTCCAATAATATTTAAGATAAATTTTAAATAATGAGAAGCAGTTAATCTTAAGATTCATTGCTGGTAACGAATAATGAAGGTTCAGATTTGAGATGTCGCAATTATAACATAGCAACAAGTTGTTCTAACGGAGGACCAAAAAAAAGTTTCGCCAAACTTGGCTTGCTTTCTTTTGTATTACTGTGTCTTTAACTCCTATGAACTATTTACCAAAAGAGAAGTTCTTTTCAGAAACATTTTAAACATACTATAGATTACTAAACTTTTCACTTTTTACATCAATTATATCATGCATACGCTCCTAAAGTTATGCCACAAAAAAGTGACAATTCATCGTCAAAGTGTTTAGTGTATGCTTAGTATGTCTTAAAGTATGCCACTAAATACAACTTTTATTACTTTCAACTTTTTCCTCTCTTTCTCTTCCTTTCATTCACTTTATTTCGCTCTTATCCTGCTAAACATTCTCAGAGTTTCAAGAGCAATAAACTCCAAGCTTCAAAGTCGATAACATTAAGAAAAATTCGAAAGGAATTTCATTTCATTGTATTGTATTTGTGCAAAAGAATGAAAAACTTTAACTTTTATGGTTTTAAGGGATTAAAACTGGGGAGAGTAGTAGAAACTAAAATTAAATAAAAGAAAGAAAATAAATAAAAATGAAGAAAATAGTATCAGGTCTTAGCTTAAAGGAATTTTAGGCTTAAAGGAATTTTATTAAATATATATGTATTGTAGTTTGTTTGTGTGTGTATATAATATTGTGTAAGAGAATATTTTAATGTAAAAAGATGCAACTGGTCGAGTTGTGATAAGTAGATATCAGAGACTAATAGGTAAATTCTTTCCAATCCTGCCAAGCGTAAATTTTTGAGATTGAAATCGTTTGTGGGGAGTCAACAGCCTTTGAAAATTATTTTTTCAATATTCCCGTATTTAACCAATTTGTCATCGGCGGTAGTGAGTCGCTGCAAAACTGGTTATACAGGGTGTCCGCCGGGTTGCCGCCATTTTGGTAAACATTAGTCTTAACAGTTCATATTTGGCAGTCGTGGAATAGTGACGTGGCAAATTTATTATGGAAAAATATTTAGTAAACCAACGTGCTTAAATCGTTAAAACATTTTATCAAAATCAATCATCGATTTTCATGAATAAATCATAATGAGTGACGAGGCACATTTTCATTTGAGTGGTTATGTAAATAAACAGAATAGTCGGTTCTGGGCAATGAAAAACCCTCAAATTATTCATCAGTCACCTTTACATCCATTAAAAGTGATAGTCTGGTGTGCAATTTGATCAGGCGAAATCATAGGACCTTGCTTCTTTGAAACTGAAACCGGCGTAACGGTAACTATCAATGGGGAGCAATATCGTGATATGATTGAAACACTTTTTAACGCCACAACTGCATGCTTTGGGCTTGACTTACATATGGTTTCAAAAAGACGGTGCCATATCGCATACAGCCAGGATTACAATAGAATTACTGCGAGACCTCTTTCCACAAAAATGGTGATGTTGATTGGCCTCCACGGACGCCTGATTTGACTGCTCCGGACTGCTTTTTGTGGGGATATCTGAAAAGCAAGGTCTATGCAAACAAACCAGAAACGCTGGAACAACTCAAACAAAATATTCGTGATCAAATTAATGAAATACCGCGTGAAATGTGTGAGAATGTAATGAAAAATGTGCTCAAAAGGGCTCGCATATGTGAGGCTAACAGAGGCGGGCCTTTATCTGATATTGCATTCCATACATAATTGCCGACATTAAATAAAACATTTGTCAATATAAGATCCATTCTCTTTCATGAAAAATTATAAACAAACAAAGTAGTATACCTTCCCGGCGGACACCCTGTAGCTTTCTAAAACATCCAGCTTCTTGGACTTAATCCTTTTTGACTGGATCCAAACTTCCATGTAATTGTTGGTTAATGCTTCCGTCGTATTTTAATTTTATTATATTTTTTTTACGAAATAAAGTTATCAACAGATTGAGTGGGAGACCTTAATATGCTTAAACACGGTCATAGCAAGGCGAAGTTTATCTCCTCTTTACACGTTTACAGCTTACAGCTTACAGAGTTTTAGAAGTTCAAGCTTCACAGAATTTGCAGTCTGCCTGAAATCATGATGAAAGGGATACAAAGCGTTAATGATACTGTAAACACCTTGTCCATTTAATATTGATGGGGTCGTATGAAACTTCACGTCCCCATACTTTCTCCAGTAATCTAATTAGGTCAGGAATAAGTGTGTTGGTCGTATAATACTCGACTTCCCAGGATGTGGTGTCAAAAAAGAGAAATGTTTGACTAAGAAAAATCCATAATTTGGTTTAACAATCGGTAATATTTTGTTCTAAAAAAAATCGAATTGGATTATAAACATTTATGACGCAATTCCACTGTGCGTCCCCTTGCTTTCTCTTCAACCAACTACTTAGGTGACGGATAAGTGCGTTGGTTTATCCTTATTTTATTTAACAGATCATTTTCTTTGCCTTATTTTTTAAATGCTTTTTTATAACCGTGTAGTGTCGATAACTCGAATACGATAAAAATCGGCTTAGACGTGATCATAATACCCATACAAATTACACCACAAAGTATCCACGCAATGAAAGGCAATAATGATAATCGTATGTTCTTTGCAGTGGTGGCGTGGTGTAGTGGCTAGAACGCATGCATAACAACTCAAACGACCCAGGTTAGAGCCCCAGCAGAGGACATGACGAAGAAAAAATGTAATTGTGGTTTCGAATGTTTAATAATAAAAATGGCTTCAACTTCTCTTCAAACAACTCCATCTAAAAAAAAAAAAATAAGAAAAAGCCCCCCTGACCCTTCTCGCGATGATGACAAACATCAAACGAATGATCAGGAAAAACACGCCACCTACTGGGAAAAAATTACAATGCTAAAGTAAAGCTCACCACCAATTAGCAAGGATCTTCACCACTACACAAAAAAAAATCATATGGAGGAAGCTACAGCGGTTTAATCATCTACTTTGCTTGAAATACCAAATTCATTAAAGAAACTGAAACAAAGCAATAGATGCTTTGTGGAAAGCCAATATGCTCCCTAGAGGAGTGACGAAAAAAAAAATAAATGTTCTTTGTAGTAAAACTTTATTCGGATAAGCATTTCAATCTCTGTGAAAGGCGTCTGAGAATGTTTTTAATTCTTATATTGTTTTAATGCTCATACACGCTATGAACGTGAGAGATTCAAACTAATTTTAAGCATGAAAGGGTCACATAGAATACTATGTTCACATTCACGTATGCATATGCGGACGTGAGTGTAAATATCAATTTATAAATTTTTGATTATTTCAAAAGTCATCATAATCAATTGAACAACTGCAGTACCATTACCAGCGTCATCAATTTTCATTGCCATTCTCATCATCATCGTCGTCATTAGATGCATTATAACTAAGAATACACTTGATTGTATGTGTGAATTCGCTGTTACGTTTCTTCTATCAAATTTCTATTCTTTATTGCTTTCATTCTTCTTCAACGACTATTTCTCTATTTTAAAATTGCAACTCAAACTACAATTGCTGCACGTTTTTTATTTTTTGTTTGTAAATATTTCCGTTTGCTAATTGTTCAACGTATTTTTAGTACTTGAACTTTAAACGATTGAAAGTAAGGGGCCATTTATACTTTTCTGCTGCTGTTTTCGATTGTGCTCAGCCTGTTCAGAAGAGTAATGAAATTGTTTGCATATTTTTTCTTCTTTCCTTTTGCAAGTATTTCTAATAATTTGCCAAATTTCGTCGTTACACCTTTTCAATTTGGCTTGACTTAATTAAAAACGAAAAAAAGAGAAGAAAGAAGAAAGAAGGCCAAAGAAAGTGAAGAGAACAAGTGTAACGTTTTTTGCAAATTCTAGAAGAAGTCAATTAAATGTGATTTAGATTTGCTAACGAAATTGAAAAGCAGCTACTCATTAAGAAGAGAATTGCTAAAGTAGTTGATTTTTTCTTTTTTAATTTTCACACTTTTTCTCTCACAGTGTATTATGTAAGATTTCACACTTTCATCTTTGGTTTTTTTCTTTTAATATGTGGGCTTTATTATGCTTTGGTATACACGAATGCGTTTTAAAACATGAAGCTTTGTTTTAAAATGTTGTAGAGCGTTTAAAAATACGTATGTATTTGTATAGAGAAAAAAATTGAACAAAAGGTCCTATCAACTGAGGGAATGATAGCGAGTTACTTTTATTCGTTAGCTTTTTTTGTTGATATAGTTGCACTGTAACAATAAGCTATTTACCAGTAGTTGGTCACTTCACCAGCCCAAAGTGGACTGTCAAAAACGTAGTGAAATCAAGTTTCTCTTCTCACTCGTATTATTTTTTATATTTTTTTAAATTTACACCCCGCTTACTTGTGTAAAATTGTTTTTGTTGGTTGTAGAGCAGTTTTATGACTATTTGGATAAGAGATATCTCTTTTAAGTTCGCTATGCCATACTTAGTCCAGATTTTGTATTAATTTTTTTATTCCATTCAAATGATAAGATTTTTTTAGGCTCTCAAACTGAACGTTTGTTTCAACGCTGGCTCCTTTATTAAAGCAAATTTTTAGCCATCAAGGCATTTTCTAAATTAGAAAACTAAAAACAGTGGGACTTTAAGGCTTTTTCTGGAGAATATGCAGAATAAAGTAGCAGTTTGTCGTTTTTCATAGTGACTACACATGTGCAGTTCTTTTTTCTTCACCTGATGAGATCGTTTCTGCTTTAACTTAGTATTGAATCTGTTAAAAAGTTCTCGTAATTGTTTTACACTTTTGAAGGTAATCTTTGTTGACAGTAACCCACTGAGTAACCCACTGTTTTAAATGTACTTTATTTTCTGGTGTATAGTGATCGATTCATGTTTCGTTCCAAAAAAAACATCGCACAACTCGTTTTGATTGCGCCTTTGAATATTGCCAAAAACTACTTTTAAGTAATCACTCACTTTTTGCGATTGTGGTTAAGTGTGAGCAAAAGCGACAAAATATGATGTACCTGCTTCGTTGAGATGTTTTCAGCCTTAGTCATCTCAGACATTTTTATTCTATGAACGGATCCAAAAGCATTCTGCTATGATGACTTATTTTAGGGCGGTAATACTATTCGTGTCACTCATTTAAATATTCATGTAAAATGTGATGTACCCTCTCGATTACGATAGCTATGACTTAACTTTTGGCTTCATATCTTCTGGCATAGCTACATGGGTACTTTGTAAAATTTTTTTTGTAAGTTTTATGATTGGTGGTTCGGTGTACCCATAGAACAAATAGTCATCATTCCTTTCCTTTATTTCGGTTATGGATCCATATTTTGTGCCACATGGCACAGCAACTAATTCGAATGGCGCCAAAACATCAAAACACTCTCTTCATGTGGTAACACGGTTACTATAATGGTCGAGTGTGTTTCTAACATATCAATATTCATAGAATATGCAAATGCTCAGTTGATGCTTTCAACATCACCTACCACTCATACTTTCATTCTACGATCGTCCGATATCAAGTTGGTAGATGCAGCTTAAAAAAACTCCGCTACAGATCCTTAACGGAATCCTGGATTGTCTATTGCTCGAATAGAAAGAAAAGAGCCTTTGATGTCTGAAAAGAGGATTTATTCAGGTACCACGACCACTGATAATCTTAAAAGTTCCGATCCCAAACTAGTGGCTGGATAAGGCTCTTTGGAAAGTAGACGTGGATGTAGTGGTTTAGACCAAAATCACAGAAGAGGCTGTTGAATAGAAAGAAAAGACCCTTTAATGTCTCAAAAGAGGATTTATTCAGGTAGAACGGTCATTGATAATCTTCAAACTTCCGATCCCAAGCTAGGTGCTGGATAAGGCTCTTTGGAAAGTAGACGTGGATGTAATGGCTTAGACCAAAATCGCAGAAGAGGCTGTTGACCAGTGCATTGAAGGTTAAAACAGCCCTCATATCCTAAGAAAGGAGGTGGTTACTATACCCAAAGTCTCTTTTATGGTAGATGCCTTGTAAGCGTTAACAGGCACATTTTATCCAATTCCATGACGATTAATTGTACACTAATGTTAATGTCTCCTTGTAGTTAGTTTATGAGTTGTTTAGTGTCTAGTAAAAAATAGTAAACTTTACTTCAAAGGCACTCAGGTGTCACTGTGTAAAAAAGTTTAAAAATGTGTGCGTAAGAGCTCATTAAATATTTTCGCATATACAGTTTCTGCAACAACAACTACAAAACACTAGACTTTTAATAATCAACAACAACAACAAAAGCAAATTAAAATAAAGCTTAATGAAGGTGGCACTTCTATTTTCAAAAACCTAAAAAATAATGAGAACAAGTGTATAAAAAATAAAAAAAATTATTTGCAATTATTAACAACAACAATGTTCTGAAGAGTATTAAGTTGTAGGGAGAAGTTACCCGGCTGGGTGATCCCTCAACGATTTTATCAAATAATTTGCTTTGTTATTAATACTTCGGGTTATTTTATAAAAGGGACAACAGCAGGTAATACTGTCTAACTGTGTCCACAATTTTTGTATTTATTGTTATATTTGGAAACTGTTCCACAAGAATCTATTTAGTCTACTTGCGTTTCAAGTTTTTTTTTTATTATTTTATTATATTTTTGGAATAAAATAGCCGCTTTAATTTTTGTAGGTCTTTATTTATTGAATGTTGATCACCAAATGAATGTTCTTTAATAAAAACTTAAGGCCTTATTAGCCGACCGTAGAAATCGTAAATGTATGGTAAATGTAAATGTAACGTAATTGTAAACGTTTTGGCACTTCTAGAATGCTTAAGATCGTGTCATGTGTTTTTGACATAAAGAAGAAAAAAAATATTTAAGTATACATACATCAAACACAAACAAAAAGTCATTCAACAAATAAATTCGCTTTTTTTATTTCGTACGTGTGTATTAAAAAATAAAACAGCTGTGCAAATCATTGATGGCACATAATATGTGCATATTATATGAAATTATGTGAAAAAAGTACGGAAATTATTTAAATGGTACTAAGATATTACTTTAAACTTTCATATTTAAATTTTAATAATTTCTGAAGCCGGAGGTTTTTTAAATAAAAATTACTTTATTTTTATATCAATTAATATATACATCTTTATGTAATTTATTACAAATAAATATAATTAATTACATATTTTCTGTCGAAGCTACACAAAGAAGTGTCGAAATATCGCAAAAAAAGTAAAGAAATTTTTATTTAAAAATATCTTAAGCTTGAATATTTATTAATATTTGATTAATAATGGTCGAAAAATCAGACGAATAGAATAACTTTTATATGTAATTGAATTTGCAATTTCGAAAAGGGCATATGTCCGAAAATTTAAAGTTTACAGGGAATAAAAAACTAGTTATTTTTGAATGAAGTATAATAGTTCAAAAAATTGTATACGGTTTATAATTAAGGGCTAATTTGTAACCAAAAATTACAGAAATATTTGGATATTGATTTTATTATATATGTTTGTTTATATATTTTGAATTGATGAGATGTACCCTATTCGAAGCCATATTAATTTACAGAGGATTTTATTTTAAGTATCAAAAAATTACAGGCAATACTTCTACTAAAAATAAATACTATACTCTTATCAAAAATCTTCTTCAAGAAGCTCTTTTTCATTTGTAGCTGGTCGTTGCAGTATTTCGTCATAAAATTCTGTCGGTGTATATTGCTTGAGTTTTAAAATATCTGCAATATTCAGATAATTAATAGGTACTTTGTCTCTATAAGCTCGATAAGGAAGAAAAAAAGTGATGCTGCATTGCATTTTATTGTACTCTAAGCTTAAACAATGATTTCGAAAAGGGCACATTTCTTAGAGTTATGACCTATCTGCCATGATGCCTAAAGTAGACGAATGCTAGGGATGTTAGTTATTCAAGCGTAGTAGATGCAGAGAAGCATTTGGGACTCATTGTTACGAAAAAAAAAAAAACATTTTCCAAAATGTGCGAGATGTGGCCTTTTCGAAATTGCATATTCAATTAGATTATAATTCCTGTTTTCGCATACATTACTGGATATATAAAGGGTCCGCCAAATAATTATTTTTTTTTAAATGCTATAAACAAAAACTACTGAATATTTTCTCAAATTTCTTTTTTATTTGAAAGTACAATCCTTCCGGTTAATAATAGAAAATAATTTCATTCGAATGGCTGCCTCGACTGGCCATGCAGTAGCCTACACGATCGGTCCAATTTTTAAGCACATTATCAATTGTGTGCAGCTGTATTTCACCAATTGCTTCACGAATATTGTTCCTTAAAGCGTTAATTGTCTCTGGCTTGTTGGTGTAACACTTATCTTTGACGGTACCCCACAAATAATAGTCCAACGGCCGAGGCGGCCAAACGACATCAGCTCTGCGGCTGATAATGCCATCTTCAAAAACAGGGCGCAAAACATCGAGTGTAGCTTCGGCTGTGTGGCACGTAGCGCCGTCCTGTTGAAACCAAATGTTGCTTATATCGTCCTCTTGAATTTTGTGAACAAAAATTCATTCAAAATGGCCCAATTATGCCTCTGGACCAAAATCCGCACCAAACAGTGACTCGTCTTGGATGTATCGGCTATTCAATGTATGCGTGTGGGTTTTCTGTACCCCAAATTCGACAATTTTGCTTGTTTACATACCCGCCAAGATCAAAATGAGCTTCATCTAAAAAGATAATTTTTGATTCTGCAACATTACCATGATTTTTAAAGTAATGTCGCTATATTCCCAGCGTTGTTCAAGCGTATACACAACCATATTCGTTCAGTGGAAGGATAAAACTAATTACCTGTCAAATCAGACATGAGCTAAGTGTTACCATTCACGAAATAAGCACTAGTTGAAAAAAAACGTTAGATGGCGGACCCGATACAATGTATTATACTTATAAAAACCTTTATATTTTTCATTCTTATTGTTATTTATATTGTTTATTATGTGTATTGTTACCTTTATTATCTACGCTTGTACGTATAATTATTTTGCAATTCTTAGTATGAACGTACTATATACAAGCAAAATACACATAATTCATACTAACCTACAACATTTGCTACAAAGAAACACATACAATTGTCAAATGCTCTTATTAGATTAAAAAAAAAATAATTTGAAACAATAAACATTTGCTACGTTTTAACCTTTTTAAAACGTTTTAATTCGTTAAAATTGCTTTAAAATAAAATAAATACCGGTTTATTTTTGTTAAAGTTTTATTTATTTTACTACACAATAACTTTTATACTGTTTGTGTTAATACAACACTTAATATTCGTTTATACAACGCTTTTATTTCCGCTTTAACACGTCTTTATCGATATCTTTAAACGATAACTAACTGACGTGTAGGTAAAGCAGCCCTTTATATACCTCATTGCCTACAGTTTTGAAGGTTCAGGAAATATCGACCATTTTCCATTTCCATATCCGTTAATTCAAATGTAACGTAAAGATGGTCGATGTGGTAATGCTGCCAAATTAACAGGGTGACACAAAATAACACGATATTAATTAATCTTGTTGTGCTATTTTAATTATGTTAATAAATAACTAAAAAATAAATGTACCAAAATCCTACAATGCAGTGTTGTATTTTTATTGTCTTAACAATATTCAATATGTTATGTATTTACCGAAAAATCTAAGTACCAAAAAAAAGGGTAAAAATACATCCATAACTTTTAAATACAAACAGCCCATCTCTGCTTGACAAATGCCACGTAACGTTGCCGTCAAATTCTATATTCAACAGATTGGGACGTCACAGTTACATTACATTACGGTCAAGTAAGCACTTTTATAGCTTTTCATACAACAAAAGCGATCAGCTGACACAACTACATTTACGTCTTCTACATTTACGAACGGCTAATTCTGCCTTAATACAGAGGGTTATTATGCTCTTCTTTCTCTTTACGTTCTTCAAAATAGATAATTCAGAGTTGTAATTAAAAGTAACTCTTTAACCCTTAAGGGATAGAAAATTATTTTAGTCAAATAATAATTTAAACAAAATAATTCGAAACAAACAGTGTCATTAGTTAAAATCAAATATAAAAGTCAACATATACAGAATAATAAAAATATATACGAGTATATTAAAACAATGTAATAGAATAATATAATAACATAAAGTAATTAATAAACGGCTGTTACAAATTGAATTTTTTTTTTGGGAAGTGTAAAAGGGCTTAAAATCACATTTTGATATAAAACTCAGGAGATTATTTTAAACTAAAAATTATAGAAGAAATGCTTGAAAGTCAAGAACTTTTTTTATAAAAAACTTTTAATTAGAAAGGAAAAGAATATAAAATAAATAAAAACATTGAATTAATTACTTACAAACAACAACAACAACAGCAACAACTATTATAAAAACAATATTCAATATAAAATATCAACACAACATTCCAATTGTGAGTAATTAATATCGCTACAACGACAGAAACAAAAAAGACAACGAACGGAGAAAAAAATAGATCCGAAGATAAAATGTGTCCAAAAAATTCAAAAGCTCCGGTCTTTTTAATTGGTGGCGTTTGCTTTGTCATCATTTTGGTGGCCGTATGCGGTATCACTCTGATCAACAACATCAATTTATCAAACATTATACGTTTGAATGAAAAAGTTGCCAGCGATAGCATGTCACCTAATAGTCATCATGATGATTATGATGGTGATGATGACAGCAAAAATAATAATAATGATGATAATGGTAATAATGAGAAAGTCATTGACTCGGGCCGCCGCAATACAAACAGTGCTGAAGCGGGTGCGTATCACCACGAACTTAGTTATGAACAAAATCATCCCAAAAATATTTATCGTTTCGATAAGGAAACAGGCATGATGTCAAATATAAATGCGGCAGATTACAAACAACATCAGCAACAGCAGCAACAACAACATGCTGCTGCTGCTGCTGCTGCCACAGTGATAACCACAACACCCCTCAGCTTAGAATCTAACTTGAGGGATTCAAATGATAAGTCAGCCATAAAGGGTTTTTGGCAAAATGGCAAAATCATTAGCAACGAAAGAAATATTGACACTTTACAAATACAGGAAATCAATGCTATTACATCATCATCATCATCATCATCGTCTTCCTCTTCCTCATCTGCTTCTACTGCTATCTCAGAGAAATTATTAGAAAAAGAAACGACACCTTTGGAAGTAGTTGTCACAACAACAGAAACTGTCATCACTAATGATTTGTTAAATAATGTTGACGATGCTTTAGCCGCAACTTCTACACCTGCCTCAATATTAGCGACTTTACCAACACCACCCATTCTGGTCATAAGAGACAAGAATACTTCCATGATTGATTACGAGAAACGTGCACATATTGTTGAGGTAAGTGATTTTTTTTTTTTTTTGTTTTCTTTTAAAGTTTAAGAAAACTTTTTCTCTTAAAGAACTAAAAGTAAATAAATTAAATTTGTTACAGTATGTTAAAAAAGTAAATATACAACTCTGCTCTTTTTTTATATAAATATTCTGTTTTAAAGCTAAGCAAAGTCTAAAGAGACCAAAAATATTTGCCATTTCTCTGGGCCTTACTTTAAATTATGAATTGTGAAGAAATAAAGTTAAAGTAATTGAGGTGCCTTTATCATGAACTTTATTAAGCCTTTGTTCATCAGTTAACATTCATTATTATTGTGAATAAAATTAACCGCGAAATGTATATCCATTTCAGAGTTTATATCCCATGTCACAAAAGTTTTTGTGGGCTGTGATAAACAGTTGATCCATATAGTGAAGGCTCATTCCTGCATGTGGTATTTAAATACATTTTTTAAATAAGTTCATATAATATGTGGAATTATTAATTTTATTTTAAATACTCGTTTAGTAGACCTAAACATAATATTAAAAAGAAATCACAATATTGCTATATTATAACAAAAACATACATAAATTAATAAATTACTTTACTTCTAAGGTGTAGAAAGCAAAAGTAATCCTCTCCGAAAAAATTTCATAGAACAACCATTAAGTATTAATATATTTGGTATGCGATCAAAGGATTTTGATTATGGCTTCTAGTCTTCTTGGAATAGAATTTAATTTAACAATATTCGTAACGCCTCCAAAACTCTCTAAGTTACGGATAAAAAACGGTTTTTTGTACCTTCGAGCACTTATTAGTTATAATTTTGAAAGAAGATCAGACATATAAAATGGTGTACAATTTGCTTAAGTAAACTTAAAAAGTCTATATGTATTTCTTAAGCAAACAAATTTTTAACTAATTGACTCTAAATTCTTCACGAGTAGAGATGTTTTTACACGCTATTTTATTTAGGGACCGTACACTAAGTTGTCAATAAAATGATACTTCAGTTTTTAAAATGGGATGAAAATTGACCGAGGTAAAGCACCTCATGTAAGATCGTACTAATTAATATTTTTGATCACTTGAAATTGAAAAAAATGTGTAAAACTTGCTAAAATCACAGAATTCGGAGCACTTTTTGTTTTTGTTGCATAACTTTAGTTGCTGTAAAAACTTTTTCTAGTTTTCCTAATAATAACATGATTTTTGCATGAAGTGCTTCACCAAATAGGTGCTTTAACTCGGTCAAAGCATGTTGTGTCCTATCACTAATGCTCTTCAATATTGCGCTGAACAAATTTGCGAAAAAGGTTACAAGGAAAATGTGAGGCATTTCTTGGGGACATTAGCATATACATTTGGAAGACTAGAATAATGCGATGTGCTATGGTCCGCAGGGAGACACTTGAGGGGTTAACTAGACGATAATTCGAAACATGCGGCCAAATTCGGTCTAAATATAAATAGTTGCTTGCAGACAAGCTATTAAAAACGTCCAACAGTTTTGCTATCTGGGTAATATAATATCTATCACTGATGGTGGCAAGCAGAATTTGGCTCACTGAAAAAGGTGTAGAAGGCGTAACAAAGTGCTGTTATGAGGTTAACAGCAGCTATGTTGTATATATATATATATGTATGTAGCTGGTATTTTTTTACAGTTACACCAGTTTAAATCATAATAAAACAAAGAAATATATTTTTAATATCAATGTTGGATAGAACATTTTATGACATGATTGTTTGATTTCGGCCATGTGGTCGTTACGGCTGGAACACCAATTTTCACAAACAATTCGCGGCATATGCTATGAGGCCGTCTTTTACCAATAACTCTTTGAATGGTGATTTCGACGTAGATATGTAGATAAGGCTCCGTCCTGTTGGAGCCACATATCAGCCAGAGTTGGCGAAAACGCGGGTTTTTTTTTAAAACCCAGCCCACCGGGCTTTATTGTGCTTTATGATGGGCTTTTTTGGGTTTTATTGGGCTTAATAACTGCTCCCAAATTTCGTTCATTTCGACAATATTTTCTGTTTGTTAATACAGTTAAATTGTTTTAGTATTTATAATGCAATTTTGCACTCATAGAAGGTTCAAGGCGGCATTATGTACTATGAGCTACTAAAACTCGGTGATCGGAACAAACTGAAAATACTACGTTTCAAAAGTGTATTATGAAAAAAAAAAAACGGCCGGAATATAAAGACAGACATGATTAAGCAAGCAATCATCCGAAGCGATCAATTGCCGCTCCCGCCGAATTATCCAAACATTGCTCCTTCTGACTATCGCTGTTTCGCAGCATACAATATCTTTTGGCATGCCACCGAATCACTTCATTTCAAGAAATATGAAATCAGCTTCAAAGTGGATTGCCATAAAAGACGAAAGGTTTTTTCTGAGTCGGAATTCGGAAATTGACCCAGAGGTGCGGAAAAGATGTAAGAAGTGATTTGATTTCATTCTCTTTTGAGCCAAAAAAAAGGGCCGAATTAATTTGTACTCGCAATACGCAAATTTTGGATATAAATTAACTATGAAAACCTTTAAATAAAAAAGCCCACCCGGGTGGGTTTTTTTAAATAGAAAACGCCAGCTAAGTGATGTACGCAAAAATTTCAAATCTCTATGTCGTTCACTATTGACAGTAACATTCTGACCATCATCCTTTTTGAAGACATTTAGACCAGTGACTCCGCCAGCCCATAAAACGCACCAAACAGTAATTTTCTGTGGATTTAATGGTGTTTCAACGAAAGCATGTGGATTATCCTCACCCCGAATGCGAAAATTTATTACGTACAATTTATTTACTTATCAATTTAATGAAAAATTTTATCGGCGAACAAAATTTTCAATGGAAAATCAATCCGAAAATTTCAACAATTTTCAAGCGTTGCTTTGGTGTAAGTCTATCCATAATGAAATGTCAAACCAAACTAAACAAAAAGCAACTATCAGCTGTCAAAGATATGAACCTATAAAAAAACACCCGATATATAGCAACCATTTCTCCAAAATATGGAAGAGCTAACCTATACCATTATATCGCATGATGGTCCAAGGGGTCTAGAATATAGAGGTATGTCTGAAATAATTACCGGATTTCAGAAAAGAGAGAGTTTTTTAAATCGATATAGAAATTATGAAAAAGTTCCTATTCAAATTAATAATTATGTATAAACAATTTACAACAAAGATTTTATAGAAAAATATGCACTAAATTTAATATTTGCAATAATAAATAAATTGTATACAAAGCTATGGAATGCAATAAAACTTGTATTTTCAAAACTAATGTGAATATTCTTACAAAATAAATCAACGTTTAAATAATAATGTTGAAAAATATGAAATATATTTTATATTTTTTTTAGTAAACTTTGTTTGTTATTACCATTAGTTTCCTTATATGGTACTTCTCCCACCTTATTAGTATTTACTTCTCTTTTGAACAAAATAAAGGAAAAACTACAAAAATAATAAAGGGTCCGCCATCTAACGTTTTTTTTTCAACTAGTGCTTATTTCGTGAATGGTACTACTTAGCTCATGTCTGATTTGACAGATTATTAGTTTTATCCATCCGATGTACGAATATGGTTACGCTTGAACAACGCTGGGAAATATTGCAACATTACTTTGAAAATCATGGTAATGTTGCAGAATGTGTGCGATGTGTTCAGATGAAGCTCATTTTGATCTTGGCGGGTATGTAAACAGGCAAAATTGTCGCGTTTGGGGCACAGAAAACCCGCACGCATACTTGAAAAGCCGATACACCCACGACGAGTCACTGTTTGGTGCGGATTTTGATCCAGAGGCATAATTGGAGAGGAGGATATTAGCAACATTTGGTTTCAACAGGACGGCGCTACGTGCCACACAGTCGAAGCTACACTCGATGTTTTGCGCCCTGTTTTTGAAGATCGCATTATCAGCCGCAGAGCTGATGTCGTTTGGCCACCTCGGAGCTGCGATTTGATACCGCTGGACTATTATTTGTGGGGTGCCGTCAAAGATAAGCCAGAGACAATTGACGCTTTAAAGGACAATATTCGTGAAGCCATTGGTGAAATACAGCTGCAACAATCGATAATGTGCTTAAAAATTGGACCGATCGTGTAGGCTACTGCATGACCAGCCAAGGCAGCCATTTGAATGAAATTATTTTCCATTATTAACCGGAAGGATTGTACTTTCAAATAAAAAAAAAAATTTGAGAAAATATTCAGTATTTTTTTTTTATAGCATTTTCCAAAAAAAAAAAAAAAAAATTATTTGGCGGACCCTTTAGAAAAAACATGCAATGGTTTTGTTTAAAAACTTTTAAAATAAATTTCATTTTCTCTGGCTTTGGTAAAAAAACCATGTTATGAAACCGAATTTTGAATGTGATTTTTTTTAATGTTTTAAGCGATTCATCTATCAACAGTTTATTTTAAAAGATTATTAAAAACAAAACAAAAATAGCAAAATAAAAAATAAATTTTCATATAAAATCTGTTTTTTCTTTGTATGAATTGCTTTTTATTGCTTGGGACGAGCATTAAAGTATTTATTTATTTTTAAGCGAAAACAGAACAGATTTTACAGTGATTTTTTGTAGAAATGAAATATTTATTTCAATTAAACTTTCATTATTACAGCAAATGTAAGTGGGGGAATATGTTTATAAAACGTATTTTAAGAAAATCAAATTTTTTTTTAAGAATTATTAAACAATTAATTGAAGTTGGCATGCTTTTATTGACAGTATTTCTATTTTTTCTTTCCAGGTACGTGCAAAATGCTATTCAGATAAGTATAACATTCTTAAAATCGCAAAATAAAAATGCAATACAATTAAAGATAATATCACTTTTATTTTAAAAACTGCAAAATATAATTTGAATTCGTACTTTAAAAAATTGTAGAATTTATAAGGCAAAAAGTGCTTGAAGTTCAATCTTTTTACTACGGAATTATTCAATGATAATCTCTTTCTTGGGTAACAGATTTAGGGTATCCTGTAGCTTAATTCTTAGATTTTTATTACAGTGACCTCACACATGTGTACCTCTATTCATCTGCTTCGCTAGATGAGGTCAATGATAGAGCAAAAGCATCGCAAAAAGTAAAATGTTGGATAGGGTACTAGCTTGAAGCCCATTTCTTGAGCTTCTGCTGTGGTAACTTTGCACGTGTGTATTTGATGAAACAGACCTTTCTGCTTCGCCATATGAGCTCAATGAACAATAAAAAAAACAACGCAAGTTAGTAAATCTACAAAAAAACTTGGTGAAATTTTGTATAAAAGACTCTACAAAGATCCATAAACCTTGTCCAGAGTTCTTCAAATATGTTCTTCTCTCCAAATAATAATATGCCCTAAGGCCTTCAAAATAAACGTTTGTTTAATTTATAATCTCAATGTTTAATTAAAATTTCTTACCAAATTTAAAAAGAGGCGCAAATGTCTGACGGCTATATGCAAAAAAAGTAGAGATGTAATGCACATTAGTTACCTTACACTTTAGGTTTAACAAACGTTTGTTAAAAAAAAACGTATGCAAAAACTCTACATTAACAAATGATTGCTTTTTTAAATTTTAAATTTTCATGTTGGCAGCACCGTGATTTTTTTGTCACTTTTATATTAGGATGGAATAGGAGGAAGTGGCAACCCCGCCAATCAAGGCCCACTGGAACACGCATAGCGGCCCGTTGTGGTACTACATAACGCGTTGTCCCTGTTCTATTCGCCAGAGTCCTGGTGATCAAATAGAGATACCGCACAAAAGCACTTCCCTAGATAAGATCGGAAACCAACCCGACAGTCTAATGAATCTGGCTGTTGACCCAATGTCATGAACCTATAGCTCATATAAGCCATTGAGAAAGGGAAAGCCCAGTGTGAAAAGTCTCCGCCGTGCAAGAGACAGACACTGGCAGATAGAGTGTAGCACGGTCTCCTCCTCTTTAGGCAATCCACATACACGGCAGAAATCATTTGCAGGTAAGCGCAGCCTCTGTGCGTGCCTGCCCATGACGCAGTGGCCGGTGAGGATGGACACAACGATGGAGATGTTCCGACGGTCTAGTTTGAACATTAAATTGGTACGCTTCAGATCCAACCCGGACTAGGTGAGTGTGGCAATAAAGCAAGAGTCGCATTCCACCCAAGCTCTTTCAGAGTCCAACATATACTTCCGCTTGGTCAAAAGCCTAACGGAGGTAAGAAGCACACCCAACCTTACGTGAGGATGAATGTCCGGAAGCAGTGTACGAGCTCGTCAGCAGCACAGTTACCCGGAATGTCCCTGTGAGCAGGAACCCAGGTGAGGTATACACAAATTTATCGTAATAATGCCACAAGGGAATCACGGCAGTCTGTGACCAGCTTAGAATTGAAGTTCACGGTCATCAGAACAGTATCGTCGGTGGGAGCGCCATTACCCCGAGTTCATTCTGAAGCATGAAAAATCGCCATCACTTGGGCCTGAAACACACTGCATACATCCACTGAATCACTGGGGATGAGAGAGCCAAAGGCCCAACCTTCCCTACTAGGAATCATGACGCGTAATCCCCTATACAATTCAGGTCCAGATGAGGCATAGCCGATATCACCATGTATTAAGGGTTCCTCCGATAAAAGAGGAGTGTTCCGAGGGGATAATATGCCAGCGTGATACGGCGTTCAGTATTATCGCTATAAGTTTGGCCCGTTGCCTCACAAGTATCCCCAAAGGCAGCCATTCAAGTATTACAAAAGCAGCCCTTGTAGAGGTGGTACGTAACGCACCAGTAATCTGGATTGCAGCTGATATCCTGACCTCATCAAAGAGTCTGACATTGCAATCTTTATCGAGGGCAATCCATCAGAAAACCATCCCATACAAAAGATTCGGTTCAATAAACGCTGAATAAATCCAGCGTACAATGCTAGGACTGGGACGAAATTTTGCTTTGACTGCTCTTCTGCAGTAGTAGGTGGCACAAGCCGCAGTGCGAACCCTCTCATCCAAGTTGGCTTTCCAACTTGAGTTCAAGAGTTCAAGGCCCAGATATTTAACAGTAGGACTCAAGCTAAGCCTGGACCTATTCACACTGGGCAACGAAAAGTGAGGTATCTTATACCCCTTAGTGAAGAAAATTGTATCGGTTTTAAAGAGTTCACACTAAGTCCAAACTCTCTGTACCACCCAGATACAATCCTCAGGGAAAAATTGAGCTTGTCTGACAGTGTCTGCGGACAAATATCGCCAGAGGAGTCAAGGAGTGTGTTAACTGCAAGGTTCCAGAGAAGCGGAGACAAGACTCCCCCTGTGGCGTTCTTCTGCTGACCATTCTCTGACGCTGTACGTCCCCGCCACCAAGCCGTTATCGACGCCGAGATCCCGTAGAGCTTTGACTATTGAATTAGGCATTGAAAGCCCCTTCAATATCAAGGAAGAGAGCAAGCGTATACTCTCGCACGTGTAGGGATCTCTCCACCTGCGGGATCAACGAGTGAAATGCTGTCTATACTGATCTGCTCCTTGTGAACGCATACTGAGACGTAGACAAAAGTAAAGGACCGATAGAGTTCCTATTATGAACGTCAAGAACTCTTTCCAGTGTCTTTAAGAGAAAAGAACTGAAGGAAGTGGGGCTAATCTCCTTAGGGTCAGTGTGTGATTCAATTCCGACCATGGGAATTAACACCACACTGGCACTCATCCAGCTATCATAAGTCTATAGGTTTCTGTGAATTTAAATACCAACAATGATGTTGTGTTGTTGTGGTTTTATACAGAATGGAAATAAGTCACTTTATAACAAAAACCTATTCTGTGTGGTTTAACTACTGTACACAGGAAAAAGCAGCCAACTATACACCCACATACTTTTGTATTAAAATGCAATTAATGACGAAAGTTCTGAAATTCACTAGAATAAGAAAGTTAATATTTACGCTACATCTCTCTGAAGCTGTTTTAAGTGCAGTGGGAAGAAGCTGGCGAAACGAACTCAATAGTAAAAAAGAAATTAATAGGCAGTGTTGGTAGTTTTTCTTACTTTTTTGCTAGATTTTTTTACCTTTGATATGAATAAACACAAATTTTCACTAATGTTAACACTACTTTTAAAACTTTTTTCAGGTGTAATAAATCTTATCGGATTTCAAAAGCCCTATTTTGTTCATAGATTGTCTCGAATTATTTTCAAGTTAATTCAAATATGCGAAACGATTCATTGTCGCATTCATTGGCAATTCATTAAAACCGTAGCCACCTTTCTGAAAATTTAAAGTTAATTCAGTAATAGAAAAAAGTGAAGTAAAGCAGTGTTGAACTGAAATTCTCGGTTAGGGAAATAAAAAATGTCATTAAATTACTAAACTTCCTTTGATTTTTAAAAACAAAATTTTACCGAAAAAGAAAGAGCATTCTTTGGAACTTATTTAAAGCAGAATAAAAATATGGGCTTAATTTTATGAATGAAACTCTATTTTATTTATTTTCAAATTCAACTGTCATTCGAACACAATAATCGATCAAATATTAAATAACAGGAACAATAAATGGTTTATGTAAACAAATCATTCATCATCTGGGTAAATATTTTGAAGAATTTAACTTAAAATGCCTCAGAGTATGCAATGATTTATTATTATATTACTATAGGACACTCATTGTTTAAATATTGATTAACATGTCAATGTTGTTGTGGTAATAGAGACGACAGACATGCCCTCTCATACTATTACATTTAAATATGTGCAGAAAGGTTTTGAGCAATAAATCTTTTGGTTTTCTATTTGAAGTTTTCCGGTTTTTTTTATTTTATTTTGCTTACCACCAAGGTAGACTTTTTTTAATTTTTGGCAGCTTTAAAAGAATCTTTAGCACAGATGTCTAAAGAAAAATAATAAAAAATGTCCATAATCTTATGATTTTTTTTTTAAGTTTTTAAAGAGAATTTATTGTTCGATTTGTTGCCATCACATCATCGTTAGCCAGCCAATAAATACTGACAAATACTTTAAAGTTAAGGAATTTCGATATCTCTAGTCTTATCGAGAATTTCTCAAACACTCGTATTAAGGCACTCAAGTTGAAAAACGTGGCTGTCTTATAAGCCTTTTTCTTCTTTTTTTATTATTTTTTTATTATTGACCTTCACAAGTTGAAAAATCATGTAGGAGTGAAGTATATACTTGTTTTTTTGAAATTTAATACAGTTATTGTAAAAGGAGTAGAAAACACTTGTGTTGCATATCTATTTGTTTTTTCTTACATTTTCTCTACTTAGACTTGCAACAAAACTGCAGTAGAACAAGAAAAGATATTTGTTTTCTCCTTCCAATGGATTTCTAGATGATGATATAGACTAACTTGCAACTAAAGTTTTGAAAAAAAGCAAATGTTCAAGGTCATTTGTAAAGTATGTAAAAAAAGTATGCAATCAAAACAAAATTTTAAAGTTGAAGTCTTTAAGGGATTAATTTTGTTTTAAATAATAAATGAAATATTTAAGTTTTAGCAAATAGTGAGTAAAGAGTAGATTATTAGGCAATAAAAAGATAAATTTATTTATAACACTGGCATTCTGCCAGCAGTATTCAATTAGGGTTCTTATAAATGACTAATAAAAATCTTAATTTTTATATAATATTGTTATAAAAATTGGATTGGGTACCCCTGTCGTTTATTACATTGCTAAATATACATATAAAAAAGGCACAAAAACAACTACGTGTCTGTGTACAGATAATTAAATTGACAACAAAAACACAAATTGAAATGTTTACAAATAATAATATACGGCAACAACAAAAACATGCAGGAGAGAAAACAAGTAACAGATAATAACAAAAAACAATAAACAACAAGAGCTGACAGATGTAGATGGTTTACATTCGCATGGTTACATAAGAACTAAAAAGAAAGGAAAGGAAAGAAATGGAATCTACCTAAAATATAGAGAAGTTCGAGAGCTTTTGAAGTGTTGTTTACTCGGCCATGTAGCAAGCACATCGATGCGAACAACAATCAGTTTATTTGGCGTAAACCAGACTCACGCGAAAAGCAGCTCTTCTCTTCTGTTTTCACACGTACATACTCACACACACAGGTAAAAAATAAGTAAAAAGTAAACAAAGATAATTAAAGAGAAAACAAGTGGATTAATATACTGCAAAGTGGTTTGATTGAGAGACTCTCTAATTACTACCGCATTGTTAAACGCTGGCGTAAATTCAGCGAGTAAAGTTTGTTGGCTTGAACTCAATGTAAAGAGAGTTTAGTGTGGTTAAACTCTGGTTGAAGAGGTTGTGATCGAATCTAAGTTGTAACAACGATCGGGTTGGAAGATCTTTATAGAGAAAGATCTGTCGAGTAGTTGCTGTAGTTTACAAAGTTGTAAACAGACGGCGTAATTAAGAAAGAAATTGTTATTCCTTGTGAGAAGGTTATAGGTTATAAGTAAAAACCAAATACAAAATATATTTTATTTTAACTGCAATTTACGAACTCATAAATTCAAGTTTTTAAAAAGTAAAACCGTAACAATATTCTATGCCATAAGATTTTGATTTTATTGTGACAGAAGGCCTATTTCGATAAATAAATTGCAAAGTGCAGAATGAGAAGTACAATAGATTTTACTGAAAATTGCTTGTCCCCTTCAGGAAAAGTTTTTTACCTTAACAAAAGTCGCTTAGAATTTTTAATCTCTCCGATTAGTACATCTAGTATGATTCCTGTTAAAATATCTTGAGCTCGTCGAAAATCGTTGAAATAGAAATGAATCCTCTTAATAATTTTAATATCCTGAGATTTTAACCTGGGCTGCTTGTGTTGTATAAAAGACTTTAACCTCTATACTATGTCACCTCCGAGTAGCATAATCACTGCGGCCAATGGTTTGTGTTGTTACGTTTTTATCATTTAAAAACATTTATATATTCTCTGAGTTTGAAACTACAAGGCAAAACTTCTAAAGGATGGTGCAACCAAAATGCACGATATTAATTGTAAATAAAACAAAAAGTTTTTAAAGAATTGTCTTAATATTTTTTATTACGATGGAAGGGCTTATGACAATTATGTATGCGTAAAACAAAATATCGGCCAAATGCTCACCATGGCTTTCCGTCGGTCCATATTTTTAATGAATCTAAGACATTCGTTAATGTGCCGAATTATTGATGTGTATCTTATTGATGTACACTTTTTCTTTTAGATATTTCTAAAGAAAGAAGTTAACATCGCGACGACATGAGATAACACGGCCATAGAATCTCACTCAAGAGAGCCATTGTTTCGTTGGCTGTGTGGCAAGTGGCACCATGCAAGTTGGAACCACATATCGTCCAGGTCCATATTCTCTATTTCTGGCCACATGTCCGATCATATTATCTCGCGATAGCGAGCATCATTAACGGTAACTGCTTGGCCGACCTCATTTTCGAAGAAGTATGGCACAACGACGCCGCCAGCCCATAAACCGCATCAAACAGTCACTCTTTGTGGATACATCGGTTTTTCAACAAGCACTCGTGGATTCTTATTTGACTAAATGCGGCAATTCTGCTTGTTAACGAATCCACTTAGGTGAAGGTGTGCCTTGCCGTTGAAGTTGATTTCATTTCTAAAGTCACCATTCACTTCTGTCTGTTGAACTAACTAACCAATAGGCTTCAGTTCTTGAGTCAATTGGACCTTGTAAGATTGTATTAAAAAAGTTATTTAAAATTCGCAACAGTGATGTTCGTGAGATGTTCAATTGTTGAGCACGATGACGAAATCATTGTTGATGTATCCACATTTGCTAAAGACCCGGTTTGCTGAAATTTGTGCACATTTCTCCCGATTATGGACGCATTTGGTCGATTATGCCGACCACAAAAAATCACGAAATGCATTTTAATTTGAACGCCCATTTTCGTAAATGGCTGCAACAATCTTACGCTGTTCAATTGTGTACCTCTCCATGGTTGAATTTGTCAAACACTGAAACAAAGAAATGTCAAATAAAGTTGGACAAAAAACGATGTTAAGGTGTGACTCATAATTAACATCGTGCATTATCTTTAGACCACCTGTTAATAAGATCTCACACTTATTGTTTATTAGTGACTTCTTGTAGTTAATCTTTAGTACTGCATTCTAGTAATTTTCACCACCAAATTTATACTCAACTAAAAAGAACCTTGGAAAGCTCAAGCATATTATATTATCTAGCAAACCTTTGTTGTTAATTATATTTAAATTCAGTAGTTTGTGTGTGTGTGATATGTGGCTATTTCTTGTGTCCAGTAGAATAAACACACGATTTTTTCATTTTCATTTTCATTATTCTTTTTTTATGAAAACATTATACGGTATTGTTATTATTAAAATTCACAGCAACTTGTAGACTCTTGGTAGCGGCGTGATATTTAGAACCGCTTATGTAATTTTATAAAATTAAATCTTCGTAACAATATGGTCATTCGAAATACAAATTAAACTCATGCTTGGGTAATGGTGGGCACTATTACTTTCTGCTTATGTTTTAATACTAATCTGGACGTCAGTACCATGATTGGAAACATTGGCTAAAATGCAGCTTTACACTAGCAATTTACAGGCACAGGTTATTCAAAACACAGTAGTCCGGATAAAAACCAAAATTTCTGAATTTAGTTTTCGCGCAAAATTAGATCAATTTTGCATGTTAAGCATTTAAATGTTGAGAATAAAATAAGCCATGAATATCATGAAAATCGGTTGGCTAGTACTGATGTTATTCGAAGTTTAACGCAGGTACCTAACTTTTACCGAAATTAACGAACAAATTTTTTCTTGCAAAATTAATGGATATTTTTTCTTTTATGTCCAAAAAGTTATAAAAATAATTCCTAGAATATAAATTTTACATATTAAGCATTAAAATTAAAGTCAGATTTGTTGAAAGTAAAATAACCCATAAAGGCAGGTGCCATTATATTCCATACAGTTTTATTTAAAGGCGAGAAAACTTTTTTGTTTTTGTAGACCAGTGTAATTCATCTGTTTTCTTATTATTTGATTTAAAAAAAATGCATATTTTTTGAATCTTAATTATCTTTTCATATTTTCGACACCGAAATTTTCCAACAATTTCGCTAACATCACCAACGTATTACTTTATGACATCTTAGCTGTCAAAAATGTTCATTTATTTTCTTTAACTATTCAAAGAAACATGAAAAATGACAGAAAAGCTAATAAGAAAATGAAAAGAAGTAAACCAGAAAACAAAAAAAAAAAAATTGAAAAGAAAATAAAAGATTAAAAGAAAAGAAAATAAAATTATTGTATAATAACTTATTACTTAGGTTAACAAAAAGTTTGCTGGGTTATCTCAAAGAATGTTGACGAGCTATGATGAATATACATAAATATTCAGTTGAGTGCTGTTTAATTATTGTATCACACAGCTGTAAATTTGAAAGTTGGAAAACTGCAGCAGTGTTTAATTAAAAAACATTTTTAAGATTTAAAAGTGATATAATATTTTTAAATAAGTAAAAAAATTGCATAAAATTCTTTATTTCTGTGAGAGTTGAAACTATGAAATAAGACAAGTTAGTGAGCACTTCATTCTTCCAAGAATTTTCATATTTGTCAAAAAGGGGATTTTTTAAAATTCCATTTTCTCCAATCCGGTGATTTTTCCAGACATCCCACTATATGGGCTCTGTTTAGGACCCTTTTAGTCAGCATATTTATGTAGTGGTATATGTGTACCCTACAATATTTTGAAGAAATGCCACTCGTTCTTCCAAGAATTTTCGTATTTTTCAAAGAGGCGACCATATTTATATAGTGGTATATGGAAGCACCTTCATATTTTCCAGAAATATTCACTTATCCTCTGACGATATTTTACATTTTGTATGTAATCACTGTTAATCTCTTAACAGTACTCTGTTAACGCAAAATTTGAGCAGTTAAAAAAGTATGTTTGGTGTCGTGGCTTTTCAAGTTCGAATTTATCTTCACACACATAATTTTATTTTTCTTTTTATTGATGTTCAGACTGCGCCATTTTTTCTACAACTAATTCTTTTTTTTTTGCTTCTGTTAAAATAAATTATCAAAAACACATTAAATAAAATTACACAAACACTCAGGAAAGAAATAGGCTACAAAAGTCCATTATTTAAATGCATAACAGTCAGCCAGCAGCCTTTTTATATGTCTGCCTCTCAAAAAAATAAAAAAATATCCTTTTAAAAAACGCAATTATTTTAAAAATGTTTGTATACTGCAAGCCGCAATATATTGCATATTTTAAAGGACGTAAGTGGGGACAGGTCTTATATACGCGAGAGTATATGTTTAGCATATTTTTAATACGAATCTGCATATATTAAAAAAATAATATTTATTATTTATTTCTGGTGCATAAATACCGCCTAAGTTGTACTCTTTCCTTAATCTTCGTCTAACCGGACCTAAAAATTAATATCCTTACCTACTAATTGAATAAGTGTTAGAAACATATAGACTGACAAATTTTGAACAATGAGAAGAAGTGAGTGATTCTGAAAGCACTGCGCCGATCCAGATTGTTATAGTGTGATTTTTGCAAATTTTAACAAGAACCTTTCTTCAGTCAATTCGATATGAATGCTCAACGGACGGACTGTAGACTAATTTCTCCATAATTTGCATATGATTAAAAAAAATCGTATTCACCAGCAACATTTAAATGCATGAGGTCGAGACTATAAAATGAGTCATGTGAGAAAGAAGTTTGTCATCAAATCAAGGCAATAATCGGTTGCAGCCGTAGCTGCAGGTCTAAAAATAAACAAATCTAAAGTTATTCAGAATAAATTTAACAGATGTCAACCAGTTCTTTTTACTTTGTCTGGTCAACCAAGGACAACAGCAGCTTACAGAAAACACACTATTCGAAAAGCATATATCAATATTTCAAGAAATGTCATAAAGTTAGACCGAAGCTACGGCCGATACGTAACAGCTGTAGTAACAGCTGCACACTTGGCAGTATTACTGTTGATTGCCCAATGGCAAACATCTCGACCCAAAAGATCCTTTGTGTCCAGCTCAATGAAGATGACCCATATGTTCATCCCCATACAGTCTACCGTTCTCCGCCCGCAGATAATGTTCAATTAACCACAATCGTGCATTGACAACATATCACTCAACTGTCCCCGAAATATATCTCCGCTCTTCGAATGAAGTCAAGTAAATCCTTGATAGGAACACATATAATTAATAACGTGCGATATAGTCCTAGTTAGCGTAACCAGCAGCACAAAATGCATTCTGTTGTTTCATCCCCCTTTCAACGGAGCCGGCACTCAGTTTGTTTCAAGACGCAACCTATTCGATGACATCTCAGGTAGCAGTGTCTGGATAGAAAACCCACTATCCTATCTATATCAGCCCTATTTCATCCATATAGCTCTCATCCATAGAAGAAAGGCCTATAGTTTAGTCTGCTGCAGCCCTTGGGCTTCCTTTCAATGTGCTACGATTTCATTGCCAGGGACTCTGGAATTACCCGGGACCCAGCAAAGCACTACCCTTTTGCCTCGCCGAGTTGTTGAAGATATGTAGTCAAGGTATTCCTCGGCTGGAAGCAATCTCATCATTCATGAAGCCAGTACCCTCAGTGATGCCTGACTATCCCAAAATATAGTTACACGTGCACCTTCGATACTCCTCAGTAGGTTTATACCAGAGCATACTGAAATGGCATGAATTTCAGCCTGAAAAACACTTGACCATTTACTCATAGGTACGAGGACTTTTGTAATAGGTTCAAAGATTCTCGCCTCTACATCCGTGTCAGTTTTCGATCCAACTGTAAACCGCTTCAGGCTTCTGGGGTCAACACAAGGCCCTGAAACCCTCCATTCCCAGCTATCAGGGAACATGAGATCTAGAACCTACCGGTCAAATCTTAGTCTGCAATTCATATAGTCTGTGATCAAATACACGACCAGACGATCCGGAACATTTCGTAGAATGCCCATGTGACCAAAGTCCCCGCGCTCTAGCCCTGACTTAATTCGTATTGTCTTCTAATTGTCTAATTGTCTTCTAGTGACTACCTGTTCAACCTTAGTACACCAAACTAGGAATACATATGTAATGATCGGCCCAGTATTCCGATTTAATAACATTCCCTATTGATTTAGGCTTAAACATAATAAATGCCTATTGAAATGTGAATTGAGTATGAAAGTATATTTATTTTATAATTTAAAATAATAGTTGCTCTTCACTATTTGCAAGGAAATATTTAATCGGTTTTAGAAAGACGCCTGAGTAGTAATGGTACTGAGTCGATTGGTTTATTTAAAAGTAAATGTTGAAGAATTCTTGATCTTGAGTCGCAATCACCTACTGTAGTGTAGGGCATTATTATTATAATTACGTTGCAAGTTGTCGTTCATGCGACAAAGCATATGTGTGTGTTTTCATTTGTAAGTGTGTATTGGTATTTTAATAAAATTATTGCTTTGGTTGGTTAAATTTGGTTGAATTGGTTTATTTTTCCTTTTTGCTTTTAAATAAACTTTAGTCCCCATTCTCGCTGTACAAGTTTTGATATTTATTTTAATCTCAATGGATTTTAAAGTTTAGTTTTTGCTTTAACTTTGTGTTTATAATAGAAAAAATTACAAAAAAATAAAAAGCCAAGCCATGAAGAAAACTGCTCTGCCAGAAAAAAAGCAACAATGGAGTGTTGAAAAAACGAGAAGACCCAACATGCTGGAATAACGTTAAAAGTCAGTCAACACACACGAAAACATTTACAAAATATTGCTCATACTTAACCATTCTCGAGTACATACATACATATTCATATGAATTTCCTGTATGCCACATGCAACTTGCATGCTTTATTGAAATGATTGTAAGAGAACACTATACTGTCTCTGTCTCCCAGTCCAATGATATCATTATTTTAAGTGTCTTCTTCAACGGGTAGTAGCAGTGCTGGAGCATTAAAATAATTATTTTGTTCGATGTGGATCAACATTTAAGTCTTCCATTTATTTATTTCCTTTTGCTGCTTTCTTTTATTTAAATTATGTGTCTGCTTATGATGATGCCACATGTATAAGACTTTTCTGAATATCTTTAAGCATTAAACTATTAAAGGAATTAAATTTAAATATTATTGTCACATAATGCATAAAGAAAATATAAAAATATTTCCTGAGATTCTACAAGATCAAGGCTTCCCAATTGGGAGATTAAGGCATCAAAAAAAAAAAAAAGAAGAAAATTAGAGAAGAAAAATAGGTAGATTTTTAAACTCTTTTTTTAAATTTATTTATAAAATCTATTGGGTTATAAAAAGTATCTGCGGTTTCTTGGTGCAAATATATAGAATTGCATGTTTGAGAGTTGAAATTTTTCTTTAATTCATCCTCTATGTAAAAAGCTTGTAAGTGAATACCTCAAGTAATAGGCTGCGAGATTTTGTATTTAACAAAAGGGAAAAATACTACAAAAATATGACAAAATCTTTGTAATATTTACTGTGAGAATACAGTGATTGAAATCTGGACAAAGGAGTAGCTTGCACTATTTCGTTTCATAAATTTCGTTATCGAAAATGCACTTCGCTCTGGTCAGCTAACCGCTTGATAAAAAAAATATAATTGTGCAAGTATTGAAGTAATACTAGATAGACATCACAGTTCAAAATCATGTTTGGGTGTCATATAAATAAACCTTTGGAGAAACGCTACTTAAAAGCAACGAAATCGAACCCTTTTTGAACCATACCATAACGGGATATTTAAGACAAAAAAAGAAAATATGGTCAAATGACAACTATATTAGTCCGAAACCCTACTGTGCGGGGCCGCTTGCTACTATCCTCAAAGTAATCAAGAATTAGAAAATTGACAGATGTTTGGAACACTAGACCGCTCAAAGAGCACTTACGATCGCTAAGGTAGTAATCAGTCCGCGAACTGGGCGCGACTCTGATGTTCTCAAGTATGGGAGGCCGAATGTTAAATCCCTTTCGGACTTTCTTATTGGCCATTGTTGAATGAGAGCACATCTGAAGAGGATGGCAATCACGCATGAGGATGTCCGCAGAGTATGCAGAGACGGGGGAACACATATCATGTGAATATGTGGTCTTCGATGGATTGAGATGAAAGACACAAGTTTTTCGGGTTCCAGATCTTTTGGAGTTCATTAAAAAGATAGCAGATCTGTTAAATAAACCGATGGTGTATTTGAGCGACAGTGCCAATATGACATTCGTCACGATTACAGTATCGAGTAGAAATTTGTATATTATCGTAGATGAAGAATTTTCTTGATGAGCCCTCGTTACAATGACACAAACAAAGGAAGAGTAATGTATGACAACTTCATTGTAATATCACCAAAGCTGAAATTTAGCGACATTGTCTTTTATGAGTCGACTACATGCTGCAATTGTGCGATATTGTCGATTATGAGTCGACTACATGCTAAAGTGTAGAGACATTGTCCACTATTAATTGACGACATGCTAAAATTTTGCGATATTGTCCGCTGTAAGTCGAAGACATGCTAAAATTTAGCGACATTTTCTGTTGTGGCGCTTAAATGCTGAACAATGCATGATTTTGTCTGTTACACCTTCCCGCTAACGAATAAAGCACTAATTTTTTTTTTTTTTTTTTTTATAATATCGCCTGCTAGGACTAACTAGCAAACGGACGCTACCAAGACAAAATGAAATTCTGTTATATATAAAAATTTGGACAATTATTTTAAAAAGTCATGTATGACACCGAAGAACATTCATCGTCAGTCATCGATGAAAAGTGGAAAATTGTAGACTGAAAGGGACACAATAGATCCCATAGGTCACAGTTATTGCAAGTGTGCTTGGTCAGAATGATAATGATAATGATGAATGGTCGAAGGTCGGTAACCTTCACAAAGGATTGCATTTCACAAAACCATCAAATTGTTAAATATTAATTTCACAAAATGGACCAGATACACGACCTCTAAGATCCTTAATGGTCGTACGTTAAGTCCATGTATTGTTTGTCAATATAATTTCTGCTATTAATGGGAAAACATTAAAAAAACTGTAAACTCACACGACGCTCCATGCAATATCTACTCATAGTTCGTTAAAGAGGTTTAATTTTTAAGACGTAAAATTCACGGAATTTTCCTCTAAACAAAATAAAAATTGAATTTAATTTATTAATTTTTAGTTCTTTATTTTTCACTTTATACTTCAGACACTCTTGTTAAAATACCTTTTATGAAAAAAAAAGTCAGGCTATATTTAGCATTTTTACTTTCTTAGCTTTTGCATTAACAAGGAACTTTAAGAAGATTTATGTTCATCAGTCACGTTACTGTATCGTTAAAACAATATTTTATCGATCCCTTAGCCTGGTACATTAGTATATTTTGTTAGTGAGTACCAGTGAGTATGAGTAATATTTTTTGATAGTAAAAGACTCATACGCTCTGAAAGTATGTAGGGTATGCAAATCACTTATACGCCTCTGTGTTCACTTGCAAAACTAGCTGGACTTTAGGAACAGAAAATTTTCACGTACTTACTCGTACTACTGGTCTCCAAACGAAGTCAATAGTTTTCTTTTTGCCCTTTTGTGTCAATTCGTAATTTGTTTGCCTTGCGGTTAAAAAAGATTTTGCTGCCGTTTCATATTTTTACAAAAATAAAAAATAAAAAAAAATTAAATTTTTCAACATCTGTTCCTACCATTACACTACTGCGCTACTGCAGTCCCAAAGCTGAAACATTGTTAGGAATCGACAACAAGAAAAATACAAATTTTTTATGGTTAAACGCGTAAAAGTTTTGTAAGAACTTTTTAGTTGTTTTTGAATATTTCAGAAGAAAAAAAGTTCCTTTTGTTTCTTTGACAGTCTTGTATTTTGGCCAAACAAGAAGCAAACACAACAAAAAGAGAGAAAACTTTTCAAAGCCTCAAGCCATTTTTAAGTAGTTATGGCAACGAACATGCAAAATAAAATGAAAATATTTCTTTATTTTTGCATAATTTTAAAACTTAATATTATTATTTAAATTGTTGGTAGTTTTCCAAAGAGCTTAATAAGCAGTAGTCCCCTCTAATTTAAAACAAGTTATTAACTTTTAAAGAATCATAATTATCCAGATTCCATAAAAATCGTTACGGCATAAGTATCATAATTTATGGAATGTTATAAAGCGAACGAACATACGAGAAATCAGCCAAAGTACCAAAAATGTCTATTAGACATCAACATCGTACTACCTTGATCGAAGAGTTTCCGGAATAACTCACGTATGGCGGTCTCATCGTTCCGATTTAATTTTTTTTTTTTTTTTTTGTAAAGTTGGCACATCTGTTGTTGATATTCCCGCTATTCTTTGCATCATAGCTTGACTTTTGCTTTTTTTATTCGGTTTTCGGTATGTCCATCTGTGCTTCCTGCGATTTTTTCACTAATTCCTCTCGGCTGCTGAAACGCGTTCCCCGTAATGGTTTTTTAACTTGATTGAACAGAAAGAAGTCACAGGGAGCCAAATTAGGTGAACTCGGTGGCTGATGGATGGCATTTGTTGCATTTTTCGTCAAAAAATTTCGGACTATGCGACGGTGCATTATCCTCGAGTTTTCCGCCCACAATACTGGTCTCATTAGTCGAATTGCTTCACACAAACGTCTCACAACGCCTCTTCTAGCAAAAATTCATGATGCATTACACCGTTGTAATCCATGAAAAACGTGAGCATTGCCTTTTTTTAACTGAAATTGGTCTCGGCTCATTTGGTGAACGTCATTCACTTGCCTGATGTCTGGATTGCGTGTTGTACTCATAAATTCACGTCTCGTCTCCTATGATGAATGTGGGATGGGATTCTGTCTGGAAAATCATGTCTTTTGTGAGTTCGTCACGGTCAAAATTGTAAAAATCGCCAACACACATAGAGATAGATGTACTCTTGGCTACGTAGCCTTTGCAATTGTCAAGCTATAACGCTAAGATTTAGCGAGAATATCAGCAGCATATGTGCCTAACTAACATATCGAAACGATGGAACCGCCGCACGGGAAACTTTTTGCTCAAGATAGTCTAGTATACTTATAAAAATTTTGTTAGTTTTTGCGTACCTTGATTAGATAGAAAAATATAGCCGAGATAGTTTTACGCACTCCAACAGAAATAGTAGTCCTGTGGTGCAAGTTTCAATTTATATGGTGCGTGTATTAAAACTTCATGGTGAAGTGCAAGCCTATTATAATAAAGGTGGTCCAACCAAATCGCACAAGGTTAATTGTAGATAAAAAATATCAGAGAATTATCATAATATTTTTTATTATAATAGAAGAATCTATGACAATTACGTGGCATACCTCTACCGTCGGTCCATATTTTCAATGACTCTGAGACATAATTGATTTCCAACGTCGTGTGCCGAATCATCTCATCCCTTTAGCTCTTGAATTGTTCTAAGCTTATTGACGTGCACTTTTTCTTTTCAATATCCCAAAAAAAAAAGTTTCAACGGTGTTAAATCACATGATCGCGGTGGCCAATTAACATGGCCACGACATGAGATAACACGGCCATTGAATTTCTAGCGCAAGCGAGCCATCGTTTCGGCAAGTGGCACCATCTTGTTGGAACCACATATCATCCAGGTCCATATGCTCAATTTCTGGCCACAAGAAGTCTGTAATCATCACGCGATAGCGAACACAATTCACGGTAACTGCTTGGCCGACCTGATGTCGCCGCCAACCCATAAACCGCGCTATAATCATTCTTTGTGGATGCCTCGGCTTTTCAACAATCACTCGTAGATTTTCATTTGCACAAATGCGGCAATTCTGCTTGTTAATGAATCCACTGAGGTGAAAGTGTGCCTAGTCTCTGAAGATGATTTTCTTTGTAAAGTCGTAATTCACTTCTGTCTGTTCAGCTAACTATTCAGCGTATTGACAACGCTTATTATGGTCAGTAGGTTTAAGCTATTGAGTCAATTGAATCTTGTAAGAGTGTAAATTCAAATCTTTATTCAAAATTCGCATCAGTAATCTTCGTGAGATGTTTAACATCAGCAATGTTTTCCGCAGAACGGATTGGGAAAGTATGCACAGATCTTTCCACTTTATCTACAGATCCGGTTTGCTGGAATTTGCACACAAATCTCCCCATTGTGGCCGATTCTGCTGACCAAAAAAATCACGAAGTGCAAGAAATGCATTTTGATTTGAACGTTCATTTTCTTGAAACGCTTCAACAATCTTAACGCGCTGCTCAATTGTGTACCTCGCCTTGATTGAATTTGTGAAACACAAAGAAATTCAAATTAAGTTGGGCAAAAAACTTAATGTTGAGGTCTGACTCACACTTAACATCGTGTATTATGGTTCGATCACCCTTTATAATGCAATACATTTCTAATTCTGGTCGATCTTTTCTGATTACTTTGTTTCTAGCATCCAAATTGGAAAAAGGAACACATGGTGGATAATTCGTTTCTAATTTTACTAAACACTCTGCATAACATTGTTTGCTTTTAATCCAGATTTTGATGGTCCTAGGTGAAGACTACATACCCTCGGAACTACTTCAGGAAAACACAACCGCATTAGCGGAAACAATTTTTCGACACATTAAAAAAGCATAGATAAGAGGGAGACTATATCGATCGTGGCTAACACAATTGACAATAAAGATCCTGAAGTAGGATGATAGAACGTTATGTGATTATTGGCAGGGAATTACGTTATGATACGCTTTAGAGAATACTGGCCACAATTATAAACGAAAGATTACAGTAGATCAAGTTAATACATTGCGCATCATAATAAAACAGTCTATTGAATGAAAATCCCTACTCTATTTACGAAGAATATAAAAAAAGCTTTCGACTGGATCAAACGTAATACAATATATGGTATAATGCCAATCAATGGAACATCGACCGCCACCATCTCAGGTCGCATAGGCTGAGCGACATGCGAGATAGGACCAATTACCTTGTCGAGCTGGTTGGGAACTTAGGATTAATATTGATTAGGAAATCATTATCAAGAGAACACGAGTAGTTCGCATTAATATCAGCAACTTGGGTTTTATTACAATTAAAAATCAATGCATAGAATGCGTCAGTAGCTTTTGTTACATGGTCTACATGATGTTGGTTAACGATGGTATGGATGATGGTACATATATCTAACAGACTCGTTAGGGCAAGGTCATCTTTTGGACGGCTATAGAATATTTGGCTTTCAAATCAGATATCAGTTAAAACTACAATGCGAATTTTCAATACATGTGTCAAATCAACAGTGCTCTATGGGTGTGAGACCTGACTATTTGAATTTTATTATTTTTGGCTACAAACAATCGGCAATGCTAATGAGATACAAATTCTGTAACAAATGTCAGGAAGAAAGTGGAAGTGAGTAGAGAACATACTCTAAAAAAATTTTCGACAAGCATAACTGAAAAGGTCTATAATGGAACCCTGCAGGAGCTTTCGGATGGTAATTAACATGAAGGAATTAGGATTCAATGTGAAGATGGAGTAGACTATAAAATTTTTGTTAAAGCTTTATACTGCTAAGTGGAATATTATAGGAGTAAACAAAAAACTGGACTTTCATATTGTTTGTAGCAGATTAGCGGCCTAAGGCTATAATCATCGAACAGTGGTTCCTGCCATAGGCAAAAATTAAAAAATTTAAAAAAAATCTATTATATGTGGCATTACTATTTACAGTTAGAAAAAACTTTATAATGGTATATACATACATACGCTTTTGTTTCATTTTCATCGTTACCGTTAGAAATAGCCTCAAAAGATAGTTTGCTGCTGCGATGTGCAAAGGTCGAAAATAAAGTTAAACATAAACAGGTTCCGTATTAATTAACATAAATATGCCATTACCATATAAATATTTAATTATTAAAAAAATTATTTTTCCCGCGTAATTTTTATTTTATACTCGTGAATATATGTATTTTAACTTGAGTAAAAGCTTAAAACCGATGATTTACGGGCAAACATGCTTGACTCACATTGTGTTTGTGGGCGTTAAAAATGAAGAATTATCACAAACATCGAATCCAGGTGACCATTTTTTTTACTGTTCACGCACACATGCAAAATGTTGTTCAAACATTTTTGCCCGTTTATCTGCCCTTTTAGTTGTGTTCCTTTCTGATTCCCCCAATTGGACTTTTTTGTTATTATTAGTAGTCAATGTTTTAAGATTATATTGTTACTTTTTAACTTTTTTTTAAAACCTTTGAGTTCGTTTATAATGCGCTAAAATAAAATAAACACTACTTTGTTGTTATTTTACAGTTTCCTGTTTTTTATTTACTGCACTATAACTTTTATACACTTTGTCTTAATACAGCAAATTCATATTGGCTTATAAAACAGTTTTTATTTGCGCCTAAACAGACTTTACTCTATGACAGCCAAATGATAACTAACTAACTAACTTCAAATACAATGCGCGATCTTTTATAGCATTTCATTATTAGTTTCGAATGTTCTTGTACAGACTCAAATCTTCGATTCAGCTACGTTAATTCAAATGGTGTAAAATTATAAAACAAAAGCGAATCGAACTGGCAACACCCTTAGACATGCAGATGGTAGCACTCTTAATTAGTACAGGTAATTATGGCAATTATTAAGCCAATAAATTTTATAGCTAAAATCTCGTAATAAGTCCCTGATGTGGTGAATTTTCTCTTCAGCATTTTCGTAACAATATATTGTTAATCTCAACTACCACCTAATGTCACTCTTTGTGTTATCTTCTTTAGATAAAGCGACCTCTTTGGTTTTGAAACAAATTTCTAAATAACACTTTGTGACATAATACAACGAAGTAAAAATGAGTGGAAAGCAATACAATGCTTTTGATACGCACCACTGAATTCAACAAAAATCTGTTTTCAAAATACCTACAAAACCTTGAGTTACGGGTAACTTCATGCACTTACATGCTAATGATTTACTTCAATATTAAGCGGTTTAAGACTTCTCATCAAATTTGGAAAGAAAACAACCGGATCTTTAATGGAATATATATAGGTAACCTTGAAGAATCTGTGTTTGTTTCCCCAGCAAACACATTTTTTATCCAATTCTTTCCACATTTCTCAAGTTCAGAGATGTTTTTACGCACATCTTATATAGTAACTAAACTGAATATGAATTTATTAAAGAAGTATGTTTAGTAGTGAATAAAACTAGCTTTAGTTTTCCTAAATCTGTTGGCAGTTGGCGGTGTCATAAGGCTTCCTTCAGATCCTTCTACGAAAATAACAAAGTAAGCAAAAAATTTCATTATTGTCTGTTTTTGATTTGCTAAATGAAAAGATTGTCTTTTAACATTTTGAAAAACTTCAAAAGGTCAAATTTATTTTTAATTTCATATTGCGTAATTTATTTATTCTCGTCTTTACTTGGAAGAGGAAAATGGAGACATTAGAGGGTTATATTTAGGTATCACCCACAACCATTTTAATAATAAATATTTTCTACAATTGTGTTATTAAGTGAACAATGCTTTACGTTGATATAGTAACTGAAAGTATTTTTGGCCGCCAACTCCATCGCCAGCTATGATATGATATGAAAATGGTTAAATTTCGTTAAATTTCAGCAATGTTTCACAACTGTTTGAAATTCAGTTAATCAAATTGCTACACTAAAACATGCTTCTTTGAGTAGCCAATCTTTTTTAAATATGTAATGTCATATCTGTCTTGAAATGTAATCTTTTAATCAAGTGTGCGTTTGACGCAATCGATTAAGTGTTACTAGAAAGAACTACTGATTCTTAGCCACTGTAAGCCCTATAAAACAGTGATATTAAGTCAGACTCAAACAATTACGACCTGTTTCACGATATCGAAAGAAGGCTTTCGTTCGCTTTCTAAGCGAAAGAACATCTTTTTTTTGTTTCTCTATTTCTACTTTTTATGAACAGTGGCTCGAACGACGAGTCGAACGAAAACGTAAGCATTTTCGTAAAAAATTCTGTTTCACTATTTCGAACATGTTGTCTTCAATACGAACACAAACGCAAAATCACTCACTCTACCTGTTTAGTTTTCGTACCGAATTATTTATTTATTATTTTTTTACCAAACAATTAGATTTGTAGGTATATAGGCAATTATCTTTTATTTTTTACAAATTATTGTCAATTCTTATTATCGCATTTGCTATCTCCTGCTTGACTTCTTCCACTTCTTCTTCTGCAACTTCGACCACTTTCTCCAAATGTTTTCGACAAATCTAATAAAAAAAGCATATACTGGTAATGGTAATGGTAATGGTGTCTTAAACTCCAAGAAATGAAATACAATGTCTGGTAACATATATAATGGCCGCTATCTTAAAAAAAATTTCACGTGAAATCTCTTACCTTCTAACCAAATTCTGATCGGGAATTTTATATATTGTAGAATGTTTCACTCTTTTTCTGCTCATCACAAAAAATTCACAAGAAAATTTTCTTCGTCTATTTTCACAATAAGGGCTGTTTTTATTTTAATATTCAAATTTCAAATTAAAATAAAAAGATTTGGAAATTTACGATCTGGAAGCACTGCAACGTAAATTACAAAATTGACACACCTAAGAACGGACGAACGAAAGTTTTCGAAATAGAGAAACCGAATATTATTCGAATTCGAGTGACTTACTTTCGTTCGACATCGTGAAACAGGCTATTAGACACTGGTTTTGACGTGGTAGTAATAATCACATGATTCGTCACCAGTTGTAAAGCTATTTAAAACACTCCAATCGTTTTTGAAATTATTTAGTAGTTTCCGAACAAATTTTGTTGACACAGGACTCCAAGATTAGGTGAAACTTTATGTCGTTATATTAATAAGATAAGTTGATAGATAGGCCTCGATTTTATAAATATGAAATATTAAGTTCCTTTATAAAAAGGTCACAGAAAAGTAACATATCGCTGTTCAAAACTAGTCAAATCAAAAATGTTGTCTTTCTTTTGACAATCATTGAAAATTAAACCGTTTTTTATTAACTCTAAAATAATATCAAGGCTGATTAAAAAAAAAAAAAAAAAAAAAAAAACTTAATTTTAAAATTATAGCACAAGATGGCTGATGAAACGCGCTGCCAAAATAAAATGTAATAACTTTTTTCTAATTGAGTTATCCATTGAGTTTTATTTTTCAGGTTTAGATCGTTATGTAAATTTAGTAGAAATGCAAAATTTGGACGATGAAACTGGTATTTGTATGAGAACGCACACGAGTCAACAAATTCCGTTCAATGGGAGTTTTGGCACACTTCCGAAAACACCTGGGAGTCGTGTCTGGACAATAATGAGACTTCTTAACTCATGACTGTATTCCTCTTCAAGAGAGAGAATTCCACTCAGCTCGACTCACAGTGGGTGTGCAGTTTCATCAAGCTGTGTTGTCGGGTCATACTTCTTTGAAGAAGGCCGTCGCATTGTAACTGTTATTGCATATCGTTATTTAAAAATGCTGCAGGAATTTTTCTCCAACAAATTATTCTTTTCAGTTTTGTTTAGTTTTAACAAGATAGGGCAAGCTCACATCTTGCCAGGCCAGTTATGGCTGAGTTACTCAGAAAATTTTTAAATAAAATTATTTTAAAAAACTCAACAATTCTGTGCCCTTCCAGACCTCTACATCTAAGTGCAGTAGATTTTTTCTTGTGCGGTTACTGTAAAGAGAAAGTGTATTAATCGAAACCATTTAACCTAAATTATTCAAAATAGTTAATTCAATTAATAACTGAAGCGATTTCGCCATGAGATATGCAGGCAGTCATGAATTACACATACAATATTGGACAAAACATATGCACGAGCTTGCACTTACTATCATCTATCTTCATTACATAGAAAGGCTCATTCGACTTTTGATTCGATTTATTAATTTATAACGATAATATCCTCCTTTTACTAAGAAAAGACAGAAACAAAGAGAAACAAATTTGTAACAATAAAAATTTATGTTAAAGTTACAAAACCGCTATTTTGCATGCAGAAAAACAATAGCACGAAATAGTTTGATAGTGAAATTACCAACGACAAAAATCGTTCAATAACAAAAACGACCATTTCAACGTCAGAGGAATAATTAGAGAGAATGTGAACGTCTTTATAATCGTACCTAAGCTATCAAACTCCGTCCCAAACCAACAATATTTCGTAATATTCTACAAAAAAGGGCAAACAGTTATAAACAATTTGAAGAAAAAATTATTAAGGATTATAATAGAGATGAATCAACGACATTAATCGCAAACAAATTTGGAATTCAACACAGTATTATATAGCGAATTATAAGCCGTTTCCGTTCATCAGGCTCATTGAAAACCAGCAAACGAAACGACCAGGCGATACTCCGTTTTATAAAAAAGTATGTCTTTATATCAGGAAGGTCAGATTGATCAGAATTGAATATACAAAGGAGCAAGTAAGCTTAGATATACTTTTATTGGAAGACCGTACACTTTACTGATGAATCTAAGTTTAAAGTGAGACGTTCTTATAAGTTAAGCCTATTAAGCTGAATAAAAGAAACAACGTATGAATCCTCGGTATACCAAAGACACCGTAAAACATAAAGAAGGAAATGTTTTAGTCTGGGAATGCATTTCAAAATAAAAGGTGGTTATCCTAGAATACATACTAATACCACATGCAGATGAGAAAGTGCCACTTGATTGGAGATATCAACAGTACAACAAACCAAAATGCACTGATAAATGAGTGAAAGAGGGCTTTGTATACAAACAAATCAACGTTTTGAAATGTTTAGCGCAGTCGCTAGATCTCTTTTCCGCAGAAAATCTATGGGATATTTAAGATCTCAAAATAAACCGCGGTAATTGCAGAAATTAGGATGAACTTTATTGATTAGTGGAAATTGCATTAAATGAAATTTCTGGTGAAACATCGAATCTAATCGAGTCAATAACATGAATATGTAAGGAACTTTTAAAAAAAAGATAATGGCTACGCAACGAAATATTAGTAAAATTAATACTTTAAGTGAATTTATTGAAGACGTGCTTATGTTCTGTCGTAGTATTTTTTCTAAGTTAAATAGAAATACTCTTTGGTTTTTTTATAGTTTTTAGTGAATTTAAATGATTAACCTTGTAAATAAATAAAAAAGTTTAAAATCCGAAAGCGTTTGCTTTTATTATTGAGACATTATTAACCAGGAGTTCGTGCATATGTTTTGTTCAATACTATACATACGTATCTCACTGTAGATCTCATTTAAAATCAATTATTTTTAAAAACCATTGAAAATATTTGATAAAATAAAACAATCAATCAAATGAAAGGAAAATCTCTCATTTATATTAATTATAAAAAAGTTATTTGAGTTTCTTAATGTAGCAAAAACCATCAGTCACTCTGTATTAACAGAAACTGAAAAACTAGCTAGTGTGGCCAGCTATTTAGGGGCAACAATTTTTTGTATACTTACATGAGTCTAAGATTAATTTAATTGGCTAGAATAGTAAAAAGACTGTCTGACATGTTCACAAAACCAAAAACTCAACATTCGCTATACTTTCAAAAACTTTTGCCTTTTGCCGTATCAGTATACAAACAATTGCTTTATAAAAATAACTAGAATTCAAACTTTTCATTGTGCTTCTTCCTATTTTTATGAGAGATTGTTTCGTTCTATTCTTATTACAACAATATTCTGTAATGATGTCCCTAAAGTAATCAAAGAAAAGAAAAACAACAATATTTTATAAAATTCATCACAGAAACAATATAAGTATGTATGTGGTAATCAGGAATTTATTTAGAATTACTTTCTTAAAATTTGAAAATAATTGCAAATAAAAACAAGAGTAACAACAAAACCATCAATAATTGCATTTCAGAATGAACACTATTCAACAGCAATAAACCTCTGAGGACATGCAGGAAAAATAACAAGTAAAAAACAAATAAAATATAATTGTGCGTAACAAAATTAAGACTTAATGGCATAGAAAAAAAAGAAGCGTAAAAACGCTTTTTTAAAAATGATGCTTCAATTAATAAAGTATACAGTGCGTAACAAAATTGTGTTCTATAAACTAGAAAAAATTTAAGCAAAAGGTTTAAGATCCTTTAAAGTTAAAAAAAAACAAGTTTTTTCAATAACAAACACTGATTACAGTGCATTTGAAAGTTATTTGAAAGCTGTTATAAGCTGTGTATGCCACAAAGTATGCATCTCTTTATCTGTTATGTCCTGTTTAGAAATATTTCCTAATGTTGTGGTTTCCTTAAAATTAAAAAGTAATTAAAAATGTTTTTGATTTTTTTTACAGTCAACGCTTCACTGAGCAATATTTGAGCCTCTCGTACACTCATCCTTATTCTGTATATTATTTATTTTTAAGCAATATTTTCTTCTTTGTCATGCCCAAAAATTTCATGTTAAATAAACGTCAAAAATGTCATGTTTTATAACCAACAAAAACAACAACACCAGCAGCAAACAACAAAGTGATTATGTTTCACTTCACTTAACTTAAGTCCACTTAACTTTATATCCTTCCTCCAGTTTGTTGGTCAGTTGTGTATGTTGTACTTGTGTACGTACTGTACAACAATAGAGTGAGTAGTAGTTATAGTACTTGATGGTCTGTTTATGGTTTTTACATCCTTTGCCACTTTAAAATACTTGACAACAAAAGCAATAGGAAAATATTTTTATCCTCACAATTTTATGATCCTTTTTAATGCGTATAAAGTATTATTAGAAGAGATGTGGCAACAAGAATGTTTTTAATCAAATGCTGCAGTTGGTTTTTAATGGGTTTTCAACATGTATTGTTTTTCTAGTATTAAAAAAGTAAGAAAGTTTTATGATATTCTAGACTTCTTTAAATGAAACCAAGAACATATACTACAGAGATAAAGAGTTGCTTCAAAGGTTATTGTATTCAATTTTATTTATTAGTTACTTCCTATTGAGGTTATCTGCTCAATAATCTATTGATTTTCAAAGAAGCTTAACAACAATTTACCTGAAATATATTTTAAATATTGGCTTAAGTTTCAATCAATTTTTCAAAATATTATGATTTTAAAATAGAAAATTTATATGTTTATTTGTAGCCGAAATTTAGTGGATTGCCGAATAAAATGTTAAAATGTACACCAGTTCTGTTCTCCACAGTATATTTCAATATGGTTTGCGTTAGCTTATGTGCCTACACAATAAATTACGGACGCTGTGCGATTTTATTGCAAACATTTTGGTGCAGTAATAAATTTATTTATTTTAATTTACAACGTAAAGAGTTTTCCAACAAGAAATTTGTGTTTTAAAACAAAATAACTGGTCATTTTTTAACCGTTTGGGTTTTGGAAATTGACGATAAGTGGATGTCTGCCATTTACTTTAAATATAATTAAAAGGCTAACACATTTCTTTGCATCCAGTATGTATGAATTTAAAGCTCTTTCTGTGCAGACGTGCACAATATCAATTTTATTTTAATCGGTCCAGTATTTTGCGAGTAAAAAGACTATAAAATTCTTACTAACACATAGAAGGAAAAAGCTTTTTTGTTGTGTAGCTACAAATAAAAAACAAAAGAAAATTTGTATTTCTGTATGCATATTTTTTTCTATTTATCATACAAAAATATTTTTTATTAAAAAGAGAAATATTTTGGAAAAAATTATTATATATTTTTAGGCTTATATATATAAAAAATGTATTTGAAATCTTTAAAATAAAGTTTTGTATGAAAATTTAAAATGCATTTAAAACTATTTTAAAATTTTTAAACACATACACAAAAAAATAAATGTTAGATGCTAGAATGCGGCTGATTGTATCTGCCGCTATGTACACTAGTAAATATTATTTCACGTAAATGTTGCCCACAGCTACACTGTAGGTAGTCCATCCGTGAGTTCAAATTTTGGCATACTACATTTCGGTTGGTATCTTACCAATGACAGCTGTAACGTTGTCTTCCTGTGGTGAAATTGTGCCTGGTTTGCCTCTTTACACGTGAGACTTCTCGTATCCCTACAAAAAATTGTATAGTATGGTTAAAATGCATTTTCCTGGCAGATAACCTAATATTACTTGTTTACCAAACTCACATCTCAATAGGCTTATGGTATGCTTGCTGTGTGGCAGCGTTTTGTTGAAACCATATGTCAACCAAGTCCAATTCTTCTATTTTAGGCCAAAAAAGTCAGTAATCATCTCGCGGTTCTCGTTTTTTGCGATTTTCATCGTTGTTGAAGAATTACGGTCCAAAGATGTCACCGGTCCACAAACTGCACCAAACAGTGCATCTTTCCGGGTATATTAACAGCTCTCGAACTGCCTTTGACTGCTCTTCACATCAAACTCGGAAACTCAGTTCGTTGACATTATTAAAAATTATAATAATTTTGATTTGCAAAAGTTGTTTGTTTGTCTATTCATGGTGAAATGGCAAACCTTACTGAGCATTTTTGGCATTGCCATATATCACGATTCTCTTTTTTTACACTTGAAAACCTAGTGGCGAAAAAAAATTGCCCTTTTGAATGTCTAGAATGACTTTTTTGTCTTTTATATATCCTAGTCTTGATAGCTAATAACGTGTTTTTAGCAATATCTGTTTTCTGTAGTGGTTCAAATTTTTGTACGAAAATGACAGCGACCCTTCAGCTTGTATAATAAAGGGTGGCCCAAACAAAACGCATGATGTTAATTGTAAATAAAACAAAAAGTTTTTCTTAAACAATCTAAACTTGACGTTAAGGTGTGACTCGCACTTAACATCGTTCTTTATGATTGGACCACCCTTTACAATATAAAGTTGAGATAGAAATTCAAAATCGAACTTTTCAATAAACTGATGGTGAAAAATCTTCCAAACTATACTTTATTCAGTTTTTCAAAAGGATGGTATTGGTATTATAGAAATGGCATTGGTATTATAGAATTGTAACCCGTTTTTGCATCTAAAATAAGCATTATTTCTTTGTTTTGAGCCTTTACGCTGGTCTTTTGTAAAATTGCGTTCCTTACTGAAAAAAATTTAACCGCTTTTCGTACAGCTGCTAAACAGTTGTCTATAGTATTTTGATCTACATTTAGTCTGCTGCTTCTTTAAAGATGCAGGGGGCAATTAAATTTAATTGCACGATTAACAGTGCGATTATGATTACGATTAAATGGTGCGATTAATCGCCATTACGAATAGGATTATAATCGATTTGCAATCTCTAGTTGATGGCTAATTTAAGAAGCTAAACAGTTCCATAAATACTATAAACAGCCAGAAGGCTATTATACCATATATCGATGTGGTTATGTTTAGAAATAAAGAAAATTTGTCAAAAATTTTTTGATTTCTTCGATAGTAAATCTTCATTTTAATTCATTAAATTAAATTAAATAGTTTTTAATTTCATTTGACTTCTGAAGTAATATTGTAACGTCATAAATTTTGTAAGCATTTTTCATTTTAATATTTAGGCTAATAAATCTTTTATCTTATCTTTTCAGGTATGTTGTTTCATTTATCCTTTAATTGCTTTCAGTAAAGGTATTTATAAAAGAGTAATAATTTTAAATTGTCAAACATTTTTTGTATCACATTTCTTTGAATTTTCAAAACAAAATTTGTTTTGTTCTTTTTTTTGCCAATTTCTCTTTATATTGCTGCAGCCAAAATCATTTTTCAACCACAAAATACGTTTTTATTTCTCCAAAATACTCTCTTCTTCTTTCAATACAATGACAAGTAAATCGCTAAAAAGAAATTGTTTTATACACTATTTAACAAAGTGATGACGATGACGATGATACGAGTAATAGATGTTGTTTGTCAGTAAAAAAAAATAAAGAAAAAATGGATAATAAATAGTAAAAATAAAAAATATATTAAAAAATAAGGATGAGTAATAACATAAATATAAAATAAAATAAAAAATTAAGATATAATATTTACGATATATAGACATTCTTTTCAAAAGAATGGTTTGTAAAAACTCTATTTCAGAAAAAGATATTAATAATACTTGTCTGTCTGCATTTTTCAATGAAAAAATAAAAAAATAAAAAATCTGATGCGTTTCAGTTTTCTTTAGGAATTAAAGGAAAGAGGAAAAGAGAAATGGTACGAATAACAGAGATGCTTAAATATCAGGAAGGAAGTCACTTGAAAAGTTTGAAAGCAAATTCCCATAAAACTTCTTGTTACTTGAACTATAAAAAAGAATTTCTATTGCCCTAAGATTGGAGACCACAGTGTCATTTTAGTTTTTCTGCCTTTTTTTTATCTAAAACGTTTCCTATTTTTTATTATTATCTTTGAGAATCTCTGCTGTGGTTCTTTTATTTCTTGAGTATATTTATAGAAGAAAATATTTCTATGAAAGTAAATAAATGGTTTGTGTACTTAAAAGCTGTTGATATTGATGTAATAATTTAATATTGTCTGTGTTTTATTCTTTTCTTTCTATTATTTTCTGTCACAAGAAAAAATCAATACTAAATGAATTATGAAAGTTATAGAAGCATTTAAATTTAATAAGATCCTTAAAGTATGCTTTTAATTTTAAAACAATTAACGCTTAAGTGTAGGCAATAATTAATACGTTTGAAGAGTAGTTATTACAGTGATTTTGCATAGAAATAGAAGTAAGTGATTATGAATTTATTATAGCATATGTATTTAAAACTTTCATAAAACTTATTTTTACAGTTTAAAGCTAAAAAATTGTACAGAAATGAATCAGTCACATAAGCCATTTATTTTTAAAATGTGTCAATTCCAGTTTTTATTTTTTTTGTTTCAAGATATTTAAAGGTTTGCGTTTCATTATATATAAAAATATTGGCTGATTTAAAAACGAAGAGCTCTTTTTTATACCTACATAGACTTTTATACCTACTTAGACTTTTTTTAGATTTTTTTTATCAGTCTTTTTATTTTTAATATAAAAAGAAAATATTACATGGTAGACTAAAAAGAACGAAGTTGAAATACCTGGAAAGTGATACTACTTTTCTGATAGACACTATCGAGTAACACAACATAACAACTGCTTTTAAAAATTTTCGAAACACCTCCAAAATCTTGAGTTACTTGTAAAAAACCGGTTTTTCGTATCTTCATACACTTATAAGCTAAATATTAACCTATTTTAAGTTTCCGAGCTGACTTGAAAAGAAGAGAAAGAAGTAATCTTAGGGATTCTGTGTGTTTTTCTTAAACAAACACATTCTTCATCAAATTTTTTCCACATTATACTACACAATATACAAATTTATCAAGAAACTATGTTTAGCTATGAATAAACTGAGTCTTAGGTTTTAGAAATCCGTTGGAAATTTACGAAGTTATTAGGCTTTTTTTCATACATAATTGGTACTTTACTTTCTTTTTAAAAACTCTCTCTCCAGAGTTTGAGTTAAAAAAATTGTCGAGATTCAATCCATGAACGCAAAATGTATTATGTTTTCGATAACTTCAAATATATAATATTTAAGAAACTTGTTTAACGGATTGTCATTTTTACCACTTAAAAATCACGATCGTTTGGTGAAAATGAAAATAAAAATTTCTGATCAATGATATTTATTTCACTGCCACAATCTTCATCCTTGACCAGCTTTATGCTTCTATTTTGAGCAGTGCACATGTCATTATAAGCTGTCTTTACAGTTCTTACGTGTTTTAAACAACAAGATGCTCCTTGTTGTGCTATTCGGGATGCTCTAGTTTCATCCAGAACATACATACCATATTCAGACACGATGTCAACCGTTCACATTGCTTCACCATACATCAACCGAAGCTGAAATTTGACATAATACATTCGATCGAATAATAATTTCAATCTATGATGGCCTTGCAACACTTTCAAAATAAACATATCTTCAATACTGTTAAGAGGTAAAACTTCCATCTCCCAAATACCAGACTCTAATTTTTTTTTACTAAAAAAAGTTTTCCCACAAAAAGTTCATATCATTATCTCACAAAATTAAAAATAAACGACTCATATGGTTAATTAGTTTCTTTAACCTTCCTACACCCACGCGTTGGTCTGTGAGACCGACAACACTTTTTCAAAAGGCTGAAAATCAATTAAGTAAATAAATGTAAAATTATTGCATGGCATCATTATTTTCCAATGTCTTCTAGTTTTAAAATTTGAAACGCTTTCCATAGTGTACTATCGGGAAAAACTAACGAATAAAGTTTTAAGAGTTAGTTAAAAATTAGCGTGGGTATAGGAGGGTTACATTTAGAAAATTTATGTATAAAACTAAGATTTTGATATCAAGTTCTATGTCCAGAACTATTGAATTCTAGACAGTGTTTAATGCTTAATAATATATAATTTATGGTATAATCGCTCTGTTAAGTTTATTCTTATGTCCCAGTAGCTTTCTGGCCTTGAATAATACTCATAATGTGTAACATTGGATGCTAACTTAAGTTCAGTTTAAAACTTTACCAAATTGAAATACCTTTTTCTTTTATTTGAAATGAGCTTTATTAAGCTAAATGTGCTGTTTTAATTTATAACCCTTTGCAATTTTCATGGTAAAGCCATTATTCCATCAGTGTAGAACTTCTGGACTTTTGCACCATTAAAAGAGAAACAAATGAAAATCTGAAGATGCAAGGTCCGGTCTATATGGTGGATGCATCAAAACTTTCTAGCCAAGTTCTCTAAATTTCTGCCGGAACATCAAAGATGTATGTAGTCTGACGTTGTCATGATGGAAGACAATGCTTTAATGTCGTTAGTTGTCGACAGTAGAGATCAGAATTAATTGATAGAAGCTTACACACAGTATTAGCTTTCCTGATATCAATCCTGGCTCTGTCACCTTCTGCGAACATTTACCTTATTGTCGTACGTGAGCCACTTTTCTTCATATTCCGTAATTATTCACTTCAGAAGAGTTTCGAATTCACTTCGGTTTAACAGTAAATCACAAATGCAAATTCAATCCATTAAATCTTTCACTGTTAATTCCTGTTTTATGTATCCAGTTTTCTCAATTTTTTTCCACGACTTGATAAGCCAACCAGACCGAGGTGCATCTTTAACATCAAAATGAACAAACCATTGCTCGTTGCTGTGTTTATAGTTACAGCATCGTCTCCATAAACTTCAGATATTTCTTCAGCAGGTCACATTCTTAACTTTTTTATAATAGAAAAACAAAATATGATGGTAAAGCTTCGAGTTTTCATTCATTTTTAATCGAAGATAAATTTTCACAAAAATAATGCGATTTTAATAATGTCTTCTAACAAAGTAAAGCTTTCAAATTAATTAATATTATACCAGAGCTATTAAATTTTAGAGCCATTTACGGATAATTTGTAACCGAACTTGAACAGTTCATATCTCAATTATGCTTCATCACTAATATTTTATAACAATAGACTGGAAACATTGAATTCTAAAAAGCATTTCTTATTTTTATATTGCCTACATTTACTTGTCCTTAATATTAGAAATTTATTGCATACTTTTAGAATCACTTAAAACTCAAATACATACAAATACGTTTTATTATATTTTTTCTGTGTAGAATTTGAACCAATAAAACTTAAATTTATTGAAAGTTTTACGGTGATTGATTGCTTCGTTGTATACCATGACAAATACTAGCGAAAGAGGAAGAGAGAAAGAAAATAAACATATTGGATGGCATTAGATTGTTGTCAATGGAAATGCTAAACTTTTGTTTTGCCAGTATTTGTTAAAAAAGTAAAAGTAATAAAATAAATTTCAAAGCAAAATAATCGTTACCATCATCGTCATCAATGTCAAACGCAATAGTGAATAAAATAAAATTTTAACTCTTGACATATAAACTTTTCAATTATTAACCTTTTAAGGTAATATTTCAAAGAAATTTTTTTTAATATGATTTAACATTTATAAAAAGTATTTCCTTGGAAAACCTAATTTTTTTTAATAATATTTTTTGCATTATGCTACCCCTTAGAGTGTTAAAGACCTTGTAAACACATAATCGTGGGCGTGTTTTTCATTTACAATTGTACGAGATGGCATAGTAATCTCTGCTTGTTGCTGCCCGTATATGTTTTTGCTTTGGTTTTTATTTATTTGAAATAAAAAAGTTTTTCTTTTGCAATAAATTTATTTATGCTCCTAGACTGACAGACAGACATACGTTTCCATTTACATGATTTATATATGAATATATTTTTTAATATTAACAGGGAGAGAGAGAAGAGACAAGAATCCTACCAACAATGTATGACATTTCAGTAACAACCGCAGTGTATTTAAATATTAAACCATAAAAGGAAATGTGATTGTCTTTTAAGCCATGATACTGTAGTTTATATAGAAATGGAAGCAATTTATTTCTATACTATGGGCCCAAGTAACGCTCGATAAATACTATGGGAACTTTTTAGCATCAAGATGAATGGTTAGAAATTGGTTAACAAAGTTCCGCTAGTTTGGGTTCAAAGAGTTGGCTCTGCCGTGTTACCATCCTGCCATTATCCTTCATCACCTGACTACACTCCGTCGAACATTCTGGTGATCTAATAAAACTATTGAATTAGTCCACATCTACCGTTGCAAAACTGTTATTGTCATAAAGTAGTTTAAAGTCTTCTGATATAGGCAAATGATAGAAAGTATGTTCAGTCAGTCAACTTATTCTCTTCTTTATCATTACAGTTTTTGCTGAAACTATTACCTCATAATACACTTGAGCCCGAAAAACAAAATAAATCAAAACTAAGGTGGATCTGTTGTCCGACTGGGTCGTAAAAGTAAAACGATTATCCACCAATTTTATTCAGAAAATTCAAAAATGATTTGGAGCAAAAACGACGTTATCTAGACTTCAAAAAATTTAAATCAAACGAAGAAGCCCTACTTCGAGTAGGAAAACGGTAGACTTAATGTAACGCCCTTAAAAGAGACTACATACATACATAATTTCGGCGACATTCCAACTAAAATGATGGGGACTTCTATTTTTAGACTGATTAAAGTTTAACGTCGATACATTAGTTAGACTGCAATTCTCATAACCAGTCGCTAGCTAATGTTATGAGGTCACGCTGCTGTTGAAAATTGCAAGATTAGCTGGCCTGATATAGAGCACAGTCTTACCTACCATACCACAGCGACACACTTAAAAGAAACTTTGTCGACGAACAGGTAAAAAAAGGCCAACTAGAGACTAAAAAGAGGTCCAGCTTGGAAAATGTTGATAAATCAATAACATCCAAAGAAACCTTCGAAAATATTAGTTAAAGATTTAATTCTTTTAAATATCTATCGCAAAGCAACTTTATCTAGCAGCACTGCGTCATGAGTAACACACTTTAGTTAAATATTTTTATTGTACATGGTACACTTGTAATAGTTTTAAGTACTAACCAGTTTTTTGGTCCTTCAACTCAATCAACTCTTCTCTCTCATTCAATGCATTTTTATGTGACTGATATGCGTATGAATGAATAAGTGAATGACTACAAGTGTGTTACTAAGTGGTCGAATGTTGTGATTGAAACCATATTGCAATGACGTGATTTGTTGTTGGTGTTAGAGAAGATGATAATGGCAAAGGTCAGAGATATTTTTTTTATTTATTTTAAATGTTAGTTAAAGATTTAATTCTTTTAAATCTCTATCCCAAAACAACTTTATCCAGCAACACTGCGTCACGACTAACACACTTTAGTTAAATATTTTATTGTACATTGTAGTGAGGTACACTTGTAATAGTTTTAAGTACTAACCAGTTTTTTGGTCCTTCAACTCACTCAACTCTTCTCTCTCATTCAATGCATTTCTATGTGACTGATATGCGTATGAATGCATAAGTGAATGACTACAAGTGTGTTACTAAGTGGTCGAATGTTATGATTGAAACCATATTGCAATGACGTTATTTTTTGTTGGTGTTAGAGAAGATGATAATGGCAAAGGTCAGGTTTATTTTTTTTATTTATTTTAAATGTTAAAAGTTTTAAAAATTAAATGTTTATTGTTTCAAAATTAAATTAAAAATTAAGTAAAAATACAATCATCCCTTGGTAGCTAGTACGTAACCATCTATCTTGAAGCTGTCGAAGTGGTTAATCCTTTCAGACCAGCTATGTGTTTAATTTTTAATCCTTTTCAATTAATACAGAAGTACTCTCTTTCGAAGCTAGTGAAGGGAATAACTTTTTTCAAATGAGAAATAACTATTAACTACTCTTTGCATATGGTAAAGAAAGAAAATGGGAGTCATTCCTGTTGCTGTTGTTATTGGTATTGTTTGCCAACGCCACCACCACCACCATCACTTTAAATGTAAAATGCTGATATAAATGTTGATATTTCATTATACAGACATGTCCATAACCATAACATGAAAAATGTATTGTTGTTGTTGTTGATGTTGCTATTGTTATTGTTTTTGATGTTTAAATTTGACATTTTTCTGTCATCTAAGCAGTATTATAGAAATCGAATTAAATTTGTTCCTATAAAGTAAAGTACGGTGAATATAGAAATTTTCGGCTTAAAAAGTGACAAATAAGAGAGCTGTAGTCGATCAAGTTCACCTGACCAATGTTCATCAAATTTAAAAATTGCTTTTACTGAGAAAGTTATCTAGCAATGTAATAATAGTTAGATATAGTCCTCGGCTAGTAAAAAAACGTACAAATAGCTATACAAAGGGAGCCACCATGGTAGTGTAGAAGATAAAAACGTAGATAAGACTTAAAAAATGCTATTTCATTAAGCTCCACTGTTGCCATTTAGTCATTTCGATGTTGATTTTGACAGATTTAATTATACTGGTTCACCGCAAAATTTTAGAGCTAAAACAGCCACCTCCAAAAAAAGAAAAGGTGGGTGACCACAAACAGAATATATTTGTTTGTTTGTTTGTTTTGTTGCACTTATTCTTGTATGTAATAATTGTATGTAATAATTGCTTTTGTTCATATTTTTTTTATTTGTTTGTGTGTATTGTTTCTCTATTTGATTGATGTGGTTGAATGTGGTTTTGAATCGAAATAAAAAAAAAGAAATTGATTTCAATAAAACAATTCATAAATAATATTTATGAAATTAAAAAAGTGGTTATTTTCTAATTGTTATGCAACTAGTTCATCGAATTCCGATTTTATATGTTTTTTGACTTTTTTTCGAAGAGTTCACTTAAAATGATTTATTCAGAATTATAAAAGCAATGAATTTTGTTGTTCATAGTGCATATTAACAATTAATTTTATGCAATAGAAGCGTTTTATGAATATTTTAAACAATAAATTTAAAATTTTAATTAAATTTTCTTGATATTTTGTGTTACATATACCATTGAATTCAAGAATTTATATTAATATTCGGTTTAATATATTTTATAATTTTTTAACAAAAAAAAAAAAAAAAAAAAAAAACAGTTCGCACAAGCTCAACAAAATTCTCCAGAAGCTCAAAAAAGAAAAAAGAAAAAACTTTATCTTTTTATCTGGAACTTTTTTTTCTCAAACTTGACTTATGTTTTTTAACATCAAACGAAAAGGTAACCTTTTTGGCGATCCTAACGGGACTTTGAAGTTAACAAGCTCATTGGAGCCGCATAGACGTGGTGAAGGACAGTATATGTCGGGAGAATAATAAAACCATCGAAATGTTCTTATGCCATTGTTCGGCCTTTGCCAGAAATAGGTCGGGTTTCCTGGGCAACAACATGTTTCCGGATATTTCTCATCTTAGGGTTCTTGAACGACACTAAGCGAATATGTTAAGTCCTGAAATGATAGGCTTTCTCCATTGTAGGATTATATTTTTATTCAGCGAGCACACAACAGGCCAACTTTGGCCTAGGTGTTTGTCTGCGGATAAGGCACTATTGTCCCCTCACTAACCAACCAACCTTTTTTAAATAAAAAATTGGCTTTAGGTAGTTCTAAAAAGTAGTGGAGACTGTACGCAAGCTGACGTAAGTCTACGCAATCCTGCACATTTTCAGCTTTGCATATGAAATAGTTCTATAGGACAAAACGATTTAAGGCATCAAAAGCCTTTTAAATCGCTAGATGAAGAGGCGATTCCCACTCTACCAACTGCGTTATAATAACTCTTAGACTGTTAACATGATCAACAAACGATTTGGGTTAAAGAAAGTCGGCTTATTGTTTTTGAAGTTCAGCGAAGAAGATAAAACACATTTTTTTGTTCAAGATTTGTGCAATCAATTTATTGAATATGCTTGAAAACGTGACTTGTATTCCGTTTTGAACATCTGACAAGTCTACTTTCTCTGGCAGGTTCACAGCCTTATTTCTTTTTTTTTAGCGATTTTATTAAAAGTTCTGAACACCATAATTGATTGGTAATAGGGGCGAATGTTGTAGCACTTGCTGTTGCTTCAACTTATTTTGGCACCATTCGGACATTCATTTGAAATATTTGAATTTACTAACTGTGACTGGCAACCGCATAATGTTCGTTAAGGTTCTTTTCATAATAGCTGCAGTTGTTGACATGCAGTGTATCTTCGGTGTCGTTTTTTAATGGTTTAATGGTAGATTTGGTACTATTTAGGGTTTTTTTTTTGCAGTATTAAACTAATTTCATTTCCCTCTGTCTTGGGATTTTTATGCTGGAAACGCGGGTATATTTTTATATAAATAAAATAAAAGTTTTCAAGCTGGACATATTGTTACGTTTTAACCTTTTTAAAACGTTTGAGTTCGTTTATATTGCGTTAAAATAAAATAAAACTTAATTTTTTTATTTTAGTCGTTTTACAATCTGTCTCTTTCTTTATTAATTCCACTGTACTTTAATACACCAAATTCGCTTTTAAAAACACTTTTTATATGCGCCTTAAACAGACTTTACTTCTTGACAGCCAATTCACAACTAACTAACTCACCAGCTGTAATTCGCCACTTTTATAGTATTTCATCTTAGTTTACAATGTTCTAGAACGGACATGAATATTCCATTTTTCGCCGGAAGTGTTCTAAAATAACACAAAAGGTAACCGATCCATGTACTTGGCAGTACTCTTAATCAGTGCAGATGATTTTAAAAGTTTTTAAGCCAAAAACAACAAAAGCTCATAAAAGTATGATAACACACCTCACAGTGAAAGAGAGCCACAAATAGTAAACATATTTTGTACATAATGTTAATATTATATTGGGCCATCTTTTCCTAAAATAACAGCTTACAGACGTCTAGGCAACGATTCCAATAAATTTTAGGTGTACGAAGATGTATCTGCGCCTCGCTTTGACTGTGGAACATCGAGGAGGTGTGTTTGTGACTTAATGACATGTTTTCTGATATTTTAGTCACTTTTCAATAAAAATAATTAAATCCATAGATTGTACTAGAACTGGAAAGGAGAATGAAGCTGTTTGGGAATCTTGTATGATAACCCCTTTTTTGAAATGCTTGTTGTATAGTTTGAGTTTTTGGCTTGTTGAAAGCGCCATTTTCTAAAAAGACCTATTCAGTGACTGCCTCGAGTTTTCTAAGAATAGGTTTAAATATGTAAAGATATCAAAATTTGTTTCGATAAAAGCTTTTACGACAACTCTAGCAAGCTATGGTTCACGCCAAATCATATCTAAACTGACTATATTCTTTATCGTTTGGTATCAAGTTTTTAAACTTTTTGTTTTTTTTACACTCAAATCCAATGTAATAAACATATACTGTCATCGCACAACACAACTTTACAACAAAATAAACTTCATATTCATATTCACGGTAAAGAATGTGGGCAAACCTGTAGCAGGATTCCCGGGAAAATAATTTTTTTTCCGTTTTCACAGGAATGGGGACAGTCGAGAAAAAACCCTAGTGCTAGTCGATAGATTCCCTGCAGAGCGATAAAGATCTCCCACTCCTTGCTCAACTTATACTTCTTCAGAAATGTCACGCAGTACACTTCGCTTAAGTATGCAGTTAATGCGTTGGCTTAGCTATTGGTAGTTCGCTTTGATCGAGCGCTTTTAAGACAGCAGCCTTCTTTGCTTTTCTCGTATTTGCTTAAAAGAGTTATTAACAGAAAAGCTGTTATTTAAGGATCAGTTCTTTATTTCTTCCCAAATAATTGATTGATTTCGATCCTAGAAACAAAGAGTTACTCTTTTATTAAATTATAACACTGTTTACGTGGGCATTAGGGTGGTCCTTATTTTTCGATAAACGTAAATAAAAATATGGTGTGAAAAATATTATCACGGTTGGGTAAGGTTAAAACGACACGTATGCGCGTCGCAATGTACAAGTACGTACATAAATAACGGAAAATTAATAAAAAAAAAGTCAGAGACATTTTGTTTTTATTAGTTTGTACACAAATTTTTCAAAAAAAGGGGTCGATTTGAGAGGCGATGCGCTACGCCTTCCCTTTTTTCGACTACTATAACTTTTTACGTAACGTATTTTTACACAAAACTACAAATATTAGGGGAGAGCTACGGTCTCTAACTTGAAAAAATAAATTTTTCCATACAACTGAAGACCACCCTAGTGGGCATACATATAAACAGATTGAGTGTCTGATGAGCATGTCCTCTTCGATTTCAAATATACACAATGATGGTGTAGTGTAAAAAAAAAAAAATTTTTTTTGTTAAAAAATTAAAATTAAAGTTCAACATAAATCGTAATCACAGAAATGTTGTTTTTGAAAGAATCAAATAAAAATGACAAAATTTGTTACGAAATAAATTAAAAATAAACAAATTCATTGCCAATATCAATACATTTTCATGGATTTTATATTGAAGTTTTTATTTCTGGCTTCTTTAAACCCCACTTACCTACCCTTATTATAAAGGACACTTGTTGGTTCAATAAGTATTGCTCTGGTTTTGTTTCTATTTTTTTTATCATAATTTTTTCATCAAATATGTATAGGAATGTGTACGAATATACTTCTGTAGAAAAAGCTTTTTTTTCAGGAAAATTTGGTAAAAATTTTGTTAAAGAAGATTTATTCGAAAAAAATAATATTCGTTTTTATGATTTGATTTTTCATTAGAAAAATGCATTGTAAATAATACTGAATTGAGAGTGTAAATTTTTCATTTGATTTAATGAATAACATGATTATTAGATCGGAAAATATGATTTTTGATTAAAATCATTTTATACTATATAGTGAAAAAATCTATGTCTATGGTGCGAATAAATTGCAACGCGCATAGGTGTCCAATAATCGTTACCAGATACACTATATGAGCAAGTACTTTGTTTACCAACTGTGGTTAGAATAACATGATAATTATGAAGTTTTGTTACATGTTCGTAGTAGAAGCCTTAACAATTATTACAAAGAATTCAATTTCCTTTTAAAATCGCTAAAAATACCAAAACTTTGCTACAAAAATAGTGAATTTGTAAAATTCGTAATATTATCGGTAAACAAAGTCGTCCTTTTGAGACCGCTATTATGATGTTGATCAATAAATTTGTATCGATTGGCTTGCCTCATAATGTGCCAACATTAACGCGTGTTCGACCGCGTCGTTTAAGTAAAAACATCGTAGCCGTTAGCCGCAGTGTTAAAGAAGATTGAAATTAGTCAACGCAACACTTGGGCCTATCCACAACGATTAATTTTTGATTCGCTGATTTCATTCAAGAAAAATCTGCTGTTTTTTTTTTGGTAAAAATACAATTTTTCAGCTGCAATCCATTTTCATTTGTCTAGATACGTCAACAAGCACAATTGCCGCATTTGAGCTTCTGAAAATCCATAAGAAATTGTTGTTCGCTTATTATATGTGTCACTGTGTTGTTTTTTTTTTTCGAATCTGTTGAAAATTTTAAGATGAATGGATCACATTATCAAGGAATGTTTATGGACTTTATGAACTATCTCAACAGAGAACCTTGATTTCGCTTGATTTACAAGAAGTTTTGCAGCTTATCAGGAATCGAGAAAAAATTTTAAAAACGAATTTTTTTTTAAGTTTTCCTTACACAAAGCTTTTTCCCTATATCGATCCGGAACCTTAGTGTGCAGCACCACTTACTACCATCCTCAATCTAATCAAAGATTGGGAAATTGCCAGATACTTGAAACACTAAAATGCTCAAAGGGCACTTCGTAACTCTAGGGCGGCGATCAGTCCGCCATTTGGGCGCCGCTCTGAGTTTCTTAAGTATGGTATGCCGATTTAAAACTCCTAACGGTAGTACTTACGGGCCATTTTGGACTTAGAGCGCATCTGAAGAGGATGGCGGTCACAGGTGTGTGAATGTGTGATTTCAGATCTGTTTAGATGTAAATGTTTACGGAGACATATCCACTATTATGGTTTCAAATCTGCTGGTGTTCATTAGGAAAACAGCATATCTGCTGTACAAACTATAAGCCGGAAGGGTCACAATAGATTTGATGCGTAGCACTGTCCTGCAATTGTGCCTGGTCAGAATAATAATAATAATACACAAAGTTTTGTAAAAAGCTATTCAACATTTTAGTGATTAAGGCGTTTTCTAATTGTATTTTTTTTTTTTATATATATATTTAGTTGATCTAAAAATTTAAAATTAAATTTTTGTAAGTGTTCAAAAAAAAGTTCGTTTACAAATATGATCCAAAATGAAACCCTTTTCCTTATATTTATGAAGCCAAAAATATTCTCTTTTGATCGATAACTTTTTGCAATTTATGCTATTATCCCGTCAGTGTAGGATTTTTGAGCGAAAAACTGATGCAACTGCGTTTAGCAGGCTTTTACGGAATTTAAATTTACAACGTTAAGAAAGTTCAGCAATAGTCAAAATAAATGATAATCTGAACATGCAAGGTGTGGACTATATAGTGGATGCAACAAAGCTTTCCAACTCTCTTAGTGTGCGTTGTTATTATGAAACACCTTTTCTGTTGATCAGTTCTGACCGTTTTTATTGAATTGCTTGATTCAATCTTGTATACAGTAAAGATTAAAATCAATCGTTAGTCTAGGTTATAGGTGCTCATAATAAACAAATCCCCTACAATCCCACCAGACACATGACATTATCTTTTTTGGTGACAATCCTGACTTTGCCACCGTTTGCAAAGCGTCACCTTGCTTCCACCATAATTGTTTTTGCACATTATTGTCTTACGATCTACTATTCATCGCCCTTAATCATTCGGAATTATCAAACAAGCTAAATGGTTGCCTGATGCAAGCAATATTACCAGAGATATTACAAATTTGTAACTGAAGTTTTTCGAATACCAATACTTCCACTTGTTTTTCTATAAATCTCAAGAATTTTCCAATGTTGAATCTGGCAACCCTAGCAGAACCACATGTCAGCCACCCAAATAATTGAGTTATTGCAAACTGAATTTTTCCGATCACTTTATTTTACAAAGTTCATCGTTTATTTAGTTGCTCTGATTCTGCGATTTGACACCAAAGAAATGTTTTCTGAAGGTGTTTGTTAAAGATAAGTCTACCATAACAGAGCCAGTTAAACCGATTACAGCCTTCATGCGCAAAATCCATGACGAATGAGTAAATTTTTTACGATTTTTTACGATATAAATTCTTTATTTTAGTTTGTTGTGAAGAAAAACATTAAGAGAAACGAAATACAAAACAAAAACTATGCCAATGAATTTCTCGGTTAATTAAAAGTCTTCATGATATTTCAATATATACATACGAGTACCTTTTCATTTTCTTTCCTTTTCTATAATAATTTCGTTGTTTTTTTAATATCCCATTTGACAGTCAGCATTTAGGTAATTGCTGGTAATTATTTTGATAAAAGGATAATCCGTGGAAAAATGAAAGGGTAGCCGGAAATATTGTAACTGCTGTGGATAGATAGGATTTTATTTTTTTATTTTCTTATAAGTAAATGAGGTTTTTGCTTTCTTTTTTAATCAAAAGTTAGGCAAAATGTGTGTTTTTAATTATAAAGAAAAGGTGTTGCCACAAGCAAAGAAAAATTTAAAATTTTTTTAAAAGCTTACAAACAAGTTATAAACAAGACTGTTTATCAATAGAAGTACGTAAAGAAATATTTTGATAAGTTACACAAAAATCTAATCTAATCTTTAATATCCTTTCACTTAACCTTTTTCCCCAATGTTTTTTCAAAAAATAGTTTTCGTTTAAAAATTTTTTATTGAACGTATTGTTACGAAAATGAAAATGCTAAAGATAAAATTCACCACCTCAGATCTTATTATGAGCTTTTTAGCTAAAAAATGAATTGGCTTGTGTCAAGACTTAATAACTTATAAAATTATCTGTACTAATTAAAAGTGCTGCCAACGCATTGATCGGTTACTTTTTGTTATTTTAGACCAGTTTGAATTAACGTAGAAAAATCGAAGATTCGTGTCCGTACTAGAACATCCTAAACTAAAATGAAATACTATAAAAGCGGCTAATTGCGACTGGTGAGTTAGTTAGTTAGTTAGTTAGTTAGTTGTCAAGAAGTAAAGTCTGTTTAAGGCGCAAATAAAAAGTGTGTTTAAAAACGAATTTGGTGTATTAAAGTACAGTGGAATTAATAAAGAAAGAGACTGATTGTAAAAAAAACTAAAATAAAAAAAATAGATTTTTATTTTATTTTAACGCAATAATATATATAAACGAACTCAAACGTTTTAAAAAGGTTAAAACGTAACAGTATTTTTAAAATTAAATTTTTATGAAACAATTTGAAAGTAATTTCTCGAAAAATCTTTAAAATTTCCCATGTAGTTCGTTTACATTTAAATTTTACTTACATTTTATGAAATAACAAATGAATACTTAAGAAATCTTAAATCTTTAATTAAAATTAAATTGTAATCTTAAATAATCACAGATAGACTTGCATGAATTACTACAACGAAATAGAAAACAAAATATATTTTCAATTTAAATATTTTTTCCAACTTTTCCATTCACATTTTGATTTCTGTTTGATATACATAAACATTTTCATTTTCATTTGCATTTACATTTTTCTTTCTCGTATTCCATACAAAGTATTCCTAGAACAGGAATGGTAACCTGTAACCCTACAGCCACCACAATACAAAAGGCAAATCAAATCAAAAACAAGAATTCTTGGCAATAATATAGTAAATTTAAATAAAAATGTAAAATGTTTTGTAGAGCATCCCACTATTCATACACTTCCAGCCTTTTTTTCATTTCATATTTCGTAGAGTAGCTTTACATGCCTCTGTTCTATTATCAAAGTAGAAAATCTTCTTTGAAAATAAAATTTTTCAAATTCTTTTTCATTTTCAATTTTATTGCTTCGTTACGATTATATAATCGTATTGCGGCGTCGACGAGCATAAACAATGTTTTTCGGTATATTATTGCGTCTCATTGGAGGCATTTTGATATTTGCACTGAATTTCGTGTCATTAAATCCGAGATGTTGGTGGTATTATTGTTGCCATTTGTGGGTGCTTTATAGGCTATATACGCGCTTGTATTGCAGTTAAAAAATTGTTTCAAATAAAAAACACAATTTCGCATATTTATGACAATGTTTATGAAAATACGTGATAATGTTGTGCACGGAGCACACAAAGAAGAAAAATTCATTTTCATAAATATTATATTTAGCGTGAAATGACAGTCACGGAAAAAGAGATTTCTTTTCGGAGAAATTTTTATTAAAGATTTTTGTGGCATAATTTTGGGTAGCACCTGTTCAAATTGATTTATTTGTTTAAACAAATAAAAGGTGGCATAGAATTGATAATAGTGCAATTTCAAAAAAGGCACATATCCGAATATTTTAAGTTTATAGGAAATGAAAAAAACTATTTATTTTTTAATGATAAATAATAGTTCAAAAAATTTTATACGGATTATATTTTGGAGTTAATTTTTAACCGAAAATTACAGACATATTTGGATATTAACTCTATTATATATGTTTGTTTATATATTTAAAATTAATGAGATGTGCCCTTTACGAAGTTTATGATACTCAATATCACAAAACTTAATGAAACAAACCATATTCATTTGCAGAAAATTTTATTTTAGGTATCGAAAAATTAAAGGCAATACTTCAATATACTTTTTTAAAAAATCTTCTTCTTTTTCATTTGTAGTTGGCCATTGCAGTATTTCATTTAAAAATTCTGTAAATTCTGCCGGTATATATTGCTTGAGTTTTAAAATATCTGCAATTTTCATATAATTAACAGGTACTTTGTCTCTATAAGCTCGATAAGGAAGAAGAAAAAATAACAGCTTTGCCCGTTAAACAAAAAAAAAGCGATGCTGCATTGCATATTTTGTACCCTTTGTTTAAACAATAATTTTGAAAATGGCACCTCTCTTGAGTTGTGACCTATCTGCCATAACGTCTAAAGTAGAAAGTATGCTAGGGATGTCAGTTTCTTAAGCGTAGTAGGTGCAGGGAAGCATTTGGGACTCATTAATGCGAACACTCTCATTTGCCAAAATGTGCGAGATGGGCCATTTACGAAATTGCATATTCAATTATATGTCATAATGAGGAAATACAAAAATTAAAGAGTATACTTCTGGGAATACTAAATTAGGGAAATAAAAAGTGTACTTATAAGGGAAATGTGGTGAAACATACATACTATGCTTGGTAGATTTAACACATAAACATTACATAAGTAATTACAAAAGATTCATTGAAATACTTACTTAGGAAATTAATAAAAATTTATGGATTGTTTATGGCATTCCTCCGCAACACCAATTTCAAACCTTCAGTCAATAAAAGCGTGTGAAAAGTTTTGTTTAAGAAACCGTATTAAATTTTCTTTACAAAAAATTATTAAATTTTAAATTTTTTATAAATTATTTGTTTCCTTAATGTATGTTGTGTATTTTAAGCCTCTATTTTATTCTGTGCATAAATAACACGTTTCTTATTCATTGATTCCCCTAATCGCCTATAATTAAATATCAATTACTTATCTTAATATATATTACGTAGATTATATTCTTATAATAGAAGCGAAATTGTGTAATGAAGTATACTTTAAGGTAAATTACATTAAAAAAAACAAGCTCATTAAAAGCATATGTTAAGGAAAAAAGTTTTTTTTTAAACGTTTTCTTATTCAAATGTACATAATAGAAGACAAATAGGAATATTAAAGTTAGTAAAGGTAGACAATTTGATACCCTATAAGGCAGTTAGTTTGCAATATTTTCTGACCTGAAAAATTCGGTTGAATAAGCGCTTTAAGTAGGCATGATTGCCTAGCAAAGATTCAACAAAAAAATTAAATAATAGAGTGTTAAATGCACCGAAATCATATTTCTAGAGAAATTAAAAAATAAAAATGGGCCAAGTATGCTTCCAGACCACATAGCTAACCATACCCAAACAAAGCAATTTTGCCTGCCGACGTATCTAGACAAATAAAAGTAAAAGTTTTTTTTTTAGAAAAACCAATGGATTCTTTTTTAATTAATTTTAGCGGATCTATGGTAAAGTAAATGATCGGTTTCCTGCAGAAATTGCACCTTTTAAGGCTAAAAGCCAAATGCTTACGCAAAATTCGCCACGCGATCGTTACTATGGCCAGTCTCGACTCTTAATAGTATTAGAAGATTGATTATGTTGACCAAAAACCTAAACAATTTTACAAATTGTTTTCATTTACAGATCCATCATGTGTTCATAATGGATTTTTATTTTTTTAATGCAATAATTTAAGTGACATTTTATTTACGATATGTTAAAACTTTCCTGTGATTTCAGTGTGACCCTTTTGGAAGACAAAGTTCTTGTTGGAAAATCATAATATTGCTTGTTCTCTGGTGAACAAAACTGTGGGTTGATAACTAATGTAATGAGTTTAGACATCACACTAAGCATTTTTTTAATCCGAAATAATAGGTCGATATTCTTCCCTAGTATCTATACAATTCGATTTTAAAAGTATTTCTATATACATAGTTTGGCATAATAGCCAAACCACGTATGGTGGTGTAGGGTATTATTAAGATTACAAAGCTAAATGTCTTGTATTTTTTTTCTCGTTTTATTATTCAAATATCTTTTTAATGTGTTCTTTTGTTTTTTCCTCCTCAGATGCCATTATTTAACCATAAAACTCTTTTTAGCATTTATTAGAAAAATCCTTGTAATGCCTTCGAATCAAAACACTGTCGTTCCCTATTCTTTATTTTATGTTTTCGGTTTTTACTTCATCTACGTATATGTATGTGAGAGCGTATGCAAAGTAATATTATGCAAATGATTTAACAAACGAATAGACAAAAGAGTCTACTTTTAGGCTTATAAGCTTTGTAGCCTGCCTACTACCATTATACTACATAATAACTTCCATTTTTCATTTTTTTAGTGCAGACATATCGTACCATAACTGAATGTTATGCAATGGTTTTGTTTTCGTTTTTATAAGTTTTTCTAATTTGGTTTCATACTCAGTATTTTGTAGTTTTTATTTCATTTGCAGTAAAAAAATTGTTTATTTTACCGCATAGAGACATAGACTGCTATAGTTACACTCGTATAATTCTTGTTTGTAAGTAATTTGTATATAATTTTATTTGGTTTAAAGTTTATTTAGGGATTTTTCCTTAGACGGAACAGTTTTACGATAATTACTATTGAATCTCTAGATTTGGATTTGTGACATATGTTTCATTGTTCTATCGGTACTATAATGGAATGTGTTCTGACGAAATTGAGGAATTAATTCTTAATAATTCTTACGTAGTACTCGTATTTCTCGTAGAGCGTATGCCTTTGTAGTTGATTGTCCAGTGTATCGCACAACGTAATATAGAAAAAAGTTGTTTTTTGGCCGCACCGTACGCTTGTGGAATAAGATTTCCCTCGAAAATTTTTCCTGCCACTTACGATGTAGGTGAATTCAAATCAAACGTCCATAAACACTACTCCCTTTATCCTTCTTCTCACAACTTATTTTCCTAGTACTTTCACAATGCACTGCATAAGTAGGGGTCATCATCTGAGTGTTGAACTCAAACGAAAAAAAAAATTTATGTTATGTTACGAGCCTACCAATGTCACATATTGTAATGTCTGAGATTATAATAAAAAATGATTTTGTTTCAAAAATGACACATTATAAAAAAGATTTATCAACATTTGAAGTTATAAACTTTATTCTGGAAGTTTATCTTTTGGTTGGTGTCAAGACTACGATCAGCCTGTCACTATAAGTCAGATATGTAATTCAAATCTTAACGGCAGGTTGTGGAATATACTAGAACATTCAAAGCTAATGTTATCTATAAAAGTCGCGCCATTCTCCTTAGTAAGTTAGTTACAATTTCACGGTCATATAGGAAAGTCGTACTAAGAATTGAAAGTAGACAAAATTTGGGTATTAAGTGGAAGTTAAATAAATTGGACATTGTATAAAGTTAATTTAGAAATAGAGACTGTATAAGGCAATAAATTGTCTGCATTTATTTTATTTAACGCAATTTAAAAGAATTCAATTCTCTAAAAAAAATATCTAAGGATAATTAATTTGTCAAAAATAGGTGTCTTTTTTTAATCTTCTCGAACATTCTTATATTCTAAAATATTTATTTTGTATTACTTTTGATAATGACTTTATGAAATAGCATTAAGATCCCCTTAGTGATGCCTTAATCGTGAATTTCTAAAATCTTCAAAACACGAAAAAATCACAAGAGAACAAATCCGGTATATATATATGGTGGCTAAAGAATATTTTTTACAACGACGCCTGAACAAGTAAATTGTTAAAAATTAAAGTAAGAAATTATTTTTCAAAATTTTCGGATACAAAACTTTCAAGTAATATTTTTTACTGACCGCACAATCAGCTCTTTGAAGCTCGAAATTATTCTTAGTGTCCAATTATACTGTGGGAGTGGCATAGGATAAAGAGGATCTTTGACGTCCAACGAGATACTGAGTTTTGTTACTGCGGCCACTGAGAGCCCTAGAGGCTTTAGTTTTTACCCAACAGCAGAGTGTGACTCTTCCATGTGTAAACGTCGTGCAGTTTGTGGTGGTGTAACGTGACTATAGACTACATGCTGAATTATTGTGCAAACAATGCTGCTTATGATGCAGCGCAGAACTAAATAGTTCTTATATGCTAAGCAAGAAAGGTGTACTACGCGCAAACAGTGTATCTCTCAATTAAAATATGAATGTCTCTTTTAATAAAAGCCTTGTGGGCGCTGGCAGATCCATTTTTTTCCATGTCTGGTGTTGTTTTACACCGTCCTTCATGTTCAATGCAGACTACAATTACTTAAGTTTTATGCCATATGTCAGTACGGCCTAGCAGTCTGTTGAAAACTGTTATCATGCTAATAATGTAATCAGCCTGTGCCTGCCTCGTCTTTGGAATATTAAAAGAGCCACCTAAAAACACATCAAAACTTGAAGAGTTTTCATTACCAGATTTTTTAACAAACCTCGTATGTTTATTACTCATTTTTTTACTCCATAAAATATTTCGCCATATGGATTATTCTTATAGTACTTCTTGAATATTATTATTGCATACTATTGCCTGTATTTTGTGAAGTTCTTGTTATAACACAACAGCAGCAGTAAAAGTTAAATTTCTAAAACGTGACTTGTTATTTAAAACACGTGCTTATTTATTACATACGTACTTCTTTTTATTTTTAACAACGTTTTTACGCCTTAAACATATTGTGACTTTCAGACTAAACTCTAGCAGCCATTAAATGATACAATAAAAATCATGGGAAAAATAAAAAATAAAAGTGAAAATAAGAAGCATTTTCAAAAAGAGGTTCACAATAGTGAAATATTATAATAAAAAAACATAAGTAAGAAAATAAAAATCGATTAATGTCGACTATTTGATATTCTATAATACAAACTAATAATATCATAAGAAATTTACCTATTGCGAATAGGTAAGTACTCGTACGAATAATAAAGTCAAATATAAATGAATTTTATCCAGATCCGAAGCGTTGAAAGCTTAAGAGCTTATAAATACAAATTTAGTCAAATTTAGAATACAAATATTGTAAATGACAACCACCTTTTTAGTTCTGCTTACTAAAAGCTCCTTTAAAAAGCGTATTATATTTTTGAAAATATTTTTTCTTTTCTACTCTACTTTTTCAAATAATTTATTTTCCTGAACTCATTTTATTTAGTTGTGTTTCCTCTATGAAATAAACTGCTGTTTTTGTTCTTTAATTAGTTTCAGTGTTAGACAAATTGCTTTAAAAGTGAAAAAATAAAATTAATAAAACTCTGAACACTTTCATTGCATACTTTTACGAAGTGATAAAAAAATAACTGCTGTATACCTTAAGGAGGTTCATTATAAGTGATTTAAGAGCATTAGTTAATTTTTGTACTTATTGCTGATATTTCTAACATCTTTAGCTACAGTTCTAAATTCAATTAAGGGGAACGACATACTATAGCCTTTTTTCAAGAGCTTGTGAATTTAAAATAATAATGCAATAGACAGAAATATTGTTGGAATGAAATTTTTTCATTATAATCTGGTAGATATTATTATTATCCTGCTGACCAGGCACTATTGCAGGACTCTGCGACCCATGGGGTCTATTGTGCCCCTTCCGGTCTATAGTTTGTTCAGCAGATCTGCTGCCTTCCTAATAAACATCAGCTGAAATTAAACCATAATGGCGGATATATCACCCAGTGAGACCCTACTTAAACCTATCTAGAATGCTACATTCACGCCACGATTGTGAGCACAGTTTACAAACATCCACATCTGTGACCGCCATCCTGTTCAGATGCACTCTTAATCTACAGAGGTCCGTAAGAAACTCCGTTAAGAGTTTCAAGTCCGACCTGCCATATTTGAGAACTTCAGAGCGACGCCAAAATTGTGGAGTGATCGCCGCCTTAGAGTGACAAAGTTCTCTTTGAGTATTCCAGTGTTTCAAGCATCTAAGCATTTCCCAATCCTTAACTAGATTGAGGATGGTAGTAAGTAGTGCTGCACAGCAAGGTTCCGGTCCGATATAGGTTACTCAAAACAATTGGACCTTATTTCCAATGGAAAGCTTTTGCAACGTATCGTAGCAATATTTGACCAGTCTAGATGTCATTCGATACGAGCCAAGTGCCTTTAAGGCAGCTTTGCTGTCAAAGAATATATTAATGGTCTAACCGTTGATCCCACTGTCCAGATTGATCTTCGCACATATAGCATGGCCGCGATCTTAGCCTGGAAAACGCTTAACGATCTTCCTAGTGGAATCGACTAGTCTCGGTTGGGTCCATAGACACCAGCACTGACACAGTCATTCAATTCGGAACCATCGGTATACCAGTTCAGATCAAACTCGCTCCGAACTAAAGCTCCATTAGACCAACAATACCGGTCAGGGAATTCAACCCTGAATCTCCTGCTAAAGCATAGATCTAAAGGCATAACATCCAGGACCTAAGATGGTTCACCGACCACCCTGCGTGGAATGAACAGAATTCCCGACACCTTTCGGGATTTCTTGGCGAAAAACTTTGCCACCGAACATGCCACCACCCACGTCACATAGATGTGAAGTGGTCTCAAACCAATTAAAGGCGCTGTTGGCACGTTCTCATTGCCCCAGTTATACCGAGGCAATCGATTCTTTCTACCTTATCAGCCTTTTCCCACCAAGCTATCAGTGATAATGGGCAGAATAATGGCGATAATAATATGATGACATTTATTTTTAAATATAATATTGGCTTCAATGCTTCAAGAGTTGCTGGTTTGTCGGCACACACCAATGACTTAACATAACCTCATAAAAAGTATTTCAGAGGGGTTAAATCGCAAAGGCGAAATGGCAAAGAAAGTTATCACTAAATTGATTTTTTTGATTATTTAGAGCGCTGTATGGAACCAAATGTCGTTGATATTTGGCTAATTAATTTTTGAAAACATAAATTCAGTCAGCATGGTGCGTTAACGTGCGTCATTCACCGTAAAGCCAGCTTCGAAAGAAATGCGAACCGATGATAGCGCACCACACAGTCAATTTTAGTGGATGTAATGGTGATTCGTTAACTGCTTTATAATTGTCTTTGCTCTAAATACGGCAATTTTGCTTATGTACTTAGCTATTAAGCCAGAAATAGGCTTCATTATGAAGTGTTCTATTAACTTCACGAACAGATTTATTTATTTTATTTAATTTTTTCAAAGTAAATTTTCACAATTTAAAAGCTTAAAATGTTCATGGTGACTTGCCACATATTAGCATTCTAAGCTGTCAAACTATAGTTCTCATGCAGCTAAAAAAACACTCTATAATTTATATTTAAATAAAGGCCTCTGTTTTTACAATATTTTTATAAAAGTTTTGTAGTGAGTGCCATCTAAAGGCCTGAGTGTATCAGTCCATTAATTTGCACAAGTATACAATCGGAAAAGGACTTTTTTTTATATAGAGAAAGTCAGGTTCATGAATAAACTACAGTCCGTTGCTTTAAGAAACCTTGCGGAAGACTAAATATTTAAAAATCAACTAATAATGCTCTTTAGGATTCGCTATCAATTGGTGGCATATATTTGGAATAGAACAAAAACATTCACCCCTATCATGAATAACATGGGAAATTTCTATTCCCATGAAATTTTTATTCCCCTCGAAGGGAAAATTACTATCATGAATCTCTCATGAAATTTTTGTTGCCTTTTTACAAGCTATCATTTTACGTTGAATGTTAAAGATAAGAAACAAAACACACTTTTGTTCAGCAAGATGGGCGAAAAGAAATTGGTGACTATGGCCAAACAGTAACAATTTAAAAATGCCTTAAACACCAAAAAGAATAGAAAAATTAAACTAAAAGTGTATATCCTATCAAATAAAATTAAAAATCAACAAAACAAAGAACTAAGTGGAACCGATGAAGAGCAAGATGAGGATGGATTTAATGCCATATTCGGTAGTGGCGAAGAATCTGATAGCTCGGAGGAGGTCGTCGTTGTTCGTTATCGATTTCTTTTTTTTGTTGTGAGCGAATTTTAAAACTCAGCCAATACATCTCTTAAACTACAGAAAATAAATCTTTTACTCTGCATTTTATAGTCCTAAAATAAGTTAATAAAAACTTTAATTATCCAATAAAAGAAATAAATACTTAAAAGATAAATGCAACTGCGCAGCAAAAATGATATGAACTAATGAATGGGAAAAGGAAACGAATTTCGAGGAAAATACTATTCATGATCAGGGGAATTCTTACAGGGCTATCATTCCCCACTGAATAATCAGAAAACTTTTCATGGGAAAATTATTCTTGAGTCTAATTGTGGAAAATGGGAAAACATTTCGAGGGAAAAATTATTCTACTCCAACTATTACATTAATTATATTATTATTACTTTTCTAGATCACTCTGTAAATATGTATCAAGTGGATTTTAAAATTTTCTGCTAACAAGTGTCCAGTTAGCGAGATAAAAAAATGGTTCTTGCCCTTGTTAGACGCATCGAACCAAATATATGTAACTTTAAGCACAAATAATTTTTCCATTATATTTAAAAAAATCCAGTTTTGCTTTCAAATTCAACCCTTTCATATACAATTCTACTCAAATGCAGCCGCACAAATTAATGTTTCCAAAGCATTAACATCTTATCGTCAAGTGTCAAAACTTTGCATGTTTACGAGTATGCGAGTACATGAGCAAGTGAAACTATTTAAGTGAATATGAGAGCGAGTGAATGTTTGAATGTTTCAGTTATAAATGCACGAATGAATAAATAAATAAGTGGCTGATTGGCTGGCCTGTTAGTTGATTGATTGATCTTTTAATGGAGAAAATAAATCATTTAAAATGATGTACTATTATGAGTACGAATGGATGAAATATATGATTTTACACATAAAATGAAATGTAATGAAGAAAAAAAATGAAATTAATTAACATTTTTGCCTAGACATAGAAAATAGTCTGTAGAATAGATTTCAGTGCATATAATGGCTGATACCACACACACACACAGACACACACAACAAATTAATTACATTTCCGTTCCAATTATTTATTGTGTGCATCTACGGTGTAAAACTTTTAATTGAAATTGTATCTTATATGGACATATTATATTAAATTTATTCTCGTTTTGGTCTGTCGTATACGCTATTGATAACTTGTAAATTATTTTCAGAAAATTAAGTGTATCGTGATGCATAAACCACAAATTAATTGCCAGATTATGGGGTTAGAGATAAAATGATTTTCACTTCTGATTTCTGATAAGCAAAATTTTGTCTAAATAAATAAATACTTTTGTTTTAATTTACAGTTTGTACATAAATATTAACAAAATTTTTTTTTCTTCTTTTTACAGGTATGTTAAACACCAAGTCTGATCTCAAAGGTATTTATAATATTCATGAAATTTTGAACTAATTACCTTTAAACTTCCACTATATGGCCTCTAGTTGTGCTGCAGTAATGTAAAATAAGTTAGAAGTTCCCAAACTTAATTCGATGCATAAATATTGTTACGTTTTTACCTTTTTAAAAACGTGTATTTATGAGTTCGTAGATTGTAGTTAAAATAAAATAAATCTTGTGTTTAGTTTTTAATTAAAATCCTTTATTCAACACAACTTTGTGCACCACTGCTTGTAACCTTTTTTTACAAGCAATAACAATTTTCTATTCTTAATTACTCCGTCTGTTTACAAGTTTGTAAACAACAATAATTACTCGACAGATCTTTCTACTTAAAGATCTTCCAATCCGATCGTAGTTACAACTTAGGTTCGATCACCACCTTTTCAACCAGAGGTTATCTCTTTACTAAGTTAACTCCAACTAAACTGGTTTTTATTTAAACTGCTAGCTTCACGAGTTTACGCCTTATAAACTCCCTTCACACCGAGTTCAAAACAATTAACTCTCTTCACGCTGAGATTACAACACATAAACTATACTCGCTGAGTTTACTACAAATAAACTGATTGATGTTCGCATCGATGTGCTTTTTATATGGCTGAGTAAACAACACATCGAAAGCTCTCTAACCTCTCAATATTTCAGGTAGATTCCATTTCATTCTTTAAATTTCTTTTAAGTTCTTCTGTAGCCATAGGTATGTAAACTTCTACCTCTTTCAGCTCTTAGTATTTGTTGTTGCTTGTTTATTGTCTGTTACTTGTTTTCTTTGCTGCTTAATTATTGTTGTTGTCATGTTATTTTTTATTTACTTTATCTCTGCTAATGTTTGTTGTTGTAGATTTTGTTATTTGTTTGTATAGTTGTTCTTGCAGCTTTTGTGTATTTATTTTAGCGATGTAATAAACGCTGGGGTGCCTAACCTTATTTTTATAACAATATTAAAGAAAAACATAGTATAACTTATGGCGAATAAATTGACGGCCTTGTACTATTTACTATAGTGCATTGCCTTAATTTTTTGAAAAACTCTATTTTAGTATTAAATTGCATCGGTTATAGTGCTAATTTATAGCCCAAATATGTGTTTCAAAATGAAGGTGGACCGAATTTTAATCCAGAAAATTGCCATTTAGTTATAGAAATACGAATTATTACTATTGTAATGGCAACAGATCTTTTATACAACCGGTATTAAAATTTTTATAGTTGAATAAGGCTAATGACTTTATATTATGAGAGATCGAAAGCCTCTATCATGCTATGTGCTGAAGTTATATTGCTTCAATTTTCTATTGGTTTTTTAACACTGATCCAAAAAATTATCTCATTAGATTGCCATAATTGAGTGCCAGATTATATCTTGATAATGTGCGAAAATGCTTAATCTGTCAGAGTCCAGTTGAAAATTCACAATGGCAAAAAAAAAATGACTCAATCCAGATACCAGTTTTATGTCGTATTCGTATATTTTGATGATATGCAGGGTTTCAAGAGTATAGTTGTATAAAACACAGATAAAGCTATAATTTCAACAAGATTTTTATTTCATTATAATGCTTGTATCCTGCAATTATACACGAAATACAATATCATTCAAATGATCGCCTATGGATTTGTTGCAGCAGACGGTTCTTTTAAAGTCGTTTTCCACCACTTTCTCGCACATTTCGAGCAGTATCTTGACGAAAACTTGGTTAATGTTGGTTTTCTAATTATCCGAGTGGACATGGTCTTTGACGTAGCTCCACAAAAAAAGTCTTACGGTGTCAAATTGCGTAATCTTTGGTGGTCAATTATCATCTCCAAATCGAGAAATTACTCGACTGTTAAATTTCTCATGGAATAAAGCAAAAATAGGTCGTGTAGTGTGGCTGAAAGCACCGTCTTGTCAAAACCACATATCGCCCAGTTAATAAATTTCAATTGCAGGTCAAAAAAATCGGTTATCATACGGTCATAGCGCTCTAGATTCACCGTAACGGTTCTTCCAGCGGCGTAATCGAAAAAACACGGACCAGGCTTTTTAATTTCACGTCTGTGTTCTCTGAGCCCCATATGCAACAATTTTGCTCATTGACGTAACCACCGAGTAAAAAATAAGCCCATTTCCCATCGCTTGAAGAAAATTTTAGTCGAAAAAACAAAAATCTGTGGTTTGTAGTTACGCGTTTTTCGATCATTCAAAATTATTATACGCACAGCCGATAACTATCTGCCTGATCTCCACTCGAGTAATATTAAGGCATTAACATTAGAATGTATTCTTCTCTTCAAAATGCTGCGAACAACAACGAAAATGCATCTAAAAGATGTTCAGGATTATCTTAATTACTAATTACTAATTACTTGCGAAAAATTGATCAATTTCCTATGAAAATGTGTCTATGGAACAAACCTCATAAGCCATTATCTGCCACTGATTCATATTAGGAATAAGCACTAGAGATAGTTTTCTAAGACTCAATACCTTAATATGTGGATCAGTTACGAAAAATCCGAGTTTACCCTATTAAATTCTCGGTTTAATCGACTCAATTTCTTAATCTAATTTTTTAGTGGTTTCACTATTTATTTGATTCAAAGACGTCATTTCCTTAGCAACCATAAAACAATTTACCAACATTCTTCTATCTCCATGCTCCTATTTACACACTTAAAATTTATTATTATTTGTCTGAGTGCATTTAAAAATAGAAAATAATTAATTGCATTTCAAAATGGCTTTTCAATTATTCAAATGCAATATTGAAGTTGTTTTTTACTTTCATATTTTTGTAATTTATTGTTATTGCAGAAGTGCTCTTGAAAATATACAACTGTATTTATTATGCTATGACACGCCTAATGGTATGCAATGAATTTCAGTTTACAATATGACAATTATTTCTTATACACATACATTCAGATAAAAACAGTCAAATACTAAAACATTAATTTTCCAGCTGTTGAATGTTCGTAAAAATGGTATCCCAACATTTTTACGTTTTTAATGCTCTTGTTTATTTAATTTGTACCAAATTCTAACAGCATAAAATGCACCATATTTTAGGGCATATTGTCAAAAAAGAAAAAGATGTAAAACAAAGGAAAATAATTTTAATGGTGTTGTAAATAGAATAACTAATGCATTACAACTAACACCTTTACTACACAATTTTCACACAACATTAGGTAGAAATAATGAGTATAGAGAGAAAGAAAGAGTGAGAGCGAGGAGAAATTGAGAGAAATGTGTATATATAGAGGTAGATAATTTTAAAGCATATAACCAGGCTGCCACAAAATAATATATTTTATTGTTGTAAAATGTTTTTGTTATCTTTTTGTATTCCATATGGCATTTACAGAACGTGGCTTTAAGCATTAAGTTGGCATGGTATGTTTTGTTGACAACAGCTCTGACAATAGCAACAGCAGCTTTGCGGACAACTACAATGACAACAACATTGTTGTTGTCAACAATTACATCTACATACCATATTAAATGTGTTTTTTTTTCTTTTTCTCATTTAAATGTTTTACTACTCTTGTTGTCGGTTTTCTTTTTTGTCTGGCTTAAATTTAATAAGGATTTATACAATTTTAACGGACTTTAAGGTATTGTTTTAAGTAGAAAATATTTAAAAGTTTCACTTCCATTTTGTCATTTTCACCTGATACACACTTTTTAATTCGGTGGTTTTAACTCCATTAACAATTTTATCATTTTCGTATGTACTCGAAAACAAAACCAGAATTTTTTGGTGCCGAGGAATATTTTTTAGCGGCCTAAATTCTTATCCAAAAGAAAAAGTCATCTTTTAGTGAGATTGTGACCCAAGCCAAACCGTTAAAATTGTCAAAGAATAGTAAATCCCTAATTCCAGTCCAATGGAGTTGGACAATAGTAAAAAACGTCTGGGAAATAAATTGGACTACGAGGAACATGTTGAAGCTATGGCAACGAATATAATATAAATGGGACCAGATTTCTTCTTAATTCTTTAAAAACGCCAAAAAAAAACAGGACTTCTAAGAATAGTGTTAAAAAATATAAGCTAAAAATACGAAACTAAGTGCATGTAGATACTTTTATATCATTGCCTTTCTTCCATTCCAGTATTGGAATGAAATACCATCTGTTAATGTTTTTTGAAAGCACTTAACAGTGAATGTAAGGTGTGCTTCAAAATGATAAGGTCATCTTAATATTTGCTCAATTCATCCAAACTATAAAATGTTATGTATGGTCACCTTATTCAAAAAAATTCTACGTTCAAATAAGTGAATAATAAGCCGGTTTTGCTCTTAGAAATGTACCGTTATATTATGTTTATTTAAATTTATGTAAATAAGTGCAAAATTCAATGCGTCAAAATGATAAGGTCAGTGATTCATTTATGCAAACTTTTATTTTAACTAAGGCATTAATCAATTATTTTTAATTTATGCAGTTACCACTCCATTTATTTGAACGTAGAATTTTTTTTAGGAAGGTGACCATACGTAACATTTTATAGTTTGGATGAGTGAGTAAATATTAAGGTGACCTTATCGTTTTGAAGCACACCTTATATGTACGTCAAGTTTTGTATTGATGGAGTGTTTAAGTTTTTAGTTTTGCACCTCACTGTATATATATATAAAGTTTTACACCCACTTTATTACCCTCGACCTTTTTATTTTAAAACCAATTTGTTTTTTTGTAATTTTTTTCGTTTAAACACGATAAAATCATTTATCCTTTATTGATGTACATAAAATCAAAACAACTACACAAAGCTCGTTATTCGGGTATTTATTATTCCACTAATATAACTAATTGTCTTAATTTTTTAGGATTTGAAGAATTTTTGCAATAAATATGTATAGTATTAAATAAAATAAAAAATGGTAGTGAAAACTAAACTAAACTAAATATGATTTCATATTAAATTAATAAAAATAAATCTGACAAAAATTTAGTGAAGCAATCATTAGCTAACACTGCATTTACACATGAAAGTAGTTTCTTGGAATGTTTGTATACGTATTATAAATCAAAATTCATATAGTCTTGAAAGTATTTCATGAAAATTTTCAAGAGACTAAAAGTATGTTATGAAAATAACTTTCATTTCTATTGTTTTTTTAATCAGAGTTACTACGAATAACTACATAAGTATGTATATTCATTCATATGGCAAAATTTATACATAGTTATTTAATTTTTTATTCTTTATCACTTTCCTATAAGTTTGAATAAATATCTTATATCGGTAACCCTGTTTTATGTATTTGTCAATTTACTTTCAGCGAATGTCAAAAAATCACTTGCATGAAAAAATCGTTCAAAGTTGAGCTGAAAGTTGACAGAATTTGAATGTGTTAGTACAAAATTGTAGATGTATTGCAACTTTCATGAAACTACTTTCATGTGTATAGGCTATGTAATGTAGGGTTGTTGCCTATGTTTTTTTTAACAAATATTTGTTAAGCTTAAAGTGTGTGGTAACTCACGTGCACTACAATTCTACTTTTAGATTTTTTTAGCATATGGCCGTTAATTTGTAATTAATCTTTTGGTGATATTTTCAAATTCCAAAAAATTTTATAGAAAATTTTGGTTCCATACTTTTATAGCAAAATTTTTTAAATACATTTTTTGATATGTTAATGGCAAAGGTCAAAGATCACAATGGTATAAAATTTCCTTCAGAAGAAAAGATGAATGAGATATTTTAAATTGGCCAATTGAATGGCAGTTAAGCGGTCTTTTTGAATTTCTAATTGCATGTTAACTTCAGTTGAATTTTACCAATTACTTGTTACAATAATTTGAAATTGATATTGTTTTATTTACCCATAACATGTAGTTAGTGATTAAGTTAAATCAATTAATTATAGTAGTTAGCAATTTAAAAAGTAATTTCTAGAATTTTTAATTACTAATGACCAACTATATACACTCGGTAATTGATAATTACCAATGATGAATTAATAATTACCTACCATTGATTAGCAAGCTACAATTACAAATCTTACAATCGCACGTAAATGGTAGAGTAATTAATTACAAAAAGTTGATACCAATTACGTCTGATTAGTAATTCATAATGACCGATAACCAATATTTTGCAATTAATTACTGGACAAATTACTTGCAATTTGTAAACGATAATAACAAATTATGTAATTTGTCATAATAACCAACTATGTTATTTGTAATTGGTGGTTTCTAAGTATAAATTGCATTAAATAGTTGATTGCTTGTTTTATTAAATACAAAATGTAATTGGTAAAGTTCTGCTTTGGTCAATAAAGAGTATCTTAGCAGAAGAACATTAAAATTCTGCCTTAGTTACAATCTAGAATCTAGTTTCCTAGGCGTCTAGACTGACTCACATAAAGATATCGATACAAGCTGTAAATAATTTAAAAAAATTAAACCTTTTACTGTTTCGTATTTTGACTTAACTAGATCGCAATACGATTTATCCAATTATGGGCCGAATTTTATATCCGAAAATTACTGCTGTTTTATTTAAAATCTCTGATATTAACAAAGTTTGTAACCAGAAAATTGATAATGTGCTTTACTGTTGTACATCCCCTTACATATTTTCGTAAAGCGAAAGATCCTTTAAATTTTGTGTTTTCGTTAACTTATCACCCCATCTTCGTATATTTAAGTACTAACCTCCATAGGAGCTTTAAAAAGTAAAGTCGAATTTCATGTCATACATTTTTAATGACATATTTCTTTTTTAATGTAATTTCTCAACATTCATAGCAGTCCCAAGCACACCATGCGTTCAGTTCATTCATTTCAGTGAAGTCACTTGTTCGTTTGTTCATACGCTAATCTCTTAAAAGCGTTTTATTATGCGTTCGAAATCCCTTAGTAATCATTCGAAATGCAATTTATTTTCCATTATAGTCGTTCGTTTTTTTTTTTGTTTCTATTTTAATTTTTAGTGTACCATGTTGGTTTAATTTTTTCTCTTCTTTAGTTTATAGTTGTCGTCGTATAAAAATTTTGTTTAAGTTAATTTGTTTGAGCCATAGAAATATACATACAGCCAGCCAGACAGCCATAGATGATGGTCAAATAGAAAATGTAAATTTATGCACTTCATTAAATAGATTATTTTGTTTAATTTCTATAAAAAAAATACAATTTAATTTTCCAGAACAAAATGCAAGCTTTGAATTGTTGTTTTAATTTAATTGTTGGTAAAATTAAATTGTCCTTAATTTGTTTTAAATGTATTATGCAATTTTTATTATGGTAAACAATAGTTTTCAATTAATTACGGTTCGGGCGCCTAATTGTATGCAATAAAAATTTAAACTTTAACAAAAATATTGCTTAACTAATGTTTATTATTTCACAAATTTTATAAAGAGTTTGTTTTGTTAAATACAAGTGCAAAATTTTGTGAATTTGTACGAATGTTTTATTATATTTTTTTTTTAAAGTGTAGATTTATCCTTAATTATACTTTAAAAAAACTAAATAAATGAACTCCTTTATTTATGCTAAAACATTTAAATGATCTATTAATTTTAATGATTTAAGATTTTTAATTTTTTATTTTAATTTATGGCAAAATATGTGCAAATTTCTTTACGGTTTCAAATATTTTTTTAAGATTTTAATTAAGATAAAAATATGTTTTAAGGCGAATAAGATACGAGGATTGATTTAAAAATAATATTAAATATTTAAATATTAAATTTTATAAAATTTTATTTGGACACTGCTAATCCTTAAGCTACACCACTCTTTCCCCAAACAAACGTTTTTCTAGGCTTCGCTAATATTATTTTAAGCGATGACATTGCATGGCACGGGACAAAAATCAGTGAGTTTTAGTCATAAGTTTGCGGAGCCAATTAAAATGTAGTATCTCTTTAAAGGTATTTGACGTCATTCTGTTCGAACCACAGCTCTAACATTGTATGTTGATTTTGTTTAGGTTTAGATACAGAAATTAATTCAACATTAGCAAGGATAATTTCAAGTTAAGTAAACAGTCGTATGTGATACTTGCAAAACAATGCATCAATCAACTCTGAAGCATTTTAAGAGACTTTAGAGTTTAGTTTAGCTCTGTGCTATGTGTGTTCGTTATAGTCACTTCTTGCTGGAGAAATAGGACTTTATATCACTTAACTACACTCAAAGAAAAAAATATATAGCGTACGACATTTATTACATTTTTTTTCAAACCTAATGGTTTTATATCAGAAACTTTTCTTTAATAAATCAAAACTTCTTGATGTGGACACTAGGACGTTTAATATTTGACCTTTTAGACAATGTTTTAGTTGTACATGGGGAAAATTCTTCAAAGCTCCTCTATTTTCCAAAAGGATAACGCAGTAGTCCAAGGCAATTAAAGATTCGTGATTTAAAACCCCTGAAAAATATTGGAGCCATTCTGTCACAACGCTTGTTTGGTAGCGGCCGCCAATTTAAAGCTTTCAATTTTGGTACAATAAAATATTAGGTTATAAGCCTGCTTAAAACAATATTAGTTTGTACACTATGCTAAATACAGTTTCATATATATAATAAGATAAAAATGTTCAATACATAAGTTTTATATCTACATCGAGTTCTTTCCTAAAGAGGTTTTGATTTATTAAAGTTTCTAAAATAAAATCATTTGGTTTTAAATAAACGGTGTAGCTAGAATTGATAGCCTCTTTTGCGATAAATCAACCACGTGTATCTTCAAAACTGCTGCACTGAAATACCGGACAAAATTCTCAGGCTCCGGGTGATCCCAATACCAGAATTAAGTCATTGTCAGACTTTGTATACATATTTTTCTTCCTTTTGGTACATTAGATTATATAGTGATACCCTCAAATCTAAAGTAACACTTGTAGATTGTGTTCCTTTTTTGTTTAAAAAGCTGGCTTTTTGGTTTAATCCAGTTCTTTAAATGTTTTATTTTGTATATCACATGTAACGGATATATAAGAAAAATTAACACTTTATGAATTTAATACCCAATTACTTGCTTTTGTTTTTTTTGACAACAACTTAAAACTCATGTCTATCATTATTGTCATTTTTAGAATTATTATTTTATATCAATTACTGGGAATACATGTTACATATTTAATATTCATTACAATCATGAATTAATTATTATATTATTTGTATATTGAACTTTTAATATTAAATTTCAATTAAATTAATTTGAAGAAAAAAACATAAAACTTATACACCACCGACAATTATTTAAATTATTTTACTGTATGTTATTAAAATTTTATGTCATTTAAGCCATTCCAAACTTAATGTGGGTATTCACCTCTTTTTATTAGTTCAAACATGCTGTCTATTATATAGCATGCTAACAAGGTTTAGATTTTATTTTAGTTCAATTAATACTTCGAAATTGCATTTCCGAATACAGATCAATTTCAAATCTTTGGGCTATGATCATTCTAATTCGCTTAAGTGATTGAGAACTATACATCGTTTATCAATATATATATATATATAAATATATATATATATATAGGATTATAAAATGTATCGTAATTGATGTTCTCTGAAATCCGCCAACCGACTTTATGTGTAAGCCCTTAAACGGAAGGTGAAATCAATACCAAGGTTTTTATGTATATGGGGTTTTGTAGGTCCATTGGTTGGGGAGTTATTGACTTTAGAGTGAACCCCTTTGTATTGCATAAGTTTTACTTGAAATTGAAATTTGTTACAGTTGGAAAATATTTGCGAGTTAGAAAATATTTTTAAAACTGTGTATATAAAAAGCATATGTAGTAAGTTTTCATTTGGTGTGTGGCTTCACTATTGTTCAACTGGGCGGTTCCACACCCATATAAAATTTGTATTTATATGTATGTCTACATTTTTATAACGGTAGTAGTGAGAGTTCCCAAATTTGGTAAAAAGTGGCATTTGCTATACAAAGTAAATATTGATTTTTGTGTATCTTTGAACGGTTATAGCGGAAGGTTCTGAATTTGGTTTAAATTACTTCTTGGTCAATACACATCATCAGTTAAAATATGGGCAAAATTGAATAAGTAAATATTATCTAGAGAACGATTAGAATGGTAGTATCTGAACTTAGTCTAAATGACTCAATACAAATGACACTGGTCTACAAAAAGCAAAAATATTCTCGCCTTTAAATAAAACTGTATAAAATATAATGATTTCGATGCACTGAATTCAAATCCGTTTTCAGTTTTTTTTCCATCGGGCACAAATTTTTTTTTATAAACGTGGCAAATTCGCCCAAAATATGGTCGTTGAAAACGACTTGACCGATTTTGATGCAAGTATAACAAACAATTTAGGAACAAAATTTCCTATAAATCACCTGAACATAATTTTTTTTTTTTTTTTTAACAGTTTCGTTGAGAATAATTTAAGCTTTAAATCATGAAAATCGGTTGGCTATTGCTGATTTTTTTCAAAAGTAAATCCAGGTACCTAACCTTGACCAAATTAGCGAAAATTTTTTTCTTGCAAAATAAATGGAATTTTTTTTCTTTTCTTTCCAAAAAGTTATAAAAAAATTCTTAGAATATAAATTTTACATTTTAAGCATTTTAATGAAAGCCAGGTGTAGGGTTGAAAGTAAAATAACCCATAAAGGCAGGTGCCTAACTTTAAAAGTAGAGGGTTTATTTTTTATGGCTATGGTAAGTCAAAAATATTCTAAGAATAAGATTTTTTATTATTGTGGTAAAAAACCCAGTACAAAAAGCACTTTTAAGAAAGATAAGACAATGTTTGTCATCATTTCAACACTTGTTTGCGAAACCGAAAAGACAATCCTATCCGATATTTGATTTTATCAAAACCAAAAGTTAATATTTAAAAGTACTCTACTCTGGGGAATTAACTTTAGACACAACGCCTTACAATAACTTCCCAAATTAAGAATGCTTATTAACATTACTTTAGATTTCCTATCGATTAAAGAAACAAATATTGGCTGTTGTAATACCTGTGCAAGAGGTTTAAGAGGTTGTCTTGACGATAAAAAGATCATGTCATTTATAAAACCAATGATATGGAGAGAACCACAAAATCACGAATATGATTGTTATTTCTGCATGGCTGCTACATGTAGATTTACGAGAAAAAATAAGAACAAAATTATATATCCGAACATTTCATCTGTCCGACAACCAATTTTTCAAAACAATGATGTTTCTTTACCTCCAATGCCTCCTAAACGTCACGAAATGGTTAATGAAAAAGATGTTTTTTCTGTTTGGAGTGAAACCAGTTAAGCGTCTGTAGGTCTTACTTCATCTGAATATCTAGAAAACCTCATTTAATAAAACAGTCTGACCTGAATGATCTTGTGTGAGACTTAGAACTCTCAAAATCAAAGTCAGAACTACTTGCGTCAAGATTGCAGCAAGGGAATTTGTTAGATAAAGTACGAAAGTCCCATATTTTCGATATAGATAAGATTTTCTGGCCTATTTTAGCAAAGGTGGAGATTTAGTATTTTGTGATGATGCGGACTATTACGAAAGCTGGGTTTCCCTGAAAAGTCTGAGGAATGGCGACTCTTTATTTATTAATCAAAGAAAAACATACATATATATAAGCATATGTATTGTTTCCTACCAGACATTTTCTTTCATTATGTATGCGTTGCCTAATAATGAATTACAAATTTTTTGTCGAAGTTAGGTACCTCCCTTTATAGGTTACACATCTGGCTTTAATTTAAATGCCTAAATGTAAAAATTATATTTTAATAAATTTTGTATAACTTTTTGGAAATAAAAGACAAAAGAATTCCTCTAATTTTGCAAGAAAATTTTTTTTTTGGTAATTTTGTTCAAAGTTAAGTCCCTGCATTTAATTTTGAGTAAAATCTGCAATAGCCAACCGATTTTCTTGCATCAAAATCGGTTAAGTGGTTTTCCAATTATAATGAAATATATTGACATAACTACCATATTTTGAGAGAAAAATTTGCCACGCCCATAAAAAAATTGAGCTCGATGGAAAAAAACTGAAAGCGTATTTGAATTCAGTGCATCAAAGTCATTATATTCCATATAGTTTTATTTAAAGGCGTTCTTTGCTGTAGACCAGTGTTAGTTTCAAAGCATTCCTTTAAATTTTGCTTATGAGAAATACATTTTATCGATATAGAACACAAAGGCTACCAGCAACGCGGGAAGGGACACTCTATAAAAGCCAATATTTGATTCGATTTTCATTATCAACTATTGCATTATTAAGTTGAATCTTAATTCGTTTCAATTCCGTTACCTGCCCAAGCAATTGTTGACTTTTTATCCCGATTTTGGAGTAAAAATTTGTAAAGAGGCATTTAAGTAACATTAGAAAAATTTGGCATTCCATGAAGCAACATGGGGACTTCTCTCAGTCAATAAGCTACACCCAATTCTAATTTTAGACTCATTGCAATCGGTAAATGCATTAGAGAAGTTTTCAATAGTAATAATACTCATAACTAGTTACTAGCTAATGTTATGAGGTGATATCGCTGTTGAAAAACTTTTTCTTTTTCAGATGGTCTGGCCTGGTAATTTAACCGAGGACCGTCTGGTTGGTAGGCAGGTGTCTTACCTACCATACCACAGCGGCGCATATGACAAAGTTATCTGTATAAAATTAAATCATAATTAACTAACTCCAGTATCTATAAGAACAATTGTTGATTTTTTCGATTTATGTGGCAGCCTATGTTTATTTATGGACCCAGAGCCACTAATTTTGAAAACATATATGACGCTCAAATTTCATCTTAACTCGATTTCTATTGAATTAAAATCCAAAAATTCTGACTTTTGGCTTTGGGGTAAAAATTAGTTTTGGGAATTATGTATATCCTCTCGAAAGCGCGTGCTGATTTTGGTGGCTTGATCATTATTGTTGTATGAAGTATTTGGATAGAGTCAAGTCTAATATTGGTAGTATAGATCCTTCTATGACTTAGTTTGTGTGAAACGTAAATCATCTTATTATCTGAAAATCATCGATTATCTGAACATCTCGAATATGTTTGCCGACTTCTTTCAGTCTACGTATAGGCAATTGGATTTAGTCTTGTATTCGGGGGGAAATTTTTCATATTCATATTCTGTGGGAAATATGTCAATTACTAATATTTATGAATTTGGTGTTGAGTCTGGTTTGTCTGGCTAAAATCTACACACTTGCCAGAACCTGATGGGGTTCTTGCCTGTGTCTTGAGGTGTTGTGCTGGTGACGTTTATCTTTAACAAACTTTTAGAAATAGGTTATTTTCATTCTTTTGCATAAGTCGGGTAGTAGATTGAATTTAGATTGAATATATCGAATTATAGGGGTACTGCCAAACTCAGTGCTATTTCTAAGCTAATAGAGAAGCTAGTGACTAATTATTAGGCGAAGTCTATATGTCACCCTTACAGCATGGTTTTTTAAAAAAGTAGGTAGGTCGACAGTAACTAACCTCCTTGAATTTAATACGAGAGTCTTCAGGGGCTTTGTTGCGGGTGCCCGAACTGATGTTATTTATACTGCCTTTAGTAAGGCCTTTGATAGAGTTGATCATAGGATTTTGCTTCATAAACTTGCACTGAATGGTATTCCTGATAGACCTTATCGTTAGATAGGCTCTTACCTCTCCTTTAGGACTCAGAGAATTTTGTTTTGAAATATATTGTATAAGACGGCGTATGTTTCTTTCAAAGTTCCGCAGGGTAGTCGTTTGGGTTCACTTTTGTTTTTTTTATTTCTTAATGACCTTCCTGATTTGTTTTCTGACTGTAGTGTTCTTATGTATGCTGATGATGTTAAATGTTCTGCTGCGAAGCATTAATGTTTTTGTTGATTCGTGCAGAATTAATTTGATGAATCTGAACTTAAAGAAATGTAGGCATACATGGTTTTGTAAAGAGATAGTCAGGGAATTCTCTGATCTTTATATTACGAGACAGTTATATATTTCACTTGTTTGGACAATTTTGGAGTATGCCTCGGTTGTTTGAAATCCTTATTATCAATATCATTTTGATTCAATTGAGTCTGTGCAGAAGCTGTTTTTATTATTCTGTTTACGTGGCTTAGAGTGTAATTATGTTGATAGATTTTCTTCGTATGAAACTAGATTAGGCTGTTTTGGGTATTTGTTTTGTCGGCAATCTTATTGTGGATGATATTGATTCTGGGTTTTTACTTCTAACCCTGAATCTTAGCATACCTGATAGATGCGTTCTTTCCGTAGATTATGCAATGATTACAATTTACATTATGAGTTTATTTACTTTAAGTGTGACGTCAGCAATATTAAACGTAGTTGGATAATATGTATTTTCATAATAAATTCATGCATATTTTTTGTTCGCGAGGGTGGTGGGATCATTCGAGAAGCAAGCAAAAAATATACCAAATGTGGGTAAGTTGGTAGATTGGTTTATCGTGTTAGTTTAGTGAGCCAAATTATGACTGAATATATGATTTCCTGGTCATAGGGACATCCTGTTGAATTGCTTCTGATGAATTTGCTAGATCGGGTTAACTTTTACCAGATATCCATCCATACACTAGGATGGGAATAACTTACCTCCGTTAAGCTGTCTATTAGACAGAAGTACATATTGAAAACTGACAGATCCTGGGCAGAATAGAAATTTTGATTTACTGCTAGACTCATCTGGCCTAGATTGGATGGAAAGCGTACCAATCAGCTGTTTAAAATGAATTGTGGGAACAATTTCTCCACTGTATCTATTCTCACAGGTCATAAGGCATAATGGATCGGCATATGGAGAGGTGGCGCTTATCTGCGAATGATTAATGCCGAGATTGTGGATCAATTGAGGAGGATAAGAGCGTAGCTCACTTTATTTGCCAATGTCCGTCTCAGACTCAGCGTAGACTTCTCACATTTGGCTAGCAAATTCTCGATTGTTTATTCGAACTATCGACCATTGAAATCAGGCTGTCAATCTGGTTTCCGACTTAATTTAGGAAAATGTGCTTCCGATTGTTAAAACTGGTCTTGGTAACTAGCTCGGTAGCATCGTTGTATGTGGTATTACAATGGGCCGTTACGTGTGCTCAAATGTGCCTTGATTCATCGAGGCTATCACTTCCTACTATCTTATCCTTGTTCATTGGGCCAAATTATGTCTGAATAGATAACTATATGCTTGATGTTTTGCATACAAGCTGTGGTTCTATTTTATATTACGATCGGTAACCGTGTTAAAATTGTTTAATCCTTTTTTATTTCCGTATAATGTCCATTGTCGGGTCAGTCTAAGCAAAATGTTTTGGTCTTAACCAAACAAAAAAGGTAATTTCCCAAATTTAATTTAATTATCTTGAAAAAGGCAAGAACAGCTAAATGAACGGATATGCTTAAAGAGTAATTATAAATCGATCAATATACTGGCAACTAAAGCTTGCTTTAGAACAAGTTTTTTAAAGATCTTACAGACATCAGCACAAACACCATATTCTTCTACTACACCAATGATGGCGAACGTTATAACAAACGCCAGTATACCATCATTGCTGTGGCGGAGTCTGATTTTTTGTTGGTTTTGTATATTTTGTGACTTTTAAAAATCTTAAATGGTTTTTGGCCTATTGCCAATATTTGGTTGGTTAAATTCTTTATTTTTTTCTTTTTGGCTCCATTTATAACATGATGAACCCACTAACTACAATATAAGCGGTAAAGACCTCCATTCTATAATTGTCAGTTTTATTTGGTTATATTTGGTAATATTCAGTCGGCTGGCATAGCATGTTGGTTAAGTTCGTCGTTATGCAGCTGGTTATAATTAGTAAAATATTTTATTTTATTTTCTTTCACACTTTAATTGAAAATTCCAAAGCTGCAGTCAGTTAGTCAGTGTGTGTTTTCGAAATGAAAATATTTATTTTAATGACAAATTAATTACTTGTAATTGAATATGAGTGTTTGTTTCTTTATGATAATGATGTGCAGAATTTGTAAAACATTATAAGGGTTATTAAGTTGATATTAATACATAGTATACTCTTGGGTGAATAAAAAACAAATTCAGATTGAAAAATGAAAAAGTATTAGAAAAAATATTTGAATTTATTAATATGCATTAAAATAAACTTAAATACGTATTAAGAATTGTTTAATGAATAAATTCAAATAATAATTCGTTTTTATTATTATTTTATGCTATTGTTCAGTTATTCTATTCATTTGCCTTTTTTCTTTTCTTATTTGTGTTCATAATATTTATATTATTATTACACATCTAGAAATGACACTTTACAATGGTTAAATTGTTTGTTGTTTTTATTGTTGTTCTTATTGTTTTAATCATTCTTATAAAAGATTTCTTTTCTATTATTCTCCCCCGGGTGTACAGCTTCTTTATCTATCATTTATTGTTATTGTTGTTTCTATTATTATTTATATTCATTCATGTACTTGAATTGTCAACATTCATTTATTTTGTCACCACAATTTTCATACTCTCTAGCCTATGTTTTATATTTAAGATGAGTTTACAGTGGTGCGCAAATATAAAGTAAACTAAACTAAACTAGTTTTTTTAATCAAGCCTCTCAAGATATTTGTTTTGGAACCTTCCATACAAGGGAAGTGGGGGTGGCGTGGTGTAGTGGTTAGAGCGCACGCATAACAACACAAACGACCCAGGTCGAGCCCCAACAGAGGACATGACGAAGAAAAAAATTTAATTTAATTTGTTTCAAATGTTTAATAGAAAAAGGCTTCAACTTTCCTCCAGACAACTCCATCTAAAATTAAAAAGAAAAAAACCCCTGACCCTTTCCGCACACCTCTGGCGATGATCAGGAAAATCACGCCACCTACTGGGAAAAAATTATAATGTTAAAGTAAAGATCACCACCAATTACCAAGGATCTTCACCACTACACAAAAAAAAAATCATATAAAGGAAGCTACAGCGAATTAATCATCTACTTGGCTTAAAATATCAAATTGATTAAAGAAATTGAAACAAAGCAATAGATGCGTTGTGGAAAGCCAATATGCTCCCAGTATGACGGAGGAAAAAAAATATGAGGAAAGTAAATTTTTGGTTGGTTATTGAAGATGTGTGGCCTAACAGTATCGTGACGGAACACAACTAGTTTTTTGTTAATCTATTCTGATCACTTCCTCCTGATTACTTCCTTCAAGCAGTCAAGTTCTGAGCAGCTATATCTTGTCGTAACCGCTTGTGAGATACGTAATGCTTCTGGTATTGCTTTTTTCATGATTCTCGATGGATCAGAGCCTACATTCAATTCTCTATTTGCAAACATTTATGATTGACGGTGAAGTTTTTTCTATTGCACATCGGAATTGCCATTATCTTCGTATACTTTTAACCAGTCACGACAGGTTGTCTTTACTTAAGCATGTTGCTCAAAACCTTCCACCAAAGTATGGTAGTTTGTCTCAAAAAAAGAAGTAAATCATAATACAATAGCAATTAAAATTGTTTTCTTTATTTTTCAACGAAGTAATGAATATCGAATTTATTATTTTTGACCCTTACTGTTTATTCATTTATTGTTGTATGTAGGATATCCTAATCTCTACCGTTTACAACTTTTGTCTCTATTAATGTTTAAACGAATAATATAAAATGATTTAAGGATATAATTAGTAGTTCTTTGTTTTTATTTTTTTTTTTTTATATATATTAAAATTAAATTTTTCTCATTAAAAATTTTACAATAATTATGGCATTTTTTCATTTTTTTCCTATCAGTTAATTAAAATCTGTAAAGAAATGCTTATGGAGAAAGTAAAAGTTACAATAATTTAAGTGTATACATCTATGTGTGAAAAATAAGCACACTTATAGGCATGTTCAAGCATATAAACATAATTGTTGACATAACCCATGAAATTAAACACTCTTACAAAACACACTTTTAAAGTAAATAATCAACAGGTCTCAATGGCTCTATTGTGGTGGCCAAAAATTTTGGTTAATTTCCTAGAAATAAAATAATGATACAATGATTCGATGATTCTCATGAACTGTATTGTATTTTTTAAAAACAAAACCTTATGGAGTATACGACGATAAATTACACAACTAACTGTAACAGCAGCTCCTACTTCATTGCAAGAAATCAATATAAGTCAACAATATAACCCCGATTACTCGATTACACTCTCAGCTTCTCTTCTGAGACGACCCTTGTTTGGGTTCCGTGGCTTCTATGTGAATGAGCCGGCGGACGAGTTGGCTTTAGCGGGATCTGCATCAAGCGGACGGAGGCTGGTAAGTAGGCTATTCTCGACTTTCACCTAGATCGGACGGACGGTGGAAGGATGAGGTGTGCTGTGGGAGGACAAAACTGACTTGATCTGAGTATAATGTGAGGCACACTCGATCGCTCATTGGTTATAGTAGAATGGATGTGTCTAGTAGCTGTTCTTACCGAGCACTGACCGATTGGAGACCATGTCATAGCTGTGGCGAAATATAGGAAGAAGAGACGGTTGAGCACTTCTTATGCAGATGTCCGCCCCTTATGAACCAACGTCATAAGGCCTTCGGCGTGGTTCCTACATGACATCTCTCCGATATTTTGTTTTAAGCCAGATGATCTCCTCAGATACTTCAACCTAACGGAGTGAAAGTGAGTTATTCCAAGCATCGTTCGGTTTCGAGTGTTATATCAAAACACTTGTATTAGCTATGACCCAACCATGGGTCAATGATGACTTGTTGCGTAACAAGCCCCGCCAAATAGAAATTTTTTGTGGATGCAATGTGCTACTGGATAATTTTCTTAAGTATTTTGCAATCTTGCTTGATGACATATCTAATTAACCAAAAACGAACTTCGTCATTGTTTTTTCATCGAACTAATTATTAAAAATAAGTGTTCCCGAAGCATAATATTACCTGGGGTAATTTGCCAAAATTTAATGAGTAACAAAAAAACAAATAACAGTTTAGAGTTTGACATATGAGTTATATATATTACTTTGTATGGAAGGTACCTCGCCAACCTATCCAATTCCGCTCACTTTTTGCCCGATGATTTGTATTAACTATGAAGTCAATCAGAACAAATTCTGTTCTGTAACCGTTCTCAAGATATACTAAAATCAAGATTTACTTTGTATGGGAAGTACCTCGCCCACTGCTCTAATTCTGCCCACGTTTTGACCGATGATTTGCCTTGACTACGAATCTACATATTTGGGCCAAATTTAGATAATCTCTCTGTTACCATTTTGAGAATATAGGCAAATAAATATACACTTATATAGGCGTGGCACTACCCAGTTCAAATTTTTATAGCCTATTGTTCCTTCCAGACATAGAGAGAAATACTGTAAAAATGTCAAGAAAATCGGTTCAGCCGTTTAGCTGTACATAAGGCACAACAAAGAAGCGAACATACAAACACACATTCATTTATATATTTAAGACTCGACAAGCTGAAAAAAAGCCCTCTTTATGAAATAACTTATTTTCCTTTTGTAAAGCCTATTTGTAAAGCCTATCTTCAAGGCAAATATTTGTTTTTAAGTTTAAAGACAATCAAAAATGTATTATAATTTTTTCAGTTTTAAGTGGCTTTAAAGTAGAATTCTAGCAATATTACAAATATTTATTTCAAAAACGTTAAAGCATATTTAAATGCATTTCTTTTAAATTTTTCTATCAAATACCTTAAAATTTATTTCTGTTGTTTTTAACTGTAGTATTTAAACCGTAAACTTTATTTTGTTTGCATTTGTTTAGTATAACCCCTAAAATGTATGCTATGCTAGATCTTCTTGACATTTTAAAAAAGTTTTTTTTTTTGAATAATTTGCATACCTCTAGGGAGAACATATTTTACGACTAAAATAATTTTATAGAAAATATGCATAATAAACCAATAAAATAATATTTAAATTTACAAAAAATGTTCAATACAAAACCTTGAAATCCGAAATGAAAAAGAATAAAAACTGGGCTATGGTCAGTGTTTCAAAGCCAATTCTATTCCAATAAAATTTAAAACAATGGCCAGTTTAATACATAAAAAACAAGAAAACAAAGGAAGATAAAATGCAAAAAAAAAGAAATTCAAAATGGAATTATCGAAAGACATTGTCATTGGTAACGTATTTTTTATTTGTACAAATATACTCACTCGTATGTCATCATCAATAGTCATGATAATGACAATGGTGGTCATGAGTGTCAAATGCATAAAAAAAAGACAAAAAAATAAGAGTCAACCAGCAGCTAGACAGACAATTTACGCCAATTGCCACTGTTTGCTCGTTCTCTGCTGCTGCTGCTGACCCGCATAATCGGCGATGACCAAAATGGATGGTTGAATAAAAAAGAAAATGAAAAATAAAAAGTACAAGAAAGAAAACAGAAAATAACGAAGAAAAGTTACGTGTAGAAACCCATAAGCAAAACAAAAGCTGTGAATACTGTTGTCTATGGCAAAAATTGACCTCCCAGACACTATCATCTCGTTTTTCTCTACCCATTCTAATGGCTATGGCCACCATGGTTGGAGATTAAAAACAATGAAAACGTTTTAACGGGTTTTTATAATGCATAAATGAATGAAATCAGTATTAAAAAATTTTAAAGTATACTTTTAGGTGTATTGCCACAGCTATACATGATTTTAATTCTTTAGCTGTAAATTTAATAAGAATTAAAATAAAAAATAAGAAAATTTTAAGAGGATTTACTATTTAGGCCGCAAAAAATTTATCAGTCAAACTCGACTATAAGATAATCTTTAGCACACTTTACTCCTTAGAATAACAAGTTTCGTGCAAGATAGTTAAGCTGATATTATAAAAAATTATTTTTTCGATTAATAATATTTATGATATCGGATCACCTGAAGTGTTATTTATTCAGTGAAAGATTTGCGAATATAGATCGTTTAACAACCGAAGAACGCGTCAAAACAGTTAGAACTTACTACAAAAGTGGTAATTCAAACGTGGGCGAACTTTGGAACCAAATTTTCTTCATCGATGAAGCTTATTGCTCACTCGGTGGTTATTTCAACAATCAAAATGGTCGCATATGGGCCTCGAACAACGCATAAATGTTTGGAGTGTCATTGAGTCGTATTTTTTAACAATGACGCTACAAAAACCATTAACGTCAATTCAGAGCGCTAGGCAGTCATTTCATATTTCGCACATAATGGCAAAGTTTCATCGAAATCATAGCTTATGTTTATTTTATTTAACTTTACTAATAAAACCGAAAAATGGATAACCCCGAATTTATAACTGAAAAGTTTTACCGGATCTGTATGTGTTTTTATGTAGCTGGTCAACAGATTTATTAGCTTTTGTGATTTGCAATCCATTAGCATCTTAAACAAATCATGCTTATCGTCATTGCCAAACGTGTCATATAATCACTTTCTCAGAGTGCTTCACATACACCTCGAACGAATTGTAACGCATATAAATTTGCCATTTTAATTTGTATTGAAGGGTTGGAGAAGAAAAACAAAAGGTCACATGTGTGTTTAACTGTTCTCCTAGGCGCCTTTCATTTTCTTTTTTTGCGCATTTTTGTAATAAACATTGTTTTATTTTTTTCTTTCATTTTATGCATCCATTTGGTGTATTATTTACACAACATTTGGAGTAAATAGTACGCGCTTATGCGTATATTTACATTGTCTACATTGTGTGTATTTATGTGTGTAAAGTTCAAATTTATGTATTTGTAGATTAAAGACATGCTTAAATTGAATTTATTGAACGGTATATATGTATATTTCTGCTACGAGGGTTGTATGTGAAATTCCAGTTTCGTCATCTTAAGAAATTTAATATAAACTTATGGATTTTTTTTTAATAATGGGTCATTATTAAGTTTGTATTCAATTTGATTCAAAATGTATCCTTTATTTCATTGTAAAGAAAAAAATCGAAAAATATATTTTTTTAAACTTTTAAACAAAGGTTTTTAATCACAGGAAGCTTGTCCATCTCTCATCGGTGAGGTAGCAAATTTTCAACTTAATGGCCGCCATCTTCTTTTGACCTATTGATGAATCAAATAATTTTTCTCCATATAAGCTTTAATCATTTCAGTGTCATTACTTCAACAAAAAATCGTACACGATTGCAGTTAAAAAAAATTGATTTGTAAAAAGTGTTTTATTTTTCCCCAGTCTTTTTTTTATAAATTTATCACTGCATTTTTTAGTTTTGTTTCAGTGAGTTCAACCTTAGTCTTCTTTGGTGTAGATTTACCTAAAAAAAAGTCCCGCTATTGTGGTTGCTCCTTGATATCGAAGGTGGTTCCATGTTTCGTTGGGTCTGACCACAATTTAGTTCAGTAAACCATTTTTTAAATATGTAAATTTTAGGTCTTAATAATATTTATTAAGCTTTTATTTACTATAGTAGGTCTTTGTTGACGAAAAAATGATGTTGCCTAAATTCAATAACTGCCAAAAACAAACTAATAACGGATTGGCTGAAAAGTCCCGGCCATAACAAAGAAAACACTTTTTTTTTGTTCAAAATTAGCTTTATTCGTTAACGTAATCTTCATCAAGAGATGTGCAATAATTTCAGCACCGTTCTAACATTTGCAGAGCAATTTATCTTTTGCCTCAAAATAGGTCTCAGTATCAGCGATAACCGCTTCATTCGTGCGACATTTCTTAACGGCGAGCATTGTTTTGAGGTCTGCGAATAGCTAGTAGTCGGTTGCAGCCAAAGCTGGCGAATACGGTGGATGTGGAAGGAATTCAAAGCTCAATTTATATAGTTTTGGCATTGTTTTGATTGACTTGTGACACGTCAACAGTGAGCAAACGCGGCACCCATAGTCAAATGCTCATGCAATATAAAGCCAATACGTTATTTTGATATCTTTATAATGTCAGCTAACTCACGCAACTTCACTTTTCGACCATTCAAAACGGTTTTGTGGATTTTTTTTATGTTCATCATCGGTGTCTCTGCGACCACGTTTGAAGTCAGCAAACCAACGTTTTATTGTTGTTTCTAATGGACGGAGAGAAAATTTACGGCTATTTGGTTGGAAAATATTTTATTATCAAAAAAGTTTTGAAGATACCAAAACAAATGATAATAAGACGCTGTGAGATCCAGGCTATACGAAGGGTAGTTGGAAACTTCCCTGCCCAGAACAATCAATATTCAGCAGGTCATTAAAGATGTGCGTAGCCTGGCATTGTTATGATGAAACACAACACTGTATATGTTGATCAATTGTGGTCACTTATTCTTGGTTGCTTTGTTAAAGTTTGTTTGTTTTAAGCAGTAACGATCAGCATTGATCGTTTCACCAGGATGTAACTTCCAATCCCAGCAAACATTTAGAAAATAATCCGTGTTTACCGCTAATCCATGTTTCGAAGTAATTTTTACAAGTTTACTGTTTAACATTCAAAATTTGTTCGAGTACTTTGTGCTTTAGCAATGCCTCAATGATGGTAATTCGGTAACACATATTTCTGTGCTTCAATTTATGTGCATTCCTAACATCGAAATTCTTTTTGTCTTTTGGTTAATGTTCGATGCCTCTGTTTTCTTTTACGAGCCAGACTTGCTCTATTAGTTGTAAAATTTCATCCAATTTTCTGGTGACTATCCATTTTATTTTACGCGTTTTCTGACTAATTTTGCAGTAAAAAGGCACCACGTGACATAGTTCTGCAATTATTTTTCTTACATTACTTTTTTCCTTGGTTGAAGAGGAATTTATTCGGTTATGGACTGAGATAAGCAAAAATGTTCATCCTCAACAAGAGCGGCCTGTTTACCGGACGTTGGGGTCCCAGATATCTTTTGAAATATTGCTACTGATCAATGTAGATTTCGCGCAATGTATGCTGACGGAATAATGTTTCTGGGAGAAGATGTATTAACTCCAAGAAGGGCATTTGTCCTCTAACCGAATAGGAAAGATGGCTTTGTTCATTGCTTCGATTTGATATGGTGAACATATAGGACAGCACAAAATATGTCCATAGTCGCTCGATGTCGATCACTAAATCAATCAATACTTTCATGCAATGCAACAAAGTCCATTTAAGTATTTTCTTTAGCGTATTCATTTTGTGTGCACGGTTTAACTGTGCTTGGACTTAAAAATTATCCTTTCCCTATATTAAATTTGCATCTAAACTTCTCCTGCAGGCCTCCTTAAACAGTAACCATATACTCATCTATAGAAATCCTTATAGAGACAAATACAATATTATCTGTTGTTGCTTTTTTGTAATTCTTTCATTCATTTTGTATTTTAATGCGTATTTATTTACATGACTGCGTAATTAAAACAAAAAAACATGTAATGGATTGCAGCAGCATCATAATATTTTTAAAACAAAAAACACAACGCACAACAATTAGCCGTCATCTGTCACCCGGACACTTTATCTTAATCTACCAATTTAGCCTCCATGTAAAAAGTCAAGGGTGTTACAATGCTATGGCAGAGAGAAAGTGTGTGTATCGTATGAATATCCTAAGAGATACTTGACATTTAAAGGCAATTAATTTTTATTAATTTCACCAGATATTTTCACCATAAGACAAACTCTCTTAAACGAATTATATATTCATGAGACGGACAATTGAAGAGGAACAGCAGTTCTGGCGGTCGAGAGCAAATGTATTCAATAAATAATTATTTGCGACACAGCCAAATAATGCGTAATTTGTTTGAGTTAAAATTGAAATTTATTGGGGGAAATACACACGGTCAACAACAGCATCGAGAAGTAATTTATTTTAGCCCTTAAACGTATTAAGTGATAGTTTTTTATTACAATATAATTTTTTTTTTTCATATTCTGTTATAGAAAAGTTTCTGTGAAATTTTAGCTTCATATTCTATACTGAAACCTCGAGTACAAAAAAGTGTTACCCTTTAGAGGTTAATTTTATTGAAATTTTAAACTTCAATTTTTTATAGAATAAATTTTTACTGTTTTTTTCTCTCTGTCTTTCAGATGATGCAACATGCTTGGCAAAATTACAAGTTGTATGCCTGGGGTAAAAACGAATTGAGACCCTTGACACAGCGAGCCCATAGCAGTAGTATATTTGGCTCTATGGACTTGGGTGCCACAATTATAGATGGCCTAGACACTCTCTATATTATGGGCTTAGAGAAAGAATACAAAGAGGGTCGCGATTGGATTGAACGCAAATTTACTTTGGACAATGTTAGTGCCGATTTGTCGGTTTTCGAAACAAATATACGCTTTATAGGTGGCTTGCTGACAATGTATGCCTTTACCGGAGATAATCTTTATAAAGAGAAGGCTCAACATGTGGCCGATAAACTCTTGCCTGCCTTCCAGACACCTACAGGTATTCCATATGGTTTGGTTAACCCCAAAACTGGTTTAAGTAAAAACTATGGCTGGGCTTCCGGTGCTAGTTCAATTCTGTCCGAATTTGGTACGCTTCATTTAGAGTTTAGTTATTTAAGTGACATCACAGGTAATCCGTTGTATAAGGAAAGAGTACAAACCATAAGACAGATATTAAAAGAAATTGAAAAGCCTAAAGGTTTATATCCAAACTTTTTAAATCCCAAAACTGGTAAATGGGGCCAATGTAAGTATATCTTGTTTTAAACCTCCAAACTTCGTAGATAATTTGCATTTTACAAATTTCTTTACAGTACACATGTCTCTTGGCGCCTTGGGTGATAGTTTCTATGAATATTTACTTAAAGCCTGGCTCCAGTCTGGGCAAACCGATGAAGAGGCCCGTCAAATGTTCGACGAAGCAATGGTGGCCATTATTGATAAAATGGTTCGCACTAGTCCGAATGGTTTAACTTATGTTTCCGATTTGAAATTTGATCGTTTAGAACATAAGATGGATCATTTAGCCTGTTTTTCAGGTAAGTAGACTGTTTGTGATTGGAAGTAAAAAAATTAAATTTGCATCTGATGGTTGATGTAAATTTTCTTGCAGGTGGCCTCTTTGCTTTAGGCGCTAATACCAGACAAAATGAGCACACTGAGAAGTTTATGAATATTGGGAAGGGTATCACAAACACTTGTCATGAGAGTTATATTCGATCAACAACACATTTAGGACCAGAAGCATTCCGGTAAGTTTAAAATTAATCAAGTTAACCTTTTTTAGTTTAAATATGAGTCAAATAGTATGGAACATACACCGAATAGGCAATTTCAGTGTTGATGAATTAATTAACTAAAGGGTTTTTCAACAACAACTTTGAATAAAAATCATTCAAATTTTTATTTTATTGGGAAGAGTTAGGTATGTCAATTATAAAGGAAAAATGATATCGAAAAGATGTTCAACATGATATCGAATACAAATTTCGTATATTTCTAGCAAAATTTCCAATCACAAATACGTAAAATAGCCGATCTTTTTCATTGATCAAGTCACATATTTTGAATTTCAAAGGTGTATTTCATCCGATTAGTTCCGTAGGTACTTTATCTTTCACTTTGTCTATAAAAAATAATTCAGTGATGGTGCGGCCAATTACCAGCTGAATTTCGGTAAATTACGTGATTGGAAATTTAGAATTTTCGACAAATATCGTACTATATAGTGAAACATTGAGCATGCAAAAACTTTCAGCAGTTGCTTTCGAAGATTCAGTGAAAAAGTCAAAATTTGAAACCTTGTTTGTTGAGAACGTCGAGAAATATACAAATATGAACCTTCTCCAATACTGAAAATCATGACTACAATGTTTTCACTTGAACAATTCGGTCCATGACGTGCTAGTGTTTTCGCGATAAAATAATTGTGGTGGTGCCGCTGTTGAAAATTTTCAGATGGTTTGGACTTGAACCGACGACCTCTTGGTTGGTAGTAGGGAGATCGGACGGTTACTATTCGACCGGTTTTAACCGGCTTTTTTTAGTTTTTTTCCAATACGGATTTTTTCAAAATCTTAATTTCTCGAATACGGAATAAACCGGTTGATTTAACACGAATAACCGGTTAATATGCTCATCGTTTAAGTGTTTGCATAAATTTAGTCATTATTTTTGTATATATGACAACCTTGAACGCCTCACAAGGAACGTGAAAACCAAGGTAGGTCGAAAAATATATGCACACTTGAGCAACAATAACTTTCTCTCATCTTCTGTAAATAAATATTGATTTTTATATATGGAGAATAATCAACTAGACTCATTGAAAGTGACCCGCAAACGCTGGCTCCGAGCGGCAGATATATTAGTTATTGAAGCTTTTTACAGCTTAAATACAAATAAACAGTCGCAAATGTCGTGCGGTGATATCGCTGTTGAAAATTTTCAGATGGTGTGACCTAGGATTGAACTGAAGACTTCTTGGTTGGAAGGTGGGTGTCTTACCTAAGATACCACAATGACACACACTATTAAATACGTAGTGCATGAATTTACATACAGTGCTGTTTTTTCTTGTCGAGGCAATTAAGAACTCATATATTACTAAGAGATTTATTCAAAGTAAAACATTTAATTTTTGTTATCTTAAGCTGGAATCACACGATTGCCTCAAATACACCAATCTATTTTTATTGCGACAAATTAGCGCAAAATAATAAAATTGTCCCAATTAAAAATTCTGTATTCACACGGTTGTCTTATTTTATACAAAATTTATTTTCACAAGTTGACGCGAAACGATGTATTGACAATAATTATTCCAACGTTGTCACACGATCGTCCTAGTTTACTGCAACTCTGTGAATCAGCTGTTGTGGTAAATTAAATTTATTTTTTTTGTGTTCAAAATGGTTTTTTCTTTAAAAAAAATAGCATCCTCTTTATTTATATTGAGGTCATTTAGTGAACAAATAAATAATAAAAATACAAAAAAGAAAACAAGAAGTGTGTACGTCAGAAACACACAACTCACAAGAAGGACCATTGATGGTGCATATGAAAAAACATTTCAATTAATTTAAAAAAATTAATTCACTAAAATATTTATTTAAATTGGAATATAATTACAAATTATATTTAATCCTCTAAAGTAAAGATGATTTGTTCTCTAAAAAAATTAAAATTGCATCGGCTTTGAAAAAAAAAAATGGTAGAAGTTTGTATTGTAATTTATATATAAATAATTAAAAAATTCATATATTAAGGGGTGACAATTATAAATACCGCACAAACACGTGTTTTTTCAGAAAGAAATCAATCAAAAAATAAAAATTGATGAGTATTGTCTTCTTCAGTTACCGCACAAGAACACACTAAATATTGGTATATTTTTGGCATTTACATTGGTGCATGATTGTCATTTAAGCTTTCACACGATTGTCCCACTAGGGTTGCATTTGATTGGGATAAGTAATCACAATAATATTGTGAGTTGCCGCATAAGCCAATAAATTGTATAATCACACGATTGGCATATAAAATAGACTAATTATTGGTGCATTACGACAATCGTGCGAACCTACCTTTAGGCACCTAAATTATAACTATAATAACAAACTTTTAATTCTATTCTCTATCAAGTAATACAACAATAAAAACGAAATTAGCTCCTTGAGTAGCTGTTCAAAACTTAAGCAACCTTTCAGTACTTTGTGTAATAAACTTTGTTTTTTTTTTTTAGAAAACCGGTTTTTGAAACAAGTTTAATAATCAATCTCCCTAGTTGGTAGACGGGTAAATTACCTACCATACCACAGCCGTATAGTGAGACTATGAAGAAATTAAAAATAAAATAAGATGAATTCGGCAGATTTTCAATGACAATAATGAGTGGACAAGTCTTAAAAATAGGAGCTATCTGAACATATCAGATATTTTTAATATTTAAGTGTTTACCTCGTTTTTAAGTAAATAAAAACAAATGCATTTGTTATTATTTTCACAGACCGGAATCCCGGGTATTTAAAAAAAATCCCGCTTTTCCGGAATGAATGATTAGGAATCATACTCTGAGTTTTGGTTATGAAAAAAGTCAATTATGTTCTGTGCTACATAAGCAGCAATAATATTTTTGAGTAAATTAGTAAATTAGAAAGGTTCATGATGCTTTTTAACAAAAATGTGTACAAATTTATTATTGCATGTCTCATGCCAATGACATTAAAAGAAATGTCGCTGCACTAGTCAATCAAGATACCGTAATCAGTAATAACTTCTCCTCAACAACTTGTCTCCAATTATTTTTTTTTAACTACAACGATTTAATCTGTTGTTAACTGTCAACTCCTAAAATTGGCATAATTTTCTTAATTTCGTTAAAGTTTCAATCGATCCCAATATACAGAACATGTTTGATTGTAAAGCATCTCTCATTGCTATATAAGGCAACAAAAATTTACTTATGTATTTTTTCTCTGTTACAGTTTTAGTGAAGCCGCCGAGGCACGTGCCTTGAAATCGAATGAAAAATATTACATTTTAAGACCCGAAACTGTAGAAAGTTATTTCGTGCTCTGGCGTTTAACACACGATCAAAAATATCGTGATTGGGGTTGGGATGCTGTACAAGCGCTAGAACAACATTGTCGTACGCCACACGGTTATTCGGGCATTAAGAATGTTTATCAGGAAGTACCACAAAAAGATGATGTACAACAAAGTTTCTTTTTAGCTGAAACTCTTAAGGTAAGTTGAATTTTATTTTAATACATTTTTATTGTATTTGTTGTTTTATATTTATATGTGATCCTTAAAACCACTTTTAGTATTTGTATCTGTTATTCTCTGACGATTCACTGATACCTTTGGATGAATGGGTATTTAATACAGAAGCCCATCCCTTACCCATTAAGGGAGCAAATATTTATTATCGCCAGGCGACGTCAACATCTGCAGCAGCCACTAACGCCTCCTAAAATTAAACGGCCAAATTATTTGTATGCATTAATAATTATAACAATAATTGTAACTCAGCTAAAAGCTTGTTACCACCAGCACCACCATGTCATTTTATGTACCCCATAGTGGCATCGTTTATAATTCATTTGCATTTGCCTTTATAATTTGACCACTGAAAATACATGTTAGCTAACGACGACGTGTAGACAATTTAGTTTTTCTCTTTTTAAAATTGCTTTTGATTTTATCAAAAAACTTTAATTTTAGTTAAAACCTTAGAAAAAAACAAACAATTATTTGATAAGTTGTTTATGAAGAATCTCTCTTACAATTCATACTGGACACTTACATATATATAAAACAAATGATAATTCGCACATTATTGTAGCAGCAACAAATACTAAATATTTTTAATTAATTAAATAATCTCATCACCTCCGTAGAACTGTGTTAAATGACTATTATTTGTTTTTTTATATTTCTTCTCTAGCACTTATGTATGTAATTTTATGATTTTTTAATAATTTAATAATCATTTTATAAATATTGTTTTTGTAGCATAATTCCGTTTTTTAATACAATCTTAGGTTTTTTTTAATAATAATCAAAAACAATTTGTTCATAATTTAAATTTAAACTTAGTGTGAGAAAGAATATAGTATAAATTAATATACCTAAACTATTCTTCCATTTAAACTGCTTTCCTATTTTTGTATTCGAAACTAAGGCAATCCAATTTTTTGTATGTAATTAAATTAGTTATTGTTAATAATTTAAAGTGTAAAGTTTTTATATTCTGTATATACTATATATAGATACGCATACGTCCAAGTCTATATAAATTACCTTTAAAAGAAGTTATCTTTAGTAATGATAACTGATTTTGATTTTAAGTTTAAGAAATCAATTCTTTCACTTTTCGGCCTTGTTTTTTCATAATAAAAATTTCGAAATAAACATTAGTTTCTATTGTAATATAAAAACTCGGTATAAGTACAACTATAAACGCCGATAAAAGCATTTTTCTACTTCTTGGGATAATTACAAAAGTACTAGAGGCAAATCCCTTAACATGACATGACATAAATCTAACTCTTTATACTCGCCTCTCGTCGTCAAATTTACATGCAATTTTATCCCTGATTTGTTGGCTTTGTAAATATATTTTTGAACTATAACTGAACTGTCCGAATGATAATGTGTTTCTCTTAATTTTTTTACTTTTAGTAGCAGTTCTTTTATGATTTCGTGAGTTTTTAATAGTCATTAGGCTTAAAGATTTTTTAAAGCGTTTTGTTCTTCCTCATGCATATATATATAATATATACGTTTCCACTATTCGCATATCAACTTGATTTGCACAAAACATGTCGGAGCGTTTCCATTGTGCTGTAAGTTTTCGTTTTTGAATTTTAAAAATTAATGTGACATTTATGTTGTAAACGAAAAAACAAGCAAAGCAAAAAAGTGTTAAATAAAAGTAATAAGCAAAAAAAAATAAATAAAACCTACGATTTTCCTTTGTTTAACTTTTTAAAATATTCCCAGTTTATCATTGGCTAAATGATAACCGCATATGTCACTTATTTGAATTTCTCAATCTACATTAGTAGTGTTTTCTTTTTTCGAAACGCATATAAACATTTCATACAAATTTTACCCTATATCCACTTAAATAAGCAGTTTATTTTATAAAGGCTTAACAATTAAGCAGTTGTAAAAATGTAGCCAAGTTCGAAAACTAAATTATCTTGACGTTATCTTTTGACAATTCAAAAAATTTTAAAAAATATAATTTTTTTAAATATAAACAATTAAAAAAAAAACAAATTATTATTAATTTTTTTCTAAAATTGTGAATATTTTTTTCACTTTATTTTGGAGTTATGCCAAGTTAAATTACTTAAGCACTTATGCTGTTTTTTTCGAAGCAGATTCTGGATATCGCAAAAAAACGCCATTATTATTAGATTGATCAATATTGCACAGAAAAATTTTGGCATGTTTTGTTAGAGTTTTTTGAACATGAAAAATGTATAGAAAAACAAGTAGAAAAACACTAACACTAACACTAAATGCACTATAAAGTATATAAGTTATTAAATATTTAAGTTTTCATTTCAAACATGTGTACACGTTGTGTTGTATTCTCCTGAGTAAATGTTCTCATTTATGTATTTAAGGATTTGTTTTCATTCACTTATTGATGTTCTCATATGCTATTTGGAAAATACTGACTATTGTATAGTAAATGCGAAACAATGTACATTACATACATTGGATGCCACTGTAGAATAGTAGGTAAGACCACGCCCACCAACCAAAAAGTTCTCGGTTCTCTTTTCTTAATTGTATATGCTGGCCTGGTTTATAGGCGAAAAACACGTTTGTATTGTGTTTTTCTCTAAAATGTGTACACTATGCAATGAATATAGAAGAATATAGATACAATATAGTACACTAAGTAATATGAGTATATGTATTTACGCAGTTCGTTAAAGATTTTTACCACAGTACACTTCAGAAACGCGATCAAAAATAGTGTCAAAGAAATTATATTTTAATATTTATTACTTTACTACAAATGAGATCTGACTTAGACCTAAACTTTACTACGTTTTTTTTATACTAAAAGCCACAATAAATTAAGAGGTTTCTTGGAAGAACTTCTGCTTATCTTTAGGCTTATTGGAAATGGTAATATTTACATATTTTTTATCAACATCATTCTCACTGAAACACATAATGTTTGGCATGATATTTATTTTGTAGTACTTATATTTATTTTTTTAATCTTTAATTGAAAATTTAAATATCCTTTATTTGGTAATTAAAAAGCACAAGTCTATTTAACTAAATGTTGTTCATATTAAAACAAATTATTAATTATAAAAAACATTCTTAGAATTTATTTTTTAAAGCCTTATACAAGAAATACAAATTATCTTCATTAAAAGCAGAAAATATTAAAAAACAAAAATATTTAAATCAAAAATAAAAACAAAACAAAATAACATTAAGAATCTAAAAAAAGGAATAAAATAAAATACAATTTTAAAAGCGTTATTTAAAACAAGAAAGGTTTTCTTCAACGCCAAATATTAGTTTAAAATAATAATAAATAATTATTAAAATAATAATAATAAATAAAAGCTTTATACTAAAAAATGTAAAGTATATAGTTTATAAAAGTAAATAATAAAAATAAAAGCGATTTATATACATATGATTTAAAAATATACAACATACATAAAGATAATTTTGAAAACAAAATTTGTTTAACAAATCCCTTATAAATTAAATTAAAAACCATAAAAAACAGAGGCATATGAAAGTTAAAAATAAAAATCAGATGGTAAATATTTGTCAGTAGATAGAGCGCCAAAAGAAATATTCAATGAATATTAATTAGATTTGATAATGAATGAATGAATTAGAAAATAAGTCAACAAATAATTGTGTTTGGTAATAAATTATAAATAATTAAATTTCAGTAGAAATTTTTTGAAAACGAAAAAACCAGATAATTGTTAAAATTTATTGTATAAAAATTAAAACAAAAAACTTACGATATTTTGTATATATAAATATATATTAAGTATATTAAAAAAAAAAAAACAACAACAACAAAACACACATTGAAAGTAGTCTTCTTTTTTTAAGCAAAACAGTGTAAAAATAATTAAAGCCAACCAGCATCTCCCCAAAAATATAAAATTCTATTATAAATTTCCAAAAAGAAAATCAACACTTTTTTTAAAAACACTAGACAACTTTTACACGAAAAACCTATTAATTTTCCCTATTTCAAACACGTTTCCAAAAGCGGAAAGAATCAACTTCTTTATTTAAAAATTATTTTTATGTTATTTTTTTAAATACTTCTTAGAAGGAGAATATACTATATACTACTATCCTTGTCTACCTTGAACACCGTAAACAACTTTAAATTTATAATACACACACACCTTTTACTCTATCTTCTAGCCAACTCTCTCTAGTATGTTTGGTTTAAGTTTAATTACTAGAAAAAACTTAAAATAAAGTTGTTTTAAGGACAAATTAAAAATTAATAATCAAATAATATTTATCATGATATTAAAGAAATTATAAAAAACAAAATATATAATTATTATTATTATTTTTTTTTGTAATTATTATTAAGATATAACATTTTAATAATTAGTTTAAATTTATTATAAATAAAATATTTAAATAAAATTTTAATATAAATAAATTATATTTAAAAAAACAATTTGTGACTTGCGTCATATTTGCATACGATTTTACAAAAATAAAGCTTAAAAAGCACAAATCGAATCTTGTTCTCAATAACCTATTAAGCAATATCCAGTCGTACTTGCTTATAAAGTTTATTTTCTTAATGTCGAACTGTGTGATGTTCTGTTAAATTACGGTATGTACTATTTTTAAGACTTATATTTACGTATAAATAACAACAAAAATCGCATTACATTTTGTTCTCTATGAATAACTATATTTTAGAGTTCTAGTCTTTTTAAAATTTTAAGTTTTTAAAAAACAAAATTAATTTTTTCTTCTCATAAATACGAAATAAACTTTTTGTGTGAAGTCATAGTATAAGAAACTTATTACTGAAAAAATACTCCTCTATTTCCTCGAATTTGGTCACCATTCCCGAAAAATTTCCCTATTTGTTTACAAAAATTCATTTTATAGCAAACGATTTTTTTCACGCTGTTTTCTCATTTAATTTCCTCATTTCTTTTTTTTTCGGTAATCTAGATTGTTCAGGCTACCAGCAAAATAGCGACTTAACTCGAAGAAGTCGTCGCGTTTATGCCTTGAAAACTTTGATCTATACATAAAAAATTCGAACTAACCCGTGTGAAAAAATGTGTCAGACTTGTTAGTTACACATCTGTGGGGCCAGAACCCGGCGGGTACTCTTCTCTGAGCGTACGGGTCTAAGACTCTCTAAACTTTTGTTCCGTAACTATGACAGGAGAAGAATTGAATCCTGCATAAGGATGTCCAGAGACAGCCTGAGGATACTGAACGAGCTTTTGACCGGTCATTGCAGGCTAAAAAATGGGATTAGTCTCAATTAGATGTGCAGATTCTGTGATGAGGAAATCGAATCACCAGAGCACATACTGGGTACATTTGGGGTATTGATGCACTCTAAGTGGTAGTATCTGGGTGCCTATCAGATACTGAGTAGGGAGTTATCGCTATTAGTACCAACCGACATCCTGAACTTTATCAGGTCGAAGTACTTTTATACCTTGTTAATAATAATAATAATATTTATGTACACTTCTCCGAGACAGTCCAGCTCAAGAAATAGACCACTAATAAGATGACTGAGTCTCTAAACCACGACAAGCACATGAAATTTGATGTACCCTTTCCTTCTATTCCTCATCTAAACAGCTACAAAATGTGACTACAGCTGTTTAGGTTAGGTTAAAACTGGCAGCCGATCCTAAAACCACGGGACTTAAACCGACTTCGATCACGAAGCGACGGTTACAATCCAATCTCAGTATCGATAGCGCTACTCTTCCTTACAGCAAAAACTGCTCAAGGTTGATCCATTATACCCAAGACGAGCCACATGTCTGCCCACTAGACAATGGTCAGAGGTATGCTACCTACAGCCGAAATACTCCGTCTTGGTAGGCTAACCAGTTGACCAACCGGCCACAGCTTTTCCGCCTGCTTGCAGGAAGAAATCCGTCCTCATCTTCTGAATAATGTATAGCCTGTCCAGCATACAAACACTTTCTTCTTGTTTTCGAAAAAACCTGCCAGAATGTCGCCCATATGAGTCTGCTGTCGAAATATTATGTCATCGTCATTAGTGACGAGCGACATTCCCACACCGTGCAGAAGTTAGCGACATAGAATTCAAAAACTTGATTACCGCCTGATTATCGGTATATATTCTTACCCTCCTAATAGTTGTTATGTTCCTTGCTGGATACTGTTAGAGAAGGTGAAGTGTAATAATCCGCTCTACCCGTTATTACATCAACTTGTCTCTGAATACCGGCATGTCCCACATAGTAAGCGATTTCAAGACCCGATTTCCTTACCCTTAGCATGACAGCACAGGCTATATGCTTCGCTGTTCTCTGGCGGCCAGGAAACTACACCCAGGACTGATTTTTGAACCTTTTTTAACTTCCTCAGCACGTAACACTTTTCCAACGATCTCCACTGTACAATGACTACATAGGTGTTAACTATCGTGTTATAGATCTACATCATAGATGACGGGCAGAGCCCCAACACTTTCCAACTGTTCCTTTGCTGCAGTAGAGTGCAACCACCGCCCTTTTTGACTAACAGGAGACTTTCAGGAAAGCCTACTGTTCGGAATGATTCTCATATATTTTACTTCCTTACTAAGTCTCAGTGCTACTCGATTAAGTGCAGGTAGCCCATATTCCAGTAGCTTGTGCTCTAAGCCAACAAAACCAAGAAGAGCCCATTAAAAGCAGACCATTTCGACACTATGCTCAGATAGTAATTTGTAAGTTCACTGACTGTACATAGATATTTACCACCAGTAATAATGGCAAGGTTGTCCGCATAGGCCACGACCTGGCAGCGTGTATTTTGTAATAAGCCATAGTAAAGGAGAGAGCATTCCACCTTGATGTATGCCTCTGCAGATAACCCTACACAGTCCCTTGCCATTCCGCGCTGATGGTCGTTTTCTCCAGTAATCGCCTGACAGGAGAGACAATATACTCCTCAATACTGAGGTTATGCAGAACCTTCACCATCGCGCAGGGAAAAATATTATTGGTAGTCCCCTTAATGTTAAGAAAAGTAGCAGAGCAAATTCCTTGTTATCCAGGGAGATTTCATTCTTTTCCACAAAAGTATGCGGAGCAGACTCAATAGACCTTCCCCTGATTACACATGCAACACATCCGAAAGTAACTCCTTAGAAGTTGTACAAAAGACGAAAGGCTGATTGGTCAAAACTTCTTTTAGTTGCCCGCACTTGTGAGTAACCCACCCATAAATTGTGTCATATATTCAAACGTACAGTGTCCATCACCTGAGCTCCGCATCCTCCATTCATCTATTAAATTTGGTATAATAATCAAAGGAGTTTGAATGTTTCTTTGCGTAAGAGTTGCAACTTTATTGAAAGCACATTTTGACCAATTTAAATTTAAGCCAAATTCATCAGAATAAAATTCCGAGCCTGTCACAACTTCCGTTCTTTGAGTCGTCACTAGGGAGATCGGACGGTTATTATTCGACCGGTTTGAGCCGGTTTTTTTGGTTTTGTCGAATACGGTTTTTTCAAAATCTTTATTTTTCGAATACGGAATAAACCGGTTGATTTAACACGAATAACCGGTTAATTTAAATAAGTATAATTTTTATACGTTTGTATATTCTTTAATTGCAAATTTGCTCATCGCTTAACTGTTTGTATAAATTTAGTTATTATTTTTGTAAATACATATTGATTTTTATATATGGAGAATGATTAACTAGACTAATTGAAAGCGACCCACAAACGCCGGCTCCGAACGGTAGATATATTAGTTAGTGAAGTTTTTCACAGCTTAAATACAAATTACCACTCGCTGGTAATGTTGTGAGGTGATATCGCTGTTGAAAATTTGCAGATGGCGTGGCCTCGGATTGAACCGATGACTTCTTGGTTGAAAGGTGGGTGTCTTATTTAACATACCACAGTGAAACACTATTATATACTTTGTGCATGAATTTACATACAGTGCTGTTCAAAATCTAAGCAACTTTTCTTGTCGAGGCAATTAAGAACTCGTATATTACTAATAGATTTATTTAAAGTAAAATATTCAATTCTTGTTATCTTAGGCACCGAAATTATAACTATAATAACAAACCTTTAATTCAATTCTCTACCAAATAACACAACAACAAAAAAGGTGGCTGTTTGAGTAGCTGTTGTTCGAAACTTAAGCATCTTTCAGTACTTTGTGTAATAAATTTTTTATGGCCTCCGCACAGCGTTTTGGGGTTTATGAGATTTATTAGAATTATTGTTAGTATTAATGGCCACTTTAATTTTAAGCTCTCCGTTAGCTTCTGCTTATTTTTGTGCGCTTCAAGAATTGGGAACAATTTTATTAAAATAAAAGAACCGGTTAACCGGTTATTTGAATAATTATTAACCAAAAATCGGTTTTTTTTAAATTGCTACTTTTCGAATTATTCGGAAACCGATTTTTGAAAACAGTCGAATAATCGATCTCCTTAGTCGTCACCGGATTTTCTCTCGTAAGTTATTTTATCATTAAGATTCTATCAAAATTCGGTGTTGGTACTGGATAGACCATTCGTTGCCTCAAAATTGGCATCTTTATCTGCCGTAGGGTGGAACCGTTACGAATAATCGTTTAGGAATAAAATTAGACATCGCTATTTTAAGTGTAAGCCTTAATTACCGCAGTTTATTATGGTCTCTAGCTTTCATATAAAAATAAATTCAGATTTGAGCGATCTACTGTTGTTTTTCTTTAATGTTTTTGACTGATAAAATTTTTATCGAAATAAAACAAACTACTGACTTACTAGCTACCCCACGTAGCAGTAATTAAATTAGTAGACCGCATACGTGCCCCTGAGAGCATGTATGTTTGTTAGTGCTTATAAGAAGGATTGTAAAAGAGAGAAAAAATTCTACTTTTGTGCTCTTTTTTTGCCGGCCTCTGCATTAAATACATTTTATATTAACCTATTTGTAAGGCGAGTATTGATAAAGTCTCAACTATAATATGCACAACTATAATGTACTTAAGAAACTTTTTGTCGAGTTTCGTTCAACTTCATTTGCTTACGTTTTGAGCGAACCCAATCGAACTTTACGCACGTAAACTGCTGTATGTATGTTATATGCAAAACAATAACAAAAGAAACACGTTGTCTAATGGATGCTGTTGCTTTTATTCGTCACTGAAACGGCGACGATTAAACATGAATAGCGGGTGTATGCACATTTTTTTAAATTTTTATTTATAAAATAATTTATTTGTAATAAAAAATAAATTCATCCAGATACGAATAATGCTAAATACCCATTTAATTCAACTCTCAAATAGCAATTGTCATGTTTTCACTAAATCAATTATTCAAAAAATATATTATAGCCACCAAAACGTTGATTAAGTATTTGACAGACTTTTCGTTGTGCTTTTGACAGTAGACTTAAGTAAGCAAAAGTATATTACAGATGGGCCTTAAAACTTTTCGAATCTGAAAAGGGAGCTACGTGTGAGTAGTGTAGTTATAGTATATCTCAACGATATTCTCCCATTACACATCTAGATACATACATGCATACATATGTATGTATATTGTACACACCCTTATTAATCTAAGCTTATTGTCTATAATACCCATATACATAGATACATATTCAGTTATATAACTGAATTCACTACATTCGATCCTATAACAATTATCATTTTTGTTGAATTTAAATAATCCGTTTGCTCTAAATTAAAGACAACACGCAACGTATTTTCTCTTATCTCTTATAAAAATTTTGAAACGCAACAGCAAACAGTAGATTGTGTCTTGAAAAGATTACAAGCTGTATGCATTTATACAAGTCTTTTACTAATAAAAAAATTGGCCACCAGCTAAAAATCGAAAAATTCAGAAATAACAAATTCAACAAAGACGGGCTTGAGAAGGGTGTAATTCAGTCATTTTTATAGTTCTCAGCCGTTTTGTTTGTTATCAATATTTGTTTCCTAATATTTGTTTACCACAACTTTTTAAATTTTATGTGTTGATTTGGGCGTAAATAGCAAACACGTGTAAAAGACTTTTTTGGTTTCTCACACATATTTAAACTGAAACAGGTTTTTTGCCTTAAACATGTCGAAAAAAAACGACGCAATTCAATTTCAGTTATGCCAAAAAAAAGAGATTCAAGCGTTGTTTACCACATGATCAAAAAATAAAATTAAAAACAATCTTATATAACAGAAAATAAAATTTATAAAAAAAATGTAGAGAAGCAATGTTAAGAAAATATTTTTATAAAAAATTTACGCTTTTTATACGCATACTTCAACGATATAGAATAACGCTTCTGTTCTATAACATAAATTGAATTATTTTAGCACAAATGATTATAAAATATCGATTTAGTACAATAACTTTCGTATTATTGACTTTATGCGGTAATTTAATGTTACCTAGTGGAATAATTAGTTAAACGCTATTTTAATTTGTTTACTATTTATTTATTTATTTATTGAAAGTAAATAGAAAAAATGCTAGCCACGTTTGACAAACTATATGAAAACGAAATTTAGGTCAATGTTGAAAGTTTTGGGAATTAAAAAGGGAGTGTCGAAAATATTTTCTTACGAGCTCAAAATCAAGGGTCTTAAATTATACAAAATTTATAAAAATGTAAGATATGTATTGGTAAGTGCCCAAAATTGGAAAAAAAAACCATATTAACATGTCTGTAATATATAAATAAAGTAAATGATTTCCTAAATATGAAAATGTATAATTTGCTATTCGAATAGTATGTAGTGGTACAAAGGCCGAGCTCTTTAGGGTACTCTGTACTGCTACAATACACAGAGATTTTTCGCTTGAAATTAAGTGAAGCTAAGAGGATTTTAATATGTTTTTTGGTTCACACGCCCAGTAACTATTATCATGAAATCTTCGACTTTTAAAACTTTGAAAAACTTTGGCCATTTAAGTTTAATTGAAAATTTACTCGATTTTTGTTTTATTTAATTTTGAGTTATATCACGTAGAACTAAATCTTTTTCAAATCAGTATTAATCAGGCACATATTATCTATTGTGCACTTCGCTCAGTGTATTTAGGTGAGCGGGTTATTATTCTTTTTCTCTTCATCAGCTAAAACTAGATTGACGCCAAATGTGACACTTCTTGACCTCAGCATTCTTTATTTTGTACTACCAAAACGGCACAATGGTGCTAATCGTGGGTTCCACCCAAAACTTCTAACTAACCAGCCATTACTACCTATGGCTTTTGGATACTTTTCTGGTAGCTTAATTTGATAAATTGTTCTCTATTAAGAAAATTTTAAACACACTGAAACAAATGGTACTCAGATGGTACAAGGTGAGAACTGATAGGTAGGTGCATCATAATTTCTCACTTAACAGGTGTTGGGCTTGACACTGTCATGATGGAATAAAAGACGTTTTTTTGTTGGAAAACTCTGTTCACTCTTTTTGATTACTTCTTGCAAACGGCGATCTCAAATGATAGTTTTGCCTGATTTTAGCAGCCAAATCTAGTACAACACTAAACATAACCGTTAATCCAGGCCTTAAAATCGTTTGCAATGGTTGCTTTCCCTAGCATATCACCACTGTTGGTAATTCGCTGAATCGATTTTCTTTATATTAACTCACGTGACACCCAAGCATTAATCTTCTTTTAATGATTCTAAATTATATGGTGTTCGAATAAGTTTGTTTATAAATTTTACCAAAAACGAAACAACTTTTTCTTATATTTGAAATGAGCTTTAATTAATCAAATACCTATATACCGTTTTGATCTATAACATTTTCCTATTTTTGTGTAACGCCGTTATTTCATCAGTGTTGTCCAAGCTTGTTTTCTCAGCAAAAAATTGATCCAATTGCACTATGCAGGTCTCTACGGAATTTAAATATACCCCATTAAGAGAGAGAAATAAATGATAATCTGAAGATGCAAGGTCCGTGTTATATGTTGGATGCGTCAAAACTGCCCAGCCAAGATCTCACAGTTTCTGCCGTGTTATCAAAAATGTGTGTGGTCTGGCGTTGTCATGATGCAAAACAACACCTTTTCTGTTTAATTGAATTTAATTCGTTTTAATTGAATTGCTCGCTTTAATCTCGTTAATTGTTGACGGCAAAGATCAGAAGACTCAATCGTTTGACCGGGTTGTAGAAGCTCATAATGAACAATCTGCCAGTCCTGGCTTTGCTAACATCTGCGAGGTTGGCTTCACCATATTTCGTCCACTTTTATGTCGTACGTGATCCACTTTTCATCGCCCATAATCATTCGCTTCAGAAACACATCGGGCTTCTTTGTGCATAATGCGATTTTAATAATGTCTTCTGACAAAGTTAAGGTTAAAATATCACATTTTAAATAAGCTATAATGTTGCTTAATGCAATTAATACAATATTACCAGATTTACACTGGTATTGTATCACTTCCCAGGTATTTCTACTGCATTTGTTTATGACGCATAGTTTATTCATTGTACACCTTTTTGACTCGTCAAAATTATAGAACCTTTTGTTTTGTTGTATAACTGAAGTTAGTTGTTGTACAAATGTTGTTGTTTTTTTGCGAATTTTTAAAAGCATTAAGTACAGTTTCAAAAGAAACATGTAATGTTTAAATTCATCGCATTTTGAAAGGCTAAAATAAGAACTAAATTCTATAGAATAAGTGTGTACATTTTTTTGAAGCTGACAGTACATATCACATTTCAACCATCTACCAACAATCTGTAATAGTTTTTTCGTATGCCCAATATTTTCAGTTGATGTTAAGCTCCACTGATATCTTTTGACAGCTTGTGTGTCAATCTAAATATATTAGTTCTAAAATTACATTACATTATGATGCATTAACATTTTCAGAACGGAATTAAGTAAACATCTCAAGGATCCGGCAAACATTCACAGCATTCTCGCAATATACTTAACACAATTTTTGGCATATTTTTGCATAGTTTTTTAAAATAAAAAAGAATCGCAAAGCTTATTGCTTTAGATATTTTACTATTTTTTAAACCAATATATACATGAAACAGCTTTTAAATACATGTTCGTCTCACGCAATCGAATTAGTGTTAATCCAATATACAGTCACGGTCAAAAAAAATTGTACGCACTTATTCTCTAGAATCAAATATTTATTTCAGTCGTTAAAAAAACGATGAACTTAAACATTTTATATTTTTTTAAAACTATATTAAATGCTCTACAAAATTCTTCAAAAAAAAAAAACAACAAAATTAATACAACAACTTAAGTTATACAACAAAAACAAAAGGTACTGTATTATTAACGCGCAAAAAAAATGTACAAGACAAAAAACTATGCCAAAACAAGAATGAAGTAAAAATACTTGAGAAGTGATGCAAATTTTTTTAAAGATGCTTACGATTGCAACAAGAATCTGCTTTCAAAGTTTCTAAAATACCTCCAAAGCCCCGAGTTACAGTTAAAAATCCGGTTCCTCATGCATTCATGCACTTATAAACTAATAACTTAGCTAAATGTTAACCGATTTTAAGATTTTTGGCAGATATGGAAATAAGAACAACAGGCCTTCAACTCAGTCAACGTAAACGTATTTCAAAAAAACAAAGTATCATTTTATTCTTAACTATTCTTCTTCTATTAAATTATTAAATATTGTAGTTTTAAAAAACACAAATGGCCATATGCAAAAAAATTTAACATGGCTTGTTAAACCTTTGTTAAGCAAAATTCCTTAATGTTGTATGCAAAAACATTTATTAGCTTAAAATTCCTTAGTTTAACCTACGTTAACTTTAATAAATTTAAAGTAGCAAACTAACTACTTTAAGAGTACTTTAAAGTGACACTTATGTTATAAATATTCAATATAAAAATAATAAAAGCATGTTTTGACGTCAAAAAAAAATTTTTTTTTTAGGCATAAACCCTTACCCAAAAGAAAAGTCATCTTTTTCAAAGAATGGCTGTTGCAACAGAATTTTTGGGTAAATTCGTTATCACCTTAAAGCCCTTATTCCAATCCAATGGAAAATTTTTGGACACTAGTTAAAAAACGCCTGGAAATATATACTACCTTGATCAAAAAGTTATAGGAATAAACCTCCTGTGGTGGTCCCATCGTTCCGATTTGAGATTATTATTTTTTTTTTTTTTGTTAATTTGGCACATCTGTTGTTGATATTTCCGCTAAATCTTAGCATCATAGCTTGATATTTGCAAAAGCTACGTAGCCAAGAGTACGTCTATATCTATGTGTGTTGGCGATTTTTTACAATTTTAGAAGCGGCTGGTATAACGCATCTCCGTAATGGTTTGTCAACTCAATTGAACAGAAAGAAGTCAAAATCAGGTGAATTCGGTGGCTATTGGATGGTATTTGTAGCATATTTCGTCAAAAAATTTCGAATAATGATGGCACTGTGCGACAGTGCGTTTTCATGGTGTAAAATCTACGAATTTTTGCACACAATTCTGGTCTCTTTCGGCGAATTGCTTCACGGAAACGTCTCATAATGCCCAAATAATACTCTTTGTTTACTGTTTGGCCTTCTGAAAAAAATTCATGATGCGCTACACCGTTGTAATCCATGAAAACCGTGAGACTTGCCTTCTTCTTTGACTGAAAACGACGTGGTTTTTTTGGTCTTGGCTCATTTGGTGAACGCCATTCACTTGCCTGATGTCTGGATTGTGCGTTGTACTCATATACTCACGTCTCGTCTCCAGTAATGATCCTTTTGATGAATGTGGGATCGGATTCAGCCTTGCAAATCATGTCTTTTGCGATCTCAACACGGTCAAAATTGAAAAAATCGCCAACACACATAGAGATAGATGTACTCTTGGCTACGTAGCTTTTGCAAATGTCAATCAATGACGATAACATTTAGCGGGAATATCAACACTAGATGTACCAACTTAACAAAAAAACTCAAATCGGTTCGATGAAACCGCCACACGGGGGTTATTCCGAAAACTTTTGATTGAACTTAGTAGAACATGTTTAAGCTATGGCAACGAATATAATATGAATGGGACCAGATGTCTTTAACTTTTTTGGTTAATATAGAGAATACGTCTAAATTTTTAATAACGCCACAAAAAAGGTGTTCTAAGAAAAGTGTTACAAATATAAGTTCCTCTTTATTTAAGCGAAAAGTGCAAAACTAGATTCTTTTATATCATTACCTTTCTCCCATTCCAGTGTTTGAATATCACACCTTTTGTTATTTGTTTTAAGGACTTTACAATGAACAAATGTGTTTAGTTTTGTTTTATTTGGTTGAGTATTTAAGTTTTTATAGGAACTTTTCTGTTTAACTTCAAAACACGAACCTGGTTTTGCACCCCACTGTTTGTATGTTTATAAATTTGTACACCCACTTTATCATATTAGGCATTATTTTCGAACCTTTTCTTTTAAACTAATTTTTGTAATGAATTTTCTTCATTTAAGCACAATAAAAACATTTTTCCTTCAGTGTTGTACATAAAATCAAAACAAACGCACAAAGCTCGTTATTCGTTTATTTATTTCACTAATAAAATTAATTGTCTGAATTTTTTAGGATTTGAAGAATTTTTGCAATAAATATTTAGACCATTAAATAAAACATAAAAAGATAATGAAAACTGGAAGGGATTTAGTAAAACATATTATTTTATATTAAATTAATAAAAATACATCTTTTTTGGTTCGATAGTCGTATGTGTGACATTCGTCTTTTTTTTTGTATCGCTGACACAAAAAAAATCATGGATTTGCCGGCACGAAAACTTAAAATTTAGCAATCATTAGCTAATGTAGGGTTTTTGCATACGTTTTTTAACAAATGTTTGTTAAGTTAAGTTTGTTGTGTGGTAACTAACGTGCACTACAAGTATACTTTAGACTATTTTTTTTTGCATATGGCCGAAAATGCTTAAGTTTATCGTGTTTTTAAAGACTGAAAAACTTAATTCTAAAGAATAAGTGTGTACTTTTTTTTGTCGCTGACCGTATTTAATGATATAACCTAATCTAGAGGTGAAATGTATTCAGTTTCTCTGATCGTCCTCCGAACGCATTTCTGTTTATACAAGTTCTGTTCAGATGAAAAATATTGAGCAAAAATATATACATATGTATGTACATATTGTGTGTATTGTATATGAGAAAATCTTTTCAATTCAAAAATCCTTTGCATTATCATCCTATAGAAACTTTTTTAAAATATGTAATTTTACATTTCACTTAAATGAACCACAGTGGTGGAAGAAATAATAAATTAAATTATTTTTTTTTTCAATAACTAGAACAACGTGAAATGGTCGGAAGAAACAAAGATTAATTTAATTGGATCAGATGGAAAATCATATATTCGAACTTCTTTCAATTACAATGCATTCTTTATTTGATTTTTGTAATGATAAATAAAAATTTAAGAAAATTTTGATATGTCCCTATTATTTCTTCCACCACTGTATTTATTGAAAAAAAATTAGATTTCTTGTTCAAAAGTTTAGAAACCGCTTAATACGAGTATATACTATATACGAGTATATGTACATGGCGTACTCGCAATACAAGGAAGGAGCAAATAAAACAATTAATTTTGTTTTTGTATTCTCAACCCCATTAAAAAAATTTTATTTATAATTAAAATTTATGGGAGTGTTTGTGCGTATTATACAAGTACCGGTCCCTTGTAAGTTCACGAACCCATTCGGAAGGACGTGTGGTGACGCCAAGTAATAGTGATAATTGATTTCATGGGTTTGAGTCAGATCTTACTGTTGTTTCTTCTCTCCCTTATTAACAATGAATGTAAATAAAAATAATTTTAAAAAGGGGCATTAAATTTTAATGTCTATAATTGCTTGCAATGTTCTTGTGCGTACAGCAACTTTCTATATATTATTGAGCAGTATTGCCATTTAACGAATATTAAAATTTTTGCAAAAATTCGATATTTATATACCAAAACAATTTATTAGGTAATACAGATTTGTACTAATTTTTGGGTACAGTTTCTTTCATTTTGGTTAAGATCTACCCGCAAACATTTACAAATTCCATTCTCAGCCCATTCTGAAATGATTTTTATATGTGAATTGCAAATGTATTAAAATTTATTTATTGAATTAATTAATTAATTAATTATTGAATTAATTATGAAGAAGAATGATGTTTTAAGGTAAGTGAATCTTATTTAAAAACTTCGTAAAACCTTTTGTTGTATTGTATTAAAAAATTAAAATTGACATTATGCTTAGCATAGACAAAGGCTTGCGTTTTATGTTTAATATTAAATCAGGGATTCATATTTGCTTAACAGTAATATTTTCTTAAACCAATTGAAGAAAATCGTATTTTAGTCGTAATTAAGAATTAAGGGAATCAACAAAACTTATTTACACCTAAATATTCTTGCAATTTAAAACTCACTAGTCGAACTGGCCAGCCGTGTACCCTATCTGTTAATGCTTCCTAAGAAAGCTACTATATTTTAACCGCTTTCGTAATATATGTCCTGTAGTGGTAAAAACTCTTCTAAGAACGATCTAGTATATGCCAATAAACACAATATAATGTATGATGTGAATTTCACACCACCGATGCCCAGAGGTTATTAATTCGTCACTAGTTTCCTTTGGTATGTTCTGTAATTAATTTATAATCGCATTGTATAAACCTTTCTAATATATTTTAGAGTTCTAATTTTTCGATCTACAAGTTCCCATAGATTTTCTATTATATTGTGTTGACCATTTCAAAACATGTGCCTTATTGGATTGTATTCACTCAGCTACAACTCTAGCGGTATGTTTAAAGTCGTTGTCGTACTGAAATCTTCATATTAGCGGAATATACTTAGAGTCCAATTTTTTCATTTTGGCCACCTAACAAATTCTCTTCCATCTGTATTCCATTGCTTATACGCTCTTTGAAAAAGTTTCCATTGTATTGTCAATCTTAGCGGGCTGTCTTCTTTTGTGCATGTGTCTGCTTGGTTCGTTTTGGGCCTGTACACGGATATACACATAAACCTTTTTCTGGAAAGTGGGATGAGAACATGGACCCAAGCACGTGTCTGACTACCCGTTTGAAATAACTAACTAACTAACTATAAGTTAGGAGTATTTCCTTAAAGTTATACACCATTTGTTAGAAAAAAAATTAACGAAATTGCAGGAAATTTTTAAAGATTTTGCCTGATGAATATACATCATCAAAAAACAAACACTCAAATTACGACTTAGCCACCATATTCACCATAGAACATGTTGACAAAAAAAAAAAATAAAAAAATCACCCTATACCATATTGCGTACCACTATTAGTCTATAGTTTTCAGAACGTATAATAAAATATAGTGCTCTGAGGGTGGGATCTCTACAGGTTAACTAATATCCTACATTCATATAGTGGGTGGGGACGTTTCGGATATCGTACGAGTGATGAATTAGTAAAAGAAATGGCAACACCATTTCCCGCCTTTGTAATTGAACAGACCATTGAACGTTTTGCAGTTTAAAATAAACCGGCAGAAAATAGAAACAAAAACAAAATGTGAGAAAAGAAAAACAAGTAGAAACTTGTATATGAAATAAAAAAAAAAAACAAAAATAATCAAAATAAAAACACAAAAATAAAACAAAACCAGCTAAGTAAATACAAAGAAACTTCTACTACTACTATAACGATTTTGATATCTCGCAAAATTTTTAAGCGTAGCGATAATAAACAAAAACAAACACACACACCATTTCGTATTTTTTTCCGTTTTGTTTTTAATCAACAATAAAAACATGATGTTAAAAAAGCGTGCCATTATTTTCTAGGCACCCTCCTAACGTTGCTACTAAGTATTCAAAATTCATACATACATATGCATGTATGTACTTTTGATTCGATTTAACCATACCTCCACAAATGTTTGCTTATATGAGGGGAGTGTTTTTTGTTCCAATAATATTTATGTCCAGAAACGCGTCTTGAATTGCTCAGTATTCACAGAACATTGAAAGTGGTAACACATCAGAAAACAAGTGAAAAAAATAGGAAATTCAGAAAAAGAAAGGAAATAACAAGTGAAGAATCGTATAAAGAAAAATTGTTATTAAATAAAGTCTTACGGCAAAGAAAACAAAAAAATTACATATCAAACATCATGCCTTTCCCTCTACATATACCAAAACAAATGCCTTGTGAGCACTGGAATCGTTTTCCAACCAACACACCTATTAACCAACTGGGTACCGTAACAGGATCACCGCCACCCACACCCGAACAACTACCCTTTTGTAAAATTTGTCGGGCTCAAGAAAAACAAAAATCCAGTAGATGAACTACAATTATGTTCTGGGAAGAAAAATTATCGCCATCAATTGAATGGAAATTTATTGCAGAACTATGGTGAATACCACCATTACACTATCCAGTGACAAACGAGGATTTTAATTGTAATATTTACAGTACAATTCATTACATAAGTATATACATTTGAAAGTGTTTTAAAAAACTATTGTACAGTCAAGCCAAGTTATTTACAATATTTTTGGAAATTAATATTTGTTACTTAAGAAAATGTAAATTTAAGAATGAAAAATGTACTAGAAAAGTGGATCTGACTTAGTCTCTAAGATTCTTAATTTTTAGGAAATATTATAATGCAACCATAATGAAAAATGTAATATTAAATACAAGTTTCTACCATAATATTATTTTTTATATTTTTATATCTTAATATAGTGTTTGTATTAAGCATTCAAATTGATTTTTAAAAATTCATTTTATATTAAAAAACAAAATAAATTTTAAACATTTATTTAAAAAAAAAAATTTATTTGTGCCTTAAATTATTACTTTTTTTTTATTTTATCAGTTGCTGTCAAAATACCAATCTTGTTTTGCGAGTATATAGTATTTAAAACTGAAGGTCAGTTGATATTTTATTTCAGAATAAAAAAAACTCGATAAGAACATCATAAACTTATTAAATCGAGTATTTGTTTATATTTAGAATTGACAAAGAATTGTCAAAAAAAATTATTTACAGAATAATGATAAGAACACTTGAGAAGTTTTTAACAAAAAATAAACGATCGTTTTGGTTTTTAAAAATTAATTTTTTTATGTGATAGCTTTTTAAACCGATAAGAGAATTTATTTCTGTTTTGCATAATTTTGTCCACAATTGTGTAAAATGTAATTATAATAATCGATTCAGAATTACTTTTTGTGCCAAATGGAGCATATCCTTATGTGTAATACAAAAGATTGCCACGCAGTATATCAAATATAACAGGATATTCAAAAGCGGCGATAAAGTTTTTCGAGTGTGGTACTGATTGTCTCCGGAAGAGATAGCGAGACATTCGATAGTGAAGCTTAAATTGGCTTCTGAACATGGAGACATAGAAGGATCATTATGGATTAATGAAATGTATTGAATTTACCCAAAAATAAAAATATATCAATGATACCGCATGTTCTGTACCTCGAGGTGAACCAGCAATGGCTAAAAGAACTCATCTGTTATAAACTGAACATAAAACTCTTGGTAAACATAACCAAATACTGTGAATTTCACTTTTTAATTTAAGCAGAAGCTGCAGTAATAAGGAGATAGATTAAAGGTCAAGTAAACATTTTTTTGTCATAGACTAGCGTTTGAGAATTTAGTGTTGACTTTATTTGATATGCGAAGATTCTTCAACGTAAACATGTAATGGACGATACAAATACGACGATAAGTAGAACTTTGCGGGTGTGCTACTTAAAAGTTTAAATTTAAAAATGCAATTAAACAAAAATGATTTGAAATTTAGCCAGATTTATTTTGTTGTTGTGAAGTACAATTGCTCTGGTTAGAAATGAAATATTATTTCATTCATATGGCTGTTGCGGCTGACCTCACAGTACCCCATTCGATCAGACCAATTTTCGAGAAATTTTTCGAGTGTATGGGGTCGTACCTCGGCAATGGCAACACGAATGTTGGTCTTCAAATGCTCAATTGTCTCTGGTTTGTCGGCATAATATTTGTCTTAAAGGCGCCACACACAAAAATAGTCCAACGGTGACAAATAGCAGCTTCTTGGTGGCCAACTAGCATCACCATTTTGGCTAATTAAACGGCCATAAAACGACTGACGCAATAAATCGTTTGTGACATGAGATGTGTGGCAAGTTGCACCATCCTGTTGAATCCAAACATCGTTCACGTCAATACCATGAACAGCGGGCACAAAAAAATCGGTAATCATGCTGCGATAGGTATCTTGATTGACCGTAATGGTTGCACCGTCCTCATTTTCAAAGAAATATAGGCCGCACCAAACAGTCACTCGTAATGGATGCATTAGCTTCTGTGAGACCACGTTTGGGTTTTCTGAGCTCCAAATACGGTTATTTTGCTTATTAACGTACCCACCAATATGAAAAAAGCTTCATAGGAAAGGTGATTTTTTGGCAAAATCGACATCATCGTGCAATTTCTTATTGGCCCATCTAGCGAAAACGAAGCAGATGTTCAACGAGCACGCTTACGTCTTGGCGCATTAACAATAAAACTAGTTTCACGAACTTCAGCAATGAACTTACGTATATCGGGTACGGTTGGTCCTTCTCTGCGACCAAATTTTGTGCGACATTTTCGTGCCATTTCCGACCAATTGTCTTTCTTTTGGAAATAAATTTCCAATAAAACTCAACGTTGCTCAAGCTTAAATCGATTCATCTCGTTGAGTGGAGATAATATACTGAATTTTGGAACAGAATAGAATGACGTAAGTATTGCCAGATTCGAAATAACCGCTGGTTCAAATATAAACCGATAGATGGCCTGCCCGATATAATAGACATATGGTAACACAACACGACCTAGTCATTTAACCCAATTTAGCTATGCTGCATACCATAACTCAGCCATAGCTATTTCTTAAAATTTTAACACTTTAATACATACTGATGGCCAGTTATTTAGGGACAACAAATGTTTGTATACTGACATAAATCCAAGTTAATTTTTTTTGTTTGGATGATAAAAATTATATCAGACGTCCAATAAACCAAGAACTTTACCCTCGCTATACTTTCAAACAATTTTGCCTTGGGTTTCTTAAATAGTCATGTTCAGTATGCAAACACTTGTTATCCGCAAATAGCTGGCCACCAGTGTACATTAGGGTGCTCCTTATCTTTAAGAATGCGAAATTGCACCATACAGCACTTTACAAAAAAAAAAAACAAACAAACAAAAAATTGGCTCATACATATAAGGAACAACCTAGTGTACATGAATACATTCTTCCAGTAATACAGCCGTTATTCTTTAAATCATTAAAAATTTTCTCTTCAGTTTTGAAAACTTATCTTCCTTCTTTCTTTTCTCTCTGTTTAGCTTCTACGACTCTTGTTTTATTTCCCTTGGTGTCTATCCTTTTCACTTATATTCTACTTTTTTCTCCCTTGTTTGGAAGGCTTCCACGAGGGATCTTTTTTGGTCTCTGGGTGGAAAGCGCGAGCCACGCCTTCTACCTAAAGACCTAAACCGATGAACATAGCAGATGAAACATGGCTGTGGAGTTGGTTTCCGTTGAATAAATTATAATAAAGAAGCAACCATAAATGAATATCTGCATTTTCATTGTGTCGAAATGTCGAAAGATTATTTTTTCACGATTACAGATGTTTTTTCCTGGTGCTTTTCGCCAAAGTTATTGAAAAAGACGATAATCTAAATTGGTGTTTTTTTCATTCTTGATAATTCTGGGCTTATTAGCAATGATTTACATCTTATGCTAGAAAAATGTATGACTCTAATCAACCGAGATGCCAAATCACGAAAGAATTGAAACGTTTTCCTTAGTAGTGTAAACAGTTTTCGGATATGTTATATAAACCGACTTGTTAAAATGGAATTGAAATCGAGTAAATTTTCAAAGACAAATAAAACTTAATTACTTGCACCAAATTTTTTAAAGTTATGATAATCAAAGAAATAATTAAGCGTTTTAATAGAAATAAATATCAGAATCTGGTAGTTTCGTTCTATTTCAATTTCACTCGATTTCGGTTAACGAAACATACACATTTGTGAACTTTGGCTTATAATACCGGAACTAAAAGGGTCAATGTCATTATTTTGCTGTTTTGAGTTAATCAGAGCATTAGGTTTCTTTTCTCTAACTTAACCTAGAACAGCTTCAATGTCACTATGGTATATCTATAGAAGAAAACTTCTATAAAAGTAAACTTCACTTGCAATTTTCCCAATTTAGTTCCGAGCCACACAATTTACCTTAGCTGCCATTCACATTTTGACTTAGAAATCGAAAAAGTTTTTGTTTTCCTGGATTTTGTAACCTCCTATAACAAACCAAATTTTATAACTCTTTAGGCGTTAAGTCTTTAAAAAAAACATTTATTGAAAGTTCGCTTATCCGAATATTTCGAAATAATAAACTAATTCTTAACAAACAAAAAATAGTTTTCGCATATGGGTCAGCCAGCGCTTTGATTACAAGGTAATTATGTATATGGTTTAATTAAAGGACTTTAACTACCGCTAAAAGTGTAGGACTTAGAAAAGTATTTTTAAAATAAAAAAAATAATGTAAAGTTTTGCATTTCAACATAAGATAGATAACATTCTACATTCAGGTATGTGATGGAAAACGATTTTGATCGAAATTGGAATCGACAATATTTTTAGTCTTATAAATCTTGCAACTCCTTTTTTACAGTTTTGTTAATCAAGGCAGTTATGTTAATGGTAATTAACACAATAAATTAAAAAAAATAAAAATTTTGTCGTTTGAAATTTCAGACGATTTCGATTTCGACCAAAATCGTTTTCCATCACATACCAGATTATTTTGATGTATACTCGTATATGCATGTAAAGGGTGTTTTTTATAGAGGTATAGAACTTTAAGTTGCAATAAAACAACGATGGATTATTCGATTGACATGAATTTTATTTATCCGAAAGATAATCTTGTGGCATTACATTTTAAATATGATTTCTGGCATATGACTGCCACGGCTGGCGCGGATGTAGTCCAATCTAGACGTCCAATTTTCGATGACTTTTTCCAAAATTTCTGGCCGTATATCGGCAATAAGACGGCGAATGTTGTCTTCCAAATGGCCAAGCGTTTGTGGCTTTACCGCATAGACGAATGACTTTACATAGCCCCACAGAAAGTAGTCTAGCGGCGTTATCTCACAAGATCTTGGAAGCCAATCACAGGTCCAAAACGTGAAATTAGGCGGTCACCAAACGTGTCTTTCAATAAATCTATTGTGGCACGAGCTGTGTGACATGTTGCGCCGTCTTCTTGAAACCACATCTCCTGGACATTATGGTTATTCAATTCAGGAATGAAAAAGTTAGTAATCATGGTGATCTATACCGATCACCATTGACTGTAAAGTTCTGGCCACCATCGTTTTTGAAAAAGTACGGACCAATGATTCCATTAGCCCATAAAGCGCACCAAACAGTCAGTTTTTCTGGATGTAAAGGTGTTTCCACATACACTTGAGGATTACCTTCACTCCAAACGCGGCAGTTTTGTTTGTTGACGTAGCTATTCAACCAGAAGTGCGCTTCATCGCTAAACAAAATTCGCTTATGAAAATTGAAGATTGAAAAAAAAATTCACTTATGAAGAATGAAAATCGCAGTATTTACAAGCGTTGTTCAGGCATGAGTCTATTCATGATGAATTGCCAAACCAAACTGAGAATAAATCACTTGACAGCTGTTAAATCGGTCGCCATCTTGAAAAGTAATGTCAACTTAAAGTTCTATACCTCTATAAAAAATACGCTTTATGTGTGTATTACAAGAAATTTAAACAATTTCTTCTTTTACTAAAAAATGTAGAGAACAGTAATATTGGTACCAATTTCTTAATCCCTACTTTTTTAGGAAAGTTAGCTTTAAAATTTAGACCAAATAATTTTAAACCAGTTTTTTGTTTATGGCATAGCTAAGCAAAATAAATGTATTTTCTTTATACTGAACCGATCTAAATAAAATTGATGTTGTACACATTTTCTGAGAAGAAGCTTTACACAAATATATATATATTCCCAAAATCGGTGCAGTAGAGCGGGCGTAAATTGGATACAAAGAAACGCGTTAGCCTATTAATCATATAGATACTACTTTTTTCAACTCTATTAACTATTATGTATGTATTAAATGTTTTCTAAACCTTAACCTGAAATAATATTTGTTTCGAAGCTTTTAAAAATTATTATTATTTTTAATTGCATCATATGTGTCTTATTTTACAAAAAAAAAGCAATATAAACAATTCTAACAATAGATTAAACAATTTAGTGATAAACATATGTTAGAAATTTAAGCAGTTGTTTATTATTATTAGTATCTATGTATGTTTTTTTACATAAACGAAAAAGAAATTGATTTGAAAATTTTCCAAATATACGTGCCAACAGAAACGTGCCCCTTTTTTTTTTTTGAAGACCCCTATACAAAATAGGGCAAATAGTTTTGTTATCAAAATGTTAGTAACGTTGGTCGCCTTATAATTCTGTAGGAATACGAACATTTTATTTTTTTTAAGTAGGTATACGAAAAAAAGTCTTAAAATATTACATATTTGAAAAAAATGGTTCACGGTCAGTCATATTATCTTTGAACACAGATAAATATTTTTTTTTTTTAAATAATTTATTTTGTTTATTTGCACATAATAAATAATGTTAAACACGCGTGGATGATGATGAACAATACATGACTGAAGAGTATTCCTAATGCCTCTATGATCAATAAAAATATTTTTTTAAATTAATATTTAACAATAACAAGAAAATTGCGTATTTTTTAGCAATACAAAAACAGAAAAAAAGAACAAAATTAAAAATATGTTTTCCGTTTTGGAAAAACATCAGATGTTTTTCATTCTTTAACAAAACATATTTGTTAGCCATTTTTATCCCGACCCTACCCCTACCAATCTTTTTAGCATGGCTTTAGCCATTAGTTTAATTAATGAAAAACAATTAAAAATCATAAATAGAGGTGGGGTGTTATCACGAGTATAAGTGGTTGTGACCAAAATGTTTGAACAAAAATAAAAAGTCTATAAATAAAAACCCATCAGTCTATTTTTTAATTTGGGATCATTTCTATATATTAAAACTTTTATTATATTTTATGTATTTAAATTTATGAATCCATTAAAAAGGGCTTTAAAAACACTGGTCTACAGCAGAAAAAAGCCTTTAAATAAAACTATGTATATCAGTCAAGTCGTTTTCAAGTTGTGATGAAATATATTGACATATCTCCCATATTTTGAGCAAAAAATTTGCCACACCCATTAAAAAAAATTTGAGCCCGATGGAAAAAAACTTAAAACGGATTTGAATACAGCGCACTGAAATCATTATATTCTATATAATTTTATTTAAAGGCCAGAAAATTTTTTGTTGTTTTGAGCTAATTGGCGCACTCTCTCTAGATGTTTCTTTTTTTTTTTGTAGACATTAATAAATTTAAATATTTTTTTTATTATTCAGTAATTATTATAATTATTTTTAAAGATTTTTGTTTTTGGTTTAACATACTATATTTAATAAAATTTTTATTTTATTGCACAAATCGTTAGCTTTTCAAGCAATTATTATATTCAAGAGTGAATATGTAACTACTTTTCTTGTTATCATTATTAGACCTGACCTGGCACTTTTGCGGACACTGCGACCCATCGGATCTATTGTGCCCCTTCCGGTCAATAGTTTGTTCAGCAGATCTGATACCTTCCTAATGAACGTTAGCGGGTGCGAAACCTTAAGAGTAGATATGTCACCCAGTGCGACACTATGTCTACCTAAACCTATCAAGAATCCCACATTCACACAATGTGTTTCTCTGTCTCTGATGACTGTGCCACAGTCTACAAACATCCACATCTATGACCACCACTCTCCTCAGATGCGCCCTTAGCCTATAGTGAGCCTTAAGAAACGCCATTTGGAGTTTCAAGTCAAGCCTGCCATACTAATCGCCGTCTTAGAGTAACGAAGTCCCCTTTTAGCATTCCAGTGTTCCAAGTATCTGGCACAATCCATGACTAGATTGAGAATGGTAGTAAGCGATGCTACACAGCGAGGCCCGATATAGAGTGTCATGGAACCTTTTCTGGCCCACAGTGTCCAGGTACCAAAAACAACTTGACCTTATTTCCAAGCGAAAGCTTTTGCAATGTATCGTAGTAATATTTGACCAGTTAAGATGTCATTCGATTCGGGCCAAGTACCTTTAAGGCAGCTTAGCTGTCAAAGAATATATTAAGGATCTTACCCTTGATCCTACTGTCCAGGTTGATGTCCGCACATAGAGCAACTACCACGATTTCAGCCTGGAAGACACTTAATTATCTTCCCATTGGGATCAACAAGTCTCGGTTGGGTCCATGGACACCAGCACCAACACAGTCATCCATTTTGGAGCCATCGGTATATCAGTTTAGATGATACTCGCTGTAAACTAATGTCGCATTAGACCAACAATCTCGGTCCGGGAGTTCAACTCTAATATCCTGCCAAAGCACAGATCCAAAGGCATAACATCCAACACCGAAATTCGTTCCCCGACCACCCTGCTTAGAATGGGTAGATTTCTTGATGTATTTCAGGACCCTTTGACGAAAAATTTTGTAGCCAAATATGCCGCCACTATCATCACATTAATGTGAAACGGTGTTAAACCAATCAAGGCCTCTATGGCCGCTGTAGAACATGTTCTCATTGCCACAGTTATACTGAGGCAGATCCTGCTTAATTTATTCATAGTTTCCTCAGCTATTCTCTCCGAATTTATCGCTGCATAAGTGATAATGGGCCGAATAATAGCGGTATATATCCATAGTGTTATTCTCGGTGAAAGATCCCATGTCTTACCGTAGGAGGAGCGACTTGCTTAAAAGGCTCTTATCGATTTTGTCTGGACATTATCAATGTGCGAGTTCCAACTAAGCCTTCTATCCAGAATGACAACTAGATAATTCACTGCCCTGAAAAAGTTGATGGTAGTAACCATAAAGACCAGTCATATGATAACTTGTATCCCTTTGTAAAAGGTACGACAACCATTTTTGAGGGATTCACAGAGAGCCATTCCTGAGTTCACTAATTTGATACATCGCCCAGCGTGTCCTCATGAGATCACATAATGTACTCTCATAGTTCCCACGGACCGTTATAACGTGGTCATCAACGTAACCAATTACACTGACAGCCCATAACAGTAGAGGAAGTCCTCCACCCTAAGAGGGACGAAGCTAATCCTGCTACTAAGCATGAAACTGATCCAAGCTGTAACTGACTTTTCCAGCCTCTTTCGTTCCAATGACCTAGAAATAAAGTCAAAACCTATATTGTCGAGGGCGACCTGAAAGCCTAAGAATGAACAAAAAGCAACTTCCCTACCGGAAAATACGTTTTCAATACTGCCCAGAAGAGACAAAGTGGCACCCTCGTGAGCCTACCTTCACGTACGCGTACTGACTCAGGTGAAGAGGGGATTTCACAAGGTACTTTTCCCTTATATATATAAATATCAATCAGTCTTTCCATCGTCTTCAAATGAAAGGATGAGAGACTGATAGGTCTATACGATTTGGCAAGATCACTAGGCGTACCTGCTTTGGGTATAAAAAAAAAACGGTGACCACCCTCCACGCTTGTGAGACATAACCCAAATCAAAGCTAGCCTTAAAAACACTTTTGATAGGATTATGTCAGAGCTTTTAGCAAAAAAGCCGAAAATATCCCATCCCTACCTGGAGCTTTATAAGGTTTTAAGGATCCAATCGCTAACAATACCCTGTTCGGGAAGAATATTATACCCGCAAGACTCTTGACCCTTCTGGTGACACTGGGAATACCCAGATACTCGTGTACAGTTCAGTACACGAGCGCAACCGTTCGAGAGTCAAAAAAAATGTGTCCTCAACAAGAGTTCCAAACTCTTCCTTCCAGATTTAGTGAGATTTTTATTAGTATTATATAAATTGTTACTGATGACAAAAATAAAGTAACGAACAATTTGTTAAGTACAATTAAATTAATAATGCACTTACAGAAATTGCAGAGAAGATGATCACAGAGGGACGTGGTGCGGCTTCATTCATATGTTGAGATAGCCTATCCATGCGACGATATAAGACATCTTTTTGAATTACGATGACAACTAAGTCGATACCAAGATAGTGCTCTAGATCGCTATTTTGTGCTGACAATGATGCGTTGACTACACATCTGAGAACTTTCTTTTGAAATCTTTGAATTTTTAAAATATTGTTGGAGCTTAAGAAGCCCTATAGCTGGATTCTATAAGTCCATATTGATTTAAACATCTGCTTGTATAGGAGTATTTTGTTATTGTATATGAATCAAGCAGATCGATTGCCCATTAGTAAATATATGCTTTTTAATGTCACTTTCGGCTCTTCTATTTTCTCTTTATGAGCATTCCATCAAAGTTTGACATTATCCAGTATTTCGTGGTATTATGGCAGGGGTTTTGCACTCCATTTACATATAGTATAAGTCATCTAACTTTATTGTAATTAAAGTCAATGTTGACAGATTCGCATTCATTTAGTTTTATACTCCATGTAGTTATCCAATTAACGATTTTGTTAAGATGTTGGAATTTTTAAATTAAATCGATATTCGCTGCTTCAACCGACAAAATATCGTCATATGTAAACTTTGCTAATAGATTGAGTGACGTACCGGACTATGGTCTGAGCAACATGATTGGGTTTATCATGAGGACTCAATGGTTAAGGGACGGACGATAGCCAAAGGGCGTAATCTTGTAATTATATTAGGACTAGTCTTTGTGGATAATGGAAGGGCTTCACAATAGACTGAATGCTATCTTCGACTAAAGATGTAATTTGTTATCAATATTTTTCATATGATTTTAGATTACATCTACCTTTCTGACCTAACATTACAATTTTTTAAAATATGGTTGGTTAGTTCGGTGGCACAATACAAACATCAGGTCAATTAGCACCATTGTGACGTTTTGATACCACAAACTTGCATCCACAAATAAAGAATACGAAGGCCAGTGTAGTATTTAGAGCCGATTTTGTGTCATAAAACGAAGAGGAAAAGAGGAATAGTGCTTTCTCAAAATACAATATAATAAAAATATAGTTTTAAATATGATAATATTGAGTTTTTCAAAAGTCCATTCAGTTTTTCTTTTGAAAAGCGATTTTTTTATTTTGCTTTATTACTTAGCACTTAAGTAATTAAAAAGACATAAAACCAAACAGATAGACCAACAGTTTGATTTATAATTAGTCACAACTAAGTTCATAAAAAAACTATTTAAAAAAGAAACACGTCGTTATCACGTATAGCGTAAGCACTATAAAATCTAATGTAATAAATTAATAACATTTAGAAAACAAAATATCCATTCAAGTAGTTTTTGTTATTATGGTTTGTAAAAATAAATAAAATCACGATGTAAATAAATGCTACAATTAGTTTTGTTTTGGAATTTTCGTTAATTTCTACAAATAAATTAAAAAAAATCTTAAAAAAAGTGAGTCAAAAGTAAACATTTTTTTATTTGCATTATTTTTCTTTTCTATCAAACAGCAAAAGAAAAAAATTAAATTTTGTTACAGACCCAAATATGTACAGAACATAAAAATAATATCGTTTGAGTTTTAATTTTTTTGTTGGGGTAATGGTGATGATGATGATGATTTATTAGCACAATATTTTTTTGATGCTGGACCGGCTTTATTATAGGATTGATCCAACATTTCAAGGAGCGTACGTTGTCTGGTTTTTGTAGATGCTACTACTGTTTTTGTCTTTTCATCGTTAATTTTTTTGGGAGTTGACTTCTTATCGAGTGTTTCTCCAGATACAGCTAATAGCAATTCATCTATTTCGCTGTCATCGTCAGATATGGAAAGATCTACAGTCGCAGTTATTTTAGAATTCTCATTACATTCTGAAGAAGTATTAGCAAATACATCCAGACTTTCCTCTAGGCTTCGTTTGGCTTTGTTTGAGGGGGGCGACAACGATCTATTTGATCGTGGGTTAATGGACATTATATTCAATTTTGTTGCTTTCAAGTCAACCTTTTCGACATCGACACTATTCGTTTGGCTCGTTTCGTTTCTGAAAGTTTGTTGCCGCTGGCTACGCTGAAAGAAAATTATAATATTTTATGTTTTTATTTTAGCAAATTTGGATGGTGAAGAGAGAAAAAAAGAGTGTGACATATGAAATCTTAATAAATAAAAAATAATTTTGTATGTAAGAGAAATAGTTTATTGTTGTTTGAGTTATACAAAATACTGCAAGGGAACATTACTTAAGGCATATTACAGAAAATCAAGTTTTTCGTGGTGTAACATGCATTTGTTTTAAATTTTACTTTAGATATCTTTGTTTTTACTTAAGCGGAAAAGAAAACTTTAAGCTTAATACAAAAACAGAAATAAAATCTACGCTTTTTTACCTTTTTTGACATTAATATTTACCACACATATACTCTACAATATTACAAAATACGTGTATAATATATTTTACCAAAATCTACTCAATTTATTCTACAAATAATATTTGAAAAATATTCTTTAAACATGCTTAATTTGTTTACCTTTAACTTTTCCAATTCGCTATATAGAAATGTGTACAATTCCTTGGCAGCCAATTTCCGAGCATGAAATTTTCGTAACACTGACCATAGGTCTTTGACCAGAATATTATTCTCTATGAAGAATGTGTGCATTTTATGCACTTGATCACGCAATTCCTCATTGCCAAAGGTGAAATAAACCAAAGGACGTGTAGTTACTGTACACGCCATTAGTTGCAATAAGGCCTTTAGAGTAGCTTCGCCACCAAAAGCACCACAACCCCAATTGCCAGAGGCAACGCCTGGTGCCAAAGTGGTGAGTGTTGTTGAAAAGCCCACATAAGCCTTGTTCAGCTCACGTAACATTAATTCTTCATGGTACTGATGTGTAGAATCCTGGAAATGCAGAGCATCAATGGCTACTATATGACACATACGCCTTCTTGATGAATCCATAGGTGTTTGATCTTCATGATTTCCAGCCCATTGAAAGGTGTTAGCATAACCTGTATAGTTACTAAAACGTTCACAGCCTACCATAAGTAAAGCTTCAGTAGGTCTAAGGCATTCCGTGAATAGTTTTGATACTATCAGTTCGGGACATATAACAAAACGTATTTCCTCTTGCACACAACCACCACCTAAAACACCACCGCCCAAGTATTTATTTGCAAAATCCACTTGTAGGAGACCTAAACCATCATCTTCTATAGTGCCTTCGGAGGTTATATGCAAAGGCGTTACACCCAAAGGTACTGATGATTCTGACCAATTTGGTATATCATTTTGATGCATATAACGTCTCTCAAATGTTACACAGCCAGTGGGTACATTACTGCGATCATCATCCACTGGACATACACGACGAAAGTAGTGGCAAATACATTTGATTTTTTCTAGCACCGCCGAACCAGACGATTGAAACAATCGATTGAAATTTATATCAGGAAATGTGCTATACTCTGACTTTTTCTTTAGAGTATTACGCCTTGGATACGTGCAGAGGAAAGCATTGGCGAGTAGACATGAAATTTGTTCCTGCGTTAGGCTAATGGCATGATTTTTACCTTGTTTTAGCAAAGGAATTGGTGCCTGCACCAACTCTGGCAGTCTCAATGCCAAACTTATAATGCGTGGCAGTAAACTTTCAAAAAATATCTTCGATTCATCCTCATCATATTCCACCTCGAAAAGTTTATGCAGAGCCCGAAAGTTCCATTGGCTCTCATATTTGGTGTTGTACGACAAAATGGCTGCCTGTAAGTCGTGAGAATTTTGTATAGGCCTTAGTAAGGCCTTTTCAATCATTTCCCAACGATTCTCTATGGCAGAGGTGCCATCCTCTTGTACTACCGGATATTGAGACTTTGTTGAACAAGGCAGCCTTACATGTAAAGCATCCCATTTCGGATGACATTTTAATGGTTTTGGTGGTTCAGTATCATCGTTACGTATAGGAAAATGATATAAAACTGTATGTGACTCAGACGGCTTGACAGCGGCTAAATGATCCAATTCGAATGGATTTAAATTCCTATAAATCTCTGCCATAGAACAGCCGCGCCAACTAACTTCCGATGCTATTTCTAAAAGTATTTTCAATAAAATTAATTTTATTTTCAATTGTTTATTTGGAACATTTTCTTGCCTTCTGACATTTCACCGTTTCGCACAACATCCTCTTCACCATCGCCCGACATTCTTCCACACTTGACGGTGGCCACTGTAATACGCCTGCAACTTAATGCAGATGCTAAAAGTGTTTGATGAAATCTAAGCAGTATGTTGCTATTTTCTAAACTTATAATAAAATATAAATAAATGTTTAATTAGTAAAACTTCTATAAATATTTTACTGATTGATGTGTGTTTCACTGATTTCTATAAAAGACATTTTTACCGGCTGTTCAACCTAGTGTTGTTTATTTATCAATGTAATAGGGTACCCGCTACTTAAAACAAAGAAATCTTTTATACAGTAAAAACATTTGCATCTGGCAATGCCCTGTGAAACAGAGTTACAAAAATTGGAAGTGTTAAAAATCACATAATGGTAATACAGTTTTAGTTAAGGCGAATTCGTTTGTTTATTTATTGCAGATATTTAAACTTGACATCACTTTTGTAATGATACCGTTATTTATTATATTTGATAATGTCTAAAAAAAAGAATTTGTGTTGTTATTAAATTAAAATGGTGAAGTGTTTAATCAGTTTTAATTTAGTTGGAATTGAATGTTTAGTGTGTGCAAATATTAAATTTATCCCGAATATGGTAAGTTTGTCAATAATACAACAACTTTATTAAATTCACATAATCATGCGCAATTTCCAATTATTGGTTAAAAACCATTTCTGTTACGATTTGCCTTTTCTTAATTACGTTATAATAGTACTACACATTGTGAATATTGGAATGATAGTTTATTTTATATAATATATTATACAATGTATTCATACAGCATCAAATTCTGCTGGGTGCCAGGGCACTGCGGCACACTGTGGTATGGCTTCATTCATTTTTGTGCAAAAAATATAAGGAGTGCTGCTAGATCATTAAAACTTGGCACTGTGCGTTCTATTGATTGAATTAAGAAAAAAATGGAATTTCATCAAAATTGATCATTGCCATCGCCCACCGCCCATACTATCCGAATCGATTTTCCCGCATAAAATTTCTCCTAGATCTAACAAAAGTTTTACCCAAATTGACCACGCTCACCGCCCCACAGTGGTATTGCTCCATATGTACACTCGTTGGTAAAGAATAAAACGAGGCCTTTTATAATAATGAAATTTTGTATACTTGGTAACTTTTATGTAGGACAGAAAAATTAAAAAAAAAAAAATAGTTGAAATCGATTAATGCGTAAGGTAGCTCCTTTAGTACACTAAAAGAAATTTCTGACCATATCAACATAATGATTCCAATATAACCATACATTTTATTTATCAACTAACATTTCTTGAACTACTTCATCTAAGCAGGGCTTTACTGTGCTAAATTAAATACATATATAATGATCCTAACTTCGTTTTATCAATGTGTTGTTTTATAATTGTTTATAGCTATCTATCATAAATGCTTTAAATAAAAAAATTAAACAAATAGTTTCTTTTCATGACATGATAATGATTAAAAGAAAACTTTTGTTTCGATTGATTATCTACATATGTGTGGTTCTTGGTCACTGCAGCCATTTTAATCAATTAGCAGTTATAAAGGAAACTTTTTATTTTGATTGTTGTGCCGCTGTAGTAAGGTAGGTAAGACATCCGCCTACCAACTAAGAGGTGCTCGACTCAACCCCAGGCAAGACCATTTAATAATTTTTAACAGCGATATCACCTAATAACATTGCTAGCGACTGGTTATAAGTATTTACGCTATGAAAAACTCCTCTAACTAATTCATCTGCCGTTCGAAGCCGGCGTTAAACTGTAGGTCCCTTTCAATGAGTGTGAAAATAAAATTGGGTACTGATCATTGATTGAGGCAAGTCCACATTGTTCCACTTGGAATGTCGCGGGAATTATGTATGTATGTTGTTGTGCAAGATAGATACATAGTTCTTACACATTAGCATGACAAGTTTTATAAGCATTTTGCTCTAAAAACTCTTGTGTGCTTATTTTTTATGTTTTTCATACAAAATGCTTTTTTCAGTACACTATGGTTTTCTTATTTCGTGTTTGCAATATTTTTTTTAAGAAAATGTATTTCTAAGTCGTTATTTATTTATTTATTTTTGTGATTATTTTTGAGAAACTTTGTCCTGTTTTGCTTGTATTTTAAAATATTTTTTGTGTCTTTATTGCCTTGCCCTGCGCATTAGTAATAAAAACATTCAAATGGTTTTAGCATCAAAATAGATTTCAAATCCATTAGTGTAGGGACTTTTCATTTCAATAACTTGTATGGGGGTTACCTTTGTAGTTTTCGCATTAACAAAACAATAATTAAATTCTGTTTTTTAAAGTTTCTTTTTATTTTGTATTTTTTGTTTGATTTTTTCCTTCGTGTGGTATTTGTTTTTATAACATTTAATTAAAATGAGAATATTTTTTACAACAGTAATTTTATATTTGTTTTTTTTTTTTTTGTTAAAGAAAATTTAAAATATAAATAAAATTTTTACATTAATGTGTTGTTGTTGTATACATACTATTTTTATTTATTATATATTGACTTTGAGGAATTACAGTTACATATTTTTGAAATATTTTTCATTATTCATTCATTTTAAAAAGAAAATATAAAAAACAATAGGGTTATTAGTAATTTATTGGAACGGAACAATTGAACTTTAGTTTTTATCGGTTTATTTTTGCTGCTGTTGCAAATATTTTTATTTTATTTATTTATTTGTTAAAATAATGGCAGGCTTTATATTTCAAATTTTTGTTGGTTTCGTTTCGTTTTCTTTACGATAAACTGAACAAATATTTCGGTTAAGGTTTTTTAACGAAATTTAAAAAAATTAGTATTTAAATTAAAATTAGTTAAACAAATTTCATGTATAATAATATAATTTCATTTTAATGTTTTAATACGTGCTAAATGTTTTTTTTGTTGGTTTTTAATGAAAATTTAATAAAATATTTTGTTTGTTTTATTTAGTGTTTATCTCAATATTTATGTTTTTAATTTTATTTTGTTTTTCTTAATAAAAAGACACGAAAGTGAAAGAGGTTGTTTATCATTTTTCTTTTTTGCTTAAATTTTGACATAATTTTGCTTATTATTAATATAAATTATACATGTTCTAGTTTTCTTAAATATTAAAAACACACCGAGAAATTTTATTAAAAAAATTATTTCTGTTTTTATATATTATTTGCTATCGAATTTAAAATTTTGAATTTTTATATCTAAAACTTTAATTTTGTATTTGATTTTTCTTTTTATCTTTTATAAACACCAAAAGCTTAAATTTAGTTTCCTTATGTTTTCAAGTTCAAGTGTAAGTTAGAATGAGAGAGAGAGAGGGAAAAATGTTATCTAAATATTTTTTCAGTTTTTTTACAATTTTTGTTAAATTTATTTAATTTTTTATTTTATTTTTGTATTAATAAATTTTCTCAGCACATTCTTGTCAATTAAAAAAAAGTGTTTTTATCTCAATGAATAGTCAATCAACTAAATACAAATAAATATTTGAAAAACAATTTTTTTTATATATTTTGTGTATTGTTATCTTTTAAATAAATTAAAGAAATTTTACTTTATCACATTTGCATTACGTCTTTGTTCTTAGCACCTAATAAACAATTTTCAAAGTATCCTTAACAAGCATCACTACTGTATTGTGTACTATGTATGCTTATAAGCATACTTTTAAAATTGCTTTCAAAATTTCGTAAACTTTTCGAAAGTTTTTCAAAATCTTGTATTTCCTTATCCACGCCGTCTTCTTTTTTGTTTAAACATATATGTTTTTACAACTTACATTTAGAAATCTTTACTTAGTCGTTTGCTTAATTAAAATTCACATACATGACCTTTCTGTTTCTGACATCCTATTATTTATTTCTATTTTTCGTTTTTTTTAACGCTAACTCAAACCTTATCACAAATCTTAAAAAGAGTGCTCTCTTACAATCTTAATCTTAACACGCCTTTTCTTTTATTATTTCTAATAAAAATATTATTTTCTAAACAATAGGTTTCATTCCATTATCCACTTCACTTTTACATTCATTTGCCAAAACGTCTCACGCATTATTTATTACAAAAATATTTTATTGAAGTTTGCGAATTTCGCCTTGTGAAAAGTAAAATCTTTTATCTGCTTAAAATTTCTATTGGATTTGCTTAAAATAAATGGGTTTGTGAACTATATTTTTCTATCGGGTAGGTGGTACTTAAAATATGTTTTTGGTTATACAATTTTAAAAATATGTTGAAATTTGTCAAAATGACTTAGTGTGGCCATAGATAACACACAAATTTTTACTCTAAAAAATCGGATGTATGTATGTTTTTTCTACATTTAAACCAATGTGCCAAATTTGGAAAAGATAAGATCTTATTAGACCTTAGCTATTCTAAAAATTTTACAAAAAATTGATTAAACTCAGTAGTTTCTTGGACAAGATTGCCCTTAATAAATTGCTTATAATATTTTATCTTCATGTCAAATTTGATGGATTTAAGTTACTTAATTAACCCAAGATTCCATGTAAATGCCTATCCTAAAACTTATACAAATCAGTAATTTCTTAGAAAACAACCGAGTTAAGTCGAATTTAGACAAAACAAAATAGAATTTTAGCAACATTTCATCACAGTGGTGATATAATGTATAGATAGTCGTATATTTTTTTTGTAAGCTACTAAAAAAATTAAAAATATATAGTCTTGAACAAATCACACACGTTTGGACTTAAATTGTATTTTTAAAATTTCTCCAACTCGTTTTATCATGCGCCGGATATCTCACTTGTGGTCAAGACAGTAGTTTTTTAGAACATATATCTGCATCAGTTGATCTGCGTCATATAGCTTGGTATGTCCTCTGTTGCTTGTTCCTTGTGAATACCATTGAAGACACTGTTTTGCGACATTAGAACTTTTCCTCCCAAGGACATTATCAACTCAACACCATTTTCTTTTCCGTACTTCAAGGTCTATTTGCATTCATCACTTATAGAGAGTAAGTACTCGTTACGTATTCACCTTGTGCAGAACATCATCTCAGGCATTTGTTCACGAACACCTGTAACTTTTCAGCTATGAAATTGCTTGCTTTCCATTGGAATGCGTTTCTTCATTAACTCGCGTGCCTTTATAAAGATAAGGTGTAACGTGTCAAGTTATGTATTTGAATCTCTAAATGTATTATAAGCTTTTATTGATGAAGAAAAGTCGTATAGTGAGATTTAAACTACAATTTCTGATTATTTTAAATAGAATTTTTTTTTTAATAAGTCATTTTAATTCCTTTATACTGAAGTTTCTATGTAATGTAGTGATTTTCTCGTCTCATGCGAATTCATTATAGTGAAGTTCGATTGTAAATCTTGGTAGCAGAATTCGCACAGTGCGTTGTCCCATAGACTAAAAACAAAAAATTAATCATCACGGATTTTGATAAAATATAAATTTTTTGGAAGTTAGTAATCCGCTGAATAAAACACTGGACATTTTTTTCGACTACTTGTCTATATGTCGCAAGAGGACGCTACACTCAACTAATTTTTAATAAAAAATACTATGGAAAAATTTAATTATAGGTGCGTCTGATAAATAGCTGCAAATACTATTTTTTAAAGAAATTTTGTTGTTTATTGCTTTTATTTTCTCTACTTATTTCAATAAAAAGTTTAAATTTACCAAACTTTGAAAAAGTATATCTTTGAAAAAGTATATTGAAAAGTATATCGGTACAATAGTGATTTTTGGTATGGAGATTCTTTGTTGATTACTTTATCATTTGTTGTTATTTGTCAACTTTATTTCTGCACTGCATCCGTAGTACCGTTATTTTCAGTAAAGTAAATCGCAAATCCCATATAAGTTATTTAAGTGCGCAAAATGAATTATTTGTCTTCTGATGGTTGCCAAGTCAATATATCAGCACATTAAGTCCAGAAAACGATTCCTAAGTAAGCATCTCGTGTAAGTTAGTTAGTTGAAAAAAAAATTTTTTTTTGATTATAGGAAAATGCCGCGAGGAACTAAATTAACAGATGAAGGTAATGGATTGATAAAGGGCATGAGTCAAACAGGCATGAAAGCCTGTAAAAAAAAAAAAAACAGATAATTATGGCACTAATAAACTTAGCAGTCAAATGTGCAATATTGATGATCGGAGATATTGCACATACATACATACCAATAGCCGATGTGTGATTAAACAACGTGTGTATCAAATAATAAGACAATATGTAGATCTTAAATAAAACAATATAGTGCCTAAAACAACATCATAATAACGCACTTATTGTATTTTAAGAAAAGTATAAGTTTTGGGAAGAATATTTGAAACTGTTATATTCAGTGACGAAAAAAGTTTAAATAAGATGGGACAGATGGTCACCACAAAAATTGTAGGTATGTAAGATACCCAAGTGAATAAACGTGCCAGTGGTGGAGGATCTCTTTTGGTATGGGCAGTATTTTCATCAAAAAGAAAGTCAAAAAATTTGCCTTTGTGCCTGTCTATATAAATTTTTTAGAAAGTGAACTCTGGTGATTTGCATGGCGGCAAATGGATTTCCCAGCAGGAAAATGCACCGATCCACGTAATGAAAAAACAGAGGCGTTCTTTAACTCCTGGCAAATTGAGTTGCTGCTCTAATTCTAGACCTCAGTTCCACCGAGGATCTATGGGAAATACTTATTGCCAATATATATTCTTTTAAGCAATTTCCAAACCTTAAGAAGCTTAGAAATATCAATTTGGCTGAATGAGACAAAATTAATTTGTATGTCTTGAAAAAACTGGTGGAAAAGTGTTGAATTGATTAAGATACAGAAAGGTAACACAAACCCTTATTAAAAGGATATTTAAACACATATATTGTTACACATATATTGTTACACAAACCGTTATTAAAAGAATATTTAAACACATATATTGTTACGAAAATAAATAAAGAAAATAAAGATATGGAAATATAAGATGGTCGATATTTCCTGAACCTTCCAAACTGTAGGCAATCAATAAACAAAGTTGTGTTAAAGCGTAAATAAAAGTGTTTTATAAACGAATATTAAGTGTTGTATTAAGACAAACAATATAAACGATATAGTCAAAAATTTCCCCTGTTTTTCCCTTGATTCTGTTAATTATAATTAAAGTTGAAGTCTTGCACACATAATTATTTGACTGTGGTATGTGCTATAAAAAAAATTATAAAATTTTAAAAATGTGTAATTTAGAGAATTTTTCATGAATATTACTAATTTTATTATAATAACTAAAATTATTATTCAAATACCAAATTTACAATACAACATTGAATTTCGCCAGATTGTAATACATTTTTAATTTTTTTAAATGCACAAAATTGCATGCGTTAAAAACTTCTTATTTGGAATTTATTTATTCTTATCAGTAATTAATACTACTCTGCTACAGAAAACCTTTTTTAATTAAAAAATTAAATAAAAAAGAATACCTTAAAATTAATTTCATTTATTTACGATGACCCCTTCTATTTTTGTTCATTCGTTCTATGGGATCGACGCACTGTGGTGCTGTGATTTTAGTTGATATCTGCATGATCCGTTTGTTTTTAGTTCACTGAGTTTGGAATATATTTCAATGTTAAATTTTAGGCTAAATAATTTACAAATCAATAATTTTTGGAAAACATCTAAGTTAAGTAGAATTTAGATGAAACAAAAGAGCTTTAAGGCAACACAGTGCCACAAAACTATGTAATAGATAGTTTGGCTTAAATTTAATTTAGTCAAATCGATTACTAAATTATTTTTGAATTCTATGGAATTTTAATAATAATAATAACTAATAATAATAATTAATAATAATAATTAATAATAATAATTTCCACTAATGCACCCATTCATTTAAAGCATTTTTTCTTCTAATTTTGTATTTCAAATAAAATTAAAATTGTTAATCGTTAAAAAGTATTTCAAAAATAAAAATCGAATCTTATTTTGTGGAAATAGAAACCAATTTGTTTTTAGTATCTTTTGATTTTGTTTGTTTGTTGGTAGGTAATACTACTGTTGTGAAGGTAATACTACTGTTTTGTGTGTGTGTGTGTGTGTGTTTTATACTTTGTTTTAAAATATTTTATTGTAGTTTTTTAATTTAAAATCAGTCTCTATTGCATGTTTATTTTTTAGTTAAAATGTTGGTAATTTTTGTTGTTTATAACTATTGTAGTATAAAAGTTGTATTTTATTATTTTGCATTTTTATGTTAAATTTTATTAAGTTTTTTTATTTTGTTAAGTACGCTTGGCTTATTTTATTTTTCTAATGTTTTGAGTTATTTTCTTAACTTTTTTTCGTTTATTTAAAACTATTGTGTATGTGCCTTAGAAAAAATATCACATTCTTACTTCGTTCGATCGAGAGACTTGTTTTTTAGTTTATTTTTTAATGTTTTTTTTTTGTATTAGTATGTATATATGTTTTATATATTTACAATTTTCATTTTTTTTAATTTTTGCTAAAATATATATATATTTTTTTCAATTTTATTTTGTTCTTTTTTAAAAATATATCAATATTTTGAGGTCATTACGAAAATTATTGCTAAAAATTGTGGTTTGTTTTTTAAACTTAAAATGTTTCTTTTTCAAACCTTAGTTTCTCTTAAAATAGTTTTAGCTTAGTCAACTATTTAAGTTTTTTGCCTTTTATATTTAAATTATATTTCTTTTAACTTATATATAAATATAAATATTGTAGACATTTATATAAAAATTAGTTTTTGTTTTCTTTTTTGGAGAGTAGTTCAAATATTTATAGTTTTTAATTTAATATGCTGTTAAAAATGGTTATGAAGAATATTTTTTTAAGTTTAAAGAGAAAAAGATAGAGTTAAAAATATTGCTCACAACATCAACAGTAAAATATTTTTTTTATATTTTTTATATTTTATATCCAAAAAGACATCTAACACCAAAAAATAGATTTATACATTTTTTTTTATTTTTTTGTGTTTGTAATATACTTTATAATAAATGTATTTTGTAAATAATTTACATGAGATAGTTTTCTTTTTTATTTGTTAACAATATTTTATTGTTGATTTATAAAAATAAAAAAAAACAATAATAAATAATAAAATTGTAAAAAAGGCAAATTAAGTCATTTAAGTGCAAAATCTCTAAAATATTAGAAAAATATCGAAATTATATATTATGTTAAAACAAAATACTTTATAGTCAAATTCGATGCAAAATCCACCGAACGCTTTATACAATTTTTTTTTTTAATTCCGTTCACCTTATTTCTTTAGAAATCAAACTCGGCACGATTATAAATAAATTTATTCCTAATATTTACCTTCTAATGCACAAGATCGCTTTTTAGCGGCCTTAGGTTTTTTGCATTATCTCTTTAATGTTATGCTCCACACATAAAAGAGCAATTTATTTCAAAGACTTATATTCCACAAAATCTGGCCAATTTTGTCAGGGGTAGCAGTTGGCTATAGCCAAGACTACATGATTTGCGCATTCTGATTTAGACAGCGCTTCGGTCGACTATCTCATATCTTATTTTGAGTCTTTCATGAGATTTTGAATTTTTTTTTTCGAAATACGAATGCTTGGTTATGTACTTTTATTAATACGATAGAATGCTATAGTATTCATTTTCTTGATAATATAGAATGACGTGAATACAATAGCATTTAAAAAATTAAAGTTAATTATTATGAATTTAACTTTAGAGTTAATAATATAATTAACAAATTTATATGATCTGGTAATTACTATACCTGTCAACATGTGGACTAACTGAGACTTAAGGTTTTTTCGTATTATCTTATCCAACTAAATATTTCTAATCAAATTTCGGATAAAACATCTAATTTCAAAGTAAAATGACTGTCATGCGTACTATGAGTAGTGTCCACGGCTGTGTTAATTAAAACCTTTTAGATTATAAAACTTTCACTTTCATATTTCAGTGGGGGGCAAAAATTATAGGGAGAGCAAAATTTTTGCAACCAGGTCTCGCTTTTGATAATATATTTGTTTTATCGAGTTTTTTTTTCTTGTTCATTCGATTCGAGATTTTGTTCGATCATGCAAGCGGCCCGATCAGCTGGGAAGAAATCTAAATATTTAAAAAAGGCAGACTTACTTGATTGACCGAAAATTATCTTGTTTCACATTGATATACATACATGTATGTAACTTAATCTAAATAGTAATTAGAAAAAGAAATAAACACATAATTAATAAATAATAATATAAATATTGAAACCTTTATAAAATTGTCATTTAATAGTTTTTGAAAAAGTATGTGTATATGGATTTCTTTATATATTTATATGTTTTTGTATTATTAATTTTGTAAGTTTTCTAAACACGTCTATTAAAAAAATGTGTTCCTTTATAGTAAATAGACACCGAAAACACACATTTAATAAAGTTTTCTTTTCTTTAAGAAGTAATTCTTAATAATATATGTATATGTATAGTTTCACAATTACATATTAATACATACATATATAATTAAAAATGCATGTAATTCTTTATTTTTTAATGCAAAAATTTTCGTTGTTAATTTGTTTATATTTAATAGTTTTTTTCTTAATTTTTATTACTTTTAATTATATTAAAAAATAGTTTTATTTTTTATTAAATATGTTCTAATATAATCTGTATAAAACAAATGATACGATGACTACTTCTAGAAAATTAAAGTCTTTAAATCCCTCCAATTGTTAAGAAATTAAATTAAATTTTTTTAATAATAGAAAATAATATACATATTTTGTATTTTTAATTTTAGCTAAATTTGTGTTTTTATAATGTACACTTTTTTTAATAAATGTTCAACGCAAGAATTTTTTAAATTTATTCCTATATGTATTTTTTTAAAGAAATTGGACACCAATATTTTTTTATGAAATATTGCTTTTTTATAAATTAAATTTTCTTTTTTTCTCTTATACTCCCTTACTTGTTATTAGTTTGCTATTTAAAATTGTATTTGTACAACTAGTTGCAGTTAAACAAAACAAAATTAAAACAAAAATAAATAAAAACAAAAATTTTTTGTTAAAAAAATCAAATTTTATTAAAAAATAATATAAAATAACATTAAACATAATAAAAATTATATTTTATAAATATTGTTCTATTTATATTAAAAAAAATTATAATAATATTTTTATTACTTCACAATTTTCACAGCTTGTTTTTATATTACAAATTTTTGCAGTAGTTTTTTTTTATAGAAAATTGAGAAGTTTTGAAATTATACAATTTTGTGTGATGCTAAATAATAAAATAATTATTTAAGTAAGCGAAACTTAAAAAAATAGTTTTGTATAATTAGAAAGGACAGTTTTATGTTACAAAAAAAAAAAAAAAAAAAATAGGCAGTGTTTAATATTGAAAAGTCTAAAACAATTCTTAAGAAAAACCATTAGTATTAATATAGGCAAAATAATAGAAAGCAATAAAATAAAAGCTTGAAACTTAAAATGTCTTTTAATAGCTCTTAAAAAAGTCTATAAAAATAAAAAAATAAAAAATCAGTAGAAGTTTACAAATAAAATATAAACTATAACTATATTGTGTATTTCCTAGAGCTTTACAAAGATAAAATTTAAACAAAATATTATGAACACTTTTTGAAGAATAAATTTATAAAATGTTTAGAGTTTCAGTTGAACTGTAAATTTTAATTTAATTTTCATTTAGTATATACGTAGTAGTAGAGACACCCACCGATTTTGAGCTACAACATTAATGTGAAGAGATCTATTTATCTGTAATCAGGTTTTTTCAACAGTGAAATACGAAACGTTTACAAACCAATATTATTGTGTATGCATTTAAATCAAATTTAATACATATATTTTATTCAAATATGATTATAACTAAATGTTAGAGAGAATTACAACTGAATTTATTGTTCACTTTAATAAGACTATTTTTAAAGCGATTTCAAAAAGATTATGTGTTTCAAATACAGCGGCACACTACAATGAATGGATAACCTACTCCCAGCAAATACATGGCTAATTTTCAAATTGTTTTGCATAGGCCAACCTTATTTGTGTTTTTGTTTTTGATGTACAGTTGTGTAAATTTTTATATAGAACTCTCCGAACAGTTTTAGAGCTCACGTCTTCTTCTTTTATACATATGTATGTATCTGTAAGCTGAGCTCTTTGTGCTATTTGGGTACGTTCTCTCTCGGTTAATTTACGCGGACAACCACTAAGCTTTTTATTTTTTAAGTTAGTTTCACCTTTGTATCGATTTAATATTTTGTATTTAATATTTTAAAGTCAAAGAACATTGATCCAAATGTAAAATTATTTTAGCTAATGTTCCGTAGTTTCATATTGTTTTGGGCTTATCTAAAAAATCAACCAATTTCTCATAATTTATTGTCATCCATTATAAAAATTGTTTTTCTGCTTTTAGTTTAACTTTTAAATGAATGCCTGAAATACCAAATCGATCAAATGCAGAAAATGCTAATAGTGAAATATTAGTGTTTTACTTGTTTTACATTTTTAGTAGTACTACTGATCAGGTGTACACCAGCCAATGTAATCATCTATTGACATTTAACATTAGCTTCTCATTGAAAATCAACTAGTAGACTTTAGCGCTATTGACGAGGTTCTTTTGCATTCATATGAAGAGATTTGAACCATAGATTCACTAGTCCATTTTAGTGACCCTATTGACGCGTTCATTGACAATATCACTAGAAATACGTATCTTTACTAGATCACAAAAGGAAAGTTGTCGACATTTTAGTTGTCGCTAGAAAAGGAGTATTGACATAAAGACCCTGTGGACTACAGGATTCATGAGCTACAAAAGTTATGAGTAATTTTGCCATCTAGTATTGTTTATACCTGCGATCTTATTTTGAATATGATATAGTTTAGAGTCAATACAGTGTTTTGACATTACTATCTAAAAGAAAATTCAAAAAGTTGAGTCAATCGATTTAGTATTTGATGCATAAAATATAAAATTATTGTTGTGGCTATACTTTAATCCGTCGCTGTACATATAACTTGTGTGATGTTGATATAGAGTGGCAGTTATGTATATATTTGCTTGGCATTAAGTTTTAGTAAATATGTTTGTATATTTATGCTTCCCTTCGATAAGAAACATGCATTTCTAATTCCAAGTATTAATTGTTTTGATTTATACAATATTTTTAAGACCACTATATTAAACATAATTTTTTCTAAACAAATAAATAGATCCATATCATATCATTCCTATAAGATTTGCAACAATTATGTTAGGGTGTCACCTTAAAACTATTTTAAACATAATTTAGTGTTTTATAAATTATTTTTTATATGTTTTATAAATGATAAAAAATAACAAATTTTTTTATGCAAATAAATAAAATATATTATGAAAAAAAAGAAAAATAAACTAAAACAAAACTTTTCGCTTCTTTCTGGTTTAATTATTGTTTTTTGTAATTTCTGTTTATGTTTATGTTTTCTTTTTTTCTTTTAATAATGTTTTACAATTTATGAGGTACTTTTATATTTTTGGCACAGTGAAAGTTTTTTTCTAATTTAAATTTTACTTTTTATTTTCGGATTTCTGTTATTTTTTTCTGATCAATTATAACATTTACATAATTTTTATTTGTTTTTTTTAACTTTTGTTTAAGAATTATTCATTGGTACGGCAAAATTTATTTTTAATTATTTTGTTTTTAATTATTTTATACAATTTTATTTAATTATTTACTTAAATAATTTTTGTTTTATGTTACTGAAACTACATTAAGTTTTAATTCGATGTTCTTGGTTCAATATTGTTATTGTTGTTATTTTTTAGTTTTTTTAATACATGTATTTATAAAGTGGATTTTGTATTTCAAACATAGGTTTTATATAATTACAAAATAAGGGAATTTATGTGTAAGTTTAATAAAAATAACACTGCTCAACGAATTTATATAGCCTTCTAAATGACAATTTCTAAATATTTTTTCTTGTTTTTAAACAATTTAATCAAATTTATTAAAAATTTGTTAATTCTATTAGAAATATTGCAAATAAAACAATTTGTCCTTTGTTATGTATACAGGATTTAAAAAATTTTAAATAAAAATGTGAAATTTTAAAACAGATTTTTTGATTTCGTTTTGTTTTAACCTCTAGAAAAGAAATAAAGATTTAATTTTGTTTTTTGTTGAGACGTGTATTTTAAAATTTACTATTGCCTTACATATTTTGTTTTGTTTTAAGTTAATTGTGCTATTTTCTGTTTGTTTGTTTGTTTCATTTTGTTTAATCACAGTTTTGTATGAATTGTATTTTCTTTTAATATATATTTTGATTTTATTTGTTTTTATTTAATATTTGATTGTTTGTTGTTGTTTCATGTTATTATTGTAACTAAACTCTAGGTTATATCATTTTATTTTTTGTTGGATTTGCATTCATTTATTTGTAGTTTATTGCTAAATAAAATTTAACTATTGGCGGTGGCTGCTAAAAATTGTATGTATGTATATTTATTTACTAAATTGTTTTAGTTTTAATAAAAATGTATGTAAATAAAATGTGAAATATTTTCTATTTCTACTTCCTTGTTTAAAGTTTAAAACAAACATAAAAAACCATTTAAAATGTATACTATAGGTAGATAATATTAAAAAATATATATTGCTATATTTTGTTTTAATTTATGTTACAATTAAAAAAAATAGATATATATTTTTCTATTGCTATGCCTCTTTTTTGCCTCTGTATGTATGTAAATAAATTTGTGTTAAAATCAATCTTTTTTTTATTAGAAAATAGTTAACAATATTAAATATTTTGTTTAGTTTGTTTATAAATATTGCATTATATTTAATTAATATTTGAGTATAAAATAAAATTAATAAAGAAAATATATTTATAGAGTAGCATGGTTTTGTATAAAAAAATTTTATCTATTATGCTTCGTTTAAGGCTATTTTTTGATTTGATTTGTGTTTTGTTTTACGTTTGCTTGTTATTATTGTTTTTGTTTTTGTTTTTTTTTAAAGAAAAACAATATTATCATATAAAATTAAAAAAAATAATAATAATCTTATAAATAAACGGCAGATTTTAGTTATAGATTTTCAAAATACTTTTTTGAGTGTTTGTAGTAATTAGTAATTAATACTTTTGTGTTGTTGCCTCTCTTTTATTTTATATATGGATATCTGAAACCAAAACAGTTTTCCTCCAAAGTTTAGTAAAATTTTATGTATAATAATGTTGTATATGCATATTAAAAACTCTCAACTGTGATGTTTTCTGTTTTTGAATTATCTTTAAAAAGTCTAAAATAAATTGGTAAAAATTTTGTAAAGCCCCATAAATTTTTTTATGATTTATTAATCTAAACAAAATCCAGCACCGAAATATATATTTTAACCGAAATTTAATAAAAATTTATAAAAAAATAAACTAAAATATGTAATTGATTTTGGCAGATATATATTTTGCTGGAATGCAAAATGAAACGAGTTTTAACAAATATGTAGTTTACTTCGGCCTTAATTTGAATCTGTCATAGCAAATTTGATTTGTAGGCTTGAGATCATTAATATTTTTTTCTTTTTTCGAAACTTCAATTAGCATTAGTAATGATCATCCATTCTTGCATTCCAAAATTTTAAATTTTTTAACCTATTATTTGATTTTAGGTTCTAAGCCATTTTGTTGTTGCAATTTAAAATAGATTTCAGATATGTTTTAATTCATAAATTAAAATAAAAGTATTAAAAAGTAATAATTTTAATAATAATAAAAAAATAATAATACCCATAATTGGTTCCCATCTCAACAACTATAGCAAGCCAAATGATTTTTATATTAATTTTTTAGTATGATTATACACCTAAACAAATCAAATCTTATTTATCGTATAATAAATATCTGAAATTTTTTTGTATTTTTAACTTAAGATATTATAATAATAATTTTGTTTCTTGTTATTTTTCTATATTTAAATATTTACGTGTATGTATTGTTGTATTGTATGTATAAACCCCAAGTTCTTACGTATTATTATGCTAAATTCCATATGTGTAGACATATTTTATAAAATAAATTGATCTATGATGTATAAGCTTTAAGCTATTTATTCGCTCTGTAAATTAACGGCGAAGGAGTCTTCTCCTTCGCGCCTCATCTCAGCGTGGAGCATTGTGAATGTGTGTAGTTAAATGTTTAGAAAGATAATCAGCTCGTGCAAAGCATTTACCACATGACTCACAATGATATGGTCTTTCTCCAGTATGAATACGCAAATGTCGTGTTAGATCAGATTTGCCACCGAAAGCGCGTCCACAGAAAAGACACACAAACGGGCGTTCGCCGGTATGTTTGCGTACATGTAATTTTAAATTTTCCTTAGAACGTACACATTTGCCACAAAACGGACAGGCAAAACGAGAGGCAGGTGGTCTAAATCGGTACAATAAATAATCAATAAACACAAATTTGCAATTCATCTTTGATAGTAATTTACCTTTTGTCTCTTTGCCTTTCTTGAGCATCGACTCTTAGGAAATTGAGTATGGAGGCCTCTTGTGGATTTAGACCCAGAAATTGTTCGTTTGGCAAACGTTCAGCATTGATAAGAGATGTTATAGAATTTAGCGAACTCAAAGAACTCATGGAATTTGCGGCGGCAGCTGCAGCAGCTACTGCGGCTTGTTGTGCTGTATGAGGTGTCATTTGTTGCTGATGTTGTGGAGTGGTTGCTGCAGCAGCAGCGGCAGCCATAGCTGTCATATTGTGAGCCAAATGCCCAGGCAGTTGAGGTGCTAAATGTGGGTGATGCAAAGTATGTGGGTGATGTTGTGGTGTCGGTGGAACGTGGTGTTGATGATTTGTATGATAGGAGGGATTCGGTTCCACGTGGGTTGTTAAAGAAGTTTGAAGAAGGCGAGGCTGTGAAAAAAGTAACAACCAATATGAGCAAATGTACGTTTTTTTTAGTTCAAAATATTCATACTTACCCTCTTATTTGTACTATGAATTCCTTCCGAGCTACTTATATTTGGCTCATTATTATTATTGGTCAGTGTAGTTGTATGGGCTGTCGTTTGATTTTCCTGGTAACTCATAACTTCAGCTGCATCAACGGTTGAGTCTTGATTATCTTCATGCCTTTGTTGCTGTTGGTGTTGTTGTTCCTCTTCTTCTTTTTCCTTTTTTATATTGATGCGTAAGTCCTCTATAGTCTCAGTATCAGCCATCATCAGATTTGGTTCCTGAGAACTCGATACCATTTCATGTTCCTGAACCTGTTGTTGAAGATGAATGGCAAATGGATTTTTACCTTTTTTACCATGCAAACGTTCCAAGGCATGATTCAATCTATGCTTTTTGAATGATTTCAAATAGCGAAATTGCATGCCACAAACGTCACAAGTAAAAAGTTTATCCGCTGGCAAACGAGACCGATGATTTGTTTCTTTGTGTTTGGCATAAGCTGAACGATATCGATAGGATTGACCACATTGTTCACAAATAAAAGGTTTTTCCTCACCTGGTCCCAATAGGGGATGTTGTAGAGCTGCATGTTGTTCCAGTAGCCAAACATTCGGAAATTGAGCGTTGCACACTATACAGCGAGTCTCTTCTTCTATGGGTTCACTAAACAACGATGACGTATCCGAGGGACTTTTCAAAAGACTGCTTCGGCTTAACGATAATTGGCTTGGTGTACCCGGGGCTGGAGGTGGTGTAGATGAGGTAGATGAAGAGGAGCTTTTCTCCTTGCAACTTGAGGTATCAGTTGGAGTTGCTGAGTTCAACAAACGCTGAGTATAGGACTTTAAAGTTGACTCCCCTGTCAGAGCCGCATTGGAATGGCGTCGTTGTAGCAATTGTTCTAAGGAATCTTTGTAAAGCATTGATGAGGTAATAGAACTTGTAGTAGCTGCACTTGAGTTGCCACTATCACGATCTCTTATAGCGGCAGCTTCATCATGATGGTGATGATGAGCGTTGGTAATCAATTCAATGACACTATTGTTATCATCATCTTTGTGGCATGGTGTCAATGGTCTTTCAGAGCTTTTGTGAAAAGATGAAATTGAATTAGAAGAACCAACGCTTAGCAGAGATTGACTTGAGGTGGTAGTTTGTTGAGGTGAAGGTGTAGTACTTTGTCTAGTGGATTTTGCTAGTTTTTGCTGGGCTTGCAATTGTTGCTGTAGTTGCTGCTGCTGTTGTTGTTGTTGTTGTTGTTGATGAAAAAATGCTGCTGGCGACGGATAGCGTATATTAAAAGGTGGTTGTGTCTGTTGTTGTTGTTTGTACTGCTGTTGCGGTGTTATGGAACGGTGTTGTTGTTGTTGTTGTTGTTGTTTATTGGCTAAATCAGTGGGTCCACCACCTAAATGTGTAGTTGAGGATGTCAACGATGATCTAGTTAATAAATCGGCAGTGTTCAGATGCATATGATTGACTTGATAATCTTTGGAAAGTAAATCATTTAAAGGATTAAAACGTTGGCCAAAATCTTTCGAATTAGGTGGAGGTGTTAGCAAACCACGGTTTCTGTAATACAAATGGAAGATTAGTTTTTAATATGAAGAATTAATTATTTAGTTTTTTAATATACCTTAAAGCTTCCTCTGCTAACCAAGTTTGATGATGCAACATTGTTAGTATTCTGGACGGATCAATATCAAATAAACTCAAACCCAATGGCGTAAAAGGGAAAGCAAATGGTGTTGGACATCTAACGGCCATACCAAAATTACGTAATAGCTTTATTTTTTATTTAAAAAAAAGTTAAAAAAGAAGTAACAAAACTCAATTAGTGCATTTGATGATAAAAAACTTTGCAAACTGCTGTTATAGGATTTTTAAGTGCTAAAGGTTTGTTCTTGATTTCTAAAAAAATATGCAGCCAATAAAACCTTCTTTTTAAATATATGGTTTGATATAACATGCTTTAAAAATTACACACAACATTTATTAATTCAAAAACATTAATTATTTTTGAACTACACATGAAGATTAAATAGAAGGGATATGACAAAACTAAAAATTTAACTAAAAATGTTTTAAAGCCTTTAAACTAAGCTATGCATGGATATGTATTTGTTTTGTTTTTATTTTAATATATATACTTTTTTCATGGTTTTGCTAAAGCTTACCATAATTATAGATCCTGAGGAAAGACTGTAAGAATTTCTTTTAAAGTATACATATATGTTTGCAAAAATATAAAAGTGAATGTGTGCAATTCACAAATTAATTTATTGAATAATTTATTAATTTAGTTTATCAAAATCACGTCAATATAATCAAACAGAAATCAACGAATTATAGATGTTTTGTATAATCGATAAACACCCGCCCACCACACAAAAAACGTCTAATAATAGAAGTTAAATTTTATGCTCATCAATAGCTTCAACTAAAATTTTTCATTCAAGAGCTTGATTTTAAACCGATATGTTAATCTAAAATTTATTATACTAATTTTATTTAGTCCTTCTATATATGAAAAACAAAGAACAAGTGAAAATTTCAATTACGCAAATGTGTTCATAAATTTTGTAATAAAGCTTTTGAAATTGTTGATGGCTAACTATAATAAGCTTATGCTAGCTTAAGCTATTGTTAAAAATCAACGATTAACTAACTGATGGCTTTTGGGCAGGTGCTATACTGCACTGGTTAATTGAAAACAAGCAAGCTGCAAGCATCTGCATTACAATTCATTTTTCAACCGTACTTCTCTCGCGTTTTTATGCTATAATATAAAATACCAAAACCGATATTGCGTTTATGATTTCATTGTGTGTATGTGTCAAAACATGCAATCTGAATGAGAAATGCGTTGCGTAAATGGATTTCATTGTGTGTAGCCACTATTATAAATTCTTAATATATGTCTGCAATTTGTAAACATTTATTGTAAGAAAATTTATTTATTTTATTATATAAAAAAACAAATGACACAAAAGATAGTACTACGCTAATTTATTTTGAAATCAGCACTATGATAAGTGTCTCCGTTTTTAACCCCATAACACTTTTCATCATTGTGATATCAGCCTTTGCCAAATTGTCATCACGATCAAAAATTGAAATTATGTCATCAATGAGATGACACATTGGCATCACAAAAGTGGATAATCAGAGACAATATAATAAAAAAAAATCTCATCAGTGCTATGACTCAGTAATAGTATAGCAATTTCAAACATAAAACTACTTTTAAAAGTTCAAGGTAGGATGATCTTCCATTTAACATAACATTCACTTTAAGCTTTTGACCAAATTGTCACACATTGGCATCACAGAAGTGATGAAGTCAATATAATAAAAAAATTGTCATCAGTGCGACGACTCGGTAACAGAGACGTAACAATTATGAGATAAATGACAAAAATCTTATTTGCCCATTATTATTGAAGTATTCAAATAATAGTTATAAACTACGATTGTCGTAAGATATATTTATATCTGGTCGTAAGCAATATAAGTGATAGGTCACATCTGAGAACACTTAGTACCAGTCTCAATGCAGAGAACATACGATTGACACTAACTTGAGTTGCTGGAACGACTTGTACAATGTCTACGACTATGTTTGAGGAACTGGAATGTATATTTTTTCTCCAGCAAGTATTGCAGAAGTTTGGAATCGATATAAACTCTTCTCTTCCAATAAAATAAAACTTTCCTAAAGCAGATAAAGGAAGTTTTCACGTAACCTTTTTTCTGAAAGAAAAAAAAATTATTTTCGGGGTCTGCTCATAAACCTACCTTTAGAAGTTAAAGGTAGGATGATCTCTTTAACATAATAGCTCTGACAGACATAGGATTTGTATACTATATTATCATAGTATACCACATGTGTGTCAACCTATACTACAATTAAACCAAAAAACATTGTAGTTTAAAGCTGGTCCGTATACTATGAAAAAAAACGTGGTATATATGTAATATATTATTACTACTTACTTAACATATCTCCGTTCGGTAAGAAATGGGAAACCCTAGCAAAAATCCAGCTGGATGCATTTTTTAGTGAGTGTAATAAAATATTATACAACAGTTGCTTTTATCGTCCATTATTATTATTACTGTTTTACACATGACATATAAATAGCTGTTTACGTAAGTAAAATACGATCAGTTTCTCTGCAAGCTTACGAAAAGTTTTTTAAGTACATAACAATTACACATATTTGATTACATGTATTTTCAGAGTTACTTAAGCCGGCATAAGCATATTTTAGTTAGCTTAAAGTTTTCATTACGAAAAATTAAAGTCTGAACTGCATCTGGTAGTGTGTGTAATAAACACTAAAGCCCACATGTTATTTAGTTTAATGTATGCTGCTCGACTACTGCTTGATATTTATCCCAGTTTTTAAGAAAAATACATGTAATTTTTTTGTTCTTTTTATATTTTAATATTTATTGGTTGTTCAAAATGTTTTTTTTTTCCTTTTTTTCTTTTTTTCATATATATTTTTTTAGATTTTTTTAGTTTTTTGTCTTTTTTTGGTTTATAACTATTTTTTATGCAAAAAATAAAATATGTAGAAAAAACGTAACACGTTTTCTTTACAATAAAAATCAGTTTCATTTTTTTTTTTGTTTAATCAGTAATTTATTCTTATCTTTCAATATATATTTTTTTTCAAATTTTGTTTTAGCTTCAATACGGCGCATTTCTTTAAAGATTATTTTATTTTTTTTAATATATAATATTATAGTTTTTGTTTCTTTTATTTATATATTAATTTTTTACTGAGGTTTTTTCATCTAAATATGTTTACGTTTTAGCATCTTCTCTAAATTGCAACCTTGTATTTTGTTTTTGTTGTATTTTATTAATATTATATTGCAAAAAAAAAACATTTTTAATATTTCCATAAATATTTTTAATGTGTGTTGTTTATGTGATTTTCGATTAAATTTTCAATTTGGGGTTTATTTTATTTATTTATTATTTTATTCTTCATAATTTACAGCTATGATATGCATTTTTTGTAAATTTTTTTAATGTTTTTTTGTTTGTTAATTTTGTGTTTTAATTTTTGTCTGTGTTTAGAAAACAAAACCCTAAAAATATTAAATATATCTTTTATTTGGGCATTCCTTAATAGGCTGTCTAAAATATGTATTTTATTTAAAATGTATTTCGTTTTTTTTCTGTGTAATTTTGTATTAATTTTTTAGTATTATTTTTTAAATAAGTTATGCCAAATATGAAATATATTTTCATTGATTTGATAAGAAAATTTATAATTGAACTACCCAACAGATATTTTGTGGGGAATTTTAAGAATCATTATATTTTAATTTAAAAATGCAGAATAGTGTAGAATAATGAATTCTATGCTACAGTTATTTAGTGGTTGTTGGTTAATTAATTACAATTTTCTAAATTTAAAATGTACTACACAAAAATGTGACTAGCGCGGGTTTAATAAACTTTTTGACATACTCTAAGGCCGAAAATCTTATTCTGAAAACATTCTCGTGGTCTTATTGGCGATTATCGTATTTGATTTTTATTTGAAAAGTTATTAATATAAAGCCAAAATAAACAAAAAAATTTTACAACCAAGTCAATTCAAGTAACATTGTGATTTTGAGCAAAATACTTTAAACAATATTCGTCATCAAATATGTATGTATATAGCCATATATTATTGGTGTCTTAAAACTTTTCAACTGATTACAATTAGCAGGAAAACCAGATATATTCAATTGCATGTTTTTTTCGTCCAACCAATCAAGTCGGATGTAATATAATAGCATATCCGTTTCATGTATTTAATGAATTATGGCACAGATTTGTTAGTGCATATTTTTGCATATTTTGCTCATAACAGCTTTTTTTGCATATTTTAGTTTTAAGAGCATGATTTCGAAATATTTTGTATTTAAAGAGCAGTATAAACCTTTTTGGAGCATATTTGGATTTTTCTTTTATCGGCATAGAGACACGTACAAGCTACAGTCCGAAATATAGCGGATACAGGCATACAAGTCATGGCGACGTTAACACGAATCAGATACAGAACTTAATCACAAGCTGAACATAAAAACAATTGATATGCATACTTAAAGATAACAAAAATATATATGAATTAATTATAAAAATGCAAATTATAACATTTAAAAATTGACGCTAGAAGGCAAACTACTTTTAATATTACTGACGTCAAGTTGAAAGGAAAATAAATGAATTCGCATAGTTCGTCCTGTAAAAGTCTACTGCAAGGGGACGATAATGGCGAGAAAATCTAACCGAGGAAATGTAAGGAAATGTAGGAAATCTTATCAGACTCAACCTAGCCGGACTCAATTGAATCAATATGACAGTGATAATAACGATTTCAAATTACCGAAGCATACTTCAAAATCGACCGAACAAGAGAAATGTATAATTGTCTATAAGGATCTGTGAATTCCCTGAACCATTTAAAAATCTACAACCACCCTAGCCTTACCAGTCATCGTGCTAACATGGTCAATAAATGACAGTTTCCGGTCTAATAGCACATCCAGATCTAGAAAGGTTGTAACCGTCTCCAAGGGGCAAGAATCAATTGTAAACTCAAACGGTATTATACACCTACGGTAAAAAACCATATGCCTACATTTTCTCAAGTTGAGATCCATTAAATTAATTTTACACTACCCAAGAAAAATATCAATACTACGTTGTAGAGCAGCCCGACCAGAAACATTATTAGAAGTATAAAATAATTTAACATCTTCAGCGTAACAAGAACACCACAGTCAGAAAATACATCAGTATGGTCATTAAGAAATAGCAAGAATAAAAATGGACAACATATTCCGGAACAAAACTTTTTGAGTCCTAAAACAGAGGTTTGGAGTCTATCCAACGATGAAGTCCATCCGAAATACAAATAAAAGCCAGCTTATGAAAATCTTGTGATCAACTCTATCAAAGGCCTTATTAAAATCAGTATAAATAACATCAAAATACCGGACTTATGCGAAGAAATAATAAAATAACCCTTCCAAATAAGAGGAAAATTACCTATTTCTAGAAGTTTGTTAAAGATAAACGTTTGATAAAGATGAAAAGACTCAACATCAAATTCATGAATATTAGAAATGAATACACTGTTGACAGGATACGGATGTGAAAAATGTGCTCTAAAATATTTTTACAGCGATAACAAATATTTGTTTTTAAATTCTGACCAGATAATGGCACTTTTGAATTACCTGTCAATTAGAATTTATTGCGTCATCTACATCTGTTTATTAGCGTTTATCAGGATCTTAAAATTTTTTTGAAAGAATATACAAACTATAAAGCGCGATTAAAAGCGTTTAACGTTCAAAATATGTTTGTGTGCCAGAAATATTTACCAAATTGCTTAGATGGCATACGAAAATGAATAAAAGACCAATATTTATGGATTTCAGTAGATGAAAAAATCGATACTACTGGAAAAATGTCGCAAATGTAAATTTTCTGCATTGTGACAAAGAAGCATCAACTCAAACAAATTAACACAATTATTTTCAACAAAACCAATCACTTTACGATTGCAAAACATTTTGACAATTCGTTAAAGATATTGGACGTTAATTTAAATATGAACTTGATTTTACTATTGTAGACAGTCGCTGTGCCGTATATGGTAAAAGCTATCAAAGCCATAAAGGTGTTTTACCTGGACTGCATCGTTTATGCGAACGTATACAGATCAATACGTAACTGTAAACAAAGTCATAGCGAATGTAAAGAAAGTGTCCTTGAAAGCTCCAAATAGAGTTGAAATTTTAAAAGAAATGTATCCAGATCTTCTATTGCTGCTCGAACCAGTTATAACTCTCTGAGGAACTTGGCTTGCGAACTTCAATCACTACGCTTTCAAATATCTTAAAAGTTCAAACTCAAAAATAAAAATACAAAATTAAATTGATTTTTATTGCTGTAAGCTTCGAGAGTTATTAAAAAACCGCAAACCAATGGCCTATATAACATTAGTATGCCTTACTAACTGAAACAGTTCAGAATATTGACAAGATCAAAGATGTAATACAAAACTTAATATTAGAACTAAAGTAAAATGTATATGTTATTATCAATCAAGTTCCAAAATATTATCTTAAAGAATTGGTATCACATTTTCTATGTATAAAAGTTTGCTCAGATGTAATAGACGTTTTACATTTGAAAATTATTTCAATGTTTTGTTGTTTATTGCAACAACAATTGTAGTATATACCAATACAAAATTCTGCTTTATTTTATCAAAAATTTTAATTTCTGTATTCAAATCTCCTTAGAAATTGAAGTACAATTTTTGTTTCTTTATTCTGTTGTATTGCTTTTTGTATTGTTAACTTTTTATATCTTTTTTTAAATATATTCAAAAGATACTGATTTTGAATTGAATTGAATAAACATTTTTTTTCTAATTACAAAGAAGAAATATTTGTCTTTTTAGAGCATATTTAAAAACTTTTAGATCATATTTTTGGATTTTTACTGCATATTTTATGCGCATAAAACACTTCCTTAAGAGCATATTTCTGGTTTCCCAGATAATTAGATATATTCTGAGTTCTTAAGAATAACCTACATTCCGCGTTGTTTGCCCAGTAATTTGTATTGGAAATAGTATCAACACCTGCTATCAAGAATCTTAAGCTACGAAAAACCCAAAGCGTAGACATCATACCACCGGAGAAAGTCAGAGCTTGCCAGCAAACAATAGCTAAACTACTTCACCGGGTTTTCGATGCTAGATAGCGTGAAATTTAGTGTATGCCGACTGGCTGAAGGTTATACTGATTAAAATACTTTGGAAGGGTAAAGGAAAGGTAAAAGTGCAGAAACTAGGGAATAATTTTGCTCTCATTTTCCTCTAAAATTCTAACATCCGTTCTTCTCAGTCGCATCAACACAACTCTTGATGACAACATTTGTAAGCAACAGGCAAACTAATAGAGTATTGATCATATAAATACCCTACGTATTACAGTGGAGCAGATAAATGAATGCCGATCTTCTGTCCATTCGACTTTCATTGATTTTCGAACGGTTTTCGATAGTGCTCATCGCGCAACAACCTGGAGTGTCCTGCACAATAAATCTGATAAAGCCCATTGCGATCCAATTGACACATTTTGTCGTGTTCTCAATGAAGCTGTGGATGAAGGAAACAGGGGCATGCCATTAACTGAGCAGCTTGTAGCTCTAGTGACATGCAGCAGAACTTATCTGGTAGAAGAGGCAGAAAAATGTGGGCTGAGACTTAATATGGATAAGACAATGAAATTTTTGCATAAATTCAATTCCATTGAATCTGTGGGTTCATTTACGTACCTTGACAATGTTGTTAGTCGGAAGATGGCACGAGGACTGATGTGGACGCTAGTATAACTAAAGCTACAATGGCTTTTACACAGCTTGGGAAAATCTGGCGGTTAAGCGCTAATCTTCTGGCCAAACGTGTCTAATATGATTGCTAATCTCAAATGGGTTTGAATTGACCATACACTCAGAAAACCGCAACATTAGGTTCTCAGAGGCTGATACTCCTCAAAGAGTTAAAGGAATAAATGATGATGATAATTAATAATTGGAATTTTGTTATGCTATCTTTAATATAAAAATATAACAATTTAAATTGATTGAATAATTTATATTTTCCTAAAGATGATAAACATAGAAGTAGCAAAATATTGAAAATAAAAATAAAACATAGGAAATTTTCAAAGTAGTAAGTGAATTTTTGAATATATATTGCATAAAAAAGTGTAAATAATCAATAAATTTAATGATTCTTATTATCTTCCCATAAATAAAATTTTTTTTTGTTGGGTACACGGTTCTGCTTTTTATTAAATTTTTAATTATAATTTAATATTGTGTATGTAATTAATTGTTGAAAGAATAATTAAAATGTATGTTTTTATATTTTCATAAAATTTTAACCTTCCGAAATGTTGTAATTTTCTTAATCTTTCTTTAATGTTGTTGATGGCAAGAATATTAAAAAAAATAAGTTAATAAATAAAACGGCATGCAATTTTTTCTTTTTTTATAAAACCTTTATTAATAATTTAAAATAGAATATATTGTTAATGTTCTTAACCTTCATGTGTAGATTTTATATATAAGTATTATTAAATAATGGGAACATAAAATTTCATGTTATAGCATTAAATATGTTTAAAATAAAAAAAACTTAAAAAAATAATTATTTAAATAGTTATTAAAAAAATTAATAGTAAAAGCTAATAATAATATTAAATACAATTAAGTGATCAATGCAATGATGATGATTAAAAAATTGAATGAATTAATAGCTTCAATATGTATATAATTGTTTGCTGTTCTTACACAAATGGTGTATATGTTTTTTTATTTATAAAAATTATGATTTATTTTTTATTCAATTCTTCATTATATTTTTGTTTTTTATTATTTTTTTATTTTAAAAACTAAAATGTATGTATAATTATTTTGGTTCTTTTTGTTGTTGTTGTTTTAATGTATTTAATGTGTACTAACTTATGTCTTATAATTTTTGTTCACTTATTTTTTATACTTAAATTGTTTTTTTCTTAAATATATTAATTATTAAAAATATATTTTATTGTAGGAACATATTGACGTAATTTAACGTATTGCAGCTATTTTTGTGTTTATTTTACAAATAAGGAATAAAATATTAATAAATTATAATTATTGTGAAAGTACATATAAAATGTATAATTAAAAAATAATTTTTTTTTACAGTAGATGTCAGCAAAAAGCATATTTCCAATAAAAATTTAAAAATAGTAACAAAATTAAAATGAAAACATTAATTAAAATTAATTAAATTAATTTAATGAAATTTTTAGTGACAAAAGCCTTGAAGTACATTTCTCACCTTAAAAGGATTGCATTGTAAACTATATTTTGGCTTATTGTATAGACAGTCTAAAAGGGCCGCCAGATGAAATTTGAAGGAAATCATTATATTGTTGTTTGTTGACAAACAGCTAGTGTTGTTCGGTTGCGCTTTTTTCAAATAAATTGAGCGAGTTTACACGAGCTATAAATTTGCGTTTTTTAGATAATAAGCTTACTTGTATAAGTTCATGAGATGAGATTGATGCAAAATTTTTTCTTTGCAAAAATAGAATGAAAAACTAAAAAGATTACAATTCGTGCGTATGTAAATAATAGAAGTAGTTAGCCTAACTATCTCTTCTACAGGGAATACTTATAATATTTAAGAATTGAAAACTTTTCTTCACGAACCACCAAAGCTTCTTAATCTTCTCTAATGAAAGAAGTTGGCCCAATTTCCAAGGAGCATTGTAAATGGGAAATTTATTTGTGCTAGAGAGTGTCTGAGAAGACAGGCACTCGGGAAGCCTTCAAGACTTTTTGTTATAGACTGTTTGACATTTCTCAATGAACTTAATGGACACAATAAGCTGACGCTAAGTTTGGTCTCGGATCGTGTAGGCCACTCTGGAACGAAAGTGATCAAACTGCTTGGCAAACACAAGAGCTCGACGGGTTTTCATTGGGTCTGAACCATTTTTGAGAGAGAATTTCCTCGGCTAAGAGAGAATGCCTCTGAACCGAGAAGAAATCGAATAAGTTTGTTTTTCTATCTCCTGGTAGATCCCAAAGAGTACTAACGCATCTATTCACCGGTCATTGTGGTCTTAGGTACAATCAACATATCTTACGAAATGTCGAAACTAATTATCTTAGTTTCAGGGTTGGCAACCCACTAAGTAACCCATTTAATCCCACCCGCGCTTTATTGGGAAGTGTGTGTATTTGGAAAAAATCCGAGTGGGTTTTTTATTTCTTTTGTATTTGGATTAAAACAAATTCAGTTGAAGGGTTTTCACAGTTTAAAATAAGTTTATTTAATGTTTTGGAAGTACGAATTAATTCAGTCTCGTTTTTATTTCAACAAATTATTTTTTTAAATATAATAAATTAAAAATTCTAAATATTGCCCGTCAAATCATGTTGTACCTTTCAAAATAGCTAATGGTCAGAAGGTACCCCATTTTATAGTAAAACTTTTGCTACGTGAGGCCGAGCTTTGTCCTTATATTCCGGTCGTTTTTATCGTAATGTGCGGTTCAAACAAAATAATTGCAGTCTGTAGCGTACATCAGGATTTAACAGGCCGTAGAATACAACACCCAGACTACAAAATTGCGTAATGAATACACCAACAACGTAATTGTACCAACAAAGTAAAATATAGAATTGGAACAAATTTGGAAATTTGGTTTCTTTTTAAATCCAGATTTTTGACAACCCTGTTGGATTCTGAACAATGTACGTTAAATATGAACATATTAGGTTGCACAATATATTCTTTGGGTCGTGATGAGTATTATCATACAATAAAAGGTATTATATGTAGTTTCCATAAAATAAAAATCATTATTCTACACACAGAAAAATATCATTGTAAAATCAATTAAACCAAGTAGATTCAACATTTTGTAATAATGATTATGTTTAATTATTATTTCATGTTGACTTAACATGATTTTTTCAATTAAACAAAAAGATTTTTTTCATTTTAGAACAATTTGCTACGGAATTAATGTTGAATTAACTATGAAATCGTTTAAAACTGATATGATAGTCATATTAAAATAAAATTAAATTTCATTTTAATGTGAAATGATTTCTACATTCCTACATTTATGCAGCAGCTGCCAAACAAAATTTTAGGATACATAGACATAGGGTTTGTATTATATAGTCCACGTATAACTTTTTTAACTGAGATGTGGTATTATTAACAAGCAAATTGTCTTTTTTATTTATTTAAACAAAATTAAAAAAAAAAAAAAACAGATATATAACAGATATATGTGTAAGAGCATTTTGCTAAATTTATGTTAGAAAATCGTAAAAATTACGTTAAAACATAAAATCTGGCGGCTGTACAGGCTAATCAATAAACCAAAAATGCAATTTTTAGCACTAAAATTCTCTTTCATTGAATTATATGTGGAAATAGTGATAAAGTTTGCTTCCCTGAAAGAAAATTTTGCTTTACCGTTACAAAACACTTTTAAGTACTTTAAGATAGAACAAAAGAGAGATGTCTTTAATAACAAGTAGTCTTCTATAAGAAAGAACTTAAAGGATAATAAATGATGATTATAATCATATACGTATATATGTATTGTCACCTAAAATCCAAAAAGCCGTAAGCGAAAAAATATTCAAAATCGACTTTTTGGGTAACTACATGATAATCAATCAAAAAGTTGATTTATTTTTTATCGCTTACTGTTTTGGATGTTAGATGATGGTATGTATGTTATCTATTGATGGAGAATTTATATAAAAATAAAGGAAAAAATATAAAAAAATCTTTAAAATGTGTATGTAAAAATGAGCCTCATAGGAAACTTAAATTTTCAACCTTTAGGTACTATTATATGTATGTATGTATGTATGTATGTATGTATGTATGTATTCTTATAAACAAAAAAAGAACAAAACAAAATTATAATTTATGATTTTACTATTTATAATAATAGTAATATGGTAGTTAGGTCTATGTATGTATGTAAGTATGTATGTATATATTACAAATTTGTCTAAAAAACACACTGAAACAATATTATTTTATTTATAATTAATAAAAAAGGAACAATATTTGAATAAAACTAATTATAAAATAATAATTTTAATAAATAATGATAATAATAATTGACTTAAATTAAATAAAAAAAATATATATTAAATTATGTTAAGTATATGTATATGTATATAATAATTTTTTGTAGTTGTAGAAAAAAGAAAAATTTCGGAAAGGTTAAAAATTACATAATTATTTAATAAGATTTTAAATTAAATTATAATTATTTTTTTGTTTATCTGTAGATTCATTGAATTTTTGTTTTTTTATTTTTTCAATATTTACTGAAATTAGTATGTGGTATGGTAAAGTTTGTTTTATTATTTTTATTTTAAAATTTTGTATTAAACAAAAAACATTTTATAAATTATTTGTTTGTTTTTGTTTAAGGATATGCAATAAACTACTTTGTCTGAGTTTAGTTTTATTATATGTATATATGTTTTTATATATAGAATTTTGTTTTGTTGTCGTTCTTGTTTAAAATAACTTTCATTAGAGCAGTTACAAGGAGCTACTGCTGCTGCTTAACTAAATCTTTAATCAAGTTATTCATATTCTTCACATATTTAGTCTTTTACTAAAAAGCTCTAACTCTGTTTTATAAGTTAAACTTTTCTAGTAGCCTAGCCAAGCTTATATATGTATGTATTTTAAGCATGGTTAGGTATCAAGTCTTTCAAAGCTTAGGTCTTTAATATCTGTTTTGTTTTACACAATTCATTTATCGTATTTTTACACTTCTAAAATCTTTTTCAAAATTGTGTTGTTATGGAATATTTATTTTTTGTTTGTTTTTATATAAAATATTTTATTATATATAAATATATATATATATAAAAAAATTAAAAAATTAATTAAATATATATGTATATATATGTATATATATATATATATATATATGTATATATATATATATATTTATATATATATATATATATATATATATATATATAAAATTAATTTTTGTTGTTGTTGTTTTCTTTTTAAAAAGGGGGAGATTAGGCACTACAGTGTGTTGTGTGTGTGTTTTTTCATTTCATAAATTTTATTTTTTCTCTTTTTCTTACCAAAATGTTGTGTCTTTTTTGATAATTTTTTTTGCGGATTTATTATAAAAAAAAAGTATATTTTATAACCAAAAATTTCCTTTGTATTGAGCAAATTAATTTAATTTGATTTAAAAAGCCTTTCTTTTTATGCCAATTTTCTTATATTTTTCTTTATTTATTTAAAAATTGGTTCTATTTGATGTTGGTTTTTGTTTTCTTCTATTAAAATATTACTGAGTAGTAGTAGTAGTAAAAGTTAATATATAAATTATATACAATTATGTTAAAAACTAAATAATAATAACTTAAATGCTGTTTTTTCTTGTTTTTTTCTGTACAACAATTGATTATTTACTAATTCTATTATATTTATCAATTCTGTTTGTCAATTTATTTATTAAGTTTTTCTTTTTTTTAAGTTTTAATAGCTTGGCACTCAAATAATAATTAATTTTTTTTTTTTTTTTATATAATTTTCTATTTTATTTAATTAGTGTCTTTCTTTCGTTCTTATTTTAAATGATTGGTTATGGTAAATTAGCTATTTTTGTGTGTTAATCAATCTATTTGTTTTTTAAGTTTATTGCTTTGAAACCAATGTAGATTCTTATTGTGTGTTTTTTAAATATTATTTTATTAAAATCCTATTTAAGTTTAACGGTCTTCAATTGGCTTATTTCTTTAACATATTTCTTTACACAAGTTTCTGGTAACACTTTATCTGTTCAGTTTAATTTAATTATTTTTAAAACAAATACACAAAAGGAGTGTCTAAACGAGAAATATACAGTAAAGTTTTTTTTCCTAGCAAATTTATGGCGGGCAATAGCAATGACTAATTTTTGGCATATTATATATTATTAATTCCCATAACATTCCATGAAGGAACATGGGACTTCTCTCAGTCAATGAACTGCTCCCGATTCTATTTTTAAACTCATTAAAAGGGACCTACAGTTTAACGCCGGCTCCGAACGGCAAATGCATTTAGAGAAGTTTTCAATAGTATTTATACTCATAACCAGTTACTAGCGAATGTTATGAGGTGATGCCGCTGTCGGAAACTTTTTTCTTTTTTTTTTAAGATGGTCTGGCCTAGTATTGAACCGACGACCTTCTGGTTGGTAGGCGAGCACTTTGACATAACAATTTTTTAAAATAATTGCAACAATGATCGTAGTTACTACTAACTTTGCAGATTAGAGCATGTTTATCAGTCCATACATATCAGTTTTGTAATCAAATTTAAAAAAATTAAATAAACTTTAACTTAAGCAAATAGAATTCTATTAATTAAATATTTTAGTAAAGTACAGATTGCAAAACCTTTTTATATAAAACCAATTTTCTAAAAAAATACTTGCATCGCTATTGCCCTTGCATTGTAGCATTTCCAAATTAGTACAGTAATAAGAGCGTAGTTTGTATTTGCTACGCAATCTTGCAACACTTTATTTCACAATAGAAACCATTGAAACAATGAAACCACCTGTGAATCACATCAATTCTTTAGATCCAAACAATAGACATACGAAGTCGAACCATCAGAGTATTAGGTGGTTGCGGCGAAATACTCTTTCCTAACGGGGAGATATACATACAGTATACTTGAGGAATCGGTTGTTACCGTTTGTGGAGTACTTTTTCCAGAATTGACCTTTTGGAATGGCCCAACGTTTACAAGGCGCAGTCTGGAAACTTATTGTGGCGCCAAAGTCGGAAAAATAATAGTGGAATAATCTTTTGCTTTTACATCGAGACTGAATTTACTACCGACTCCTCGACTACAATACTGTCGTGCAAAACAAAAGGGCAAACATGGAGACCATCACTATAGGGGCCATTATATCCAACGAGACATAGCATAGGATGGTGTAAAAGGGCGATGAACGCCTGTGCGGTATAAGATCACGGTGAATGTTGTATGGTTTCCAAGGATTACAGGAAACGAAAAGGTAAATAAACTGTCAATTAGGGCCATGGAGTCGCCGACGGTAAACCTGGAGGGCTCTAAGACCCACGTGGCAATAAAATGTGGGCCAGAAAATGGGAGTTTAAATGTCCATGTCTCACTTTGGAATAGTGAACCAGTGAGGGGATCCGAGTTGTGACAGAACAAAAGGCTTACTGCACCTTGAAAGAGGGACCTGAATATGCATTATAATGGAGCATTCAGACTTACGAACGAACCGCATAGGCTTGAATGAGGAGTATATGGCCGTTCCGGGGATCGACACGATTACGGATATTTCTCACCTTATAGGTTTTGAATGAAAGATACTAAGGGACTATGTAAACAGTACGGAGCTTATCAGGAACTGAAATGATTGTCGTATTTATAATTTAGTGAGCGAACAAGGTGCTCTGGCCTGGTTGTATGCCTGCAAGCATAACCAACCCAATAACCAAAGTATGGAAAACCAAAATATTTAAATACGTAATAAACGTGATAAATCGAATAATAATAATAAAAAAAATTTTGTTGTCACAAATGTTGTCTTATTTGTGTTTTCAAACAGTATTCCAAACTAAATCACACTGCTCATAATTGATGGTAAATTATAAAATTGCATAAGTTTACAATCACAAGTGCACAAAATCGTGAATTGGGCTATATGTGTTAATAATATGTTTTTAAATTGCTGTTGAATGTTTTATTATTATTTTTTATTTTCATAAAAAAAACAAAATTGGTCAAACAAGCTTAAATGTTTCACTACATCCTGAAATACACTCCTTTTGGTATGGAATAATGTTTTTTTCTCGAAATTTTTATAAATCACATACATATGTATGTTGTGTAAAAATAAATACATATGGATACACCGGTATTCGTACTAAAAAACATTATTTTTCATTTACAAAAGGCTTATTCAACTAATTTCTTGGAAAAAACCTTTTGTAAAGCAAACAAATTTTCTTTTTTAAATATCGGCGATAGTATCTTATTTTATTTTTAATAATAATAAAACGAAAAGGAAATATAAAAAAAATTCAATTATAAACTAATAAAATAATTCATAACTATTATATTGTTTTTGTTTTTCTATTTTGTTATTGTAAATTGTTTTTAACTTTTATATGTAAAAATATTTTATTTTAAAAATATCTGTTATGTTATGGGTAAATTATTTTAAAAAATCAAGGCATTTTTAAACAGGGTACTAAGGAAAAATACTTGTTCATCAACATCGATCGGTTGTATATAAATCTCTTGTTACTTTATTTTTATTACTATTTTCTTATTTTAATTATTAAAAAAAAAGAGAAAAAACATATTTTTATAACAACGGCAGCTACGGGTAAAAAGATTATATTTAATTGTTACAAGTGAAAAAGGATAAAAGTTTAACGATAATATGAATGGAACGGAGGAAGGAGCTGGGGGGGGGGAGAAAGGGGGTAGTAAGGTAAGGTTTTGATTTATTTATTTTTTGTTTATTTTATTTGTAAATAAAAATATTATTTGTATTTAAAAGGCAATTGGAGTTTATTTTGAACTATTTATGGTATTGGTTGTTGTTGTTGTAAGGTGAAAGAAAAAATTGAATATGTGTACGTCAGTTATAAAAAAAGAAAACATTTTCATCACTATTGATTTGATTGTAAATAATTTTATATGTATATTTTTGGGTCTTTTTTTGTTTAATAAACATTTCAACATTTTTTTTATATTTAATTATTTTATTTGTTAATAATAATTTGTGTAGTTTTTCAATTAAATATTTATTATTTTTTGTTTTATTTTTAAATATTGGTACTATTGTTTGTTTTGTTGTTGTTGTTGTAGTTTAATAAATTGGAAGAATCGGTATTCTTTTACCCTGAGCCTTTTTTAGTTTCACATTTTTGTTTGTTAAATATTTAAATTTATAATTATTGTTGTAAATTGTTATATATAATTGCTCTATTGCAAAATAAATCTTTATGTGTTCTTTTTTATTTTGTTTTGAAAGAAATTATTTATATTTTATTTTAATTTTTGTTGTAGCTCTGGGGCCAAATCGTCTAATTCGTGTCATCGAATAAACTTTCGTATCGAATAATATTAATTTTAATTAAAAAATGTTATAAATTCCTTCGGGGTCATTCGATCACACGAGTACTACAATCTCTCCCCAATGCTTTAAAAAATAAAATATTTGAATAATATTTTAAATATTTTTTCTTTATTATTATAAAATCGGGGATTTAAAGTAATTAAATTTGTACGTTGATTTTTTGTTTTTATATTGCTGTTTATATATGTATGTATATAGATGTAGTTCAATAAAAAAATATAGTAATAAAATTAATAAAGTTCGAAAAAAGGTTTACCCGAAATAAGAGCCAAAAATATAATTTCTGGAATTGTAATTTTCTTTTTTGTTGGTTTGCCGAAACTTGCTTTTCTTTTCAAATTTTTGTTGTTGAAATAGTAGATTTTGTTGGTTCAAGAGAGAGTTTTAGTTGATCGTGATTTGGATTTTGAGTATTTTCTGGATATTTTTCATTTGTTTTGTGGATTCCATGGGCTTATTTGAAAATATAACACTTAAATCAGTTATTTTTAAACAAAAACTTGGTGTTATATTTTGAAATAGACAAACCCTTGGATGCATTTTTGAGTGTTCGAAATTGGATTTTGAATTTTAGTATTATTTTTGTTTGTTTTCATATTTAATTGATTTATTTTTAGTGTGCCAGAGCTTATTAAATTTTGTTTTTTGTTTTAAATTTGAATTAATTTTTCATTTTCAATTTAGAATTTTAGTTATTTTTTTAATTTGGTCAAAAAAAAAAAAAAAACAATATTAAAATTTGTTTGTTTTTTTTTATTTTTATAAACCTATATTATAGCTATTAATAAAATTTTTCTTATTGAACTTAATTGATACTTATTTAATAGTTTATATTTGTGAAGTTTATTTAAAAAAATATCATTATGCTTATTGACCTTGTTCAGTTATTATATTAAAAAAATGTTCTTTAATAATCTCATTTGCTTTTAATAAATTCGATTTGATGTTTGAAGCATGTTAATATGGTGAAAGAATCGGTAACAAAATTGTGCCGTACATATAATAAGTATTAGGGATGCCAGAGTTAGAAAAACGCAAAAACCAGAGCAATTATTTCAATCAAAAGCTCAACTATTTCTGTACAAAGTCTCAGTATTTAAACCTTTTTTATGAGTTTCTTTAAAACCAATTTAGTTTGGCATGCCTAAACTAGAAAATTTTATAATTTTTGCTCTTCTGTACTACATTTTCAAATACATTTTTTTTAAGTTTATATAATAAAATAATATTTAATTGCAATCAGTGCAACAATTCCTTCTTTACTTAAAAGAAGTTTTCACATTGAAAAGTATGAAGTAAAAAAATTGATTTGTGATGTAAGTGTTTCTGTAGTTCAATATAAAAAGACATAAGCTTGAATTCATTTTTATTGGAATATTCAAACAGAAAGCTGTCAAAATGAAAAAAATTACCATTGTTTGTATATTATGAATTAATATTTTAAAAACTTTTTTAAATAATAATTTTTTTATATTTTTAAATATTTTTAAAAATATTTATATTTTTCAAAATTAAAATTAAAAAAAATTTTCTCACATTTTCCCAATAATATACTTATGTCAAAATTCATAAAGGTTTAATTAGACGCGACTTGATATAACGCCATAACCGTACCCATAGCCGAAACAGCCAAAATTTAATTGATCTGTTACGGTGCTATGATGGCATGTCAAGCTCTAATCAAATACAGTGTTGTCTTTGACGTTTGAGGTTCGTTTTATTGGAAGTATGTCGTTAAGTCTAATAGAATCTTAGGTAACAGATAGTTTTCACAAAGAAAAATAACAAAAACACTTTCAGTTGCGAAACAGTGTTTAATTTAATTTATATCGTTTTTGAAAATAATTTTTCAAAGTATAAATTACAGAAACGAGGCACGTACATAGTACAGAAGAATAAATGAAATTAATAAATAAAGAATTAAAATTTAACAAATTTTTCAAGTTTTTAGTAAATTTAAAAGCTTCATTTTGTTTTAGTTTCGAATTTATTTTAAAATTTTTTCATTAATATGTATGGTTGTTTAAATAGAGGCACTATAAGCTTTTATTTTTATATTTAATATATGTATGTATGTATGTTATGTATGTTATTTCTATGTACTTATAATTTTCTTTTTTGGTTTACTTACCTAAACTGGGATTTTTCAAAAATATTTTGTTTTTTTTTTTTTTTGGTGTAAAAATGCTTTTTTAAGTACAAATATACAATTTATGATTTTGTTTGTTTTTGTTCTTATAGAAATGCAACTGCTTGCGGTACGCTAATGATATTTTATTGTAATTTAATTTAATTTAATTTAATTACTATTATTTTGTTAGTATTTCAATCAATAAAATCGTGCACTACTTTTCTATATATTTTTATATGTATAGATATATATGTATATATAAAACACGAAAAGATTCTTATGTTAAACAAAAACCAACTAAAAAAATTAATTTTCTTTGTTGACTTTATATTTTGGGGGTTTTTTAATAAAATTATTGGTAAAATATACTTTTTTTCTTGTCTTTAAGATAAATATGTATGTTTTTTAATATACGTATGTAAGTGTAACTTGCTTTTATTTTTTTATGATGGTTAGTGTATAATATAATGATGAATGTAATATGTAAGATTTTTTTTTAATTTTATTTATAATTTTAATATAAATGGTTTTTTTTTTAATATTTTCTTTACTTATTTTGTATATGTTACTCAAAGTTCTAAAAATAAATTTCCTATTTTAATTTTCGGATTTACGCCATAATTTATTACTTAACAAATGTTACTTTGCCAAACTAGTGGTGTAAATTTATTTATTTTTTAATATATTTAAAAGAACTTTTGTGTTAAATTGTTGTCTTGTCATATTCTTAAGAGTATCTAATTTTGTTTATATAATATTTTTTTCTCTCCTTGATATATAATTAATTAATTTTGTTTTCAACTGTATAAATTTTTTTATTATTTCATAATTTTGGGCCAAAAATTTTTGTAAGTGTATATTTTTCATAAATTTTCCTTTGTCAACTATTTATTGCTCTAAAATGCTATAACTTTGTTTTTTTATCCAAAAAAAATTTTAATTTTTTGTTCAATGCCTAAAAATTTAATTTTTATATAATATTTTGTTTTTGGTAAAATTTTTTCTAAAAATTTTAATTTAGCGTGTAATTAATTTTTGTTTTGCTAAAGAAAAAATAAAATAAATTTTGATGATTTTTAACAAGGCAACTTATAGTTCAAACACAAAAGTTAACAAATAATTATAACTTTGAAATTAAATCTATATATTTTTAATTTTATATGTATATGTATTCGCATATACGTAATAAAATACAATTAAAAAGCCAGAATTAGAATTTGGTATATCAAATTGTACGTAAATAAAAACTTGAGTAACTTTAGTATTTCTTAAAAATTAATCATTACTATTAAAAAGTAAGAAACAAAAATGGCTTGAAAAAATTATATCAAATTTTCGTTGTAAATTGGGGAACCAAAATAAGGAACTTATGATCAATAAAATTATAAACTAAAATTAAAATTGTTAAGGAACTTAAAATAAAAAATCAAATGATATTTTTGTTTATGATAATGTGGCAAAATTAATTAATGTAAAGCTTAATTTTAAAAATATGTATATATTTAGACTATTAAAAGAATTTCTATAAGAAATTTTTTTTTATTTATTGAAATTCAAAAGGTTATTAGGCTTTAAATCAAGCGATGAAAAACAATAACTTTGTATTAAAACGCTTATTCCGTTTACAATATTTAGAAAATGTCATAAAAATAATAAATCTAACGTTGTTAAATTAAGGACTAACTATAATATGCTTGTGTTAGCATAAGCAAACAGCGAATCTGAACGTATTTTTCACATATTCAACTACGGTTAGTTATATAAACTTAAAAATTTGTTGCCAGCTAATCCTTAACTCATATCTAAGGGAATGTAGATTTTACATTAATTTTAACAGCAAGACATAATCTCTACGCAAAATTCAGGCTGGAGTACCACAAGGCAGTGTATTAGGTCTAGCTCTGTACACAATGTTTACATCTGATATGCCTTGTACTAATGGGGTAACAGTTGCCCTTACGCTAAAAACAACAAATTTATTTCATTTAACGTTTTAGCAATTGAAGCATCAACTTTGATTCAAAATCAAATAAATGAACTGCAATCATGGTTCATGACTTGAAACAAAAAAACAAAGTGATTGTCCAAATATCAACTTTAATGGATCAGTAATTCCTAGATGTCCTACGGTTAATTATTTGGTCGTATGTTTAGACAGAAGGTTGTAATGGAAAACAAGTTGACATTAAGCTAAGAAAAATGTATTTTCTTTGGAACTTTGGTTTTCAACTGTGGGGAACTACAAGTAAATCGAAAGTTGAAATTATTCAACGATCTCAATCGTAAACATTAAGAATGATAGCTAATGCGCCTTGGTTCGTCACCAATACAACATTACACAATAACTTAAGTAGCGCTGATGTTTAAGCTGAGATAAAGAACTACTGTAATCGTTATTTACAAAGATTAAGAGACCATGTAAACATTTTAGCTATATTGTTATTAAATGAGAGCGAAGAAATTAAAGTACTTGATTTGCCCTTTAGAAAATAGCAAAATATAATTCTATCTTATAAATATGTATGTACTAAAATTATAATTCACATGATCTCTTATTGTTTTTATGTTATTGATCTTAATGAAGATCAATAATTAAAGTTAATATTTAATAATTGTTACCAAATTTGCTTAATACTGTAAAATAGATTGCAAATAAAGACTGACAACAAAATTTTTAATACACCCATCGTGTGTTTTAATTAAAGACAATAAAAAGAACTGCTGATGGTTCTTATGAAAAAATTGTAGTTTTTTTCTTCAAGAAGTCATTTTAAGCATAAAAATTTTATCCAAATTGCTTTTAAATTGAATGCAGCCTACTTACAGCTATCAATTTTACAGTATAAGTGCAAAAATAAAGGGACTGTTGCTTAAACTAGAATAAGCATTATTATAGTTATTTCAATACATTTTTAAGATTATTATTTTTTTTTTTGCAGACTACTATAATTTGTTTCGAAGTCGAATAGGCCAGAGCCATTGTAAAGATTTGTACTACATTGGAAGAAGGTAAGTGATTTTTTTTTTTCATATTACATATTTATATATTTTTATATAATTAAGCTTTACAATATTTGGTTTTGATATGAAATGATTTTGACACAATGAATTTTAATGATGATTTACAAATGATTGAAATATAATGATAATTTGTAAAATAAAAGTGTAAAAAACAAATAAAGAAAAACCAAAAGTTTGTAATTTGTAATTTTTTTTTTATTGCAAAAAAAAAGAATTTTTAACAGTTGATTAAATTAACAAAAAAAAAAAAACTTCTTAATGAAATTTCTTTATAACATTACAAATTCATTGTGTGTTTAGGGTTGTTGTTGTTGTTTTTTGTAATTAATTTAAATTTAAAATAAAACAAACAATTTTATTTTTATAATTAAACTTAAAAATAAAAAAAACTTTTTTAAGAGAAACACATACATTTACAATAATTATTACTAAAATTCAATAACTTATTTTTATAGTTAAAAAAGTAGAAAAAAATAAAAGAAAAATAAAAAACAAAGAGAAATTATTAATAGAAAATAGAATAAAAGGTAGTTTTACTAAAATCATTAAATTCAATTTTAACAGTTTCATTTAGGTTTAAAAGTTAAACTTTTTTTCATTTTTTTAATTACACTTTTAAGGAAATAATAATTCTTTATTAATTTAATATTATATTTTTTAATTAATTCTTATATATCACGTCTCTAATCTTTGAAGTGGAATGTTTTTATTATATTCCTAAGTATAATATATATTCTTAATAAAGAAACAATAATTGGTGTTGATTTTTTTAGCACAAAAACCTAAAGATATGTTTCTTTTTATAAAATAAAACACAAGATCAAGTTAATTTTGAGATCTTATTTTATAAAATTAAAATAAAAAAAAAATAGATTGTGTGTTGAAAATTTTTTCGTATTATTTTCCTTCCTTTTTTATTATAAAAGTTTATTATTTTTATATTTATATATTAATTGTTTTACTTATATCCAAAAATGTTTTTATTTGTTTGTTCTTTAAAAGGCCGAAAATCACAATTTTGTTTTTTTTTTCATTATTATTTAATTTTATATTTTATTATCATAATTTATTTTAATTATTAAAAATTTTGTTAGATATTTGCCTAAATTGTTTGCAATATGCTTTTTGTATTGTTTTACTTGAAAAAATTTTAACATCACAATTTAATACTGAGCCCTAAACTTGATTCTCATTAGTTTTTAAACATTTTAGTAAAAACAAATCTCACCTTGTGTTTAAAAAATTGTTTCTAAATTTTTTTGTTTGTTTTTAAATTTTATTTTCTTTAATTTTATTATCAAGTTAAGACTAAATTTTATATGTTTTTTAAACACTATCACAGCCAAATTTTATAAGCCAAAGGGTTGTTTAAGCCAAAAGGTTTGTGTGTTTCATTAAATATTATTTATAATTTGGTTTGTATTGTTTCCATTTTTCTTCTTTAATATAAATTTTGTTGAATTTTGAATTTTGAATTTCGAGTCAATTTTATTTAATAAATTAATCCTATAAAAATAATATGAAAGCAAAAAATGTATATCATAAGTTTTTGTGCTTATTTATCTTACTACAAGTAACTCTCTAAAAAAAAAACTCTAAAATTGAAAGAAAGTTTTATTTAGGAAATTTTGAGATCGGTTTTCAATTTTAATATACTATATTATCGATTTGTTAGAAAATTTTGTTAAAGTTTCTTTTAAAGTTGAGTTACTTACAGCTTAAGAGGAGAATAGTTGTGTAAAGATAAACCTAAATAAAACTGTTAATTGTGTTCAAATAGTTAAAAGAAGAAAAAATTAATGATCATTTAAAACAAATACCAAAGTGCCACACTTTTTCATATTGTTTTTATTTATTTATTATTTTTTTTTTAATTCAATAATTTAATTTTTTTATACTTCATTTTATACATCAACATAAACCACCACTGAAATTAATGAAAAATCTTTTGAATAATATATTTGACTTAGTATTACTATACCCTTGTACAAGGGAATACTAAAATAGAGACAGACGAAACTCAGGCGTAGGAAATGGCAAAATTGTTTCTAAAATGATGTAAAGAAATACTTTCTTTCATATAGTGACTAAATTTCTTTTATTCGCAAAATAAACTTGACTATTAATCTAGGATTAGATTAGTTTTAGCCTTTAACTTTAAAAATTAAAATACCAACATGTCGGCGATACAAAACTATCTTTAAATTGATGTAACGCAAGACTTTCAGTTATAGTGAGAAAAGGTCTTAAAGGTCTGAACCGATTACAATATACTAAATTTTCACAAGATTAGCCATATAAAATAAATATAACAGAATTAGTGATGCAATTTGTATACATGGAGTTTTTTATAACAACTCAAGAACCTAGATTATGCAAATGATATTTCTCTAATCTTACACCAGATCTCTAATATGCAGCCAAAATTAAGAGACCTGGAAAGACTGGCTCGAAGTGTTGGACTTAAAATAAATATTCAGAAAACTAAAGCCATGGGAATTAACAACAATATCATAGAAAATATCATGCTACACAGGGCCAACCAAATGAGTATTTAGATAGCTTCTGCTATCTAGGAAGTACAGTGGCAACAAGCGGCGGTGCAGAGACACACATTAACTACAGGTTCAGAAAAGTAATAACGGCATTCAGACGACTGCAATCGGTATGGAGAAGCTCAAAAGAAAACTGAGAATATTAAACTCATGTGTGAAGTCTATTCTGTTGTACGACAGTAAAATCTGGGTTGTTTTTAACAATATCACGCTAAAGTTACAGGTATTAACCAACAAGATATGATATATAGTAGTATTACAAGGCTTGCACTTGAGTGAAATCCCCAAGGATTAAGTAACCGCGGCCGACCAAGAAACACCTTGGCGACGTACAATTATTCAAGAACTCAGGCAAGAGGCAAAGACAATGGCAGCAAACCGTGTAAGATGGAGACGCTTTGTGGAAGCGCTGTGCTACCAAAAGGAATAACGGAGAAGATACAACGCTGTACAAAATAAAATAATATTAAAATAATATAAATAAAAATTTATATTTACATTAAAAAATATTGTTTAGCTATTACTATTTGCTATTTTTATTGATGCATAGTACATATGTCAGTTTGACATTAAAGACAATTCGGAAATGTAGTTTCTTTCCTTTTTACTTTAGCCACATGAAACTAAATGTTGAAAATCGTAGTGTAAATGGTCTAAATTTTAAGCGAGATTTCAAATCGAGTTAAATAGATTGTGGTGTTATGTAAATGGGCAATAAATATTTTAAATACACAAAATACACTAGTGGTTGAGTCTTAGATTTATTTAAATCTTAGAAAAGCAAAAAAAAAAAAAATAACGGGATTTTCATTATATTTACAGAAAGTGGTTTTGGTTGAAGCTATTGTTTTGATTTTTTCTTTAAGAATTTAAAAGAATAACAAGAGAATTTAAATTATGATTTGAAAACAATATATCCTAAAATTAGATTTTAATATTGTGCTTTTTTCGATTAAATATTGTATTTTATTTTTTTCATATGGTTGTTGTTTTTTTTTTTTTTGTTTGTTTAAGTATACTTTGTTAAATATGCATAAAGTGTGTTAACTTCTCTTTTGTCTTACTACATTAAATGTACATACATTGTTTATAATTAAATAAAATTTAAATTCAAAGTTGGTTTATTTAATTAATAAGTTTTTTAAATAAAATAGACAGATTTCATTTTTTTAAAGAAAAATAGATAAGTATATAAATTGTATGTATCTATGTGTGTATGTATGTATATGTAAAATAAAAGTAATTATAAAACTAAATTAATTATATATTTAATTCTTGTTTATTATATCGTTTATTATTGTTTATAGTATATAATTCTTTTAATTATAATAACTTTTATATGCTTATATATTAATTTTTTTATTATTATTATTTTAGTGTATTATTAATTTTTTCATATAAATATCGTTAAGATCACAGATATTCTATTTTAACTGTTCTTTTTTTGTTGTTGTTGTTATTATTATTATTATTTTAAATTACAATTTTATTTATTTTTTTTTTGTTTTGTTTTAATTTCTCATGAAATTTCATTTTTAAAGTTGAAATTGTACAAAATTGTGTTGTTCTTAAAATTTTCTGATATACTGTATATTTCCTTCTTTTTTCGCAAAGTGCAAATTTAGTTTTTTAGAAATAAAGGAAAAATATTTTTATGCTTTTTGTTTTTGTTATCGAAACGAGAATTTTTGCTGTTGTCGAGTGTTTATGTGTTTTACGTTTTTTTTTTTTTTTTATTTAACCAAAACAAGAATTTAACACATTCAAAGACGAAATTTTCAAAATATATTTTTTAAAGAAAATTATATCAGCTTTCTTTAAAAGGAAATACTAGAGACTAAATGTGAACAAATACATTCTACACATTCAAAGATGTTACTTGGAGAAACCATGAAATTTGAAATTATTTAAAATAATAACTTTTGTAATTACAGTAGTAACTCGATTAACTCACTTTACGAAAACCAAGCTGTGTGCACGTTATGATATTGTCGCTTTCGTAAAAATATTAGAAATGTACTGAGAGTTGCATTATTGCATTATTTTGGTTTATCTATAGAACACGCTAACAAGCCGTTGGTAAAGAAATTACTTTGTAACGCGTGTAGCACAAAACCGTACAAGTGGTCACTTGTTCCATTTTTAATGCCAAATGAGAGAGCAGAAACATCAGAAATGAATGTGATTAGCCTAAACTAGCAAAGAATAAATATCCTGACGTGCTATCAGTGTACAAGCTAGTTTTCTTTATGAGCAATGTACCTTTGCCAATTTATCCAGGTATGAGTACAAATTTCATGAGAATTTTCGGTTCATCACCGATTAAGAGTTGACCAAGTTGATTTCCAAATTGTCATACAACAAAATTAAAGAGAGAACATTAGTCGAACCTGTTAGCGAAAATTAATGTCCGACATAAGATTTTAGAAGCAACATAAGCATCATATCAGGATGTTGTTGACAATTTTCTCGGTAACCGCAAATCCTAGGATTAAATATGAATGATCAGCAGTTTGTTGCAAAATTATAGCAAGATTGAAGATCGAATATCTTTCAAAATAAATTTTCTTCATTCCCATCTCAATTTTTTTTCCTTAAAACTTAGGTGATACGAGCGATGAGCAAGGATAGCGACGACACCAAGATTTAGTACCGAAAATCGAAAGACTGTATCAAGAAATTTGTAACGAGGCATGATGTGCGACTAGTGTTGGATTTTAATGTGTGAAACAGATCGCAAACATTATAAGCGTTTGTTAGGCTGCTCTTCGTTTCTATATGTTCACTTCTAATTCAATAAAACGACATTAATTACCAAAAATTTTAAAAAATTATTTAATTCAATATCTTGCAAACCAGAATCAATCTTTAAAAACGGAGTGCGTATTTGAATTCAACGCCTTAGAAATAACTTCTAGTTGCTCTGATTCAAAACCGCGTATACTTGTGTAGTTAACTTTTTACAGGTTTCACCAATAAAGACTGACAAAACTGCTATTATTAGTAGTTTGTTGCAAGTACTGCATCATTTTTTTTAAATGGCTTAATTACTAAGCTAGTAATGAAGAATCTTATTACTACTGTATGAATTCGAACTTAAATTACTTGTACGCCTGTATAAGTAAATAGCAAAAATCTTTAGCTGGTTAAACAGCTGTTTTTTTACAATATATGCTATATTATAGGCCGATTATGATTTCTTTTTTCTATCGTCTTTCTTAGTATTATGGAAGGTTACGGACTAATTCAATTTCTTCTGTTTCAGTTTATACGAAATAGAAATTTAATCTACGAAAAGAAGAATCTGAAGCTTCAAAATACAATTTTAAGCTCACATAGAGGCCTTGAGTGGTGGTATATGTACATATGTATGTACTTTTTCACATGCAGTCTCTAATATCTTATTTTGTTTTCCGGAAAATTATCAAAAATTATAGTTTATCTGAAAATTGTATATAGTTTATGTTTTTGTTGTTGTTGCTGTGGTATATATTTTATTTTTTTTGCTTTGTTTTTTTCCAGGTCATAAGGTAAAAATAGTTTCAATTATTTATCATTTTATTTAGTTTCAATTATTGTATGTATACGACGTAAAATAAAACTGTCTATTGATTGATTGATTGTATTTTTTAAAAAAGTATTTGATGTTTGAGTATATAATTAATAAATATCGTTTGTAGTTTATTTTTTCTATATAAAATCTCTAGGATAGCACCAATTCTATGAATGTGTTGTGTTGCATTTTAAAAATTTATTTTATTGTTTAGTTTACTAAACAATTCTATTGTAAAAAATTTAACTATTGTCTTAGGAAAACGATAAACATAAACGTATATAAATTGTAAATTAATTAAAAAACAAAATTAATTAAAATGAGAACACTTTCGCTATATATACTATGTATTAATATCTCATTGCTAATGTGCATACATAGTTTCTTATTTTTTTCTTTTTAATAGTAACAACCAATTAGATTTGTATGTATGATGTAATTAATGGTATTTTTTGTTTGTATTTCTTTCAATAAGAAAAACACATATAGTTGCTTAAAAAATATATATAGAATATTAAACAAATTTTACAAAAAAAAAAAAAAACAAAAAATGGATCACATGAGATCGTTTACTATTTGAAAGCAATGGATGTTATAATTTAAATTATTTATGTATTTATATATGTGTATAAAACAATAACACAAGTTTTAGTTAAAAAAAATATTATTTTTTTCTTTGTTTTGTTTTTGTCAGTTATAATCTGAGTTTAAACGTATAAATTTCCCGTAAGAGTCTTTCTGTTTTATTTGTTTGAATTGTATAAACTCTTATTTGTTGTTTTTATATTGTTTATAATAATTAAATTCTTGTTTCATTTCATCTCGCAGTTGTTCTTTTTTAGTATCATTTTATTTCTTTTGGTAAAAACATATATATTCTTTTACCAATAGTACATAAAATCATTTTATATACAAAAAAGTGGTATAGCCAAATAGGGTTTAAGAAAATTCAAAATATTGCCAATAAAATGGTAAAGAAAATGGCTATTAAGACTATATGTTGGTGTTTGAAAGAATATACCAACATGGAGAAGATGATATATTTGGAAAATAAACTGAATATTGCATACAATAAGTCCAAAAAACACTATTAATTTTTATATGTAAATTTTCGTTAAATTTATAATTGCTGTACTTTGTAATTTAGTATACAGTTTTTATATGATATAAATTATAATATAAATTATAAAGTAAGATCAGCAATGTTATGAACTTTCTTAAACACCTATTTTTTTAATATTATTTTATAGCATGGTGTTGTGTGTGATAAAAATATGAGTGTAGTTTAGTTTTTGTTTTTAGTTGTCATATGTTTTGCATAATTCAAAATTCAATGAAAATAATATATAAACCTAATTCAAGAACTCATATTAGCAGGTTCACTTTTTATTCTGTTTTATTTATTTTTTTGAATTTTATTCGCAATCCATACTTAAAATAATTGATCTTTTTTAACTGTATTTTTTTTTTTTTTTTTTGATAATAAATTTTGTTTCTGGTCTTCTCTTTGAGAAGCTAATCTAAAATATTTTTTGCTTTTTGTTTTTTATAGTGTTGTATTGTTTTGTATGTGTTTATGAATATATATATGTATATATGAAATATAACTATTTATATAAATTATTTTCATTTCTTTTTACATGTGTTGCGTTTCCTTTATTGTTTGTTTGTATGTAAATAATATGTATATATACTATAACATACTTATACATATCTCTATTAAATGTATATATATAAATATGTATAAATAGTAGTTAAGTTCCTTGAAATTTTTACTTTTCTATAGTTGTTTTAATGTGATAACGTTGATCGTTTTCAATAATAATATTGTTGTTGAAGATTATTATCTGGTATATTGTTGGTATTGCTGTTGTTGGTATTGTTGTTATTAGTGTTACCACTATCATTATTCATAATGTTGTAGTTGTTATAATTATAATTATTATTATTGTTGTTATAATAATAATAATAGTAATAATAGTAGTTTAATAATAAACTAAAATCGTTTCACTATTGCGGCAACTCATCCTTTGTATCGACCGGACTTGGTGACAAAAATTTTCTTGCATATTTGGGAAAATGTGTTTTTTCGTGGGCTTTTAATATTGTCGATCGTGAAAATGTTTTACCGCACATTTGACATCGAAATGGACGTTCACCTAAATTTGTTTATTTTTTTTTTTTTTTTGTAAATACAAAATTACAAAATTATTTTAATAACAATACATTTAAATGTCATTAGAAAAAGAAATGATCAGAACATTGAAAGGAACAGCATATTATATATGTAATTTAACTTGTGTTTCAAATTGTTTAATTTTTTTGTTAAATTTTTTTCTATAATAGGTTTTACTGATAAATGGAAATAATAACACAATTAAATATTTCTTGAAAGCCAATTGTGTGATTCTTTGACAACCTTATCGTTTTTAAGAGACTTTTTATAAACCTGTAGTGACCGATATCCGTAATCGAATTTCTACAAGCCTATTCTAAGATAATGGTGGTAATTCTTTTATCATTTCTGCACTCATAGTTGCTAATCCGGTGCCTTATTTCTGTATTTATTTGTGAAAAATTTTCATATCGAAAAGTGTGCTACAAAAAATTCCATCGCTTCTCGATTTGTGAGCAAAAAGTGTTGCGGCAATTCAGTATAAAAAGACTCTGATTACATCCTTTTTAATACTCCAATGAAAAGCTGTCATTATAAAAAAAATCGCAATATACGTGAATGATAAAAATTCGAAATTTTACGTTCTATTTATAAAAAATAGCTAAAACCTGGCGTGCTCCGCTACCCCTTTCTTAATTATTATCTTAACTATTATCTTAGTTATAATATTTTACCCTTATCCCCATTTTATATCCGTTTGGTCCAAGTTCAAACACTTAAAAAAAATTCACATTTCTATAGCTTTAAAGCTCAAATCAACACACATTAATTTTTATATACATATATAGATTTAGATAGCTTTTACCCGCTGTGCTTTGTGCAATTCCACGTGAGGTATCATACACACTTATCCGACTCCGCCCACTCTTTGACTGATAATTTGGATTGACAGCGAAGCTATTTAGACCAAATTTAGAGACTATCATCTTTTTGGGTAAATAGACAAATCTTTTCGTTATCTTTTCGGATATATACAGTGACCTAAAAAAGCTTAAGTACACCTTACATTTAGAGAAACATACGCATAAAACATTCTTTTTAAAACACAATTTTATTAAAGCGTTTATATTTTATTTATATGTATATTAAAAATTATTAAACCAAACTTTTCACTAAAATATAGCGTAAGGTTTATAAACAACAGTTTAAGAAAGCTGCAATATCACGGATTCATATCAAAAAACTTTTCGTACACTTAATAAAAATTATTTGCAAGAAAACATAAAAATGTAAAATTAGTTAAATTTATATTGAGTTGGTACTCCACATGCAAAAACTACCGCTTGCAGACTTCGATGCATGCGTCTGGCTAATATTAACATTCTGTTAACAACGCATTTTTCAGGAATTTTTTAACGTGATTTTGTTTTTCTCATTTTCTCTAACTAATCCCAGATGTGTTCTATTGGGTTAATACCTGGATATTGTGGGGGTGTATGCAGTTACTTACAATTATATTAAAGCCATTTCTTGACCAAATATGACGTATATTTTGTGTCAACACCTGAATTGAAATAAAATATTTTCTTCTAGACCCGATACTTCTAGACCCCTTTTTTGAGCTTGAGATGCAGAATGTTCAGGTATAAGTGCTTATCCATTGTATGTTCTATAAAAACCAATTTTCGTCCATTTTCTATCACTATTCAACCCCACACTATAATGTTACCTGTTACACCCACGCAATAATGTACCATGTGTTTAGCAGTTGAAATTAGATTTTTATAATTAGCCTTCTCCATATTTTGTAAGTGAAATATGTTTCAAAACTATTATATTTTGACTCGCTGCTAAATAAAACATCGTCTCAAAAAGAATCTGGGTTGTCCAAAAGCTCCTTTCAATATCCAATCCCGTCTATTTTTAATTGCAGATATTAAAGGCTTACTACAAGGATTGCTCTATGGAGTGCATTCCCCATAGTTTATAAGTGCATACTGGTAATTGAGTTTTTGTAAGTTATTACGTATGTTAAGAGCAAATTTTTTTGGTTCAGCTTTAACAGGATTTCCTATAAAGCGTTCCTTTCAAAATGAAAGTTTTTTCTGGCGACCTGATCGTTGTTTTCTCTGCAAACTTCCTTCATTTAAACAACGTTTTATAATCGTTTGCGCACTAGGGTAGGGTTTTTATGTGATATTTTGCATTTCTCGCTGCATTTACTCTCCGAATTTAGTTTTACTATCACCTTCCTCAGCTTAAATGGTATTTTTTTCTCGACCCATTGCGTCAGAATTATAGTAACTTCAACATACAACTAACTCATACTCATTAATAAAATTCTTTAACACTCACAAGTATACTTTTTTCTTATAAACAGCTCTCAGCAAATTTTTACTTTTACAAAAACAATAACTTCAATATGCCAAGAACTAACTGTGTACGTAAACTTTTTTGGCGTCATATTTAGCCTTTTTTGACTTTTTTATCAGTAGCTCTCTGTATGTGAAAATAATGGGAAAAATGTAGTAGTATTACGAAAATAAAGTGCTCTTAAAAGTATGTAAGGCCAAAAAAGAAAAAAATTTATAAAAAGAAAAATGCTAAACATTAGCAACATTATGAATGTAGTAGGTGCACTTAAACTTCTTTGATTTACTGTAGTCAAATAAATATTTACTTTGTATTGGCGTGGCACCGCCAAGTTGGAATTTTTGAAATTTATATAGCCTATATATAGTTCCTTCCAGACATACAAAGAAAAACAGTAAAAATTTCAAGAAAATCGGTCCAGCCGTTAGCTGTTTATAAAACACAAAAATACATACAAATCTACACTCATATATGTATGTACTATGTACGTAATTTTAAACTAAAAAATAAATAGATTTTCATATTTTTTCATATTTTTCAATATTTTATATCAAAAGACAGTTTTCACAAAGAAGCATTACGGAAACACTTTTATGTGGCAAACAAGTTTTTCGATGCGAAAGTTACAGAAACGAGGCACAGGCACGAAATATATTAAATTATATTCTTGATCGGTTTGATAGTGAAATTTGCTGAAAAAGCACCCTGATAAATTTAATTTGTTTATTTTCTTTTTTGCTATATTGATCTATTTCTTTTTCTCTTCGACATTTTGAATTAAAACAATAATGAAAATGTATTATCTACTTACCTGTATGTACACGACAATGATCTTTCATGTGATGACGCAATTTAAAAGCTTTACCACAAAATTCACACTTAAACGGTCTATCACCTGTATGTATCGGCAAATGTGTGATAAGTGAGGTAACATCAGGAAAACTTTTACCACAGAACTTACACAATACAACACTATTCGGATCATTGGACGAAGCTGATGAACTAGCTGCTGCTGCAGCAGCTGCCGCAGCAGCAGCGGCTGACGTAGACGAACCGGCGCTACTCAATAATGAAAAACTGCTGCTAGGACAACCACCGTTACCCGAAGCTGATGAACTGCCGCCACCACCACCACCATCTCGTGCCCCTCGACTGGATGAGCTAGAGCCACCACCACCACCGCCATCGAGATCTACACCACGTGTCGTACAGGTAGCTAAAGATGGAAATGGGCAACCACCAGCGGCTGCTATGGCTGCAGCAAAATCCATATCCATTGCAACGGCCGCTGCCACAGCTGCTGCCTGTTCTTGGGCATCAGCGCCAGCACTTGCCATGGCTGCATTCATTTGATACGCCAACGGTGACATATTAAGATCATGGGCCAATAGGTGCGGGTGTAGTAGAGGATGTGTTGAGGTTTCACGATATTCCAGTGTTTTAAGAGAGTGCGAAAGTATATGGCGCGTTAATTTATTTTGGTTGGGGAAACCTGCACCACAGTAAAGGCAGGTATATGGTGGTGGTGTTTGAGGTTGTTCATGGACATAGCTGGAGGCAGTGTTACCAGTTGTGGCGGTAGAGGAGCCACCAAGGCCGCCACCACTACCACCACTACCAGACCCACTACCACCGCCCGCATTAGCTAAACCGCCTAAGCCGTGAGGCGAATCGGACGTTTCCTGCAACAACACCAAACAAAAATCCAACATCAACTTCTTTTTCTTTATCATATTCAATCATCTTAAGTTCTCTTTATTTTTTATTTATTTTTTGTTTTTGCTTTTTTGTTTATTAAAATTAGAATTTATTAATTTTTGCTTTTTCTTCTTCGTTTTCTTTGTCGTTTTTTAGAAACAAAAAACGATTCCATATATTTCAATACAAAATTAGTTACGTTCTTTTCTTTTTATCGACATTGAAATAATTTATTTTAAAAATTATATATTTTTTGTTTTTGTTTTTGTTTTCCATTTAAAAAAAGAGTAAAATAATAGGAAATTAAACTGAGAGGAAATTATAAGTTCTATATTTTTTTTATAAATATATTATTTTTACTTAAAAACAAAAAATACAGTTTGCGAAGAAAAAAAAAAATCATAAAAAATATAGAAAAATAGTAGAAAATTGTTTTTGTTTTATTCAAATAAAAAAGTATATGTAACGACTTTTATGTCCACATAGAGACCAATAAACTAATAACTGCAAAAATATAGAATTTTACTCAATATTAAAAAAAAAATATAAAAAAATGTACTTTTTTATGCCAAAAACAAGAGGGGCTGGCTTTTAGCGTTTTTTTTCTATTCTTTTTTCTTTTCATATTTTTACGTTGGTTGTTGGTAAAGAGTTTTATTTTATCAAATTCCAAAATGTTTTCTATTCAAAACGTTGTTATTTTGTTTAATAAAATTAATATTTTAAATTATATTGTTTTGATTTGCAAGAAGTTGAATTTCGATTTTTGTTTGGGCGCCGTTAGAAACGATTTCGGTTTTATAGTTTTTTTTTAAGTTTTTTAAAATTGTGGCTTAATACTTGTTTTTTTACTTTTAAACAATCACGCACTTGTGTGTAGTTAACTTATTTATTATAAATTAACGCTTGTTCTTAACAAAAAAAAAAAAAAAAAACGCGTTTAAGTTTAAGCGTTTATTTCAATTAAAATTTCTTAATATTTTTAATTTTTTTGCATTTTGTTTAAATAAAACACAACAAATACAAACAAATGATGAAAAAAGAGCGTTTGATTTTGTTTTGGTTTTATTTCATTTCGTTATAAAGATTCTTTATAAAAAAAAATAATTTTGAAAAAAGTGTTAAAAATGTTTGCTTATTAAATTCAAATAGTATTTTTCTTGATAACTTTGCCAATTTTGAAGTGTTCCAAATTTGTAAATGATTTTGTTTTGTTTACATATTTTAAACAAAATATCCGCTTTAAAATTGATACAAATATATCATTTTAACTTAAATTTAAAACAAACTTTCAGAGTTTTTTAAAAAAAAAAATTATTTAAAAATTATTAAAAAATTTTTTTGCTCTGCTTTTGGGCCAAATATCAATATCAAATTAAATTTTGTTTCAATAAGAGCCTTTACTATTATGTAGATTTTGTTTTTTTTACAAATATTTTCAAGAAGTTTTTCCACTGCGTTTTTTCTCTTTTTGTTATTATGTTTCAAATAAGGTTTTAGAAAATGTCCGTATTTAAATAAATAAATTCTCACTCTTTTTCCGTTTTTGTTTTGTTTTTTTTTTCTGTTTTTTTTAATTTTATTTTTTTTTTAATTGCGTTATTTATAGTTATTATATATATATATTTTTTTTTTAATAAAAATTGTTTTTAAAAAGTTATTTAAACAAAATAATAATTATAATATTAAAAAACATTAACAATTACATTAGCTGTAGCCATTTCCAAAAAACGTAGATCAACTTCTTGACAATAATTTAATTTAATTTTTATTTGTAAACATTGAAAAATTGCGCTGATTTTTTTGTTCTTTTATTTTTTGCATAATTAAAATATTAATTTTAGAATTTCGTAATTTTTGTGTTTCTTTTATGTGTTAATTTTAGTTTTATTGTGTTTTCATATCATATTTATTGCTTATTTTTGAAATTCAATTTTTTTTTTTGTGGATATTTATTAATCGAAAATAATGAAAGAATTTCTAATTTCCAGGTGACTTTTTCTATTTAATCAAATAATTTGTTAAACTGTGTCTACCACATTAAGATAAAAAATACAATATTCGAATATATTTATAAATTTAAAAACAAATTTCTAATCTTATATCACAAAATGTACACAGAAATGCTATTTGCGGACGTAGTCATATTTTGCTTTCATCTTTTGGTTAATTTTTCTGTACATTTTGATAATTTGCCTAAATTCGGATTTTCAATTTTTCAAAAAATCTTCTCAAAATCTCACTTCAATTTCGATTTTTTTCTCTTCTAATTACAGAAATTAGTAATAATTACTAACGCTTTGAAGTTAGTAATTGAGGAGTTAATCAGTGTATCTCATAACGTTTAATACGGCATCGGCTTTAAAGAACTGTTTACCAATGGTAAGTAATTTAAATCCCTACCTTATCACAATTTCCACTAAGACAACTTAAACAGTAATTCTTAATTGCTGTAGTTTGGTTGGACTGTGGTTTACGTATACCTCTTTATACGGCTTTTCTTTATATAGCATTTTGGTATAACGGCCTACGCTTTACGGCGCAAATTACCTCGATATACAGCTAAAAAACCATGGATTCACCGTTTTTAACAGAAAGTGTAAGGCAAGCAAAAGCAACACATAGTTATCTAGTGTTACGGAACTTCGATTTTTGGCCTACATTATCAGAAAGAGGTATGAAAGTGTCCAAAATTTAACTCAAAACATTAAACCAAATTTGAGCATTTAAGTTTAACATATGTCATCATCAATTGGTCTAAATTTTTAAGTACGTTTAGTACTCTTTATAATATCTTTAACCTTCTAAGACCGTTTTTTAATGGCCTAAAGTTTTTTGCATACTACAGATTTGCTATATACTAATTTTTATAATCTATTTTGTTTTATTTTACAACAACAGAGTAATAGTAAAGTTAAAATTGGAAAAAACACGTGCATTTGAGGGTTACCATCAGCATATTTCTACGCAACCCGAATGCACTGTACTAATATTCTATATAGTGTAGATCTAATTGCGTTTTTGCTTAGTTAAGAAACTTCTATTAGTTTGAAGTGAGGATTAATATGATCCAGTGATGAGTTTTAGTTCAATATGATTGTTTAATAGTTCAATATGATTGTTTTGTCTTTCGGCATAGCTAGTTTGCAAACTGTTAATCTAAATAATGAATAACAGTGAACATTACTTGAATTGCATTAGCTCATTATTATATAATGGATAGATTTTGGTTGGCCACTGAACTCCAGTTATATTGCCAAACGGCAAATAGAAATTTGTAGTTCTGGCAATTGATATTAATAGATTTTTAGTTGCTATTTGGCATATGTGTGTGCCGTTCGGTTCAATCTCAGGCCAGACCATCTGATAATTGGTATCTTATCATAATGTTATCAGTAGTTACGCATCTGACGTTTGAAGCCGGCGTTTAACTGTAGGTCACTTTCAATGAATGTCAAAAAAGTATCGCGTACAGCTCATTAACTGAAATAAGTCCTGTTGTTTTTGGAATATCGCGGGAATTATGTCTGTATGAAGTTGCCATACGTAATACGATTTTTGGCAACTGGCAACGCAACTAAAGTTCGGTTGCCATCTATAATTGACCCATAAATCTCAAAACAACTAAATACTCTATGATAGTGTGTAGAATTTGTTTATCTTTCATAGGGTGAAAAGCTATTTAAAATAATTTCTTTTCTCAGAAAAAATTAGAAAAAAAAACATGACTAAAATTTAAAAAAAGCTTGCTGAGCATAGACTTTTTCGATAAATTGCTTTATATGTGTCAATTGAAAATTAGTATGTATCAATAATGATCACCGCACTTTGTTATTTGATAGTGACCACAGTGTTGAAGCTGCATTTGTCAAATTGGGTGTCAAATATTCAAATCACCATACACAGATTTTTTTTTCCGTCGCTCCTCTAGGGAGCATATTGGCTTTCCACAAAGCATCTATTGCTTTGTTTCAGTTTCTTTAATCAATTTGATAATTCAAGCTGTAGCTTCCTCCATATGATTTTTTTTAAATTTTTTTTTTGTGTAGTGGTAAAGAATCCTTGCTAATTGGTGGTGATCTTTGCTTTAGCATTGTAATTTTTTCCCAGTAGGTGGCGTCTTTTTCCCGATCATTCGTCTGATGTTTGTCATCATCACCAGAGGTATGGGTCCAGAGGGATTTTTTTTTTTTTTAGATGGAGTTGTCTGGAGGGAAGTTGAAGCCTTTTTTATTATTGAACCTTCGAAACCTCAATTAAATTTTTTCTTCGTCATGTCCTCTGCTGGGGCTCGAACCTGGGTCGTTTGTGTTGTTATGCGTGCGCTCTAATCACTAAACCACGCCACCCCCATACGCAGATAATAGTGTGCAAATGATAAAATTGTTTTAACAAAGTGCGTGTTCTGTTCGGGCAATAATGAGATGAAAGGATGTGCAAACAAACAAAATCCCCATGAAATCCAAGACCGACTAATGTATACCGATAAAGCACTGTTTGTATACACAATAACACCAATAAGCCTTTCAAAATCTTACACACGTTTTATTTTATTTGAATTAAATTATAGAAGGTGCTTAATAAAAGACGTTCCATATGTATAACATTCTTATATCATATAGAAGAAATTAGTTACTCAAAATCTATAAAAGTTTTGTACAACGGAAAATAATTGTCTGTCATGCCAATTAAAACAAATCAAAGATAAATAGTTTTCTCAATGCTGTATCTCTGAGATTTCCTATAAAGAAAACGTCAATTTTATTTGATATATTTTCTTATAAAAAATATCCACAAAATAATGTTAAATATATTTATTGAAATTGTTTTTTCTCTATAAATTTTGATGTTTATATATATATTTATATATATATATATATAAATTATATATATTTAAATTAAGAACTATGGTTTTTTGCAAATAAAAAATATTAATAAATATGAAAATTCACAAATTTACAACATTTACACGCAAAAGAAAAGAAACACATTTAATGTATTAAAAAATATTTTGAGAATTTTGTTTTTGTAGTTTCAATATATAATTTTATATAAATATATTGTACACCAACACACATTGAGAAGTATCGTATAAAAAAAGAGACATCGATATGATTTTAACAAAGAAATTAAAATTAATCAAAACGAATTGTAGTTACGCATATTTAAAATACTGAAATACACAGACACACATATAAAGAAGAATCTTAAAAAAATGTTTTTCCAAAAAAATATAATCATTGATTAAGCAAAAAAGGAATAAATGTAACATAACTAAAAAAAACAATGTTTTAAACATAATTTACATAAATAATTAATAATTTATGTAAAAGCGTTTCACACATTTAAAAATATTTTATGTTTTTTTTGTTTCTATTACTTAAATGAAGTAAAACAAATCAACATCAATATATAGAGTACAATAGTAAGTAGTGGTGTAATTAAAAAAAAAATGTATATTTTGTAATTTCTTTTTAACATTGACTTTTATAATAAAAAAAAACACCAAAAGCACTTTATTGACGAGTATTTTATTGTAGAAAAAAATATATTTTTTGTTTATAGTTTAAAAACACTGCACAACGTTTGAATATGAATAAAAACTTTACCCCTCTTGTTTCTTATGATTTTTTTAAAATTTATTATTATTGTTATTTTTTAAATTTTAAACAAAGTGTATAGATATATCAAATAAGAAAATAAATTATATTTTTGTATAAGAAAAAATAGGTGCATGATTTTTGCAAAAGTAAATAATTTTAGTTTGTTATGAAATATTTTTTATTATTGTAAATTAAAATAATGGCCCTTTATGTTTATTTATTTTTTGAATTTTTAACAAAAGAAGAAAGTATAAGTGGAAAAAATAAGTTAAAAATGTTTACTTCTTTGCGAATGAGAAAACTAATAATGTTTGGTTTTATTAAATTTTTAAACGTTTTTTTTAGCAGTTTTTAGGACATAATCTTTAAATTTTTTTTTAATTTTGGGGGTGAAGCTTATGGTTTTTGAAAAAAAATATGTATATACATACATAGAGTTTTGAATGCCAAATATTGTTACCTGTAATAATAAGCAAAGTTCAGAGTTGTTTGCCTACTTTTTTAATATATTCTGGTGTTAAAATTTTCTAATAAAAGTTCAAAAAGTATTCAAAATTTTTATAAAATACAGTTATATAACGTGTTCATGAAATGGTATTTTTTTATGTACGAGAGCTGTCGCAAAATGATCCGATCTAACATAATGTCAAAAATTCTCAGTATTGTACCTTTGTTTAAGCACTATATGCAAGTCAAAAGTACAACAGAACTCTAATAACTAATTTAGCACTATTTCAAAATTTTCCATATTTTATTATTATTACTTTTTACGGATGTATTTAAAAAAAATTTTTATTTTTTGCGTTCTTTTCATTTTCATATAGTAACTTTTAGGTTAATATTCGTCGTGAATTGTTTGGCACATTTTGCCCAATCATCTGTTGTTTCAGGAAGAACTTGTAGCAAACAAAATTTTAAACAGTCACAACTCAAAATTCACAAATGATCAGGGCTGGCGAAAAAAATTTTTTTTCTGAAAACATGGTTTAACATAGATACAGACATAAGGAAGACAGTGAAGCTGCTTTGTTATGGCTATAAAATATTAGACGGAAGAGCTTAAACGAAGCCATACGCCCTGTCAAGAAGTACACTCTAGTGGTGAAGCAATTGACATTTTAAAAAGTGCTATGCATTACATATTGAGCGAAAATTTAAATATGAGAAAGCTGTGCACACAATAGAACAAAAAAATTCATGAAAATCTTTTAATAAGGCTGAATTTCTGCTTCGATTCGCGTCTGTGGGTTTACCATTTCGCACCTGAGACAACGGAAGCAACAGTCATGACGTCTGTTTTTTAGAATGCGTGTGACGTAGTTTTTATTGATTGTCTTTAAAAAGGTAATATAATTAACATTTCACTCATCCACATCTGCAGTGCCGACATTAAACAAATTCAATGAATTCAACTTTAAATTGCTTCTTCATGCATATTATTCGTCAGATTTAGCACCCGACGACTATTTTCTATTTCCACACTAGCCTATATTGAAAAAAATCTTGAAAAAAATGGCTCGTTGATAAAAAATTTGTTAACGATTAAGAGGTAGAGTCTGTGGTTGATGTCTATTTTAAGGATAGTTGAATACCAATAAAATAAAAAGGGTGATTATGTTTAGAAATAAAGAAAATTATTCGCAAATTGGTTGAGTTTTGTTTCTTAGGTCGGCTAATTTTGGAACCGCCCTGTTATTATATATTAAACAAAAATGTATTTAGGAAAACGTGTAACAAGACATTTTTTAACCAAATAATAGTATTTAATTTAATCGATATAAAAAATTAATTCTTAGTTTAAGACAAATACTTTGTTATGATGTGTTTAAGTTTCTAACATTACCTAGCACTCCCCCTTAATATTAAGAACGCATTAATGTTGCTTGTATGCCATGAAGACAACGTGGCTTACACAAACATACTCTGTTGACCATTAGATAAATTAAATTTTGCAAATAATCAAATGATGCAGCAAGAAATAGAGAGAGAGGTTATTAGCATATTACCACACATTGAATTTTAGGCCAAAACTGTGTAGATAAAACACAAAAACAAATCAAATGAATACAGAAATCGATAAGCAACAACAATACAGTCATTTGTATGCATAATAATTGTATGGATAACTGCTACATAGCTAGAGTAGAGTATACATATGTAGGTACTTGTCGCATATTCATATACGAATGCAACATTTGACCACGGTTAGAAAAAACAGAAACAAGTAATATGCCAAAACGAATTTTCAATTTTACTGAATAGAATAGAGAACACAGAGCACTAGAATAGAATCCTATGTGCGATTGCGAAGTATGGCAAAAAACGAACTTTTGATGTAAATTTTTTTTCTTTTTCGGTGCAATATAAGAAATGAAACTACTGTTATTGTATTTGTTGTTGATAGTGTTTGTCATCGGAGCCACCGCCGTCGCCGCCATCGTACGACATATCATTTCGGCCATATTTCGTATTTGGGTCAGTGAGGTTTCTTAATAGAAATTTTATTACATTAAAATTGTCAAAAAAAAAGTAACAATGACAATGATGACAATGATCGGTATAGTCATGATAATCAACAACCACGCCAATGATGACAGCGATATTTGTGTATATATTTATGAATGTAAGTTTGAAGGACATTCTAAATGAATTTTATACGTTTTGATGTTCTTTGTCGCAATGCGTTAAAATTTAATAATTTTTTTGCTGTTTGTTCTCAATTTGAAATAAATTATTCTTATGCACGTATTGATTGAAATTCAATTAAAATCGTACATGTTTCATTTGTTGTAGATTTTCTTTAAAAGATTTCTTGTTTGTGAAATGTTTATTACATTTTAAATGTCCATTTTGATTTGTTTTTGCCTGGCCTCTCCTGACTTGTTGGTGGTTGATCTAGGATAGTAAAACCATTATGTCAAATGTTTGAATTGAAATTCATATGAAATTGTCAAGTAAAAGACCATAATCAAGATACAAAATAATGTTTGTTGTACGCTGTTATTACATGTACATGGACATTTACCACATGCCACATATGATGACATCGGTAAAAAAATAGAAAAAAAACAATGAAAAATTCAACAGAATAATAACAATAATAAACAAAAACTTAAAAAAAGAAGAAAAAATTGTTAAACATTAACCACTTTATATACAACATTTTTATAGATGATCATATAGAGCACACACACACACATACAACTTATAGCTAGAAAATGTATAAATATGGACCTCCATCATACAGCAATATAATGTCAGTATGTATGTGTGGGTAATATTATTGGTTGTTTTGGCTTTAGGCTATGATTCAAAAAGAAAAAAATCTGAAAAACTAACCATAATGGAAATTCATTACTTAAACCACTCCCCAAAGTAGAAGAAAGTTGGTTAGCCTATCGTCTGTCCTATCAGTCAGTCACTTTATTGTAAGTTATCCACACAACAGTCAAGCAACAGTCCTATCAACTCCCGCAATTTAACAATGAAAAATGCTATAAAAATAAAGTCAGGACTTAAGAGTTAAAAAGCTCAATATGGTCTAATAGCCAACATTTAAAATTGACCACACACATTGAGTTTTTGTCCAAAACAGAATAGTAAAACCTGGTAATTCACTTACTATGCTACAGCATCACTAGTAATACCATTCATAAGGTTGTAAACGTAAAGAAAAGTTTATAAAAAAAGGCACACAACTCAGATGCGTAGAGAAAAAAAGGGGGCTTACCATAAAGCATAAACGAAAGAAAGGTGTTTTAAATTAAGCATGACATTTCAGGTTTTGTTTTGCTTTCATTTTGCAATTAATTTTCTGTTAACCCATAATGGCCCTGGGGTGCGTTTTCACTACGTTCACTTTAACAATATCTTACGCTTACCCCCTTAAAATTAAAAAAAAAAATCTAACTAATATTCCAATTTTCAATTACACCAATAAAATCATATCCTGAAACTTCATCAATCTAGCTGAACGGGATTATATTTAGGGCTGTATTGGTTTAATTTTGAAACATTTTTTATTTCCATCATGAAATTAAAAAAGAAAAAATTTTACAAATTTTAAATTAAATTTGAAATTGAAAATTTTAAATTAAATTTGAAAATTTTTGTTTCTTATTGCAGAAATTACTATTATTTTCAAGGCCCTGATAATTAATCAGTGCTTCTCACCAACGTTTAATATGGTGTCGGTGCTATTTATTAAAGAATATAAAAGGGTAAGTAATTTGGAATTCATTATCTTAATTTTCATTACGTAAACTTGAATTTTAATTATTTACCAAGTTTTTTAGAACTCTCGTCTGGCAAAAGTATTTAAAATAAATATCTTTATTTCAATATTGAAATTAAAATAAGAAAAGTTTATACAAAAAACAAAATTATTTGTCATATATGTTTATATGTATGTTATCATAATAAATCAATTTTGTATTTAGGCTGACTGATTATAAAAGAGTGTTGAGTATTTTAGAATCGTGTAAGTTAATTTATCGCAGGTTCAAACACGCTATAATACTTTTAAGATTAGCGCATTTCTACACAACCCGAATACACTACAGTAAAATTCATTCATGGTGTAAATCTAATTGCAGTTTCGTTTAGTGAGGTAAAAAATAATATTGTTTCGTAAAATCCTTGTTAGCTTTGCTTTTAGTTCAAAGTAATTGTTTGAACCTTTCAGTAGAACTTCAACTGAGCTAGTTCATTAACGCGCTATACAAAAATTAAGTAAATACTATAATAGTGTGCAGAACTTACTATTATTTAAAAGTGTTGAGCGATCGGACTGGTGGAAGTTATGGTAAAAATAAATCGCATACTTAGGGAGAGAGGTAAGCAGTGTCGTTTAATAAAATAATATATGACTTAAAATAACTACTTTTTTAAAATGTTAAATGGATCTTAAACAGTTTGGAAGGAAATTTTATGCAAAGTATTATATTATTTTTCGCAAAATATGTTTTCAATACACCCCTGTCTACTATTATACAGAAGGGCACCAAATCCGAACTACTTACAAGCGCACTACAACGGCCATCCAAAATCCCATCTCATCCATACTCTTCTGCACTGTATATCGTTAGAATTAAAAAATCATCAACTTCATATTCATCGTTAGAAAAAGAAAAAAATGTATACCCAACGATAGAGAGTGGTGGTGGCTATCATTTAAATGGCTAAAAGGAGTTTTATGGGACTTTTGCTTTTGCATATCACGTTTTTGCATTTTTCTCCAAAAAAAAGAAAACTTTTTTGGCGTTTCTTTTTTGTTGCGGTTCAACAAACATACAAATTGTTGGCAAAAAAAAAAAAATAAAATAAAATCCAATGGCCAAAATAGAGAAAAAGCCAAAGATTTCTTTTATTTTTTATTTTGGGTGAACTATTCTAAAACTAACATCATTTTTCTCGTCTAAACGCATTTAATAGAGTTGACTCAGTTTTTTTTTTAATATTTTTTCTGGCTGTATTAACCAGGGTAATAGCTAACTGCTGCTGTTCTAGTTCCTTGTTAATACTATTGCTTTATATGAATGTGTGTATTTCAATTGTAACCACACGCCTAAGCAAATTATCCTAGTCATCACATCAAGCCCAAGTGTTTGTATATCTGTACAACGATATGAGCATTTTTTCCTTGACCATCGTAGTGTACGAAAATTCATTTGACCACAAAAATTGCAACTTCAGTTTTTCCCTTAACTGTAAAATTGTTATTTTTACTTGCCATCTTTTTAGATAATTTGGGACTATGATTGCATAAACGGTGTGCAGTTTTTCTGCACATTTTTTTCAACTGTTAGCGGAAATTTTGTTTACAATTTACATACGCGTGTTTTTTTTTTAACTCTTTGTTTTGTGAAGATTAACTGAAGGGAAAAAAGCTTTTATTTTTGTTACAATTTATTTTGGGTTTTCAATACTGAGGGGTCCGCCAAATAATTCTTTTTTTTTTTGAAAATGCTATAAAAAAAAACTACTGAATATTTTCTCAAATTTCTTTTTTATTTGAAAGTAAAATCCTTCCAGTTAATAATGGAAAATAATTTCATTCAAATGGCTGCCTCGGCTGGCCATGCACTAGCCTACACGATCGCTCCAATTTTTAAGCACATTATCGATTGTGTGCAGCTGTATTTCACCAATGGCCTCACGAATATTGTCCTTTAAAGCGTCAATTGTCTCTGGCTTGTTGGCGTAACACTTATCTTTGACGGCATCCCACAAATAATAGTCCAAAGGTGGTAAATCGCAGCTCAGAGGTGGCCAAACGACATCAGCTCTGCGGCTGATAATGCGATCTTCAAAAACATGGCGCAACATCGAGTGCTTCGGCTGTGTAGCACGTAGCCCCGTCCTGTTGAAACAGAATGTTGCTAATATCCTCCTCTTCAATTTTTGTGAATAAAAAATCGTTCAACATGGCCCGATAACGATCGCCATTGACTGTAACGGCCACTCCTTGCTCATTTTCGAAGACAAATGCCGCAATTATGCCTCTGAACCAAAATCCTCACTAAAAAGTGACTCGTCTTGGGTGTATCGGCTTTTCAATGTATGCCAAAAATGCGACAATTTTGCTTGTTTACATACCCGCCAAGATCAAAATGAGCTTCATCTGAAAAGATGATTTTATTGGCAAAATCGACATCTTCTGTAAGTCGATTGCAGGCCCACTTAGCGAAGCGTTGTTCAAGCGTATACACAACCATATTCGTTCAACGGAAGGATAAAACTAATTATCTGTCAAATCAGACATGAGCTAAGTGTTACCATTCACGAAATAAGCACTAGTTGAAAAAAAAAACGTTAGATGGTGGACTCATTATTAGAGCACAAATATTCTACATTAAAATTTTCAGTTTGAAAACATATGAAAATCTGCTTTATTGATTCTCAAAAAGCTTCTGACATCCTAAATCACTATAATTTGGAGTTCATTGAGGTTCAAGCAAGTACCACGGAAACTTAATTTCATTAATTAAATTCAACTCCAGCTGGTAAAAAAGACATGGCAAGTCTTTAAGTAGGAGAACAAATGTGGATACAAGAGTTTATCAAACCTGTTGTACTATTCACGGTGGTATTTAACACAGCGCTAGACATAAACTTGGGTATTGCAAGAAACTTTTTAACGCTATATGTCTTTTGGTACGTAGCTTTTCAGAAATGAAAAGTAATCGTTGTAGAATATCCCAAGCAATTAGATTAGCGGGCCAAAAAAATAAAAATCACTTCTCGTAAACTCGACAATTCAAGATAAACTGCACCATAAACTGCAACCAGATATATAATGTTTGCTAAAAAGCACGTCAAATATTCGGTTGACAAATATCTTTATGGTCTCAACATCACTTCAACAGGCGTATTAAACTTAAAATCTTTAATACAAATTTGAAGTCTAATCTACTAAATGTTTGCGAAACATGAATTGTCCCTAAGACATCCGGAAAATGCAAGCGTTTGTAAATCAATATTTTCGAAGAATACATTTACTTCTAACGGCGGATGTGCAATACTCTCAGAAGGCCACACATACTTGAAAAATATAAATTGGTGTGAAGACAATACCACAAGATAAGATCAAGTTCACGCGTTTTATCAAGGCCCTATGAAAATACTTAAAAACTATTTATTAAAAAAACATAAAAATTTCTTAAATATACAAAAGAAATTTTTGTAGGTTTTTCTAGTTTCTCTTTCCTTATGAATGCAATTTATATCGTAAGGCTTTATGACTTTTATAAAATTTAATCATTTGATCATACATCGAACTGCACTTATAATTACAAATTTCTTAGTCTTGTCAAAGTTCACTAACTGTATTATTACGGTGATAATGACCGACCGACCTTTGTTTTCTAAATACACATGCATTGCCTTTTTGTGTTTGTATTATCCTTTATTCCTACAACATGAAATAAAGTTAAATGTCCTTAAAATAAAACACACAATATAAGAGTGAACAAACGAATTATATTATTATAGACACACCACATGAAAATACAAAAGACGTTTAAATCTACAAACGACTACAAAACGCACACCGAAAATAAAGTTCAATGAACAAATTTATTTGTACAAGTTCAGTGAACTTGACGTCAAAAAACGTTTAGGTTCTTATCCAAAAACAGAAATATGGAGAACGAAATCATTTAATAGAGTGTGGCACAGAGAAATTTAAAGAAAAATGTTAAGACAGCAGTAGCCGCAGATGTATGCGTAGACTACAAAGTAAAGTAACAATTTGGTCTGCCACAAATGAAAGTTTCTATTCTCCAAACAAGAAAAACGGCCACCTATTGTCAACATAACATTAAAACCAAATGTAATGCTAGAAATGTAATTGTATGATGGTGTGGGGGAGGGGGGTAGGATATTATTGAGACGGGAAGAGTCCCTTTAAGCATCAATAGCATATAGGGATAAATTCTCATCTTAATGTGTTTCAAATGTGTTCAAATGGTTTCAATGCGATAATGATAAAAGCAACGATGTTGTTGATGCCTCATCATGATGATGACAAAATTGAATAAATATACGGCAGTTACAACGTACATATAAAGACATTTACACTTATACACTCATTACTAACATACACGTACATACACATATACACATATACATACATAAATACACATAAACATACCACACGTATAAAAAATAAGAACTTAAAAAAGAAGGAATAACAAGAAATAAAAATAAAATAATAATCAAATATCGATCCAATTGCGTCTGGGCCTTTATTTTTTCCGTTTTTTTCCTTTTTAATTCTTATTTCGTATATTTCGCCGTCTACTTATTTTTTTTACTTGTTTGCCATTTTATCGAGTTGCGTTGGCAAGTTGATTTTGTCAGTCAGTCAACCAGTTACCTCCTAACATCTTTTAATTTTCTTGCAATTTATTAACCCAACCCCACAACAACTGCCACCAAAAATACGAAAATATAAGAAAAATCAAGCGTTTCGAAAAAAGTCAAAGTCCTTCGAAAAATATCTATGCTTTCTTTCGTTGTACGTTTACAACTATGTAAGTAATTTTCCTATTAAGGCTTTAGACGAGTTTGTTTTAATTTCATCTTTTCATTTCTCCTTTTTTTGACAATTTCGAACTGAGAAGGATGATGTAGCAAAAGATTTGCAACCAAATTGTGCTATACAGTATTTCTTGCAGACTTTGGTTTAGTTTTTTATTTATTTTTTTTGGTGGAGACAGTGTGTTAATAAGTTTTTGGACATTCGATAATTATAAGGTATGCCTACTGCTGTTTATTTTAGGTAATTTATTTTTTATCGTTTGTTGCTTTTTTTTCGTTTATGATTTTTGGTCCGTTTTAAGTAATTTAGGAAATGCGAAATGTCTACAGTTTATTACATATGTACATATAAACACTCACATTGTATTATAGTTATGGTCGGCATTGTATATACACAGCAGAAAAGCTTTAGTTGATATGTGTGAAAATCCAGGTAAAATAAATAAAGGGTGGGCAAATTTGAGGTTAGGAAGTAAATTGGCCTAAAAACACATTTTTATAAATAAATTCAATTTTTTTCATACCAATATAAAATAGAAATATGGGAATTAATAATGGAATATGACGTCGGGCAAATGTTCACCTCTAGCACGTCGGCAGACGTCTGCTCTTTTCTCAAAATTTTGACCCACATTTTGCAACAAAGCTTCGCTTATCTCGTCAATGCATCGCCGAATATCATCTTTCAGAGTGTCAGTGGTTTGTTCACGTAACCACGGTCTTTCAAATGGCTCTAGAGAAAATAATCCTGGTGAAACCGAAGGTCACTGATATCAACATTAGCCGATTGTGGTCACAAAAAATTGGTTATCATTGGTTTGGTTGCGCAGAGAATTCACGGTTCCGGCGTTTCCTTGCTCATTTTCGAAAAAAGACGGGCCCATGAAGCCACCCGGTTTTTCGAGGGCTGTCTGTGGATTTTGTGAGCCACATATGCGACAATTTTGTTTGTTTACATAACCGCCTAATTGAAAACGGGCCTCACCACGAAAGATGATTTTGTTGAAAAATGCCTTATTTTCGTTCAGTTTTTCAAACAGTAAATTTTCACAATTAAAATTCTTTGTTCAAGGGTGTAGCATTCCATAGTTAAAATTTTCCATATTTTCATTAAATAAGTTTCAAAGATTGACAGCTCAATTCTTGGCATTTCATCATATGACAGCCAATTTGCTTCCAAACCTCAAATTTGCCCATTCTGTAAAAATATCAATAGTTTTGTGGACTATAGCGCAGAATTTATATAGAGCGGGTTTTTATATCCAATTGTTAGTATTTATTTGTTTTAATTCCGTATAAAGATACTTTTATCTGTCTGTACAAAAACGATTTGAAGAATTTAGAAAAATATTATATTTAGATTAATTCAGTTTTTATTTTAAACTTAACCAACTTTTGTGTACTTTTTTTAAAAGCACCCATATAACATGTAAACCTATTGATTGATTGATTAGTGGAGTACACTATGCGCGCTAAAACCCAAAGATATTTTGTGAAGCCTTATATTTTCACTATAACAACTTAGGACTTAAAAAAAACAAGTTGTCTCGTTTTGTCAGAGAAGAAATACCCTTTTTTAAGCTATTACAGCTTTGCCTAGGAATTTAATCCTATGAGCTTAAATTCTACACGGCGAATGTTGTCTTCCAAATGGTCAAGCGTTTGTGGCTTTACCGCTTAGACCAATGACTTTACATAGCCACACAGTAAGTAGTCTAGCGGTGTTAAATCACAAGATCTTGGAGGCCAATTTACAGGTCTAAAACGTGATATTAGGCGGTCACCAAACGTGTCTTTTAATAAATCTATTGTGGCACGAGCTGTGTGACATGTTGGGCCGTTGTATTGAAACCACATCTCCTGGACATCATGGTTATTCAAGTCAGGAATGAAAAAGTTAGTAATCATGGCTATATACCGATCACCATTGACTGTAACGTTCTGGCCACCATCGTTTTTGAAAAAGTACGGACCAGTGATTTCACCAGCCCATAAAGCGCACCAAACAGTCAGTTTTTCTTGATGTAACGGTGTTTCTACATACACTTAAGGATTACCTTCACTCCAAATGCGGCAGTATTGTTTGTTGACATTGCCATTCAACCAGAAGTGCGCTTCATCGCTAAGCACAATTCGCTTATGAAAATTGAAAAAAAATATTCACTTATGATAAATAACAATTGCACTATTTGCAAGCGTTGTTTAGGCGTGAGTCTATTCATGATGAATTGCCAAGCCAAACTAAGAATAAATCACTTTACAGCTGTTAAATCGGTCGCCATCTTGAAAAGTAATGCCAACTTAAATTTCTATACCTCTATAAAAAACACGCTTTACATATTGTGATATCTCAATGTACATTATTTAAAATTTATACGAATTAATTTCAAGATTTCAAATCATATGTTGGTGGTATCCAAGACCAAATGTCCGGTAAATAGTACCGTTAGTACTCTAAATTTTCTCTTATTAAACCATAGTAATTTTAGGGTTGTACCAGAATATAGTGAATATTATAACTTCCCAACTTGTTGATAGTGTGCCGCATACCAACCAAGAGGTTTCTCGGTTCAATCCTAGGCCTGACCCTCTGAAAATTTTAAACAGCAGTATCGCCTCATAACACTGCTAGTGACTGGTTATGAGAATTTACGGAATAACAACTTCTCTAACAAATCATCTGGCATTCGAAGCCTAAGATTAACTGTGGTTCTCTTTCAATAAGTCGAATAACAGAATAGGCTGCAGTTCTTGAATGACAGAAGTATTCTTTGTTCCACTTGGAATGTCAAGGGGATTATGTAACGTATGTATCTTGTTAATAATTTTAAATTTCTTTTTTTCTTGTAATATGCTTGCGGGAAAGCTTTAATATAACGTCACACCAGTTTAAAAGTCACTTAAAAATAATACGGTGTAACAAAAAAGAACGAAGATGAAATACCTGAGAATAGTACTACTTTTCTAATAGGCGCTATCGAGTAGAAAAAGAATCTGAAGAATCTGAAGAATTTTCAAAACTCCTCCAATCTCGAGTCACTGTTAAAAACCGGTTTTTCCGACCTTCATGCACTTTTAAGCTAATAACTTAGCTGAATATTAACCGATTTTCAGCTTCTTTTCGGGCTTGGTAAGAAGAGAAACAGACCTTTTATATGATATACATATATGTCGTTTAATTAGCCTTAAAGAATTTTAGTAATGCAACTCATGAAAAAATCATCCGTTTATTTCAAAAATTTTAATCCTTTTAAAAATATAAGGTGAGACATTTCAAAGTTTAAATTTACAAATGCAATAACACAAAAACGGTTTGAAATTTTGTCAAATTTATATTTTTGTTGTGAAGTACAATTGTTCCGGTTAGAAATAAAATATTCCATTCGATCGGACAAATTTTCGAGAACTTATTCCAGTGTATAGGGTCGAATCTAGGCAATGGCATCACGAATGTTAGTCCCAAAATGCTCAATTGTCTCTGGTTTGTCGGCATAACACTTGTCTTTAACGGCGCACTTCAAAAAATAGTCCAACGGTGTCAAATCGCAGCTTCTTAGCGGCCAATTGACATCACCATTTCGGATAATTAAACGGCCATAAAAAGTTTAGCGCAATAAATCGGTTGTAGCATGAGATGTGTGGCAAGTTGCACCATCCTGTTGAAACCAAGCTTCAATACCATAAAAAGTTAGCACAAAAAAATCGGTTATCATGGTGCGATAGGTGTCTCCATTGACCGTAATGGTTGCACCGTCCTGATTTTCAAAAAAATATGGGCCAATTTTGCCTCCGCTCCACAAGCCGCACCAAACAGTAACTCGTAATGGACGCATTGGCTTCTGTAAGACCGCGTTTGGGTTTTCTGAGCCCCAAATACGGCAATTTTGATTATTAACGTACGTGTTTTGGAAATAAATTTCCAATGAATCCCAACGTTGCTCAAACGTAAATCCATTCATTTCGTTCAGTGGAGTTGAATTTTGTGACAGAATAGAATGACATAAGTATTTCCAGATTCGAAATAGCAGCTGGTTCAAATTTAATCTGATAGATGGCCCACTTTCATGAGTTGCATTACGAAGACTTAATAATTCGGACAATTTCAAAGGGATTTCTAAACCGTAAGTCTCACTTTATTCATAAATTAATATAATTCCTGTATTAATTCATCACTATTCAATACTACTTTATAAAATAGTGCGCAGAAACGTATCTAGACCTGAAAAATGTGGAAAAAATCGGATGAAAAATTTATTTGCTTGAGAAATACACCCAAAATCTTCAAAGCTACTTAAACGACATACCATATCATTTAAAAGGACTGCTTTTTTTTTTCTTTCCAAAACCGAAAAGATACTTAATATTCAGCTAAGTTATGAGCTTATAAGTGCATGAAAGTCCGAAAAACCAACTTTTACCCGTAGCTCATGATTTTCGAGGTGTTTCGAAAATTTTAAAAACAGATCCTTGTTCTGCTCAGCACCGCCTATCAGAAAAATAGCATCACTTGCCAGGTTTTTTTTGTCGCACCTTTTAATCATAATTAATTTAAAAAACGCACACATTTCTTATATTTCCTTTTCTAAAGTTTTGCTTAATATTAGAAAATTGTGAATTTATTAAAAGGATTTTAAATATACATACGAGTATATGCATATACTTATGTATTTAAAAAATGTATTGTATTTTTAGTTTTCACCATTTTTTATGCAGTGTCTCGTTGCGTTTAGCATTTTGTTTTTTTTTTTTAATCAAACAACCAGACAGAATAAAACAATAATTACGAAAACAAAATAAATTCCAAAAAATAATAAAAATAAAACAATAACAAATTCCAAATAAACATAGAAACTTTGAAATTTTGAGCTGCATTTATGCAACAACAGCAACTGCACCGGCAGCAACAAAAATATGAATTTGTACACCCAAAACCTTGAATTCAGATCATCACCCGCACTACTAACTCACACCAATAATAAATACAAAACAATAGACGCTGCAAGTTTTAAATTAACATCACAAAAAAAGGAGGCAAACAAAAATATACAAAAAAGGAAAAAAAAAAGAATCCGAAAAAGGAACGCACATTGAATGAGATGCATGCATGCAGTTTTGGCCGGGTGAAAAACAAACTGCAGGCCTTTTATTTTATTTCGTTCTTATTGTCATTATTTATTTTTTTTTCGTGAGTTTTAAATGCGCCAAATAAATTCTGAGTTACGACAACAATTCGTACCAATCAACCTAAAATGCAGCGAAACGTAGCTGTTGTTCTCGATGTTGCAACAAGAGATTTTTTTTTAAATATATTAAAATATATACATTCATATATGTAAGTATGTATCTAAGCGAGTGTGTATGCGTGTGCTGTAATATTCTCTCTGTGCAAGTGTTCATTTTTATTATCTTCTTTGGATTTTTTAATATTTTTTTTTTTTTTTTTTTTTTTTTTTTTGTCAATGTCAAGGCAAAAAGAAAATAATTTAAAAAAATTTTTTTTAATATTTTATTTTTTTCCGCTGTTATTTTACAAGTGTATATTCATGTATGTGTGTGCACAGACATAAAGTGAAGTAGCATTTTAGGCGTTGGAGTTTGTTTTGTAGCAAATTTTTTTAGTGTATATACTGTGCGTCATAAGTATTTACAGTTCGCTTTTTGTTTTTTTAGTGTGTCTGCGTCTAGATGATAATGATGAAGAGCACGATGGCGATGATGATACCCAGCCAGCCAGAAAAAAGTCAGACAGACAAAAGAGCTTGGACAGACGAATGTGTTGTTGAGTAGTAGTATGTGTGCAGCTTAGTTGCCTGGAATCCATAACGCACCGTTAGTCTCATTGGTATTCTTTATTTATACTCATTTTTACTTTTTTAATATTTTCGTTGTTGTCGTTTTTTAAGAACTAATTAAAATAAACGTCAAAGCAAGTGAATGCGCCTAAGTGCACACACAACATTTTATAGATATATTTTGAGCGTATATATGTATATGTGTGTGTATTTTTTTAAATTCTCAAATAAGCTTTTTTACTTTCTTTTTTTGGTAAAAATGTCGAAATGAGTTGCAATTTTTTGTTAATGTATACCCAGTAAAAAATTCTGTTGCTGTGTTCTATACTCGTCGTAAGTGTACGGATGATTTGTTCTTGTTTTATATGCGGGCTTGCATTTCAAATTGTTGTTCTGAATGCATATGCATGCAATATGTCTAACAAACGCATCGTTTAATATTTTGCAATAGAATTTAAAAGAGTAAGAGTTTTATGATTTTAGTACAAAAAGATCTTGAGTTTGTGCTTTTGTGCAATATTCATAGTATGGGAGGTATTATTGTACTTTTTAAAATATACTATTTGGCTTTTATTAATAAACATTTTGGAGTCCATTATTTCAAAAATTAAAACGTAACGTTGATGAGTATCAGGAGAGTAGGAAAAGCTCATTACTTGCAAACTGTCATTATGAGATGACGGTGCTGATGAAAATATTTGCTTTGGGATAATGTATTTTCAAGGGTTTATATTTGGTCTTTTGTTTTTATTTTAAAAATATCTTAATTACTTTTTGAAAACTGATATAGTATATGTAAGTATGTGAGTGAAGTGAGAAAAATATCAGCGATTAAATATTAGACTTCTTCCTTGTGGAACTTTATAATATTTTATTTATTTTAATTACGTTAATCGAATTCGACTATCATGCTAATTGTGAGTGTAGTGGGCAGATATATGTACAAAAATTTTATAGCCCGACATCTGAGCTATCGTATAGAAAAAGTTCTGAATCTATATGATATACCATAGTTTCTGAGATATAAGCAAAAGAAAGAAAATTACTTTCAAAATCTAGAACTTTTTCTATATGAGAGCTCAGATGTCGATCTATAAGAAGATTACACAAATATCCGGCCACTACCACGCCCACTAATAGGAAATAAGCACCTAAAGGTGTATTTATCATCTTCTCCATATATATTGAATCGATGGTGACAAAAAATGTATACCCCATTTTACGAGTATACGATTATACGATTTGAATCAGATATCTGAGAAATAAACTAGCAGAGAGAAATAAGTAGAAGAAATTTTCTTTCCATTTCGCTCCCAAAGTATACTAGATATTGGAACGGAACTTTTTCTATGCTTTAGCTAAGATCAGATATGTAGATGCATAAGTCTCCATCCGCCTTTCCCTTGCGAATTAATAAAATAATAGGGAAACATTATAAAATTATTATTTTATCTAATTGGCCATTACAGTGGACAAGAAATTTTATAACTATCTTATAGACCGACATCTGAGCTATCATATAGAAAAAAATATGAACCAATATGTTATATAATTTTCAAGATAAAAGCAAAAAAAAAATATTTTCAAAATCCACCTCCTACCTGATTCTGTTAACCAGGTACTTGACAAAACAAATCGGTTGAAATTCAAATGATTTACCTTTGGCAAAGTAGCCGTTACAATCTGATTTTTGAATTCTTTGGGCCCGTAATCTTAAAATTTTAGTTTAATTTCAACTGATTTTTTGTCAAGTACAAAGTTAACATAACCAAGTAGGAGGTGAATTTTGGAAGCATTTTCTTTGCTTATATCTCGGAAACTATATAAGATATCGGTTCAGAACATTGTCTATATGATAGCTCATATGTCGGGCTATAAGATGATCTTTCTAGTTCACTCTTCTTTATATCTAGCAAACTATACTTGATATTGGATCAGAATTTTTTTAATGCTCTAGCTAAGATGTACGACTGTCAGACAGATGCGTAAGTCTCCACTAGTATTTTTCACAGAAATTCCCGGGATGGGTATAAAAGCCCGAATTAAGTAATCAAAATCTTCGATTACTATCAACAGAGAGTTGAATCCTGAATGTATTTAAAAAATAAAAATCAATTGCATGGAATTATCAATATGTTTAATTATTAAAGTTTTGACAAACAACTCGAAATTTACCACATGGCTCTATTCCATTTCAATCAAAGCAGTTGCTGTTTTTAATTTTTTTTCATAAGTACACGTATGTTTTATACTTTGAGTGACAGTAATGTCCCTTTTAGTGAAGATTAAAAAATATAATAGAAATTAAAAAAATTGTATGTGTTGAAACTAAAGGACTATATAATATTTGTGAGAAATATACACAAAAAAAAGAAAATACTTCCATGCAAATGTAAATATTTGCACGAATATATTTTATGATATTTTACATACAATTGAGTACAAAAATATGGCACTTTTTAATGAAAACATACAAAGCTGTCATATCCATAAAGATTTCTCTTATTATAAATAACATTTAAGCAATGCTACCTCATTATACCCAACTGTGTGCTCATATGTTAAACCTCTTCAATACTTTACACATCGCATATCATCACTGCCATATCCTAACACTCACTCCCTCTCATTGTACCATTCTAAGCTGGGCTTATGTGATGGTTTTTTTTCGGGTGCTCTGGTTATGGCTCAAGGTGTACTATGAGCACGTATGTCACAATGTGTAAATAAATATGGCAACAGGAAAAACAAAATTATTAAAAAATAAATAAATACTAATAGAAATTACTTTTTAATATATTTTTTCTAATATAGCTGTTGAGTGTTTTGAGTGGTTGCCTTAATATTTTGTTACTATATTTTACATACAATATACATACATATATTGAAGAGGGGTTCTTTATTTTTATTTTTTATATTTGCTTTTACAAACAAAAAAAACGAAATTAACTTTTCTCGTACAGTGGCACAGGATGTAAAAGATTTAAGAGAATTGAAGGGAGGTGACAACAACTTTAAACTTGAGGGGAGTTTGGCTTATGCGAAAAGAAATGTTCTTTTAAACTCTTGCGATAGACTTTAAAGTCAAAGCCAATAGGGACATGAGTTTTAATATCGCGATTCAACAATGCATCTCTCAGCACCCACGAGTCCCTTACCATAAAAAATACTATCTAGGTGATGTATTTTCTTACTGTTTAGGGTTTGAGGACTATCTATCGTTGCACCATTTGTAGCATTTGTTGTCATCCAAGTCAACAGCCAATCAGTCACACGTTGAGGATGTAAAGGCTTTACAGCAATAATTCTTAATAATTTTCCGAGACATAAATGAGACAATTCTGCCACCTAATGCAGCTTCAGGGGTAACAATTTGCCTTATCACTTAAGATAATTTTTCGATGATCTGGATCGGTTTGATGAATTTCAAGAACCAAATCAACAGAGACACTATGTTGTCGACGGTTGGTAGGCGTGAGTTATTGCATAAATTGAATTTTAAGACATAAACTTTAATGCAAAATATAGCGTAATGTCTTCTGTGGATTGTCTAATTCCAAAGATCGATGAGAAATGGACTTGCCTGGGTTTTCTTCAACACTATGGGCTACAACAACAATATTCTCAGTTGCACTTAAGCAACGTGTACAAATTCGATTCTTAACATCACTAACTTGTCCCGACGGCTCTAATTTGTACACCAGTTTAGTAATTTTTAACCGAGAAGGTGGACGACCTAAAAATTCTTTAGTTTTGTGAACTGCGACCCGTTAATTTTTATAATTTTAATGCGTTGTTAAACCGTTTATTGTTCCATTTTTATTAATGGCGGAGCTTTTACTTGCCATCTGCCAAGTGGTTACAGCTTGACACATAGCAACTGTTAAAATGGCGGGCTATTGAAAATAAAACGTCTGTGCCTTGCGGCAACACTTATCCATTCCTCAAAGCTTACCTGAGAATTATTTGTTAGTACCCAAATGCTGTGATAAAACCGAAATCGTTGGAGTTCCCAGCTTTACGTTTATGATCAAACTTTATCCGTTTAAAGTTTTTCTGCTTAATTCGGGCACTAGACCACCTATGGCTAGGTAAACAGAATCTCTGCTTCGGTAGACCAAACCCTAAGGCAGGAGGATGTCGAGATAAAATATTTACATATATGCACATATGTATAAGACCAATTACGGACTAAATTTAACTTATTTGTACTTAACATTAATCATTATCGTCTTTAATAAATTATTCAATTTGGCCCTCATGATAACCTTTACTTCAGCGTCCGTTAAAGTGATAAATTCAGCAACTACATAGGTTATGCGAACTGACCATAACTAGCGGCTTAACTATTGTTAATTCAATTTGTCGTTTATAGCGAATTTGTTCCTAAATTTATATATGCATTGTTCGAGTTCATTGTAAGCCTTTGTCTCTTTTTCATAAAATTATGGTCATAATTGCGATCAGTACTTTCATTATATGATATACAATTGATACAATTTGAAATCCTTACAAATGATACAATTTTCAGAAATACATATTTTACGTCGTAATACAGTAATACATGAACACGTCTATGGAAAGTTCGTTCGGAAGCTGGGTGTGCTGTTGACACCTCTTGTTCTTCATTTTCCTCCAATTATTCTTCTTCTCTATGTCCTTGTGCAAAATTTTTTTTCTTACATTTTCTTATTTTATTTAACGAAAAACGAAACATTTTGTTTTTTACATTTTTTTGTAAAAATTTTTTATAACCCATACGCATCCCTAGATTATTCCACATATTTCTTTATACATACATATACTGTATGTATATTTTATACAAAAATATTCCAATTTTTCTCCTGATTCTATCCTAAAAAAAATTATATATAGGGTCCGCCAACTAACGTTTTTTTTTCAACTAGTGCTTATTTCGTGAATGGTAACACTTAGCTCATGTCTGATTTGACAGATAATTAGTCTTATCCTTCCGCTGAACGAATATGATTGTGTATACGCTTCGCTAAGTGGGCCTGCGAATTTTGATCTTGGCGCGTATGTAAACAAGCAAAATTGTCGCATTTGAGGCACAGGAAACCCGCAGGCATACATTGAAAAGCCGATACACCCAAGACGAGTCACTGTTTGGTGCGGATTTTGGTCCAGAGGCATAACTGGACCATTTTTCTTCGAAAATGAGCAAGGAGTGGCCGTTACAGTTAATGGCGATCGTTATCGGTCCATGTTGAACGAATTTTTGTTCACAAAAATTGAAGAGGAGGATAATAGCAACATTTGGTTTCAACAGGACGGCGCTACGTGCCACACAGCCGAAGCTACACTCGATGTTTTGCGCTCTGTTTTTGAAGATCGCATTATCAGCCGCAGAGCTGATGTCGTTTGGCCACCTCGGAGCTGGGATTTGACACCGTTGGACTATTATTTGTGGGATGCCATCAAAAATAAGTGTTACGCCAACAAGCCAGAAACAATTGACGCTTTAAAGGACAATATTCGTGAAGCCATTGGTGAAATACAGCTGCACACAATCGATAATGTGCCCAAAAATTGAACCGATCATGTAGGCTACTGCATGGCCAGCCGAGGCAGCCATTTGAATGAAATTATTTTCCATTATCAAACGGAAGGATTGTACTTTCAAATAAAGACGAAATTTGAGAAAATATTTAGTAGTTTTTTTTTTTATAGCATTTAAAAAAAAATTATTTGGCGGACCCTTTATATATAAAATAATCCTAGCTATAGGATACTATGGTGTGTATACTATGTGTAAAGCAAATAATTTTATTTTCTTTAGTCAAGTTCTTCCTTTTTGGTCCAAAATAACAGGCATTACAAAAAAAGGAAATCAAATGCATGTGTTTGTTAAAATTCGTCAAGCGTAACGTCGTTGAACGTCATCATCATCGTCATAATATGTATGTATATGATGGAGATCGTTGTATGTTGTTAAATGTTGTGTTCCCCCACTTTTGTTTTTAACTATTTTCTGTTATTATTTTTTAACTTCTTATTTTTATTTAAAAAGTATGCATATTCATGACAGGTTTTATTTTCTATTTTACTTTTTAACCAAATGTTTCTTCTTTTCTTTTTATCATCGTCAACGACCAAGTCGTCATAGTCGTTTTTGTTAAAAGAAAAAGTACAAATAAAAGATATTTTTTGTTTTGTTTTTTTATATATATATAAAAATTTTGATTTTTACTTATTTTCGTTAAAAAAATTTCATTACACACATACTATATTTAAAAAGTTTGTACACGATGTCGTTGTTATAGAAAATATATAGAAAAATAAATTTCCTATAACAATGAAAAACTTCAATTTCGGTTTAAGCCTTTTTTTCTGGAGCAGCCTTTTTTAATTCTTTTATTTTTTTTTCTGTTTGTGTGTGAAAGCTTAAGTTTTACGAAAAATAAAGACTTGAAAAAATTATAAAATACCTTTAGTTTTCTAGGGGGTTGTAGGTGAGAGAGAGTGTATGCTATATATTTGTTATCTGGTTTTCTTGGTTTATTTTTCTTTTAGTCTTTGGCCGGCCCGTAACACGAGAATTTTTATTGCACTTCTTTTTTCTATATACTTACTTAAAATACCAAAAATTTCGGGGTTGGGTTTTAGTGTTTTTTTATATGAATTGCATACGGAATATACATACAGGTATACATATACAATCTTATTTTATTTAAAAATTAATTTTATATATGTATACTTACATAAGTATATCGAAAAAGTACAGTTAAGATGGTAATTTTGAAAATTTTCTCTACATACGATCCAAATAAGTAAGCTCTTATAATGTTTTTATGTACATTAAATGAAGAAAGTATAACTATAAGTTTATAAGACTTTCTAATTTTTTAACAGAGTATTTAAAATGGTTATTAGTTATTATCACCGTTATTATTGGCTATTGGGCAGGTAGTATGTGGACAATCTAATCCAATTGATCTGGCATTTTAATTATTTTTTAAATTACACATTTTCGAAAAATTTTTTAATAATAATTATAAGTCATTTTAAAAATTTAATTTTTTCTTTACAAATGCTGCACTCATTTTTGATTCTAATGCAACTTGTAAGAAACTACTAAATTGTTCAAAAATAATTTAATTATAAATTTTAATAAAGAATAAACAACCTAAAAGCATCGTCTTTTATTTGTTAGGCTTTGGTTTGGGTATTTGGGTAACTAAATTAAAGTAGAATTGCTATTATAAAAGCTATTTAATTTTTGATTTAACTGTCATCAACGACTTAAATACAATCCCTAAAGTAGGCAAGAATTAAAATGAATCTGTTGTTTAAATTAAATAAACCCCTAAACTATACACTAAAAAATTGAATTAGTGGCAACCAACAACAACGTCGTACATTTTCTACTAAAATATTTAATTTTTTCTGAAAAATACCAGGTCAACAGAATAGAGCAATAGGTGGATTTCAGAAACTGATTTTTTTCTTACGCTTATATTTTGAAAGCTATACAACTATACAAGATATTGGAATGGGACTTTTTCCATATTACAGCTCTGTTGTTTGGTTACCAGATAGATATAAAACTTTATGCCCATTGTCACGCCCACTGCTTTTTAATCTCCAATTTATGCTATTGACCCTATTGCTTTTACGTACGCCGGCGCAACAAAAGTTCTAAAACAACAACAACAAAGCTCAATCCAAGATCTATTTTAGTGGACCAAGTTACATTTATATCGGTCTAAGTCAACCGGTAAATCGGCTTAAAAGTAAAATCATTTTTAGCACTCCTATGCTGTGTTAAAATGAAAATTTCAATTAAAATTAATTTTTTTTTGTCAGGTACCATGCCAACACAATCGAACAGTAGGTGTATTTTGGATATTGAATCTTTTCTTTTGCTTACATCTCGAAAACTATACAAGATATCGGAGTGTGATCTTTTCTGTATTGTAGCTCCATTGGTTAGCTATTAGATACGAATTTTTCGCCCACTGCCACGGTCATAGCTTTGGAGATTGCAATCTAAATAATCTATATTTCAATGAATAATCTATAATATTCCTTTGAAATAATCTATTATTTTGAAATAGAATAATAAAGCTTAATTTTTGATCTATTAATGGACCAAGCTTCATTTACATTGGTAACTAGGCTTTTACATTGGTAATCGGCTTAATTTAAAATTCTTTTTTTTATTTATTAATGAAGTTAAATCTAAAAATCTTAGATAGGAAGATTACGGACACGGACACACACAAACAGTAAATAAAACTTTAATTTTAAATTTTAAATATTATTTTGTCAATTACAAAAGATATCGTAATATAACTTTCTCCAGGTTGTAAATGTAAGGCTATACGATTGACATATAATTTTTAACCCACTTTTATGTCGAGTGTATAGAAATGAGCAATCGATTCCTAGAAAAAAACATTTCTTTAGTAATTAGTGAACCGAATTTCGACTACACTGTATGTAATAATGCAAGATAGTGGAAGTTTTTCCAAGCTAGTAGTCAAGCTATTAGATTGATAAATAATATTCCTAAAATGCGAATGAAAATAAGATGAATTATATAAAAGAAGAGTTGCCTCTTTTTTATGTAAATTAAATTATTTTTATTATATAAAAAATTTTTAACGAATAAAGGATTGAATCAAAACTCCGCTAAGCTCTGTTTTGCTGTTAAGATTTGCAAAAAATCACAAGTTTTCTAATTCCTAAATTTATAGTAAAAATGTATTCTTTATATCTTTATTTATATTCGTTTAGTTTACTCTGAACTTTGCTTATGTATAATATATTTATTTTTGTATTTTTTTTTTCACAGGATCAAATCAATATAAAATAATTTTTTTAGTTTTAAACAAATAAAAATCAAAATGATAAAAAAAGATTTCTATACCATTGCATGGTTTTTTATGAACACACAACAAGGTTGAAGAGATAGAGCGAAAAAATAATTTTAGGAATAAACTAATACAATACTACACATGATTTTATTTGATTTTGAAATAAAAATAAAAAATAAAAAAAGAAATTAATTTCAATTGGACACATGCAACAAACTAAAAAAATAAAATCAAATAAAAATATTTTTTGTAGAAAGAAAAACTAACAAAAATTCAATTTGTTTTTTTAAGTAAAAGCAAATTTTTTGCTTTTTTATATTATTGCACGTTTGAGTGAAAAAGAGATACAGATACAGACAAATATGGTTACAACGTAAAAAATTTTTAATGTTTTTTAAGTTTTTTAAATAAAAGTGGAAAAAAAGAAGGATACAAATCATGAACAACTAAAAAATATAAAAAAACAACAAAAAAGAATAGAAACAATATCAAAGCAGGAAATCTAAAATAAAAAGTGAAATACAACAAACAGAAATACAACTAAAATTGAGGACACGGAAACATGCGACATTTACTAGATAAAAAAACTAAACTAAAAAACAACAAAAACAAAATAATCAACAACAGAAACTAAAAAAATAAAATAGAAAGAGAGAATTAAAAAAAATTATTTTGTTTTATACTTGTAGGTATGACAACAATATTTTGTGCAAAGAATTTTTTTTATTTTTATTTTTGTTTTCGTTCAGAATATTTTAAATTTTGGCAATATTTTTTTTTGGGATATAAACTAAATAAATGCGAATTTATTTTCCAAATAAAGTTTAAATATGTATGCGTGAGAAAGGGAACTCAAAAATTGGTGTTAGATTTATAGACACACTAAAGATGAGACATTATTTTAGAAAGAGCATTAATACTGCACGCATTGCATTTTGAATCTAAAATATTTTTAGCTTTAATCAGATTTGAAATTAGAATTATTCCTTTTTTTTGAGGTGTATGTTTATAGGAGTTAAAATTCTGCTAATCACAAATACGACTACTGCTGTTTAAAAATTTCTTAGTTTCTATCCTTTATTTAAACAATAAATTACTCTAAATTGACACTTCAGCTATGAGTCATAGTTCACAAAATATTTAGTTGTATTTAACATTTGTGAAATGCTTAAACTGTTAGGGTGATTAACTGCCTCACAAAATCACATTTTTTTATAAACTTTTACAACAACATAGTAGGAGGGAAAGTAATTTAATTAAGGTATTCATTACAGTGAACCAACATTTTGTTAGGCTGTTACAAAAAAGAGCACTTACTTAAGACAACTTTAAGAGCTCAACTTCTCTTTAAAGAATTTAAAGTTTTCTCTTTATTTGATATATTTTAAGCTTTACAAAGAGCATTACCGATGTTGCATTATAATTTATTTTTGTTTCGAAATATTGGCATTAACGCGGCATCGGATAAATAATTTTTATATCTAAAGTGAACAAAAATTTAAATTGTTATAAAAGTGAAATGATAATACAGAGAAGCCGTATGTCCCTAGATTTATTAATAGAAAAATAAAACACTATCCTCGTGTTTTAATGATGGCTGGTTCTTGGGAAGGCACAGGCTTCAGTATCAAACTTCAAAGTAAAAGTATTTTACACGAAATTATTTCAGAAATTTAAAAAAGTTATTATGCCATTAGGATGTGCACCACTAAAGCTTTTATCACAAGAGACATTCGTGTTACAAATTATTTATTGCTCATAGCTTGTGGTCTATCTTAAACCTCCGCTGTACCATTGGTAGCATTGGTTCTCAGCGAAGAACCGTAAACAACCATTATTCAAAATGACTTAAAGGTCGGTTTTGATATATTTGGGTATTAAGCAACTCAAGCTTACGAAGACAATCCCAAAGTGTGGGAATTCAATACAGTGAACGATATTAAACTAAAAAAGGAAGACATCTTCTATATTCTCTGAGTGTAGTAACTTCATTGCTCATAAGTTTTAGACTATTAAACTTCCGCCACACCACTGGCAGCATTTGTTCTCATCATAGGACCGTTTTTAACAATTACTAGGCAAAGTGACCAAATTGACTCAAAGGTCGTTTTTTATATATTCGGGTACCAAGCTATTCAGAGGCAGATAGCCGTCTTATGCAGACAAACCTAAAGTGTGGGATTCAGTAAGGATCCAATTGAATCACTAACCTTTAGAATACTCACAGACTTTTAACTCTAATCAACTCATAATGCTTTCTTTAACATCGATGTTCGCACAAATAAGCATGTTTTGGAGATGTCAGTAGTGGGGGGAAAAGGATAATTTTTTGAATATATTAATATTCAAAAATCTCAGCGAAATTCCGGACTACGATTCCGGATAGAAAATGGTGTGATGCACCTCATTAAAGACTCTGAGCAGATCTTCACCGACGGCTTCAAGTTGAATGGGTTGCTCACTCTATAAGGTTACCGGATCACTGTAGCGTTTTTCTGGCGGAGATGGAGAAGGCCATATGAGCTGCTTTGATGATCATTGGAAAGCGCAACGTCTCCAAGAGAGATATTATAATACTTTCGTATAGCCAGGCGTCTGTAAAGCTCTGGGACCTCACAAAGAACAGTTGTTGGCTGCCGCAGATCAGAGATGACTGAGCAGTATAATATTCATATTGTATGGGCTTCACGCAACAGTATGGCTGATGAACTGAATAGGCATGGCATCACCACCGAATTTACGAGCGAATTTTTCACGTTAGAAATCCCATTGGGAATCCGTCAACGATGCACAACGGGCTATTTTCGGCCTACTATTCAAAAATCCGGTTTTCGAATAATTTGAAAAACTTTAAAAAACCGTTGGAAAATTCGATTTTGACAGTGGGTAAGAAAGTGAAGTTGGTTGCGAATTAAAAGACCAAAGAACAACGAAAGTCATGTCATTTGAACTATTTTCACTTCTTATCTAGTGATTTATTCGCTATTTAATTTCTGCTTACTTTTGTTTTGTTGAAAAACATTTAACATTAACATTTCTATTCATGATAGAAATAATGCACTTACTGAAGTATATCACTTCAGCGTTAACTCTAGGTCAACGCAGTCAACGCAGCTCTCTTGCATAGGTAGGTATAAGTCAAAAAAATGGAAAGTACTTTCTAACTATTTATGAAAAAACTTTTAGTGTCTGAACACAAAAGAAAGTATTGAAATTAATAAAAAAATTTAAAGTTAAGTTTCCATATCAGAAGCAACAAATAAGAACGGAGGTGACTGAAACAACCAATTTAATGCATGTAACCGGGTAACTGATAAAACACCCGGTTAATCAGTGTTGATTACATTTCGGGTACATAAAATATTTAAAACTGGAAGCAGTTTTTAGTTTCGGTTTCTCATTGTTCCCGAGTATCTATTTATCTTTTCTTTCTAAAACCCCAAAATTGTTAAAATCGGCTAAGCGTTAAGGTTGTTTCTAAAATTACTAAGTCTTTGTTCAAAATTAGATTATTATTGTAATATGTACAGCATTAAAACAAAATATTTTTAGATCTGAAAATGTTTATAAAGGGGATAATGCAAACACAAAAGCTCTTCCTAAATTAATGTCTCTTCTTTATTTGTACATACGATGTAAATTTTTTTTTTTTTTTTTTTTTTTTTTTGATCTGATTTGAGAAACTGGGATACTGATAATGAAAATTAATTTAATAATGAAAATTAAAATAATTTTTGTCGACAAATTTTTTTAAAATTAATTATTTTGATATGTAGAAATGTTTCTTGTTTTCTTTGTTTTTTAAAACTAAAATATAATATGTATATAGAGTTGTATTGTTGTAATAAATATTAAAAAAAAAATATATTAATATAATTAAAAACAAATTCATAGACAAAGAACACGACGAAGAGCAAAAATATATTTTTATAATAAATATTCAAAAATGTAATAATATCAAGAATATTTTCAAATTAATTAAAAAAAAAACTTGTAAGAGATAGTTTTAAAACAGAAAAAAAAAATGTTTAGCAAAAACAGTGTGTAAAATAGAGACGAATAAATAGTAATTAAATGGCATAACTTACCGATTCATGAGGTGTACGGTACTCTAGATCTCCACCCAAAACGCCGCTGGCTGAAGCTGAACGAGGCTGTAAATGATGACGGCTATTGCTGTTATCGTCTTCACTGCAATCGATTTCTTTTTTAAGAGACTGGAAAAGTCGAAAACATAAATTATAATAAGAAATTAATGCAAATTAAAAATAATTACTAAACAGTAAAATAAAAATTTAAGAATTTTCTTAACACTCACTAAAGGCACCGACTGCACTGGTCCCAAACCCGATGAACCCGGAACACTATCAGTGTGCAAACCTAAGGCTACCGCCGATGATGAAACAGGACTTAGGCCGCCAGCTAAAGCACTGGCAGAGGTTGAAGGCAGACCGCTTAAACCGCCCCTACTACTGGGGCGATCTAAGCCAGAACCTTCTCTAGAACTGCGTGATGCTGGCCGATGTTGTGAGTGTGTATCGAAAGCCAATGGCAATGTGGTAGACAATGGTGTAGATCGTGCTGAATCTGCACCACCTTCACCCACCAAACTACCGCCAATACCGCTGGCACTGCCGCCATGACCAGAACTTTCCAAGCCCCTGTGCGATGTTAGCTGGGGGCTAACTAAAGCGGCTGCTAAACTACTACTACGTATTTTCATATTTAGACATACATCTTCCGAATTGTTATCGCCATCATCGTCGAGTTCCATTTCCTCATCGCCGTAATCGACATCTTCAACATCTTCGATTTTCTCAACGCCAACGCCAACACCAACACTAGAAGTGCCGCCTTCAACTCCAATTGTTTCCTCGAGAGACCTATTTACATCATGTCTAGCTAATCTTTCAGGAGAATTAAAGCTTCTAATCGCATCTCTTTCTAAATCATCGAGTTTCTTAATTCCTTCTGTACTTCCGCTACCACTAACACCACCACAACCGTCACTACTATTGCTCTGCTTCTGTGTGGTCCCGCTAGTCGTATGGGGTGTTGTACTTCTATGTTTCTCATTAGTATTGTTATTATTTACAATTTCATTTTCCTTGGTGTCTTCCTGTTGCTGTTGCTGCTGCTGCTGCTGCTTATGTTCTAAACGTCTTTGATAGAGATCTAGGGGTAGTGGTGAGTCTTGCTCATGCTTTACATGCAAACGTTTAGGTGGTGAGGGACTACAGCGTTCACTTGCATGTTCACGTTTCGAACTCACTGAACTGGGATGATGATGCTGCTGCTGTTGACTGCTGCTGCTATACGATGTAGTTGTTGTTAATGAGGTGGCTGAGGAAGCAATTGTGCATGATGTAACATTTGTTGTGGCAGATGTTGAAGAGGCGGTATTTGTTGGTGCTGTTAAACCGGCAGCTGATGCTGCTGCAGCAAGTGCGGCTGCATGATGCGCTGATGATATTGCGGCAGCTGCTGCTGATGTTGCGGCCGATGTTGAGGGTCCGGAGAGTGTGGCATCGACTGGACTGTCACAAGAGTTACTGCGCTTACAGGGCTGTGAATGAGGTCTTAGACGTTCGGGTTCACGTTCTGGTTCTCTTAGAGTCGTATTCTGATTTGTCATTTCTGCTAAACCCTTAACCTAAAAATAATTTAAAAGAAATAGAGCAGCAAAAGTGATTGTAGAAGCTTTTTAGAATTTTTTTCTTTTTCTTAATCTACTAACCTTTAAAGACTCAGCCGTTTTCAGCAGTGCCGATAACTGACAATATTGCACGTTTACTTCGCCTTTATACATGAATTCAACTAATGTTTGCAGTTCGGCAAAACGGACGTCCTTTAGTATCACAATTGGATGTTTTTCGGGGTGGTCCAGAAATAGGCTCTGGAAATATGATGAACAGGCCGAGAGGACCACCTATAGAATGAAACACAAAATACAGTAATTTGAATTAATAACAAAATTGTTGTTGTTTTTGTTATTGTTTTTAATGTTTATTTCGTTTTATAACAAAATATAATAATTTTGTTCTTCTGAAATATTTTATTGTAAATTGCATATTTAGATAAATAAATACACATTTTAAGTTCCAAAATTTATGGTTCTCTGCCTGAAGGTTTATTCTGTGATGATGGAAAGTAATTTGTTGTCTGTTTTCTTTTCTTTAATTTCAAAATTAAAAAAAAAAATGGAAAAATGGATAACAATTTTTCATTGGCGGTAATTGTCGGGTAAATCAACACTTTGTTGCATACGAACAATTTATTTAGTTGAGCGAATAAAATAAATTATGAAATCCTCCTAAAGAAAACGTTTTTTATACAAAAAAAGGCCATTTGAACTAAAAATCAAAAGAAAAAAAAATATACGAAGAAATAGAGGAAAAATTCAAAACTAAGGAGTGTTTTTGTGGTAAAAATATTTTATGAAATGTTGAGAAAAATTATTAGATTTACGATTTGCTTACAAAATACTATACACGTTACGAAAATATTGGACGTTGTTGTCGTCATCATCATCAACAACAACTAAAACAACATCACTGCCACCATTGCCACGACCAATATGTTTCTGTTAACGTTTTTCTGTTTTATTCTATTTTTTTTTATTATTTCTATGATTTTAGAAAAGCGGCCGCCCAAGGCTTGCGAAGGCGTCAACAACGTTTCATAGTTTTTCTTTTTCATTTCTGTTCAAAAACTTACTAAAATGGTATGAATGCCTTTAAAAAATATTTTTTTTTCTTTTTAAATGTGTTTGCCAAATATACGGCAAGTGCTGTTGCAGCATATATACATATATGCAAGTCAACTCACTGCCACATTCATAGCGTATCTGACAATTACAGAGTGATGCAACTTGATATTTAGTAGATCACAAGTGTTGGCGTACGTTACGTTATTCATTGCACGTCAATACTTTTCTTATTGTTTCCCCTACAAGTTTATATTTTACATTCATTCATGCAAAACGTGCTCTAAGAGCGGTCTTCCTTAACTTATTGGAGGATATGTAACATATAGAATTTATTAAAAAAGATAGGATGTATTGCATTTTCTAAAAAGCGACCAAAAAGCTCTATATTTTTTAAACATAATAATTATTTTTTGCACAACAGTTTTGAAACATATATTTTCAATTTTATAAAATGAAATGATAAGAAAAACTATAAACCATTCGGGAATAAAAAATGTTTGTTTTAGTTTTGTGGAGTCTGTCAGCATGCGAGTCGTGGGTTCGATTCCCACCAGAGACTCTGATCTGTTATACTACGCCGAGCATATGGCCTTAGTTACACATCTCGTAACAATATTGTTACGAAAAAAATGCCTAAAAAGAAAATATACCGCAGCAGTGCCTTTAAAATTGTATTGTGGGTTTTGGTATATTTGGTATTAATCCTGTCAATACAGTACTTATTTGCGTATTGGGCAGCACTGCCGATTCGACCATCTTTGTGTGTTACGTTTGAATTGACGGATATAAAATAGAAGATATGAGAGCGTTTGAGACATTTCCGGAACTTTACAAACTGTAGGCAAAGGGGCTGTTTTACCTACGTCACGAGTAATTATCGTTTTGCTGTCATAAAGTAAAGACGTTTTTAGGCTTAAGTAAGTGTTGTGTGAACGAATATTGAGTGCAAGAAAAACGTGGTTTTATGTTATTTTGTCGCAATTAAAAAGAACTCAAACGGTTTAAAAGGTTAAAACGTAACGATATAATAAAATAAAATAATAAAACCCGGGTGAGTTTAATTAGGTTACCCAATGGGTTGCCAACCCTGACATAGGGTGACATTAAAAAAGGGTTAAAACGTAACAATATGATCAGATCTTATTGTTTAGATTTAATTTTGGTACCACGACTACTAGAAGCCCTAGAAATTTTGTTCGGCTAATACACCCAGAGTTTCTCCTTTGCTGGAAGACTTATGAACGCTGATAGACACATTGTATGTGTCTACTTTCTTAGTAAAACTAATTACAGGCCTTATTAGCATTTAGTATCTACTTTCTAGTTAGAAAATAAAATTGATTAATGGCTTAAAAGAATAAACCTTGAATGTAAGGTATACAACAATCGAATCTAGAAGTCACTAAAAAACCCTAAAATTTTGTATCCTAATTTATAATTTTAAAGGTATTTACACCTAAAATAGTATAAAAAGGCATTTGTTTTTCTTGGCTAATTTATTAGCTGTAAAGAAAACATTAATTTAAAGCTCACAATTGGGAGGATAAAGTCAAAAGGGTTTATTAAAATCAAGGTTAAGTTCTATTTCAAAATTTCTTTAAACTGTATACTTTGTCAAGAAATTACTTTATGTATTATAGCGCGCATTACAACAACGTTTTTCCACCAACACTAATCTAATTTCATTTTTCAACTTTTCGCCATAAAAAATCAAAACTAAAAAAAGTGTCCTTTGGGGAATTAAACGAATATAATTCGTATTTCGCCGTTGCTTTTTTGACCGCCTGTTGTGCGTTTTTATGTGGCATTTTATGGCACATCGATGTCGATTTTATGTGAGCATTTTCATTAACTTTTTCTGTTTAGTTCGTTGCATATTGCGGATCAAACAACGCACTATCAATGTGTGGTGGATGCACAAAAAATGGATAAATAAAAATTAGCACTTCTAACATAATATATACACACACTCACACACACGCGCGCACACACACATACACACACATTAGTGCTATGTAGCATGTGTTACTGTTGCAAGTTGAACGGACATTATGTATGCAATATTCATTGTACGTGCTTTTTCAAACGCCTTAGGTTATGCAATGATATGCTACATTGCATATTTTTGTATTTTTTTTTACTACTGCTCGTACTTTCAAAGAATATTTTTGTATATCGGTCGTTGAGCACTTATTCGTGTTTAGTTATAAACTCACGATTTTTTGGTGAAAAGAGTTGGCTTTTTTGGTGTCTCTTCCCAAAAACATTTTATGAAGTTTTGATATAGAGGGAGGGCGTTTTTCTTTTAGCAGTTAGAGATGTTTATGCGTGGAGCGCGTGTTTTTCTATTTATATTTTTGTTGCTGCTGCTGCTGTTGTTGTTGTTGTTGTTTTTGTTAATGGCAACCAAGTTTAGCAGGCATTTTAAATTCAACTTTATGAATATTTCGTGTTTTTTCGTGGAGGTATTTCGTTATATTCCTTTCATTTCTGATACTTTATGTTTGGCTTTAAAACAGTGAATGAATAGAAAATATGCGCAGGCGCAAATGATGTTTTTGGTTTTCTTTTCCTTTAAGCTGCTTATGCTGCAACATAAAATTTTATTGTTATAGAGGAAAAATTGATTTTTCAATAAAAAAATTTATTGCGTGTAATGAATTAACAAAAAAATACATATTTAAATACTATATGCCTAATTCAATTAAGCAATTCAATTTAAATTTAAATTTAAAGCTTTTTTTAAAGTGATTATATGTTGACCACATTTAGGTAGCTTAGTCATGTACGAGGTTTGTTAACAAAGCTTTAGGCTAAAACAAAAACCACCGGTACTCTACTATTTTCTTTTGTAGTATAACTTATCATACAGCCCTCCTTTAAAATTTAATTAACTACTGTGTCTACTAGGATTTCATAAGCAATTGTGGATTTCTTTCCAATTGTGTTTAAGACACCTTTGCGTTTTATTTTCTTAAAGCCTAAAGCGTTTTTCATAAATCTGTACTATGCCTCATGTCAGGTGACACCTTACACTTCATACCACCACATACCCTAGAAAAGATGTTGCTTTTTTGTTTTTGTTTTTCAATACAGCAAATTGTAATCACGTTATAAATTTGTTTGTAGAACTTAAACATTTGAAATTAATTTTTTTTTTTTTTAAACAAAAAACACCTCCCGGTTGTACAGAATTTGTAGCCTAAACACAGCACTCTTACTCGAACACATGCTCATGTATGTACAGTGGTCAAAAAAGCTATTCGACAACTCATATTATTTTCATAAATCTTCTTAAAATGTTGATATTATTAAAAACACTCCAGATAAAAAGAAATATTAAAAAACACGATTTGCCAGGAAGATATCCTACATTTCCAAGAAAAATAGAAATATTTGATTAGATTTCGCTAAAGAGTTCGTGTCTAAGCCTCCTGTGTTTGCTGATGAAAGCAAGTATAACCCTTTTGGCTGTGATGGAAAAGTTGGAAGAGAGAAATATTGCACCGACTGTAAAACACGGCTGAGGTGGTGTTATGATATGGGGGTGTATGGCGGCATAAGGTGCATTATGCATTATGGATGATCACAAATACGTTGACCTGCCTAAGCAAAATATAGAACAGACCGCTGAAAAATTATGGCTTTCCGGCTGATTTCATTTCTACCAAGATAATGATCCCAAACATTTGGCCGTCAATACAAAGCTTAGGCTTTTATATTATTATTAAGTCCCATAACATTCCATGAAGGAACATGGGGATTTCTCTCAGTCAATGAGCTGCACCCGATTCTATTTTTAAACTCATTGAAAGGGACCTACACAGTTTAACGCCGGCTCCGAAGGGCAAATGCATTTAGAGAAGTTTTCAATAGTATTTATACTCATAACCAGTTATTAGTTAATGTTATGAGGTGATACCGCTGTCGAAAAACTTTTTCTGGTATTGAACCGACGACCTTCTGGTTGGTAGGCGGGTATCTTACCTATCATACCACAGCGGCACACAGGCTTTTATATAACTGCCTAAAAATAATAAAAAAAAACTTCGCCAAAATTTCAAAATCTAGACCCCATTAATATTTTTTTCAGTCACTTGGAGAAAAATATTAGATCACGTGACTTTACAGATAAAAATCAGTTGAAAGAAATGCCCCACGAAGGGTGTGGCAATATTGATTCCTGAATACACAAAAAAATTGGTAAAATCTATGCCAGAACGTTTAAGAAAAGTTAAAAGACGTAAAGGAAAAGTAACTCGTTTTTAAACCAACAACAAATATTTTTTGTTTAAATTTTTTTAAAATAATATTTTAAACAATGAATTTTTTGCATTAGTTTCTTTTGTGATTTACATTTTTTACTGAATATAGTTTGTTTTAATTACACGTTATATAGCTTTTTATTGGTTGTTAAATGAAATTGTAACCTCATGTCGAAAAGTTTTTTTGGCCACTGTATCTATAGCATTGTTAACGAAAATCAAATTCCCTGATTGTTTAAGTCGTTTTTGTTTTCTATATCTATCCTGATAACTTTAATTGATCGTGCCGTTTATAACGAGCATATAACGCCCCTTTAGCTAATGAACGCTTTAGGCTTTAAATTCTATGAATTCTAACGCATTTCGTGTTTAAACCATATGAGAGACTATTTTTCTTATTTTTCTCACTCTCTCTTTGTATGTTTTATTTATTCATTTGAAAGCGATCATGTTTGGCACTTTATAACGCCATGATCATAAAGTATAAGATTGCATATATTGAAATCAGTAATACAAAAATAAATAGAACAAAATAGAAAAAATCAATATAAATATGAACACATATACATATATAGTTTAGTTAAGTAATTAGTTAAGAGTTTAACAGAAAACAAATCTTATTCAAGTGCAATTAATAAACTATAAATTTCAAATATTAACAAGCTTTCAATAAATTAAAAAAAAATTGCTGATCAGAATGTGATATTTTATTTTGTATTTAAAGAAAATTAAAATTAAATAGATGAACTAAGTACTAAGTTCTACTACGCGCTTAGTGCTTGATATGAAAAACCCAATAGAAGGAATAAATCACTTTCCTGAAGCAACAGTTATTTGTTTGATCAGCGTCTAAATTACAATAAGGAAACAGTAACTTTCCACAATATATAGGTGATACCTACACTTTTGGTATGACAAATCGGGACATAAGGTATTGTAAATAATAAGAAAGATTATCAGGATGTAATCCCAAAATTATTGCATTATTATTATTATCTATCGGTAAGAGGCATTAAAACACTGCGACCCTTTGATCTTTTTCTATAATCTCTCTCAACTTCGATGCCCTGATTAACTTCAGGATATCGGTTGATGTTAATAATGGTAGCACCCTACTCTTTATTTGATAGGCGCATAAGTTCCTTCTCTTAAAACGCAAAAGTGCTGCCCAATAAGCACGTATATATATGCTCCGGTGATACAGTTTCCTCCTCATAGAAAACTACTCTTATTCTATTTTAATGGTTATTAAGTTTGCAATGCCCTGTGAAAAGGCCGATTCTAGCCCCATTAGTGGTGCCTGTTCATTTCCCCGATTTTTCTGCTCAGGTTGAATTCTGCATATCTTTCTATGACGTGAATATCTGCATTGTATACTTTAAGGTGTTAAACAAAGCATTTATCTTTATGTCCAGCCATGACGATTAGTACGTTAACACAATAAATCATGACTGAAAAAGCAAGAAAAAAAACACCGTTACTTCTTGATCAATTTTTGGAGCTATTATTTATGTCGGAGTTTGATATTACTAATACAGTACATTTCGCTTAATTAAGTTGCCTAAATTACACATCTTTTGGCGCAATTAACTGGATAAATCATCATTTAACCGACACTCCTTTAATTGATTCACTGAAACAATTACATAAACTCAATTAAGCGAATGCACCCCCTCCTTATATTTGTCATACCTTCCATATTCTGCCAACGACAAAGCCTGCGAATTTTTACACATTTTTGAATATTACGCATTTGCTTAAACCACAATAACAAAGCGCGCTCCATTTTAACACACGAGTCGATTTTATTTCATTTGGACGATATCTTGGTAATCTTTGATATTTTCGTAATTGAGTAGCTATTTTTTTTAAGTTCTATTTATTGTAGTTTTGTGGCACATATATCCTGCGCCATGGGAAAGCACACATTTGTAGGGCTACTTAGTTTACTTTTGTACACGTTCGTCCTAAGAAGCGCCCTATTTTAATACTCTTTGACTCCTGGTGCAACGCTATGCTTGCATATTTCGACAACATACACAAAATGATGTAAAACCTTATTTACATTGGCCTGAACACTCCCTTAAAGTGGTCAGACGGTTACGCTTACGGTCGAAAGCAAGATAGCTTTTTCATATATTGATGAAAAATGTGCTATACCCGTTCGGTTGACATGCCTACAGCTTACAGGCATTTCACCAGTTTTTATTCTTTGATCAATTCAATTCAAATTCAAAAAATTTAGTTTTTTTTTAATTAAAAATTGTAATCTTTTAATTTTATCGATTTTAAACTTTATATCGCAATGATCTTGCAATAATATTTAAGGAAAAACACACGCATATTTATTTTATAAAAAAAAAAAAATTATGAAAACATATGAAAATCTAAAAAAAAAATTTCCATAAACTTATTACCACAATTACAATAAAATGCCTTAAGGGATTAAAATGGAACCAAGGAAAAAAATTCGTTTTTTCTTACCATATCTGTAACTGACGACTACTCCCTGATATTAAAAGCCGCCACACCACAAAACTTCTTGTAGAATAATAATACCAAACAAAAATACAGGGTGTGACTACCAAATAATCCATAGCAAAGAAAAACAAACTGTAGAAAACGAAGACTTCTTCTTCATATAAAAATAAAAGAAAAAAACATTTTTAAGAAAATTTAAAACAAAGGACAGTAGGCGTTTTGTGGTCAAATGGCCAAAAGAAACTTAAGCGAAAACACATATTCATTCATTCATTCATTGTTTACTAAAACATATAGAAAATTTACAAGTGTAAGTATAAATATATTTACAATGCAACATGCAACAAATAACTGCCATGCAATAGAGAGTGGGGGAAAAGAAGGGGTTACACAAAGATTGCAACTTAAAAAAATGCCAAAAGGTTAACATTTCTATTAAGACCAATTCTAGTCATGGAGCTGAGAGCTACAAACAAACATATACTGTATGAGAGAGTACTACCAACATACTCGTAAGAGTGAGTATGCTGCTGCTACTACCACTAGCATTTTACTCTTCATACTATTATTACAAGTACTTGCCGTTTTACCTCTTTTATCAAAAAAACAACCTAAGAGCCTGGATATATTTGTTTTACTCAATTTGTTTGTTTTTTTTTTTTTAATTTTTTTTGGGGGCCCAGCTGCCTACAAATATGTAAATTATTATGATTTTAAGCTTTTGATCTTGTCTTGGCCGGGTATTCTTGCATTGGTATAAACATAATAATTTTATTTGTTTTACTATTTCTTTTCGGATTTATTTATTTTTTTTTTTTATTATGTTTTCCTACAATATACGAGTATTCAATTCAATAATTTTTTTGTTTGTTTTCCTTTTACAACCAATTTGCTTTGGGCCAAAAACTCTGTGTGTGTCTAGTAAGATTAAAAAAACAAAAAAGAAAAAACCAAAATATTTATATTGGCTTAGAAAATTGTTACAAAATTGCTGGGCTTTTATGTCTTAATATTACCATTTATAAATTATCTTATTGGCCAAAGAAATATAAAAAATCACAAAAACCAACAACAATTCTTTTAAATATTATTATAAAGTTGTTGTAATAATGGTCATTAGAGACCAGCCATCATTGTTCATTGATTATTATGGTTATTTTATTGAAAATTTTCGCTAATTTAAAAACCGTTTATTCCCTACTAAAGGGTCCGCCAAATAATATTTTTTTGAAAATGCTATAAAAAAACTACTGAATATTTTCTCAAATTTCTTTTTTCATTTGAAAGTACATTCATTCAAATGGCTGCCTCGGCTGGCCATGCAGTAGCCTACACGATCAGTCCAATTTTTAAGCACATTGTCGATTGTGTGCAGCTGTATTTCACCAATGGCTTCACGAATATTGTCCTTTAAAGCGTGAATTTTCTCTGGCTTGTTGGCGTAACACTTATATTTGACGGCACCCCACAAATAAAAGTCCAACGGTGTCAAATCGCAGCTCCGAGGTGGCCAAACGACATCAGCCTTGCGGCTGATAATGCGATCTTCAAAAACAGGGCGCAAAACATCGAGTGTAGTTTCGGCTGTGTGGCACGTAGCGCCGTCCTGTAGAAACCAAATGTTGCTAATATCCTCCTCTTCAATTTTTGTGAACAAAAAATCGTTCAACATGGCCCGATAACGATCGCCATTGACTGTAACGGCCACTCCTTGCTCATTTTCGAGGAAAAATGGCCCAATTATGCCTCTGGACCAAAATCCGCACCAAACAGTGACTCGTCTTGGGTGTATCGGCTTTTGAATGTATGCGGGCGGGTTTTCTGTGCCCAAATGCGACAATTTTGCTTGTTTAGATACCCGCCAAGATCAAAATGAGCTTCATCTGAAAAGATGATTTTTTTCTTTTTTCCATTCTGCAACATTACCATGACTTTCAAAGTAATGTCGCAATATTTCCCTGCGTTGTTCAAGCGTATTGACAATCATATTCGTTCAGCGGAACGATAAAACTAATTATCTGTCAAGCATTCACGAAATAAGCACTAGTTGAAAAAAAAATTTAGATGGCGGACCCTTTACATATTTCAAATTATTGATAACACTATGAAGCAAATGGAAAAAAATTTTCTGACTATAGATATCCACTATATGTTTTTGATGCGCTATGGTCGCCTAACCTCAAAAATCATTAGCCTTTCAGATTCTATGGATAAGTTTTTTTCGAATTTTTTTCTAAAATGTGAGAGGCTGATTTTAAATGAGTCATTCGATTTCGTTGAGCTATATGTTGAAAAATTCCAAATTATGCTTTAAGTCATTCTAATACCATTTTTTAATATAACTAATATTTGTGGAGATGTTAAGAAACAAATTATAAATAATTTTTTTTTTGCTGTCATTTGGAAGCACTTATCAAACCCAATAAACCCTAAAAAAAACCAAGAAAACCCGGTGGGTTAGGTTTTTTTCTAAGCGCGGGTTTTTTCCAACCCGGAAGCTGTCTTCGTAAAAATTTTCTAACAAGAACTCCACATTCACACAATTCACTGTTTTTATTGTAAGAGTAAAGAGCAAGGAAATAATCATGTTTGGACAATTTCTAGGGTTCAAATTGATCATAGATTTTTAAAACAAGAACTTAAATAGTATTTTAGAAAGAAACTATTAAAACAAAAATATCAAAATTGATTCGATTCTCAGTCGGCAAACCTATCAATTTATGGTTAATTTTCATTATTTAATCAATAACACGGTGCGACAAAAAAGAACAGGTAAAAAAACCGGTTTTTTTGGACCTTCATGCACGTATAAGCTAATAAATTAGCTGAATATTAGTCGATTTTAAGTTTCATTTCGGATTTGGATTAGTCATTTAAGTAGCCTTTTAATGAGTTGCATTACGAAAAAGCTTAATAACTCAGTCAGCTTCCAATGACCTTGGAAACTTTAAGTCTCATCTAAACTTGAAAAATTTAGAAAAAATTGGATGAAGAATGTGTTTGCTTGAAAAATACACCCAAATTCTTCAAAGATACTTAAACGACATACATATATATCGTTTAAAAGGTCTATTTCTCTTCTTTCCAAATACAAAAACTGACTTAAAATCGGATAATATTTAGCTAAATTACTAGCTACATGGAGATCTGAAAAACCAGTCGTTTACCCATAATTCTAGATTTTGGAGATGTTTCGAAAATTCCTAAAACGTATCCTTGTTCTACTCGACACCGACTATCAGAGAAACAATATCACTTGCCAGGTATATTTTTTTATCGCACCGTCTAATCATAAATTTTTAATTTTTCAACTATTGATATCGAAAAATAACATTCATAGTGGAATACGCGTACACCTGCAAAGCTAAACATGTTTTCGATCAAGCTGAGGATATTTGATAAGAATTTCTCATATGTTTTAAAAGACATTTTTATTTCAAATCTACTTTTCAGAAAAAAGTTAGCTGAGTTAGCTGAAGTTGTCTAACATGACTTTTGAACGCACTGCTGTAAACTAAGCGCACAGAAAAATATTTAAAATTTTTTTAATTCTTTTTAAATAACGCTATTATAGCCTAGCTTATGAATATAAAATTTCTTCTACAAGCTTTTCTGTTGCTAAGGGTAGCTTGCGATCCAGAAATTTTGATATGCACAATACTAATATATCTGTACTGCTTGCGCTACTACTCGATTATGAGTTCCCGACCAATCAAATGTTTAACGTAAAGTGCTGCTGTCTATTGCTTAAACAAATATATATATTTTTTAAACTCAACAAAAATAAAAAAATTAATATTAAAAAACAATAATAATAATAAAACACAATAAGCGTAAAACCAGATACGCTTAAAATAAATATTAATTTTTTTAGCAATAGTTTTGTATTGTTTCTTCTATTTTTTATATTTCATTTAATCAAAACGTCATCATGACCTTGAAATTTTATTTTATTTTATTTTTTTTCTTAACAGCGGAACCATAAATAAGTTTGACGAAGCATAGAAATACAAAACATTTGTTACTTTTCAAAACTAAATGCGAAATAAAAACAACAACAACAAAAATTGAAACATTAGTAAGCGTTTTTAAAGTATAAGCAAGTAGTAAAGCGTGTTTTTTATAGAGGTATAGAACTTTAAGTTGGCATAACTTTTCAAGATGGCGACCGATTTAACAGCTGTCAAGTGGTTTATTCTCGGCTTGGTTTGGCAATTTGTCATGAATAGACCCACGCCTGAACAACGCTTGCAAATAGTGCAATTTTATTTCGAAAATAATGGTTCTGTGCGGAAAACGTATCGCGCACTACGTCCATTTTATCGTCGACAAAATCGTCCATCAGAGCAGTTAATTCGATAAACCATGGAACGTTTTCGCAACACGTTTACTGTTATTGATAACTCGCATCCCCAGAGACGCTGTACGGTGCGTACAGAAGAAGCTATTGCTGCTGTAGAGCGTAGCATTGAGGAAGACCCGAATGAGTCCATCCGCCATCGAGCACAGGAATTGGATCTGTGTCCATCAAATTTATAGAAGATTTTGCGAACGGATCTTGGTTTGCGTGCTTACAAAATCCAACTCGTGCAAGAATTGAAGCCAAACGATCATCAAGTGAGGCGTAGATTCGTCGAATGGGCCCAAAACGAGATTACCGTTGTTCCCGATTTTTATAAGCGAATTTTGTTTAGCGATGAAGCGCACTTCTGGTTGAATGGCGACGTCAACAAACAAAACTGCCCCATTTGGAGTGAAGGTAATCCTCAAGTGTATGTCGAAACACCGTTACATCCAGAAACTCTGACCGTTTGGTGCGCTTTATGGGCTGGAGGAATCATTGGTCCGTACATTTCAAAAACGATGGTGGCCAAAACGTTACAGTCAATGGCGATCGGTATAGAGCCATGATTACTAACTTTTCCATTCCTGAATTGAATAACCATGATTTCCAGGAGATGTCGTTTCAACAAGACGGTGCAACATGTCACACAGCTCGTGCCAAATTAGATTTATTGAAAGACACTTTTGGTGACCGCCTAATTTCACGTTATGGACCTGTGAATTGGACTCCAAGATCTTGTGACTTAACACCGCTAGACTACTTTCTGTGGGGCTATGTAAAGTCATTGGTCTATGCGGTAAAGCCACAAACGCTTGACCATTTGGAAGACAACATTCGCCGCGTTATTGTCGATATACGGCCACAAATGTTAGAAAAAGTCATCGAAAATTGGACGTCCAGATTGGACTACATCCGCGCCAGCCGTGGCGTTAATATGCCAGAAATCATATTTAAAATGTAATGCCACAAGATTATCTTTCGGATAAATAATCCATCGTTGTTTTATTGCAACTTAAAGTTCTATACCTCTATAAAAAACACCCTTTATATGTACATACGTATGTACATGCATATGCACGTAATATACAATAAATTATTATATAATTCTTTATATGAATATACATATGTACATACATACATACGTATGTAGTCATAGATGCATTTATTTTACTATTTTAACTATTCACTCACTGACTGACTCGTTCTCTTAACTAACCACTGACGGCATCAAATCTATTTGTGTTTTACGCTTATTTTAAACACAATAGAGAATTGAAGCGTATAGAATACATCTCAGAACTTAACCGAACAATATAGATCTAATGTTAACTCAATTAAAGAGTATAGGCAGCGATATGATGGAGGGAGAATCTATTAAGAAAATGTCGATTGACATTCTTTTAAAACCTTATGACAAATGATACATTTGCAGAGCATGCCTACGACAACGACGGGTGTTTACATACATACGAGATGTTATATATGTACATCGGAAAGTATGCGCTGCAGCAATAGCTGTAACTAAAATAGTTTAAATAGTCATTCATTCGATAGGTGTTAGAGAATAAATATTGTTTTGCTCTATTCTATACGCGTCTGAAGTTCTATGCCATTCATTTGGTAAGCTTTTACAGTGTGCGTCAGCAGTAAGTATACGGTAAAGAATTTGAAAAAAGAAACAAAACAGCCGTCATCTTAAATTAAAACAAATTGCTGCTGTTTTTGGAAAATGTGTACGGTAGTAGAAAAAATAAGGAAAATAATTTAAATTTATAGCCTTTGAAGATCACTAAAAATCTTAAAATAGAATGAAATATTATAGCAATCATCTACAACGGAAAGTTAAAATTAGAAATATCTTTTATCTCTGAAATAAAAAGGCATTAGAAAAACTGTCTTTCATAAAACGAAATATAGTGGAACGGATTTGATTTTAATTAAACAGGTTGATAGTACCCGTATAAAGAATAAGAAATATAGGGTCCGCCAAATAATTTTTTTTTAAATGCTATAAAAAAACTACTGAATATTTTCTCAAATTTCTTTTTTTATTTGAAAGTACAAACAATCCTTCCGCTTAATAATGGGAAATCATTTCATTCAAATGGCTGCCTCGGCTGGCCATGCAGTAGCCTACACGATCGCACCAATTTTTAAGAACAAACGACATCGGCTGATAATGCGATCTTCAAAAACAGGGCGTAAAACATCGAGTGTAGCTTCGGCGGTGTGGCATTTCATTCAAATGGCTGCCTCGGCTGGCCATGCAGTAGCCTACACGATCGGTCCAATTTTTAAGAACAAACGACATCGGCTGATAATGCGATCTTCAAAAACAGGGCGCAAAACATCGAGTGTAGCTTCGGCGGTGTGGCACGTAGTGCTGTCCTGTTGAAATCAAATGTTGCTAATATCCTCCTCTTCAATTTTTGTGAACAAAAATTCGTTTAACATGGCCCGATTAGTCACTATGGAAAAATACCCCATCTAGAGTACTCTTCAGATTTAAATCTACGTGACTATTTGATATCTCTAAATCTGGATAAATGGCTGTGTAGATTGTCGCCAATAATAATTTATATTTAAAGTCAAATAAAAACAAAAATTACATTAAAAATGAAATGAGCATTTTGTTTTCGAACGGTAATCGCCATTCAGTCATTCACAGCTGAACGCGAACGGCTCGCCTCATGATATAGAGACAAATAAACACTATAATGCAAACTGAAGCTAATATTAGCGAACAAGTTATGGCAAGGAGAACACAAATCGCAAGCTCAATATAAAAGCAATTAAAATACTCCAAAATACAAAAATTGTCATAATTTCTTTGACCAAAATACGTATAAAATTACAAAGTACGTTTAATATTAGAGATGCCACAATTAAAATCAATAAAATCATAATGTAAGTTAAAATCATGGCATTATCAACAGAAAGCGAACGAAATCGATTAGTTTGCCCCGTAAAAATCCAATGCAAAAGGATGATAATGCCGGTAAAGTGTTACCGTGATGATAGAATTCAAGGTTAGAAGTAAGAGCCCAGAAGCAATATCACCGATAGTAAGGTCACAAACACAACGAACATCTGAAACTGCCCTACTCTGCTCCAATGTTGGAAATTTTATCAGTTCCACCCAACCTCATAAGCAGAATAATAAAAGTGTTTAAGTGTTTATCAGTGTCATGATAATAAAAATTCCAAACAAACGACGCATACTCCAAAATCGGCCTAACGAGTGAAATATATAATCGTCTGGCAATATAAGGTATACCAGTACAAAAAAGAAAACGCCATAATAATTTGCTTAAAACTAAAACTTTTCTCCTGCTGTTAAAAGAAAATTACAATTCAAAAGTTTTCGACTTTAGCACCTGGGTTTGAGTTTTAAAAACAAATTTTTTTCCACACACATTTAAAGAATAAGAAGCGTCTTGTATAAAAAAATATACCGACTATGTCTAAAAACTGCGGTAAAAATTGCGTGACTGGAGGCGTAACAATTTCCATTTCAACTCATAAAATCGTCATCAAATTAAATCTGGTGTATGCTATGGACTGACTACTACACAAATGGCTTAAAAAACAAGATACTTGGGTTAAAAGAAAATTTAAAAGAATTTTTTTCTTAAAAAAATAAATAAATAAATAAATAAATAAAATAAAACAGTGGCCATTTGTTACTGCTACTCTTACTGCAAATACTAACTCAAGGGCATATTTTTAATAAATAAAAGTTTTCATTTAAGACAATTTGATTTTATGTACTTTTTTCTATTTGTATGCTCTCCTCCCTCCACTGTGCTGTAATGAAAACGTTACTACGTTGAGAGTAAATTGCAATTAAGATTTTTTTTTTGTGTTACGCATGCGTGCTTTTATACAATACTTTTTCTTAGTAGATCCCCACAAAAAAAATTAATGTTAAAGTTTTTAATCCAGCTATGTTTTAAGTTAAGAAATAATCTAGCATGTGGAATTAAATATGTTGCAGTAGTACGTTTAATCTATAAAGGTGGTTTATTTTAACGATGTATGTTTTATTTTCCCGACTCTACGTCTGTCCGTCTGCCATGGTATACTTTGGTATGTGGTTATTAAGGTGCAAATGCCATACTCATAAAATATAAATCATTTTTATTGGTATTTGGTAAAATAGGAGTTGATTTCTTCTTTAAAAACATATATTAAATGAAACTCTAGAGAGGAGAAAAAAAACTTCATAAAAACACTTTAATTAATAGTTATTAATGGCTCACTTAAATATCTTAATAACAATTGTTTTATTATTATGACCAGCTGTGTTACTCGTATAAGGCTTCAAGAAAATATTTCTTTCTTTACAATAATAATAATCTCTCTCTTTTAAGCTTTTCATAATTGCGGTTATACGTAACATACCTACATACTTCAGTTATTTCTATTACCAAAGTTATAAGCAAGAAAGTAACGAGGCTTATAATTACTGCATTATAGTCAAGTTATCAAGTTCTTGTTTAATAAACCAAGAAAGGCAATATAAATGTGCAAGTGTGTTGCAAACGCTTTTAAGTTGTAGTCTAAATAAGAAGTGTTTTGTCAAACTTATACCCCCCTATTCAAAAAATTTTCAAAAGAGTTTCAAATGTATTTTATTTCAAAATTTCAGTACAAAATCTTCTTAAAATAGACTTCAAAAAGAATTAATTTGTTTTTTTATAAACATATTCGCAATGCAAAATTACAACATTTATAATAAACTGAATTGCGTACTCCCTTTAAATTCGTTATAACCGTGTTCGATTGTACAAATAAAAATTGATACTATAACTTTATCCACTAATTTTGCATTGCTTGATATCATTTGAAATTTTTTGCACTTCTAACATAAAAAGTAATTCTCATCTCCATTTTAATAACAAAACACTTTCAAATCTTTGCTGAACTTCACCTTGAATTTTAGCTGTAAAAAAAATCACAAATTTCAAAATACGAAAAAAATATTACTTAATACAATAAATTTTTGATGGATTAATGCAATTTATAAAACAACAAATTTCGTTTTTTTTTAATAATTTATAACTAAATAAGGAAATAGTACAAAAATATATATGTATATTGAAACCATGAAAAAAAATGCAAAAAACCCATATAACAGTGCAAAATGTTGTTTTTCGACCAAACGAATATAAAACAAATAATAAATCAAACTTAATGCATTAATCATAAAGAAATAAAAATACAGTGAAACCTCGATCATAATAACTTAAGTATAAAAAATAAAATTACCCGGTTTCAAATATTTTATATTTTCGAATTATTCATAATGCCGGTTTTATACAAAATGCAGAATGCAAATCTATCACTTGTGATAAAATAAATATAAAAATCACCCTTTTACTACTTCTTGTTTTTATTAATGACTTGACTTTCGACAATGGTTTTTCATTCTGCTTAAATCTTTCTTTTGTGTTCAGACCGAGAAAGTTTTCCACACAAATTTTGTTAACATTTTTTATTTTTATAGGAAAAAAAAGTGCACCATAATTAATGTTTTTTCTAGCACAGGGTAGTCTACACTCCCTAATTCCTATTTTGCCATAAACTTAGAACTTTTGCAACAAATTTTTTTGTTAATCATTTAGGGTGTTTTTTTGTAGCTGCATAATAACTATCGATATCAATAATTATGGCTTGACAGCTGAGAACTGTGTTGACAACTTTATTTAGTAAGGTTTGTCAGGGCATCAGGAATCGTTTAACACCAGAAAAATGATTCCAAATTTTGTGCCTATGTTAAGGTCAACATTATCGACATAGTGAGCAAGCAATTCGTGCAGTTATTGATCGTTTTCGTGCTAGTTTTACTCTTCTCGATTCAAAACCATCAAAAATACAAAATATACGATACGCACATTATCGCAGAGAATATTATTGCTGTAGCGCGAAGTCTTTCGAAATGATCAAGGAGCTGCTATTACGGTGAATGGCGAACGCTATGGAGGTATTTTGACTGAATTTATGTTTCCAAAAATTAATCAGCTGAACTTCAACGACATATTGTTCCAACAAGACGACGCAAATTGTCATACAGCGCGCTTTATAATCGGTTTATTGCAAAATCAATTTTATGACAACTTCCTTTCCATAAACTGGTGCCCTCACTGTTGCGATTTAACGCTTTTAGATTGATTACTTTTTTAGCGTCTATGTTAAGTCGTTGGCTTATGTTAGAATTCAAGACACTATTGACACGTCATACAACAGATTTATTGGAAAAAGTAGTCAAAAACTGGACTAATCGAATTGATCATATACGTCTTAGCCGCGACGGACATATGCCGGAAATTCTATTCAAAAAATAAATGCCATGAAATTATCTACCAGATTACAATGAAAAAGTTTCATTACAACAATATTTCCGTCTTGTATATAGAGGAAGGTCCAACCAAAACGCACAATGTTTAGTGTAAATAAAACAAAAAGTTTTCAGAGAATTATCTTAATATTTTTTTATTATGATAGAAGGATCTATGACAATTACGTGCGAAACAAAATGTCGTCCAAATATTCGCCACGGTCTTGGTGGCATACCTCTATCTATCGGTCCATATTTTTATTGACTCTGAGACATAATTGAGGTTCAATGTCGTTAATATGCCGAATTATCTCATCGTTTAGCTCTTGAATTGTTCTTGGCTTATTGACGTACACTTTTTCTTTTAAATATCCCCAAAGCAAGAACGGTGTCAAATCACATGATCTTAGATCGCTAAGATTGGCAATTGGCCGCCAAAGATTAACACGGCCATTGAATTTCTCGCGCAAAAGAGCGATTGTTTCGTTGGCTCTGTGGCAAGTGTCACCATCCTGTTGGAGCCACATATCGTCCAGAAGAAGTTCGTTATCATATCGCTATAGCGAACACCATTCACGGTAACTGCTTGGCCGAACTTATTTTCGAAGAATTACGGCCTGATGATGCCCATAAACCACACCAAACAGTCACTGTTTGTGGATACAACGGCCTTTCAGTAATCGTTCGTGAACTTTCATTTACCTAAAAGCGGCAATTCTGTTTGCTAACGAATCCACTGAGGTGAAACTGTTCCTCGTCGCTGAAGGTAATTTTCCTTGTAAAGTCACCATTCACTCCTGTCTGTTCAAATAACCCTTCGGCGTATTGACGACGCTTTAACTGGTCTGTAGGCTTCAGCTCTTGAGTCAATTGAACATTATAAGCGTGTACATTCAAATCTTTATTCAAAATACGCATCAAAATTCGACGACTAGTAGAGGTTGGCAGCTCTTCTGCCACACTATCGCGAACAATAGCAATGTTTTTCGCAGAACGAACTGGTCGAGCATGCACAGGTGTTTACACATTTCCTACAGACCCTGTTTGCTGAAATTTACGCACAATTCTCCAGAAAGCAAAAGTTTATGGTAGCGCTTCTATGTTTCAAATTTCATGGTTAATGGCACTACACCAAATAACGATTTTTAAACGATAGATTGTATTACAGCTAGAGCTACTTAGAGTGCAAGGACAACAAAAACAAAGCTATCTGCTTATTCAAAAATAACAGAAGTCAAATCATCGCTTTCAATAATGACTTAATTTGATAGAGATTTCTTAGTTTGATATTTGTTATCGAACAATGCACACGATACTTTGTTGTTTGTTCTTTGAAACGTTTATCTCTTCAATGCCGTAAGTGTAAACGTAAATTTTGTTATAAATTGTAATGAATATACCCCGATATATAAATTTGCATCATTAGCTTAAAAAGGTAAATCCGAATCGATTGATGGGTGTAAGAGGAGTGTTATTTCCTCATGTTACAAATAATGACGCTAAACATTATCACTGTTGCATAATTTCAAAATAACCATTATTAGGTAAATAATAATGGATATGAAATTCACTTATTACATAAATACTAAAAATAAAAATGTGTATAGAGAAACAGAGAAGAAGAATTGTAGGCTCTATTCTAAAATATAGAACGAAAAAACAGACATTTGGCTGTAAATATAAACAAAGCATCGTATTTGTCTTACATAAGAAACCACTCTGTCTAATGCATAAAATGCGTCATTTGTCGAGTGCGTAGTGCCAAAATACTAAGTCGTGTTAATCGTAACTGTCAGTTTGCCAGTCAGTCCGTTAGAAGACATCAGACACAAATTTTGTACTAAAAATACTCACATGCATTCAGTACGCACATTAATGTGTATGAGCGAGTGTTTAAAAGCATACAACAACGAATGACTTAGGCAAATTATTGTTGTTGCTCCTTATTTTGTAGCTGTTGACGATAACGAGCGACAACATTCAACACGTTGTTATCGCTGTATACTATATTGTTGTTGACATTGTCTTTGGTTGTTGACGTTGTTGTTGTTGTTGTCGTTGTTGCTGTTATTATTCATTCATTCGTTAAATAGTTGACAACCATCATCGTTCGCTGCATTTGTATTAAATTGTTGACTCAACTGACTGTTCATGAAATTAGTGACGACAACAACATCCTGTAAATGTCTTGTGTGCGTATCGCTAGTCAAGAATTTTCTTGTTTGCTTAACCAGTGTCGTTCGTTATTAGTGCTGTGCAGTATTTGCTGACATTATAAGTGCTCGAGTTGGTAATGTTATTTATGGGTGGACACACACAAATATTTTACGCATAATGTTAACTGTACACTAACGTGTTTTTGTAGTGGCGTACGTGTGTGTGCGTGTATGTGTGTGTGTGTATGTTTGTTTATTTTAGCCAAGATTGCCAAATAATATATCGAACTAAATGAAAATTCTTTGTTATATTGTAGGAATATATGTAACAGTTGAGTTAAAATGACCAAAAATAAATGACGTTTATTTTTATTTTTGTGAGACAAATTCAACAAAAAAGAGTTTGATTTGGTCGCATTTAAAATTGCATTTAAAATTGCCTCAATAAAGTGATTCACTTTAACAATATACATATCGCTCATTTACTTCAATAGAGTCGTAATTCAAAAACATATTTTTTAGCTAAGTATTCAAAAATATATTGCGTTAAAAATTCTTTGTGATTCCTACAAAATTAGGAGCACAGGAACGAAGTGTTCTTTTTTTATGACACTATTGAAGTAAATGCGACATATGACATTCTTTTAGTTTATTTGTATAATATTTTAAAATTTCCACGAAATACCTTTTTAAAACCACATTTTAAACAGCAGGGTAACCCTTTTCATTACAGCAGATACAAATATCACCCCTTGAAGTATTTGTGTTGAGCTTTTTTTTCAAATATAATTAAATTACCGTTAGCATTTTAGATTTTTTTTTATGACTAACGGCCTAATACAACAGCAACAACAGCATAACCATGCCACTATAACAACAACTTAATAGTCTACGCAAAAAAAAAACGATTAAAAAAATTATAGAGGGATAAGACTGACTGTTTAATACTCTACACCCTAAAATAATAGCAACATCTTCTCCATTTGCTCAAAAGCCAATTTAATAACCGCCGATATCAATCAAAATATAAAAAATATTGTGCGATAAGGTTTCTAAGTTTCCATGTGTTTAAAAAAACTGGATAAACAAACTTTTAGTTTTTAAAAATCTAGTGTGATCGTAATGGGCTTTTTGCTCAAATGTTTACATAGGTGCTGGGCTCCAATATGGAATAAATTAAATCAAGTTCAGTTTATTGGTTAATAATTTATGATGAGTTTCAACTCAACTGTACCAAATTGTTATGTACCGGCAGCAATTCTTAAGGGGGTGATACATTGGCAAACATTTGTTGGAAACATATATGGAAAACTTACTTTTCTTTGAATTGGACTGGTTATTTGCGATGTTTGCAAACAAATGTTTGCCAATGTTTCACCCCTTTTAGAGCTTAGACACAAATATTCAATCAACCAACCATAGTAGACAATTGAATGGACTTGCATTTGCTAAGTTTTAGTTCAACTACGGCCATACTCCGCTCATTAAAAGAGGCCAAAGATTGACTTATCATTAGCTTTGGCATACAGTTAAGCGCTTGGTTAACACATTTGATTTTGGTAGTCCAGATTTGCTTGCAATAAATTTCTAATCTAAAGCAGACTTCGTTTCTAAGCTTAAATAAAGCCTCGTATGACCATGTTTTAAGATGAACATACTTTATTCGATTATAAAAATGGTTAAAAAAAAGTAAATTTCAAGTCGAACGTTATCTTTATAAATAGATTTTGAAATATAATTTTTATGCGTCATAAGCTTCAGCACAAACCAAAAATATGTACATACTCGTACTTCAACCGTCTACGATATATTTGTGTAGCATTAAAAAAAAAAAAAAAAAAAAAAAAAAAAAAACAATGAAATTGTGCGTTAATCATCGTTTTGTGCGTCGTTTTTCTAGTCGCACGACAACGATACATTGTGTTTTAAAAATTTTGGGGGCTTGTCTGCGTTATATCATATTTTTGTTGTTTTTGAATTTATTTATTGTTGTTGTTACGCTACGTTGTGTTGTTGAATAATATAAAAGTTGATTATTTCACCTTGGCCATGATTATAGAAATAGCTACACCAACAACAGCTACAACAAGAATTCTGTGTGTATTTATCAACGCACGCATTGCGTATTTCGTTTGTTCACACACAAACCCACAAGTGGGAAGCACAGTTAGTACAGTTCGTTGGCTGTTCGTGAACTTGAACTTGAATTTGAAATATTTTTTTGATGTGATTATTTTTATGATTTTTTTTGTAGAGGTTTTTTTATTTTGTTTGTTAATTTGTTTATGTTTAAATATGTATGTATGTATGTAAATTACTTGTAAATTAATACAGAAAACAGTTTAATAGCTCCGTGTGAGTATTTTGAGATTTTGTTTATTTTTCACTTCTTTTCATTTAAACTTTTTCAGTTGAATTTTAACAGTTTTTGTGAATGAAATAGGTGGGCAAATTTGAGGTTAGTAAGTAAATTGGCTTAAAAAGTTAGTAAGTAAAAAAGCTTAAAAATAAAATAAAAATATGGGAATTAATAATGGAAAATAATGTCGGGCAAATGTCCACCTCTAGCTCGTCGGCAGATGTACGCTCTGTTCACAAATAAATTTTGATCCACATTTTGCAACAAAGTTTCGCTTATCTCGTCAATGCATATTTTCTTCAAGTTGCTACTTATTAATGAAGGTATTATCTATGTATTTTCTTAGCCTTAAAAACAAGTTTCTTTTATCAAATTTACAGATCAGATCTACTTATTTCTGAGAATTCCCAACATAAACATCGAAACAGCTTTGTCACAGATAACAGGTTTTACATTTCAATGTTTTCTGTAACTGAAAACCTCTTTAAACAGCGAAAGCCTTCAGAGGTGTGTAATCCATAGTCACGTCAAGATTTGTTTCCCACTATTCAATAAAACAAATTCGCGCTTACACCGGCGACTCTTCCAAGTTGTTATAAAGATGAAACAGTCAGGTCAGTAAGGTGTTGTAACGATTCCAACTTTTCCTCCTCCTCATCTAAGCAACTTACGCAACTTAAGGAACATAGATGATTTTATACATGTTTAAATTATAGAGAGCCCAGTAATTAAAACGCTAATAATTCACATTTTTCGATTGTTAGAACAGGTCAAAACATTTTAGATGCTGTATAAGTGGTAAGGACACCTCAGTTCCATCTTCTTCAACATCCATTCATTTATTTAATTAAATGTAACAACCATTGGACATCCTCTTACACGAAATTCCAGTCCAAGAACAACCCATTAGTTGCAAACTTACAAACAATCTTATCCTCTTTTGTTGTATTTCAGAGCATTGATCGATCCAAACTGTCCACATGAATAATAATAATCGAGGCCCCGTTATTTAATTTCTAAATACTTCTTACGATTCTGTCGATGGCGTAGACCGTGCTAAGCCAAAGAAACATGTGAAAATGTATTTGAAAAAAATTGTTTATCTTCTTTTGCTATTATTGTTGGTAAATATTTTAATTCCCATGGCCACAAACAAAATACTGCCATTACAACAAGTGCTGTTATGTCCTCAACTTTGATATTAACTTATGAAAAAAATGCCCTTTACCAAAGAAGAAGAAGAAAAAAAAACTTAAATATACAGAAGACGTTTATTGCTGAGTTACTGATTGACTGACAAGACTGACAAGACTGACTGTTTATGATGATTTTGTTTATGTGACATGAATTACTGCAAATAAAATGCAGTAATTTTCATAGACAATTGTGACTTTTAAGCAGCCATATGTCAGTTTAAGTCTTTTAAGTTAAAGCAGATTAATTTTGTATTTTTTTCTGACATTTTTGTTTTCTTAGTCGTATTCAATTAACTACAATTACAATTAATCTTCTTTTTTTAAATACTAAGATGTTTGAATAATAATAATGCAGCGGTATAAACCGAAATAATATACATATGAAAACACCATTTTTAAATCTAAAAAGAAAATTGATGACTGAGCATAATAATAAAGTAAAACAAAAAAATAAATAAAAATAAATAAAGATGCTTAATAGAAATAAATAAATAAATACAATAATCAGGAGAATAAAGTATTGAAAAAAATACAGCAAAAGAGATAATTATAAAGGGTCCGCCAAATAATTTTTTTTTTTTTTTAAATGCTATAAAAAAACTACTGAATATTTTCTCAAATTTCTTTTTTTTATTTGAAAGTACAATCCTTCCGGTTAATAATGGAAAATAATTTCATACAAATGGCTGTCTCGGCGGGCCATGCCGTAGTCTACACGATCGGTGCAATTTTTAAGCACATTATCGATTGTGTGCAGCCGTATTTCACCAATGGCTTCACGAATATTGTCTTCACGTCAATTGTCTCTGACTTGTTGGCGTAATACTTATCTTTGAGAGCACCCCACAAATAATAGTCCAACGGTGTCAAATCGCAGCTCCGAGGTGGCCAAACGACATCAGCGCTGCGGCTGATAATGCGATTTTCAAAAACAGGGCGCAAAACATCGAGTGTAGCTTCGGCTGTGTGGCACGTAGCGCCGTCCTGTTGAAACCAAATATTGCTAATATCCTCCTCTTCAATTTTTGTGAACAAAAATTCGTTCAACATGGCCCGATAACGATTGCCACTGACTGTAACGGCCACTCCTTGCTCATTTTCGAAGAAAAATGGCCCAATTATGCCTCTGGACCAATATCCGCATCAAACAGTGACTCGTCTTGGGTGTATCGGCTTTTCAATGTATGCGTGCGGGTTTTCTGTGCCCCAAATGCGACAATTTTGCTTGTTTACATACCCGAAAAAGATCAAAATGAGCTTCATCTGAAAAGATGAACACACATTTTGCAACATTACCATGATTTTTAAAGTAATGTCGCAATATTTCCCAGCGTTGTTCAAGCGTATACACAACCATATTCGTTCAGCGGAAGGATAAAACTAATTATCTGTCAAATTCATTCAGGAAATAAGCACTATTTAAAAAAAAAACGTTAGGTGACGGACCCTTTAGATAAATGTTTTCACTCTCTATACGTAATCATAAGAATTACACAATAAAAGATTGAATTTTTATAAGATTGATAATAAATCAACAAAATTAAACCTTGAATATACATACATATTTACATACATATTTATAAATTAATAAGAAATTGTTAATAAGCATTTATGCATTTCTTTAAATATATTAACTTTTTTGTTAAATTAAAAACAATTTTAAAATTTCTCAAGAAAACTCATATTACAAAACATTTTTAATAAGCATTTAAAAATTAAAAAAAAATAAATAAATTTTTTTTTTTGTAACTAAAAAATTTCGAAAACAGAATCATCCGAAATGTCCAAATCTTAAGAAAATTTATGCAATATTTTAATCTCTGTCCGTTTATATTTTAATATAATTTTTCATTCAAAACCATAATCTGTTTCATACTACCTGTGAAATTTTTGCAAAAATATATTAAAAAAACTACCTGCATATTTATCTACAAAAGCAAATCTAATGTTTAAACAAAACAAAGAAAACGAAAAATAAGAGAGAAAAGATAAAAGAAAAATAGAAGGCAAATAAGATCTTTTCAAAGACCTCAAGACAAACAATAGAGTCTAAACAATTTCCGCATATAGAGACATGACAAAATGAACAGAAAAAAATTGAATAAAAAACATTATTAAACAAACAATCCAAATAGATGGATAACCAGGCCAGTCTAAATAACAAAACCCAGACAGTTATTTATTAAGAAAAAAAAATGGAATAAATGAAATAAAAACTAAGACACCAACTACACTAAAACAATTTATAATGGGATAACGAGTACCCTACACATATGGCAGAGAATTGTTTTGTAGCTGCAATCGATTTAATGATTTTTTTGAGTATTGTTTCAAGCATTGTTTATTACAAGTTCTCCCATGGTATCATTTAGTTCGGTAGTCAATAAGTGGTTTTCTGAGTTCTGTTGCGTTCAACGGAAATGATGCCACGCATTCAGGTAGCCTAATAAGGTCATCGATCGACTATAAGATCAACCATTTGACTATGTTTATGCTCAAAACAAAAGAGCAATTAAAACAGTGGATTTGTACGGGTAATCATGCACCAAAGAAAGCTTAAGTGCGACTGTTGCCTAACATAGTTATGGCCACTGTATTTCGGGATACAGGCGACGTTACTCACATTTATTACTTTGATAAGTATAATATGCTTACCGGCGCATATTATTTAGACCTTTTGGCTGAATAAATCATAACAATTCACGGTTGCATGAAATTTAGATTTTGCCTCTTGTGATTATTTTTTGTTGTTAAATTTTAGCAAATATCAGAAAAAAACATCGACTTCTACAAGGAAACTCTTTGTTGTTTTATACACCTTTAGACATTCGACTCTGTAAAATGGCAAGAAATATGGGAGGTTTTTCAGAGAATAAATGTTGAGAGCTATCAGATCAGGCGAATAAGGATTATGAAACTCCTTATTAATCTGCCGAAACTATGTACAATAGAAATACAACTTCCGAACTCATTAAAACATCAGGGCTTAGACAAGGAGCTCATACTTGTTTATAATTTTGATGGACGACAAAATAAAAAAGTGCATAAAATCATTCCCTATAAAATGACAATTGGAAATTAGAATCTGTAATGTTAGCGTCAGGAGATTATGTGATCTTATTAGCGAACAATATAGAAAATATTCAGTGCAACATAAGCATTTACACCGGATATAAGCCCCTAAAGCAAGTAAAACATTTCTGCTGTCTTACTATAGAGCTGTAATAAGCGAAGACGGAAAAGCAGACCTTAATTGCAGAATATTCGCAAGTCCGAGCTTATACTTCTTTCTAAACAAAAATTGCATCGCCAAAAGGGAAGTAACAATAAGTACCAAACTAGCCGTATTGAATTCCAAATATGTTTCGATGCTTACTTATGGAATTCAAATGTGGACCAAAACAATAAAAAACCAGAATAAAATTTAAGACAAATCAGACTAAAAGATCAAGTCCAGCAACAGAGCTTTTAGACAATAGAATGACGCGTAATAAGCTTAGATGTTTTGATCCCGTCGTCAAGATGCCAAAAAATTGATTGCCCACACTAGGAGAGAAAATATATATATAACAAAACGAAACATCGAGCCTAGAACAGCCAAAACAGTTGCACAGAAGAGAGTTAAATGAAAAAGTCTTCGCAAAAACCTCTATACTGCAAGGTATAAAGGGTCCGGAATATGTAAGTCAGTATAAATAGTTGGGTGGCAAGAAATTTGCAGCAATCATAGAAGTCATAATTGAGACAACGTCTATTTTGAGAGCCTAGAGAAATCTTATTATTTAAAGGCATTGAAAAAAAAACTAAAAAATTTTGATTTAAAAAACTACAAAAGAAAGATGTTTGTCTTCGTTTTGAGTGGCGTCTTAAATCATTTCCTATCCCTCTATACGAAATATTTTTAATTTTAGGGCATCTTTTAGTCCGTAGTAATTAAAATAACTCTTTTCTTTATATCTCAGTTTAACCCGCATAAACACTTGTTAAGTAAAAGACCACAAACAAATGTTGAAAAAAGTTGCCAGAAGTAGGAAAAAAAATTCAATAATTTTAAAGGACAATGAAAAAAAAATACGATAAACTGACAGGACAAATGCACACAACAAAACAGGAGACAAAAAACGAGCAAACAATAAAAAAAACCTTAATGATAAAACCAAATTAAAATTTTTTAGTTTTTATCCTTTTCACTTATCATCCTGACGTTGGTATACACGACACGCACTTTAGTTTATTATTTTTTAATTAAAGAAGGAGAACAGAAGCAAACAAAAAGGTAAAATAAACAATAAAACTGGACAAGACAATTTAAGGAATTAAATTTCAAAAATTTATTAAGCCTGTATTTTTTTGTTACGGTTTAGAAGCCCCTAGGATCTATAAAGATGCTAAACAACGTCTTTTTAAAGATATGCGTGCATGTTTTGTGGCCAATTTTTTTCTTAACGTTACTGCTGTTGTTTGAGGTTTTAGAAAGACAGCAAGAAAACAAAACAAAAAAATATTTGAAATAATTATTGTATATTTTGAAATAAAAAGTACGAAAAATACGAAAAAAACGATAATCATTTTAATAATTTGTATGACGTTGTGGTTACACACACAATTGATTTTTTGTTTTACTTTTAAAGATCACATGTTAAACGGAAACAGACGCACACTTGACCTTTAGTTTTCATTTTTGGTTTATAGCCTGAGAACTTTTTCTGAACAATAGCCAGTGGTCAGTTTAGGCAATAGTTTAGTTTCAGTTTGTTTTTGCCCATACATGCCTTTCAGGAAGAGGTTTGCCAGCTTGTTTTTATTTTATTTCAATATTATAACTACTATTACCTGTGGTCAGCATGGTTTTGATTTAAATATCTCTCCCACGCATATTCAATTCGATTACGCAATGGTTTTAAAGGAAACTTACCTATAAAGAAAAGAGAGAAAACAATTGATGTTATTATTTCATTTTGTTCAAAATTTATCAGAAAATAATTATTAAACATAAAAATATTTAAGGATGTATGCAACTAACTGAAGGAAATACTCGTACATACATATTTCCTGTTGATAAATTTTTTTTTATATTTCTTTTCAATCTTTAAAAATTCTATAGGGTTTCGCTCGAGATGTCATAAAGTGCGGTCGAAATAAACGTTTTTCAAGGATCGTACTTAGGGGTTTGGTGAATACCATACATTTGAGTGAGTTTACTCGCCGCTGTGGTATGGCAGGTAAAACACCCGCTTAGTAAGCAATCTGACAATTTTTACCAGCGATATAACCTCATAACATTGTTTAAGACTGGTTATGAATATTTACTTTGTGAACAACTTCTCTAACTAATGCTTCTGCCGTTTAGAGCCGGCGTTAAATTGTAGAACCCTTTCAATAAGTCTAAACCAGATTAAGGCAAAGAGCGGCTCTTTTCTTTTATTTTCACACGTACGTAATCACACGCATAGGCAAAAAATAAGCCAAAAATAAACAGAGAGAAATCAACTGGAAATATACAGTGCCAAGCAGCTCACAAAGAGTAAAACACTTAAAATGATAAATACACTGAAGTTAAAATGCTGTAAAAAATAGGTATTCATAAATTTATGTATTTATATTATTAACACTTGTCGGTGTAGTAAGCAAAACTTTAGCTTTCTTCAAAATCTCTTTAAAATAAAAAAAGCGCACGAAAATGCGCTACGAGTACATTCCTTCTTCGTACACGGCTAACAAGCTACTGAATAAAATTTGTGTCTCACACATATGTTTTTTGTTGAAATCATGGTTTTCGTTTGGAATAATGTAATGTATACAAGATTTTTTGCATTGTTAATTTATTACAATTTGTTAAGTTTTTTATAGAAAAATAAAACAAAAAGAAAAATTTCCAGGAATTATAAAAGCAGTATCAACAAATACTGTATGATATTTATATTGAAAGACTTTATTACCGATACAGTTGATTTTGGTACATTCAGGAAAATTTTTGGTAGGAATTTTTTTTCTCTTAGCAACCCTGGTTGTAATTTCCACGAAGAAAATAAATAAACAGCCGAAAAACTTCGTAAGCTGAACAATATGAACGAGCATCGCTGGTGCCAAGGCGAATTGAATAAGGTAGTGTTGTCATTTCGGCTGACTGCTTTTTTTTAATTGAAATGGTGATTAATGATTGTCAAAAGTTTTGTTTATGTTTACAATTGTTGTTGCTTGGTTTTTTACGCTAGATTTGATTTTAATTTTTATTTGGCAGTTGTAGAAAAATTTGTTTAGTTTTTTTTTTAGAATTTACATTAAATAAAATAAAGAAATGAATACATATTTGGTGGCTAAGACCCATACAACCTTTACTAACAATATCCTTAATATTGGAGTCATCCCGCCTTCATTTACAATGTTTGTACCATCACACCCACTCAACCTTCGTCTGTTTCATAGGATCCATCTGACGGCCTAGGCCAACGATGTGTAAATTTAAATCCCACTTACGTTGTCAGTGGTCTCTTATCGAAGATGTTTATGGTAAAAATTGTATTGGGCGCAAAGTATACTAGGCGCGATCCTTTAGCGTGTTGTGAAGTTAATAAAACCATTTTCATCCAGATTTATGTATATCTTATGTATTTATTTATGTTTGAAAAAGCTCTTATAAGTTAATAAAACTGTATCAAAAACACTTTTTGATAAATTCGTCAATTTTGCTTTTAATATTCATTCGCTATCCACTGATCAATCGTTTTTGTTCCACCATGCCTGCGTTTAACCACTCCCGTGACGGTGTATACTCTAGCGATAATGTTCAGCGTCGTCTAACGTAATGAAAAACTACGAACTATTTGTATTGGGTCATAAGTTAGCTATTAATAAAATACCAGCTTCCGTATGCTTCAAGTCTGCAAGAATTTTATCGAATGCGATGGTACGTCTAAATAATTCCGGTTAGTCTTAGGTAATTGTTTCAGATATAACTTCACTGCGATTTCTCCCAAGCTGTAACAAATGCAATAACATCAAGTCAAAATTGTTTTAATTTGGTTTTAATAAATTTACCTTATGTTTCCAATGGCTCATGGCAAGTTTTATGAAAAACGGTTAACACTTTTATTATATTTATATATTAATTAAATGCTTTTATTTCAAAAACATAATTTTTTAACTCCACCTTATTGAATTCGCCTTGGCTGGTGCAAAGTGGCGCGAGTGACAGGCTTTCGAATTGCTACGCAATTGTAAAATGTATTAATATTAGTTTGACTAACGCTGGTCTAAACACAGAATAGGGTGCAGATCGTTAACTGGGAGAAGCCTTTTTGCTCCATTTAGGATCTCGCGAGAATTGTGTATGCATGTATACATATATCATATAAAAGCAATATCAACAAATACTGTATGATATTTATATTGAAAGACTTTGTAATAAATGTTACCGATACAGTTGATTTTGGTACATTTCAGGAAAACTTTTGGTAGGAATTTTTTTTTTCTTAGCAACCCTGGTTGTAATTTTCAAACAGCCGAAAAACTTCGTAAGCTGAACAATATGAGCGAGCATCGCTGGTGCAAAGTGGCCTGAGTGACAGACTCTCAAATTGCTACCACAATTGTAAAATGCATAGAATCGGGTGCAGTTCGTTAACTGAGAGAAGACTTTTTGCTGCATTTGGAATCTCGCGGTAATTATCTATGTATGTATATATCATATGCTATTGTATTTAATAAATTATTCTTATCAATAAGACCCATAGCTTGATTTAAACATTTACATAGACAGACGGACATATAGATAGCCATGAATAGCATAGATAGTCTAGAAAATAATTTAAACAAATGCTATTGAAACTACAGGTAAGCCAGAGCCTCTGCTAAGAATCAAACCTATGAGCCGCACACTGTTATTTAACAGACTACAGCCCATAGGTACCCATAAGTATATTTTTTTTCATTAATACCATTTTTCTTTACTCTTCTGTAACAATGCTTTTTAGGTACTTCAAAACACTGCCATACCCCAGTTCATTATTTAAGCCTGCACATTTTTTCTTCATTTCTCCACATTAATTTCTTGATTCAATCTCTTATATTATGATTAATAAAAAAAATGGAACTGAAGAAAAAACCAGAAACAACAGAGAAACCGATCATCAATGATATCAACACGTGCCACAATATTAAACAATAAAAGAAAAGAAAAGAAGAAAAAAAATGAATTGAAATGAAATCCAGTTTTCTGCATTTTTAAGATTTTCTCCATTACAATAAAAACAACAAATATTCGGTATCATAATCATCACACTCAGTGTGAAATGTTGGTCCCACAGCAGTGCCATAGCTTTGCTTTTAATTTTTCAAAAAAAAAAAAAAAATTCTTTGCAATTGCTTTAGCACGATCGGTTGCTGACTAAGAGTCAAAGCCTTTAGTTGTGTTGTGATCATTTCATATTGGACTGGATTTCTTCTTTTTGTGCCATTTGTGGCAATCAAAAAGAATAGGCCCAGTTAGTCGTTGGTTGGATTGTTGGTTGGTTGGTTTGTTGGTTTGTTGGTGTGTCTGTGTGAAGTAGTGTTGTTGTTATCCAGTTGGATGATTTTCTTTTTATGGCACATATATTGAGTGTTTATGAATTGTTATTGCCTCAATGTTGTCATCGTTTTTTGTGATTTGTTATAATTGCTTTTACATGGACATGGTATGGCCACGTAAATGTATAAACGAATAAATAGGTGAGACATTAGATTATGGCTATGCAGGCGGCTAGTCTCAGGTGTTGTTGTTGTTGTTTTTGCTATTTTATATTTTTAATATATCTTTTTTTTATAGGTTTTCAATTTAATTTTTGTACACGAATTTTGAATGTTAATGTTGATTTTCTATTGATCGGTTAGACTCCAACCAAAATGAATATTCAAAATTTGTTTAATGAAAAAAATATAATTTTGAAGTACCTTGTTAAGTTGATTATGGAATTTATAGAAGTTTTTGACATAAAGTGTTTTTATATTCGTATATACATATTCAAATTGATTTGATTTTTATTTGTTGTTTGGCATAAGACATTATACATACTACGTATCCAATCAACTGAAGTGCGCTTTCAAAACAATATACATTTTGGTATTTGTTTAAGTTGTTTTTTAAAACAAAAAATTATCTAAATAGGAAATAATGTTCAAAGGCCTATTACATAACTTTTTGAAACTTATTTGGTAGGGAAATTGTTGTGCATAAATGCGGGTTTTATAGCATAATAAATGTAACATATTCAGCGCTTAAAAAAAGCTAAATCGATACTGATATAGAATGCATTCGCGTCAAAAAAATTGCTCTGGTCATCTTTGAATTGGGTTATTTGCCAACCATCTGGAAACAATCATTTATTATTCCATTGTTTAAATTCGGAAGTAAACTTGATGTGTCGAACTATAGAGGAATTGCTAAACTGAATGCAATCCCTAAACTTTTTGAAAAGATTTTAACTGACAATTTATATCATCAAATCTCATCACTTTTATCTCCATTCCAACATGGTTTCCGGAAATTACGTTCAACGGCTACTAACATTTTGGAACTAACAACTAAAATCAATAATGGTTTTATTGAAAACAAACAAACTGATGTAATCTATACTGATTTTAGTAAAGCGTTCGATAGAGTCAATCGTGATATTCTACTTTCCAATTTATCACGCATAGGATTTAGTGATAATGCAATTTGCTGGCTTAAATCGTACCTTTCATGCATAATATTCCCTCTGGAGTGCCTCAAGGCATTCATCTTGGTCCATTATTATTTACATTATTTATAAAAGATCTTCCAAGTGTTATTCTTCATTCTAATATCCTGATGTATGCTGATGATGTTAAAATATTTAATTCCTTTAATGATTTTACTAGTCAATCATCTGACCAAACTGATATTAATTATTTCACTGAGTGGTGTAATTTTAATTTACTGGATTTAAATATTAAAAAATGCAAACATATGTCGTTTTTCCGTTCTTCGGAACTTGATACCAACTATTATTTTAATGAAAATGTTCTGAATAAAGTAGTTAACATTATGGATCTTTGAATTTTGTTGGATCATAAATTAACATTTTATGATCATATCTCAATGATGGTGAATAAAGCTAATGGTGTACTCGGATTTATGAAGCGATGGTCGAAAGAATTTTTCGATCCTTACGTAACAAAACTTCTATTTACATCTTTAGTTCGACCAATCCTTGAATACGGATCTATTATATGGGACCTCTACTTCAATACTTACAGTAACAAAATTGAATCGGTGCAAAAACAGTTTCTTCTATTTTGCTTGAGAGGACTTGCATGGATCTCGTATGCACTTCCTGCATATGAAAGCAGACGTGCACTTATTAAATTACCTACTTTGAAAAGCCGGCGAACTATGCTGAGTATTTCCTTTCTGTGGAGTTTAGTTCAAGGTAACATTGATTCGGAGTTCCTATTAAGTCGTATAATGCTCAATGTTCCTACTAGACCAACTCGCAACTTTCAACAATTAACCTTGAAGTATTATCGATCAGTCTATGCGAACAACGATTCCTTTCGTCAGATATGCTTGAAATTTAATAATTTTTATCACCTAATTGATATCTGTGATTCTATTGATGTTGTAAAGAGAAAAATTATTTTATATATGAATTAATGTTTTTGAATTTTCTATACTTGCTTTTTTTACTTTAGTCTGTAAGGAAATGTAATCCATAGACCTCATTTAAATAAATAAATAAAAAAGATGTAACATACGATAATATCGCGCAAAGGGGTCGATATAATAAAAAATATAGCATTTGAATTGAAAAATATCAACCTTTCCTTGAAAGGTATAGTGTTCTCTTAGCAAACTTCTATGTGCAACTCGAAATGGCCCAGATATTGCCTTTTGTAACATTTCTTATTTATTTATTATTTCGTAGGGCATTGTCCTGTTACAATTTAAAAAAATTCTAAGAATCAGGGTGTAGCTTAAGTTGAATTGATCCTATCCTGAAACAGGTTCTAGTCCACATAAGAACTTTGTACACATTTTAAACTAAGAAGTTTAAAATTTCTATATAGGGTCCGCCATCTAACGTTTTTTTTTCAACTAGTGCTTATTTCGTGAATGGTAACACTTAGCTCATGTCTGATTTGACAGATAATTAGTTTTATCCTTCCGCTTAACGAATATGGTTGTGTATACGCTTTTTTCGCTTCGCTAAGTGGGCCTGCGATCGACTTACAGAAGATGACGATTTTGCCAAGAAAAAATCATCTTTTCAGATGAAGCTCATTTTGATCTTGGCGGGTATGTAAACAAGCAAAATTGTCGCATTTGAGGCACAGAAAACCCGCACGCATACATTGAAAAGCCGATACACCCAAGACGAGTCACTGTTTGGTGCGGATTTTGGTCCAGAGGCATAATAGGCAATTTTTCTTCGAAAATGAGCAAGGAGTGGCCGTTACAGTTAATGGCGATCATTATCGGGCCATGTTGAACGAATTTTTGTTCACAAAAATTGAAGAGGAGGATATTAGCAACATTTGGTTTCAACAGGACGGTGCTACGTGCCACAAAGCCGAAGCTACACTCGATGTTTTGTGCCCTGTTTAAAAAAAAAAAAATTATTTTGCGGACCCTTTATATGCAGTTCTCGGTTCCGCTTTTAATTTTACAACCGAATTGGCTTTGCTTAAATGTGAATAAAGATCACGATACACATTCTTTAAAATACTATAACCTAGATTTGAGCCTTGAAGCCAGACAGCATAACTTAGTTTGTGGGTGGTGCATAAATAGAAAGAAAAAATTATATAACTGTATTGCAAACGATACAGCTATCATAAGTATGTAAGCAAGTTTTTATTTGCAAAGTCTGTATAACGTAGCTGACGTACAGACATAATTACCGCCATATCCCAAGTGGAACAAGGAGGACTTCGCTAAATTAACGACATGCGTTACACTCTATTTTTATACTCATTGAATGAGACCTACTGCTTTACGCTGGCTGTGAAAGCAGATTAGGTAGAGAAGCTTTTCGTAGCGTAAATAATCATAACCAGTAGCTAGCAATGTTATGTGGTGATACCGCTGATGAAAATCGTCAGATGGTCTGACCTGAGATTGCACCGATCACCTCTTAACGCGTGTCTTACCTTCCATACCACAGCGGTACAATGCAGTTGGTATTCGTGCCAACGTGCACACTTAACATTTACTCACTTTTGTGTCCATTTGAAAAAAATAACTACATAACTCAGCGTTTTAAGGTTGAATATTTGGGAATACATATTGACCACTGACTAGTATGGAACATCTAATTAGAGGTTAAGTTGTTCCAAATACAATTAAAGGCGATACTAATAAAGTACCTTACAATCCTATTTTGAAACCTATCTGGTGCTATGGAATACTCACGATGTACTTCTAAACATTAAACGGATATAAAGGTGTTTGTTAAAAGCATCCATAAAGATCTAAGCGTGCCCATGGTTAGCGAGGAAATCACGATATGTTTAGACATATTCGAAGAAACTACATTTTTACCCGAACTCACTATATCGTAAAATCTCTTGTAGGCCATGTGCAGTTGAGAAGAAAAGGCACGCGGGATCTGATACAAAGGTGAGTGAAACCTCAGGAAGTCAAGATATTTTGTTCCCCGCTGGCTAGACTTAATAAATGTTATTTCTGGTTTTAAGATTTGATAAATTGTTTACTTTGTAAGTAAAGGTTCAATTTAATAAATTGTTAAAAAAGTCTGGCAGCGGGCACAAAGGTGATTGCTCAGTGAATGAGTGCTACCGTTCGAGGTGATCCACATGGTGGTAAAGTAGTCTTGTATACTATCCCTGAAAACGTAAATTGAGTCTCAGTTATCATCTATAAAACAAGCGTATTTTCTGACACTTTTCTCTCAGCAGTTAAAAACACGACCAGTAGTGCCAGATAATTTTGTTTAAAATTTCACATTTTATACGATAATGATATTTTTATTAACAAAAACTAACAAAACAGAACAGTTCGGCAATGTTTATAATACAGAAAATAATACAAAAATAACAAAATAAAATAAAATTTATAAAAATAAATTGCATTTTATTATTTGCACATTGTCTTGTCTAAATATTTGTATTTTACTGTCTAAATAGTCGAGAAAAAAGTGTTAAGCAAAATGCAGGGAAATTGGGTATAGACAACAACAGCGAATTTTATCAAAATAACGATCTCAAACACACGCAAGGCTTTCGTTGATCGGTAACTATTCCAAACTTTAAGAAATGCCCGCGTTGAACCCAGAAATATAGGTGATTGAATATTTTTTGGATGAATTGGCTAGTCCATCAGAAGAAGTTGACAGCTTAAAGAAGGGTTGGGAAAAACCTGTTTTTTTTTAAGTCCAACCAATGTGTTATTGGGTTTTATTACTGCTTTTAAATTTCGTGCAATTCTACAATATTTTTTTTATTTGTTGGTACAATTAATGTGTCTTATTATTTATTATGTTTTATTATTTTGCACTCTTAGTACGACCAAGGGGGCGTTATATATTTGTTTGTACTTTGAATTATGAGAAAAATGGCCTGAATAAACAAACATGATAAAGTAATTATCTTGTGTTAAAACGCTTGGCTTCACGTAGCAAAAGTTACGAAAAACAAATTATTAACCATCAAATGCGATTTCTTACCGCTTCTTCTTACTACTTGCTGTTTCGACGAATACAACATGATTTGGTGGTTCAACGCTTCACCTCTTTCGAAGATATCGAAAATTGGCTTAAAAATTGCATCGTCTCAAAAGACGAGATATTTTTTTGTAGACGAGACGCGGAGAAAAGTTGTCAGCAATGATGGACAATATTTTGATTTATTTGTTCATTTATTATCTTTAAAATAAATCATTTTGGAGCTAAAAAATTAATTAGTTTGTACACCCAATGCATAAACTATATTAACTTTTTTGTAAATATAGCGTGAAAACCTTTAAATTAAATTTGTTTTACTGATTGTACAACAAAATCTTAAAATTCCACCAGGTTTTGTTTATAATTATAATACCCAGGGTCGTTTAATTGTTTTACCCAGTGGGTTGCCACGCTGGCTGACTTTATTAGCCGGAAGTATTACAAAGGATATGAAAATTGTTGCTAAATGGCCGATTATTATATTTTCAGTTTTCGTACATTACTTTGAACAATTATGCGTTGAATTAAAAACATTTGGTTATATATGTACATATGTAACAAGTATTTCAGTGTTCTCAAAATTTGTAAATCTTACTAAAACAAATAAAGTTGACGTGTTTTTAGATTTCCGCGAAAAATCGGTATTTTTGGAGCAAAAATCGGAAAATCCGCATTTTGTTAATTTTAAGGCAAAAAATCGGCAAATATGGCAGGACTGAACATGACAACTTATCTCTTTTGAAGACTATTTTTAACAATTATTTACGCCTATACCTCGTTATACGGCCTAGATTCTTTTGCTTTTGCTTGCGTCACATTTTTTTTTTTTCTTTTAAAGACGGTCAATCCCCGATTTTTTAGACGTATAGCGAGATATTTTTTGTGACGTAAAACGAAAGTTTCAGACAGACTGTTATATTGAATTGTAATGTAAAGAAAAATAAAACTAATTCCTTATTAAATGAAAGGCGTATTTACTTAAATAGCACAAACAAACTCTTACTACTGAAATTCATTTAATGCTTAAGAAATTATTTACATTCGGTTTGATTAGAAATTATCATTCATAAAATCCGTATAATTTTAAAACAGTGCTATTTCTCTCAACACAACTGCAAAATATTGTCTTTAACAAATTTATGAATTATTTAATTGACATGCTATAAGTGTAAAGATATTTACACAAAAGATACACAAATTGATAAATTTGTTAAAAAAATAACAATAGAGGTTTCATTTGGATATTTGGACGCAACATAACTGGCAACACATGCGTGCTACGTTATGTGGCATATACAATTTGTGTGTGTATGTAGTGCAAAGATAAAAATAACAGCGACAGCGACAGTGACAGCAACAGCAACGGCAACAGCAACAACTTTTTGTACCTATTCAACATTTGTTTGTTTTTGTGTTTTTTTTCTGGGTGTTGATATTAAAAAATTTACGTTTTTTTTCCAAATTTTTCATTTTGAATTTGGTCAAGTTGGTTGAAAAACAAAAAATAAAAAACAAAAAATGTTAAACATTATTAAAGTATTTGTGTAAATGCCACTGCATTGAAGTTATTGAAAGAGAAACATATAAAACCACACATACATACATACGTATGTAGTACAAGCTTATAATCTTAACAAGTAATCAAACATAATTTTGGTTGAAAATTGAAGAAAAAAACACAAAAATTTCTTAAAATAAAAGAAAAAAAAATGAATAAATTTTAAAACAAAAATATGCATGTAGCACAGTGTAACGATACCGTTAATAAACACGCCTTACATTGTTTTCTTAATAACCAAACGTCGTACAACGTATGATCAACAGATTCATGTAAATTTATCTCCGATGAGGCTGCTGCGGCTGCTACTAAAACATTCATGGCAATTGACCAAAAATCCATGGAAATATATATGAAAAACCTTAAAAATTTTTATGAAAAATTGTTCTTTCCTTCTAAATGAATTCAAATATGAGCAAGAAATATAAAAATTCACGCGCCATATATTGGTTTATGTGAGTTTTAAATGTTGCATGCACAAGCTAATAATATGCCATTTTTTGGCCAGTATCTATTTTGATTACTGTCTGCCTGGCTGCTAACCTAATGGTTGGTTGGTTGGCTCTGACTGCTGTATATGTATATCAGGCCATACCTGGCCTCTTTGACTTTGTCTTTGACTCAGTCTATTTGTGGGCCATAAAAATATGAATTGTAAACACAGTTTGTGTGCACATACATACATAAATGAAATTATTTTTATCGCTGCATGTTTGGAATTTGTAAGTTTTGAATATTATCGCATTATACGTCAGTTATTGTCTAAATTTTATGGAATTTGTTTAAATTTTTTTATAATTTTTTTTTATTAAATTCTCATTTTTATTTTCATTTAATTGCAATTGTTTTAAGTCTCTAGTTAACAAAATGTTTTTATTATAATTTTATATACATAATTTATATGAAATTATTAATCGAATAATTTCATATCGAATAACATTATTAGTTACATTCTGTAACTTACTCCATGTAGTGTAGCAGACTAAAGGTTCAATAAAACATGACATAACATAACGCAACCAACCAACCTTATGGTCAACAACTTATTCGATTAGTGGTGACATACCATAATGCCATAATAAGCCCATTTGATTTTGGTTGTATCGACTATGGTTACGGTTAAGACGCACAGTGGAATATTTGATGCTTAACGTGGGAATCAATTCGATTGGATTTCGATTTATTTTGGTTAGAAATGTATAAATAAATAGTTTTTATGCATCCTTAAGTATAAATTTTTAGTTTTCTTCTCTTTTTATTTTTATGAAAATACCTGCAAAACGATACTACTTTTATGATAGGCCCTTTCGAGTAGAACAAGGACCTGTTTTCGAAATTTTCGAAACACCTCTAAGATCTCGAGTTACTGAAAGAAAACCGGTTTTTCGAACCTTCATGCATTTATAAGCTAGCAACTTAGTTGAATATTACCCGGTTTTAAGTTTCTATTCGGACTTGGAAAGAACACAAACAGACCTTTTAAATGATATATATACTACCTTGATCAAAAAGTTTTCGGAATAACCCCCTTGTGGCGGTCCCATAGTTCCGATTTGAGTTTTTTTTCTTCGTTAGGTTGGTACATCTGTTGTTGATATTCCCGCTAAATCTTAGCTTCATTACTTGAGATTTGCAAAAGCTACGTAGCCAAGAGTACATCTATCTCTATATATGTTGGCGATTTTTTACAATTTTAACAGTGTTGAGGTCGCAGAAGACATTTTTTGTAAGGCTGAATTCGATCGCACATTCATCAAAAGGATCATTATTGAAGACGAGACGTAGGCTTATGAGTACGACACGCAATCCAGACATCAAGCAAGTGAAAGGTGTTCATCAAATGAGACGAGACCAAAAACACCACGTCGTTTTCAGTCAAAAAAGAAGGCAGTGCTCACGGTTTTCATGCATTACAACGGTGTAGCACATTATAAACTTTTTCCAAAAGGCTAGACAGTAAACAAAGAGTATTATTTGGGCGTTGTGAGGCGATTGCCTGAAGCCATCCGCCGAAAGAAACCAGAATTGTTGGCAGAAAACTCGTAGATTTTGCACCGTCGCAGAGTGCCATCATTATTCAAAACTTGTTGACGAAAAATGCAACAACAAATGCATCCAACAGCCACCAAATTCGCCTGGTTTGGCTCCCTGTGACTTTTTTCTGTTCAATCGAGTTAAAAAACCATTACGGGGAACGCGTTTCAGCAGCCGTTTCTAAAATTGTAAAAAATCGCCAACACACATTAGAGCTGCAAACCTATCGATAGTCGGCCCACTCGATAGTTTGCAAAGAAACTATCGATACTATTGGATTCTGTTAAGTACTATTAGTGGCAACAATATTAGAATTTAAGTGAGAGGAAAAGAATAATAATAAATATACAGTGATGAAACAAAAAATAGGGACACTTTATTTTTTTCCAGGATGTAATAAAATTTTATGTATTGAAGTTTTTCGATGGAAGATTAATCCTTACATAGAGTGAAAATTGCTCAGACCATGAAGTGCTCCAAAACTAAAATAATTAATAAGTTCCAGTGAAAGAAAACTGCAGAGACTAACTTTTAATTGGTACTTCAAAGATTAATCTCTTTAAGTCATCAAAAAGCCTCAAAAATGAATTTATTCTCGGCCAATAAGAAAAAAAAAAACGTACATAAGCTGTACTTATGGTAAGAGTCCTCGAAATGTATCATTTCTCAGCAAACGGAAGCAACACCTGCATCGTAATAATTAGAAAAACATTACATGGTCTGACGAAACAAAGATTAATTTGTTTGGGTCAAATACAAAATCGTATGTACGAACTTATTTTAGTTACAATTCATACTTTATTTGAGTTTCATAAATAGAAATTAAAGGAACTGTTAAACTGTATCCCTGCGTTGAACAAATTTTTGCAAATGTTACTTCGGCATTTAGTGGCCTCCGTATTTACTTTTAGAATTTGACGATAGTATCGATAGTGAAAAGAACTATCGGTTGTCAGCCAAAAACAAAACTATCGATACTATTAATAATACTATCGATTCTTTTGCAGCTCTAACACACATAGAGATAGATGTACTCTTGGCTATGTAGCTTTTGCAAATGTCAAGCTATGATGCTAAGATTTAGCGGGAATATCAACAACAGATGTACCAATCTAACAAAGAAAAAAAAAACTCAAATCGGAACTATGGGACCGACACACGGGGGTTATTCTGGAAACTTTTTACTCAAAGTAGTATGTCGTTTATGTAGCTTTGAAGAATCTGGGTGCATTTCTCAAGCATCATATTTTTCATAAAATTTTTCCAGTTTAGATGCGTTTTTGCGCTCTATTTTATATGAAGAGACTCTGAAGAGACTTTGTAATTGGAATTTTTTGGAATTTAAAATAAATAAATGTTATTAAATCGCCAGAAAATTGTGTTATGAACGCTTCAACAATATATACTGAATAAGAGAGCCTATGGATGGTCCTTTCACGATATAACTTCAACGTATTGCTTCTCATTGTTGAAGTACGGTCTTTACTTTGCTTTACTTTTTCCGGGATTGGATCTAAAGGCTACAACAGTCAGTTGTAATATTTCAAACATTTGTGCGACCAAAATTAATGCAAGATATGAGAACGATTCACATGTGTAATCAATTTTCTAACACGGTTTACTTTACTATTTCAAAATTTGCATTATAAGTTAATGTGTTGTTACTTCGTGGACTGGAAGAGGAGAATCTTATCCAAAGAAGGCGAAAATAGTTACAGTCTACAGGCATGATCATAGCGAGTCTTAAGCTAACTTATTGTAGCATTTATGTGACCAAATTTATGGAAAAAAGGCCGCTTTTGGTAAAAAAGTTATATTTCACCAAGTCAATGTCCAAAATCACTGGACTAAAGTTCAAATAGCTTTACACGCAGAAGATTTAGCTTCCTTAGGTTTATTCTCTATTTCAAAACTTAAAAAACGGCTCTGAAGAAGTGTAGTATTTTTCACTATAAACAGCTATTGGATATCGTTGTCAAACGTTTAGCGATCTAAATTATGTTAACAAATTAGGAAAATGTCTCACAAATTTGTTTTGGTTTCATTGTAAAGTTGGCTAATTTTTGGACCGCCCAAAACAATTTATATAAAAAATACTTTTCAGTAGATACTGTACAGTAAGTTATGCAAAGTCATTTGTCACTTATCTTTTATATGATGTATTACCAATACGTATTAATATTAGAATGCATTTGGTATTTGATTTTAGAGAAACAAAATGTTTTTTTTTTTAAGTTTATGAGTCGAAAATAATTTATTGAAATATTCGTTATTAACATAAAACCACATAAAACACAGATTTGTTAGACTTTAATTATTTTTTGATGTTAGAAAATTTAATTTTATTTAATATTTCCTTTAAAAACCCAACGAAAAACGCATTTAAACATAAAATAATATTTTTTTTAAATCTATAAACAGTATATTAAGAACTAGAAATACTTTGTATAGTATGTACATACCATACATATGAAATGTGCTATATATGTATGTATGTATATGCACATATACTATACTATAGGTATGAGATACTGCTGAGTTGTACAGTAGTACACATTATACCACAATACTGGTGTGTATGTTTAATATACACAATTTACAAAATTGAAATCTTGATAAATTCATATACGAGTACCCCCATACACATGATTTTAGACGGCAAGAAAAAAATTAAAATTAAAATGAAAAAATAAAATAAAATAGTCGTGTCAAACATGACCTTGAATAAGCAAAAAAAAAGTGATTTTTTTCTAATTTGTTGTTTTATAATTTGTTCCTACATTTTTTAATATGTTCATGCATTATAAAATTATATACGAGCTGTATGTATAGTGTAGATTGTTTTAAAATGCGGTTGTAGTTCTTTCTATAGCAGCAGCGACAGCAGCAACAATATGTAAAATAAAAAATGCTAAAAAAACAACAAAAAAATTAATATATTTTTTTGTATAGTGAGTTGCGTCTAAACAAAACCAGCCAAGTCAACCAACAAACAATTAACCAAGCGACCAACGAGCGATTCAATTCATTTAGTCAGTCAGTCATCCAGCTAGCCAGCCAGCCAGCCAAGCAACCAACCAACCATCCACAAACCAACAACCACTTGTGCAACAATTACACAAAAATATATTTAAAAAATAGCATTTGCAATAATATTGTTAATAAGATTGTCTATCTTTGTGGTTATTATTATTATTATTGTTGTTGTTGTTGCTGTTGCTATTTTTCTAAATGACTCCAACTTTTGTCGGTTTGGCGTTTGAGATTGACGTACCTATACAACAAATGACATACAGAAACACAGCTAAAAATTAAATATTGTTTAGATTTATTCTTGTTGCTGTTATTGTTGCTGTTTAAAACGCAGCCCAAGATTGCAATCATTTAAAAAATTTAATAAATACCCTACAGCTTAGCAGTAAATATTTTCGAAAAATTTATTTCAAAAACAAAAAGAAAAGGAAAAAATTAAATTGAAAAGGTTAAACCGTTTCAAGCAATTGGCCAAGAAAATATAATGAAAAAATAACCAAAAATTTAATTTTTCTAGACATATTTATAATGTGTCCTCTAATAGGGACTTCCCAGCTTTGACGGTTGATAGCGGCCATAATGTTAAAGCCATATCTGTAGAATTAGCAATCAGTTATTTAATTCATCAATATATATGAATATATTCAGCTATTAACAACATGTGCAACTGATAAAATTAATTGATCAAAAAAGGTGGCAACGTTTCGCACGCACACTTGTCTATTTTACGGTTGGCATATCTTGCTACCGAGAGGATTATTTGCAAACGACACTCAAACGACATATGAGATCCAATTGCGTTCAATACATCCTGAAAAAGTCACTGTTTGGATTTGATTGTAGGCTGACAGCGTCATGAGTTCATATTTCTTTGAGAACGACGTCAACGGTAAGCCCCATAGGTCGATGATTACTAATTTACTTTCAATATAAGCATCTAACACGAAGGTGATGTGAACTGTAAGAGATTTAGTATGAATGATGGTGCTGCCATTTGTTGTTGTCTAGAAGCAACCTATTTGTTATATTGTTTGGTGTATGAGTATGGAGTCATTGCTTATCATAGACTCTTAGCTTTGATTTTCGTAGTTGATATTGTTCTTTTTTCCCTTTACGGAATATCACCAGGCCCTTTGGATGGTTTGAATATGCTTTTCAAAACCAAGACGAAGATTTTAATTTATGTTTATTTGTCACCACCGGAATTCGAACCTAGTTATTACGTTTCATACATAATGACATCGATAGTCCTTTCAAACGAACAAAAATTTCGATGATGTCTTATACACACTTTGTTTTATTTAAATTTAAGATTAATAGGTCACACATTAAGTCCGTGGGATAAGTAAGAAAAAACAAAATGTTGACAAAACTCGATTTTATTATTCAACATATGTAGTTGCCTTCGAGGGCGATACAACGAGTATAGCGATTTTCTAACTTTCCGATGTCACTTTTATAGTACAATATCTCTTTCTTGTCAAGATAGGCATCAGTTTCAGCGATTACTTCATCATTGGACTTAAATTTCTTTCCAGCAAACATTCTCTTGAGATCTGAAAACCGAATACGGTGGGTGGGTAAGCAATTCGAAGCCGCATTCTTTCAATTTTGTCATAGTTTTCATCGATTTGTGACATGAGCTCTCGTATACCCAAATGTTCGTGTAAAATGATAAAAACACTACCATCTGATGTCTTTACAATGTGCACCTTCATTTTGCGTACGTTCATAAACAATTTGTGAATTTTTTTTGGTGTTTTATGGAATAACAGCCTCATTTGGTCGTCCACTTCGCTCTGCGTTATTTGTGCTGATACGACCACGTTTAAATTAAGCAAACCACTTCTCTACCATATGTTTCAATGATGCAGATTTCGGACAATGTTTATGCTTGGTTTCCACTGCATTTTTTTTTTTTTATCAAAAAGCAATTCTTTATCAAAACTCGATATTCACTTTTTTCCATTTTTTTTTTCAACAACAAAAGTTACTTCACATAAAATGCAATAACTCACGAACAATAGTCAGATGCTGCCAAATTTATACACGTATTGTTTGAAGATTAGTACTAAATAAAAATCATATGGACAAAATTCTAGTAATGCCATCTATGTGTCATCCTACGGACTTATTGAGTGCCCTTATAAGAACCGCTTAATATAAGACCTTATGTCTTCTGAAGAAAAGCTTATGTAAATACCGGAATTAGAGTGTAACAGTTGCAAAAGCCCTTCTAATTTATTTACCTTACCTATGGGCGAGTTAAGTTTGTAAAATCCAATTAGAAAAATAAAGAACTTTTTAATATCAATTCGTTATGCAATTGAATGAAAAAAACCTTAAATAACTGCCTGCCTGCTTTGCTATTTTGTGCAGCTTTAACAACTTTTACAGCTCAAGTGTTATTTATGCAGAAATAATGAAAGTAATTAAATCAAGGGTTTAATTAATGTCAATGAAAAAGATTGATGGGCTGGTTATTTAAAATAAATCGACACCAACAATCGTTAAATTTTTATCTTTTTCTTGTTCTTTTTTTGTAGACATAAAAGTAACATAAAAAACGTTGATAAAAAAATGTTTGAAGTTTTACAGTCTTTTCTTAACAATTCCAAAGCATATATGGCCAAGTAACACAAAATTTAGATTTTAATACAACTAGATTTACCCATTCGGCGTAACCCGGATCTATATATATATACGTATTAAGTAGAAGATAAATTCCTTTTTTCCCGATGATAAATGAAATGCTAACACGACTTTTGACGTCCCCCACTGGTATACCAGGTGTACCGGAATGAAGTGAGAGTATTTTGGGAAAATAAAACACTAATTTTTAATGGGATAGTAAAAAACCTTTTTTTTTAAAGTATTAGCCATTGCTGAGTACAAATTTTTCCCATCTTTCAGACTATTTGTGGAATCCCCGCCAATAAAATTGTTCGTCTTTTGAAGCAAACCAATTAGTCACCCAATCCTCGACTTCCTCATATGAATCGAAGTGCTGCTCAGCCAATGCGATGAAAACAAATAGTGGTCAGAAGGAGCTAAGTCTGGTGAATACGGCGGGTGGGGTAGCACATCCCAGCCTAATGCTTTGATTGTATCCTGAACCTGTTTTGCTTTGTGTACAGGTGCATTGTCATGTTGCAAAATTACCTTGCCGTGTCTTGTGGCTCATTCTGGTCGTTTTTCTATCAATGTATGGTTTAAATTGATCATTTGTTGCTAGTAGCGATCTTTATTAATGGTTTAACCCGGCTGATGGAAAAATTGTTTAAACACCTATGCATGCTCGCCCAGTTTGTTCTGCGGAAGCATTGCTGTTGTTTGCGATAAAGTGGCAGAAGAGCCGTCAACCTCGACTCGTCGTCGCACTGAATAATTGTACACCTCACGAACATCACTGATGCGAATTTTGCTTAAGGATTTGAATTTACACGCCTATAAGGTTCAATTGACTCAAGAGCTAAAGCCTGCTGACCTTTTCAAGCACCGTCAATACGCTGAATGGTTATTTGAACAGACAAAAGTGAATGGTGACTTTACAAAGAATATCATCTTCAGCGACGAGGCACACTTTCACCTCAGTGGATTCGCTAACAAGCAAAATTATTGCGTTTGGAGAAATGAGAATCCACGAGTGATTGTTGAAAAGCCGATGCATTCACAAAGAGTGACTGCTTGGAGCAGTTTATGGGCTGGCGTACTTTTTCAAAAATGAAGTCAGCCAAGCAGTTACCATGAATGGTATTCGTTATCGAGACATGATAACGGGCCTCTTGTGGCCAAAAATTGGGGATATGGTCCTGGTTCCAACATGGTTCCAACAAGATGGTGCCACTTGCCACAGCCAACGAAACAATGGCTCTTTTGCGCGATAAATTCAATGGCCGTGTTACATGTCGTAGCGATGTTACTTGGCCGCCTCGATTATGTGATTTGACACCGTTAGACTTCTTTCTTTGGGGATATTTAAAAGAAAAAGTGTATGTCAATAAGCCAAAAACAATTCAAGAGCTAAAGGATGAGATAATTCAGCACATTAACGGATTGAACCTCAATTATGTCTCAGAGTCATCAAAAATATGGACTGACGGATAAAAGTATACCACCGAAGCCGTGGCGAGCATAGAGCCGCTATTGTGTTTCACACATAATTGTCATAGATCCTTCTATCATAATGAAAAATATTAAGATAATTCTCTGAAAACTTTTTGTTTTATTTACAATGGTGGGTGGTCCACGATACCCTTTAAATTCGTAATTAATATGATCATGTTGCTGTGAATAAATCTCCGTTAATATATTTTCAAAATTTATTTAAAACATAAAATAGTAAGTTATCTGAAAAAAAAAAAAAATCAGATTTGAAACATACAACACAAAAAAATATAATTTTTAGGGATTTTTTATAAATTAATGTACAATTCACACGCGTGAATTGAAAGTATAAAAATCAAACATATTAAATGAAATGAATTCTTACATAAAATTATAATTACTTTCTATTTATATCGTGTACTCCTTTTTAATGACACCTCGAAGTCGTTTTGCTATACTATTGACCAACTTGCCTAATGGCTCTCAAGGTATCTTTGCTTATTTAATTCAGAAGTATTCTTATTCAGAAGCTTATGGAGTTAGTTATACTATTTAAAGAGATTTTAATGTCCAGAACAGGTGATATTTTATCAAGGGGGTTCAAATATGATAGCTGAGACAAACATTCTCATATTGGTATTCAGGATCATTGTCCTGGTAGTAGAAAATCGACCATAATTTAATTTTTTCGGTAAATTTCATAAATTTTTTTTAAGAATTAGCTGCGATATTTTAGTCGATTTTTACTAAATTACAGACACTTCGTTCTGAGAAACACGCGTAAACCATAATAAACCAGTGTTAGGCAAACTAATCTTAATGCATTTTACAATTGTGGTAGTAATTTGAGAGTCTCTCACTCAGGTCCCTTTGCACTGTATTTTCCCACCTGGTTTCTCTTTACTTCATTTTGTTTATTTTTTGCCTATGCGTGTAACTACATGCGTGAGAAAATAAAAGAGAACAGAAGCTCTTTGCCTGCATCTGCTCTAAACTATGCCTTACAGTATGCTGAACGAAATTAAGTCTGCCGTAGAGCTGCAAAACAATCGATAGTACTATCGATAGTATCGATAGTTTTGTTTTTGGCTGACCATCGATAGTTTTTTCTTCACTATCGACACTATTGTCAAATTCTAAGAGTAACTACGGAGGCCACTAAATGTAGTCAAAGTTACATTTGCAAAAATTTGTTCGACGCTGGCCGTAGCCGTCTATAAACTTTTGTAGTTACATTGGACACAGTTTAACAGTTTCTTAAATTTCTATTTATTTCACCCAAGCAAATTACTAGCGTGATCAAAAAGCTCCCAGAATAACCCCCTTGTGACTGGAATAACCTAGGCTGGCTACATAGCTATGATGCTAAGATTTAGCGGGAATATCAACAACAGATGTACTAACGATGGTGGTTATTCCGGAAATTTGTTGATCATGGTAGTAATCTTCATTTCGTCAGTTCATAGCATGTTGTTCTAACTATTACGGTACAGATATTTTTTCCGTTTGCTAAGAAATGATACATTTCAAGGACTCTTACCATAAGTTTAGCTTCCATAAGTTTTATTTCTAATTGTGAGACTTAAAGCAAGAGAATAAGTTAATTTTTCTGGCCTTTTGATGACTTGAAGAGGTTAAACTTTGAAGTACGTATTAAAAGTAGACAGTTGCTCTACGCTTTCTACCCATAGTCTTTGCAGTTTTCTTTCACTGGATCTTATTAATTAGTTTAGTTTTGAAGCACTTCATGGTCTGACCAATTTTCGCTATATATAAAAAAACTAAAATTTATACAATTTTATGACGCACTGGAAAAAAATAAAACGCTTCTATTCACTTTTCGAGAATCCGATAGTATCGATGGTATTTTTGCAAATTATCGAAACTATCGAGTGGGCCGACTATCGATAGTTTTGCAGCTCTAGTCTGCCGTAGTCTCAGCTTAGAAACTCAACGGAAAAAGCGAAAAACACTTCTTTAATAGATTTGTTAGCATACTTTTAATTAAAAATTAAATGCTTAACGCTGGTGAAATGATTTATTCTGAGCTCGTCAGCTCACAATTTGACCATTTAAAAAAAGCAAACAAGAAAGACCAAAAATATAACAAAAATTGACTGCACTTGGCTGCACCGTATAGCACACATGGTAAAAAAAAGCCAAGTTTTACGTCAATAAGCCACAGAAGTTTCCCAGCGATGGAAATATAAAGCTCATCCGAAAAATATCTCCTATGTATTCGATAACAATTAGTTTTCAATAAAGAAAATATTAGTTGACAAATTTTCGTAAATAAAACCCTGTTTACTTTTTATATGACTCAATAGTTATGAAGCTTCTGAACCGGGTAAACTGTAAACTGTAAACTGTTGTTTTAATTTCCACTAAAAGTATGTATGAATGGTTTTTAAAGTAGTTCCTATACTAGTGGCTTGCAATGCAATACAAAGAGGACTGACTATTTAATGTGCAACAATGCAAAACAACACATTGTGTCATTTACATTAATTGCCTTGAAGAGAGTAAAAAGACCACAGGCAAATGTAATCTAGAGTTTCTTAAATAGATTCGGTAGCGTTTTGAGGCATTACTGCTATGCTAAGAATTTCTGAACTAACTTATTCACTATTATCTCTTGTAGTAAGCGATTTGCGTGAAACGAAGAGCTCTTCACTGAGTGAACCTGCGCTAAAAAGGCTAAGGTGGTGCTGTTCCTGCAAATAAGCTCATTGAAATACTCGTTAGAAATTGTATAAAAAGGCCTTTTAAATAAAAATTAAAAAAATTAATTTTAAATATTAAAAACAATTGTTTTGTAGCGAGACATTCTTTATAATATTTTATATGTAAAAATTATATAAAAAAATTATTTTTTTTTTTTTTGAAACTTTTTATTGTTGTATCTCAAGCTGTAAGTTTAGAGCGTGAAAACGTGACGTTACATTTAGCAGTTGTATGCGAAATTGAAAAGTAAGAAAAGTAATAAAAAAAATTACATTAAACACAAAAATTGTTGTTGAGGCGTAAAACATTTTCTTTTTTTATAAAAATTTTATTTTTTTTTGCTAAAAATATTTTTGCCCATAGTATGTATACAATAGTATATATAAAATAAAAAAAAAATAAAAAAATGATTGTTTAGCGGTTGCTAATTTTTTTTCTTTATTTTTTTCTCTAAAATAGTTCAGTTTAGAATACAATTTACAATTGTAAACTCGAGTATAAGAGGGGCTTTAAACTCAACATTGTAAAGTCAAAAATCATTAATTTTTTTGTTTTTAATTTTTTTGGTGGTTTTCGGTTATTTTGTTTTTCTCAATTTAACGGTTTTTCCGAATTGTTTTGTATAATTTTCCAATTTAAATTAATTTTGCTTGTAGTTGTTGTTGTTTAATGTTTTTTTTTCTAAAATTTTCCCAGGCATCGATAACAACACTACAACGGACGACCATATGAATTCTATTTTATATTATTAGTGTTGTTGTAGTCGTTGTTTTTGTTACTGTTGTCCCTCGTTGTTGCTTGTAATACGCCTGGACGTTATTTATTTTTTTTTGTAGCAGTATACGTGAACAGTTTTATGTTTAGCACAAGCATGAGTACGAGCACTAACTCTCACTTGTACAACATTTTTAAGAGTACGACGTGTATTAGAGTAGTTATTTAGTACCAGCCATGAATACCTGATAACTTTTCCGTTTTCTATACCACTCGTATATTATGTATTACGTATAGTTGTTGCAGTTGTTGTTGTATTGCACGTTGAGGTTTTTTTTGTTTTTGTTTTTTTGTTTTAACGCTTTTAGTTGAGAATTTATTAAAGCTCGACTTGAGGCAATTTTATTGCTGAATTGTTGTTGTACATACATACACAGCCAGCAATTGTAGGCAATTTCTGTTGATTGTTAATTGATAATTATAGAGCTATTACTGCATTACAACAATAACAACAACTACAACAAACCAGACAATTTTCTATAATTTTCACGCAACGCACTATAAATAATGTAAATTTCAACAATCTATTAACAAAACAATATACGAGAGAATATCTGGTAACAAAAAACAAAAAAAAAATTAAAAAATATTACACACATTTTTTGTACATTTTTTATTTCCATGTTTTTGATGTTGTTGCGAATTTATATTTAATTTTAATTTGTTGTAATAATTGAAAAATTATACAGTCCAAGGAGCTACTAAGCTACAGATATTAGAAGGAATTAAAACATTTTTAGTAATAAATGTACAATTAAGTGCATCCAACATTATTTTTTCTGTAGTGGCAAACAATTCCAATTATTTAAAATAAAATGTAATTACCAATTATATGTATCACTAATTAGCAATATTAAGTGACTGCTAATGACTAATTGCCAATTATAAATAATTGATAATCACTAATTACCAATTTTATATAAGTGATTGGCACAGCCAGTTACAGCGTGTGTGTAATTAGTAGTTGATGACTAATTAACTACAAAATAACGTAATTTGTAAATGGACATTGATTGACAATAACCAAGTCTTCCCACTTCTTATGTAGGAGATAAAAAATTAACTAAATTTTTCATGTAATACTGGCATCAATGGCTGCAAAGCAACTCTTCCGCCAATTATAGATCAGTAGCTAAAAACAAAGATGGAGGAAATATTATTCAAAAAAGTCGATTAAGACATCATCATGCTCAATAAGCTCTACAGATCAGTTAAAAAAAGGTAAATACCAGTAAATACCACAAATTAATTTTGTTAATATAGCCATGAAATTGTCACGTGTGCCATATGATATATTATCGCCTTTTTATAGGATTTCCAATTCCGTGTGGTTCTCTTACCTTATTATAGTTTATTAAATCTTACATTAAACTATTTGCGGAAATCATAACTAATCACTTAATGCTCTAAGAGTTAGTTGGACTCAAAAGCTGTCTCAGCAATAAAACAGACAACAAACTATTCGAATTGTTTTGTACTAGCGATGAGTTATTTAAAACCATGTTAGCTTTGAATAAAGCGAAATATGTCGCTGTAAACTGTAAACTATCGCTTTCATTTTATGTTATCTTGAGTTTAGGAGATATTTCAGAATCAAAGCTCTCTCTCACTTTATAACGGGTCCGCCATCTAACGTTTTTTTTCAACTAGTGCTTATTTCGTGAATGGTAAGTAGCACTTAGCTCATGTCTGATTTGACAGATAATTAGTTTTATCCTTCCACTGAACGAATATGGTTGTGTATACGCTTGAACAATGCTGGAAAATATTGAGACATTACTTTAATCGATCGACTTACAGAAGATGCCGATTTTACCAAAAAATCATCTTTTCAGATGAAGCTCATTTTGATCTTGTCGGGTTTTGTAAACAAGCAAAATTGTCGCATTTGGAGCACAGAAAACCCTCACGCATACATTGAAAAGCCGATACACCCCAGACGAGTCACTGTTTGGTGCGGATTTTGGTCCAGAGGCATAATTGGGCCATTTTTCCTCGAAAATGAGCAAGGAGTGGCCGTTACAGTCAATGGCGATCGTTATCGGGCCATGTTGAACGAATTTTTGTTCACAAAAATTGAAGAGGAGGATATTGGCAACATTTAGTTTCAACAGGACGGCGCTACGTGCCACACAGCCGAAGCTACACTCGATGTTTTGCGCCCTGTTTTTGAAGTTCGCATTATCAGCCGCAGAGCTGATGTCGTTTGGCCACCTCGGAGCTGCGATTTGACACCGTTGGACTATTATTTGTGGGGTGCCGTCAAAGATAAGCCATTGGTGAAATACAGCTGTACAGAGTCGATAATGTGCTTAAAAATTGGACCGATTGTGTAGGCTACTGCATGGCCAGCCGAGGTAGCCATTTGAATGAAATTATTTTCCATTATTAACCGGAAGGAATGTACTTTCAAATAAAAGAAGAAATTTGAGAAAATATTCAGTAGTTTTTTTTGTAGCATTTTCAAGAAAAAAAATATATTTGGCGGACCCTTTACAAATTGTTCTTACATTGATGGGACTTCTCCGAAATTGAAAATGGATTCCGAACTGAATTAGCATTAGCTGTATGAGCTATACGCCGACGTAGATGTTGTCAAGCGCATTAAACTCCAACACATGCGTTAGCTCGAAAACAATTAGCGAATGTGTGCTGAAGTTCTAGGTCTTAAAGCACGCAAGGAAGAACCGATGGTTATCGCAGAAAAGGGCGGTCAAATCTCTCACTTGGTAACTCTAATTGGTGCCGACCCTTGTTTGTAATTATCATATATGGTACGTAAAGCATAAGTAAGGAATTACCTAAAGCACTGAACTATGTATGTAACTACTCTATTTTTGGAGAAAAAAGTTCAATGAATAAAAAATTAAATAAAATTTACCTATTGCATAAATAATTCTCAACTTAAATTTTTCAGAAATTCTCTTAATTGCTTGATAAGAAATATTAAAACAATTTAAATTAAAAAATTGTTTTTTTTTTGTTTTTTTTTTTGTAAACTTGATTTTGATTAATTTGTTCGTTCATTTAAATTGTCATTTATTTTAAGATTTTTTTTTATAAAAAAAATATAATAAAATTATTTCTTTTATTTGTTGTTATTTTTGGCATTTAACAAATTGCTCAGCTGTGTTGTTTGTTGTGTGTGAACTCAATATTTTGTTCCGTTTTATGTATTTTTTTTCTTAATTTTTAAAGAAAAAAAAAATCATTGAAAAATTGAATTCTTAAATAACTTGCGGCTATAAAAATATGTAACAAATTATTTTGATTATTTTCTATAATTTTTTTCATTTTTTATTTTGTTTTTCTTGTTCAGAATTTGTTAGTTGTCTGTTAATTACAGAGTTTGAGGTGGGTTTTCAATTTCAATTTGTCTTTTAGTCGAGCAATTCAAAATATTTAAGAAAAAAAAAAATTAGAAAATTGTTGAAAAAATGTAAACATACACAGAAAGAAATTAAATTATAATTGAATAAAAGAAAAATAAGTAAGATGACAGCGAGCGAGCTTAATACACATATATTTCAAAATATGCTAAATAAAAAAATAGATTATATGAGCCGTTTATTTTGAAAGTGGACCAAGTCCAGTTATATATTTTTTCAAAATAACTGTGGTGGTGTACTGAACTGTCACATAATACGTACATTTGCATAATAATATAAATACTGAAAATCATAATTATGAAAGTGACTTAAGTCCATTTTTCATTTATAATGTCAAAAAAAGCGGCCAAAACCATTTAAATTACATTATAATATAGAATTAAATTTTAAAGAATAATATTAATTTAAAAAAATGATTAAACTCATGGGAAAGGATAAGATCACAAAATTTCTTGATTCTGAAAGTGAAAAAGAATTAAAATCATACAACAAATATAGAACAAGAAAGAGCATTTTAGAACTTCATTCTTCAGTAGAGGAAGAGGAACTAACTGGGAATGAGAGTTTACAGAACAACAGCTTCAGAGAAAACAGAAGTGAAACTTATGTTCAGAAACTTCGTAAAAATAAAAGAAAATAAGGGAACACCCGCCAAAGTTTCTCAAAGTAAAGATGGCCAATGTCGAAAAGACTGCTTAAAAAATGTTAATGAAGCATAAAGAAAATATATTTTTGAAATGTTTTGGAACTTAGTAGACTTTAGCAAGCAAAATATATTGCTATACGAAGTGACCGAACGCTGTACTGTAAAACGAAGACGTTGGAGAAACATTTTATAACAAAACAAATTGTTATTTTTAAAGTGAGCTAATTCGTTTCAAGGTAAGCAAGGACATATTATACACTTAGAATATCGATTTTTTAATAGGAATTATAAAATTAATTCCCTCAAATACTATTTAGCACTGCGAGTCAACCATATACCTTACGTAAAAGTGCAAGGCCACTTTCAAAATAAATGGCTCATATGTATATTAAAACCGATTAATAAAAATTAATTCTATAGAAAATGCAAAGCATCAAAGAAAAAAAAATTTCTTTAAACATTTGTAGGGACAGAAAATTCTTTCATGCAGTGATTAGAAAACGTTAGAACCGATGAAAATGCTGGAAAAAAAATTTGTTTGTAAATTTGCTACCAACATGTCCGACGCACCACAGATGATGCATTACGTATATAAAAACCGGCCATGATAGCCTAAGAACTAAAAAAATTTTAGTCGCTCCTTCCTGTTTCATGTTGCCGAAGTTGTGAGCAGCAGAACAGATCAAAATTGTTCGTTTCGTCGAGTTATACGTAATGGACAATCCTCTTTCAATCTCACCAACTGTTTGACAACAAAATCAGAATTTGGAAAACAATTATTCTATACTTCTATATTCTATATTTCTATATAAAATCCGTTTATATATTATTTGTATATTAAAATTTCAGTTGTTTCATGCTGTCGAAGTTATAGCAGCAGACATCAAAATTTATCGTTTCTTGAGCTTATACATAGTGTCCAATTCTCTAATACTCTAGGCCGTACGCTTTAAAAAATTGTTGGCAGGTTTTTGTTCTATACAACTTTTTACACAACCAATCATTTAAAGAACTGCTTTCACTGTTTCATAATCGAATCAGTGCTGCCTGGCTATCAACACCATTTGGTAACAGAAAACCGAGAATGCGTTTTATATGAATTAAAATACAATAAGAAATAGAATACATAGAAAGTGAAACGAAGCTTTGTATCATAACATATTTCACTTGACAAATCTCTATTATAAGAGACAGCAGGGTTGCAACTCTAGGCTACACTAACTGGGTTTAGCAAATTCAGCAGATTACCAACGAAGTAAACATGATAAAAGTGAAAAGAGTCACAACATTATCTAACTGACTCAGAAATATCTAAAATCTATACTCCAAGCTCGCCGAATGGTGACATAATTTTGTAAAGAGCAAAAGATTTTTTTTTTGACTTAATCAAAAAATTTTCTTGACAAATGCCTTAGTAAATTCTAACGAATACTTTAAATGACTGAGTTTGTTTTATAAGCAGTAATGCCTAACATGTTATCAGCAACATTTCAATATTTTAGATACAAAAAATTTGTTTCGAGAGCTATCTTAGAGTCTTGTTGAAACGGACTATAGAAAGTTAGTAGTCAGTTAGTTATCTTATAATATATAATGCATTTATCTCACATCAAACAGTCAATGTTTGATTGTTCATGGGCATTTAATAGAACACCGTTTGCCTTGCCTATGAGCATAGTATCCATCCTCAATGGGTTAATGCTTTTAATTAAGTTAGTAATTGCAATAACAATTAGTACAAAATATTAGTAATGGGTTTGAAACGTCTAATCGATTATAAACCAAGGAAATTTACAATTGAAAAAAATGCGACATATGGGCTCAATGTTGATGACAAAACACTGTCAGGAGCTTATAAATAATTTATAAATATTTGAAAACTAGTGAAAAAAAGCGATTGTAATAAATGCACAAAATACCAACACAAAGTCTAATTCAAGCAATCGATACCGGGCGGCAACAATAGGGCAACAACATGAGAATTAAATGAAATCAATTTATCAAATTAGAAAAAATTGTTTGAAAAAAGAAGGCAAATAAAATGTAATAAAACAACAGAAATAAAAAAGGCAGAAAAAAATAAAATTAATTATTTGACCAAAAATTTTGGACATGTTATTATGAAATATTTTTGTGGCAAGAACCACAATAACAACAGCAACTATAACTACAGAAAACAAATTATGCCACACACAACTTGTACGAAATTTTGCTTTATAGCCGCACAAAAGAAACGTAAATGCTTTACGAAATAAAAATAAAAAATGGATAAAAGTGTTATTCTCTCTCCCTCTATGGCTGCTAAGCTATGAATTATATTGCCATTGTTGCAACATAATTAATCAAAAGGTCATTTAGACAAGATATTTGGTTTCGTGAGGCCTACAACTAAAGACAGAGAGAGAGAGAGAGAGAGAGAGAGAGAGAGAGAGATAGACAGTAAACTGCATACTTTAGTGTAATGCCATATAAATTCTTAAATAAATATGAATTTATTTTTTTGCAGCTTTCAAGAATGTCTGCCACAATGGTATGCCAAACATTGCCATATTACTTGAGTATTATTTTACTCACACATGTTAACAATAAATGCAACAACATACATCTTATACACTCTTACTTATATACATCTACGAGTATATATATTTTTTTCTTGGTATTTGGTAATAATTGTGTCAAATTGCCGCTAAAAATTAATTCATTTCCGACAGATTTTTTTCCTTTTTTTCTACTCCATATGCCTGCTTTATATCTACGACTTGCAACATTTATTAGCATATTCCTATAAACTATTATGCATATTGAAAATGAAAATGATACAAAATTCAAAATCCATTTGGAGGCTTTTTTTAGGTTTTTGTTTAAGTGCTACAATTGCGTTTGTTTTAATAATTTTTATTTTTGCGTTTTTATTTCGTGATATTTCTATTGTTGTCGTAGCGATACAAAGTTATCTGCATATGGCATCAAGAAGTTATTTTTTATTATTATTATTTTTCTATATTTTTGTTTGTTTTTAATATGCACAACAATATTATTTTTAAGCATATTTTTTTAATAATTTTTTTTATTCGTTTGTAGGTTTTTGTTTTGTTTTATTCATTATTTGCCCACCGCCAACACTGACTGTATTATATCGTATGATTTGCTGCTAATGCAACATTATATCGCTTCGAGTGTTTATTAGCATTACGTTGCAGAACAATCCACGAGTGGGGGAGTATAAGAGAGGAGGCAGTGTGAGAGAGTAAATAAACATTATGTATGTATTATATATTTATGAATGTTGATCGAAATACAGGAGCGTAATTTATTAAAAGGGTTCAACCTAAACCCACGATATTAATTGTAAATAAAATAAAACGTTTTCAGAGAATTATCTTCTTATTTTTATTATGATAGAAGGATCTATGACAATTATATGTGAAGCAAAATATGGGCCAAATGATTGCCACAGCTTCGGTGGCACGGTCCATATTTTCAATGACTCTGAGATATAATTGAGGTTCAATGTCGTTAATGTACCGAATTATCTCATCCTTTAGCTCTTGAATTGTTCTTGGCCCTAAAAAAAAAGTCCAACGGTGTCAAATCACATGATCTTGGCGGCCAATTAACATCGCTATGACATGAGGTAACATGGCCATTGAATATCGCGCTCAAAAGAGCCATTGTTTCGTTGGTTGTATGGCAAGTGGCACCATCCTGTTGAAACCACATATCGTCCATATCCTCAATTTCTGCCCACAAGAAGTCTGTTATCATCTCGCGATAGCGAACACAATTCATGGTAACTTCTTGGCCGAACTCATTTTCGAAAAAGTACAGCCCATAAACCGATCAAACAGTCACTCTTTGTGGATGCATCGGCTTTACAGTATTTTCAGTTGTCTAAATGCGGCGGCAATTCTGCTTGTTAACGAATCCACTGAGGTGAAAGTGTTCTTCGTCGCTGATGATGATTTTCTTTCTAAAGTTACCATTCACTTCTGTGGGTTCAAATAGCCATTCCACGTATCGACGCTTGAAATGGTCATTAGGCTTTAGCTCTTGAGTCAATTGAACCTTGTAAGCATGTAAATTCAAGTCTTTATTCAAAATTCGCATCAGTGATGCTCGTAAGATGTTCAATTGTTTGCGCTACGACGACGTGTCGAGGTTGACGGCTCTTCTGCCACACTATCACGAACAACAGCAATGTTTTCCGCAAAACGAACTGGGCGAGCATGCACAGAGCTTCCACATTTCCTACAGATCCTGTTTGCTGAAATTTGCGCACAACTCTCCGGATTGTGGACACATTTGGTCAATTATGTTGACTAAAAAAATCACGAATTGCATGAAATGCATTTTGATTTGGCTGAATTTATCAAACGCTGAAACAAAGAAATGTCAAATTAAGTTGGGCTAAAAAGTTGACATTAAGATGTGAGTCACAATTAACATCGTGCATTATGGTTGGACCACCCTTTAGGAAGCTGTTCTATACTCATATCGGATTATGTATTTAGTAAATTCAGCTGTCAAATATATGTCATCTATCATTCAACATGCGAAGAAGGCGTAAAAATAATTAAAATTTACTGCAAAAGTGGTGATCCAAATGTGGATACTGACTTGATTTTTACTCGGTAGTTACGTAAACAAGAAAACTAGTTGCATATATTGCTCGGAAAACGCAGAAGTTATTATGGAAAGCCATTACATCCCGGAAAAATGTGTGTTTGATGCATTTTATTATATGGAGGTGTCATTGGGCTGTATTTGTTTAAAAATTTATTCAGAGTGCTATGGGCGTATGATAACCTAATTGTTTTAGCCTGCAATTATAGAAATTGAACTGGACTGTAGGTGGTTTCAACCAGACGATGTCATGAGCCAAACAACACGTCCGATTTTGGTTTGTTTGTATGAGTAATTTCCCGGTTGAGTTAATTCTCGATTTGGCGAAGACATTTGGCCATCAAGATTATGCAATTTAGCGTCGTTATACTTTGTGTAGGGCTACATCAACTACCATGTCTACCTAGATAGTCCACATTTGAAAACTACGATTCATCGTGTAATCGCCAAGATATTGACCGAAATATGTGAAAAAAGGTCGATAACTACCTTAAAGAATAGTCTGCTAAACCAATCCAGAGGCGCTTATTTAGATGAAATTGTATTTCGTACTTAATGGCAAGCATTACAATGAAATAAAAATTTCTTCGAAATCATAGCTTTTTGTGTATTTTATGTAACTTTACTTTTGAAACTGAACTCTACTTACCAATTAGCCTATAAAATGAAGTCAAGTAGTAAGGGATGTAAGGTCTGTAGTTTTAGTATTTTAAAGAATTTCGACTGAAATTGAACTCACTGCTGGAACTCCGATATAGATGTTCAATGTTGCCCTAACACTGAACAGTATTTAAGGTCGTCAATGTTGTCTTTGCTTCAGTCATCTCATCGATTACAAGATGTGAATTGGAAAAATAAATAGCCATTAATGATTCTGATGACTTATTTTAGACGATGCTTAGAGTAATTGTGCATGAAGTTAAAATAAAGATATCAGATCTCTGTTGAAAAACTAAATATATGGGCTGTTCTAACTATCCCAAAGGCGTTGTCACAGTAGGCCTATGTCTGTAAAGGATAAGATCGATTACGACAAGAAGCCTTAAGGTTATAGCACCTACTGATTAAGTAATTAGTTTTTCCTTAACAAGAAATTCAATATCATAAAATTAGTTTTAAAGAAACATTCTTATTAAATCCCTTCCCTGATAAAAATTAAAAAAAAGTGTTACCTCCACCTTTGTTTACACATTTAAGGTGGACTAATATATAATTCATATCTTCATAATATTTTTCAGTGTTTGCCTTTATTTGTGTTTTTTATGAAAATATTAACCGCCATTGACGTTTTAACCTTATGTGAAGGCATATTTGTAAATAACAATCAATTGGCCTGGCCGACATAAAAAAACAAAAGGAAAAACTAAACTAAAACGCATATAACGGCTGTAAATGAAAATAACAATAACAACAACTTTATTACAACAAACAATACTGACATTAAAATGAAAAAAAGCTCAAGTGTTGCGGCTGTTGTACGGCAGGCAGGCAGGCAAAATTTTCTTTAGCAAGCACGCGCGCCACTCCCACTCAAATGGCAGCACCTATTTTTTTCTTTTTAAAAAACTTTTTTGGCTTAGGAAATATAACAGCAACAACAATACTAGAAAATAATTCTGAATTATATGCTGCCGTTATATTATTAATATTACTATTACTATTGTTGTTGTTGTTGTTAGTTTTGCTGTTGTTATATTTATGATTTCAAAGCGATGAAAGATAATAATAATTTAAAAAAAAAGCTCTTACAAATGCACCACGAAAATACTCATAAATACATATAAACATCGAGTTTTTGGCCATTTCATTAATATACTCATAAACACAATAGCAATAAAATACGAGGTTTGTTACACAAAAATTTGGTATTATTTTAAAGGACTCAACTAGCCTAGCAAGTAAACAACACTAACATATTAACGTATATGGTAGAATTTATGAACATTTATGATCATTATACTCTGGCCACATCTATTGCACATTTTGTGATGGTTTCTTTCACAGATAGAAAGAAGTTAAGATTACACACCGAAGAAACCCAGATTCAAATGCCGGTAGCGGCAAAATATCCAGGCCTTATGACATCCTAAATTACTTAACTGAAAAAAAACTAATGAAAAAAATCAAGGCAAAATAGTAAACAACTGGGTCTAATGGCAACAACCTTTGGCCTTCAAAATAGGGCGGGCATTACGCAATGGAGCATACGGACTTTTCGCAAAGAAATGAGATGGAAAGGTAAAGGCGAATTTGGTGACGCAAGCATAGTTTGTATCATAATGTCGAAGAAAATTAGAAACTGTCTTGAGATACGGAAACCAATATCCAACAGTGTGATAATGACTTGATTCGAAAGTAGAGTAAGATACATCCCCATAGTACATTGCTATGCCCCGAGGACACTAAGAAGGATGAATTCTACGTCTAAGTTACATACGCGCTCAACGAGATTCGAAGAGGAGATATCGTCAATCTCTGCAACAAAATTGTGACAACACCTGGTCCACAATGGGAAAGCAAGGCTGTGGAGCTAAAAACAACAATAGAGAGCGACTAATATAACTACATATGTCAGGCATACCAACTAGTCATAGGTGACACCATTTTTTTTTCATAATCATATCACCCAGCGTCAACTCACGCAATCAAATTGATCGGAAATGCGTGAGTAAAATATGGAGCAGCTTATTGTCAGATGTCAGTAATAGAAAAGGCACTGACATGGGCAGTGACCACGAGCTCATTGCTGGCAAAATCAAATTCAAACTGAGATATCGAAGAAGAACCATCAGACACAAGACGAAAACGGTCTTTTCTACAGCAACTTTAAAACAACACAACAAAGATCGCATTAGCCATGGAAATGGGCAAAAATTTACCAACAGACCAACTTCCACTATTTTCAGTGTAAACTTTTATTATTTTAATGCGATTTTCAATCGAAATGAAGTTCACTGTAACTGCTTAAAGCTTTTACTATTGATATGTCAACGAGTAAATTGTCAAAACAGTTGAGTCCCATTGAAAAACCCATGGATGCATCTCGGAAAGGTGAGCTGTTGAACAAATCATTGGTTTTATACCACGCACCTGATCAAAATTTAAACTCATACTGTTTCAGCCAACATGTTACACGTATTTGGCTCTCCTGGTAACTTATTCTGCTGAAATTGAAAGAAATTAAAGTGATAAAGACTATCGCTGACAGATCTGCAGGCATTACCTTATGTGCTTAAATACAAATTTTTTTTTAAGAAATTTAAAAAGTTACCTCATTTTATAAACAAACCTCGTTTATGCTTGATATTAAATTTATTTATTTATTTATTTTTAACCAACTTGTTAACATAAATTTGCAATTAGTGTTTAAAGGAACCTAAACAATTGACTTTTTCGATTTTGTTGTTCTATTTCTTTTTTATTTTCTATGTCCGTCCTTTCAACCATTGGCGTTGGTTTATCTCTCTCTATAAATCTATAAAAAAAGATATCGTTCCCCCCAGAGAGTTAAGCTGTACAGAAAAGGGTTGGGGGTGAGTGAATTATTAAATCTTGTAGTTGTTTTAGAAAATTATAGAAAAAAGTATATCGTAGTGTAGTTGTTGTTATACTAACTAATTATTACGATTTGTTATTGCTGTTGCAGTTTTTTTTTTTAAATCACAAATTTCCGTTTCTTGTTTGGCTGCAAACAACAACCCAACCATTTATTTCAATATTATATTTATTATTATTATAAGACGCATAAACACATTTACTCATGTTTCAGTCATTTTCCTTTTTATATATTTTTTTTTTTTTTAAATATTCTCAAGCGTATTTTGCTTATCTTGGAAAACGACTACGAATGCAGAGTTATTGTGTTACACACAGCTGGGATTTTTTTTGCTGTTATTGGCTTAGAAATTGTTTTTCTAAGTTTATATGTAATTAAATAGATAAAAACAAAAGAGAAATAAAAAAAATATTAGAAAACTATGACTTAAAACGAACACAATACTGTGTATTAAAAATTGGTCGTGACATTATAGATTGTACGTTCCATTACATATTTTTTTTATTATAATTGCCAAGTAATTATTGGGTTGTTAAGTTATTGGGGAGAAGAAAAGGCATTTATTAGGAAACTAATTAAATGCATAAAATGTTAGAATATGTTATGAGAACAAAAGATATTGACAATGAAGTCATGTGGCTCATAAGCTGATGAAATTCAATATTCTGAAAATAGTTTACACAAAACTTATTCGCCATTAGTGGCTGATTTTAGTTAAAAAAAAAGCGTAATCAAGCATTCGGTTCGATTAATTTGAAAATCGTTTTTTTAAAAGCCGTCTGTTTAATAAATTCTTGAATAGATAGCGGTTTTACTTCGTGGCTTCTTTGGGCAATATTGTCGCTATGATATTTTTATCAATGAATCATTGTTACAACATTATTATCAGGTCGAAATTTGTATGAAATTATCTTAAGTGAAAAATTTCATTGATTAATACTCGCGACAACGACACAAACAAAGAGAATTCATGTCACCATACTAAAGAAAGCTGAAATTTAGCGATATTGTCTACTATGAGTCGACTATATGCTGAAATATACCGACATTATCTGTTAAGGCGGCTACATGCCAAACAATGGATTTTGTTTGTTACATTGGTCACTACCAGCGTTCACTCACATACAGCTTAACAACAATAGGCTGGTTGTGTGCTCCTGTACTATGCATAAACGCAAATAACCTTAATTTAACTAAACTATGATAACTCGTCATTGGAACTTGAGTCAACTAAATGTTGAAGTATAGCGTCATTGTCTGCCATCAGTCGACTATATGCTGAACGATGCAGGTTGGTTTCTGCTACACCTACCCGTTAACGACTAAAGCACTAGTGGACTCAATAATAAACTGACTCCTTTTGTCATCTATGACAATTTAGACAATTACTTTACAAAGTCATGTATGAAACCAAATAAAATTTAACGTCAATCATCGATGATTCACCATTTTCGGCGTAAATAAGTAAAAATATTTAGAATTTTTTGAAATCGATATAGAATGAATTTAAATATATATGTTTTTTTTAAATTATTCATTTAAGAGAATACTTACATTTTCGATTTAATTTTATACCAAATGATAAAGAAAATTGAAGACTTACCTGAAATGAAAATTAAGAAAAAACAAAAATATTGTTAAACTCAAGTTAAATTAAAAAATGTTTAAATAATTGTAATGAATTTACAAAAAAAAAAAAAATATTAAATTATACTTTTTATATATGTAAGACATTGACGCTACATTTTGTCACATTTTGCATTTATAACTTAATGCTTAATAAATTAAGGCATTTATTTAAAGTAAGTAAAGTAAATAAGCAAAGCTTTTGATAAGAAAGTAGCTTTTAATGTAATTTTGTTGACGACATACAATATCATGTAGTAAGTACAGGTATTTTAAAAACTGCACTCAGCGTATACCCAACCTTTGGTAATGTTCATAATGGTAATGTGACAAAATTAAGGACAATGGCTTATTTCTCACATCACAGAAAAAACAATCAAAACAATAGCAAGCTTTAGGTGAACATAAATCAATGATTTAAAGCTTTTTAATACACATAAATTGATTGCTATTTGCATCGATGTGCTTTTTATATGGCTGAGTAAACAACACATCGAAAGCTCTCGAACCTCTCGATAATTTAGGTAGATCCCATTTCTTTCATTTAATTTATTTTTAGTTTTTTTGTAGCCATGCGTATGTGGACATCTACCTCTTTCAGCTCTTAGTAAAGGGTCCGCCAAATAAATTTTTGAAAACAGGGCGCAAAACATCGAGTGTATCTTCGGCTGTGTGGCTCATAGAGACGTCCTGTTGAAATCAAATGTTGCCAATATCCTCCTCTTCAATTTTTGTGAACAAAAATTAGTTCAACATTGCCCGATAACGATCGCCATTGACTTTAACGGCCACTTCTTGCTCATTTTCGAAGAAAAATGGCCAATTATGCCTCTGGACTAAAATCCGCACCAAAGAGTGACTCGTCCTGGATGTATCGGCTTTTCAATGTATGCGTGCGGGTTTTCTATGCCCCAAATGCAACAATTTTGCTTGTTTGCATACCCGCCCACTTAGCGAAGCAAAAAAAGGGTATACACAACCATATTCGTTCAGCGGAAGGATAAAACTAATTATCCGTCAAATCAGACATGAGCTAAGTGTTACCATTCACGAAATAAGCACTAGTTGAAAAAAAACGTTAGATGGCGGACCCGTTATTTGTTGTTGCTTATTTATTTTCTGTTACTTGTTGTCTTTCTGCTTAATTATTGTTGTTATCGTGTTATTTTTATTTACTTTATCTCTGCTAATGGTTGTTGTTATAGATTTGGTTATTTGTAAACAGCACGTTTAGTTATTCTTGCAGCTTTTGTTTATTTATTTTAGCGATGTAGTAAAGGCTGTGGTGCCCAACCTTATTTTCGTAACGGTATCATGTCTACGTATAAAAGTATATGTACAGTTCATCCTTTTATGAAAACGATAGTGGAACTGAAGCAGTGGAACTAATTTCTCATTCCACTACAGTACTAATGGATTTCTAGTCCATTACCACTAATCATTCATAATTAGTGCACTAAATTTTCACTACCACTTAAATAGTTTCATGTAGTGCACTGGTTTGGGTGCAACATAATTTTACTCTAAGAAATTTAAATGACCGAAGATTTCCAATCAGAGAGAAGCTGCTGAAAACGATAAATGTGTTGGGTTTCATGGTCATGACTGTTGGATGCGAAATTTTAAAACTTCAGCAGCGTCTTACTCAACTTATAACAGTACTAAATGATAAAAGGTTGTCAACCGAAGAGATGCTAAGATTTAAGTTATATAATGAAGGAATCACTAACCCACCCTCTAAAACGACAAAAGTTGACAAATAAAGCCGTGGAAATTATCCATACAGTTAATCACTAAAGTAAATAGACAGCTAGCTATTTAATCTTTATATTTCTGTTTAATAAAAGTCTATAAGTTAAATCAAACAAACAAACAATATTTTAGTTGAGTTTTGTACAGTAGTAAGGTAAACTCTATTTGTTATAACATGTTGAAGTCTTAAGGACATCGGATCCGCCAAATTTTGCATCACAGAGCTGGAAATTTGTAATCATTCTTCCATTATAATGTTTTTTAGACCTGTAGTGCGATTTAGTAGCTTGTTTTTGTTTTTTTTTTTTCGATTTTGTTATTTAATAATTGTTATTAACGATATTCGCTATAGGTAATGTCAGCTGATGTCATAAGCTAAAAAAATTTTCTTGTGATGTTGAATCGAAAAATCATAAAAATGATCGTCAAGTTGATTTTGTTGTTCGGCTGTGGCGCGGCTTCTTTGGAAGCAGTGGTAGTCGTAATGAGTACAAGAATTTGTAGACCTAAATAAAACGAATAAATAAACAACTCACTTATTTTGTGCATTATTGCTAAGACCTGCTTCTCTGTCTCAAACTTATTTTTTTCTTTTTTGGTTCTTTTTTTGACAGAGTTGTCAATCGAAAAGTAGAGTTGTTGACTACAGCTAAAGTAAATGTACTCAATCAGATAATTGTTACTGCAAACTACAAAAATTTTCGATTTCTTTTGAGAATGTCGCATCGATAAAAGTTACTAAATCGCATTACTAGTCTTTATCTCACCTTCCGTCTTCGTATTTGGTGACCTAGATGATCAAAAAGGTGCTCTATTGGATAAAGATCAGGTGACTCAAAAGGAATTTTCAGTTGTTTTGTATAATACAGTAGCCATTACGTGATGATAAAAACCGTATGTATGTGACCTCATATTAGGAGGGAGTAGAACTAACTAATTTGTAGCGATTTTGTAACATTTTAAAAGTAAAGAGAGCCACTGCCATTTACATTACTGAAAAGCATCAATTAAAGATTAAAACGTAAAGTCTAAAAACGCAAAGCCATCTCCGATGGCTAAGATTATAGTTGAACAAACGCAGCTTGGATAAGAAGGCTTATCTTTGAGAAACGCCTTCATCTATTTTACCAACTTGTCAGTCTTGTTAACCAGAAGTAACCTTTTCTCTTAGAAAACTATACTCAACGCTTTAGTTTCTCAATCAGTATAAAGTTTTTCAATTGGTGTTTCCCATTTTGTTGTTGTTTTTGCTTTCATTTCATCACCTGCATCTGTTTTAACAACATTATTGCAGACATTAAGTTGTCACCACCCATGTCAACAACATTATGTTTTTAGTCTTTCACTTTTATTTATTACATTTATTGCCCCTGTTGTTCTGGCCTAGTCCTCTGTACTTTCAATAGTTTAACGACTGAAATCGAAAAAAGCTCAGAAACAAAAATCAAAATTGAGGAAAAAATGTGTCATAAATTTTCCAGCTCATGACAAAGTGTATGTAATATGTTCGTGTGTGTGTGTGTGTGATTATCATTATATGATTGTGGTGATATAATTGTTATTGTTACTGTAATGTCTTGTTAATATACGCGAACCGTGTGTGTGTGTGTGTGTCTATGTGCGTCAGTGTTCCCTATTTTGACACCACTCATGTTTTCAACACAGAGACAGCCTACAACAATAATAATTTAAACAAGCTGCTGTTGCTGCTTGTGTTGTTGCTGTTGCAAAAACGGGAAAATTCAACTTTATTAACACTAACAATAACAGTAATAACAGCAATAGCAACAATAACAGTAAAATACTAAATAGAAAACTGCCTACCAGCCAGCCCAGTTATAGCCTCAGTAAATATCAACAATAAGGAAAAAAAAACAATTGAGGCAACTTGTTGCATTGCTGTAGTTGCTGTTGTTACTTATAGTACAAGTACATAATAATGCCACAAATTTACTCATTAACTTGTTGACAGTTTAACTGACATTGGCGCCCATGCTGCTGCTCTCTCTCTCTCTCTTTCTCTCTCTCGTATTCCATTTAAGCCTTTATTGCGCTTGATAATGAATGTGGTGAATGTTGTTGCTGCTGCAACAACAATATTTATACATATATTTCTCCATATTTGGTGGGTCGTGTTTGAGGAAGACGGAGGAGTGTTAAATAGAAAAAAAGTTGCCAAGTTAATTTCTTACTGTTGCTGCGGCTGTTTCTGTTATTGTTGTCATTTTTGTTGACAACAACAACAACAAGAACGATATATTGTTGCTCATATTTTCCTATTTTGGTTTATGAGAAGCCAATATGTCGTTAGGTTTTTTTACAAAACAATTTATATGTATTATATATGAGTATGTTGCAAATACTCCTTTTTGTTGTTTTTAAACGAAAGTGGCAAGTGTTAAATGTCATGTTAACAATAATAGTCTTTGACTGTACATTTAAGCATAACTGTCAGAAGATATACTGTTGGAATACTGTTGTTATACTTTATTTTGATTTTTTTTTAAGTTAAGATTTATTCGAAAGGCAATAAATTTGAAATAAAATCAAAGCTTTATTTTATTATAAGGAAATACTGTATATAAGCCTTAACAAAATCTGTGATGCAGTAGAAAACACAAGACAGGAGACCGAAATACTAATTTTTTTTTTTTTTTTTTGCAGAATTTAAATGCTGATTATTCAAGAATTGGTTTCATAATCTTCATTACCTTCAGTGTCTGAAAAGTGAAAATAAAAAGAAGAACTAATGGAACTAATGACTCGTTTTTGGGCTCCTTAATTAACAAATTTTGTACCATTTAGAGAGTTTTGCAGACACCAAAACAAATGACTGTCAAACAGTGAAAGGCCTTGGTCATAACATCACTGTCAAGTTCAATCAATTTTTAAGAATTAATCTCAGATATGCATAAGTCGTGTCTCGAAATGCTTTTTTACATGTTTAACAGGGCAGTACGCAAACAATTATTAATTAATTTATGTGTTTGTTGTTTCTTGTAATAGTTAAAAGTGTCAACAACATTTTATTAATTATTTTATGCAAATTCATTAATTCATTAAGATATAGTCAGAATGTCGTCAAATAGACAAAAATCGGAAAAAAGTCGTCGACATTTATCGTATAATAAAAATAAACATCTCTCCTTTGTTGAAGTTGCGCATCGAGCAAAAGTGTGCAGCTGAACTACCCCTAACGTTATTTTAAAACTCAATAAAAACTTGTCTATTAAGCACAAAAAAGGTGGACAGATTAGTGGTATTAGAAATCCAAAGCAAAATCCAATCATTTCCATTGGAAATGAAAATTTAATGAAATCGAAACGAAAAAGGAACAAGAACAGCAAGAATAAGAGCAAGGATGTTACTGCGCTACATATTAACTAATAACCAAAGGGTGTGTATTAATGGACGATGAAACCTATTGTAAGTCTGACTATTCCGAGCTTTTTGCCAAGGTTTTTATGTTACTAATAAAAGAGACAATGTTCCCAACAAATTTAAGTTTGAAAAATTTTCATAGTTCACCAAAAAAAAAAAAAGATGAGACGGCAAGCAGCCTGTACCAGCGTAAACACTTCACAGGCTACCATAGTGAATCGTACAATGAACAGGAGTGACGTAGAGCTGTAAAACAATCGATAGTATCGATAGTTTTGTTTTTGGCTGACCATCGATAGCTTTTTTGCACTATAGATACTATTGTCAAATGCTGAGAGTAAATACGGAGGCCACTAAATGCAGTCAAAATCACATTTGCAAAACTTTTATATTTATATATATAAGGACACAGTTTCTTAAGTTTTTATTTGTTAAAGTCAAATAAAGTATGAATTTTAACTAAAATATGTTCGTACATTCGATTTTGCATTTGACCCAAACAAATTAATATTCATTTCGTCAGGCCATAGCATGTTGTTCTAACTATAACGGTGCAGGTGTTGCTTTCGTTTGCTAAGAAATGGACTCTTACCCATTAGTCTCATTTTTGAGGCTTTTTGATAACTTGGAGGGATTAATGTTTGAAGTACGAATTTAAAATTTATCAAAACTGACAGTTGTTGCATAATTTTGCTTGAACACTGTATATTTATTATTATTCTATCCCTTTCACATTCTAATGTTGTTGCCACAAGAATCCGATAGTATCGATAGTTTTTTTGCAAGCTATTGAAACTATCGAATGCGCCGACTATCGATAGTTTTGCAGCTCTAGAGTGACGTCTATGAGCGATGTGAGACAAAGAACATAAATTTTGTACCGTAAAACACGAATCCAGCTAACTGTTCAGAGCTAAGACTCATTAAACGCCATTGGGCTATAAAAGCAGTACTTAAGAAAAAAGTTCAAAGCCACTGCAAATATCAAAAATTTTTTTATATATTGGAAAAGAGCTGTCAAACACTGCGGTCAAACAACTGATTTGGGAGTCATTAAAAATTGTAAAAAATCATTTTGTGACACTCCTTAGCCTATATATAATGTTAAGAAAATCAGGTTGGGCACCCGTGCTTTTTATTACATTGTTAAAAAGAATAAACAAAAGCCGCAAAAATAACTAAACGTGCTGCTTACAAACAACCAAATCGACAACAACATTAAGCAGAAATGTAGTAAATAAAAATAAACGACAACAACAAAAATTAACAGATAAGGAAAAAAATAACAGACAATAACTGACAATAACAAACAACAAAACTTGAAATAAGTAGATGTTTACATTCGCTTGGTTTCATAAGAACTAAAAAGAAAATAAAGGAAAGAAATGGAATTTATCTGAAATATCAAGAGGTTTGAGAACTTTTGAAGTAACAATACTCAGCCATATAAAAAGCATATCAATGCGGATAGCAGTCAGTTTATGTGTTATAAACTCAGCGAACCGTTTATGTATGAACTTGGTGTGAAGAGAGTTTATAAGGAGTTAACTCGTGAAGTAAGTCTCGAAGTAAAAACCAGTAAAAAGAGTTAAGTTTGTGATCGATCCTAAGTTGTAATAACGAAGATTGGGAGATCTTTAGGTAGAAAGATCTTAAAGGATTTTAATTAAATACCAAATACATAAATTTATTTTACTTTAACTGCAATCTACGTACTTATAAATACACGTTTTTAAAAGGTAAAAGCGTAACAATATGTATATATGCATGTTCCCGTAGTAGTAAAGCAGAGCATAGGGCCGCTACAAATAAGTTACATTTTGGTATATCCAGAACGAGGAATTTTATTTCGCCTCATTTGCGTCTTTCTTCACTTATAAAAGATTTCGCCAGGTTTCTGCCGGTCAAGCTCGCTTACGACTTCCGTGTGTATTCTACTTGAGAGCTATTCTGCTAATAATGTCAGGCAATTTTCTGAGTGTTTGGCCGATTTATTTGCGCCATCGAATTGTTAGACGAGTTGTTTCCTGCTGTGTTATGGCCCAAAGTTCGAGGTTAAAGACCGCGTTAGGCCAAAATATGTGTCTCGGATTATTTTTCTCTAACAACGGTTGACAAAACACTGAAGAGAGCGAATTTACACGTTTCACATGCATACATCCTCACCGAATTCAGATTAAATGTTTTCATCTTGATTGATCTTGTGATGAGTGATGAACTCAATACCTTATCGCGTCTTTTTCTTATATGGGAACTAATGTCATTAGCCGATCCACCACTTATCGTAATTATGCTGTCTATATAACAAAATGAACTTACAATTTCAATTGGGGCATTTCCAATATTATGCACATTGCAACACAGTCAGTAGAGCAAACCTTATTAGTTCAAACAACTTGAACTCCTAATCTAAACCCTTGTGTGTAAGCACACAGATATTATCGGTGGAATTAAGATCCTCCAGATTACCATGCATACCCCAGGTAATTCTCGTGTTTTGGTACGATGTCAGGTTCGTCACCGTATCCAACACTATATTAAAATATAGAGGTGAGAAATGGAGAATTGGCGCTACGGTATAGCTCCTTGAACTAATTAAGGAGCTAAATGCGTGGACTGACATTTTATATTGACCAATCATGATCGCCATGAATTCCTAGATTGCATCGTTTAAACGGACAAGTTGTTAGCAATAAAGATTAAAATAAATAAACTTACCAAACATTCGCGCTAAGCTTGTTTACTATCAAACCAAGCTGTGTTTTTATGTATTGTTGAATAACCGACCTTTTTCAATGACTTAGAACTGTAATGTGGTCGATATTAAGAGTATCGTGGCTGTTGCACTTTTTCGCATTGTTTTCATTTCTTATTTATTTATAGCAGAAAAGAAGAACACCACAGTGTATGTATTTCTTATTATCAATTCAATATAAAATTTTAAATATGCGGCGAATTAAAGAACTTTTAATAGCGCAAATATTCGCTTGTTACAATGGAATAAGTGCTGCCCGATTAATTAATAACAACACCATCTAGTGACAAAAAAATCTGCAATCCTTAACAGTGTATGTTAATTTATGGTGGAAGGATATGCGATTGAAAACTAATATTGTCAAGGTTGAGAAGAAGGCAATTAGTATAAAAAAAACATTTTGTACTCTTCCAGGATGTATACACGTCTATCTAAAAAGTGCACCGCCTACGATGTGAAATATTTTATAAAACTGAGTGATCCCGGATGGATTAAGTCAATGTTTTCGTTTCTTATATTTGTATTTAAATTACAGATGGCACTTAAAGACTAAGACATCACTAGAAGTATTTGCATTTTATAAATTGCACACAATCTCGTAATAAGAGCGTTTAATTGTACACCAATTGCTCTGTTTTATTTTTTTAGTTTAAATAGCAATTAAACACATATCTGTTAATTGGTTTACAATTTTATTTTGATATAAATATTATACTTTTTTTATTTCAATTAATAAATCATTATTTAAATTAACGAACATAAATCTTTTTGTCAATTTAAAATTACTCATACGCACCGCAACGCCATGTAAACAAAATGTAAAAAATTATTAAAAAGAAAAACTGACAACAAAATATGACAAACAACTAAAAACAACTATTAAGCCAAGCAATTATCATAAATCAAAAATTAGAAAAAAAAATCACAAGAAACCATTTGATTAAAATGTTATTAAAAGTGTTGGTAGGGAAAAAAACACAAAATATTTCAAAAAAATCAATAATTTTTAACAGCCTTTAAGCAATAAACAGAAGTTTAGTCGCCAAAACAAAATTGAGACACAAAAAATAAATGACAAACAGACTCAAGCAAACTCATAAATAAATAGAATGACGACAGACGAATAAAATAAAATAAAATAAAATAAAATAAAATAAAATAAAATAAAAAAGAAAATCTATAAACGTTTGTTCATTTGATTCGAATCGTTTCGTTTCGTTTGTTTGTTTATTTGTTTTATACGAGAACTCTCCCATATCAGACATGGAAAATCTATAGAAAAGATAACAAACTCAACACATGTCAAAACTAATTAACAAAAGCAGACAGACAGACGGACAATAACAAATATTAAAAAAAGGATTAAAAACACACACATAAGCATTGACTCTCTTATAGAGTTTCTTCTTACAGTATATTTGTCAACACACTACTACTGCATTACCTTTTTTTAATGTAAAATAAGCAACAACAATTTGAAATTGTTTACACACTTGATTATCGAGAATATATTTGTGTGAATGTGTAAGCGGAAATAAAATCAGAATTTAAAAGAATGCTTATATTTGTGTAACGTAAAATTTCGGTTACAAATTGATGGTAGACGGCTATAAAATGTAATATCTCTGTTGATATTACCTGCATTAGGCAACGCTATAGCTTGTTTGAAGTGTGACATTTTAAGCTTCGCTCTGTTAGAAAACATTATGAAAATCGCACTATTCTGTAAAAAGTTACCTACGTTTAAAATGAGTGAACAATTTGGAACACTACCGCCATAGTTTGCTTATATATTATAGAAAAGCCAAAAATGCGTCGCAGATTGCTGAAAAAATGTGTGAAAATTACGAAGATGATACCGTAAAGGCAGCAACGAACTCGTTATCGATCCGGTAATTTTAATGTTAAAGTTGCACCTCCCTCAAGTCGATCAATTACTAAAAAAATCAATAAAATCATTTTAAAAAATTGAAAAAGACTGGCACATAAGGATTTACTGCAAAAACAGATCAAAATCGAACCTCTTCTGAAGCGAAAAATTATGACCGAAGAAAAGTGGGTCACGTACAGCAATCAAGTACAAAAGAGATCATGAACGAAGCAAGTGGAAGTTTCGCAGACGGTGGCAAAGCCAGGAATGACACCAAGAAAGTTAATGCAGTGCGTCTGATGGGGCTCAAACAATTAATTCAGATTCCTACTATCAACAATAAAGCAATTGTATTAAAACGGCCAAAGTTAATCAACAGAAAACGTGTTGATGCCTAGGTAGAAACTCTCAAAGCTAGTGTAGTGATTACGGAAAGGGAGCATAATAATTCTAAAGTCAAAAACAAAACCAAAGTAATTATTCCTTTAAGCCACTGCTTATCATAGAGTTTAATGAATTTAACTGATCAACAACATAAGATATATAAAACAACAGCAATAATACAAACAACAAACTAAAAACGAGACAAGTTGTCAAACATCAACCACCACCTACTGAGTAAACAATTAAAAAAAAAAAATAATTGCGAAAACATTGGAAATAAAAACTGTTTAAAGAAAAGCTCAAAAATGAAAAAAAAAATAAAAATAAAAACTGAAACTGTCAATTACTGAGCTTTTCCTATTTTCATTTTTTCTTGAACAGTTCGTTAAATAATATACACACATGCACTCTATTTGAAAAAAATAGAAAAGAAAGAGATCAAGAAAATGTTGATGAAAAACAAAATCGAACAACGTTATACTTGAATGACTGAGTGGAACAGTTAAGTGAAGAAGAAGAAAAAAAAATAAAATGCCAACCATTAAAAGAGAAGCTAAGCAAGTGCCTGGGAGTAGTAGTAGAGGTTGTAAATTGATTACAACCAAACGCTTCAATTGACAATTAACAACATCAACAGCATTATTACGAGTATGTGACCAGTACTAGCACTAGTAGAGGAAAATAAAAAAATGGAAATAGACACACACACTTACACACATACAGATAAACAATGTCATCAATATTAAATGAAAAGAAAAAGTATTGGTGATGACAGTATTAGAAAAAAAAGAAACAGAAAATATTCGCAGTAGAAAAAAGTTTTACATTTTTTTTTTTTAATTGGAACGACAGCTAACAACGTATTTGTATCATCAACACTTATCAAAACAGCAACAACTACAGCTACTACAATAACAACTTAAAGCTATTTAAGCAAAAATAGAAATCAATATCCTTACTCTCAGACTCTTTTCTATGAGCATTGGCTACTGCAAAGAAAAAAATAAATTCTAACACTTGCCTACGATGCTGTTCAAATTCTCACACAAACACATTGATTTGTCTATGAGTGTGTATATATGTTGTTATGCTTTAAGTATCATTTGTTTTGTTATAGTATTAGTACATATGCTTGTGTGTTACCGTTAGAGCCTTAAACTATTTATTTACATCCTACAATATCAACACTGACAAAAATAAATATGCCAATATTTTTTTCTCTCTCCTTCACACTCTCTTTATGTCTTTCATTTCTCTTAGTATGTATTTTTTTCTAATTCGCCTTAACATCTGTAAACAATCATCGTAGTATGTGCATACAGTTAGGACTCTACTATGCTGTATGTGTTCGACCGAGTGGGTGCGTGTGTGTGTTGGCTTAACTTAATTTGAGACATTTAGGAAAAGTCAAAGAGGAATTATTTTCAACCAATACATGTTTATTTGATAGGCAAGGAAAAAATGTTCAAAAAAAGAAAACCCAAAAGGGAGTAGAGAGTAATAAAAAAAATCTTACAATTTTTTTCTAACTTTACTCACTAACTATTATTGGTTTTGTGTCTTTAGGCCATGTTTGTAAAGTTAGTTAGTCATTTACACCACTGGAGCAGTTTTATAACATCTCGTCGACCATAGAAAAAATAGTAACGATTTTAGAATTTTTTTCTACAGTTGCTGCATAAATGTCCGTGCAACCAGAAGAATGTCAGAAAAAAGACCAAAAAATGAAATCAAACTCCAGCTTGTTTTTTGATGCATGACGATGATGGTGTTGATGGTGGTGGTATCAAATGGCAAAAGAAGGACTTTTGGTCAGTTTTGAATAATTGTAAGTGTATTACAATGAATCGAGAAAAAAAATAAATAAAAGTATGCAACACTTTTTGTCAATCATTGACGTGGTTAAAGGAGTTGGAAAAATGAATGAAGAAAGACTTATTCAGTTTTTATCAAACTTCTGACAGTTACAAATCTAAAGATTACACTGTATTATGAATTAAAAGTGTAAAAAAGTGTTATCTTTCAATGAATATTTAATATTTAGGAATAAAAAACAAGTTTAAGTTATAAAGACATATTTTTGTATGTGGAAATCCATTTACTTAAGCTAAGTTTTTTTCTATTAAACTAGAATTGTAAAAATTTATAATTTAGATGCTTTCATATCAGAGTTTCAGTATTCAATAATATTGCTGCTCAAAACATTCTTGGGGACTTTGTGGCTTTTGACCTCAAATAAGAAGCATAATATTGACAGACAATCTCGCCACGACATCCGCAGTGAACAAGCCGATTTTCGCCTCCACAAATCAGTTACTGATCAAGTTAATAGCTAGAGAATCATCACGAAACACTCTTGTATATAATATTTGAAAAGGTGTTTGATACCAAAAATCACGCTTAGCACCTTACATATGGATCGTACTTCTGTGGAAAGGAATATCAAGGACGAGACAACACGAATGATACATGCCGTATGCAACACGAAAATGCTACAAGTAGTCAAATAAATATCAATGTAGAAGTTAGGCAAGGATGCTCCCTATCGTCTTTACTACTTAATAAAGTCATTGTGATAGCATCATGGCAAAAGTAGCAGCAACGGCAATGGCCATGGTACGACATATTAATGGCCAATTCTAAGACCTTGACTACCCGGACAACACAACATACATATGTCCAAATTTTAAGATATGACGTTGTAACTGAATATAGTGAATGTTGAAGCAGCGGCAGTATGTGGGCTTAAGATCAACATATGTAAGACCAAGTCAGTTAGAATCAATGCGGCAAATACAAGCAGTTTTACACTGCGACAGTCAGATCTTGGTTTGTAACATAACATCATCCTAAAGCTCTAAGAAGTATGTTGCGAATTGTACTAATAGAGCCAGACCAGCCTATGGTTAACATAATCAAATATGGTACTCAAAATTTATATTGAGATAAACCAAGTTAAACATATTTAACAGCTGTGTAAAGTCAGTTGCCCTGTACGGAAAATTTTCTGGCTAAGCACGATCAGCGATGCTCAGCTCTGGTTACAAACTGTACAAACCACAATCGAAAAAAGGTGGAACTGGAAATAACTTTCGAAGACCACAAATATAATAAGAAAAACAATTAGAAAGACAATATAATTGGAAAGACAATTGAATGAGACCCTCAGCGAACTGTAGAAGAAGACATCCAAGATACACTTTTTATTTTTTGAAAGACCTATCGATGACATTATCTTGCAAATACTTGTTCCGGCTGGTAATGTAGCACGCATTCGAAATATCAAAATGGCCAATACTCTGGCTTATTCCCACTGATCTGCGACATAAAATCTTCCAAAGTCAAAGTTTACTTTATCTCCAAATGAGATTACTATGCCCTCAAATCATTGGTGCAAAATATCCTATGTAGCATGAGCTGTGTAGCACGTAGCGCCGTCATATGGAAGTCATACATCGCCGGTGTCTGTATTATTTAAAAAAAAAAAAAAAAAAATACTAATCGTCGGCCTATTGTACATGCTGTTGAATGACTAACGTCATTCTCAAAAAAATATGGACTGATGACGTCGACAGCCCAAAATCCATACCAAAAATTTAAGTTTTCGGAATATATTGGATGTTTTTGGATTTTCATCGACAGTTGAAATAGAAGTTCCATTCAGCGAACACTCCTCGCTGTCGTACGGGTCTTGTCATCAGTTGTTGTTGTTGTTGTTGTTGTCGTTTTTCTAAAAGCTCGAGTTTTTGTGAGTGACGCGAAATCGTATTCTTCAGCTTACTTTCACCAATAGTGGTGATATCCCCGGTAGATTTTGGTTTCAACATCGTACGGGTGTAGATTCATTGTTGATGAGTAAACTGAATACATGACAACTAATTCGACAGATGTACCAACTAAAATAAGCGAGACTCTTCCGAATTAATAAGCTGCACCTGATTATATCTTTAGACTCATTAAAAGAAACCTAGTCGGCTGCGAAAATGGCAGATGATTTAATTAGAAAAGTCTTTCATAGCATAATACTCACTAATGTTATGAGATGATGCTGCTTTTGAATATTATCAGATGGTGTGGCCTAGGATTAAACCTAGGACATCTTGGTTGGTAGACGTGTATCTTACCTACCACACCACAGTGTCACACAGACGTTGCTTCAACAATATGGCACCATTAACTGTCAAAATGAAAGTGTCCCCATGCTTTTAAAATGTGTATTCTTCTTTTATTACATATTCAATTCTGAATTTAAGCGATTATATGCAGATCTTAACAAACTCATATATTCTATAATAAATGTGACAAATATATAACATAAGCAAAATATATAATATAAGCAAACATAATATATACAGCAAATATACTATATATACAAATATATACAAATATACATATACTCGTATATAGCAAATATAATATAATAAATATATTAAGATCATTGAAAATCGTCTCTATTTCTCGCACTCTGTACCAGTTCACCAATACTTCTTAAACCAGTCCAGTTTCTTATATTCCTCAGCCATTATAATTGCTTCCTACCAATACCTCGTCTTCCTTCTATTCTTCCTTGTACAATGAGTTGAAGCAATTCGTATTTATCGCCTAATAATATGACCAAAGTATGCAACTTTTCGTTTTTTCATTATGGTGACGATTTCGCGTTCTTTTCGCGTTCTAGCCTGGTCAATACTTCACTGTTTGTTATGCGGTCAGTTCAGGGTATTCTTAATATCCGACGATAACACATTTCATAAATCTTATTCTGAGATTGATATTAATGTCTCGATTTGTTAGTAATTTCTGGAATTTACAGAATGAGCTTTGCCAAGGCTCGTGTAACTAACAGCCGAGATATTTAAATTGTGAAACTCGTTCGAGAGGTTTATTTTCTATGTTTAAACTCGTTCTGTCCATATTAATATTCAGACCGAAATGGTTACTTTTTGCATTAACGGCATTTAATAACCGTTGTAAATCATTAATGTTATCGGCCAATAATGTTGTGTTGTCCGCGTAGCGAATATCGTTGATATATTGCCCATTGACTTTGATTTCAATGTGGATAACATTCAGTACGTCTTGGAATATGAATTCCGAGTGTATATTAAAAAGCAGAGGGGATAGAATACATCTTTGACGAACGCCTCTATTGATGTTAACTGTCTGTTACGATATCTGCGAAGCGGACTTCTGCATTCTGATTCCAGTATAACGATTTGATGTCTTGTATTTGAGAATTTTGCTTTTCTGTATTAATAAATCTCAAAATATCTATTAATTTGTCATGTTGAGCTCTGTCGAACACGTTCTCATAGTCTATAAAGCAAAGGAAACCATCTTTTCGTACATCCTTGCAATTTTGAATTAGCACTTGAATGCTAAACAAAGCTTCCCGAGTGCCCATAGGTTTTCTGAAACCGAATTGTGTGCTGCCCATAAACATTTCTTATTTCTGTATATGGTGTATAATTTTTAAAAATATCTTCAGTGAAGGGCACATCGACTTTTTCTTGCACTATTTTTGTCGGCAGTGCTATAAATGTAGACTTAAGCCATTTTCCTGGATAAACTCCTGTGTTATATGCATGGTTGAAAACTTTTCCCATACCTTTATTATCTAAAAGTTTTAGTATTTCGGTTGGTAGTGCATCGCAACCTACTGCTTTATTATTTTTTGACAAGTTAATTGCCTTAACAATTTCCCCCTTTGTTGTTGTAGGACCTTCCAATATCGGCATTTCTAATTCATTATTATGAACAGACCTAGCGTTATCCGAAAATGTTTTTAAATTATTATTTAATTAATAATAATATGCTTTTTCTTTTCCTGTTTTTTTTTTATTTTATGCTTTGATATCTATTACTCGATAAATAGCCCTTTAATTGAAAAAAGATATTTTTAATTTCTTTTGGTTTAGACTCTAGTGAATCAACGATACATACATATATTTCAAATGCTTATAACTCTGAAGTAATGTTATTAAAAGCTTAAACTCTTTGTCGCATATGCATTTTATTAAACCATTCTAAGCTTAAAATTTAATTCTTCCTTAAGCATTGTTTGTTTCTTCTATAGAACGCATAAGTTACTATAATTTTTCATTAATAAATAATTTTCTACTAACTTGACTAAAATGCCACTAAAAACTCATTTATTATTAAACAAATTATTTCAAATATTTTTTCTTTTTTCGAGAACAAAACGTCAATTAAAAAAAGTTTACTTCCTGAAAAACCATTACACTGTTACATACTTCAGAACACAGTACAGGTTGTATGTATAAAGACATTTTCATTAATATATTCGCTCACACATATTTATAGATTTTTCATGTTTTTTCTTCTCTCTTTCAATTCTCACATTAATATCAAATTCCGGTCTAATCATATTTACATATTTAACAGCCATAAAATATGTATGAAAAGCTAATAATCAGAAAAACCACTAAAAAATATAAGCAATGATTGACAAAGAGAAAGAGAGAAAGGAGAGCAACATTAAGTATAAAAAAAGGCCGCCACATATTAAAGAGCATATAAATAATTCAATTTACTGTCTTGTATCGTATAAACAGCAATGAAACATATTAGCAAACGATATATGAACGCGTACACACGTCGTTCGTTAAACAACCCATTGATGGTGAGAGAGAGAGAGAGAGAGACAGGTGTAAGGTGAGGCAAGAACGAGGAGAAAAAACCTACAAAATTATAGTTTAAAGTCTTCGATATTCACTTTGAACGTATATGTAATTCATGTGTTCTTCCCCTCCAAGACCTTGCTTCTACTATATAATCAAAGACGCTATCCATTGCTATCGTGTTGTTGCCATTGTTGTTGTTTTTGTACTCAAGAACAAGTTGCATTTTTTAAACGCATAATAATTGATCAATTTACTGGTTGACAAGTGTGCTTTGGCGCTGTTGCTTTATAAAAATATTTTTTTATATTTTTTAGATTTTTTTAATGTGGAAATAAATAATTTTTTTTCTTTTTTCGTTATGAGAAGTAAATCGAACATATGAGGCCCAATAGGAATTCTAGAGTTTACTTTAGTAAATGAAACAGATACAAATATTTTTAACTATTTCTTGATATAATTTTTTTGACGAGAGGATAAAGACTACGCCCGAAAAAATATACTTTTCATAAACTACACTGTGCAACAAATGAAAAAAAAAAAAAAAAAAATTCTGACCTTGGATAACCACTATATTTTTTTGATGCGCTATGGTCGCCTAATTTCAAAAATCATCAGCATTTCAGATTCTATGGATAAGTTTTTTTTTAGATTTTTTTCTTCTAAAATGTGAGATTTTTGAAGAGGCTGCTTCATACCTCTTACAATAACTTTGAAATGACTTATTCGATTTCATTGCGCCATATGTTAAAGAACTCCAAATTATACCAGCTTTAAGTCATTGTAATATAATTTTTTAATATAACCCATATTTTTTAAGTTATTGAGAAACAAAATGACAAAAATTTTTATTATTATTTTTTTGAAAAATTATGACATTTTTGATTTCTAAAAAATCTCAAAAATAGAAGCAGCAAATATTTACTAGTTTCACTATTTATTCCTAAAGCTGCATATAATAGAAATAAAATAAATCCTAATTCATGAAAATCGTTGAGTAAATATAGGGTCTGCCATCTGACGTTTTTTTTTTCAACTAGTGCTTATTTCGTGAATGGTAACACTTAGCTCATGTCTGATTTAACAGATAATTAGTTTTATCCTTCCGCTGAACGAATATGGTTGTGTATCAATCTCAATAACTTCGAAAATCTCACATTTTAGAAAAAACATCATAAAAAAAGACTTATTCATAGAATCTGAAATGCCGATGATTTTTGAAGTTAGGCGACCATAGCGCACAAAAAAATATATTGAATATCAATGATATTTTTTCTTGTTGCATAGTGTTATTACATCTTAGATGTTATAAAAGTATAGTGAGTACAGTAAACTGAATTCTTAATCTAAATTTTGAAAAAGATGCTATAGACTTCGTGCGTAGTAGTATAGATAATGGTTAGCAATAATCAGTCACTAAAATATACTCGTAGCGTATTCGTAATACGATTTGCCAATGATCTCTAACACCTTAGATGTGATAAATGTATAAAAAGAGATACCTAACACCTGGTAACCTCACGTTTGAACTTCAATTTTGAAAACATGCTTATGACTTGATGCTAATGGTTAGCAACAGGTAACACTATGCAACAAGCAAAAATACCTTTGATGTTTAATATATTTTTTTGATGCGCTATGGACAACAAAGTTTTGTTTCAAAACTGGGTACTTTCACTTTATTGGGAATAAAATATGTATTTACCAATCCATTCTTATGAATTATGGTTTATTTTATTTATATTTTATGCAACTTTATGAATAAATAGTGAAACTGGTAAATATTTGCTGATTTTAGAAATCAGAAGTTTCGTAATTAAAAAAAAGAAAATTTTAGTTAATAATTTGTTTCTCAATATCTCCAAAAATATGGGTTATATTAAAAAATGATATTAGAATGACTTAAAACTGGTATAATTTGGAATTTTTTAACGTATGGCTTGACGAATCGAATAAGTCATTTCAAATTCACCATAAGATCTATGAGGCAGCCGCTCCAAAAATCTCATATTTTAGAAAAAAGAGATCTAATAAAAAAATGTATCCATAGAATATGAAATGCTGATAATTTTTGAAGTTGGGCGACCATAACGCATCAAACAATATAATGGTTAGCCATGGTCAGAAAATGTTTTTGCATTTGTTGCATAGTGTAATCTTTCTTGCATTATGTTTTAGTTTAAATTTATTATTCCTGGAAAGCTATTTTTGTTTTATTTTCCTATTAAAAAAATCGTATTGTAATAAGTTAATAGAGGTACAAAATCTATATACATATATAAAAGAGGACTATAAAATCCGTTGTATTTGATGTTCTCTGAAGTGCGTCAACCGATTTTATTTTAAGCCTTCAAACGAAAGGTGAATTCAATGTATAGCCGGTTTTTGTAGGTCCATTGGTTCGGGTGTTATTGACGTTAGAGTGAACCCCTCTATTGCATTAGTTTTACTTGAAAACGAAATTTGTTACAGCATTAAAACTTTGTGAAGAAAATATTTTTAAAACTGTATATGCAAAAAGCATATGTAGAAAGCTTTCATTTGGTGTGTGGCTTCACTATTGTTCAACCGGGCGGTGCCACGCCCATATAAAATTTTAATTTATATGTATGTCTATATTATCAAAATGGTAGTAGCGAGTGTTCCTAAATTTGGCCTAAAAAACTTTGTGATCAATATAAATAATCACTTACAAAGTGGGCGGTATTCGATAAGTGGGAGTGGCATCTGCTATACAAAATAAATATTGATTTTTTTATATCTTTGGAACGGTTATAGCGGAAGGTTCTGAATTTGGTTTAAATGACTTTGTGGTCAATACACACCACCAGTCCAAATATGGACGAAATTGAATAAATGGGTGTGGCATCGCCCATACTAATTAAATATTGATTTTTGTATATCCACAGAACAATTAGAATGTAAGATTTTAAATTTGGTCTAAATGGCTTCTTAGATAGTATAAGTCATCAGTTAATAAGTGTGCATGGTACTTCCCATACAAATTAAATAATGATTTTCGTATATCTTGAGAATGGTTAGAGATGAAGTTTCTAAATTTGGTTTAAATAACTTGGCAGTCAATACAAACCATCATTAAAAAAAAAATATATATGGAATTTTGCATGTGTAAAGACTGTAACAGTTAAAGCTTTCTTTATCTATCCACATTAGCCAAAATGCAGGTACAACACAAAGGCTCCCAGAAACGCGGGAGGGAGTACTCTAGTCTTTTATAAAGAAAATATGTATATGAGACATAAATTTCATTCAGTAGCTTGTTAGCTTCCAATAGAGAAAGAGTATAGCGGATTTTTTGTTGTTATGTTTGAAACATTTTAAAGAGAACTTAAATTTTAGTTTGTTATACTCGGAAGTGTTGGTAACAATCTACACCAATTTTTTTGCAGCAATATAATTTTACTGTATTCTTTCACTTAAAGTATGGATCTCTTTGTGAAGACCACTGTCTTAGAGTCATTGATAAAGTGCTGGTAATTTTTATATCAGATTTTGTATGAATAAGCAACCAAAGTTCAAAGAACCATAATTAAAAATAAAATTTTAGTTTTTTTTTTAATTTCCATTATGGAGCCGGGTTTATTGTAATTTTTTGTATAATTTTAACTCAGGTTTTAATCATAATAATCTATAGAAACTGTAGGAAGTTTAAACTTTCTAAAAACCACATGAGACATAAAAAAACTAAAGTTTTTTTTTCCTATTGACCTTTTTTTCTAATGCTTATTTTCCTTCCAATACATAGGAGTAGTAATAAAAGAAATTGTTTTCAAATAATAATAATAATGAAAAAATGCACTGAGACATTTGTTTAAGAGCCAACAACATGCATATAAAAATACTATGTATGCATACGAGTATACTTGTCATATAAAGAGCAAATAACTTTATAATTTTTCTGTTTTTATTTTTATTATTACAACGTTTAGCACATTAAACACAAAAAAGTAAATTGTAAAATAGTAATAAAAAAATATGCATTTTAAATTGTGAAAATATTTTATGAAATGCAACTAAAAAAAAAAAAAAACGCAACGCAATGACATTGAGATTTTATTGTGGTCCGTTGCATATAAAACTATTGTTCCACAGTAGTTGAGTTAAGTTGTTGTCGCGTCTCACTATAGCTACTAGGCAGAGCTTGCACAGAATCAAATTAACCAGGTAGCTAAGCAGTCAATAATTTCTTTTATGTTAAGTTGACGCAATCATAGATGATGCCCTACTATAGGATAAGATACTATATACCAGAAGTAGCAGCATTAAAAAGTTTTAAAGAAAATTTAGTTAATAATACAAGCAAGCGTATCTCATCGTATAATTATTAAACTTTTTATTTTAAATTATTAAGAACATTATTGTGTATTGTGTTTCATTGAATTGCATTTGAATGTTATTGTAAAGGGTCCGCCAAATACATATTTTTTTGAAAATGCTATAAAAAAAAACTACTGTATATTTTCTCAAATTTCTTTCTTTATTTGAAAGTATAATCCTTCCGGTTAATAATGGAAAATAAATTAATTCAAATGGCTGCCTCGGCTGGCCCTGCCATAGCCTACACGATCGGCGCAATTTTTAAGCACATTATCGATTGTGTGCAGCTGTATTTCACCAATGGCTTCACGAATATTGTCCTTTAAAGCGTCAATTGTCTCTGGCTTGTTGGCGTAATACTTATCTTTGACGGCACCCCACAAATAATAGTCCAACAGTGTCAAATCGCAGCTCCGAGGTGACGAAACGACATCAGCTCTGCGGCTGATAATACGATCTTCAAAAACAGGGCGCAAAACATTGAGTGTAGCTTCGGCTGTGTGGCACGTAGCGCCGTCCTGTTGAAACCAAATGTTGCTAATATCCTCCTCTACAACTCTTGTGAACAAAAATCGTTCAACATAGCCCGATAACGATCGCCATTGACTGTAACGGCCACTCCTTGCTCATTTTCGAAGAAAAATGGCCCAATTATGCCTCTGGACCGAAATCCGCATCAAACAGTGACTCGTCTTGGGTGTATCGGCTTTTCAATGTATGCGTGCGGGTTTTCTGTGCCCAAATGCGACAATTTTGCTTGTTTACAAAACCCGCCAAATTCAAAATGAGTTTCATCTGAAAACATTACCATGATTTTTAAAATAACGTCGCAATATTTCTCAGCGTTGTTCAAGCGTATACACAACCATATTCGTTCAGCGGAAGGATAAAACTAATTACCTGGCAAATCAGACATGAGCTAAGTGTTACCATATACGAAATAAGCACTAGTTGAAAAAAAAACGTTAGATGGCGGACCCTTTATAATTCTATAATTCTCATTGAGTTAATATTATAACTTTCCCCAATAAAGGTCTAAACAATAGTAATATTATTTTTATAATGTTTGTTTACTGTCAAAGAGGCATTGCAATTTTTAGTAGGTATAGAATGCGTTGTAAGGTATCAAAGCACGTATGTACGTGTACTTATGTATAAACAAATTATAGAGCACTCTTGTGAAATTTTCGAATATCTGGTTCTATTACGTTTTCAAGTACTTGTATTTTGCTACAAAAAGAACATATAGTGCAGCCATTAGTTGAGCACAGATGAGGCAAATTTTTATATCCAGCCATCCAGACATTAATGAGAAACAAATGTCTATTCTACATCACTACGTAGGGGAACGTATCATACACACAATCAAACGTAAAGTAATTATGTAATGATGTCTAATAAAAAGACTGAATTAATTTTGAACGTTTTGATGGATGTGGTTGCACTTTTGGACGAAACTAGCAGTTAGACCTTAATAAGGTAAAAACACTGCTGTAATATCACCATCTGTAGGTTTCTAGATCTATTTATTTGGTTAATACACGGTAGAACTAGAACTTTGCAAACATAATATGTAATGACAGGGCCATTATGAGGCGAGTAGTCGAATAGTGAATGGAGTACCTAACTAATAACTTTATAGAAATTGTAGAGTCCAGCTTTAGGGCAACACAGAATGAAAAACAATGTTGGTGATTACTTTTTCCTAGTATTTTGGAATATTCAATAGGCATTTTCAGCAGCACTGGTTGAGTTTATCTGACGGATTACTGATAAAAGGAACAGGTTAAATATCAACTCCTTGCACCAGTTGAAAAGTTTCATTGCTTTTAAAAGTGTAATAAACATTCTCAACAGAACTCGCTGATATCGCATGAGTTATGAATTGCTCATTAAAATTCTCTTTGTGCTGATGGCCTCTGAGTGAACTTAACCCATTTTTAATTTTTTAAACTTTCCGTTTTCTGTATAGTATTCCTTTATAGCCTGCCATGATCAGTATAATAAAATACTATTTATTCAATTTAAAAACAACAACAACAAAAACACATCACCAGATAGGCTTACACTGAGTTTAGAATTTTACGCTTAATTTAACCAGAATTAGTTTCATGCTGTCATATTTCAATTGACAAAAGCGATTTATCACTTTTTTTTTAGCAAAAAACATAATAAACATAGACTTGCAAAAAGAGACAAAGTGGAAAAAAAATAGAAAATGAAAAGAAAATTGGCCTTGTCATCGTTGTCATTATGACGCCAATATTAGAAGTGGCAAAGCGTTAAGACTTAAAAAAAGAAAAATCATCAACTTACCTTATGGGCTCTGATGGGAGCGCCCTCTGAACAAGCTAATGTGACGTCCACCAGACTCTCGTCCTGTAATAATTGACTAAACACCCCTAACAGGTTGGATTGATGATTGTTCCACCTCAAGCAGTAGTGCTCACTGCCCATGTCGGTGACAGCTTACGCTGCTGAAAATGTTTACAAAACAATAACAAGAAAAAATTATAAGAAAGACATTTAAAATATGATTAAACAAATACAAATACATATACATAAATCTTTAAAGCATATAAATCTCTCTCCTTTATTGTCTTTCAAAATGTAATAAAATCATTAAAAAACCATTTTTCTTTGAAAATTAAAATCACGGAAATTGTAATTCAATATGTGCAAATTAAAATAATAAATGTTGCTCTAAATCTCTTTATTACTTTGGTTAAAATTTAAGATTAAGAAATGTACGAGTAAGTATATGCACCGCACATTTTAGTGCGAGTGTACGAGTAATAACACTCTGGTAATATATTTTAAATATGCATACGTTTGAAGCTTTTTTTTCCTTTTTCTTTTGCGCACGCGCGTGTTCGATGTCATGTGGTGTTTACACGTTTTTTGTGTTAAAAAATGGTTGGAAGAAAAAAAAAATTATAAATTTTCATATAAAAATTGTTTTATGCCGCGTATAGTTTTTCCATACACAGTTTTGTTTAATTTGTATTTAAACGTTGTTATCGGACAGACAGATACGTACCGCAAGACCAACCTACCAAACGACGTAAATATTTAGTCGTTTGCGAGTAGTACATATATATGGCATTTGAATTTTATTTATTTAAATGCTTGTTACGTTTTGCATTACATTGCAATTTAATTGCATTTAAATGTCTAGTAATTGATATGAAAACATAAAATATATGCATTCGCACAATTTCACATCAAATAATTCAATTGCGAGAAAAGCTAGGAAAAAGGCGTTTCATTTGTAGGGCCTTCTACTACTACTACTACTACTACTACTACTGATGATTTTTTAGTCGCTAAAGCTATTAAAGAAACAGCGATTCAACTTGAAGTAATAAGCTCTCTCAACGCCTTATTGGTAGCAGCTTCGGAGATGTGTAAAACGGTCTGCAAATCTAGCCAAATTTGGATCAAGGACGCACAAAAAGCTTATTCAATACTTGGCACTTATGCCAATGACTTCTTGACTTGATTTTTCACCTATTACGCACATGCTTGGTGTTATGTGGCAGAAGGAAAAAGCAGCTGGGTTTTTTGTCCTACCATGCGACTAGACTCCCTAAACTGTCGGAAATGAACATTAATAGAATTGGAGGTTTTATCATGAGCTTCGGGTGGTTTCAGTTTTAGGGGTATTATTATTATTCCTTATGGTATCACAATGGGCCGTGTATCATTTCTTAATGGGGACAGCCACCAATTCCTATGTATCCATGTTTCTACCTGTCTTGTGCTTAGTAAAGTTTTTTACTAAAACACAAATATTTCAAATAAATAAGGAGAAAAGCCAAAGGCAATATTCACCAGTATATTTTTCTGCTCTTAAAAGCATATTTTGTAACGCATAAAATATTTTTTTAATATATATTTGAATATATTAAAAATAAAAAATCGTGACTTTAAAGGCCCTATGGCGAGGCCTCTTTATGGCTTTTAGCTTACCTGTTGACTAGGCGTATTAATTTACTTAAAAAATACAAAGTTGTTTGATAACAAGATTTATTTATTGTTTGGACAACAATGTTTTGTTAAAATGATTAGAAATGTTGTTATAATCACTTCAGATTTTTAAAATTACCACAAAAAAACCAGATTTAAATTTGAAATGTAATCTTTTGGAACAACGACATAAAGATTATCTAAAAGTAGTCGTTGAGAAGACCATAAGTGACATAAAATCAAGAATTGTTTACATGTGATTTTGATTTGATATAAAAACTTATTTTCAAGATTTAAATTGAAAATAATTCTGATGATAAAACTAACCAGTCAAAAATAATTTATAAATGCATATTGCAAATGGAATGTATTTAGTACTTTTGCAGATATGTAAGGGTAACACCAAGCATTAGGTGTGATGGTACAACAAGCATTAGGGTTGTATATAATACAACATCATCAGTGTTACCATAATGTTTTACACATACACCAAAAGCATACCTCATCATGTAGGGTTTATTCAGAAGACAATTACTGCACTGTTTCACCCTAATCATAGGATGGGTTGCTACTCTTACACTAACAAAGTACTAGCTAAGTCTCTATTAATACCAAGAGGGTATATCTTCATAGACGTGAATAGAGCGAATTTTGATGTAACCGTAGTTCGATGATGTTTCAGGCTTAGTTGTTGAAAGTGATCTCTTCCTTTAAGGATGAACTGAAGTAGGTATGTACCCTTTTCCAAAATTTATGTACCCTTAATGCTTTAGATAGGCTTGTTAATGCAGCATCGGTTTATGCTCTAGATAGCGCTGTAGATTTATTTATGTTTGCAGTTATTAAATTCTTTTTAATCTTGTCTGCATATGTGCTACCATTGCATAATATTCTGATCTTAATGTCAATCAAAAATCAGGCTTTTAAGACTTAAAGCGTATTTCTTAATACCCTAACTAGGATTAAGGCACCGATTTCTGTTAAAGTAAGGCCAGTAGGGTAAATATTAGGGTATAGTATAAGACTTACAACTTAGATATCGTTGCCCTAAGGCATTTATAATATAAGGGCCGCTGATGATCGTACTAGAGATAGGTTGACTAAGAAAATCTTGATAGCGTGGACTTTCGGGTAAGATTGACAGATGGTAATAAAAAATAAGGCACAGTATTAACATTACCGGCAGATGTTAAGACTTTTGAAGCCGACACATAAACAGAAGGACTAAAAACTAAAAACTATAAAGGTATGACTGGAATAACTGGAACGTATTTTTTGTTTACTAAGATGTTTAAGATCGAGAAAAAGCTGAACGTATAGCACAGCAAAGACCTTTTTCATACGGTTGTGTTTTTTTTTAGAAAAGTGTACGGAGGTTAGGTTATCATTATTGGGCTAATGGCCTCTAAGTCAACTTGCTGACAAAAAAAAACTTTCAAATTTGTTGTTTAAGAATTAACAAGTATCGTCTTTATCATAAAATTAGGAAATTATTATATTTTTTTTAAATACTCTTATCAATTTGCTTCATAAAATGCAATTTTTTACAATAAAACCTATGTACGTGGTTCCCAGTGTGCTCTCTGCTGGATTCTCTATCTATATCGCACCCTCTATGGGTGTTCTCATGACACCTTTGGCGTATTTTTTGTTTCTTCTTCTGAATTTTCGTTTATAATGAATATATTCCATAAAAATAGAATATATTCCATAAAAAAACGAGAATCCTAAAATCACTGTTCTTGCTGCTACCCACTCTTCATTTGTTAACATGTGGTAAGCAAAAGTCACATCAACGTAACATGTATTTTACCAAACTAAAATATAAGAGACGTGTCGGTAATTTTAAGAAGATTTCTAATTGAATTCAATACCACAGCAACAACATATAATCTCTAAATCAAAAGGAAATTCGTTACACTCACAAAAAGTCAAACTCTAGACCTCGCTTTTGATACAAAATAGTGTAATTAATCAACCAACATGTGTAATAGAGAAGATGGAATGAAGTTTTTTTCTTTTTAAGTAAATATTTTCATTTCCTACAAGTTTTAGCCAAAAAACGAATATAGTCACAACGAACCCCTAAGCTAAATTGGCCGCCTGTCTATACTCTATAAAAGCTATCGTCTCTTATTTTCGTTCGCACTCGTTGAATTTCGCATGAAAATTTATTGCAGCAATGAGCTCTAGAGCAGATTTCGGCAAAGAGCAGCTCTTCTCTTCTGTTTTCACACGTACGTAGTCATACGCATAGGCAAAAATAAACTAAGAGAAGCAAAGAGAAAACAAGTGGAGAAACACAGTGCAAAGTTGGCTGAGTGAGAGAATCTCAATTACTACCACAATTGTTAAATGCATTAACATAAGTTTGCCGGACGCTGCTCTAGAGAGATTCGTTTTTCACATTTTATTACTTTCAGAAGAATGAATGTTGAGTTCTTTCGTTTAAATGCTTGAATTGTTTGTTCATGTTTTATGTTGCAGATGTAGGCTGTTGAGGCATGTTGACTAAATAATTGTGTTGCATTGCAATTTGATTCATTTTAATTATGCGTCTTGTAAAAAAAAGTCGCGGGGCAAGAACGTAAACTAACAAAAAATTAAATAAAAACGGACGTGAATTAAACTTGAGCTCTAGAAATGAAAGGCCACCATAAAAATTAAACAAAAGAAAAAATAAAACACGGGCATTTTGAGAAATAAAAATTACAAAAAAATTGAAATTCTAATGCTATTTAACCAAGAACGTCGAAAAAACAAAAAGAGGCAAAAAACAGAATCTACATCCTATTGACGACTGTTGTTAGAAATGAATGTGTAATGGAAAGGTAAGCACACTTAAAGAAATTTTGTAAAAAAAACGGACGCACATTTCCATAGGGCCATATAAATATTGACCTGTAAAAGAGAACCGATTAGCAAAGAGAATCCAACCTTAGTGGAGCAAAAATATTTCACAATATTCTGTAAAAGATTGGATTGCCTACCTGCGAGTAGTATGGTGCACAGAAACTGGAAAAAGAGACAAATTTTCATATTACGAATAATACGTATATTTTCTGAAAAAATGTTGATTTTGAAAGAGGTAATATATAAAAAATATTGCCTCATGCCTATAAAAATATTGCCGTTTTTATTTCATCAGCAGCGCATATAAAATAGTTAATACTCGATTAAACGTTCGCCTTTCGCCACTCCCCATCTTTTAGGGCAACATTTTCACGCCGTAATTTTTTGAGAGCATAAAGTGCAACATTTTTGTCTGTTATGTTAACGGCATCAGTGAGGTAAGTAGATTGCTTTAAACAATATTTTGAAAGAGCCTTGCTCTAATAGACTATGAAGAAACCGGTACGTTCAATGGTTTTAACTATAAAGTCTAGGTAACAGACTTTTTTACTGCTAAAGATCAACACCCTAGCTGTGGTTCCTAAACCATCAGGCTTTATGATATAAACAAAATGCAATGTTTGAAGTCAAAGAAAAAATTTGCCAAACGATTTACTTTAAGTCGATATTTCAAAATAGATTAGTCACCGCAATCATGCGGCTTAACGATTCTCGATTATTTTCTCTTTAAAACAACTCTATGCTTACAAGGTAAATGGCTTTGGAAAAATGTTGCACAAATTTAATCGAGTTATTAAACATTGCATAAACCGTTTGAAGAATTACCAGAGAGCCATACAGTAAAAATAGTAGCTCTTCAGAATAAAAGTCCGAAAATATTTCAATTTTCTTTTTATCTGTTCACACTGTAAAATTATTCATTCTGATTCACTTAATAACTTGTCTCAGTGTATTAAAAAAATTATCAAATACATTTTACGTATTAAGATCCCTAGTTTTAGTTAGTGTACTAGAAGAAAAAGCAAAGAAAACTAAAGATGAGAAATGAAAAATCACACACTGAGGCTTCAAATTACCAAACGATCATTGAAAAGTTACGAGCAGTGGAATGAATATTTTTCAAGTAAAACTACGTTGATGATTACGATGCCTTCGATGACGTTATTGTCATCGTATTTAATACAACCGTATGCATGGTATAGAGACGAGATGTGGTATGGCTATGATCTTTTACAACCACCAACCACCGCACCATCACCCCCCCATCACTAAAACATCACAACAATCACCAGCTCAGAAAACGTAATGAAACAGCCAACCAAACAACTATCCAAGCGTCCAGGCACATATCAACATAATCAACTGCCAACTCATACACTGTAGAATGTATGGAAAGCGAGAGCGAGAGAAAGAGATCCATTTTTGTACTCGCTTTGTTTGTCTGTCTGTCTGTCTGTTTTTTTTTTTTTTTTTTTTGTAGTACTCGTCGTCGACAAGAGTGTAATAAATGCATTTTTAAGTGCAATTTGCAAAACAAGTGCTGCACCGACGCATGCCACATAATAAATTGCGTTTAATGTTTTAAACTTTTCTTCTCTTCCCTTTTTATTTTTTATTTATTTAAGACTGATTTAACTAACATGCACTTTTAAGTTTCACGTACCCATGTACGACGACGTACTTACCATACATTGATGGTGATGGTTGTCTTGGGTTTTTGTTTTAGTTCCCAAGATTCGTTATTCATTTTCGTTTTGATTTAAATTTGATTTCTTGCTGTTTTTATGATTATTTTTAATTAGAAATAATAAATTTGTTATTTAGTTCTCTCCCATTGGTCGATAATAAATTTTAAATAATGAAATTTGACACATTAGGATGGTAATTTTCGAACTAAACTAGATTTTACTTAAGTCTCACACAACGAAAACATTTTCAAAGACTCTGCAGTCAGTTAAATGCCTCATTTCAAACTATTACATAAAATTCTTTAATCGTTTTAAGAGTCATGCTGTAACTGGTTTTGAATTGACCAGTAGTATAGGTGTGGGGGATTCAGCTTTGTTTATAATTTATTTTTAATTTGAAAATATTAATAACAATGCACCCACCCAACAAGCTTCGACTTTGAAGTTAAATAGCTTGAAGATAATTTACATTTATCTCACAAAAAATGTAAGTTGTATTAGGGATCAAGCTTTAGCTTTATTACAGTTAGCTTTACTACAGTGACATAAAGTCATATATTCCTCCGATTTACTGTATGAACTATTATTTAGTAGATATAAATATATATAGATATGACGTGGTGTTTAGTAGTGCCCGCATACAACAAAAGCGGCCCTAGTTCGAATTCCGCCAAGGAACATAACAAAAATATTTAATTGGGTTTTCGAGTGTTTGTCCCCCGGACAAATCCATCTAAAAGAATCACCCCCGACATTTCAGCTTAACTCGGGCAATTATTATTCGAATGAATAGGAGAAAACTCCACCTACTGGAACAAAATGGCAATGTTAAGTAAGGATCATCATTTAGCAAAGATCTTTACCAAAACAGAATCACATAGAGGGGAACTACAGTACACTAATTATCTACTTAGATCAAACATCAACGGGTCAATGAAACTGAACCAAGGCAATAGCAAGGGAAGCCATATGCTCCCAAGAGATATAACGAAAAAAAAATATTACATATACGGGTCGAACTTCACCGAATTAAAAGAAGTACTACAAAATGGTTTCTAGCAAAATGTATATTTACCTGGCGATAAGTTCTAAAATTTGCTGTTGGATTATGGAACTACGGATCTATTTTACAGTCACAAGAAATTTATTTTTATGGCTAAATAAGTGCCAACCAGTCTCTCTATCGTAAGTTAATATTTGAACAAACATATTGAAGGCAGCTTGGATCAATTATGGGACGACTTATAAGGTCAAAATAATCTTAACTTGGAAATTTGACTCAGTAAGACTTAGTCTGTCTTAAGCCGTGTGTCCACTAACAAGTCACTTGCGGAAGAGCTTCTTGCAGAAGTCCGCTACCAGAAAAAGTTTGTAAAAGTTATTACTCCGCACTTGCTGCAAGAAATTACAGACGTGTTTCTACACAATCTGAGTACAGCTCGTAGAAGACTTTGGTATTCTTAATAAATTAAATTATGCAATTTCCTTTTGACCTCTTCTTTGGGCGCGTTTATATCATTTGCTATTACCTTTAGAGCAGGGTTGGCAACCCACTGGGTAACTCAATTAAATCCACCCGGTTTTTATTAGGTGTTATATTTAAGAACCCAGATGGGTTTTTCATTTAAAGGTTTTCGTAGTTTATTTACAACAAAAATAATACATTTATTTTACATGTCAGGAGTATAATTTATTCGGTCCGTTTTTTTTTTGGTCAATAAGATAAGGAATTAGAAAACTTAACAAACTAAAATTTATCGAATCACTGCTTACTTCTTTTCCTCACCTCTGAGCCAATGTTCGAAAACTTCTCGTCTTTTTATTCGATACATTTTGAAGATGATTTTATATTTCTTTAAAAGAAGTGCCTCGGTGATATCAATCAATCTTTGAAGATTACGGCGGGTGTGGCATTTGAGCGTTTCTAATAATTGCTTGGCAACTTTGGCGACATGAGAACGAGCGTTGTCATGCAAAAGGAAAACTTTATCTGTCTGTCTCTTTTTATATATTATATTACGGCCGTTTTCTTATAATACACGGCTTAAACGAAGTAATTACAACTCATAGTACACAGTGAATGATGCCTTGATCACACTAAGAGTGCAAAATTGCATAATAAATACTAAAAAAGATGTAATTGTACTAAAAACAAAAAATATTGTCGACTTGAACGAAATTCGGAAGCAGTTATAAAACCCAATAAAACCTAATAAAACCCGGTGGGTTGAGTTTTTTTTTAAAAACCCGGGTTTTTGACAACTCTGCTTTAAAGCGTTTTGTATTTAATTTCATTCCTTTAGTCTTTTGAGAACGTGTCCAATAACACAGGATAACTTTCTGGTATTTCACGACAAAAACTTCTCTTCTAAAAGCAACTTACGTAAGAAAACTTTGTAGTGGACACACGGCTTTTTATCGGAAGTTGATATTTAGATAAACATCTTGACCGCAGATATCGTTAGTTATGGGGCGAACCTATGGGGTCACAATAACTTAAAACTTAGTTTGATAAAATAAACATTTTTACGACAACTATGGTCAATTCTGAACAGATTAAAAAAAATCTGTTTAAAATAAGGAAAAATTTTGATTTTAGTAGGAATCATTGCGCCATAAAAAGGTAACAAGTTTCATTGAGTTTATCTTTAATCCGACTTATAAAAACAGTTATTGGAGTAGTTAAGTACGACTTCTCTATGCATTAAATTGGATGACGTAAAACATGAAGTACACCGTATTAAGTATTGTGAACCGTTATGGCTCATATTCTCAATTCGCAAGTTTAAGCCTTGGGTGTCAAAACAAGGGTGTGAGCGTTACTTAGACGAGTATACTTGTCCTACTTGCAACATCTTAATGTACTACTAAAAATATAAAAGACAATGAAATGTTCTCGTAATTAAAATCTAGGCCTGGTAGCGAAAGCTTTAGACGCCCTAGAAATACGTAGCCCATCGTAAGTTTAAGTCTTCCGTTTCTAGAAATTATCAAATTATTTTATACTCTTTCTTTACCCCTAGTTTTTACCACACCACTGTGATCGTTTTTGTGGATGCTCGTAAGAAGTTAGAAAAATAAGGTGTGTCCCCACCTATATACTACAACATATGTTTCTTTTTAACTCTAATAATACTCTGGCCACTTAGTTTTAAAGTACGTACATAATTACTTATTTTTACATTTATTTTAATGAATATTCATAATGTTCGACAATAATTGATGAATACTTAACGCATGTCGTCTCCTAACAACTAAATTAAGAAATTATTGCTTAAAAGACACACACACAAACACAAACACACACACACTACACCACACACATTTCTAACAAGAGGTAATGATTGTTAGAGGCTGTAGCTGGTAAAATAATTTTTAATCATCCGCCATTAGAATTTATTAAAAGCATTTGTAGTGCGTGCCCATGGGCTAAAGAGAATTAATTTTAGTTTCAATCAGTCTAAAAATATTGTTTGAAAAAATAAAAAATAAATTGTGTTCCTAATATCTGCCTATTAAAATAGATTTTAAACGATCTGCGACTGCAATACTCGTAGACAGTAGTTGGTACACATGTTTTGCCCGTTCAAGCACTATAATTAACAAATTATTAGATTTCTGCCACAGGCATAATTATACTCAGTGGGTAAGAGAAAGACAAAGCGAGGAAGGGAGAATAAAAAAATCTTGTAAATTATTATGAATTGTGATTAAAATTGTAACAAGTTTTTTACATAATCGAAGAAGAAGAAGAAAAAAGAAAACTTATATGTATACGATATGACAGTGATTTAAGTTCAATAATAATTTACATGAAAATTATAAGACCTCACACTGGTTTAAAGGGGAGAACAAAGAAAATCTGAAGCTGAGTGTCATCCGTAAATAATAGTCTCAAAGAGGAAAAATTAACAAAATTCTGTGACAAAATATTTTACCCAAATAAATCAAATAAATATGATGACCAAAGCATTGAGTTTATTTTTCATTTTGTGACATAAAAGGTAAAGTTCAAAGGACAAAAATAATTTTTTTTTTTTTAATGAACAACGTTTTACAACGTTTGGACTAAATATGGATCCAACGCAATAATTCAGAAACTAAAGAACAATAGAAATAATTGAACTTTTCTTCGGGATAAGAAAAAGGATTAGATAGGTTTGTCAGTCAATAAGGTTATGGCCATAGCTTTTTTTAGGCTACATAAGCTGTTATTCACATCATCTTAATAAAGAATTTTGGTCAAACGAAAAGGTCTTCTTTGACACATATGATGGCCTTACGCTGTGAAAAACTTCTCTAGCTAATGCATATGCCGACTAGTGCAGCTCAATGATTGAGAGCAGGCCCCTTGTTCCATTTGAGACGTCGCAGGAGTTATGTATGTGTTTAAGTTGGATTTTATGAACAAAACCTTTGCATATATAGATGCATGAAGCTTCAGATGCAGGCAGATGTGTGGCTTAACGGGTGTAATCGGAACTTTTCCCACTTAGGTTATGGAAGCTTCAATCGGGCTAAGTCCACTGAATAATTTTAATATGACATCTGCATTTTTGGAGGCCCTCTGGTTGCTGACATGAGGCGGTCTCGACTCAGTGAACCACAGGGAGTAGGAATGACGTGTACACGGGTGGCTTACTTTTCGGTCGCAGCTTCGAGGCTCTTATACATGATTGTGGGGAGTGAAACCATAAGGTGGTATATGAATGAATTTAAAATGGATGTTGGTGTGGTCGCGGGATTTTCTGGACAATACCAAAATCAGGCTGCCCATGGGCAAGTAGCCCAGCGTTTTCCAGGTGAAGATCAGGCAATATTCATCTGTGCGCGGATTAATATAGAACATAGGATCAGCGGCGCTTCTATTAATATATATTCCGATAGTCAAGTCCTATTCAGAGTATATATACAGGTGCGAGACTGGTACTCGATTGCTACACGAATGTCACCACACTGACATTGGGGAACTAGGTAACACTTTGTTGGGTCCCTGGCTACACAGGGCTCGGCTACTGGGCTCCTGGGACCAGAGCCGTACTAGCTGGTAAATGGACAGGGGGAAGGTCGATCGATGGGAGCTTGAACTCCGCTCGTCATATTGGGTACAAAGCCCAAGTCTAAGGCAGGCGAAGCAGCTGATGAGACCCTTAACCTATAATAATGAGCTGCGCCACATGGGCAAGGAAAATATTAACTTCCTAATGGACCATTACTATCTTAAATATTACCTCTTCAATCTCAATGTGGTATCTGAATCGAGTGTCATCTGTGCGGGGAGGAAGAGGGGAATGTGTTGCTTTATTGGGCCTGAACAGGTTCTTCGGCTACCCATTGGGGATGCTGCTGTCTTCATACATAAGGTAGATGGTATTATTCTGGAGACTGTTCTGACAAGTGTTTCGGAGCAATCGGACAGTCATCCGCCCAGAGGTGTTGACTCAATGGGATTATTACCGCTGCCGGCACGATAGATCTTTCTAGGTCGCAGTGCCATGGTCAGTTGGGCCTCTTTGGCCCAATTAAAATATTAAGTTGAATTTTCAGCGATAACAAAAACATGATTTTTAAAAAAGTTCGCAGTTCATGTGCACATAAGGGTTAAAAACGAAATAAATTTTCACTCGACTAAAAACCAGACATTGAGTAAGTAAATGTGTAAAAGAAATTTATGTTTTTCCCCAAAGAAAATGAGAAAAGAAAAAACAAATTCAAGAAATAAGTGTTAATTTGAAAAACAGGCGTGGGATAGCAGTTACATCGTTAGAAAATTTTCCCCTTTAATTAACGCATGCGTGCGTACATTTAAAATGCAAAAAAATAAAATATACAAAATTGCTAGACCTATTAATCTTGGTAGCTTAGAAGAAAAGTAGACAATGCTACATTAGTTTTGAAATTTATTATATACAGAAGGAAAATAGTTCTGTCATAATTTAAAATTTAATAGTTTTAGGTTTTCTTACTTGATTCTTTATCTTATGTGGTAATCGTTAGAAGTGAATTATTTTAAAATGGTCCTTCGCACCACTTGTTTACATAAATGAATGCCTAATTTGGCATTTCTATTAGTCTATCTAAACAAGTGTTAATAATTGTTTGTTAATTTGTTCATCTCCAATGCTGTCTAAGACTTAACGATGAAAATATAACAGATAATCAAGTATATTCTTGTTATTTCTATTAAAAATGTTGCGAGCAACATGTTGGTGGTATTTTTTTGTTTTTTTTTTTTGTTTTTTAACAATAACTACTACTACAAAATACCACTGGCTTGTTCATATAAACGAAAATGTTATTAAAACATGCAAATTTAATTTACATATGCAATAAGCGTAAATTTTTTGGTTCGGTATTCTTTTTTTTAAATTTTTTCTACAAAGTCGGTGGAAAAACTAATGGATATCCATGAAGATCCGAAAAAAAGAAAAAAATTATTTTAAATGTTAAAGTAAAATCTACACAAAACTATGCATGTCTATGGAAATGCAAGAAAGAAAACCCAGTGAAATTTTTATAATTAAAAAAAAAAAAAAGAAATTTGAAACAGCTAATGTACTAAAAACTTTGTTAGTTGTATAGGCTTGGCTTTTTAAGCATCCATTTTCAGTTGTTAGATTATGGGCTGCTATAAAAGTATTATATTGAATAACATTTGAGGAGTTTTGGTTAATTGCCTTTTATCTTTCCCAGATTAACTTTTGGTTGTAAAAATGTTATCATAATAAAACCTAAGCCAGTGTTTCTTATTCTGCAACTGTTTGAAATTGTGTCTAAATGTTATATAGACATGGCTCGAAAATCGGAATTTTAGTTTCTGGATACTAAATACTTTGATGCATTAATGCGAAAAAGTCTTCCCAAAGTTAACTGTTCGAAAGTTGCATTGAACCATTGTAGTTTTTTAACTATCAGTACAGAGTTTGCACTATTACTACATTAGTTGTTCGCGTACCCTTGTCCCAGTAGGATCTGGCAACTCCAATAGATTCACTTTTAACAACCTCATCTTGGGGGTCTTGAAGAATGTCGAGGCTTAAGCAGAGACTAAAATCTGGTACAACGTCATCGCGACCTAGTGAATGCTGCCGATTAGATCTTAGCTACCGGGAGAGGTTATTAAACTAGGCTATTGAACTATTTAAAGTTGAATTACAATCAATGCCGCAATGGTGCAGCAGAGTTGTAGATAATCCTCAACTTCTGAACAGCGGTAGTCACATTGTATTAATAACTGGCTTTAAGAGCTCCATGCTAACCAAGCCATAGTTGAACAGATAATCTCGTATGAGTCTTATCTGGCTGAGAATTATCTACAGCGTATATATACACAATCGAACGAAAATGAGCAGATAATAACAAGACAATAAATAAAGCAACAAATATTATTCAGTTGAGGAATAGATCTTAATGAGAGCAGACGTATGCCACTTTGCTTTTAAAATGTTTGTTTGTGATGTTGTTCACCATTTTAGTTTTTCTCTTTAACACACACAGCAAACTACTAATTTCTCTTCTTGGTCACCCTTGCTATAAGCATATCTTGCAGCTGATATACCCGTGGTTGTATCGCGGTCAGTGTGTACGACCAGGTGTATACTGTGGTTTAGATCTAAATTGTAGAAAGAGGCTATTGCCACGATTTAGAACTGCTTTACAATTAATTCTGCAATGATACAGTAGGGTTTGGAATGAATGGCAGTCGGTCTGTATTAATAACCAGCTTTAAGAGCGTGTTAGAAGTCTATCGTGTTACTCAGCACGTGTAACTCTTAATTAGACATTGTTAAAACTTTGTTAAGATCAGTTTTTATTTGAGCCAAGCTTTCGTACTATTGTAAAAGATTACTTGCTCTGATCTGATATAAGCTTAACATTACTATCGTGCATGACGAGTTCTTAGAAACGTGCTCAAAAATATTGGTTAAATTTAGGGGTTTTTGAGTAGAAACTTTCAGGTCCGATATGGTTTACAATTTTTTTGTTGCAATTTCTGAGTTGGTGTCAAGTTTCTTTTTCTTAATTGCAATCGTTAGTTTGATAGCAGCATTTGACTGAATCTTTTTAGGATGCTTCGAAAATGTGCAACATACCTACCATCTGTACTATAAATTACAAAAAAAAAATTTGTTAAAAACTTCTTTCTTTGTTAGTTAGAACTTTAGCTGGGTTATGTTTATAGCGTGCAGTAAATTATAGCTAAATTTGTAAAGAAAAAGAAAATATACTTCAAACATGGTTATACACAAATTTTTTCTTTAAAGTTTAATTTGGAACGTTAAAGTAATTTTTCGCACCAACTGTTTTAATTATATTTGTTCAAAAAGAAATGGGAAAAAAAAAAAACTAAATAGAAAATTCAAATTTTATTGTATTTGCCACTATAAAGTGTTTGGAGAAACACCGAATTTTGAATATTTATTTTTCTGAAAAGAGCAACTATCGTAAACCAATACGATGTAAGAAAAGTATCTTCAGTTTTAAAATAGTAAAACTATTTTTTTGCTATTTATCTTCAACAAGTATTTAGTATTTACTTGTTATAGATAACGATCTTTTAGTTTGGTGATCGTGTAAGTAACATCTGTATAAAACAAGTGTGTGTTTTGAGCTTTTTTTCATTTACTGAAATTTGCAAGAATTGTTTGATATTTTTTACAGCAAAATTAACTACTAAGCTATGAGGTTCTTTTTTTTACTAAAGGCCACATTTAAATATCAGACAGTAATTTTTCTATATAGTTTTTATGCATTTAGTTGGACTTGGATTTTTTATTTTATTTTATTACAATTTATTTTATTTGTTCGTGTGTGATTTTTAGCGCTTTTGGGTTTAAATATAACAATAAAAAAAGATTAGAAAATTTAATGTCAATTACACCAGGAGAAAAAAAGTGGTTGCACAACTTCAGTGTACTCTAGATTTAAAACTGGAATCTCTTTTGAATTTTTAATAATCTTGACCTCTGGAAGGACAGTATTATTTCAATATTCAGCAAACGGTAAAAGTAATAACAGTGACTAATCAAAAAACAATATAAGTTATATCTATATCTATATCTATATATGTATAAAATAATGTTCGTAATGCCACGCCCATATACAATTTATATTTGTATATCTATGCCTTTGAAACGGTAATAGTAAGAGTTTCACACTTTGGCCCAAATAACTTTATAGTCGATACAAATCATCAGTTGGAAAGTGGGCTGAATTGGATAAGTGGGAGTGGCACCTCCTACACAAAGTAAATACTGATTGTTGTGTATCTTTGGAACGGTAATAGTCAAATGTTTTGAATTGGCTTTAAATAATTGCGTAGTCAATCCACATCATCAGCCGAGATATTAGAAATTGAATAAGTGGGAGTGGCACCTCCCATGCAAAGTAAATATTGATTTTTGTATATCTAGAGAACGGTTATATTGATGGTTCCTAGATTTGGTTCAAATAACTTTGTGGTCAATATATATCATCAGCCAAAAAGTGGGCGGAATTGCATAAGTGGGAGTGGCACCTCCAATACGAAATAAATATCGATTTTTGTATATCTCTGGAACGGTGATAGTGGAAAGTTCTGAAGAATAGTAAGAGTTTCAAACTTTGGCCCAAATAACTTTACGGTCGATACAAATCATCAGTTGGAGAGTGAGCTGAATTGGACAAGTAGCCGAGATATTTGAGAAATTGAATAAGTGGGTGTGGCACCTCCCATGCAAAGTAAATATTGATTTTTGTATATCTAGAGAACGGTAATATTGATGGTTCCTAGATTTGGTCCAAATAACTCTGTGGTCAATATAAATCATCAGTCAAAAAGTGGGCGGAATTGTATAAGTAGGAGTGGCACCTCCAATACGAAGTGAATATTGATTTTGTATATGTGTGGAACGGTAATAGTGGAAAGTTCTGAATAATAGTAATAGTTGCAAACTTTGGCCCAAATAACTTTATGGTCGATACAAATCATCAGTTTGAAAGTGGGCGGAATTGGATAGGTAGGTGTGGCATATCCCATACAAAGTAAATATTGATTATTGTGTATCTTTGAAACGATAATAATGGAAAGTTCAGAATTTGGTCTAAATAACAACGTTGTCAATACACATCATCAGTCAAAATATGGAAAAATTAAATAAGTGGGTGTGGCATCTCCCATACACAATAAATATTGATTTTTGTATATCTAGAGAACGGTTAGAATGGCAGTTTCTGAACTTGATCTAAATGATTTAGTATTCAATACAAATCATTAATTTTAATGCATTTTTCTTATAAGGAATAAATTTTATAGGTATACAACACAAAGGCTCCTAGCAAAGCGGGAAGGATTACTCGTAGTGTTATATATTAGACGATTACAAGCAAATTATTTTTAAATTATTTTTGTATCAGATAAGTAAGCCTCGGCTGACAAAATTGATGTGCTTCGTAAATTCCATTTCTTAAGCCAGTCTGGAGATGATGCAAGATAACAAGCGCATCTCTGCTAGTAGGACATAATTAGTTAGGCAGACTGTGGTATAACCGTATTGGCGTCTGAGACTTAATAAGCCAGTCGAACTGGGGCATAAAAGTATTGATCTAAGATTTAATGAGTCAAGTGAACTAACTTAAAACTTATTAGTGTACGGATTTTTAATAGAATGTTTAAGATTAGAAAACCTATCAGAAACAATTGTGCTGCAATCTGCTTGGTATCTCCTAGGTATAATAAGGTCTATACCATCGAAAAATCCGCAAAACTAGTCGATAATATAATATAGTAACTTTGACCTTTCACGTACAGTTTTGAATCGATTAATGGTTTATAATTTCAACGTAGTTAGGACGAAATATCTTCTCAACTATATTCACTCACTGACCTATTTTGGACAACATCATGTCTAACTGAAATGGGTTACAGCTTTCGGGGAAGTAAGAATGGGGATAAATGCGTAACTAAAAGGTTGTCCTTGGACGTGACTCATTTAGTAGCGATATAAAGTTAAAATGGTTAGTAGACTGTGAAGAGGGCGAAAGTAAGGTCGTCTAATATCATTGCTTGTAAAATATCTCCAATACTTTGGTACGAATTCGATTATATTTGTTTTGAATAAAATTACTGGACACTGTTCATCACATCACAAATATTGTAGAAGTCTTTTAAATGAGTAAAAGGAAGAATCCATACAATATTTTCCATGTGACTAAACAGCTCTACAAGCAAACACTGAGGAAGCCCTCCTTCATAATTGTCCTGTTTTCGATATGTGTCGCTGGAAAATCTGATTAAACATGCCAAGAAGACTAAGATTTTATACTCGTCTGGAATAGAGAGAAAGAGTTTAGAGGGAGTTTGTGGTATTGTAGCAACTAAGATTCGACTACTGTAGTTCAAGACTAATTTAGAGTGTTGTGAGATTCGAACTCATGACTTCTACACTAGACTAGCATACTAAATCTTAGCCTTGCGTGGTACTTGAATTTGAAAAGTTTTCTTTTTTCCTTGTTTTTTTCATCATTTTTTTCTATGATTTATACGAAATTTTCGGTTGACTTTTTATAGGTTCATAACTTTGAGTTGGCAACACCGCTTTATTTGTCAACCGAATAGCTGATAGTTACTTTTAGTTCAGTTTGGTTTGTAATTTTATTATGGATAAAGTTACACCAGAGGAACGCTTGTAAATTGTTGCATTGTTTTTATCAAAATAATGGTTCTGTTCGTCAAACTTATAAATGCAAAATTATGTTCTCCGATGAAGCTCATTTTTGATTAGAAGTCTTTTCATACCTCAGTTAGCTGCCATTAATCATGCTAACATATGGTTCTAATTTGGCAGAGCCACATGCTTTACAAGGCGCGTTACGATGGATTTACTAAAGAATAATATCATGTAATGAACCAATTAATTGGCCAACAAAATCGTGTGATTTAACCCCATTGGATTATTTTCTTTGGGGTTATGCAAAATCACTTGTCTGCGTCAATAAATCAGAGACAACTGAACACCTGGAAAGCAAATCTCTTGTTTGTTCTTAATTAAAATCCTTTATTTACACAGTTTTGTGTACCACAGCTCGTAACCTTTTCACGAGCAATAACAATTTCTATTCTTAATTACTCTTTCTGTTTAGGTTCTATCACAACCTTGTCAACGAGAGTTTAACCACACTAATCTCTCTTTAAAACCATTAACTCGGACGCTGAGTTTACACGAAATAAACTAATTACTGTTCGCATCGATGTCCTTTTTATATGGCTGAGTAAACACTTCGAAATTTTTCGAACCTCTTGATATGTCATTCCATGCGAACGTAAAGATCTACTTCTTTTTGTCTGCCTGTTTTTGTTGTTGCCGTTTATTTTTCATTTACAACATTTCTGCTAATGTTGTTGTTGTCGATTTGGTTATTTGTAAGCAGCACGTATAGTTGTTTTTTCGGCTTTTGTTTACTCTTTTTAGCAATGTAATAAACGACAGGGGTGCCCAACCTGATTTTTGTAACAATATTAAAAATATATTTCCTTGTTTTGTTATGATTCAAACTCGTGTATGTAACTGTAAAAAAACCCGATACATAAAAAGACCTCTAGAATAATACACTTCTCACTCGAAACAAGTATAACCATCTTCGTTACTTAGAAATTATGTAGATTTTTCTTCGAGTGTAATTTTATATAAAGAATCTGTAACAACAATAAAACAAATCTTAACTGTTTCTCTATTATTATTACCATTATTTTTCATTTTAGTTGTTTTATGAATATGTTTTGCATCTACGAACAGCATTAGCTAACCAAGTGCACAGATAGACAGACAGTCGGACAGACAGCCAGACAATGTGATCTGTAACAAATAAAATGGTTTTTAATATGACCAGCAATAACACTCTAGACTCGCATAAGTCTTTAACTATAGAGCGCTAAACTAGAGACACTTGCAAGTGTCTATTTGAACGATGACTTTAAACATTTTGAGCTTCAGAGTGACCCATGTGTGAGTCGAATAAAATAAATGAGCGAGTGTGTGCGCATGCGCATAAAGTCATTCATATTAAAAACTTAAAGTTGCTACAAATACGTATATAATCGATAGCAGCAGCAACAGTTAACTAGAGAGAAAACAGATACGTATGTGAACAGCTAAAAAATGGTGCAAAAAAATTAAAATGAAAAACAACCAACCAATTCGAACAGATTTTAAAGTAAAGCAAGACAAACGCATGCTGTGCGTATTGCCATAAATCAACATTTTATTTGTTGAAATAAATCTGCACTTTATTGCTTCATTATTATGCGAAATTGTTAAATTTATGGCAGCAGGAAGTGTAGTGTATTATATAGCACTTTAAACTATACGTTAGTGGTGGTGGTGATGGTGGTGTTGGTGGTGGTACAGTACACGTATTGATTCTAAGCCAAGTTATTTTCTCTAATCTAATCTCAATATGATCTTGTGTCTTTAACAAATTTATTCTTCTTCTTCTCCTCCTTTCGTATAAATTATCTGTTCTGGCAATTTTTCTCCATCTCTTTCACTTCTTGCTGAAGTAATTGAAAAATCAATCATTTTTGTTTTCAAAATTGAAAAAAAGTAAAATGTTTCTCAACAATACAATAGGGATACTAAGAGAGTTTCTCACTCTATAAACACTGTTTGGCATTTTAAGTAATTTCTTGATTCGCCACAAGATTTGAAAGGTTTTCATAAATTATAATGAGTCGACTTAATAGGATAAAAAAAAAAAACATTTTATGGTTTCTAGTTTCAAGAAAATATCTGAAAATATATGCCAAGTCATAGCCATTATTGCATTAGTTAGTCCTTTATCCGTTTTTTACCAGCATAAAAAAATTATTTATAATTTTATTTTTTTATAGTTTAAGCCCCAACATTAAGAGAAAAATGCGTAATACAAGTAGTGAATGACCAGCATATTTTTATAGCCATAAAGATAAAGAAATAATTTTTTTTTTTTCGAAATATTACATCTTGGCTTGGCTTAAGAGATTTTCTTCTTGTACAAGTTAATTAAAAAAAAATTTTCAATTATTAAATCGCTTAAAGCCTATTTAATTATAGAAATCAATTCGAAAATGTTTGTCTCTGGGCCAGAAAAATTTTACTAAGACAAGTTTTCTTTGAGTTAATAAGTTAACAGTTTAATGAGTTTTACACAATAATGGCAGTGATTTGAAAAGGAAATGAAGTTCTTAAAATAACGGGGAATGTTATTTAATATGCACAGTTAACATATCAATAGCGAGGAGCATAAATGAAAGTCATAAAAAAGTCAAAGTCAAAAATAAATTCCTAAAATAGTGCTACAGGGTTTTACTAACTGCAGACATGAACGAGCCATGTCTAGTAATTGGAACTTTTTTATTGGGTGTATTAGTTAAAAATATGGGATTTTATTTTTATTTTTGGCTGTCGTTAGACATGATCTTTAGCCATCCTTTTAGCAACGTATAGATTTCGCGCCAAAGGAACTGTTAATTTTTTGAGATCAAAAACGAGTTCATTCAAATAATCAGACACTGGGATACAGGCTAGGCTATGAGACGGCTAAAGCAAAATTTCTAAATATGTAGTTATAAACAGGTCTCGTAACAAGTGGCTAAGTGCAGATCTGTTGATGTATTACAGTTTCATGTCTGGTTGCACTGTACAGGCATTTTACATTGAAAACTCTCACTTTAAAATCTCACTATCTCGACAGCTTATAAAAGAAAATGATTTTTAAGCCCGATAGAACATACGAAAGGGTTAAATGTAGGACAAGCTGTCTGATTGTGCTCATGTTTTGCTTTGGCTTACCGGGATATTTTACAAATCAGATCCTACAGACTCCATTATGTCCAGTAGAATGCACTGTTTTGTGCAGTTTACACGCTGGTGGCATCATTGTATTTGATTTCTTAAAAAATTTAGCCGGAACTCGTGGTATGGTCAATAGAGATCGTTAATGAACCATGATCAGTGATTTTTTGTTTAAGAATATAAATAACATTGATCAAGTTGAGATGTTGTTGCTATAAGATGGTTCCACGTGCCACGTGGTTATCGCAACCATAGACTTTTTGAAATACAAATTTTCCAATAAGTTGATATCGTGAAGTGAACCTGACAATTAGCCTCCAAAGCCGTGCGATTTGACGCTTCTCCATTATTTTCTTCAGGGCCAAACCAGGGATAAACTACCAACAGTTGACGCCTTGCACCCCAACATTGTTGGTGTTATTCCTCACATACGGCCAGCAATGTTAAAAAATGTGGCATATAATTGAACGTCCAGAATGTGCTTGGTCAAGAACAGCTGTGGTGACTATATGCGCTAAATCATTCTGAAATGTTTTTCGAATAAAATTTTTTTTTTTTTTTTTTTTTTTTGTTTAAAATTAAATTTTTTGCGTTATGGTCTATCGGATACCCTATAGATATGAGTTTTTTTTTTGTTCCCACCAATTATAAAACATTACTTAGCGTCATGAATACTTCACTTTGATGTTGACTCAGCTGGTTAGACAAGCTTAATATACGGTTTTCGTGCTTCTGATTGTCATAATGGTCCAATCTTATGTTGTCAGTAATGATTCTGGCGTTCAGCAGCATTAAGCCCGAAATGCATTTCAATCTCTGTGCAAAATATGGCGTGCAAACAATGTATCAACTAATACAAAGCTGAAGATCAAATCAATACTTCTGTATGTTTGTACCACCCGGTGCTCTACTCATAATTCCCGAAGAAAGCTAAAAACTTTCCCCAATAACTGCTCGAAGCTAATTCTTCGCATCTTTTGGCATAACTGGATCACAAATGACCAATTACTTTCGTTGGCTAGCCATAGGACAGATGAAGTTACGAAGACCGCAGACTTAAATGAACTTGGATTGGCCATATATCGATAAGGTCATCTGGTGATATTGCGAGACAAGCACAGGGCCTTTAAAATCTTGTCAGGCTTCGTAATACACGGGTGCGGATGGATAAAAATCAATGCATATCTTCTAATATGACATGAAACCCGGTAAAGATCTGGGCAGTGGATCGCACTAAGTAAAAAGAATTCGTTGAAGCGCTTTGTTCAGAATGAACATCTAATAAACAAAGAAAAAAAAAATCATCTTTAACACTTTAAACCTTTGCGGTATCAAATTTTCTTGCTTTTGAATAAATTCTGCTGCTTACAAACTGCTGCTTGAGTGGCTCCCAGTGATTAGACTTCTCTACATGAAGGTAATGTTTTTTGCTTTAATGTCAAAATTATTCATTTAACCGCTAAAATATTTTTCACAAGTTGAAATCGATGAAACCTGTTCAGGATGTGCTTTGAAAATTCTTTTTCATGAAGTATTGTCTTCAATTCATCTATGAATTTTTAGGTTATTCAGAATAACCTTCAACATGCTTTAGCTGCTTTTCTTATGAATGAAATAAGTAAAGCAATGAATAAGTAAAACAGAACTTTCCGCAAATAATGGCATAAAATTTTCCGCCCAAAATGTCATATAAGTTATTAAAAATCACAAACCATTTGTAAATGATGCACAATCTGGTTTGAATTCCAACTTTATAACCAATTTTCATCTTTTATTTTAAGAAATAATTTTTCTTTTAAATTGAATTTAAAACAGTTCTGTTCTGTTCTCTTCTCTGATTTTAACTTTTGTCTAGACTGTACACAAAGTTATAACATGCTATTCTTTACTCTGAGACTTTTATTAAAACCCATTTATGAATAATTTCCCAAACTTAAATGTTTTTTTTTATAATTTTTTTAGTTGTTCCTCATTATACGCTATATCCCCCTCCTACAACCCTTCTCAACACAACCGCTTTTATAGATAAAGCTTATAATTAAATATGAATTTATTCAACATTTCTTCTCTACCTATTCAAACAGAAAAAAGAAAAGAAAAGAAAAGAAAAGAAAACAACAAAAAACAAGATCAGCTTTAATAGCAACATTGTTGCTGTTTAGAAAACTCGCTGTAGGTCGGTCGTTCTTAAATAAAATAGAAATCTGGAAACATTTTGGCAAGTGTTGTTTGAACAAGAACAGAGATTGATGGATTGTTGTTTAAGACTTTGACGTTTCCCCTCCCTCTTTATGTATAGTTTTATGTTATTCGATATATATTTTCAAATATACATATGTAACACACGTCATAGTGATGTTGAACAATTAAAACAGTTGTTATTTGTTGTGTTGTAATGTGGTAATTTGTTGCAAGTTTTTATGAACAACATTTGTTTTGTTCGTATCTCTCTTCTATAGATTTATATTTTTTAATATTACAAAAAAAATAAATAAATAATTAATATTTATACAACTTGTACTTGCATTCATATGGCTATTAATTCTATATTTTCCACTATTAATTTAATTTAAATGTTGCTGCTGCATTTTTTTGTATCTCCATGGCGGTGTATATTTTTCATTCGATGCATTTTTTTTTGTTTCGCTGCATTTTAATAAATTTATTTTCTGTGTTCCGTTTTAATGATACTCTAATATGTTATTAAAGAATGTATAATAAAATATTCTATTAATTTACGGTACAGTTTCTTATAATATAACTTGGCCACATATACAACCAGTAGCAGAATTCTGACAGAAGCGAAAAAAAAAATTAAAAATAAAAATCATGCAGAAAACAGTCACAGTTGGTCATGCCTAATCCGGCATAGTATCCTAATACCTTGAAATATTAAAATTATTTGTTTCATGAATAATATCAAGTCAGAAGAATTCAAAGTCTAACTCTTTTTCATTTAGTTCTTCCTACCTTAAGTTCAACAGAAGTATATAACTGCTTTGTTTTAATGACTTGTGCATCTAAAATTAACAAAAATGATGCAAACATCAGCGTAAATTTAGTGTACACCTTACGACATACCACTTAGAACAGGGAATGTATGTAAATTAGAATAAAAACGTTTTAAGGGTCTTTAGTGTCTTATAACTTATCTATCAATGTCAATTTCCATAACATTCCATGAAAGAACATGGGGACTTCTCTCAGTCCAATGAGCTGCAAGCGATTCTATTTTTAAAAATCATTGAAAGGGACCTACAGTTTAACGCCGGCTCCGAACGCAAATGCATTTAGAGAAGTTTTCAATAGTATTTATAGTCACAAACAGTTACTAGCTAATGTTATGAGGTGATACCGCTGTCGAAAAACTTTTTCCTGGTATTGAGCCGAGGACCTTCTGGTTGGTAGGCGAGTGCCTTACCTACCATACCACAGTGGTACCTGTCTTATAACTTATAATACTAAGTAATTACAATACAAGAGAACATAAAATTGCTTCTAAATAAATTAAGAGTCTACTGCTACCCACAACAGCGTTTAGTAATGATGATACCCAAGTAATCCACAGCCAAAAACAGTATGCAAAGTGTTTCTTATTGTGATTTAATTGAAGTTTCAAAACTGTTGCCAAAACATAGTCACATATGCTAAGGCTAAGAATTTTTATAGAAAAAAATTTTTGACATTTCATGCCTTTTGTTAGAAGATTTTATAGTTAATTTTTTGTACTTAAATATTTTTTTTAATTTTTATTAATATTTTTTCCTTGATTGTATACTATAATGTATTGTTCTGGATTTTCAATATTTTTACTAAGTATTTAATTTCTTGGAAATTACGAATAAAAGAATAAAGTAGTATTAGCATTGAAACTATAAATAAAATGCCGCTTATTTCACGCTTAAACTATACGATTAAAACAGATTACTGTACAGTCAAAAGGGTGTACACAAAGAACTTTGCTACACAAAGAACAAATTTAACACTAATAAATGCCACGGGTTGTTCTAAAAAATGGTTTCATTATAAACAGCAAAAAAGTTGTGCGATAAAAAAATTGCCCAAAGAAAACCAGATGGCATACTCTTTCAGTATTTTTGTTGAATACAACCTCACGTACTGACTATTAAATACTACCAAAAAAAACCTATTATTATAACAACTTTATCAGCCATATATTACACACACACGAACTAAGGTATTCAATTGCAAATGATAACAAAGGTTCTAAAGTTCGCTAAATGATAGACGCTTTTGTTTGTGACCGCTTATGTTCTTGAGTTTGTTATAAAAAGGGCCGCAATGAAAGTTAGCACTTAGTACTAAACAAAAAGTGCGCTACAGAACACATATGGTCGCTGATGATTAAAAAGTGTAGTTTTATTAACAGCGATATAGAAGTTTTGTTGTTGTAAAATTTGTTAATAATAGTGTTTGATTTATTTTTTTTTCAAACTGAGACCACCATTGTGCTTCCCCTTATCATTAACGAACACAATAAGCTAACGAACAGGACCTACTCCTTCAATTACTCGTAGAGTGTCATAAAGTTCCGCTCATCCAGCGTATATATCTCTTGTGTTGCAGTGCTCAATTAATTGACTTCTCCGCCTTATAACAGAATCTTCAGGTGCTGTTGTTGGATATGCTCATTCTGTACAGGTGCTTATTACAAGCGTAATAACCCGTAAGTGTCCCCGAAAGTGTCCCTAGATCCTTCCAGTTTTAGAGCGAATTCTCCTCTCTAGTCGTCGAAGCTCTGAAACCTTTTAGAATAGTCAAGGACATTAGTAGCGTTAAAATGTTCCCTTACAATCTTTGCCGACCATTTTCTCATCTACCCTTTTAGGAGACTTCTGTTGAAGCCAAAAGATGGAGTGGGGGTCAAGTGAATATCCCTTTTGGTATAGATCTCTGCCATGTAGTTTCTTCATGCTCGTCATGTTCCGTCACACAAACCAGAGTAACCTGATTCTGAGTGGTCAAGTTTTTTATCGTGTTCCTCTGGACCTAAGAGCACAACTGCTAAGAGCCTTTAGAACAGATTGACTGTCCGAGACTATATGATACTAACTCCCGTATGTTCCTTTTCGGATAGAATCTTCACAGTTTCCAATATTGCGTAAAGTTTAGCCTGGAAAATTGTGGTGTCCCTGCTCAAAGTTTGCCCTAAGCCCCACTATTTCAGCTCCCACTCCGTGAGAGCTTTGGACCTATCCCTATACCTGTTTTGTGAGTTATCTTGTACCCACCTTGGGTCTGCGCCCCATTTCTCTCTTCTTGGAAAGATGACCCTATGCCTTCTGACGAAGCTGTGCATAGGATTCATGGGATTGCTCGTCTGAGACATATGTCCCTAAATATCGTAAGATAACCTTCCTTTCCTGCATAGCAGTCTCCTCTTATGTAGTCAGATTCAAAATACATTGTATACTCTTGGATCTCAAATGAATTCGATATTTTTGCTTATTGCCCTACCCATTCATCTAGAAATAATATAAAGAGCAAAGGATAAGTTTTGATAAAAATTACGGACAATTTATATACAATTTCATTATTTATACGTTATATTCGTTGTTAAACTTTACGTCCATGGTGATTTGGTACATCAGACAGATGTATATTTAACAATAAAGCCGCTGTCAAGTGTCAAAGTTCGAGTGCCTCTATTAGAAGGTACTTTATATAAAAGCTGTTTGCTTAATTTTTACCGAAATGATAAGTTTGTAAGAAATTTTTACTGATCTTGTAATCACGCAATGTTTAAAAAATATCTATTAAAATTTTGCTTTAAAGTTTTCTTCGTTTACACACTTTAAAATCTCCCTGAAAATTAATCTTTTCTTGTATATAATCCAGACGTCACTAAAAAAAAAAAAAAAAAAAAAAACAGAGAAACCGCACAGTGTGTAGTGGTGAAAGGTAAAACTGTTGCGCATGTGCATTTGCATTGTTTATTAGTTGTTTAACAATAGCAACAACAACAACGCAAAGTACTAATAATAACAAAAACAACAATTTAAAATAATAATAATAGAATAGAGTATAATAGAGACAAAACACTAAAAGCGGTAATAGCCAAGATGATGATCATTATCATCATCATATAATTGTAATTGTTTTAAGTGTGTGTATGTGCTTGTAAGTGCGAGTATGTATTTCTAAATAAAATCTTGTTGCCACTATTTGCCGCATAAACACTACACACACTGAAGGCATTTGAAAAGTCAAGTCTATTATTAAAAAAAAAAATATTTAAAAAGTGGCAGAGTTGTCTAGTAAAATAACCTTTTATTTGTTGTTGCTGTAGTTTTTGTTACTATTTTGCAATCACTTCCTGCGTAATTCACGCGTTGTTATTAATGTTGCACGTTCTCGTCAGTTTTAATTAGTGTAACGAATATGGCAGCCAGTGTGTGTTATGTGTGCGAGAAGAGTGTTACAGTACGTACGTACATGCGCATTGCAAATGCACTTTTTCTTCGCTTTCAACTCAACTTTATTTAAAGTTTAAGTGCAATTTTTTATTACTGCTGCTATTGTTGTTGTGCCATAATTGTTATTATTACTATTGTTGCTGTTTTGTTGTTGTTAACGTTCATTTAATTTCATACAAATCATGTTTAGTTTATTAGTCAATGTTCAAATAAATCAAATCGCATGAGACTCGACTTTCAAACATGACTTTTTGAAAACATAAAAAAAAAAATATTTTTTTCTCTATTATTTGTCAGAGACTTGATTTAAATTATTTGAAATATAGTTTTTACAGTTAGAGCAAGCAATCTGTGATTTTTTTATTGTGTTAAATGTCTCTTTCAAGTTGAAAATATCATGAGAGCCTATAACAACAAGGTAAGTAATTTTGCAAAATAACCAAACTTATGGAAAAACAACAGCGGTTTTAAAATAAGTTTTTTACTCATAGGGCTCTAGTTACTTTCTTTTAACGACGAAAATAACTACTATACGATTTTTTAGTTCACAAATAACCTTTATTATAATAAGTTTTCTTAATAAAATGTGGCTCCAACTCTGGTTGGGTGTGAACCGTTACTATATTTCGAACGAGGCGCGATGGCGGACGGTACTGTTAGTACTGGGCTGCGTACATATGCGTACGAGATAACTCATCGAAACGCCTTGAGGAGGGGGGCGAATAAACGATCGGGCGGCATTGACGGCATCCTGGACATTGTCCTTTGGAGGACTGAAATGGTTACATGGCGCTTCGTGGCGATCTTGTTTAACCATTGCTTGAATATGGGGTACTTTTCAGGGCAATGGAAGAGTGCGCTGGTGAACTACAGACCCATCTCCTTGCTGTCAGCTTTTGGCAAACTTTTGGAGTCATATGTCTTGACAAGGATACAGGAAAATATAATGGAAGGCGGAATTATTAAGAACAACCAATTTGGATTTAGAAGTGGACCCTCAACTTCCCATGCATTTATGGTGTTTGGTGACTATGTGGTCAGGGGGCTGAGGAGGAGGTGCCCTACGCTGGCTGTGAGCCTTGATTTCTCTAAAGTCTTTGACACGGCTTGGCAGGAGGGGATCTTATATAAGATGCCGGAATTTGGATTTGATCGCGTGATGACCAGGATGGTTGCGGATTTCTTGAGGCCTTGAGGTTTCACGTTCGAGACCGATTACTGCTGGTGTACCACAGGGAACGTTACTGGGATCCGTCCTATACAATATTTTTATTTTGGATATACCGCAGTCTTCTGAAGAGGAACTCCTTCCGATGTATGCTGATGACATACTGATTGCGGCAAATGGCCCCCTGGCGAGGGGGTTGGACAACAGGATGATGCGATATTTGGGTGTCCTGCACAAGTATTTTGAAAAATGGGGCCTTCGGCTGAATATGGACAAGACGGATAGTGTTCTTTTAAGGGACAGACGTGGTCTCCTTTATAAGAACTGCAGATCTCATGTTTCCCGTCTGACTATTGGTGGGGAGAGCGTGAATACGTCGGATAGGTTAAGGTACCTTGGAGTACTCTTCCATGAGAACTTTGAGTTTTATAGGCCCATGGACCACATTATCTATCATGGATTACTTGGACGCAGATTGGGCCTGAGTACCAGGATTAAATTGTGAGACCACTTATGTCTTATGCCTCTCCAGTTTGGTTCGGGATTTCCTCAAGTCAAATAGAGAGACTTAAAAGATGGGAGAGAAGAATACTCTCTTTGTGCCTGGGTCTCCGTACTACTGTACGCACTGACGGGAGTGTCCCTAGACCGGCATGTGGGACAATTTACCGTAGGATTGATTTTAGGAGAATAGATGTTTTCCTGGTGGACTCTGTGGTCAGATTTTTGGAGCGCGCCCTATCTACGGAATGATCTCGTTATAAGATGCTTCGATAGGGTCTGTGACCATGAGGTCATACGCGGAAGCCGATACTACTCACCGGTTGATCTCTTGACACTGGGAGATGGTGATCTCCTTTATAGGGATGCAGACCTTCTTTTTTACCATAGGAGGGTAAACACTTTGAATATTGAGGATCTGGTTAACTACCTAATAGATAATTTGAGGTGGGAATTGATTTTATTGATCTTTTCCAATATTTTGTTATTTAAGTTTAAGATTAGTTTTCAGATTAGTTTTTAAGTATTTTTATTAGTTTTAGTTTAAGAATATGATTGTGTTCCTTTTTTGGATCTTTTTATGGAAATTTATATATTATTGAGTGTATTGATAGGATAGTATATTTGAGGACTGCTGCAGTAGGGCTGCAATTGGACAGGGATAGATTTAATCTTAGATAAGTACCTAGTACCTTAAAAAATTTTAGAATATGAATAGTAGTTTAAGAAACAATGCAAAATGCCGATATTGATTAAATAAAATGAAAAAAGAAATGAAATAAAATGTGGCCTGTTACTTCACTAGTCCCAAATTGCTAATCAATTGGGTGGTTTAAGAACTCATTACATGACTTTTCGAACAAAAAAGCTACATCAAATACTAAAAAATAATCACAAAGATGCTGTTAAAAGAAAAATAAGTCAAAATTTTTTCTCTCTAAGATGAGCAATGTAAAAAATGCTTTTTTGACAAAGAAGTTTACTTTCAACTCCCCGGTTTTTCCCCGGTATCAGTTTCTTTAAATATCGAGTTATCTATCCAGTGATCATCAAAACAGTCGCACAATACGTTGTCCCATAGACAATAATCAAAAATCACTCATTACGTATAATTATATTTTTTTTAAAAGCTAATTATCGGCTGAGTAGAATACTGAACGACTTTTTTTAATTAAATCTCTTTATTGCCGCAAGAGGGCGCAAGACTCAACTTATTTATAATAAAAATACTATGTAAAAAATTTGATTTTGGGTATTTCTGAAAAATAGCTATAAAAACTCTATTTTTGAAGAAATTTGTAAGAGTTTGAAAATGGGAAAAAGAAGTTTTAAATTTCGTTTAAAGTTTTTGTTTGTTACTGTTTTGAAAAACGCACTTATTTCAACAAAAAATTTTAATTTACCAAACTTTTTTTTTACATAAGACCAGCACCAGGATCGCCACTACTCATGCAGTGCATTGTGCTGGTACTAGGAAAATAGGTTGTGGGAAAGAGGACTGAGGGAGTAGTGTTCATGGACGTTAGATTTAAATTTACTCATGTCGTAAGTGGCAGGGAATAATTTCACTGGAAGGTTGTTCCACAACGAACAGTGCGTCCAAAGAATGAATTCCCCTATAATGCGTCGTGTGATTTACTGGACAATCAACTACAAAGGGATGTGCTCTACGAGAAATACGAGTACTACGTAAAAATATATGATTTTTGGGAATTAATTCCTTAATTTAGTCAGAACACATTCCGTTATAGTACCGATAGAACAATGAAACACACGCCAGATTGCGATGGTGCTCTAATGAATCGATAGATCTGGCTATCCTACCGTCATTAATGAGCATCTTTGCCCTCTCCTGTACGCGGTCGAGAAGCTCCAAAATAGACTTTGAAGCACCGGCCCATACATGAGAGCTGTATTCCATCTTGGGTCGGATATAGGTCTTATAAATACTAAGAAAATCAGATGAAGTGAAGTATTTCTTGCACCGTCTTAAAAAACCAAGGCACTTGAATGCTTCTTTCTACACTCGATATATGTGATCATTCCAACGAACATCGCAGTGAATTCTCATGCCCAGAACATCAAGAAAATCTGATTCCTCAATATCCACTAGACCCATTAACACAGATGACAACACACCACCACGTCTGTGTGTTAAAAAACAACATTGAGTCTTGCGTGCATTAAAATCGACCCTGTTCGCACGACCCTACTCGGAGATTTTCACCAGGTCACTTGTGAGTGTATCATTTATAATCATCCTTCTCGCCCCAATCTCAAAAAGGCTCGGTCTACGATCAAAAGAATATGAGTGACAAATGTTGTTGTCATCCGCAAAAGAGTAGATAGGATTAGAAGTGAGAAGAAGAAAGGCTGTCAGCTGTTAAATATCTGTCATATAAGGTGTCACTTATTTAGTGAAACGTTTGTTATTTACGAACATGGATCATTTAACTACCGATACAAACGTGGCCACTTTTCGCGCATTACGAGGTGATTATGGTTTTTATAAACGACCATCAGAATTGGCAAGCTTATGAAGAAATTTGAAGAGTCTGAAAGCGTTACTGATGTGCTTAGGCAATGTACGAACTGTTTTAAATAACGCTTCTGTTAGTGAAATTGTGCCGGATAATCCGAATTTATCTATTCTACGGCGTTCTTGCAATTGTCATCATTTACAATGCGGTGCTAGAGCAACAGGCTTTTAATGATGATTTTTTATTAACAAACTCTTCTTCAGCGATGAAGCTTATTTCTCATTTAGTGGTTACGTCAACAAGCAAAATTGTTGCATATAGGACTCGGGAAACCCGAAAGTAATTGTGTAAAAGCCATTTCTTCTGGAAAAGGTATGGTGTTCACTACGGCTTGGATATATTTTTCGAAAATGACGCTGGAAGAACTGTTAGGATCAATTCAGAGCGCTTTAATCTTTTTTTGGCCTGCAATTAAAGATTATGAACTAGTCGATATGTGATTTTAATAAGACGGACTATACCACGAGCCACGCAACACGACCGATTTTAGCTTTATTGCATGAGATATTTCCTGGCAGCGTAATTTAGCGTCCTCAATTGGCCAACAAGATCATGCGATTTGACTCAGTTAGACTTTTTTTGTAGAGTTACGTTAAAGACCATCTCTACGCGGATAACCCCCAAAGTAAGAGCGTTTGAAAACCATGATTTATCAAGTTATAGCCAAGATACCGACCGAAATGAGTGAAAAAAAAGATCGAGAACTCCCTTAAAAAGATCGTCTGCTGCAACCAACCTAAAGGCGGTCATTTCAATGACATTATATTGTTAGGAAAATAAGTTTGGGCACCACAGCGTTTATTACATCGCTAAAATAAATAAACAAAAGCTGCAAGAACAACTATACGTGCTGTTTACAAATAACTAAATCTACAACAACAACCCTTAGCAACGATACAGTAAATAAAAATAACAAGGCAACTACAATAATTAAGCAGCAAAGAAGTAACATATAATAAACAAGCAACAACAAATACTAAGAGCTGAAAGACTACAAAAGAACTAAAAAGAAATTAAAAGAAAGAAATGGAATCTATCTGAAATATCGAGAGGTTCGAGAGCTGTCGATGTGTTGTTTACTCAGCAATATAAAAAGCTCATTTATGCGAACAGCAATCAGTTTTTGTGTCGTAAACTCAGCGAGTGCAATTTTCAAGTGAAGCGAATGTGTTATTGGTGTGAAGAGTTTTTATAAAGAGTAAACTCGTGAAGCTAGTAGTGAAGTAAAAACTAGTTTAGTTGGAGCTAACTCAGTAAATAGAGTTAAGTGTGGATAACCTCTAGTTGAAAAGATTGTGATCAAAGTTATAACTACGATCGGTTTGGAAGATCTTTAAGTAGAAAGATCTGTCGAGTAATTGTCGTTGTTTACAAGATTGTAAACAGACAGAGGAATTAAGAATAAAAACTGATATTGTCTGTAAAAAGATTACCAGCAGTGGTACACAAAATTGTGTTGAATAAAAAATGTTTAATTAATACCAAACACAAAATGTATTTTATTTTAACTACAATCTACGAACTCATAAAAACACGTTTTTGAAAAGGGAAAAACGTAACAATATTGTAATATTTACATAATGACAAGATTTAATTAACCATTATAATAAAATAAAAGTTTCGTCAAAATAAACCGAAAAATGAAGAATCCTGTACAATAGTTTGGTCTTTCGACTCAAAGAGTTATACTTCGACAAATGTTGGCCTTCCAACGTCATAAATTTTACAAAATGTTGTGTATTTTCAAATATCCTTATAACTCTATCAAAATTTATAAATTCTTGGGTAGACAGCTGGGTTAGTTGTAGTAAAAATTGTTTTTTTTTTTAATGAAACAGGAAATTTAATACAGAGCAACAATAAAATATTTCGAACTTTTTATATTCGAATTTGAATAATAATAATTTGAATAATTTTTTTTATTTTTGTATCTCGAAGAGAATAAATACTTACAAAATGCCATTTATTTTGATGCTAAGTAATATACAAAATTGATGGCTTACCTGAAAAGAATTAAAAAAAAGAATTAAATAATTTTTAGACTAAAATAATGCAAAAGCTGTAACATTTTAAAAATATATATATATAATATCGATTAAGATTGATTACAATAAAGATTATTTAACATAACATTACGTGTCCGCAAAAAAGTTTTGAATTTTATTTTATGAACAAATAATTTTAATTTTCTATAATAAAAAATATTTTTGTTTTTTAAAATTTTTCTATATATACTCGTACCGTACGCATTTTGCTCAAAGTTTCAAGTCTCTTAATACAAAAAAGTACGCCTTCATAACCACATTGACCACATTTATTTGCACAAGATTTTAATCTTTCTAATGCAAAAAAAAAAGACGTAAAGCATTATGTTTCTATAAAGCCCCCGTTCGTGTTAAATATATTTTGAGTGTATTTTGAGTGTCGAACACAAATGTAATACCGAAAAAAAGGGAGCCAAAAAATGTTTTGCAAAACAAAAATTCTCGAAAACATAACTTTCTGCAACACCAGTCAGTAATAACAGCAGATTTTGCGGTCAAATAACTGATTTATGTAGTTTATGGCCAACAAATAGCAAATGACATGCCAATTAGGTGCACAATAGATGTCATGTCAGCGTAAAGTATACATTATTACTTGGTAAAAAACGTAAATATATAAGAAATAAAAAACTTAAAAAATAATCATAAAAAATTTAACGTATTTTGTTGCCGCTAAAAAATGCATTAAAAACAATACCTTTTTACAAAAACAAAAAAAAATCGTTTTGGTGCAATTAATATTAAAAAAAATATTAAGTAAATGACTTTGACATTTTTATAACTTTAAGCCGGTTTTTTGACACAATGCTTATACAAAAAAATTTCAATGGTAGCAGATTATGCTGGAAAAGCCAACAATTGAAAATGAAAACAAAGAAGAAAATTTTTTGAATTGAAAAATAAAAAACCGAATCAAATTAAGCAAATTCTGTGAAACAAAGTTATGATTTCAATGAAACTTTTGCTTTATTAGCGGCTTTCAGCTGCAAATCTCAGGCCAGGAATAACAAATGCGGTCAAATTATAACAGAAAAAGTCAAAGATTCTGGATAAATGGAAAGAACACCTCGAGGAAGTGTATATATAATATGGTGCCAATAGCTGACAAAGAAAGAGAAGAAAACATTACCATTGAAATGAGTGACGAAAGTTGAACAGAGCCTGGCCATACTTGGCGCAAAGTCCCAGGTTACGACAACATCACAGTGGAAATTTTGAATGGCTTGGATATGGAAGGAGAGTGGAACATTTATGATCTGTAAATAAGAGTGTGGAGGTAGGAACAAATGCCTGGGGAGTGAACAACCGGCTACAACGTTCCAATTTACAAAAAAGGGTAGAATTATCGTGGTATTACTGCACATAATATAATGCGAGACGACTGAGTAATATTGCGAAGTGGCTTCTTGGAGGATTTTTTTTCTTCCCGGCACTCCTCTAGGGGCCATATTGGCTTTACACTAAACATCCATTGCTTTGTTTCAGTTTCATTAATCAAATTGATTTTATCAAGCTCAGTAGACGATTAGTCCTCTGAAGGTCTCCTATATAATTGTATAGTAGTGAAGATACTTGGTGATCTTTGCTTAGCATTGCAATTTTCCTAGTAGGCAGCGTTTTTTCCTGATCATTCGTCTGATGTTTGCCATTATCGCCATGGGGGCTTTTTTTATTTTTTAGATGGAGTTGTCTGAAAGGAAGTTGAAGCCTCTTTACTGAGCACTGGAAACCACAATTAATTAAATATTTTTTTTCATGTCCTATGCTGGGGCTCGAACCTGAGCCGTTTGTGTTCTAATGCGTGCGTTCTAATCTGTAATTGATCAAATATTTGTCCTAAAGAAGAACAAAGAGTAACGTTATGAGTTTAATAGCGATGTAAACATGCTGTAGGTTGACTTTAAAAGGACATTTAATAGCTTAGACCGATCTAAGATGCCCAGAATATTTTCTGTGTTCAGTATTAGCAACAAACCGGCAATGGCAACACTCAGTAACACAAAAAGAAAAGTAGAACTACAGCAAGGGTAATGGGAACAAATCCATATTAACATGGGAGTAAAACAAGGGAACAGTTTATTCACATTCTATAACGAACCACAGAGGACTTGGAAATGTGTTCAACCCGTCAAGGATGGCAATCGCCTACGCCGATGACATTGCGATTTTAGCTTGAATAGGCCATATCTGGAATATATGTATACTAACGAACATACAAAGATCCATAAAGAAGGTAGGGCTATGATACTATATAGAAACACTGAAAGTAAGCCACGAGTTATCACTGTAGGTGTTGATATCAGTTTGAATTAATAGAAAAGTTCAAGTACTAGGGCGAACTAATTAGTAACGATAACAGTGCAGCGTATATAAGACAGAATTGTGACAGCAAACAGATCATATTTTGCGCATAATATAAGATATTTAAACCAAAGCTTTTTAAGAACGTACAAGCTGAAAATTTTGGGGTGGCATCGTGTAGTGGTTAGAGCGCATGTATAACAACACAAACGACCCAGGTTCGAGCCGCAGCAGAGGACATGACGAAGAAAAATTTAATTGTGGTTTCGAATATTTAATAAAGAGGCTTTAAAAATAAAGAAGAAGCCCCCCTTGACCTCCCTTCGGGCGATGATGACAAACATCAGACGAATGATCAGGAAAATACGCCACCTACTGGGAAACAATATTACAATGCTAAAGTAAAGATTACCACCAATTAGCAAAGACCTTCACCATTACGCAAAATCATATGGAGGAAGCTACAGTGAATTAAACATCTACTCAGCTTGAAAGATCAAACTGATTAAAGAAACTGAAATAAAGGGGTGGAAGCTTTGTGGAAAGCCAATATGCTTCGTAGAGGAGTGCCGGGGAGAAACAAATTTTCCAAGAAGCCACTTCGAAATATTACTCAGCCGTCACGAGTGTATTCCGGAAAAATTTCATAACATTCATTATGCACTGTAATCCTTTTGTCGCCGGTTATCCATTCTCCCAGCATTTGGACGTACCATGACCACATATCCAATTCTGCCCATTTTTTAACTGATGGTCCTTCAGACCAAAACAGCACATTCCATTCTAATCGTTTTCTAGATACACAAAATCCAATATCGAATGGTCAGTATTTATGGTCAAATAAAATGACGACCGAAACAACGACTGAAAAGATTCAACTCAATATTCCAATTAGAAAGACCGAATGTCATTGTACACCCAAGACATTACGATACAGGGTTTGGTAACTTTTCAAGTGATAATAAAAACAAATATGGAAAATGGAGGGCATTTTGTTGATATTTGTATGGGAATATGTAGGAAAATCTAAATGCCATATCTTCTTCGCAATCACTGGGCCGATTTTAAAATTTCATATATATATCGCATTATACCAATTTCTCTATCAAATCCAATAAAATTCTTTTTCTTTTTTATTTCAACAAGTGACTTCAAATCATTTTTCCCAAATTGTTCAATTTTAAAAAACCTCACCCAAAAATCCATTTGAACAAGTGAACTATTTTTATATTTTTTTATCTTATGGCTCTTAATTGATCTGATATTTCATGTTTTAATGACATTTTCATATATCTTCTTAAGAAATTCAATATACGCGACAAGAAATTAATGATTCTAATTCATCCTGAAGGCATTCATTATTGGTAAAAAGGAAAACTAAATTCAATTATAAACCATTTTTCTTCTATTTTTTCAAATATTAAAAATTTTTTTTTTCCAAATTGTAGTTTAACGAACGAAAGTCATAAATTTGATGTCACCCACTGGTGTTTGTGTTGTGTATTACGGGGTGTTTAGCTGGTCAAAACAAGTAATTACACGAGTCGAAATGGGTCATATACTATAGTGTTAATATATATTTTAAAACTGGGTACGTAGTCTCTGTGAGTACAACCACAAAAAAATAGTATCTCTCTACTCAATTACATGGCAAATACTCCTTCTTATACATTGTAATCACGCTCCGTGCACACACAAGTCTATTGGTTACACAGTCATAGCCTATTAAACGAACATGTTCATAATCATAATATTTGACACTAAAATGTCGTTAATAATTAAATTTCCAGGCAAAATAGCAACAGCAACGGCAATGGTAGCAGTAGTTGTGCTGCAACATAACTCGTAAAGTGGAGAAAAACTCTAAAACTATTAAATTTTGTTATCACAATAAAAAATGTGGCCGTGTCGTTTATTATGTTGCAGCCACAGTAGTGGAAGTTTAATACGGTTGCTACGAAAGACATGAATGAGTCTTAAATTCCGTTTCTTTTTGTCGATTTTTTGTTTGTTTTTTTTTCTTTTTGTTTTTGAAAGGCAGTCTTTAGGCAGCCAGTCGTCGGCGGCTCTTATTGGAACAGCCTAAGAAAAAAAAAAGAAAATAGAACTGTATTACTTGAAATCAATATTTAAAAGGCGACATACAACGACTTGACTATTCAATATGAATATTAAGAAAAAAATCTGCATCTGCATCAGCAACGACAAAGAAAAAAAAAAAAAAAACAAAAACTGATCAAAATATCAAACAGTGTGAGCTATCGACGCTTGCTGAGGCCGGGTAAATTGATATGCCACCAGAGTGTATAAGAAACAGTAAAAAAATTATAATGACAACAACAACAAACTGCTTATAAATTTTTTTAACACAAAAAGCCTACAATAAGGCAAAGATATATACATATATATTTACATATATCCCGATCTCTATAAAGATATATTTACAATGTATTATACAAAAAAAGAAATACAAAAATAACACGCAGTTTTGCATTGTTGTTGTTGTCGTTGGCTTTGTTAAAAAGGAGTTTCGCTAAATAGTTTTACATAAAATAATCCACTGACTATTAAAAGAACTTTAAAAGAATGCAATAATCTGCTAATGATTTAAAAAATGAAAAGAAAACTGAGAAAATCACTTCCAAAGAAGTGGTAGAAATGAACGAGTATACACGTCATTGGCAAGGTATTGGGTGTCGTCAAGACGAGTATGCCATTCAATTGGCATTGAGTACAATATGTGTACTAGCAGATACACACAATAGGCATATATATTAAATACGGCTGACCATGGTTATAACTTAATAGTAAATCGTAGATAGTAGATCGTATAATTTACTTCTTTAAAGACGTTTTTCGTTATTAAAATTGTAACTTCAATGAAATTAAAAAATACAGAAAAAAATGATTGCTATAGAAAAGATTCGTTTTAGCCGTGGCCGTTATGAACGTGTTCGTCCTTATTATAAAACAATTACAACAAATGCGTGTTTTGAAGAATGGCAGCCTCGCTAAGCCAAAGCACACTTGAGTATGCATAGCGGCCCGCTGTGATAACACATATCGCGCTGTTCTTGTTCCAGTCACCAGAGTCTTGGTGCTCAGCCAGAGGCACCGTACAGAATAAATTAAGTCGGAAACCAAGCCGATAGTCTAATTAACCTGGCTATCAGCCTAATGTCAAGGATCGATGGCTCCAATAAGCTATCAAGAAAGAGAGATCCTAGTGTGGAAAGTCTCAGACGTACGAGAGACGGACACTGCTAGATAGAGTGTATCACTCTCTTCTTCTTCAAACGATCCACAGCCACCACAGAAGTCATTCGCAGGTAAGCGCAGCTTTTGTGTGTGCATACCAATGACACAATGACCAATGAGAATAGATACAGAGAACAGTTGATTGGTGCCCTTCAACCTGGGCTAGATGAGTCTGGCAATAAGGCAAGAATCACCCTCCGCCCAGGCACTTTTAGCATCCCACATCTACCTTCACCTAATCGCCAGCTTGCTAGTTAGCCAGCCTGGGGCTAGTTTTATTGCATTCGCCTCTTTTTCAGAAGACAGATGTTAAAATTTTGATGATATTCCATTCATTAGTTTGTGAGTCACTCTATGCACAATAGAGTGACGCTACTTTTGTTGCCTGAGTTAGCTGACATCGTGAAGATATCAAAAGAACGTATTGGCTTCATATTGGGTGCCCCGTTTGTTCACTGTTGACCAAAAGCAAAAACGTGTTGATGATTTAAGGTGTACACAAAACTGCCGTAATAGTTTCCCAAGAGAATCACGGCAGTCCCTCAACAATGTGCTAAAAAGCGATTTATTTCGAAGTTACAAATAACTTATATCGGAACTTTTTACAGATGCATTATCATTTACGAAAGTAAATGGAATTCACGTGTGTAAATGTCAAATAGAATATATCCGGCAATATATCAGATTGTCTTTTTTTAGGCCACGATTATCGTTCATAAAACATAGCTGTTGTGTTGTATTGTAAATCGTAATCTCAATTTCAAATATACAATCGAGGCCTTAAATATAATTTTTGTCAGATTTATCGAAATTTTTGGTTGAATGTAATAAAATAATTTTATTCTTTTAAATCTGGATGTTGTTTCTGAGGGATACAGTGTTGACTCCGAAAGTTGTATTTCTTCTCTCACCAAATCTGATTGCAAGCTTTATTCTCAGCCTTAGTCTGATATGGTGAACTTATGAGGTTGCACAAATGTTCCATTAGGTTGTGGGTCGTTTTGGCCCTTACCAACATAACATAACATTCTTTTAAATCCCTTTCCGTTAGTTTTGCTTGTAGCTGCAACAACAACTATACTAGTTGTCGTTGTGTCGTTGGTGGTGGTTGATTTTTTTCCATTTTCTTTTCTTCCGATTTATTTTTCAGTTTTGATGTTGCTGTTGCTGTTTTGTGTGTAAAGAGTTCTTGTTGCTGTTGTTAAGTGATAATGTAACAACGTTTGTTTATTGGTAGTTTTTTGTATAACCAATTGCAACTGCAACACAACACATAGTACAGTGGAGTGCAACTGCAATACAACACATACACAAAACATGCCGAGCTATTTATTAATGAGATTGCCAAGTTGATTGTAAAAAATTAACAAACAAACAAAAATATATACATTTTATATACCGGGCGTTGCCATTTTTTGAAAAATATTTTTTCTTCATTTTTAAATAACAACTACCACTTTTTTAAAATTGTTGTTGTTGCATTTATTGTTATTTACAACAATCACAAGACTGATGGCGTGGCAAGTATAGAGAATACAGATATGTACGTACATACATAAGTATGTAGATAGAGAGTTGGAAGAAAAAACAAAATCGAAGAAAAGTCAGTCAAGCCATTTAAACATTTAGGCATATATTCAGGCAGTCAGTCAGTCAGCAGTCATTCAGTCAAGCAAACAACCAACCAACCAACCAGCCAGCCAGATAGCAAGCAAGCAAGCCAGCGGGTGTTAAACATTTATTGAGCTTATTAGCTCATTTTTAACAGTGCATGTTTATATTGTATATCAAATAACAATAACAACAACAACAAAAATGAAAAGAGTAAATATTTAAACATGCCAACTCTACCATACACTGTACTGCACTTCATTGCAAAGATTACAGAGACGCATGTCTTTGCCTTTTTACCAATAATAGGCGGGGGGTTTAGGCCTATTGGTTGATGACTTCAAACGACAACTACTGCCACTACTACTGCTTTAGCTGCTAATCAAGCTTAGCAGCGCACACAAACATGCACCAACATGCACCGACATGCAACATATATGATTTGGGGTAACATGTAGTGCCAATAATCAAGCACTAAATGCGTGTCATACAACAACAATTTATTTGGAAAACATACACAATTAGATAGACATATCCCCCAAACATAAGCAAGGGGAAGCTGACTGTTTAACTCTGGATTGGACTAGAGAGTCGGCTTACAGTACAGTATAGACCATTAGATAGCCATATATGTTTATAAGCTTTAAACGACAACTGCATGGTCTATATAATATTAGTTTGGTTGCCTTTATCTAACATAGAAAATGCATGTTAAAAAGCACCTTTTGTCACCTTAAATTAAGTGTCAAATAACAATCGATAAAATGTTTATATTGTTGCATGTACACTGTGGTTGTCTATAGAGAATATAAAAAACAAAAAACAAATCAAAGCCTGTCTCTCATTTTTTTTCTTTTTTTTTGTTGTTGGATAACCAGTGGTGTTTCTTTCAATGACTGCCTAGAAAATTAGTCATCCGAGTGATTAGGCTCGTTGCAGAGAGAGCGAAAAAAAATTGAAATCAAATTTATTTCTTATAATAATAGAACACATGTTGTCAAGAGATCTGTCAGCTCTAAAGGGAATTAAGGTTAAATATTTTTCTTAAGAAAAAACATATAATTTTTCTTATTTTTTTTGTCAATTTGTCTTCACTCGCCATAAATAAAATCTGACAAATCAAGGTAAAATAATTGGCGAATGAACCAGCAAGGGAGATCAACTAGAATTGGCGTGAAAAGAAAAGTGCGTTTTAAATCAAAGATATTCGTGACACATGTGTGACAAGGAATTGTTATGGAAACACACGAACAAATAAAATCACAATCGCTATAGACGAGTGTACAATAACAAAAAATTTGTATTTATTTTCTAATTTAGGTCACTCCACATATAATGAATCACTGGCATATATAGACGATAGGGAGATCGATTATTCGACTGTATAAAAACACCGGTTTCCGAATAACTCGAAAAATACCAATTTAAAAAAAAACTGGTTTTCGGTTAATAATTATTCATATGACCGGTTAACCGGTTCTTTTATTTAAAAAAAATTTTTCTTAATTTTTGAAGCGCAGAGCTGGACCATGTCGTTTTAAAAATAAGCGGTGACCTTAAAATTAAGGTGACAATCAAAATATGCCAAAACGGTGTCCGGAAGCCATAAAAAGAAAGTTTATTACACGAAATACTGATAGTTGCTTAGTTTTCTCAAGGATACTCAAGGAACTAATTTCTTTTGTGTTGTTGTATTACTCGGTAAAGTATGAAATTAAAGGCTTGTTATTATAGTTATTATTTTGGTGTCTAAGATAACAAGAATCAAATGTTTATTTTGAATAAATCTACTAGTAGTATACGAGTCCTTAATTGCCTCGACAAGAAAAGTTGCTTAGGTTCCGAGCAGCTCTGTATGTAAATTCATGCATCACTTATATAATAATGTGCGAGTCACTGTGGTATGTTAGGTAAGACACCCACCTTGCAGCCAACAAGTCGTCGGTTAAAATCAATGCAACACCATTTGAAAATTATCACCTTACGACATTACTAGCGAGTGGTTATGTTTATTTACGCTGTGAAAAACTTCACTAATTAATATATCTGCCGTTCGCAGCCGGCGTTTGTGGGTCGCTTTCAATGAGCCTAGTTGATTATTCTCCATTTATAAAAATCAATATTTATTTACCGCAGATGAGAAAAAGTTATTGTTGCTCAAGGGTGCATATCTTTTCGATCTACCTTGGTTTTCAAGTTCTTTGTGAGACATGCAAGGTTGTCATATATAGAAAAATAATGAGTAAATTTACCATATACAAATAGTTAAACGATTACCATTACCGATTACTTTTTACCCGTTATTAGTGCTAAATTAACCGGTTTATTCGGTATTCGAAAAATGAAGATTTTGAAAAAACCGTATTCGACAAAACCAAAAAAACCGGTTAAAATCGGTCGAATAATAACCGTCCGATCTCCATACTAGACGATAATTAATCAGAATAAGACAGTCGAATTGCTTAGTGAGGCAACTTTTTGAAAACGGACACACGAAGGATCTCAAAAATAAGTTTGGTGGCAAAAGCGCTGTGGAATCTTAAGTAATACGGGCAAGAATAAACATCGGCAAACTTAAAGACTGTTTGATCCATAGGGGAGAATTTAATTATGTGCCCTACCATCGGCAATAGTGCTTTCCCTTCCCCTCAGTATTCCTTTCCAAACCTTTGGGTGCGAACCACTTGGAGGGGTTGCAGTTGGATTATTCAGTGGTGAAGGTATAACACTGGCTGCTGAATAATCAACAGCAGTAACCCATTTTCTTGTCGTATGCATTCAGGGGGGGTTTGTTTGATTTTTGTTTACTCGTGGTTAATTTGTATATTTATTTTTTCTTTTATTTGGTTCAATTTACGTAATGGCAGGACGCTTTCGGATTGATTTCTGCAATGTGCGTGGGCTGCGGGCGAACTTTTTCTCCGTGTATGCGCACATTTGTCTCCATAGGCCGGATGTTTTCGCCTTATGTGAGACCCATGTTTCTGAAAATGCTGATCCACAGGATTTTCATATCCCTGGGTATCACCTTCTGTCCCTTTTTAATTTTCATAGGGGTCTTGCTATGTACATTCGCAATGAAGTTGTGTACCAATGACAGCAACCCCTTGGCATGTATGATGCGGAATTTAACTGTCTATGGGTTAAGTTCAGAATCAGGGCACATCTTTTGCACTTCGGGTTTTTGTATAGAAGCCCAAACGCGGGAAAAGAGGTTACCATATCTGTCTTCGACTCTCTTTCCGACTCAATATCGAGTATCCTTTCGAATTATCCGAACAGTGAAATTGTTTTTGCTGGTGATTTCAATGTTCATAATTCGTCTTGGTTACGCCATTCAGGCCGTACAACTCCGGAAGGCCAATACGTTGAGTTATTTGCCGCGCACAATCACCTTGCGCAATTAGTGAATGAACCTACACATATATCGTGTGTAGATGGGCACCAGAACAATACCCTCGACCTTTTTAGTTGAAGTTCTCGCACCTTTTGGAAATTCGGATCATTGCACAGTTTCTGCATCATTCTCGTCCACCGCTCTTCGCGAGGTTCCACCCATGGCCACGGAACGCTCTATTTTTAACTACGAGGATGCTCGTTGGGCTAAGCTGAACGATTTTTTTGGGCATTTTAATTGGAAACTTTGTTTCCTTGACTCAAACGTCGATGCCATGGCAGAAATGGTGGTGAATATAATAAGGCTAGGGATGGATATTTTCATCCCATCCAAAAAGCTTTCGATTAAACCCAGAAACAAATCTTGGTTTAATATGACATGTAAATTGGCAGTCAGATCCAGAGAGGAAGCATTCAGGAATTGGCGCGATAACAAATGTGCCCACACTGATTTGCTTCGCAAACAGGCGAGATCTTCATGTGCCGCAGTATTTAGACGCGAAAAGGCTTTATACGAGCAGCGCTTTCGTGCTAAAGTTCTTACTTTTTCGCGGGGAAGTAAAAACTTTTGGTAATTCGTTAAAAGGCTGAGGAACAACGCTAGTTCGGTTCCTGCTCTTATAAAGAATGACCACTCATTCACGAACCCGGTTGAAAAGGCAAACCTTTTGGCCGAAATGTTTGCAAGTAATTTTCACTTGCCGGAGAGCGTTCAACCACTGCCCGAACTTGAAAGAGTATCAGTAACTATGCCTAGTATATTCTTTCGAGCTCGTGCTGTAAAAAGGGTTCTTGCAAATCTCAACGTTAGCAAGTCTTCTGGGCCGGAAGGCATACCAGCACTGGTCCTGAAGCAGTGCTCTTCGACGTTTGCGCGTCCATTAGCTCACCTTTTCAGTGCGTCATATCGCGCCGGTATTTTTCCATCTTGCTGGAAGGTTGCTAATGTAACGCCAATCCCCAAAAAGGGCGAGGCTAGTAACCCTGAGAACTACCGTCCAATAGCAGTTTGTTCCACACTCTCCAAGGTTATGGAGAGTATGATTAATCACCACCTTGTGGGTTATCTGGAGTCCAACGATTTACTTAGCGATCGTAAGTACGGTTTCCGGAAGGGCCGTTCTACTGGTGACCTGCTGGCGCTGCTCTCGGAGAAGTGGAACAAGTCCATTCATGGTTTTGGCGAGAGTAAGGTTGTGCCTCTGGATATATCAAAGGCATTTTATAGAGTTTGGCACGAGGCTCTCATTTCGAAATTTAATGCTTTTGGTGTCGGTAGTCACTTCTCTCGATTTTTATCGAGTTTTGTCAGAGATCGCTCTATAAGAGTGGTTATAGATGGGGTCTCATCCGACGAGTTCAGGGTAAACTCAGGGGTACCGCAAGGCTCTGTTCTTTCTCCTACTCTTTTTCTAATATTTCTTAACGACTTTCTTCTTCTCACTTCTAATCCTATCTACTCTTTTGCGGATGACAGCAACATTTTCACTCATATTCCTTTGATGGTAGACCGAGCCTTTTGGAGGTTGGGGTAAGAAGGATGAATATGAACGTTACACTCACAAGTGACCTGGTGAAGGTCTCCGAGTGGGGTCGTGCGAACAGGGTCGATTTCAATGCACGTAAGACTCAATGTTGTTTTTTAACACACAGGCGTGGTGGTGTGCTGTCATCTGTGTCAATGGGTAATGTGGATATTGAGGAATCAGATGCTCTAGATGTTCTGGGCATGAAAATTCACTGTGACGCTCGTTGGAATGATCACATATTTCAAGAGTCGAAAGAAGCATTCAAGTGCCTTGGTTTATGGCGCAACCATTACGTCAATCTAGACACCTTTCGCACCATGATAACCGACTTTTTTGTGCCCGATCTTCATGGTATTGATGCGAACGATTTTTGGTTTCAACAGGATGGTGCAACTTGCCACACATCTCATGTCACAATTGATTTATTGCGTCAAACGTTTAATGGCCGCTTAATTAGCCGAAATGGTGATGTCAAGAAACTGCGATTTGACACCGATGGACTACTTGCTGTAGGGCGCCGTTAAAGACGAGTATTGTGCCGACAAACCAGAGACAATTGAGTATTTGAAGGCCAACATTCGTGAGGCTATTACCGAGATACGACCCCATACACTCGAAAAAGTTCTCGAAAATTGGTCCATTCGAAACGGGTATTGTGAGGCCAGACGCTGCAGCCATATGAATGAAATTTTATTTCATTTCACAACAAAAAAATAAATTTGGCAAAATTTTAAACCGTTTTTATTTTATTGTATTTTTAAATTTAAGCTTTTAAATGGCCCACCATATATATGATAAAATTCCAGCTTCAAAATCCCGGAAAAGCGGGAAATAAAATTATTTGAAAAAACCCTAATCAAGTCATATCCTCATTCTATTAAGTTTTTCCTACAAATACTCAATAGTTTATTTCACTGTCTTAAGTTAGTTTCATATTTATGATCCGTAGAAAATCACATTTCAAAAGTGAATGCTATTTCGTGTATTATCAAGTTTTTAAAGCTTAACATAATTCGTATTAAAACAATTTATTGCTCTATTAAATACCAATCGTCTACGAGTAGAAAAAAAATAATTGTTTGCGTTTTGCTAACATTTTCAAGTAAATTTATTAATATTTTTAAAATTAGAAAATCAAGAAAAAAAAACCAAAACCAAAACAAATATTAGCATTTATTTTACCCACCCAACTATTATTATTCTGACCCAAAAGCTCTCTACTATTTGTTGTGCTTTTTTAAATCCCAACTTAAAAGGGCTTGTTTGCTTAATAAATTTTTGGTTTGTTTTTGTTTTTTCTTTAGATTTATTCTAAGCGATAAATAAAATAAAGCAGCAGCAGCAATCTGGTGGTGAATAATAAGAGTTTTTTTAGTGCTACCAGAGTATTATATCACAGCAGTATAGTATGTGCTTCATAATTTAAAATGTCAAATGATTGCGTACAAGAAAAAAAAATGTTAAATTATGGTCACAAAATGATTACCAGTGTAGTGTAACAGTGGCATTGTGTAAAACTTCCATTAGAATTACAAAGTTTTTAATCCTTTAAACAAAAATGTCACCAATTTTTTGTTTGTTTTTCTTTTTTGTTTGTGGAGGAGAGTTAAGCAATCTATTCTCTATGACACGTAAATCGGAGGGAAGAGAAAAAAAATGTGTGTCTGTTTTTGTTTGCTACTGTCAGTTGTAACAATAACCGTTTGCAGCTGCGTTATTTTGCTGCTGCTCTTAAAGTTGGCCCATTACTGTTATTTTTTATTAGTGTTTGCCACCTAAGCCTGGTTCTAGCTAAGTGAGCGCATGCGTGCATTATAGCAGTTTGTTGTGGCATTTAATGTGTATTTTTTGTTTGTTTATTTTACTTCATCTGTAACATGTATCACACACGTCTCCTCTGTTTTGTAATGCCACAACAAAAAAAAAAAAATTGCTTTTAAATGTTGAATGTTGCTGCCGCTGCCGTTGTTGCTGCTGCTATTATTGTTATGATACTCCAAAAGAAAATGTGTGAAAGAACTGGTGTTACGCTGATTTACAATATGACACGATAACAGTATATTTTTATATAAAAAAAAAATAATATTGCTGTTGGTTTCTTTGTAACAACCAGCAACATTGCAACAAAAATATCTGAAAAAAAAACAGATATTTATTACAACAACAGCGAAAAATTCAGTAGCTGTAATAAAGTTTAACAGGCAAAAAACGTTAAAGAAGGAAAAGTTACAGCAGAATAAAAACGACAAGATATATGGGACAAGTTAACAAAATTTTGCAATTAGTAATAACCATTCTAATGTGGCCGAAATGTTATAAACAAAGTAATAAAAGTAATAAAGATTGTTATTTAAGATAAAACATAAAAATGCCAGCTATGTATGATACCCTATAAACCACATTACGTAATTATTAGAATTATTGACTTTATAACTCCAGTTCACAGCGAACGACTATTATTCCAACTAAGTTTCATAAAAGCAGCCACCTGTTTTTAATTTAATGAGTGAAACAAAATCTAGAAGCGATTTTAATTGACGATTTTTTTATCAGCACTAATTCGATTGTGTTAAACGAACACATTTGCTTATAAGATGATATTTTGGTGAAGATAATTCTTTAATTCGTAACTTGTGTTTTTTTCTTTTTTCCGTTACCACTGTTGGCAGCTCATGGCTTTCACAAAGGATTTCCATCTTATACGGTTAGTTACGTTCCATTGTTTATGGGGTTAGGCCAGAATATTCTGCATATGATTTTAAAGCACTTGTTGACAAAAACTTGGAGCTTAATGTTATTCAATACAAGCCAGGTTTCACTGGCCATTAAGCAGAATTGATTTAACACATAAGTTGAATATTTTCAGCATAGTTTGTCTAGATATGTCAAGTGTTTTTTTTTTAAAGATTCATAACTTTGAATTGGCAACACTGCTTTATTTGACAACCGATTTAACAGCTGATAGTGGCTTTTGGTTTAGTTTGGCTTGATATTTCATAATGGATATACTTACATCAGAGCAACGCATCTGCAAAAAATTAGTGCTTATTGAGCTTTATTGGCTGGCAAAGTCAGTGGTCCATATGTTTTCAAAAACGATGATGATTAGAATGTTACTGTCAATGGTTAGCGGTATAGGGACCTGGTTAGGAATTTTTTCGTACTTCAATTAGCTGACATGTATTTCCGACAGGACGGAGCCACATGCCCCACAGCGCGCCGCACGATTTACTCAAAGAAACTTTTGAAGAAAGAGTAATTTCACGTACAGGCCCAATTAATTAGCCACCAAGATCGTTTGATTTAATACCATTAAATTATTTGCGTTGGGATTATGTAAACTTATCTACTTCGATAAATCGGAAACTTTTGAATGCCTGGGAATCAACATTCGAACAAATACGTTCACTTATGCTGAGAAAATTTTGTGAAAATTAGTGTTCCAGACTGTGTCTTATACACGCTAGCCGTAGCGGCTACATGCCCGAAAACATATTTAAACATTTATGTCGTAGAATTTTCTATCCAACAAAGCCCGTTTCATTGATATTATAAATATGTTTCTTTATTATGATTTAACCTTGTGTAACTGTAAGAAAAGCGATATATGAGCATCTTCGCTTCATTGAGCCTATTGTTCACATTTGTTTTTGTCATCCGCGTACTCCAAACATTCGAGTTTTCATTTTATTCGTCTTCTCTTTCAGCAGGCTTTGATTATTATGTCAACCAGCACGATGGTGAATAGCTGAGGTAATAGTAACATCCTTGTTTTACTCCAGCATTAAAGTGGACTTGTTGACTGATGTTTTCTTGTGAATAACTGAAAGCTCTGCATTCTCGTTCATCGCTCTAATTATTTGAATTATTTTCTGGGATACTCGTTTTGCTCTCAGTGCTTACCGTTTTGGGGTGCGCCTGATGGTATCAAATAATTTCTTGAAATCCACTGATATAAGACACAGGGGAATACTTCATTCTGTATATTGTTCTATGATGATGCGTAGTATTTGCTTGTTCTACGCAGCTTCTATTTGATCTAAAGCCTGCTTATTTGTCTACTTTGCCTCGAAGCATAATTACAAAAAACATGACAGTTTCGATAGATCAGTAGTAGAATCTTTGACAACTGTAACGCTTGATTTTGCTGTTTTGATACAACAAAATTCACATCAGTAAATGAAGAAAAATGATCTGGTATCAGTTGACAAAGAAAAGAAAGGGAATAACAAGCTCGCTTATATCCAGCCAGCTATGTTCAGAAGCTACATAATCACAGTGTGGTCTATATCCGCCATCGTTCTGTTATCTGCTGACAATTGTTACAATGAATTCAATTTTGCTTGAGGATCCTACTAAACTACTACGAATCCTCTATGAAAATATAAAATTTATGTCGAGATTATCATGATATAATGTGCCAACACCAATTCGTAATCGACAGAATTGTTCAAATGAAAATATCTCAGCCTCAAGATCACATGTGGCCAAAGAAATACTCAAGTGCACAAGTATAATCTGCTCCCTATATACATACACTCAAACGAAAACAAGAATATTCAAAAGAGAATTACAAATAAACAAAAATTTTATTCAGTTGTGTGGTAGAATTTGATGAAAGCACATGTACATATGTCGCTTTTTGTATTAGATAAAATTGTTTATTTGTTTTATTGTTTACCTTTTTAATTTGTTTTATTCAAAACACACTATTACTACTACAACAACAACAGACGCAATGCTGAAGAAGATAAGAATTGTTCAATACCTCCCAATTATTGCGGCTATAGATTTTGCTACAGAATTTGATTTTAAGTCTTTCAAGGTTCAACTAGTTTATGATTTGATGTCATTGGCACATCTACTTCGCCATAGATTCGGCGAATTTATTCAAAAGTAAACCGCATTTTTTTAATTTTGGAAAAAATTTTTTTTCTAGATAAAGCTTATTTTCATTGGTCTTGTTATGTTAACAAGCAAAATTGTCGCACTTGGAAATTAAAAGCAATTGTTGAGAAGACTTTTTACACTGAAAGTCTCCCTATATGTTGCCCTAAGCAATCTGGAGGCAGGATCAGGACAAAACGCTAATGAAAAATATGTTTTTAAGTCCAAGTAACTTAAGAGATTCATTTAAAGTGATTTGCAGTCTATTAGGTATTTATTTAGTTTTTATAGCTTGAAAATCTAAAGCATTTTCTAAAATCATTTTCAAATTTATTTAAAACTAAATATTTTAAATGTCGTCTTTCAAAAATGGTTCATTAAATCGGTTTTTTTCGCTTGTTTTACTTTTAAATATTTTTGTTGTTTTGGTTTCTGTTTTTTTATTGCAATCCGTAACAGGTTACGTTAATTGCCATCAAATGTCTAATATATTTAAAAATGTTTTTCTTTGTTTCTTATAACTACTAAAGCTAAAATCTATATAAGAGTCGAGAAAAAAGCAGGTGTAAAAAGTCATGCAGTTTTTATTGTCTAAACTTGCCAAAATAAAAATAAATAAAAAATAAAAAAACATAGAACGAGAGGTGTCATAAAGACGCTCTAACGGAATTTAAAAATTGTTGTGTAAATTTTTCAAAATTTTTTGAAAAAAAAAGACTTTCATCAAATTTAAATTTTTCTAAAATTGAAAAACCCCTAAAAAAAATAAAGGATTGCAATGACGGTTAGTGAGTGTAAAAAGTTTGACACTAATATGTTGTAAATCAGTTGTTGGTTACTTTTGTCAATATCTAGCCCCCATGATACAACGCTTAATGCAAAACTTTATTTGAAAACTAAGAAAAAAAATAATGAAAATACAACCATGGCTTTTGTTTAAAAGATTTTTCCATGGTTGCACAGAAATAAAAACTGCAATAATAACCAAAGATTTTTTGCGTGTCAAATGACAGTAAAATTTCACATGTTAAATTATACTCGTACGAGTATGCATAATAATAAAAAAATAAAAAACAAAAACAAAAAAAAATTGTAAATATTTGCCTTAACCTCTTTGATTTGTATTTTGTGGTAAGTGCCACAACTAATGGCAATCGATAAAAAAGATAGACGGACAGAAAGACAGACAAATCAGCCGAAAACAAACAAACAAATAAAATAAATGACAATTGATTCTTCAAAACACATACGAATATTTGCAACATTAAGATGAATGGGAAACAAAAACTGAAAATCGGCACTGAAAATACAGTCTCCGTGTACAACCTGCACTGTGTGTTTGTCGATTATTATACACGATTACGTTAATTAACGTAAATTTTTGAAAAAAAAGAAAAATTATTTTTTGTTGTTGTTTTAATCTGTGTAATACATGTAGCAATTGCCATCAATTAAATTGTGTTTTTCTCTTTGCTTTTTTTTGTAAGTTACGAGTGGCATTTTGGGTGATTTGAGAAATTATAAAAACAAAACAAAAAATAACTCAAAAACATCGATGTAACAACGTTAAAATAAAAGGCATGACCACCCATAGGTCATGAAATTAAAATTTTCGCGCATTTTATTACGCAATTTAATTTTTTATTTCTTTATTATTTTTATTGAAAAAAATTAAAATAAAAAGCCGAAGAAAAAAGAGCGTACACAGGTGTTAGATTTTACTTTATTTTTGCAAAATTAAAAGCTTAAAATACTATGAACAAAATCATCACCTTTTTAAAAATTAAAAAAACAACTTAGTACGATGATAGTTTGATAATTCCTCGAGCTTTCGTATCCCTAACTTAATAACTTTCAATGCTAAGCAGCTTGATTGGATCGCTTAGTACGTTTTCGGCAGACTTTGAAAGCAGATAACCTCACTAATTACGAACAAAAATGAAATGGATTATTGAACACTATTCTTTATGTAAAAAATCAAAGAATGGCTGTAGGCTGTGTGCACCATAAATGTCAATAACGCTAAACATTCAGGTCGCCTATAATAGATCGTTACGCCAGTAAAAAGATGATCCAATCTACTAAGTGATAGAAGAGAGGTATTAGGCGTCTCAACAGACAGCGACATCATTTTTCGCTTTACTGTTTCATTTACCAGACCGATAAGTGCTGTCTTGTGTCTACTTTAAAGGAGACTGCAATATTCTAGTAAAATCCAAGCAAGTTTTTGTTGTTTTGTAACTGAGAACAAAGCATGAGTCTATTACGGAGACCAAAGAAGAGTCGAAAGACTAAGGTGGGTGGGTGTATAGACAAACTAGGGCATATACATTTTTTTTCTTTTTTTGACAAATGAGGTATAATTTACATTGATTACTTGAAGAAAGGTAACACACCCGAAAAACGCTTAAAATGTACGGTAAAGATGCTATAGATGAAAGCCGAATGGTTTATCTGATTCCATTTTAGAAATTTCAAAGACAAATATTCTCATCGCTCTGTTCGGCCAGTGAAGTAAAAATTTAATTAAATCATCACCAATGCGCGGGTTCTAATGGACACTTGGTTTTCAATTTCAGTGTAAAATCGCGGCTGGTCGAGGAGTGCTTTGACTATTTTCAACAGCTTGAAGACAAACAAAGACATGCTTTGCTTGGTTCCAGGTTATTCCGGAGTCGCTGGCAATGAAATTGCTAACAGACCGGAGAGAGCAGGATCCGCAGCGGACTTTTTCGGCCCGGAGTCTTTTTGTGAGCTTAATTGGGCAGAGTTTAGATTGAGCTTGAATTGATGTGAATACTTTCTCAGGGTTGTACATTAAGAGGACGCACAAGGGCTGCGACAGGCCAAACGGTTGGTAGGGTCTTTCTCATATGAAGAAGAGCTGTAGGCAGATTACGTAGGGCTGACATTGGTAGAATAGACTGTTTTGAGGGGATGAAACCACGGAGCAAATTTTGTACGACTGTGTTGCGCTAGCTAGGACTATGAGGAAATTTTATCTTTTCCTATAAGTTATTTACTCGACTTTATCCGAGGGGCAGAGGAATACTGCTATTTGATGATGTTTTTGGGCTTTTCCCTGTCTATATGGGGGGCTGAGTTGAATGTTGCCAGTGGACGATGGTCGTTAACTGAATTTCATGTGCATTCGTAGGCGCACTGTAGGGTGTGTGGGGGTGATTATATGGTCAGGGTATCTGCTGTTGTGCAACGAATTCTATGATGATAATAATAATAATAATAAAAATATAGGAGCAAATAAAGCTTTTCCCATACTTGCCCATGGCGCTATACTGCATATTTCAGTGATGGAAAAGACCTCGATTAGTATCTTCTCTTAGAATATCAGATATTGTTATTTTATAACTATCCTTTCATTAGACTAAATGACTGACTACATGTCACCCAATTTGATGTTAGGCAGCAACTTTTATGTTTTTTTACAACGGAAAGAATTTATGGCTGGATCGTTCTGGGTGCCATAACAGCGCAGAGTATGTTTGGTTCACAGATAAATTGAAACAGAAAGGCCACGAATCCGGCGCTAGCGTAGTGGGTCCCTATTTCCAGAAGGCATTACCTACGGCCAAAATTTATGCCATATTCATTTAAGTAAGGAAGTGTGCGAGAAGGAATCGATGGATTTAAATATTTAAGTAACATTGCACAGTGAAGCGGCTTTGAAGGTTTTGTCATCAACCGCATGATGGCTTGAAAAAAAGCTGGCTGCTAAAGAAACACGATGTTTGCATGCAAATTGACTAAGACGTAACTGAAACGCAACGCAACCTTAAAAACCTAACAAATTATTTATATAGTATTTATTTTATTTTATTTTATTTTTATGTATAAAATTAATGAGTTTTTATATAACTACGACCTTTATTTACTAAATAATGACTGACGTAGTGATTCATGATTTTTTAATATCTTTTTTTAATTTTTTACAAAACATTTATTACCATAAAATTAGTTCAAGGTTTATATAATTGCAACAGCATAAGAACTTTATTTTACGTATTATCATAAGTTTTTTTTTACAAAAAAAAAAAAAATCTAATTTTCCACATAATTATCGTTTATATCATTCAGAGTCGCGTATACGACTGTTAATATACGCCAATACTGACAGTCATTACAGAAACAAGTAAAAAAAATCTAAACACACAGTGTGATGGGGGTTCTCTTTCTTCTATTTGATATAGAGACGACTACGCGATTGATGTGGTGGATTGATAATTTTCGTTTGTTTTTCATTTGATTTTTGTGATCTTTCTATCTCTACCTATTGCTTGACGTTATTATTCTCTTCTCATTGCAATTCATGATCTTTGGCGTGATTAATTACTTTACAAGGTTATGACAATTTCGAAAGGGGAATTAATTTGTTGGTAAATTTGCAAAGAAAAAATTAAAACTTGAATTCACATATACACACCGCACACACAGCCGCGGCATCAAAATTGCAAAAGGGAGTGTTGACTGGCTGGTTGCACTAATTATCTTTTGAATAAGAAACAAAAAAAAAAAAAACGAATTCAATTCGCATAGAACTAAATTATAATCAATAGTTGCAAATATAATTCGCAATAAAATTTTAATGAGAAGTATAATTTGTGGAAATTAAAATAAAATTGAAATAATAAAACCCTATAATTTGGTAGAAAATCCATAAAACCTGTAACGAAAATATCTTTAAGAATTATGAGTAAAAATGAAATGATTTTTAAAAGTCAAACACAAACGAAAAATATCGTTAAGACATTCAGACGGTCGAAATAGAATCCACCCCGTTCCTTACTAAATAATGTGTTATTTTAAATAAAAATTAAATATGCAGAGCTGTTGCTGTTGAAAATTTGTTTACCAAGGCCTGCAGCTTTTTCCCCTCATTTCTGTACACGCAGGTCCATACCAATAAATGGAAATTTAATCAAAGTTAACATGGACAAACACAAACTTTAAACGCGTTAATATTGCAACATTTGCAGAAATCATTATACGGAATTACCAGCCTTTGGGCATCATTAATAGGTTTTAATTTGATTTTTCGGGAATTTTGAAGAATAAAATTTATGAATTCAAATCAAATACTATTGTAGAACTGAATCAAGAGAAATGATACCAAATTATCAACTTCTTAACCGGTATTTTCGGAACCATCAGGTCAGAAATTTGGCAGACATAATCCTCATAGCACTAGATAGCTCTATTGGATCCTTGATAGATTTCAAATATTTTATTTTGGCTACCTTACAGAGGAATTCTGATAACTCGACTCAGTACCTATGGTCACTTCTACGCCATTTTACAAATTTTTCCATTTTCTTAATCAATAACCTTCATAACCATAAATTTAAATATTTCTTTAGTGTTTTCCCCCCGCCGAAAGAAAAACAAAAACATAAGTTTTTGGTTAACATTTCATTTTCGCCATGTAGTTTTGCATAATTGTACGCATGCGCATCATTAATCATTTGTGTTGTAAACAAGATTTCAATTTCTGTTTCGGTTTCGGCTTCGGTTTCTGTTATTTGGCTCTGACTTTGGCTGCTTCTTAAAGTCAAAAGCGGCAGATTATGAAAACGAAAAGTCAAAAGGAGCAAAGAAAAAAAGAACGACGACAACGACATCGACATGCGTTTAACATTTGTTTTTAGTGTTTTACCACGAATATTTCTCGTACGTTTATTCGAAAAGTCGATACAGAAGACTAAAATAATGCATCGTAAAGATGCCTCAATAAGATGCTTCTTATATGCGACTTTTGTTGCTTATTATCATGATGATGATGATGGGAATTTCGCCGTTGTTGCCTTTGCGGCTGTGGAAGTCTTATTGATTTTTTTTTTTTTAATATTTTTTTTATGCCAAAAACACACGATGCGTGTTTTCGTCATGTCCGCAATGCCATGCATTTTAAGTAGACGTAATAGACGTTTTTAAAGCCTTTTGACTTTTTGGACAGCAACAACAACAGCAACAGCATGGCACACACATAAATATTTATTGCGTAATTACTGGTGTTGTGTAGGAGTGGAGATTTTTTTTCTGTAACTGTGGGGCACATGAATTATTGAATAAGCCGTCCGTTCTTTTTTTTTTGCTTATTTTCTTAAGTTGCTTAAAAGTAGTTGTTAGTAGATAATGATATTATTAATGATAGAAAAGAATTTTATAACAAATTATAAAAATTATTATTTTATTACTTATGAAAAAACTTCATTTTATAATACAATACAATACAAAATAAATACTTTCTCTTTTCTTAAAGTAAATAGAAAAATATTGTGTAAATTATAAAATTATTCAAACTATGAATGCGGCAGTAGAGATGGTGTGGTGCAGTGCATAAAGTGCTAGAACACAACACAAGCAACTAGGGATGATGGCAGTAGTTTGAAAAAAATTGCGTTGGTGAAAAGTGGCAACCTTATAAACCATTTTTTTCGGCTTCAAGGCGCTTCGTTGTTTAGTATTTTTTTATTTTATTTTTTTGCAGGTATCAAAATGAAACGATCGCAGTAAATTCATAAACAAAATTGCTCACAGTTATGTAATTCAATACTTTAGCTTGAAAGGACTCAGTCCAACTAATATTAAAGCCGGGTAAGTGTTATTCGTGGTATTAGTCTATCAATTGAGTAAGAAAATCTACCAAATAGACTAGAAGCGTTCATCACCGTATTAAGTTCAGACAAGCGTCCAGCACTACAAACCTGTTGGAAAGAAACAATTAAAGCAGTAAACTAGATCGTGCTCAGAGAAAGAGAAAACAGTTCTATTTAATAGCGAGATCATGGCGTCTGTTTCTTAAATCTGTTTTATAGGATAATTATTATTCATAATTTCCAAAAATTAGAAAAAAAATCGTAAGCAAGTATTATGCCTACTTATTGCAGTAACCCCAACTCATAGATTGATTTAAAATTCATAGAAATATTATTCAAAGTTGTAGTCCAAAATTTGACCACAAGGAAGGAAGCGGCATATTCACACTCTGCTAGTTGCAATATCGAATTTGATTATTTGAGGTCGGAGAGAAAACTTAATTTGTAGTAGCACACTTTAGCAGTGTGCGTTGAAGGAAAAAACTAAAAAGATAAACAACAACGCAAATAAGCAATTTGAATACGTGAAGCGACATACGTCATCGTTCATCGTTTTTATTTGGTTGTATACACAAACGGAGCAGATTATTCTCATGCACGGGAGTGCTTACGAGTATCTGGCCATGTATGAACTTAATAGATGAAGGGGTTTTACAGCTGACAAGACTAAGGTGTTCTTATATATTGTAAAATATCCAGTATATTCTGGCCTACTTTGAAAAAAAGGCTATCTTGACCTATGCTTGGAATTCGGTGAGGCTTTTTTGGATATAATCAATTACTGATCACAGCATTGTTAGATATACATATATGGGTTACCCACATTTTAGCTAGTGTAGTAGTTGCTTAGATAAGGAAGAGTCGGTACAAGAATCGGACATATTTTCTTTAACTGTACCATCACAGGTATGCATCAACGACGAAAAATCTGACATGATCTAATATATATAAGAAAAAAGTGGTTCTTAACGGGCCAAACGAGTTAAACATTCATTGGAGTTACAGTGGATAAATAACATTTTGTTAAATTTGTAATCCTAAATTACCATTACATTTTTTGTTTTAGAGGTATGGCAATGGAAGATTGGTATCGTTATATAGGTAACTATTAAATACTTTTTTTTAAGGTGTAAGGATTTTCATCTTTAGGACCCTAACATTCCTTTCTGTGATTGTTGAAGACACATTATATTTTTCAAATGGCTACAACAATTGTGATTTGGTTTACATTTACTCCGGGAAAGTTGACTAACCAGTATGTCAGAGGAAAGTATTTCAGGTGCTTATGTCTCTAATATTGTTACATTTTTAACTTTTAAAAACGTTTATTTATAAGTTCGTAGATTGTAGTTATAATAAAATAAATCTCGTTTTTGGTTTAATTCATGATTCTTTATTTAACAGAGTTTTGTGTTTCACTGCTAGTAACCTTTTAACAATTTCTATTCTTACTGACTCCGTCTGTTCATAATTTTGCAAACATCAGCAATTACTCAACAGATCTTTCAACCTAAAGACCTTCCAACCTGATCGTTGTTACCACTTAGGTTCAATCACAACCTCTTCAAAAAGAGGTTGGTCACACTTAACTCTCTTAACTGAGTAGGCTTCAATCAAACTGGTTTTTATTTCACGGCCTCACTTCATGAGTTTAGTCCTCTTCACACAGTGTTCAAGCCAATAAACTCTACTCGCTGAGTTTACTTCACTTAGACTTATCACACTGAGTTTACACCAATAAACTCTCTTCACGCTGAGTTTACACATAAATTGACTGCTGTCTGCATTGAGGTGTTTTTTTGTATGCCTTAGACTCAATTTCCTTCCTTTACTTTCTTTTTAGTTCTTATGTGTCCATGTAAATGTAAACATCTACTTGTTTCAGTCTTTGTTGCTGTCTGTTATTGTTTGTTATTTGTTTTCTTTCTGTCTATTCTGTTTTGTTGTTGTTGGTGTTTATTTTTGTTTACTACATTTCTGCTTGTGTTGTTGCTGTCGCTTCGGTTATTTGTAAGCAGCACATATAAAGGGTCCGCCGTCTAACGTTTTTTTCAACTAGCGCTTATTTCGTGAATGGTAACACTTAGCTCATGTCTGATTAGACAGATAATTCGTTTTATCCTTCCGCTGAACGAATATAGTTGTGTATACGTTTGAACACCGCTGGGAAATATTTCGTGCGATCAACTTACGGAAGATGCCGATTTTGCCAAAAAAAAAAATCATCTTTTCAGATGAAGCTCATTTTGATCTTGGCGGGTATGTAAACAAGCAAAATTGTAGCATTTGGGGCAAAGAAAACCCGCACGCATACATCCAAGACGAGTCACTGTTTGGTGCGGATTTTGGCCCAGAGGCATAATTGAGCCATTTTTCTTCGAAAATGAGCAATGAGTGGCCGTTACCGTCAATGGCGATCGTTATCGGGCCATGTTGAACGAATTTTTGTTCACAAAAATTGAAGAGGAAGATATTAGCAACATTTGGTTTCAACAGGACGGCGCTACGTGCCACACAGCCGAACCTACACTCGATGTTTTGATCGCATTATCATCCGCAAAGCTGATGTCGTTTGGCCACTTCGGGGCTATGATTGACACCGTTGGACAATTATTTGTGCCGTCAAAGATAAGTGTTACGCCAACAAGCCAGAGACAATTGACGCTTTAAAGGACAATATTCGTGAAGCCATTGGTGAAATACAGCTGCACACAATCGATAATGTGCTTAAAAATTGGACCGATCGTGTAGGCTACTGCATGGCCAGCCGAGGCAGCCATTTGAATGAAATTATTTTCCATTATCAACCGAAAAGATTGCACTTTCAAATAAAAAAAGAAATTTGAGAAAATATTCAGTAGTTTTTGTTTATAGCATTTTCAAAAAAAAAAAAAAAAAATATTTTGCGCTCCCTGATTTTCGTAACAATATATTGGAAATTTTAAAGTTTTTTCTTAAAATAAATACATACTTAACAGCCGGCCTACAAAATATAAAATTGACGGATATTGCCTGTAATTAAATTTATTAGAATATAATTCCTAATTTTTTTCTTTAACGTATTAAATAAAAAATCAAATTGAAATTTGAAACAATGTTAAAACCTAAAACATCGCAAGTGTATGATTATAAAACATAAATTTAAATGACTGTACAATTAGAGCGCATTATTGAAACCTTAATAGAAAATTAAAAATATTATTTAATTTCATTTAATAAACACATGTATACTCTCAATCTTTTAAATAACAGATTAATTTATTGGAAATTAAAACAAAACTCATTGATAATTTTTTTAAAAGACGGTTTAACTAACAGTTTAACCAACTTAAGTGGCTTAGAAAAACTTTCATTCTTTCCCCTTTTACTGTCTTTCTTTTGAGTTAAACACTTCCGTTTAATTTAATTTAAATAATAACTCTTGAGAAGAAAAAAAATCTAAGAAAGTTAAAGAAAAAAAGCTATAAAACGCGTATGCATAAGTATAGCTTAGTTTAGAAATAAAAATTGAAAATTATGCGTAGAAAAGAGAGAAAAACTTTTAAACAGTGGAGAGGAGTAGAGAAAGAAGAGAATCCAGCAACTAAATAATGGCACCCAATTTAGCATGCCATTCATTGATGCTATGAAATGGGATGGTACGGTAGATGTTGTAACAAGTAGCAGCTATTTGCAGCTATTTACAACAAAATACCACTTAATGACATTAACATCCGCACACACACACACAGACACACACACACACATGATTATTTGCAACAAATCTATCTATGGCATGGCATTATTACCACAAATGCTAATATTGTTGTAGATAAATGAGCAGTAGCAGGCAATTGAATGAATGCTAAATGGCAAGCTGGATGGATGATTGAATGGATGGATGGCTTTACATACCCGCTTAATATTTACTTTAATTCTTTAAGTTAATTTAAATAAAATGCGTTAAAAACGGGAAGTTGCCTCTATCCATCCATCTAAGACACTACACGTATTCTTACTAATGTTAGCAGCAGCCATTAGCCATCAGACGCTTAGCTAGTTGGGTTTATTTGCCGCCAATAGGCTGTTTTTCAGTTCTATCCTGTTTGGCTGTTATTTGTTAAATGTTAAACGCAAAACTAAACAGTCGATCATTTCGCATAATGAAGCGCCACTTTAAATACCAAACGAAACGAAACGCACACATATTGTTGCAAGCAAATGTAAGCAATTTTAACAAAAAACAGCTACAGTAACAGCAACATAAAGAAAATTGTTAAGCAAATGTATACACGCATGTATGTAAATTTGTTTGCATTGGTTGCACCACCACCATCAAGGCGGAGAAGACGAAAAGTAGAAAAAAAAGTGCAATTTGATCTCTTTCTTCTGATGACGTTGCACAACTTACTAAAGTGCCACAATTTGCAACAACAGCAGCATTGCTTGCTGTTCACTTTATTGTTTAAAAGAGTGCATAAAGAACACTACCTCTGCTCCACTATACAATATAACAAAACTATACAAGAATTTTATTTTGTATTCCCGATATCAAGTTGTTCTGTCTGTCTCTGCCTATGCTTATGCGCTTGGAAAAATTAAAGATTCAATTTGAAGTGGTTTTTAATGAAGAGTGTAAGGAAAATATGCGTTGGTTGGCAATGCCAAGTGTGTCTTTGAAAGTAAATGGCACGTGTTTTCTTTGGGTACGTACCACTACAAACCAAACAACAAACGAACCAGGCAGGCAGTCAGGCAGGCAGGCCTTAAAGCCAAATGCAATTAGTTGTGATTGTTTAAAGAATAATTAAGAAAAATACAGATGCGCAAGACGATGACTATTCTCCTCTCCTGCATATAAAATAAGTAAATAATCACTGTTATTATTGTGATTATTTTGTAAAATAATAAAAGAATATTTTTTAACATAAAAATAATTTCTTTTTTAAAATATGCCATAATAGACGAAATGACCAACAAAAGTTAATAAAGACTTAGAAGGGAGAGAGAGAGCATCATTAACACTAGATCAACCGTAGAGCAATGACTTATAGACAGATACATATAGAAAGTGTTTTATTAGATTATGAGCCCAAATCAAGATATATAATATTTGCTGCATAATTTCATGCAAATTTTTACAATAGGTCGTATAATGAAGAGCCTATTGTAGTAAAACTATAATTAATGAAAAAAATTATTTTTATGCCATAATTGCCAAAACAAATTTGTTATGTTATTATGTTATTTGTTATTTGCTCTTTATTCCTTTCAATATTTTTACGAAAATCCGTTTGAGTTATTTATACGAATTAACCCGTTCACACGTATCATGGTTTTTTTCTTGTTATTTTTAATTATTTTTTGGTTGTTAGCAACGAAGCAAAATAGGAAATTAAATAAACAGATCGAGCGTAGACAAACACCCGATAAAGATTAAAAATTACATTGATTTTAGTCCACAGTATAACTGAAACTAATTTATTTACAATTTGATTGAATGGCTCTAAAAATTTTTTATGGGAATCTATGTGAATGAAAGGGATAGTTACCAAAACGACTGTTGTCGTATGAACATGACACTAGTTGACGTTAGAATAGCGTCAACCAATAATTGAAAACAAGCAAATGTTTTGAAATCAGCACAGATATCGCATTTGCTTCCTTAATTGTCTTATTTTCAGAATGATGGATAAACCTACAACCTTTAAGTTAAAGAACAGTATTAGTTTCATCGGCAAATTTTTTGATGTACTTTTGGTGTATTTTGTAAACAAAGCAAAATTTTAGACTGAGAGGCTATACAAACGTAAGGTTTTTTAAATATTAAAAAATTACACAAGATGTCCGAAGTTTTGAATTTCGTATACAATTTTTAACAGAAAAAATTGAATTATGTAAGTCCTTTAAAATATTTGAACTGTTGTCGATAATATATTTAATAAAAATAATAATGGGTCCGTTTAGGGTCCGCTAAATAAATTTTTTTTTTTTTTTTGAAAACAGGGCGCAAATCATCGAGCGTAGCTTCGGCTGTGTGGCACGTAGCGCCATCCTGTTGAAACCAAATGTCGCTAATATCCTCCTCTTCAATTTTTGTGAACAAAAATTCGTTCAACATGGCCCGTTAACGAACGCCATTGACTGTAACGGCCACTTCTTGCTCCATGATCGAAGAAATATGGCCAATTATGCCTCTGAACCAAACTCCGCAACAAACAGTGACTCGTCTTGGGTGTATCGGCTTTTCAATGTATGCGTGCGGGTTTTCTGTGCCCCAAATGCGACAGTTTTGCTTGTTTACATACCTGCCAACATCAAAATGAGCTTCATCTGAAAAGATGATTTTATTTGCAAAATCGGCATCTACTGTAAGTCGATCGCAGGCCCACTTAGCGAAGCGTTGTTCAAGCGTATACACAACCATATTCGTTCAGCGGAAGAATAAAACTAATTATCTGTCAAATCAGTCATGAGCTAAATGTTACCATTCACGAAATAAGCATTAGTTGAAAAAAAAGGACCCTATATATTAATTCCTATAACAGTCCATGAAGAACATGGAAACTTTTCTCAGTCAATGAACTGTACCCGATTCTATTTCTAAACTCATTGAAAGGGACCTACAGTTTAACGCCGGCTCCGAACGGCAAATGCATTCAGAGAAGTTTTCAATAGTATTTATACTCATAACTAGTTACTAGCTAATGTTATGAGGTGATAGCGCTGTCGAAAAACTATTTTCTTTTTTTAAGGATTTTTTTAAAGGATTATTAATTTTTGTTCTAATTTTGATTAAAGCTATAGAGGATAAAGCAGGAGATTTTACGGTACAATTATGATTTTTTTTTTTTGTTATTGACCGAAACAAAGTATCTAACATGCCTTAGATATCACGTTTACCAGTTTTAGTAAACTGCAAACGAGACCAACGAGGAAGCAAGGAAGGAGCAAGAGATTAAGCCGCTAAAAGATCTTGAGACTATACCAAAAATTTATTAAGAATTTTTATTTTTATAATTTTACGTAAGCATAGAAGCTTTAGAATTTAAATTAACACCATAATTTTAAGCAGTAATAGTAATTGATAAAATTGTTTGGAATTGTTTCGATTTAAGCCTTGGCAGAGCCTATTAAGATGATTCACACAAATGAAAAAGAAAAAAAAAAATTCTCACCATTTACACAAACAGCAATATTATAAATATCATTTCAGTTTAATTCATAAAAATCGTCACCATTAACAATCAAAATTTAATTTCTTACCTAAAAAGAAAGATGAAAACGAAAAAAAGAGTTTAAAAACAAAGAAGAAAATAAAATCAATTTAAATAATTATTTGAAACACACAAAAACAAAATATTTACAAACTAAATATGGCAAGAAAAACAAGCTATAATTTTATTTCTTGTTGTTGTTCTTCTTGTTGTTGTTGCTGCTGCTGCCGTTGCTAATATTGTAGTTTAACATAAATTAGCATTTAAACATGGCTAATATTTTTTAAAACTGGCATTAGCAGAAGATAGACAAACCAGCTACCAAAACCGAAAAAATAGAAAAAAAGAAAAGAATCAGCAACAGCATTACTCGTAAAAAATCTTCTTTTATTTTTAACATTTTTGTTTTTGATACGAAAAAACTGAAAAATAGATAATAATTATGATGTTACTGGTATAGGAGAATAAATATCATAATGATGTTAAAGAAGAAAAGTTAAAAACGTACAAGATACTCGCAACACTCGCATTTGTAAAATATTTTAAACATTACAAGTTGTTTGAAGTCAAGTTTTACAAACAAACGTAAGAATGTCTGTCTGTCTGTCTGTTCGTAGAGTATGATATTAAGATTTATTTGTAATCAGTGTTTATTACCATATAATTTAAGATAAAAGAAGAAGAAAAAATCAAAAACAAAGAAAACTCTTTTTCATCCATAATCTGACCATAGCGTTTGTTATTCGTAAACCTAAATGACGTTTTAGCTGATAATGAAGATGATGTGCAGTCATATGATGGCAGGCAAGTGAAAGGGATCATCATCATTATCATCATCATCATCATACGAGTGGTAATTGTGCGTTTGTGGCACACAGATGCAACGCATCCATCCGCCACAAATCTAACTCTTCATTCACGTTTTGTAAAAGGAGCATATCATTTACAACTATTTTATCTTTATTATTTTGCTGTTATTTGTGTGTTCATCGTTCGTTTTATCTTGCAAAGAGAAACAAACGATAAAACAAACACAAGAAGTTTTAGTTAAATTAGAAGAAAAGGAAAATAAGAAGGAAAAAAATCAATCCTTATCCTCTTCATCATGTGTTTTTCTACAATTTCAATCAGTAAATGTTGCAGATGTTGTTGGGATTAAATGATTTACATAAATGTTGTTGCTGCTGCTGCTGCTGCTGCTGTTGTAGAAGATGATGAATTTTTAGAAAAAGTGGAAGAAAAATTGTAAAATAAATAGAAAAAATAAATCAAAAGAAATCTTAAAAGTCCACAAAATAAATTCCAACGCATAACCGACCGAGCACTCATCATGTAGTCAAAGAGATACGCAGTTTACTTATTTCTTTATTAAATTTAATTGCAGCAATTTAACACTAGAAATACCAGAACGCTAATAATAATGTTAAATAAAAAAAATGTATTTATTTTATATTTCTTATAATTTCAAACCTATTGTAACAAAATTTAAATAAAGGATATAAAGTTAATAGCCTATGCAGTTGACCTAATATTGAAAAAGTTAAGACGAAGACTGACCTTGGATTCATTTTAATAGAACTTTGTTAAGAGTAAAGTATGTATTCTAATTGATATTATGAGTGACATGGTGGGCTAGTGAGCAGTATGCTAGCATATCACATTAGATATTCTGGTCTGCTACGTTACACCGAGCATACGGTCCTATCGTAATAATTGGAATATTTTTTTAAATTGTATTGTAATTCAAAATAAAGCAAAAAAATAATTGATAATTAAGGGGACAATCAGATACAGACTGCACTACGTTTTCAAAAGGTATACGTACAGGTGGTTATTGATTATTGCACTTAAATGATAATTCTTTAAGTCCACTAGGGGTTTCGGAATTTTGCCGATTTTTAAATCTCGTCCTAGCTTTGAAAGGTTTATTACCTTTTATTAATCTGGTTACTAAATAAAAAGCGAAAAGATTTCGAAACTTAATATGAAACATCATTATCTCGATACCACAAGCATTAAAAATTCCTTTAAATCTATGTAAGTAAAGGGTACTTACTACCTGTAGGCGACATAATTGTTTCCAATTTCTTTTAAAATAATAAAGAAATTTGTTAGCGACCAGAATTAATAGTATTCGGTAAGATCAAAAGTATGCGATGCATTTTGGTAATAGAAATACAATTGCGATAGTAATTTGAGAGTCTCTCTCTTAGACTACACTGCCACAAAAAATTTTACTTTGTTTCTTTCATACTTTTTAAGTTTACATATGTAATTTAAAAGAAATTCTTAAAACAGATATTTTTGAAGGATAAAAGCAGTAAAAAAAATTGGAAAGAGACAAATTCAAACAAAACAAAAAAATATATATAAAAAAACAACAAAAAGTAATTTTTAAAAATTAATAAAAGACAACAAAAACAACAAATAACAATTAAGAAAAACATCAAATTAAGAAGAAATTTAAAATAAATAAAACATGTTGATTAAAATTATCAATTAAATATATCGAGCCATAACCGCCAAAAAGACGTAAGCGCCATGATCATTCCCACCAGCCTACAAAATTTTGTAGCTCTAAAATGTACTTTTGTGATTTTACAGCAAAAACAAAAGAGTCTTATGTACTACTCCAGAACAAAAAATATTGAAAAAAAATTTCTCCTGAAAAATTTGTTTTTTGTCGCTTACGTCTTTTTGGCGGTTATGGCTCGATATATTTCGCAATGTACTTTCCCTTTATCTTCTCTTTATTCCTCTCTGTGTGAGTACCAGTGTTGCCACTTTATGTATAATTATACAAAATACGTACTCTTTTAAAAATTTTGTATATTTTTTGTCTCCTCAATTTTTTGTACAATTTTCGTACGATTTTGATGACTAAAGAAAAGATATCAAATATATATGGTACTTCCAAATAGAAGTGCGTACAATTTCATTACAAGTAGCAACGAAATGGTTGGCTTGCATTGCGTTTTACAGCAGTATGAAGTTTAGAGATCATATTTAGGATTGGAAGTATTTTAAGATCCGCGTAAAACAAATGAGTCAATGCTTTTTGCCTTGAGCGATAACCCAACAAAAATGTACGTGTAATTCATTTTGTGCCATCTTGATATTTTAATAAATTTTAATCTAATTTTCCAAACAGATTCTCCAATGTTGTACAAGCTAAAAAATGCTGTAATAATAATGCTTGACCACTTAACTTGCGCATTCGAGTTAATTCGAGCGCGCTAAACAGGCCAATCTGTACATACTCATAATAATTCGAGCGACGTTGTATTTTAAGCTGCCATAATTTTTCCCACTCGAATATGTTTAATAATTGGAAATAACAATGTGAAAATATAAATAAGTATTTTTGATGATTAAGATGTAATTTTTGTCGAAATAGCAATTCGAAAAGAGAGATAGAAAAGTCGATGTAAGTGTAACATTTTAAAAGCAGATATCCTTACGTTGAATTGGACTACAAAAAATTCGACAATGAGTGGCGATAACAAGCAGTTTTGGCTCACAAAGAACTACATGTTCTTTCTGACTTAGATGTCAAAAGTATTTAAAATAAAAAAATTATATTCAACACACCCTTTTTTCCAATTTTAAAATTGGTTTAACTCTGCCGTGAAGAAATCCTGCTTAAACAGTTTCTAGAAATAGTTAATCAACTGGTACAAACGGGTGAAATTTTGAAATGTTTTTTTTTAAAGTACAAATTCTTTTTTGTACTATTACACTTGGTTTTGTACTAGTTTTGCTTTACTTTTGTATAATTTTTTATTTCATTTATTGCAACACTGGTGAGAACGTACGTACAAAAGAGAAAATTTGTTTGGAGCAACTCTTTGCCTCTCGATGCACTAGATGATGTTGAAGTCCATATTATAGATAACACTAATTCGATGATGCCAAATGAACACATGTTATAATATCTGATATTTTAACCTACATTTTTTGTAAAGACAATTCTTTGATTTGTCACTTTTATATTGATTTGAAAATGAGTGAAATACTTAAAAAATTGCTCCCTGTGATGCTTTTTTACATTGAAATGGAATAGTTATTTCGATTCCATTCTTAAAATTTCGATATAAAAGAGCTTATTGGCATTGAATAGGAATAGTAACCATTATGAGCTGCTCTAACCTTGAAAAGTGGTTCAAGTCTGATCTATGATATTCACCATTTGAAGCTTTAAACCCTTAAATACCTAAATTTGAAATACGTATTAAATCATGACAATAATTTTTGTTCAAGTACAGTAATCTGCTGAAAATTACGAATTCGAGATCCAATTTCTAAAAAAGAATTTCCTAGACGATGGTCACAAAAATCTACATTGAAACCAAACCGTTGCTGGATTTACCTTTATGTCTACAAATTATGAAAGCAAACATTTAAGCTTCTTACCAAAAAAATTTCGAATTCAATCCACGTATTATTTTTCTAATTTTAATTTTCAGTAAATTTTCACAAGCAATTTTTTCATCTTTTTACATAAAAGTTCTAAAAAGAATGATCATTTCCGCTTAACTACTTTATTGGTAGCATTTTAATTAAACCGTTATTTTGAGAATTTTTTACTCTTTTTAACTGTTAATCTTTCCAAAGATTAAAGTTTCTGATGATCGTGTGTAGACGGTCTTAGGTGTTTAGGGCTTAAGTAAGAGCAATTGGAATTGAAAACGGCAAAGTATTACCTTCCATAGTAGACAATTGATCAACGGAAGAGCCGATGAACAGTTTTAAAGCAATAAATCATAGAAGTTTTCTACAGCGAAGGAAGTATACAGCAAGCTTCGGAAAACGGAGAAAGTTAAACAAACACTTATTTTATTAAATTTAAGTCTTAATAAAAAAAATGTTAATTAAAAAATTTACCATAAAAACTACGTGGACTTTTGACAGTCGAACACGGTTATAGCAAACATATTTCTTTAAAAAATTTTAATGAATTTTCTTTGAAATTACAATATTCATAACAAACTACGTCTACAGTGTAAAAGAAATCATCATAACCGTGTTCGACTTCTAGCAAAACGGACGGCAATACTACTTAACTATATTCGATTTTTCCTTTAGGTTTATTTCAGACCTTATTCTACGCCAAAAACTCTGCCCCTAACTATGAGTTTACGCTCATTAAGCTGTTACCTATTTTCAGAATAATGTCGTACATATTGAATTCAACTTATAACATATTAGACTGAACTCTGAAAACACAGCCAGCGAAGCCTAAGCGAACATCAAAATGGCATTCACAAATTTCTTGTTTTTCTTTTCAAATTTGAATTTCCAAATATGAAAGGTGTTAAAAGACAATAATAACGACTCTTTAAATAATTTATTAAAAAATATAAAATCACTTTTAACTTTAAAACAAATGAGATTAATTTCCATACTAAACTTCTGATTCATTAGAGGCAATCTTAAGCACCTGAGATAAGCCACTACTGCTAATATGAACCAAATCTCAATCAAGACATATAAGACCGAAACAAAATAAAAATTAAAATGCAACAAAACATTTCCATTACAAACCACTCTTAAAAAAAGCAATTTAAGCTATAGAACACAAAAAAAAACAACAGCAGCAAAATCATATCGAACAATGATATCTAAGCCATAGATATGGAATGTAAACTTGTAAGAAATAATACGAAAAAAGAAAAACAGAAACAGAAACAAAAAACATATTCAAAGAAACATGTTTAATTAATTATATTAAAAAATAAGACAACCCAATAAAATTTTACAACTTTACAATTCAACTCTCTAACAAAACGTTTATAATAAATGTTTTGTTTTTTTCTTTATATCTTTCAACTTGAACGTATCAACTCGTATTCGTAGTCTTAAGAACTGTAACATGCCACATGTTGAAAATCGAAATAAGAGCAACATTAAACAAGTTCAGTTTTGTTAGCGTTTCAAATTTGTTGCTATTCTTAAACTAGAAAAAATAAAAGATAAATTAAATAATAAAGCAGCAGCATTCTATTTAGTATGTAAAATAAATTAAATATCCAGAGAATAATAATAAAAAAACGTTTTAAAATTTTGGTGCTGGTGGTGTTTATTGATTGTCGAGCGGGCTACTGTTATCGTCGCCGCTTTTAACGAAAACCTAACGAGCTTTAAATTTAAGTGTTTAAGTTTCTGTAAAAAATAAAAAACAAAAATTAATTGAAAACGATAAGATATATTTTATTTATTAATGATTTGATAATTAAATTAATGAACGAATGAATGAATGGTTTTCATATTCGTTAAGTGAGTGAGTAAGTGAAGGAGTGTGATAATTAAATGAAATTCAAAGTAATTTATTACACCACCTAAACTTTTAATAAACTTACACTAATACTATAAAAACTATTTGTTTTAATGGAAATTAAGATTTATGTAAGAAAAGTTTAGTCAAATAATTAATATAAGATTTGCTTGTATAGTTGGATTACTTAATTTGACATGTGAAAAATTAGCATATTTCTTGGGAAAAACATTATTTATATCAGTCATCCTTAGAGCAAATCATCGCTTTAAATAAAGGCTACTTCTATGAAAAAAGGAGCACTATTATACAATACTAGATAAAACCCGGCCTGGTTCGCTACCCCTATCTTAATTATAATTTTTTACCTCTCTTCCACAATTTAACTACTTCACGTTCAAATCTAAACACTTAAGATAGCCTTTAGTTGCTTTTAGAAAGACACTGTGCTATCTGCTGCTTAGCTTTATGCAGTCTTCAAATATAAGGTGTGCTTCAAAATGATAAGGTCACTTTAATATTTGCTCAAATCATCCAAATTATAAAATGTTATGTATGGTCACCTTATTCAAAAAAATTCTACATTCAAATAAGTGAATAATAAGCTGGTTTGCTCTTAGAGCTGTACCGTTATATTATGTTTATTTAAAATGATAAAGTCAGTGATTAATAAGCAATTAATCTAATCAGAAGGTAAACCTTTGTTACCTTATGAACAAGGACAAATTGTGGCACTTCATGAGCTGGGATTGAGTATGCGTGAAATGGCGCAAAAACTGGGACGATATTTGTGTGCCGTGCAAAATTTTCTCAAAAGCTCGTTATTGCTTAAAATCAATTGTGCTATCAAAAAAACGTCAGTAATCACTTCATCCCTTTCAAGTGCTGAAAAAAGGATGGCCATGATTTTCTTTGATTCACATTCATTCACGAAAACTAACTGCTTTGATTAGTCTTTAGCATATTGTAATGGTTCCATGTTTCTTCCACAATTACAAAACGGCACATTAACTTATTCAGATTTCGCCTGAAGTTTGAGCAATCGCGGAAAACATCGTGGGTATAGCTTTTTTAGACACGTTCGAGCACTTCCGTGATGGATGCCCGGGCCTTATGAAACGTCGCCGTAAAGTCTTCAGCAAGGGATTCCTACACGACATATCCACGATATCCTTTATTAGACCAGGCGATCTCTTCAGATATCTCAACCTGACGGATTAAGTGTGACGTATTTCAGACTTTGTACGGTTTATTGTATTTTGTGGCATTTTTCAAAGCAGTGCCCGAGGATGCGACTTGACACTTGTAGTAGCTATGGGTGGCCACGTGAACCAATCAAGGAACCATACAATATGTGTTAATCCCGATTAGTGGGGAGAAGTCAGATTCTCAGCCATTTCACTTAATATAATTCTTCGATCGTCTAATATAAATTCATGGATTCTATTAATTCAAGAGTGAGAGCGACCTGAATTTTAGCTTCATTTTTTCTGTACATCCGCAAAATAACTTAGTGCACCATTTTAAAAGCACTGTAATCAATAATGTTTGAAAAAAGGTATTTTGGCCTACTTGCGCTTTCGAAAATCGTGTTTTAAATTATTCGAAAAATTAATTTTTAAAAACCGTGTTTCAACAATGGTTTATATAGAAATAAACGTTTATTAAAGTGGTTATAGCAGAGATAGAAAAATAGAAAGAATCTAAAGAATATAAGGTAGAAGTGAGTCTAAAAATCCCTGTTCGTTTCGTTTTTTATTTTTTTATTTTTGTCGACGGTAGAACTTTTTCCATTTTTCTTTTCAATGAAATACAAATATAACAAACACCAAAAGAGAAAAGTTCAAACAAGTGCATTTGTAAAGAAAACTTTCTCTGTCTGAGCAGCAAAGAAAGTTTGCAAAAGAATGGAAATAAATTATTATCATTAAATATTAGCATAAAAAGAAGGTTTCCGTATTAATTAAAAACGGTTAACCGAGGCTAAATAACAAACGAATCGAATAATTTGATTATTTAATTATTATTGCCGATTAATCGGTTTTTCGATTTCAGTTTTAGATTTTTAAAACTTCTAGTATGAGTTTAATCAGCACATGGAATTCCGTTTTTTTTTTTTTTTTTTTGAATTTTCATTAAAATCAGAGCAGACACAGTAGACATAGCTTGTTCAAAAATCGACAGTAGTCTAGTTAAAGAATTTACAGTTTACAGGTATAGTGTATTTAATTAATAAGCTTTCTTCGTATATTGTATACAATTTTCTATAATTTTTTTCTTTATAATTATTTTTAAGATTTTAATTTCCTACCTAACAAGTTACTCTTTCCCATGATCATTTAAAATAATTTTTGCAATTTGTAAAATTAAAATATTTTATTTTTTTTTTTTATTATTTTAAAACATTTTGACCACCATCAGTTGCGAGTTTTTTTTTAATGAAAATTTTAATATAAATTTTCTTAACAAAAAAAAAAAATAAAAAAAAAATTATTATTTATTATGTTTTAACATTTTGTTTAACCAGTTTATTTAATAATAATTTCAGTGTGTAAAATAACATAAATTTCTAACACTTGTAACGCGTTCGATATGATGGTGGTAACAATAGCTGTCTGTCGTAAAATACATGAAAATTTTATTAAATTTTTTTTTATAAATTTTTTTTCTTTTTTTACAACTTTTGTTTGTCTAAAAAAGATTTCAGATTGAGGACTATTATTATGATTTTTTCTATAAGACATGAGCTACTGTTGTAGTGTTGCTTGGCCTTAACAAAAGGCTATTGTATGTTGCACAAGCAGCTGCCTTTAAACGATATTTTACTCAAAATATGAAAGTTGATAAGTTGTTTGCGGTCTTGAGCAGGGCGTTACATAGAGTACAACAACACGGTTGAAATTTGACGTTATGCTTAATTATAAATATTGTTGTAGTTGTGAGATAGTGTGAAAAAATGAAAGGATAATTAAAGGTTTTCGCACAGACCATGCAACATATGAGATATTAACAGAATTGTAATAGAAAAAGATTACAGAACAACGATCTTGGCTAAGAAAAATACCCGGAAATGTTAAAATATTCTTTGAAAAATATTTGCTTTTTAAGATTAAGATTAAAAGCTATTTGTTTAAAACAATTTAACTGCTTTGAAGGTATTCATTAAGTAATCCTTAATTTACAACACACTTACTTGCCTTAGGCTACGAGAATCATAAAATCTTTGTTGTTTTAAGTTTCCTTTAAGAAATCTTATTAAATTATAACAGACAAAAGCACAAAAATTTGCATATTCTCTAACAAGAAATTTCGCATAATTTTGTAACACAACCCACAGTTTCTATTCAAAACATGGAACTCTTTTTTTCCTCTAGAGTCTAGACCACCATCGTTGAGAGAACAGAAAAATTTTGGTTAAATTCAAACATTTTTGTTTCTCTTTTTTTCTTTGTCTTTCGTTTGATAATGTTTTAAGCAAATAAACACTTGTCTTAATTGTATGGCAAGTAGTAGTAGCTTTTGTGCAACAGCTTTAAAAGTAATAGACACGTTGTTTAAGAAAAAAACGTTAAAAAAATTGATTTTTTTTTTTTTAAATAAAATTGTGCTCTATGTTCAGTAGTTATAATGTGTGGGATTAAAAATAAAACTGAAAAACACCATCCAACACTTTGTATACTTTTTTCTTCCTTCTTTCATCCTTTACCATTCATCCATCCACTCATATATTGTTATTAAAGCTGCCCCAACCAACACAGCTCAAACGTTTAACAAGTATTTTCAGCTGATGTTGCTTGGCTACACAACAGTAAGTAGTAAGAGAGTTAGAGGTTTAAAACAGGAGATACGCGCGTCTAAAATAGTACAAGAAATACCACCTAAATTGTGTACAAAAATCAAATTAAATTGAAATTTATGCAAACCGACGCATGTTTACACACGTCAAAATATTATGAAAAAAACTAAACTGAAACAACAACAAAATCATATTTATTTTTATTCCTTTTGCCACATTGACTTACTTTCTACACGTGCAACTCTTAAAGATAAACAATATCGAAGTAGCAGACGTATTATACTCATATATAGGTGGCTTATAAAGGTGATGAAAAATTTTAAGACAAAAAAAAAAATAAATAAATAAAAATAAAGAAATAAAAATATAAATAAAAATAAAACATTTGTTTCGAAAGACCATTTCTATAGATCATTTCAAATTTAAGTATGAGGAAAACCTTTTGAAAGCTTAACTAATAAGCAAGTGATGTGGCATGTAAAGGTGACGAGCAATTTTAAGACACAAAAAAAAACAGAAAAAATATAAATAATTTAGTTTCGAAGGACAACTTCTGAAACCTAAAGGTTGTTTTTTTGTGCCGCTGTGATATGATAGGTAAGACACACGGCTACCAACCAGAAGGTCCTCCGTTCAATACCAAGCCAAACCATCTAAAAAAGAAAAAGTTTTTCAACAGTAGTATCACCCAATAACATTAGCTAGTAAGTGGTTATGAGTATTACTACTATTGAAATGGTTCGAAGGACCATTTGAAATTTCAATATAAAATTATACTTTTTATAAGCTGATCTAATAGATGATTGACCTGAGAATTCCTTTCAATTTCTTAAAATTGCTTTTAATGAAATTTCAAATTTGATTTACTAGCAATTCGAAGGAATACTGCCAGGTACTTGGAATACTGGAATGCTCAAAGGGAAATTCGCCACTCTAAGGCGGCGATCAGTCCGCAATTTAGGCATCGCTCTGATGTTCTGAAATATGGCATGCCGGATTTGAAACTCCTAACGGATTTTTTTACATTCATTGTAGACTGAGAGGGATGGTGATGAAAGACGTGGACGTTTACAAGACAGCAGATCTGCTGGTGTTCATTAAAAAGGCAACAGATTTGCTAAACAAACTGTAGACCGGAAAGGGCACAATAGATCCTAAGGGTCGTAGTGTCTGGTCAGAATGGTCAGTCATGAGCAGTAATAAATATCAGACTTTAACAATCAAGACTCACGATGTTAATACATAGTTAAAAGGTTTCAGAGAATTACCTTAATATTTTGTATTATGATAGAAGAATCTATGACAATTATGGGTGAAACAGAATATCAGCCAAATACTCGTCACGGCTTCGGTGGCATACCTCTGTCTGTCGATCCATATTTCGAATGAGACATAGGTGAAGTTCAATGTCATTAATGTGCCAAATTATCTAATCCTTTAGCTCTTAAATTGGTCTTGACTTATTGACGTACATATTTTCTTTTAAATATTAACATCGCCACGACATGAGATAACCTGGCTATTGAATTTTTCGTGCAAAAAAGCCATTGTTTAATTGGCCCTGTGTCAAGTGGCACAATTCTGTTGGAACCATATATCGTCCAGGTCCATATCCTCTATTTCCGGCCACAAGAAGTTCGCTATCATCTCGCGATAGCGAACACCATTTACAGTACCTGCTTGGCCGACCTCATTGCTACACTATCACAAACAACAGCAATGTTTTTCGCAGAACGAACTGGGCGAGCAGGCAGAGGTGTTTCCAAATTTCCTACAGACCCAGCTTGCTGCAATTTGTGTACAACTCTCCCGATAGTGGACACATTTGATCGATTATGTTGACCAAAAAAATCACAAAATGCACGAAATGGTTTTTGATTTGAACGCAAATTTTTGTAAAAGGCTTCAAAAATCTTAGGGCGCTGCTCAAGTGTGTACCTCTCCATGATTGAATTGGTCAAACACTGAAATAAAGAAATATCAAATTAAGTTGGGCAAAAACTTGACGTTAAGGTGCCACTCACAATTTACATCGTACATTATGGTTGGACCACCCTTTATTTAGAACAAATTTGGTAAAAGATGAAATAGTGAAGGTGGTGCTAGCGTACCTTAATCAGGGACCAGAAAAAGAAATCTTTTGTAGTGAAAGATTACTAAAAGCTAAGCAATGTCTGTTAACACAAAGACTAATTGGCTTTTGTAAATGGTTAGTTATGCACTGTACGTTAATAGAAACTTTTCTAGGCTCTTTTCAGAAGAGTTCCTTTTGAGCAGTTATTATAGTGGATAGATCCAACAGTGCATTACCATAAATTGATTAACTGGAAATGTAATTGTGTTTTGTTTTATTTTAAAAGGGACAAATAAGGACGCAAACGCCATTAGTGGTTATACTAATACAAGATATTTATAGGCTTACTGTGACCTTGAGTTCTGGTCAAAGTTGCTAAATGAGAATTTAGAGACTTAGTTATCTCAGGGTAAGCGGTCAACTATTGTACACCGCGATCACTCGAAACTACCATTAGTTTTTGGTAGTATGGCACTTAATAAAGTTCCGTTCAAATAATGCTCTAACCGTTATACACTTTGTAGCTACCACTGATGGTCTAAATGGCTTTTCAATTTTCTATTACTGATAATGTGTTTAATTCCTTTTTCAGTCTTATAAAAAACCACAGAAATACAAAAGCAGTTCAAAAAACGAAAAAGAAGAACAGAAAAGAAGCAGCAAGAAACAATGATGAGAAAAGCAATTTTCTGCTTCAGTAGCAGTAGTTTAGAATAAAAAAAAACGCAACAAGAAAATCTCAACAGGAAATTCTTTTAAACACTAACAAAAGCAGAAAAAAGTAAGAAAAGAAATCAAAGATTAAAATCCAAGACATTAAACTCGTGTCCAAAGTTTCTATTACTCTGGAGGAAAAAAAGCGCGTAAATTAAAATTAATTTTGTAACACATGGCAAGAAAGTATTTGTAAACCAGATTATAAAAAAAAACAATACCAGGGAATGTTTCCTAATAGTTAGTATGTATTACACGTTTTTTGATATGAATTTAAAATGTTTTATTTGGACTACTTCCCTCTTTGTTTAATTTGAAAAATAAATGCTTTAGAATTTTTTTTCTAGTTCTCATATGAGTTTCGCTTAAATAAAATAAATCATAAATCACTTCATTTTCTTTTTTATTTAAAAGCATTATTTAAAAAATGATTTCTTTATATTTTTTTCTATAACAAATAATTTCAATTCTATAAACTAGTAAATGACCTGCAGGCTTTTAAAGGTGTGTACCAGCACAGTATTTCCAATGATTGTTAAAATGGCATTAAAACGTAATAAGGAAATCGTTAACGAAATTGAAATTATTAAATAATTATCATCGACTGCCATTAGGTTAGAGAGAAAATGATTTTGAAAAATACTCGCAATTTTAGTGTCAGAAAAAACGTATAGAATTGTTTCATACACCGGCGTATGATAAATAACAATTGGCTGTGTAACACACTATTGTCATGAAAAATACGTGATAATTTGGCGTTTAAATTACTATTATTTTTATTTTTTTAAGGGAAATAATTATAAGTTAATAGAAAAAGTTTCAATCGGAAAAAAAACTTTAAAATAAGAATTTTTTTTTTAAAGGGGAGCTTAAATTGGATCGCTTTTAAGGATTTTAAAAAAGGTAAATGACAGAAAATTTAAAAATGGTAGAGATGATGGTGACATCTTAGCTGTGACAATGGGTAGTATATATATTAAGAAGATAGTTGCTATTGATGTGCTTGGCATTGGAATAAACTATGATGTCTTCTGCAACATTATTACATTCTTTGAGTTTTCAAAGATGCACTCAAGTAATTAGGCTTTACAAAATATTGTTACATTCCTACCTTTTTAAAAAGGTGTATTTATGAGTTCGTAGATTGTAATTAAAATAAATTTTTGTTTGGTTTTAACTAAAAATTCTTTATTCAACACAGTTATGTGCACCACTGCTTGTAATCTTTTTACAGGCAATAACAATTTTTATTCTTAATTACTCTGTCTGTTTGCAGCTTTGTAAACAACAGCAATTACCCGACAGACCTTTCTTCCTAAAGATCTTCCAACCCGATCGTAGTTATAACTTAAGTTCGAGCACAACCTTTTCAACCAGAGGTTATCCACACTTAACTCTCTTTACTGAGTTAGCTCCAACTAAACTGGTTTTTTACTTCACTACTAGCTTCACGAGTTTACTCCTTATAACCACCAATTCACACCAATAACACATTCGCTAAGTTAACTTTAGTTCAAATGTAGATTATAAAGCAGTACTAATTGTCCCTCTTTGAAGCCCTCAGTATTTGCCGCTCGATCGTATCTGGCTTTCATTCTATCGCTGGTTAGTTTTATGAGCGAGCGCATGAAGCTCGTTGAGATCTCGTTGTTTCTCGAGGTAAGTGGCTTCTTTTTCCGCAGGGTTGTGCAGGGTTGACTCCATACTCTAAGTCACCGGGTAACTTTAACTCAGTTCCAAAAAGAATTTTGGCGGGTGATCTAGACGTTGTATCGTGGACAGTCGATCGGTAGGCTAATAAAAATTTCTGAATGTGTTCGTCTCAATCTTTGTGCTGCTCGCTAACCACTTTTCACAAATATTCTTCTAGAGTTTGGTTGAATCGTTTTACCATTCCGTCTGATTACGATGTAGCGGCGTCGTTTTAGTCTTCTTTATGCCATATATCTACACATTTCTTTGAAAATGCCAGACTCGAAATTTCTTCCCTGGTCGGAATGTAACTCTATCGGAACACCATAGCGACATAACCAGTTAGTCACGAAAACATTTACAATCGTAGTTGCCGCCTACTGATTGGGTGTAGCATACACTTCCGGCCACTTGCTGAAATAGTCCATTATAACGAGAACATAACGATTTTCGGCATTGCTGACAGGAAAAGGGCTTGCTACGTACACCGCTATCCGCTCAAATGAAGCTCCCGAGCTGTATTGTTATAGGTGACCTCGACTTCTTCTTACTGGGCCTTTAGCTGCCAGGCACTGTGTGCAGTTTGCTCAACAGTCGGCCATTGCTTGCTGACACCCAACCCAATAAAAACGTTGTTTTAGCTTTTCCAGAGTCTTCGTTATACCAAGATGTCCTCCACTAAGTCCATTATGGAACTCATTCAAAGCTTCATTCATCTTGGAGGAAGGCACTACTATCAGGTTGGATGAAATTTTACCATCAGGACTATCTCCCAAATTACAGTCTAACTGGGATGGACCCTACAAGGTAACCAAGAGACTGAAGGATGTAGTTTACCGAATACAGAAACACTACAGCCCAAGAAAAAAATGAAAGTGGTGCGCATAGCTGTGTTGAATAAAGAATTTTTAATTAAAACCAAATACAAAATTTGTTTTATTTTAACTACAATCTACGAACTCATAAAAACACTTTTTTAAAAAGGTAAAAACGTAACAATTGGTGTCGGAAGTGGGGATGTAGGCCTTTCAAATAAAATAATAGAATGAAGTTCAGAGAACTTAATGTGGATCGCCTTAGGCGTGAGTTGGCAAAATTGGATTTGCCGTCAACTGGAACCAAGACCGAATTGCAAAAGTGGTTGTATGAGGAGTTTCAACGGTGGGGCATTAACGTTGATACTGACGTATTTGATGATGAGGAAGAACCTGAGATGAGTGCCATTTCAGCTAAAAGTAATACGGATACCAAAGCGCTGCTTGCCGCTATGATGGAAAAAAGGCAACTACAAACCAAAATGCTTTTGGCTGAGGTACAAGAAACTTTTATAGCTGATAATGAAAAGCTGTTGGCGCAGGTAAAAGAATCTTCTAGAGCTGATAACGAAAACCTCAAGGAAAAAATTAATGCTGTGGCGAATGCGCAAGAAACTTCTAAAGCTGATAATGAAAAGCTGTTGGCACAGGTACAGGAAACTTCTAGAGAAAAAAAAAACCAGAATTTTCTGGCAAAAATTTAAACAAAACTTGAGGAAACTTCTACTGTGGTACGAGAAATTACTAAACAACTTGAACACAAATCTGGAGAAACAACTGAGCAATTGCGTAAAAAATATATGCGACGGTAAGCAAAAGGGTAGATAGTGTGGAGATAAGAATAGAAAATTGTTACTGCTTGTAAAAAGGTTACAAGCAGTGGTGCACAAAATTGTGTTGAGTAAAGGATTTTAATTAAAAACCAAACACAAGTCTTATTTTATTTTAACTACAATCTACGAACTCATAAAAACACGTTTTTAAAAAGGTAAAAACGTAACAATACCTTACTGCATTAAGCCTTTGCAATATTTCAAAGACTTTATATTCAAGCGTGTTTCGAGATCTATTTTGGTGGTATTTAATAATGCACGGAAAAAGGCTTATAAATGACAAATGGCATATAACTCTGTTGGAAAATCAACACAATGCGGCATGTAGTTTACTACTAAATAATATGGTGCCTATTATCAGCTACATACGATTTTCAAAGAATTTTATTTTTGTATTACAAATTGGCAGCATCGACATTTTGAATATGTAATCTATGCGAAAGGCTGTACAGTTATATTATACAAATGTATAAGGAAGAACTACCATGCCAGATTGATAGGTCGCCTTTAATTAACGAAAAATATCATGAGGAAAAAAAACGCGAGAAAGCCCTAAGGTTCTATTGTGCCGTGTAACAATGTAGTCAGTTTTAAATGGATTTCTGGACTTATTTGATGAAATAAAACAACAGTGAACCTATAGAGTATATTGAGAAAAATATGTTTCTTTAATAACTTTGGTCAAAAATCGCATTAATGATTGACCATAATCGGTTTCTAACTAAAGAACTGCTTTAAAAAACCTAAAAAGTAATTTAAAATCAAAAGAAAAATATCATTTTAATTGTAATTTAATCATTGTTGTTATTATTTTATCACTTTTTATATACAAAATAATAAAAACAACAAAAAAATATTATAATTACTCATACGTCCTATGGTTAAAAAATATCGGCATTCGTTTAGCAATTTGTGTTTCATGCCACGTTGTTTGTAAGAAATTATTTTTTTTTAAGTAATTTTTATTTATAAGAAATTAAGTTTTTTTCTTGTTGTTATTGTTATTATTATTGTCAAAAGATTTTTATCTTAAGAAATAATTTATAGACAAAAAGCGTGAACAATTTAAGAAAATTTAGTTGTCAATAAAACAACACAACACAACACACCGAAAGCAAAAAAAATATTTCAAATGAATTGGAAATCAAAAACAAAAATATAATAAAAAAGGCGGCTTTAAAGTGTTTCTTAAAAAAAACGAAAAAAATAAAATAAAATTTGAGGTGTAGAAACCTACAAAATAATATAAACCATAACAGCAACAACAAATTTGAAACATTTGAATAAACTTTGGCCCGAAAATAAAAGGTGGAATACAAAAAATAGCACAAACCCCATTTGCATAAGAAACACAAAAAAATTGTTAAAAGCTTGGCTTTTAAGTCAACAATAATTTCAATTGTGGCCTGACTTTTTTCATTCATCTCTCTCACTCTTTCTCTCTCCTTCTATACTTTTGACGGCGGCTTGTCTTAAAAGGAAACCCTGGAGTTTAAATTTCAAATTCATTTCGGATTTTTATTTTTTATTTATTTTTTTTTTGCTTGTGTTACGTTATTAATTCATTTGTATCGATATTTGTTACATTTGCATTTTCATTGTCTTGTATTGCAAGAGGAAAAACTTTAGTTAAATCACAAAAACAAAAAATCAAAATTTTTATTGCTGGTTTAGTAAAGCTCTCTATGCGTTTGGGTTTTTGTTTTTAAATTTTAGTTGGTGTAGCATTGATTTATTGCAACTTTTACTAAAAAACTTTAATGTGTTTGAGTTCAGCTCAAGCAATTCGCTTTTCGCCCTTGGTTGTTCCCTTGGTTGTTGAAATAACACAACTGTGTCTTTATGTAAAATATTTGACAGCCGTTCTTAAGTACAATCGCTCACCTAGGCAAGTGCGTTAAAAATATGAAAATAAAAATTATATTTCTTTTGTTTATTATTGTTCCAGCTGTAATAACATTAGTTTATTTATTATTTTTAAATATAATTATTCAACATTTTTTTTAAATTTACCTTTTTAACAAAAAGTCCATAAAAAACGTGGAATATAGTGCAAGAAAACTCACCTGAAAGTAGAAATAAAAATTTATAAATTAATAAATTTGTGCATAAAAACAATTATTTTTTTATATTATAGATCGTAAGTTATAAAACACAAGGACGAAAGTTATAATTGATATAGCACCACTACCATGATACTCTATGTCACACTGTTCTCACTGTTCTATCTAAAATAAGGCATGTTTTTCTAGAAGAGCTCGGAACATAAATGATAAGTAAAAATTCATCGTAAAAATTGCTTTTATGTGATCCTATGATAAGTACTTAAGATTGTTTGCTAAATGTATGCGCAAACCCGTTTCAAAATATTATACCGATTTTCTAAACAATATAACTTTTAACACAATCTACAGTGTGTCTTCTAGAACAAGCTTACTAGACAAAAGCAACATTAACAATTCTGAAAATTGTTAATACAGTTAATCGGAGCACAATAATGCCAGCTAATGTGTCAAAACATTTATGAGAGTGAGAATAAAATATTTTCGGATTAAATACATGAAATTTGTTGTATTTGCGCTACTTATGCGAATACGTCTCACATGTTATTCTAAAGGGTCCGCCATCTAACGTCATCTTGAACAACGCTGAGAAATATGGCGACATTACTTTGAAAATCATTTTAACTACTTTTACTTTCAATTACTTTTCAGATGAAGCTCATTTTGATCTTGGCGGGTATGTAAACAAGCAAAAAGCCGATACGCCCAAGACGAGTCACTGTTTGATGCGGATTTTGGTCCAGAGGCATAATTGGGCCATTTTGCTTCGAAAATGAGCAAGAAGTGGCCGTTACAGTAATGGCGATCGTTATCGGGCCATGTTGAACGAATTTTTGTTCACAAAAATTGAAGAGGAGGATATTAGCAACATTTGGTTTCAACAGGACTTCGCTACGTGCCACACAGCCGAAGCTACACTCGATGTTTTGCGCCCTGTTTTTGAAGATCGCGTTATCAGCCGCAGAGCTGATGTCGTTTGGCCACCTCGGAGCTGCAATTTGACACCGTCAGACTATTATTTGTAGGGTGTCTTCAAAGATAAGTATTACTCCAACAAGCCAGAGACAATTGACGCTTTAAAGGACAATATTCGTGAAGCCATTGGTGAAATACAGCTGCAGACAATCGATAATGTGCTTAAAAATTGGACCGATCGTGTAGGCTACTGCATGGCCAGCCGAGGCAGTTATTTGAATGAAATTATTTTTCATTATTAACCGGAAGGATTATACTTTCAAATAAAAAAAGAATTTGAAAAAATATTCAGCAGTTTTTTTTTATAGCATTTTCAAAACAAAAAAAATATGATTTTGCGGATCCTATATAATGGAAAGTGGTGAATTAGTGATGGGATCAATAACCAAGTGAAAGTAATTTTTTCTTACACTTTTACATTTTATATTGTTCAATCCGTTACTTAGAAGAGGTAAATAATTTAAAAAAAATTACAAAATGTTATTAAAATTGGAATTCAAAAGACGATAAGTAAAAGTCCCCACATTTCCCTGCGCCAACTTTTTTTTATCAGGCGTATTACTGTAGTTAAAAATAAGCCCAAACTTTTTTATCCGAATTTGCCCATATTGTATTTGTTGGCATATTTGAAGCCATTTTCACTGCCTAAAATGGACAAATTTAATGAATGGATCATAACTTCCTTTAAATATGATCTGGGCAGCATAGACGAGTAGTCGGTTAAGGAAGTCAAGCGGTTATATTCAGATTTTCTGTAAAATTTTCAACAAAGTGGAAGAATTCCAAAAGATCTCGGAAACGCTGTCTGACGTTGAATAAAGCATGGCTAGAGGGTGATGTTACATTCATGGAAGACCGAAGAAAGACCTACAAAATACCTCCAAACGTAGACGTGCTAATGTTTTTGAGCAATCCCGTAGTTCTGAAGACAATATGTGAAGATGGTGACTAGAAGATGTCTGCCAAACATGATGTGGTTTTGCCTATGATTGACGGTAAAGTTTGTAATACTTTGACTGAAACTTTTTCATCACAAAAATGATACACTTGTGGAGCAACACCAATAATAAGAAGTTCATGGCTAACAAAGAGAACCTTAGTTTTGGATTATCTACATTAAATGCCTGGATTCAGCTTCACATTAGCTTCGAAATTCAAAAATGGCAGTATAGAAGTGTTCTTTAAGCATTCAAGAATACTCCAGTGAATGGAATGGAAATGGAATTATTTGTAGACAAACCAAAAACCAGGATTAGGAAACACTAACGGCGTAAATAACGCTCGTAACCTTTTCAGGAATCCTGAACTGAGTTTTACGGGAATTATAAAGAAATTACGGGATTATACGTGGCGTTCATAAAAAATTAGGCATTATACTGAGAGCGTTACTTTAAAAAATTTTTAATGGTTTTTCACAAGATATCATGTCATTGTATTTAAACCTGTATTCGTAATAACATGCCTGCTGCTGTAAACAAAATCCTTGTGCATCGAGCGGAAGTTATTCAATCATCTCTTCTGCGAATTAGACAGGAAGCTGGCAATAAAGATTAAAGATCTCGACAATATAATACCCGAAAACAGCCTTGCTTATTACGTCTGATTCTATTTATTAACAGTCTCAGGGGGATTCCCAAAAAAAGGCAGACTCCCTCTCTCCTGAGGTATTGGATTTATTTTTTATATAGAAATAGAGTTGACAGGTGAAGTGTTTTACTAATGATGATTACACAGTAGATGATTCTTCTGAAAAAGAATTGAGTGTTGCTGAGTAGATTGAATTTCAATTTTGTTTTCGTGTAAATTTTTGTATGTATGTGTATATGTTCTAAGGACGATTTTGACTCGGCTGCTGTTCACTATTGTAAAACAACTACCTTTGAATTTCTAAACCGGCAGTGACGACTAGAGGTTTGGCCCTCCAGACGGGGCATGAAACTTGTGCTTGCGTCTACTGCGGTGAACTTGACTTTAGGTATTCCTGCAAGTTGAGCGACAAATTTGGTGTTTTATCGTCGGAAGTGTTTGCGACGGGTGATTATGTTTGTGGGCAGCCTGGAGGCTCTCAGGTCCTGCTTAGACTGAAGTCGTTCTAAACTACAATTAGGCCTTGGGTAGATTACATGGTGTTGTAAGATTTTGTTGGGTACCGAATCACTTTGGTGTCGCCGAGACGGCCAATTAATTGACTCGATGTGTCTGGTACAACGAGCTAGGATGTAGGGTTTCAAGTTATATATGACCGGTCGTTTCTAGAGCTGAGGCTGACTATGTCTATTATTTCGCGGGCCAAGGCGACAGTCGCTCGACAACTTGTAGATGGGTGAATACCAACACTGATTTCTATAGGCTGAGAATAAGGAGGAAAATTAGACGATTGTACTCCTACTTTATCGCTGCCGTCGGCTACCTGGCAAAAGGCATCGACTTTTGTGATATATGATATATATTTTTGAATATATGATTCGAACTCTTACCTTCCTAACGGACACCGCAGTTCTTCAGTTCTTCAGTTTGCCTGGCCTCATAAGCTTTCTCGTTTCATTCTCTCTTTTCTGTTTTTCTTATCCTAATTTTTTCTGTCTTTTTATCTCTTTCTACTTCTCTTTTTATGCCGAATAAGCACAATGAACCATTAGTATCATTACACTGGTGACTGCATGCTTTTTTAACCTAAATTGACAAACTTTGCAATGCAGCTGTTAGACCTGTAGACACTAAAGCTGTAAGAAGCTTAGATGGATGACAACTAGCCATGAAAAAAATGTATTTTTGTACAGTAGGAACTTAAGAAAAGCAGAACTAAAACATTATTACAAATAGATCAATAGAACATAAGTATAAATCAGTGCTTGACACAGGTTCTGTACTTTCAAAATAAACACATGATTGAATGTTTTAAATTATGCCGTACTTGTTCTGTTTCGATGCTTTCCACACAACCTTTTATTTTACTACACTAAAGCTTCACTAAACAGTGTGCTTGGTTACACTGTACAGTAGTGAAGTGTGTCTATTAAAAGGTTTTGTGCAGATTATTTCGAAGGTATAGAACGTAGCAAGACAAAATTATAAAAGTATTTTTGAATATCGTATATCTTTTAAAATTCAATCACTAAATATTTAGCTGTCACTCATTTTTAAATGCCTAGGCATGCGAATATTGGGAAAAATTTGATTCAAAATAAATTAATTTTTTGATTTAAAATTACCTGAGCAAATTAGTTTAGGAAATGTATTAGTTCATGTAAACTTAACAAATTAAACGACCAATAATTGGTATTTAAAAAGTGTTTTATAACAACAATAGAGCGTTATTGTCTTTTAGCTTAAGTGAACTTATTAATATACAAGAAAGTACATAAAAAAGGTATGCAACACATACAATTTTGTCTATTTCAAAATTAAATGTTTAGAAAGAATTTTGTTTAAATACTCTCGCATAGTAATAATACGTAAAAAGTCTATAATTATTATAATTATCAGTCAGTGTGTGACTTAAAACATATGGGCAGCAGTTTAGTTCAAAAATAAAGCACTGGATCTAGTCAAAGCAAACGTTATCGAATGTACTATCGTATTAAATAAATATAAATATTATTGGCAAAACGAAAATTTTCGATTAACTTAAATCGAATCACCGCATAGATAATATTGCCACTTTACTTATTAAAATATATATTTTGTTACTAAATTTATAACCACTACTATTATGTATACAGACAACAACTACTCTCTTCTAATTCATTGTACAAATTTGTCTAACATTTCAACAAAAAAAGGAGCGATAACTCAGTTTAAAAGTGTTGATAAGCCGTAAACACTGAAAATGGCAACAACACATTTAAGTTTTCCATATTCTATTGGTGGTCTAGTATTAGACCAAACAAAAAAAAAAAAAAAAAAATAACAACAAAATTAAATTAAAACTGATAATTTTAAACATTTTTAACAATAAACTCTATAGACTATAAAGAGTCTCACTAGTAAAGCTACCAAATTTTAAAAGAAATGTGGCCAATAAAATAGGCTTCCGCATTGTAAAAAACAATTGGCCATTGCAGAGCAGTAAGTAAAGTTTTACTATTTGGCTTCACTTAAAAAAAAGCAGAAAATTAAACGTGTGGGTCATTTAGTTGACTGTATATATATGATCCCAAAACTAAATGAACAAACGCAGTAGAAGAAGAGTAAGAGGTGGTGGCAAGACGAAGAACAGAAAAAAAATTAAAACATTTTTGTGGTTTGCAGTAAAAATAATGAGTTTTAGATTAAATTTAAACATAATCAGTCTCAATAAAACTAAAAAACGGTTTTTGTTTTTAAATGAAAAGTTAACGAAATATACTTGGCTTAAGGCGACTTCTATGTCTGCACTACTTAAGTTGAGCGAAATATGTTACGACTTGTAGCATTATAAAAATCAAAGTTCACCATGTCAGTTTTTTAAACATTTGTTTAAATATTAGTTAACAAGTCCATTTCACACTTATATATAATAATTTTTTGTTTAGGAAAGAAATTATATATCACTTTAAAGAACATCAATATGAAAAGTTCAAAGGTCAGAAGAATTTTTTGCAACATTTTTGGAACTTGGCATGTTTAAAATATAACATGATACTCTTTATTTATTGCTCCAATTTTAAAAGAGTTAGGTCTTTAAAAAAATTCATAATTACTTAAGAAAGATATATAGATCAAAGGTCACACAATCATTTATTAAAAGGGAAAATTTTTTGTAGCAGTTTCTAGAAAATTTATTTAGGTAATAAAAAAGAAGAAGCTTGGTCTCTGGTAAGTATTAAAAAATAAGGATATAAAGGTCAAAGGTCACAAAATTATTATTTATATTAAAAAAATAGTTTCGTAAAAGGAAGAATTATTGTATCAGTAAAAGTAATCACAAAGTCTTTAATTAAGCGACAATTTCTAGACTTTTCCGCTGTAAAGAAAAGAGACTTTCATTATCATTGAGATATAAAAGTACTGAGACCTCTCCATCTATATAGGGTTTCCTTATAATATCTGCCCCGAACTCGTCGATCTGACGATATTCAGGATGTCGGCTTGTAGCAATCGCGATAACTCCTTAACTAGTATTTGATAGGCACCTAGATACTTCCTCCTAGATTGCATCATCACAGAATCTGCACATCAGACAGTTTATTTAGATGTCCATTTAGCCCGCAATGACCGGTCAAATCGGTCAGAATTCGAACCTTCTTCTATTATAGCTACCCAACAAAAGCTTAGATTATCTCAGACCCGTACAGCGATAGAAGAGCACCCACCTCTCATTATCCACTTCCCAGCCTACAACGGGGTTCTCTCTCTCGCTCTTTTTTGGCCAGTTCATCGGCACTTTCATTGCACGAAATTCCCACATGATCCGGGACCTAACATAAGTTGCCTCTATTGCTCCTGCACAGCTTAGGAGGAAGTATCTAGGTGCCTATGAAATACTAGTTAGATAGGCACCAAGATACTTCCTCCTAGATTGCATCAATGTATGTGCTCCGGTGATTTGATATCCTCATCACAGAATCTGCACATCGGACAGTTTATTTAGATGTCCATTTAGCCCGTAATGACCGGTCAAAAGCTCGGTCAGTGTCTGCAAGTTGTCAATGGATATTCCTAAGCAGAATTCGAACATTCTTCTATTATAGCTACCCAACAAAAGCTTAGATTGTCTCAGACCCGTACAACCATAGAAGAACACCCACCTCTCATTATCCCCTTCCCAGCCTACAAAGGGGTTCTCTCTCTCGCTCTTTTTTGGCCAGTTCATCGGCACTTTCATTGCACGAAATTCCCACATGATCCGGGACCTAACATAAGTTGCCTCTATTGTTCCTGCACAGCTTAGGAGGAAGTATCTAGGTGCCTATCAAATACTAGTTAGATAGGCATAAGAGACAAGTTCTCGAATGACGGCCTGACTATCAGATAGTATGGCTATGTCCTGTCCTCTATATTAACTCTCCAGCTTAAATTGAGCACTTCTCTCAATTGCATAAACTTCCGCCTGGAACATGCTGACAAGTTTTCCCATAGGTTTCGAATATTTTCTCCTAGGGCCAAACACTCTCACGCCTGTACCTCTTTCCGTCTGTAACCCATCCGTTTAGCACAAAATGGTCCATTCTCTAAAGGAACATGCGGTCTCCAAACCTCTCCACTCATTCCTATCACTCAGTCTGGCCATGGAGCATTTGCTAAAATCATAGAGTTTCACGATCGTGTCCACAGGACAGGCAAGTAGGGAAAAGTCGACCACTCGGCGTACTGGGTAAACATGGCCCACGCATAACCTCGTGCCCAACTCATCTTCCATTATTCTTGCCATGGTCTCTATGGCCCTATTTTTCACTGCCAAACGCCGAGTAGACCTGTGACGATCGTCTACATGCAAAACTGAAATTAAATACGAATATATGAAAGAGCGTTTGCAACAGTTAAAATTCGACTAAGAACTTTTGGCAGTGGCTCGACTGCTGCTGTGGGACAAGTTATCACTGTCACAGTTATGCTTATGCACAATAGTCTTTGTACTTTATTTAGTTTTGCCTGTGCTGTTCCCAAGCTCATTCTTACCGCACATGCAACGGTCTAATATGTTACAATCGGTCTGACCATCATATACATTCAGTATAATATTCTTGGGTTAAGTATGAAGCCTGCAAGCCTTCTGCATACCATAAGCGCATGCGTGGCTTTTCTTGAGACTGTCTCCACGTCAGCTTACTATACAGTATTATTTCTAGATAAAGGCTTTACACTGAAATTTAAGATTCTGAACTTATTTAGAGTAGGTATTTGACAGGATTACTGTAAGTGTTAGTAGAATAATTAGGGTTAAAGGTTATTATTATTTAAGAGGCCGCCTTTTTGAAAATTAAGTGATTTCGTTAAAACTAAGTAACTCATATATTTAACAAGAGAAACTGCGGAAACTCTCGTTATATTTTACCAGAGGTCAAAGGTCTATGTGTTAATGCTTAAATTTTATTTGATAGTAATAATTCGATTTTCTTAAACATATATAGGCGGATTGATATTGATATCCTACCTAAGTAGGAAAAAAACATTTTTTTTCAAAAACCATTCATTTCTCAACATAGTGTCTCTTAGCTGAATACACTTAGTAAGACGATTTTCCAACTTTTTTATACCATCTGAACAATACGATTTTGGAACTCCTCAAAATACGCATTAGTTTCGTTAATCACTTCTTCGTTTGAGATAAATCTTTTTCCTGTGAGCCATTTTTTCGAGTTTGGAAACAGGAAAAAGTCACTAGGGACTAAATCTGGACTATAAAGTGGATGATCAACCAATTCGAAGTGGATTTCGCGTAGTTTTAGCATCGTATCTAATGCTGTGTGACCCGGTGCGTTGTCTTGAAGAAAGAGCACTTTTTTCTTGCTTAAATGTGGTCGTTTTTCCTTGATTGCATAAACCAATTGATCCAGTAATGCGCGATCATACTGTCCTGTGATTGTGGATCCCTTTTCAAGATAATTGATAGGCAATATTCCGTGTGCATCCCAAAATACAGTGGCCATAACCTTGCTAGCCGATTTCGCAGTCTTCGCCTTCTTAGGAGCACTTTCACCAGTTTCCACCCATTGTTTCAATTGATTTTTGGTTTCAGGTGTGTAGTGGTCGACCCACGTTTCATCAACAGTTATTAATCTATGCCAAAAATCAGCAGGATTATGCTTTATCATGTCCAAACACCGCTGTGAAGTTATCTGTCGAACTCGTTTTTGTTCAACACTGAGCAAACGCGGCACCCATCTTGCCGATAGCATTTTCATATGCAAATGTTCATGCGAAATATTGAACACACGTTCATATGATATGTTTACTATTTCAGCAATCTCACGTATTTTGACCCGGCGATCATTCATAACGATATAGAGGATTTTCTTGATATTTTCTTCAGTAACCACCTCTTTTGGCCTTCCTGTTGATGGTACTGTTGCAGTGTTTGTTCGGCCCCGTTTAAATTCAGCAATCCAATATTTTACCATATAATCTGACGGAGCAGATTCGCCGTAATGTTTATCAAGCTTTTCTTTTGTCTCTTTTGCCGGTTTGCCTTTCAAATAATAGTGTTTAATCACTACACGAAATTCACTTTTTTCCATTTTCCAAGAAACACAAAAGTTGCTTACTTCAAACGACTACAACAAATTGCAACGATGAATTTGGCTAAAATTTTAACAACTGACGTTTGATAGATCGTAATTTCCAAGAAATAAAAATTTTTGTGTTTGTGCTGCCATCTAGCGCTAGGTAGCTTCAATCTCAGTCCGACGTATATATGTCTTCAAACTTTCTTTATAAAATAGCAAAGGCAACATTTTTTTAAATTTTTCATCAAAATGTAAAAGTAAAACAGAATTTTTGGAACGCTTTGTCTCAGTCAAAATTTGATATTTTCATTTAAAAGATTGCTTTTATGGCACGACGATAAGAGCAAAGGCCAGAATAAAAGATCATTATCTTCTTCTTAATTGCAAGTTAACTTAAAGTAAAAAATCATAAAGAAAGACATCGGCAAAAATTTCAAAATCTATTTTTTTGGTTATTTAGCCTTTGACCTAAAGGTCATTAATTTATAATTATTATCATGTATTATCTAAAAATTCTTAAAAAATATTAATTTGGTATGTAATATATTACATTGGCGGTCAGTATAAAATATCTGTTAGCCATCCTTTTCCACCTAATAACCAATTGTTTAAAAAAATATTCATTATCATCCTGTTTCTAATTTCTCATATACATATATTTATTACAGAAATCTCCTTAAAAATTATGCAATTCATTCTACAAAAATCTCGTAAATAATGCCCGTTCAAATGATAAATTACCCTGATCCTTACCACCTATAAGTATAGTTAAGTGTTAATAAGACTTTGTTCCCCCTATTCTCATTTAAGTTCTTATACAGTGTAGCTTTGTTATTGTCTCCATCCATGCATAATTAATGAAGTTGTTTCACATTCAATTCTAACACACTATTTAAAAAATGTTGTGTCAGAAATTAACAATTCCTCACTCGATCTTAATAAAATTTCTGCATTTCCATCCAGAATTCTCTGACAAGATGATGCCACAATAATAAGAAATCAAGATCAATCTTAAAGAGCAAAAATTTTCAAATTAATGGAGCGTTTTTTCTTCTTATTTTAAGGCTGTAATCAAAAGAAATTTATCTAAAATTGAATATGAAGACAAAATAATTAGATTCACCACGCAGCTGCAACAGCGGCAACAACACAAGCACCACTACTCTCAGTGATAAAAAAATATATTACAGGCTTGAATGCAATAAATGAGAAACGCAAGAAATATCATGTTAATGTTGCAATTATTATAAAAGTGCGGTTTTATTAAAGATGACAATAATCGATAAAAGAAAAATATTAATAATATTGGAAATCTTGCTTTTATACCATTTTTTGCAAAGTGGGCTAGAAGTAGCGACCGCTGACGACACTAAATCACAAAAATATAACACACACAAAGCTATGATTTCGTTGAAACTTTTATTTCATTACAATGCTTGCACCCTCCCATTATGTACAGACTCCTTTAAATGACCACCTCTAGATTGGTTGCAGCAGACGATAGTTTTGAAATATATAGTTTTCGAACACTTTCTCTCACATTTCAGGTGGTAGACATGGTCTTTGACGCAGCCCCACAAAAAGAGTCTAACGGCTTCAAACTGCATGATCCATATAGGGAAATTATGCAATCGGAAAATTTTCATACAAAAAAGCCAAAACCGCTCAGGTATTGTGGCTCTTGGTACCGTCTGGTTGAAGCCACATATCTTCCAGTTCAAAATCTTCAATTGCGGGCTTAAAAGAGTCGGTTATTATATATTCATAGCGCTGTGAATTGAGGGTAACGATTCCTCCAGCATCAATTTTGCAAAAATACTGTTTAATGATACCTTCAGGCCACAATTCACACCAAATAGTCACTCAATCAGTCTCATCGCTGAAGAATATTTAAATAAATGTTGCCTGTTGCTCTAGTACCCTGATATGCTGATTATCTACTGTGTTGTAATTGGTCAGCTGGCTTTAACTGTTACGTGAGTTGGACTTTAACAGGTGTACCGGTATGAAAAGAGCGTTTTTATGTGAAAATAAAACATTAATTTTGATTGGGAAAGTAAAGAACATTTTATTCAAACTATTGGCTACTACTGGCCCTTCTTATAGGCAATTTGTGTATTCCACGTAAATAAAACTGTTCTTCTATTGAAGCAAAACAATTAGTTATCCAATTTCCGACTTTCTCGTAGAAATGCGAGACCCATCGTTGAAAACACAGCCAAGTCTAGTAAATACGGCGGGTGAGATAGCAGCTCCCAGCCAAATGCTTTGATTCGGATCGGTTTTGCTTTGTGTGCAGATGCATTTTAATGTTGCAAAATTGCCTTGCTATGTTTTGTGGCCCATTCTGGTCGTTTTTCGATCAATGCATGGTTCAAATTGATCATTTGTTGTTGGTAGCGATCTGTATTAATGATTTCACCAGGTTTTAGGAGGTCGTGGCACACCACATCTTCCTGGACCCACCAGAGACACGGTATTGTCTTCCTGCCGATTTGATCTGGTTTTGCAGCCGGAGTTGATGGTTGTGCCGGATTAACCCCTGATTTTTTCCGTTTAGATCATGATCACCATATGCCTCAATGCGACTCTGCAGCACTTTTCTTGAAATGAAAACAAAAAATTAATGCTCTCCGCAAATCATCATTTTCTGGTACAATATTTGCCATCTTTAACACAATGAAAAAATATGATGTTGTCTGTTCACTGATTTGATGTATTCTGAACATGTTTGACAGATGACGTTATCAAAAACAAACACAAAAATATTTTGACGCTCACCCCATACCGGTACACCTGATATATGAACAGAGATATAAATCGAAAAGCAAAATATGCTATAATGAGTCTTAAGATAGGCCTAATTGTTGTGATCGCCAGCAGTCTTCATAAATTTTTTTAGGTCGATTGCATAAGTGGGTCGATTACAACGATTATAATCGCCCCGTAATGCTCGAAAAGTGGTTACGTTTGAATCAGCATGTTTGTAGTAAATTTTAGCTATTCGACCCATATTCGTACGTGGCAAACACTTCACTAAAAAATAATGCTTCAGCTGACAGAAATTTAACAACTGACAGCTTTACCTGACCGGCAGTCTTGATACCACTAAATGGATGAGCCGAGTAGACCCTGAATATAAATCATGTGTAATTTTACGCATATCTACGTAAATTAATATACGAAAAATGCACGATAATATATGAAGAAGGCTGGAACATTACTGCGAATGGCGAGTGCTACCGTGCTATGATTACAAAATTTTTGTTCCCAAAATAAAAGAGCTGAAGACGGTGCCACATGCTATACAGCACACCAAACAATGCCCCAACTTAGAGGTGAGTTCGGTAAACAGTTTTTTTTTACATTTATGAATCGGTCAATTAGTCGCCTAGATCGAGCGACTTATCACCTTTAGACTAGTTTTTGTGGGGCTGAGGCACTGAAAGTCACTATTGAATAATTTATTCTTGAGATAACGGCCGATATCTTGGAGAGAGTATGCTAAAATTATGCCAAAATTGGACCTAGCGTATGAACCATTTGAGGCATAGCCTCAAATTTATTTATAGGAAATCATCCTTAAACATTGAATTTTATAGATCGTTCTATCGACTCAAATAAATTTTTCATACATTTCTCTTAAAGAATCACTCGATATATACACTTATAAAGTGTACTTCGAAAAGTCTCAAGTTTAGGTCAGAGTAGAGAAAAGAGAATGTGGTTGAAAGTGAATATGTCTATATGCAAGATGCGTTTTTTCTGTATAAGGTAAAGTTTTCTCTTTTCTGCATTTTAATACATGAACAAAGGAAATATATTCCAAAAAGGTAGCAATATGCAAAGAAAACTTTTTCTGTCTAAGCACAGAAGAAAGTTTTAAAGAAAATGGAAAAAAAATGGAAAATTAATTTCTCGATATCTTAAAACTAACGAAATAACCAACCTTTCAGTTTAGCAAAAAAATAAAAAACAGTTTTACTGGTTTTTACTTTTGGAAAAAAAATACAAAATTACGACAAATATTTTCTGACATTAGTTTTGGTTTCACATCTACTTCTGTTAAGCTTTAACAGACCAGACTTATGACTGATATGCTGGATTCCTTTAGAAATCACAAATTTTTTCTGCGTACGTAATGCATTTGTTCATTTCCCCTTCTCCCAACTCAATAATAGCGTAACATTTAAAACAAAACAACAACAACAAAAAACCAGACAATCATCGATCTTGGCCAATATATTCATTATTATTATTTAACACGTTTATTGTCCATGTCCATATGGCTTTGCTGGCTGGCTCATCAGTAGTAGTCAATATATGATGTGGAACATGAGGTGATTTTATTTTTAGATACAAAATTGCAACAATAATACAGCTGGCTGCCAAAAGTAACGAGAGAATATTAAAACCTAAATGCAACACACAATGCAACACACAGTGTGTAAAAGCATGTAAGTATTAAGCAACACACCCACCACTGCTGCTTTAAACGCCCACTTTTTAACATTTTTTTTTCTTTTTTGTTTCTTTGTTGCATATTAGTTTGCAGCATTTCTTTTTGTAAGCTAGGAATACTCTCATATAAAATAATAATTTTGTTGTTGTTGTTCAGTTAATGCGTTTTCATAAATTCATCTGGCAAAACATGCATTTTATGAACATTTTCCTACTGACTATTGCTTGGTTGGGTTGTTATATAAAAAATTTATGCCACACTTTACCTCCTACTTTTGAAATCTAATATAATTTCAATTAAAAAAAAAAAAAAAAAAATGTATTCCTATGCAAGTCCATTCATTCATCTATACAATGATCTTGAAAATTTATGCGTATCGATTTAGAAGAAGAGGAAAAAAACAGAAACATTTTCTATTTTTAATCATTTATGTTTTAGAACAAATTCCAATGCCAGTGAAGGTGGTGTATGTGCCACAAAAATGCTTCCGCATGCTTGCCACGCTTATAGCATACATATGTATGCATGTGTGTATAGATGGCGCTGTTGTCTACATTACATTGTACATTGTAAACGAATTTATCAATAATAATTCTATTGCTTTTAATAAATTAAATGAACAGAGTCGTCGTTTTCACTATCTGTATGCTCTTGCGTATATTTAACGTTGTTCCATAAAGTCGTTTACAATGAAATTTAATGCGTTTTTTTATGTTGTGGCAGAGTGTGCGCGCTCTCCTCTTATACTATAAACACAATACATACCGCCTAAGTATCTCATACAATATGAGTTCATTTATTACCGATATGAGTAGGTTTTTCATGCATACTGCTGCATGCATGATGGGCTTCTCTTTTTCTTATTGCTCTATATTAATAACGCATCCACCCTCTAATTGCATTTTCTTATGATCCTTATTTTTTTGCACGTTTTCGTCGCTATGGTATAGATCTTTTGTAAGAAAACAAAAAAACAAAAAAAAGAGAAGAAAAGTTAACGAAAAACTATTAAAATAGCGTTTGAATTGTGGCATCGTCGTCGATAAGAGCGCAAGCGGCTTTTCATTATTAGTTGAAAGATCATAAACGAAAAAGTAAAATAAAAGCAGAGAAAGAGTTGGTTTAGATATTAAAGAAATATTTCATGAGCTGGTTTTAGTTTACTCACGATTTTCAATTTCGATTAGTAGCAGTTAATATTTATTTATAATTTTTTGCTTTAATTCTCCTTTTCTTTTTTTCCTCATTGGCTGAAACAGAAAAAAAGGTATTGCAGATACTGTAGTTTGAGGAGACAAATTTATTTGTTAGGCGCCGTTTTTATGATCAGAAATCTCAACTCAGCTTATGAAAACACTCACAGACTTTTAAGAAATTTATAAAAACAAAGAAGTATACGCATGAAAACCTTGTCTGTTGTATTATTCACCCCTATTCTGCCTTTCGATTTGAATCAAATTGTCAAATTTGGTATTCTGCGTTTCGATTCTGTTCAATTTTTTGCGATTGAAGGTATTCTGCATTACAATCGTAGCTACGTTTTACTAAGTGGTTAAAGTTGTGCAGGAGATTCTTTAGATTTTTGTTTTTTGTTTAGGCCAAAGTTCATTATTTGTCTAAAATTGATTATTGTATTATTAATTTTTATTAAATACGAAATGAAAATATATAAAATGTAAACAAATATAATAGAAATATAAGCAAACGCTTGTCCATTAGCATTGAAAAGACAAACACAAATTGCCTGTTTTCTTATCGAGCTCCTATGCATGCACTACATTTTGAATTTTTATTAAAAATTGTTTATTTTTCTGTTTCTATTTCATACGTGCCTATGTTTTTGTGAACATTGTTGTCTACTTTTTCTTTCGGTTCCGTTTTAGTTTGGAATACCAATTTACAATCGAAACGTAACTGAGTCGAAACGCAGAATAGGGGTGTTTATTTTTTATACCCTTCTGCCTTTATGCGTAACGGAGTTTTATTAAACGAACACTACTTTTAATAAATGATTTTTGTATATTTTCAAATAATCATTGAATCTTCTAATTCCATTGCAAGCTGGAGTTCATATTAATTTTTGAGGCTTGTTCACCTTTTAGGTTTTTTTTTTTTAATTGTGTTGATGGCCAAACGGCACATTTCTCTTTGAATTCATACAATGTAGAAATGGGTCGCCAAGAACCACTGGGCAGACGAGTTTACTTAGAACGTGATTTGCTTTAAATATCTTCAATGCGGTTTCAATCCATATTTAGCTAAGTTTTATCAAAAGTAGTATCTTCAGTCACTTTCTTCAGAAGGTTGAGAATAAATGGGTAATCTGGACAACTAAGTTTGATGAGAAACACATTATGTCATTTATGGCCAATAATAGGCGAAACACGTCTAAGTTGCTTACAGTAATTACTAGACATTAGAAAAGGGTGAAACAGTCTAGCTGCGGAGTGAAACAGATTCCTTGGCATCTGTATATTGCCCAACCTTCGTGAGTTATCTAAGTCACGACTTAATGACCTACTGACATGTCTCACGGTGACAGGTGGGATCTAATATCACATTGATAAACATAACAATGTAAATAGCAGTACATCTGGGGAGTGGTAAACTTGAACGAACTTATTGTGCTGATAATAAGCACAGTGCGTCGCCAGTAGTCACCCTTTAAAACAAATCCAGATCATCATTAACTCGTCCTGATCGAAGTTAATGAAACGTTATATGTAATCAGCAGGGAAGCCAGAAATATGCAATTCCATGTTTTTTTTTTCATGCAACCAATTTTATGAGTTTTTATGAATTTCGGCATCGATGTGTTACTGCATATTTTTGCATATTTTACTCATAACAGTATTTTTATGCATATTTCAATTTTTAAAGCATCTTTTGAGCCTTTTTGTGCTATAAAAATGTTCTCCTGTATAATTTGTTTTTTGTCGCTTACGTCTTTGGCGGTTATGGCTCGATATATTGCACATTAACTGCATCGTTTATGCTTTATACGGAAAAATCACATTTAAAAAATTTTACGATGGATGCAAGAAAACTTTCTAAAATGAAAAAATAATATTTAGTTTAAGCTTGTTAATCAGAATGTTCAATTCCGAAAGGACGCATCATAATCAATCAAAAAGTCGGTTAGAGTATTTTGTAACTTAAGGCTTTTTGGATTCAGTATGACGATATGTAGTTGTAAATAAAATAAAACTTTTTTCTATTAACAAAGAAGAAAAATTGTATGTGCTTTTTTAGAGCATATTATTAAAATTTTTAAATCATGTTTTCAGGTTTTTAGTGCATATTTGCACATAAAATACACTTTTAAGAGCATATTTCTGGTTTCCCTGATGATCAGTGCTAAGCATTTTCGGAACATATATTGCTGATACACATTTTATACACAAAAATTTAAAAAATCAAATATCATGAGCCAATTGCATTGAAAATTACTCTACTCTACTCTATCAGTAGTTAAGTTGTTGGAAAGTCCTATCAACACCACTGTGTCTCATATATAACATAGTTGCTTTCACAAATATCTAAGTCATGATATTGCCTTACAAGAACTATAAAAGCGACGGACGATTTTGATGCGTTTAAGGCCGTTGTAATAAAATATTACAAAATGAAATTAAAACGAAAACCAAGTAAAAGGTGGCTGCTGTTGACGATAGAATGTTAAGGAAAAATTAAAAATAAAACAAAAAGCGCGGATCAATTAACCGTATTTTTTATTTTTAACTTGATACCATTAAATAAAATCGGAAAAAAGAAAAACAAACGTGAAATGAAATAAAGGCGGGTGTGTGTTGTAACCAGATCAATACTTTATACTGCGGATCATGTTTTGATTTTCGAATACAAATCTTTTTTATTCTGGCTACTATTTTACCTGCTCACTCTGCTCTCTCTATAGTCGTCGATTGATTAATTAATGGCAATTATTATTGTTAATTATTGTTGCAAATTAGCGCACTCTTTTGACTGCTGGATTTGTGCCATTATGCCCCTTCGATAAGCAGTGATTATTCCATCTTAAGAATAAAATCTAAAATGTCTTGTTTTTACTAGAACAACCGCAATTCAATAGACCAATTTAATAAATTTTAGATTTCTAAGACCGATAACAATTGTGTTAAGATTTAATCTGTTCTTTTTTAGATTTTTTTACATTTAAAGTTCTACTTAATGGTTAATGGTAATGGGGAATAAAAACAACCAATAACCAGATTATAAAAAACATTTTATTTTTCCTTTAAATGTTACTGGTTTAATTACAGTGTAAAAGAACAACAACAAAAAAGTAATACAAATAGAATGTAAGTATGTAATTATATCGATTGAATAAAATGCTTTAAAAGAACAACAGGTTACAGTAGCAATTAAATTCAGACTGCAATTAAATTTTAAAATTTTAGTAAAAGTACGATTTAAATTAAAATATATTTGGAATAAAAGACAATTTTAATAAAAAATTTTCATTATTATTATTTTATTTTGTTTTTTTTTTTTTTTTTTTGGGATGGAGGTAATTATTTACTTTTTGAAAAGTTTTGCGAACTGCATTGATTTGGAAAAGAAAACATTTGTCTGACTTAGTGCCAAAAAAATTGGCCAAGTGATTTTCAACCAATTTTTTAAAACCCAGAAATAAGTTTGATTGGCAAACGTTGAGAAATCCGGGTTTTCAGCCAAATGCAGATCATTTATGAGGCAAATCATTAAAGTAATAAAGGGTCTGCCATATAATTTTTTTTTTTTTTTTTTTGAAAAAAAAACTACTGAATATTTTCTCAAATTTCTTTTTTTATTTAAAAGTTCAAACCTTCCGGTTAATAAAGGAAAATAATTTCATTCAAATGGCTGCCTCGGCTGGCCATGCAGTAGCCTACACGATCAGTCCAATTTTTAAGCACATTATCGATTGTGTGCAGCTGTATTTCACCAATGGCTTCACGAATATTGTCCTTTACAGCGTCAATTGTCTCTGGCTTGTTGGCGTAACACTTATCTTTGACGGCACCTCACAAAAAATAGTCCAATGGTGTCAAATCACATCTCCGAGGTGTCCAAACGACATCAGCTCTGCGGCTGATAATGCGATCTTCAGAAACAGGGCGCAAAACATCGAGTGTAGTTTCGCCTGTGTGGCACGTAGCGCCGTCCTGTTGAAACCAAATGTTGCTAATATCCTCCTCTTCAATTTTTGTGAACAAAAATTCGTTCAACATGGCCCGATAACGATCGCCATTGACTGTAACGGCCACTCCTTGCTCATTTTCGAAGAAAAATGGCCCAAAATCCGCACCAAACAGTGACTCGTCTTGGGTGTATCGGCTTTTCAATGTATGCGTGCGAGTTTTCTGTGCCCCAAATGCGACAATTTTGCTTGTTTACATACCTGCCAAGATCAAAATGAGCTTCATCTGAAAAGATGATTTTTTTTGGCAAAATTGGCATCTTCTGTAAGTCGATCGTAGGCCCAGATTCCCAGCGTTGTTCAAGCGTATACACAACCATATTCGTTCAGCGCAAGGATAAAACTAATTATCTGTCAAATTAGACATGAGCTAAAACGTTAGATGGCGGACCCTGTTGAACAATTCTAGTTGTTCTTTTTAGACTGCTTTGTTCAAGCGGTCGTGTCATGAGCAATAGAGAATAGAATCAATCGTTTTGCGAAGTAGTAAAAGATTGTAATGGGATAATGCGCCTTCCATCTCAACAAACAAGCAAGAAGAGCTTATTTGGCATACATTTACTTAGCAAGCTTATAAGTACTGTTACCTTTTTTTTTAACAATTTTTTACATCTATTGACAAAGAGTAAAGTCTTATTTCAAATGTCTGCGTCTGACCTTTGTGCAAATCTTAACACATGGGCTCAAATGTTCCGGCCATAACAAAGGAAAAATTTTTGATTTTGTTCAAAATTAGCTGTATTTATCGAAGTAATCTTAATCAAGAGCAGTGCTATCATTTTAGCGCCGCTATATTATTTCAATAGGCCTCAGTTTCAGCGATAAGATCTTATTATTCGTGTCGAATTCCTTACCGGCGAGCTTTTCTTCAATTTCTGCAAATAGCTAGCAGACGCTGAAAGCAATTCGAAGTTCAATTCATGTAGTTTGCCACTGTTTTGAATTATCAACATGTTCTTATTTTAGTGGTCGACAGTGTGCAAACGCGGCACCTACTTTGAACAGAGCTTCTTCATAGTTGAATGCTCATGCAAAACATAAAGCCAACACGTTCAAAAATCAAAATCTTTACGATGCCAGCTAACTCATACAACCTCACTTTTCGACCATTCAAAATGGTTTTGTGGATTTTATGATGTATGCTAGTGTTACCGCCTCATTTGGACTTCCACTGCGTTTTGCATCATCGGTGTCTCTACGGCCACGTTTGAAGTCAATAAACTAACGTTTTATTGTTGTTTCTGATGGAGCGGAGTCCGCATAACACTGTTCAAGCCATTGCTTCGTTTAAACGGTATTTTTTTCCATCAGTAATCAGTGTAGAATTAAAATACGAAATTGTTTTTGATCCATTGTTTTACAAATAACAAAAATAGCGTCACTCTTAGCAAAATAACTCAAAACAACTGTCTTTTGCAGGTTAGCACTCACTGAAAAACAGGTGAACGCAATAAAACTAGTTCCATCTATGCGTTAGACCCGGAACTTCTGAGCCCATGGACATATACAGCTGCATGCATCGCATCCGTTCAAATATTGGCAACAGCAAGAACTAATGAAGTTTTAAAAAATTATCACTGGGGTAAGACATACCTTCAAAATTATCCAGACGGTTCAGATCAGAGCAAATCGTTTCAAACTCGGTGTGAGTCGCTTTAGCCCTACGGAATGCAGCAAAATTTTGGCTGGCAGAATTCCACGGCTGGTTTTCGAACGAGAAAAAATGGTAGTGCCATGTTCGCACAAGACTTTAAATTACTTTTTTCCCTGTTCAAGTTGTTTTATATGAATTAACTTGTTTACATGACACCTTTATAATTCGTTTTTGCTTATTGTTTTGTTATTTGCCAAGAAATTGTTTTTTGAAATGGAATAAAGTCTTGGAAATTAAATAAACATTTGTAGCGTAGACAAACGCCCGATAAAAATTATGAATCACATTAACTTTTTAGTAATACACAAAATAATTGAAACTAAATTACTTAAAATTTGAGTGATTCGTTCTCTTATAAATGAAAAAGCGAATTACGAAACCTCGTTGTCGTGTGAACATGACATAAGAGAATTTATAATAACTTGTAAAACACTTTCTTGGTAAGCTTTACCAATGTTTTGGCGTATAATGTTCACAGAATGGTAGGCAGTGAATTTTTCATAGGCGGTAGTTAGTATGTCTTTTTAATAAACGAACCCAGCGATATAGTTCACGTTATTTGACTAGTCGATGGCAAAAGCAGACACAATTTGGAATTCTAGTTTCACTAACGCTATAGGGGTAAAGTAAATAAATGGGTGTTTTTAATAATTACTCTTGTTCTTGCGTTCCTGCTGAGTAGATTTTAAAATCGTTTGTAAAGAGTCACTGGACTTTGATCATGATTTTTGTTTGCTTAATATTCACATATATAACGCATTCCGTTTTGCCTGTAATGATGCGTTAGCAGCATTTCGCTAATGGAAATTCTTTGGCCAAGCAAATTTTTTTGAGTTTATTCATGGGGCACTTACACTTTTTAAATCGTTGCAAACGATCACATGGTTGACATTTAGTGTTTCCGCTATCTCCTGATAGGTTTCTCCACCAGTTCAATTTTAAAATGACTAACTCCTTTCTTAATAATCGTCCTTTTACTTGATTTTTGTCCTTAACAAACCGACAAGGATTGACTCTAGACCAGATTCAAGCAGGGAGCTGCTCTTCTCTTCTATTTGCACACGTACGTAGTCACACGCGTAGGCAAAAAATAAGCAAAAAATTAAAAAAGAGAAGTTAAGAGAAAATAAGTGAAAAATACAGTGCAATTCTCCAATTACTACCACAATTGTAAAAAGCATTAATATTAGTTTGCCTGACGCTGCAAACCGCTCCTTGCATCCTAATTTAAACTCTGCTTAACTTAACCCCAATGTGTAACACAAATCTGCTATCAACGCTTCTTTACAGTAAATTTACGTAATTATTTCGCTTTTATTATATTTTATTGCATATGAAGAATCCAATTTATGATTTTCGTTTTTAAATAAATCTTTCAAAGAAATATTTCCAGTTCCATACCAAACTTAATATTTACATTATTGTCTGACACTTTTAACCTGTGATTATTTATTTCTCTACATTTTGCCACTCTCTTTAATAGGACTATTTACGACTCTGGTCCAAACCTGACCAGCACTTTTTTTCCAAGAAGGAAATGTAAACTAGATTTGAGTAAAGAGGCAGTAGCACACATAAAAAAACCATTTAAACGCACGCATGTTAAAGCCATAATTTTTTTGTTCAGATCACAATAATACAACAACAAAACTTGACTTCTGCAACATGTCAAAACAACAAAAACAACAAACAAATATAAAGAGAGGAAAAATATGAAATGTGTTAGAAAAATACAAATCAAAAATAGAAAAAAAGAAAAATAAAATAAAACTTCCGACAAATTAGAAATCTTGGCCGCTGGCAATATAAGAATACAAATGAAATATATTATACCGTCACAAAACAGCCTATAAGTACGTGTATAGTTAGTATGATAGTCAAACAATAAAACAACTTTGTAAACGCGGCAAAGAAATGAGAACATTCAACAGGAAGGTGCTGTACAGAGTACACGCAGGCGCGCAGCGCTAAAGCAGCAAAAATATTGGCAACAGTAGTTAATAGCACAGCAACTGTAGCAGTAGCACAAAATCAAATTGGAACAGCAGCCCAATAATTATAATCGAAAAAAAAATTGAAAAAACTGTAAAAAGGAGCCACAAACAAATAACCGTTATATTAGATCTAATAGAAGAAGAATAATAATAATAACCACTACCTTTGAGTTTGATATTTAGAAATTTATAATAAAATTAAAAGCTAAACTGCTTTGATGATGATTATGATGATGCTGGTGCTTGTGCTTGTGCCTCTGCTGCTGCTAAAGAAGTTACTCTTCATTAAAAAAACAAAAAAAAAAAAAAAAAACATAAAATACTATTGCAATGAAAATGAATCATTTGTGCAACATAAACGGAGGCAAAGAAAGAGATAGAGAGTTGCCCATAATACTTATTATGCCTTAAAAATGAATGGTTGTAAATTATTATGATTTGTATGATTGCCAGTCAGCCAAGTTGCAGCAACTGTATAATGACATATTGCTTAAATGCTGGTGAAATGTGGCCAAACTAGAACTAAATGAAAAAACAAAAGTAACAAAGTTCTATTTATTGTATGTTGCAACAAGTATACTTATAGTCAAAAGTTGCAACATCACTACTTTATACATATACAATATCTATAAAGCGAATGCCGCCGCCACTAACACCATTACCACTAAACCAAATATCAGAGGCAGTCTATAGTTATAGTTGAAAATTGGCGGTAAGTATTGTCAGACAAAACAGAGAGCGAAAAAGCGAAAAATAGAAACCTCGGGCTTAAAACACGTCGGCATATATGGCCTGAATGACGCCACCAAAAAAATATACACAACATGTTACTTTTACCTTAAACTTGGAGCAGTGGAAGCTGTAGTTAGAGCAACATAAAAAGATTTGTAATAATTTTTTTCAGTTCATAGAGCTTTTACTGTCGTTTACCATTCAACACTAAGCCAAGCCACTAGGCATGGCGCTTCTACTTTTCTTCTAATATTTAAGTTTAAAACTTTTGAGGTAAAAGCCATCACCCATTAAATACCATGCTAAAACCACTATAATTAAGACACATGTGGAGGGCATATTTTAAGGTAATTTTTCTAACAATAGAGTAACAAATATTAATGATTACAAGAATTTAAAGTGTAATTCTAAAATTCCAAATAGAAATATAGAAAAGAACCAATTTTCTTGAGAAATATATTTGTTATCTTGCAGACTTTGAGGTATATTTCGTATTTTATTTGATAGGGTGTATTTTTTGGATTTGTTGTCTAAAGTGCAAAATATCGTTACAAAAATCAGGTTGGGCACCCCTGTCGTTTATTACTTTGCTAAAAAGAATAAACAAAAGCCGCACCAAATCGGCAACAAATACATTAGCAGAATTGTAGTAAATGAAAAAAAAAATGGCAACAACAAAAACAGGCAGAAAGAAAACAAGTAACAGACAATAACAAACAACAACAAACCACAAGAACTGAAAGAAGCAGATATTAACATTAGCATGGCTTCATAAGAACTAAAAAGGAAGTAAAGGAAAATAGTGAAATCTATCTAGAGGTTCAGGAGCTTTTAAGGTATTGTTTACTCAGCCGTATAAAAAGTATATTAACGCAGACAACAATGAGTTTATGTATTGTAAACCCAGCGTGAAGAGAGTTTATTGGTTCGAACTCAGTGCGAAGAGAGTTTATAAGGAATAAACTCGTGAAGTTAGTCGTAAAGTAACAAACAGTTTAGTTGGTGCTTACTCAGTAAAAAGAGTGAGTTGTGGATAATTTGTGGTTGACAAGGTTGTGATCGAACATAAGTCGTAACAACGATTGGATTGGATCATCTTTAGGAAGAAAGATCTGTCGAGTAATTGTTGATGTTTGCAAAATTATAAACAGACGGAGTAATTAAGAATAGAAATTGTTAAGGCTACAAGCAGTGGAACAAAAAACTGTGTTGAATACCGAATTATTAATTAAAAACCAAACACAAAATTTATTTTAGTTTAACTGCAATCTACGAACTCATAAATAAAACGTTTTTAAAGGGTTTAAAACGTAACAATATTTTAATGGAATTTCAATACTTTGATTTAAAGATCAAAAGTCGAATATTCAAGGTTTAATTCAAAACTAAAAGCTTTTACTTTTTTATCCACACGCCAGTAAATACAAGCTCAACTCTTACTCGTATATGTTTTCATTGATGATGTGTGTAGAGATAAACTAGCAAAGACAAAAATCGTTCGTTTAGCATGTAAAATTTTTGTGTTAAAAAACTACTGTTAACCCTTCCGTTATTCCTCTTGGGAGTATATGGCTTCTATTTTATTTCAGTCTTTATTTTTGTCCTCAGTTAAGCAGACTATCATTCTACGGCAAAAGGTGCCTAAGTGAGAGGTTGCCGTTGGCTAGAAACAACGCCCTTTCTATAATTGATATAGTGCTTGTTCGGAGCTTTGCCGCTGCTGCTTATTATATACTCCTACCTTTCAATGTAATATTGTTGGCTGAACCTTTTGATGCTGTTTTTATAGTTGGTTTTTAAAAGGCTTTTCGGATGGATCATCTAAAGGGGTTGCTCCTGTTGTATGCTAGCACTTTAACAACTGTACCAGGCTACCTCTACAGTTAGCAAGTATATGCAAAACGTATATGATTCGTTAGCGGATTAAAGGGAATAAGTTCAAACGTCAGACAGCGAAGCTATATGCTAATTTTATGGCTTTTTGATTACCTTGGTGACAAAAATAGCATATAAAAGAAATTTCATAAAAGGATGAATGGGCATTTCTGGAAAACATGGAACTGCTCACGCATTTTATTATATACAAAGTGAGCATAAAGGGTTTACTATAAGTTCACGATTGCGCTGTATCTGAAACGATTTTAGGATTAAAAACAATTGAAACCTTTTTTTTAAATAAAACTGAACACACATATTTACTTAGGAGGATGAATGATAATTTTAATAAATATAAAACACTATGGGAGTTCTAGTGTAATAAACTTCTTGAGCTACGATTTCTAATTAGTAGTGGATATAAATAATTTCATACTTTCCTGTTTCATATTTTTCTGTGTGAAATAATAATAGTTACACTGCTTAAAAGCCTTTAATAATTAACAAAGTGATGTTGTTTTGCAGCTGATCAATTTTTAGCATCACTTCCTTAGTCAGTTATTGTGAAATGTACACAAAGAGGTTCTTAAAAATGTTAAACCTTTTTTATTATTATTTTGAATAAAGAAAAGCTATGGCGATTTGTTTGGGGGGTTTTTTTTTTAAAGTTCCTTACTTATTCTCCCTCTAATTTATAAGCTTAGAAGTTTAATTACTTTTATTTTTATATATGCAATACCAACCATCGTAGACGTCTAAAGTCTACTGAAAAACCTATTCTTAACCCATTTTTAAATATTAGCAATTAAGTCAGAAGATGTGATTTGCTCATTTGCTAATAAGGTATAAGGTTGAGTTTTAAATCATTATACGTTCTTCATGTTTCAGGGGCTCTACAAGTTTAGATAATTTTTATGGCAACATAGCACTTTGGATTTTAACATTATTTGCAGTAAAAATCGACTTTTTCAGTTTCATAGTTTTGATATCTGTTTTTGATCATAAAAAAAATATTTTGAAAAACAATCCCACACTCAAAAATATGTTTTATATGCAGTTGACTTGTTGCAGTTATAATTACATCGAAAGATTATATCGAACACTATTGCTACAACGAACAATCATTATCTGCACGTAAAGCAATGATAACCCATTAGGAAGCAGTTGATAAAATAAAAAATTTAAAAGGTCTGAGTTGTGGTTTTAATATTTTTTATTACTTAACAAAAAAAAAAAAAAAAATATTTTTTGGTAAAAAGTACCAATGTGCTAAAAAGTACAAGAAAAGTAAATAAATAAACAAAATAAATTTTATAAATACTTACTAAATATTTCTATTAAAGAAATAATTGCTACCTTTGTTAGTAAAATAATATGTAAAAAGTACCACAAAGAAATGAAGAAATGAAAAGTTTAAAAAAAAACTATTTCGATTCAATAATTCAAAAAAATATATATTTTTAAGACTCATGTATCTTTCCACCTCTAATACGAATGTTATTTGTACTGTTTTATAGTACTTTTTAGTACTTTTTTAAGTACCAATAATAAGATCTAATATTAGAATTAAAAATCAGAATTTTGATATTAAGATTTTCGAAAAATGAGTGTCAATTTTCGTTCAAATCTGTCCAAAAATGTACTATGTATAACGAAAAGTACCAATAATGCATATCGATTATTAAAGAAGTACTAAAATTATTATGAAAATAACATGTTGAAACACACCCAAAAATGCTTCGTGAAAGATACTTTTTGGTACTTTTCTCATGCACGCTTCATGCAGGTTTAATTTTACCTCCCCTACTTCAATATTAAGAAAAACTGAAAAATGTAAATTAAATTTTATTTTAATAAATGTTTAGAAATAAGCTTAAGGCTCTCATTTCTATTTTTAAGAATTAAAAAAGGAAAAAGAAAAAAATTTGAGCGAAATCTTTATTAAAGATCAAAATAAAACAGAGAATTATGAATTGTAAGTTGTTGTAGAATCGTTGTTGTTGTTAGTTTTATTAAAATAAAATGTTGTCCTGTATGGGGGTTACATGATCGATGTTAAATATAAGAAAATACACTTCAAATAACTAGAAAAGGCATTAAGAAAATAAAAACATACGTACGTATACAGACAGAGGCTTAAAAGAATATATTGTTGCTGCATGTCTAAATGAATTAAAATATGAAATTTATCACACAAGATAATCCATGTAGATTTAACGTCATTAAATATGGATTTTTGAAGAAATTTTTTTCCAAATTATTTATCTGAAAGACAGGGTTAAGAACCGGTTTTTATACAGTTTTCAACAAATAAACCGGTTTTTATTTAAAAGCTATAATTCGTTTTATTTTTGTGAAATGTAAAGACTTTCCATTTATATAAGCCAGGTCTCTGTCTGGCCACAAAAGAAACAAAAAAGATTACCAAGCCTGAAGGGGTCAAATTAATATATCAAAAGAAGCAAATAATATCGGGGTGATTTAAGCAAATTATTTAAGGCAACTAACTAACATTCAAACCTAAATCAGAGGACTAAGCATTGACTAGCTGTCAAAAATTCTCTTGCCAACACAAATTGTATGAAGCAAACCATAATAGCGCTGCGTCAACGCTTTGCAATTGGAAAATCCAATTTTGACAACGCGTTAGAAAGTGAGGTTGGCTGCGGGGAAAAAAATAAAAAATAAATAAATAATTACTGCCATTTTAGCTGTTTTTGCGTCAAGTCTTGTGATTTAGTAGTTTCTTCGCCATTTTTCAATTTCGTTTTTAAACACTGTAAACACGTTATAAACTGAAATTTAGTTTTAGTCAAAATATTATCCTACACAGTGTTGCCAGAAGTAGGGAAAATCCCTATGTGTGGATATTTTCAATGCTTAAACATAAAAGCAGGGAAAATCGGACAGATTTTTTATATGCGCCAAAATGTAGGGATTTTTATGAAATAAATGCCAGCAATTTTATTTTTAATATTTTATTGTTCAAAACGCTTCAAAGACTGGGTTTTTCCAAAAATCGCTTAAATATAAATATATTTGTATAAGAAAACAGAGTAGTTGTGGTTTATAAAGTTGACGACACCGATAAAGCACGTACAAAAAATCAGTTGAAAAGAATTACATTGATTTTAATTTTCCGTTGAAGGTCTATGTTGATACCACGGCAGAATTAATTTCGTTTAGTATGCAGGGAGTATTATGGTTTAGGTATTTTTTTAAAAGGAAGAGCCTGTGACTTGGTAAAAATCTATGGAATTATCGCAGCAAATTTTAAGAAATCTGCCGAAAAAATTAAATAAGGATCGATTCTCTTCTAACAAGACAACAATCCTAAATACGCATTACGCATTGCAAAGTAATTTTTTTTTTTCTTTAATTAAAACCCAAATATGGGAATGCTTGTCGTAATTATAAGATTTGAACCCCATTGATAAAATATCAATAGTTCCAAATGGAAAAATTGGGCAAGTTAGTCAAAAGTATACCGAAATGACTTTCGAGCTGTCATTGAAAATAAAAGGGATACACGAAACAATTGGTAAATATTTGTTATTTAATGTAGGAATTAATTTCGTGTATGAATTATATTTAAATTTATAAAAAATCTTTAATAAAAATGTTGTATCTTTCAAAACTAACTTTTATTTCTCAGATGCGTTACTATTTTAGATTTTAAAACGAGTTTGGAAAACATCTCAAGTGCGTTTTTATTCTTAGCAACATGATCGTATTAGTTATGAACTTATACATTCAATTGTCTCCTGGTGTAGGTGATACGAGCGACTACATCAAGATTTGGCGAAAATCGAAACACAATGGTGAGTGCCTCTAAAGCGTGAAATAGATTTTTAACAATACAAACGACTAAGCTATACTCTTCATCTTTTTATTGCACTTTTTATTGAATAAAATGCAATATCTCGAAGACTAGAACCAATCTTAAAAAATGGAGTACATATATGAATTGAGCGCCCCAAATATCCAAGGAAAAAGCTTTTAGTTGCTCTGATCCAAGATTGTGTATACTTATTTTTGAATAAGACTTTTAAAACATGATTCTGTATCCACGAAATGTACGTGTTTTAACTAATTTGAAATTAAAATCCAAAATAAGATATTTCCATAGATGTGACTGTTGCTTTTTCTTACATTTTAATAACTAAAATGCGTAGGGATTTTCGTAGGGGAAAACTTTTTAACATGTAAAGAGAAATCGAATTTTTTTTACTAAGCGTAGTTATTTTTCAAAAAATTTATTAGCAACACTGATCCTACGTCATTTACATTCTCTCAATTTATGAGCGACTGTGTGTGCCGCTGTGCAATGGTAGGTAAGACTGAGATTAAGAGATTCTCAATCACTGGCCAGACTATCTGACAGCGTCGGTTCACAGCACTACTAGCAACTGGTTATAAGTATTTACGCTTTGAAAAACTTTTGTAACTAATGCATCTGCAGTTCGGAGTCGGCGCTGAACTGTAGGTCTTTTTCGATGAGTTTAAAAATAGAATAATAAGATGCAGCATCCCACTTGGGGTGACGCAGAAATTATGTTACTTATAGCGCTTTCGTTTCTGAAAAAAAAATGTTGCACTTTTTTGTCTTTCTTTTTGGTGTTAATTTTTTAAAAAATGCAACACACAAAGAAAGAGTGTTATGTTTATTTCTGAAAATGTTGCCTTTAAAAATCGTTGATATTTTTTAATTTTTGACGTCATTTTATGCCAGAAAACAAAAGAAGTGAAACATTTTTGTCGAAAAATAAAAACGCCATTAGATTTAATTCTTTTAATGCTCAATTTACAGGCATATGTATGAGTGCGTGTGCATGCGCGATGCTTTGCAAGTGTGTGCCCATAAGCGTAATCAGATTTTTTAATCTTTGGTACGCATTATTATTATTATCATTATTATTATTACAACAACGCAACTATTTTGTTTTTTTTGTTGTGTTTTTTGCTTGCCAACTTTTTATAGTTTATTTGTAGTTGCTACGCTTTGAAACTGTATTGTTTTTAGTATTTATGCGTTTTTTTTTTTTGTTTGCCTTTTTTCGTTTTAACAATTTTTGCTTTTAGCCATGATTTTCATATTTAAATCAATGTTGCAAGATCTCTAGCAAAGATGCCACAAAGCCTAATACAAAAAATATTTTACAGGCATGGAAACGTTTTGGGATGGTCATGTAAAATGTTTATGAAGGAGTCAGCGGTAGTAGCAGATAGGGTACAAGGGGCTGTTTGCGTTTCAGCCAATTGCTAGCTTTTTTTTGCATTTTGTTCTTGTTTTTGTATTTTAATAATATGCTTTAAGCAAAACCGCTTGTAATTTGTATTTTTATCTAATTTAACATTTTTTTCTTCTACTAGCAACAACTGCAACAGCAACAACAATAAATAATAAGAAAAACAACAGCAACGCGATTTGCCATTCGTTACAGTTTAATGTTAGAAACTCTAATAGTGATTTTTTTTGTATGTTTGTCGTTTCGAGTTGCATTTGAGTTGTTTAATCGAGAACTAAGAAAAAAAAATTGTTATTCTTGTGGCAAGTGCAAGTGTCTCTCTCTTCTCGACAACAACAACAACAACAAAAATATTACTGTTATATGTTTTTGTTTTTGTAAATTTAATAGTAAGAGAAAAAAACAAAATAAGAAGAATGATATCAAAATCCGGTATAGTTGTGTCAGGAAATCACATCAAATCACTGGTTGATCAGTCATTCCAAAACAAAACACAGCAAATTGCGACAGCATATAACCAACCACACAATTTAAAAGTCAAGTTAGAGCAAAAAAAAAATTAGAGACATTATTTAAACCACCTGCATTTATGTTAAAACCAAGAAAAAAAAAATTATAATAAAAAAAATCAGGCTACACAGTGGTTTATAACTCGAAAAAAACCTATAAATTTTAATAACGATTTCTATACGGTCCTAATAATGAACGTAAGCAACGATAACTATCAGAAACACATACCATATGACCTATAGCTGTGTGGATGCAGTTGCTAGTTGGACACTGGATTCGGTAGATTCGCCTAAAATTTTAATTTTAATTAAATATAGATGGCAGCTTATCTCCGATCATTCAACTTGACATTCCACAATAATATTCTCCTCAGACTACGTTATCAATTAAGGAAAAAATTTGAGATAAAGACTATTACCGTGATAAGGCTTAAGATAAGCGCATAGTACTATTTATCACGATTCCATGAGCCTAAATATGCTTTCCACCCCTAAGGAATCTCTAATCAAATGAAACGTTAAAGAATGCTAGGGGACTGTAGTAATGACACTGAGTAACAAAGTCGTTTTCAAATTTGGTACACAAATGGATGGAAGTAAAATGGGAATGTTGGGTGTGAACTTTTCTCAGAACGGCTGGGTACTAAACTCTGTGCAAGAGCTCCAGAATACGTAAGTGTTCTACAGGTCAAAATATTGCAGCGCGATATTTCCGTTATAGGGAGATATTCAAGGCAAGCAATAGATTCCTAGAAAGTGTACACAGCATCTCGCAAACTCTTTATGAATGCTGGCTGGTCCTGGACAATATAGCAAGTAGACATTCTCAGAGACTTAAAATGAGGAATTCTGTTGAAGCTGCAATGATGATGAAGGTCAGTGGAGTGCTACCAATCAAACCTAACGTAATATATGGTCCTTTATATGATAAACATGTAGCCGTTTTCTAGATATTTCTATCTGATCATGTACTCGACTTATAATAATACAATGTCACTGGTAAACGCTTAAGAATAAGCATTTCCGAGGGATTATGCTATGGTCCTTGATCTCCACCTTTGATGGATAACATTTGTGTTGAGTGTCATTTCGAAAAGGCAGGAACATAATAGAACTGCTTAAGACTGTTTGAACTTTACAACATAATCACGTTAAATTCACTTTACATGACCTAATTGGAAGATAAAATTTTCGATTTCTAAGAAGTTAAAACTCGATGGTACAAACAAATGGATTCAAGCACGATTTCTTGAAAGAAATCTGTATTAACTCACAACCCACTGTATTCTTTGGAAAAAAGCTTAAACATCTAGAAAATTATGGTAAAGACTATCATTGGAGGCGCTTGCAAATCTAGAAGACCACAACAACAGTCAAAATAGCATGAACATCAACTGAAAATAATCCAAAAAACTTGATGGTTTGCCATCAAGTTGAATGAATGAAGGGGGATTTTTTTTTTGAAGGCGTCGGTATACTTTTGACGATTAGCTACGCATGTCAACGCATATTTCTAACATCAATTTTCCTCTTAAAAAGACAAGCATAACAACAACAACACAAACAAGAGCCAACTATTAGTGAGTTAAAGGAGAAAGAGAAAAAATGGAAAAAAATTTAAAATTAAACTCCTGTCTTACAATAGGCAACAAATAGAAGCAGAAGAAAACAAAACATTTAACCACTAATCCACTTGTACATATTACAGCAACAAGATCTACTGGCCGGTCGGCCACTTGCCTCAACAACAATAGTGTGTGATTAGTGGTTATAGAAGGCTTTAGAAAAGAAATCTGTAAAACAACAAGTGCATTTTAGTTTAACGAACATAAAAGCAACTCAACTTATTCTAGAGCAACCATCTCTAGTCATCCATCCATCCATCCATCTATTCGAGTTGGTCAAGCATCCATCTATCCATCCATCCATTTGTGCTTATGTAGTACTACTCGTACTGCTACATAGAATTGCATATTTTGCATATGATATGAATATTCCAAACACACATAAGTTTGTTGCCACATGCAACAACACTAACAACAACAAAAAACTAACGTATGTTGTAACAAACATTTTAGAGCTGAGATAAAAAAAACACAAAAGCCAGAGATAAAATATTACATGACCATATGAGGTGTCGTTTGATGGACTTGCCACCACTACTATTCGAGTGTTAAACACAGTCAACACAGTTTTTCTCTTAAATGCGAATATAAATCTCCTTTTCATACGTTTTATTTGTTTTTTTTTTTTTTGTATTGTGTTTTGTTTAGTGGTAGTGGTTTTCGCAGGAATAGCTTTTAGAGAAGCCTTGAAGTGCTGCTGCTGCTGGTAATATTCAGTAGTTGCTATTACAACATTTTGCGGTTACAAATCAAAAGCTTTTGTTAATATTTTATCTAAGATTTAGTGTAAAATATGTGTGTATGTACGTATAGAAATATCTACTGCCAAGTGGCTTAAATGATATTGAAATCTTTACATTTTTTAATTTTTTGCTTGAATATCATTTTATTTTTATTTTAATTAAAATAGACATCGAACATGGTCAACAACGGACATGTTTGGTCATCAGATGTTTAGCATATAATCTCTTATACTTTTTAATTAAACGCTTTAAATGAAACAATCACTCAAGAAAAGAATCAAAAGACTCATAATCTACTACACATAATAGGTAGGTAGGTACGAAAGGCGGTACCGAAATTATCCCACCCAGAGACCACAGTGGTCCATTGTGGAAAGAACCTTTCAAGGGATAAGAATAAGAATAAAGAGAACAATTGGAAAACAAATAGAGAGGAAGCGTGAAGGAAATAGGAGAAGAAAAGGGTCAGAACTGGCATACAGAATAAGAGACGGATGCCCAAAGAGGACCAGGCATCACATAAGAAGCCAGCTGAGACCTGATAGAAAGCTCTCCAGGTCGCATTTCCTAGCCGAAGCAATGTCACCAAGGCCAACGAAAGAGCTCCGGCCAAACAACCTGAGCCTGCGCCCATGAAGAGCCTGGCAGTGACAGAGGATGTGTTCCACAATCTCTGGCTCCCCTGTATCGCCGCAAACTCGGCAAGAAATAGGGGAGCCTGCTTCCCAAATCCCAGTCCTCGCCCTTAGAGCGCAGTGCGCAGTCACAAAGCCTATCAGAATCCTAAGGGATTCCTTCCTTAGATTGAGAACCCATTCTGCGGTGGTTTCACCGAGAAACTCCTAGCAGCCCTTCCCTTCACCACAACCTCAAGTGGGGTTAGGCTCGGGATAGTCCAGCGCTGCCTGAGGAGTACTCCTAAAGGCACCAGATATGCCCAAATCAACAAACCCTTTTTAGAAGCCTCCTCCGACTGGAATTTTCCAAGGCTGTCCGGCATAGGTGAGAACAGGTATGACTATGAAGTCATAGATCCACTTCACCATCGCCGGGCGAAGCCCCATCTCCTACCAATAGCACTTCTAACCGCATAGTAGGCGTTAAAGCCCTTTTTCATTTTCAGAAGAGTATTCTCCATCGAAGAAAACTCCTAAGAATTTGTCCCCCTCAGACAGTCTTAGCACAATCCCATTCAACCTAGGTAGCTCAAACTTTTCCAATTTATATTTTCTGGAAAAGAGAACTAACACAGTCTTCGAAGGATTGATGCTAAGACCCCTAGCAAACGCCCAGGAAGATAGCTTGCCAAACGCCGACTGCATGATCTCACCAACAGTCGGGAGGAACCTCCTCCATACAAGAATTACCAGATCATCCTTTCTGCCACTCTCAACATTGTTGAAGGCACCCTGAATATCCAGAAAGCCAGCAAAAACGATGACAGACTAATCGGTCTGAAATCACCTGGCATGGAGTGGCAAGATCTGCCGGCCTTCGGTATGAAAGCCACTCTCACTTTCCTCCGTGCCATAGGCACAATCTCACAAAGAAGGCAGACCTTAACATCCACCAGGAACTTCATGGCAGAGATAGGGACATTCTGTAACATGGCCGGAAAGATCCCGTCCGGCCCCGAAGATTTATAGGACCCAAAGGACCGGACCGACCAAGTTATCTTATCCAATGTCACCATATCAGTCACCAATGTCCGTTCCTCATCTGTAACTGGGGCCAAAACTGCCTGCCCCGTCTCACTCTTCGGAACCTGGACAGATCATTGACAGAATCAAAGGACTAGCGGAAGTTCGTCCATGACTCCCTCTTAGTCCTCTTTATATTCCCCTTGTACCTTTGAATCAGATTCTGTGAAGGCATTATCTAGAAGCTCTAAAGCCTTTTTATAGTTCTTGTGAAAAGTAATTGCTGGAAGAATGGGCTATAAATAGGTGAAAAACTAGTATATCTGAACCGTTTTTTAAGTGAATTTTTTAATAATTACTAAACAAGTCAGTGTACACCATATCTAGTGTACCTATCAAATTTTGAAGTGAAAAAAACACAGTTCTACCATAAACTAACTGAAATTGCAACACTGATTGAGATTAATAAAATATAGAGCATAACTTAAACTTACAAGCAATCAAATTTAAGTAGAACAATACTTCAATAGAACATAACAGAACCAATAGAACCATTTATAGGTATGCCTTTTTTCGTTAATATCAACATAGCGTAAGTAAGAATAAATGTTTTTTATTCCTTAAGTTTTATTTCAGCTGTAGCGTATACAATGATTTTGACATAAACTTCATGTTTTTGTTGTAGTGTACACTGTGGGCTTGCTATGAATTACTTCACACATTACTATGACTTTCGTTACACATTTTTTTGTGTTTTGTCACTGTACGTGCCAATTAAAACACATGCCTTAATATTGCTGTATCGAAAGAGTTATCGGATAAACTTGTTCTGTTACAGTTAAGGTTATACTATACACTATGCTTGCTAATACTGTACAGTTGTAATGGTTTTCTTTAAAAGGGTTTCTGAGCAGCATTTGAGTGTACAGTTTAAGACCATTGAGCACAGAAATTGCAGCATTTGGGTGTTTTGACTTAAAGGTAAGGCCTAAATAAAATAAATTCTCTTTAAGTGACCCAGTTCAGTTCAAATACATATCTTTAAATCGAAATATTAGCTGGGTTTTGGCGAAAACCCCTTAACTTAACTCCTTCAGTTGACTATATTGAAAGAAAATCATAATAATTTGTTTAATTTTCCTTTAAAGATCATAAAAAACAAAAGATATTTTATAACAACTTTTTGCAGATGCTGTGGCATCATACTGGTAGTCGATGATCGTTTTCTGTTTACCTGTACATTTGAGTGGCTGTCGGCCTGAACTGTCTATCTTTTGAAAGCGTGACATTTACTAGCTTCTGGCCGTTACATAAACATGCAGTCTTAACTTTATTTCTCCTTTTGCGTTTATTTTTTATTTTGCCATAAATTTATAATAAACTGCAGCTAAACTAACTAAAGAAATAACTAAAACACAACAACAATAATGTTCAAATATGAAATAAGTTAGTTTTTAAAATAAAATAAAAATATGGTGCATATGCAACACATAAGCAACACCAACAGCATCAACATCATCAACAACATCAACATCATCATCATCATCATCATCATCATAGAGAATATGTGCAGCATGCAACAATGTGAAAATGACGGATGTCTTAAACCCACCAACTCATATTTTAAAACCATAAAAAAGCTTAAAAGAACTACAGTTGTCTTTGCAACAACCAGCAGTCAATGTTGCAACAAAACAATAGTTGACACATTCATATTCTAAATTTTTCTCTATTTTTACTTTTCTCTTATAGTTGTGGCGCAACATACCACCATCACTATTACTATTACCTTATGCAACAAGTAGCTTATAGCTTGACTTTTGTTTCACATTTGCTATTGTTGTTGTTGTACGATTATGCTGCTTTAAGGTATTTTACATGAACAAGTGACAGTTTCGTTTAAATCAAGTAAATGAGTCTTTCTACACCACTAGGCATCATCCATCCTCTTCATCATCACTTTTTTTCTGTTTCACTTTTTTTATTTTGTCATCCTCTTCTTTTGCTTCTTCTGTAATGACACAGACTAAGCTGGATTCCTTATTGCGAAGCTCGGGATCACTTTGCTTTACTTGGCTGTAAATGAAAAGAGACGCGCATGCGTGAATTGTCACTTTTCATTAAAGTTAACCAACCAACCGACTATGTCTCTGCAACATTTATGCATATGAGCAGAAAAGCAGCAGCCCATGTGCCCATGTGCTTTTGCTTATGAGCAGCGTAATACACCAATTCATTTCAGTCTGCAGGCACAGCCAGTCCTCCAATGCTTTTGATATATGAGGCTCGATGATGATGTTCTTTTTTGTTTTCTTTGCCATACCTTTAAATGGGCCATTATGCGAAGGTAGTCATCAACAGTGTCGGTAGTCAGTGAACAGTAAAAAACAATAATAGCTACAATAACAAATGCAAAAAAAGGATCCAATACGAACTCAACCAAACGGGCAGCACCTGCCTTAAACGCAAGCCATTCTTCATTACTACAGCAGTGAAGTAAAAAATTACAGCAACAAAAAGAAAACATTTTTAAATATTTTATGGCCATCATTTCAGATCATATAACTATGGAGAGCTGATGAGGAACTACAAGTCAATGGAGATGAGTAGAAATATTTACATTAAATGAACGCCACACAAATGAAACAAAATGTGGTCGTTGTCAATGTCATTATATTCATTATGAGCTGGCGAACCATTTGTAGTCATTTTGTAATACCCTATGATTAAAGGTTTTTTCTCTGAAACATATATACTGTTAGTAAGGAAAATTTCTAACTATTTCAGTTTCATATTTTAAAAGAACAACAAAGAATTTAATTTTAAAAAGAAAAATTTTTCTAAATACAAGCCCTTTTAGAACCCAAAAGTAAACATTTTTCAAACATTTCTTCTATATGTAGCTTCAAAAAGTATGCTACAAAAATTATTTTCTTATATTGCCTAAAAACTAGGCAATACATTTTTTATTTAATTTTTAGTAAATACTCTTTTTCTAATTAGAGAATACGACGTTTGTTTGATGTTTAAGAAGTGGTGAAATAAAAATGTGGGGAATCTTCGAGTTATTAATGACTCCTTGCTTTTTAGCTCTAGTCATGAAATTGGTATAATTTAAGCACTAGACGTCCTTATGTCAGCGAAGTTTGTTCCTAATATTGAATACAACAATCATCTTATGAGTATCAGTCAAGGACTTTTGTGATACCGTGTCAAGAAGGAAGAGTCTAAAATTGTTAAATGTATGTATGTCCTTGAATTAGAGCTGCAAAACAATCGATAGTATCGATAGTTTTGTTTTTGGCTGACTATCGATAGTTTATTTCACTATCGAGACCATCGTTAAATTCTAAGAGTACATATGGAGGTCACTAGATGTACATAGTTAAAGTCACATTTGGAAAAATTTTTTCGGCGCAGGTTGTTAGACGTCTGTAACCTTTTATAGTAACATAGGTCCACAGTTTAACAGTTTCTTAAATTTCTATTTATTAAACTCAAAGTATGAATTGTAACTAAAATATGTTCGTACATACGATTTTGCATTTGTTCCAAACAAATTAATCTTCATTTCATCAGACCATAGCATGTTGTTCTAATTATTACGTGGCAGGTGTTGCTTCAATTTGCTGAGAAATGATACATTTCGAGGACTCTTACTCATAAGTCTACTTTCCATCAGTTTTTTTCTTATTCTGCGACTTGAAACAGGAGAATAAATTTATTTTTGAGACTTTTCGATGACTTAAAGGAATTATTCTTTGAAGAACGAATTAAAAGTTTATCAAAACTGACAGTTGTTCTACGCTTTCGTTTCATAGTCTCTGCAGTTTTCTTTCACTGGATCTTATTAATTACTTTAGTTATGGAGCACTTCATGGTCTGAACATTTTTCGCTATATATAAGGATTACTCTTCCATCAAAATCTTCAAAACATCAAATTTTATGACATGCTGGACAAAAATAAAGTGTCATTATTATTTGTTTCAACACTGTATATTTATTCTTTCCCTTTCACTTAAATTATAATGTTGTCCCAAGTAGCACTCAAAAGAATCCGATAGTATCGACTATCGATAGTTTTGCAGCTCTACTTGCAATAGGTCACATTATTATTAGAACATAGAAGTTATATATCGGTTGCGAAAAGCAATATGCAAATAAAATACTTGAATTATGGAAGAAAATTAGTGGTTATTGCATCGCTATGATGAATTTCTTTACTTATCGTTATTGTAATGGTGTCAGCCACAATATTTGACTCCCAACGACTTCATCCTTTTTCCAAACCATACAGACGAAGAAAGAGAGAGAAGAACTCAAGGTTATACAAAAAAGTTGCTGGCCAAAGTATGTCTAGGGTTGGAGAAGCATTGCCATAAGGTGGTGATGAAACAGTAAATATCTTTCGAGGTATTGTACAAAAAAAAAAAAACTTTATTGAAAAATAAACAAAATACTTGTTCAAGGGGTCTATTTAGCAAATATGTTTTTTCTTACAGTCAAACCTAAATTAGAGCGTTGAGCGTTACTTATCTGTCAAAAACTTTCATGTACATACAAATTGTATGGAGAAAACCCAAATAGCGCGGCGTCAATGCTTTGTAATTGGAATACCCGATTTGCACAGCGTGTTAGAAGGTGAAGTTGGCTGCGAAACGCTGTTATAGATACACAAAACGGGCAATGTTGTGTTTTTTACAAATGGATTGTTATTCTTTATATATTAGAGTAATGTCAGTTATCTATTTTCACAATTAGCGATTTAATCACTTTTAATCTTTTATTTAGTTCTGTTTTGTTGAAAATTTAAGTTGATATTACTGTTCACGAAACAACGTTAATGCTCGTATTTAGTTATATCACTTCAGCGTCAGCGCCAGCCGCAACGCTCAATGTTCTAATTTAGAGTTGACTGTTACTTTAAAGCTTAAGCAACCTAAGAGTATGAAATAAACATGGATCTTTACATTGTACCCGAAACTACACATAATTTTTTTAAATTTATTAATACATTTATTAAAAATACCCAAAAATATGTTATAGAAGTGTCCCCTAAATAATTTTTTTTTTTTTTTGAAAATGCTGTAAAAAAAACCTACTGTATATTTTCTTAATTTTTTTTTTTTATTCGAAAGTACAATCCTTCCGGTTAATAATGGAAAATAATTTCATTCAATGGCTGCCTCGGCTGACAATGTAGTAGCCTACACGATCGGTCCAATTTTGAGCACATTATCGATTGTGTGCAGCTGTATTTCACCAATGGCTTCACGAATATTGTCCTTGAAAGCGTCAATTGTCTCTGGCTTGTTGGCGTAACACTTATCTTTGACGGCACCCCATAAATAGTACTCCAACGGTGTCAAATCGTAGCTCCGACATCAGCTCTGCAGCTGATAATGCGATCTTCAAAAACAGGGCGCAAAACATCGAGTGTAGCTTCGGCTGTGTGGCATGTAGCGCTGTCCTGTTGAAACCAAATGTTGCTAATATCCTCCTCTTCAATCTTTATGAACAAAAATTCATTCAACATGGCCCAATAACGATCGCCATTGACTGTAACGGCCACTTCTTGCTCATTTTCGAAGAAAAATGGCCCAATTATGCCTTTGGATCAAAATCCGCACCAAACAGTGACTCGTCTTGGGTGTATCGGGTTTCCAATGTGTGCGTGCGGGTTTTCTGTGCCCCAAATGCGACAATCTGGCTTGTTTACATACCCGCCAAGATCAAAATGAGCTTCATCTGAAAAGATAATATTTTTCTTTTTTTCATTCTGCAACATTACCATGATTTTGAAAGTAGTGTCGCAATATTTCACAGCGTTGTTCAAGCGTATACACAACCATATTCGTTCAGTGGAAGGATAAAACTAATTATCTGTCAAATCAGACATGAGCTAAGTGTTACCATTCACGAAATAAGCACTAGATGACAAAAAAACGTTAGATGGCGGACCCTTTAGTACGCATAGAAAAATCATTTGTATTGGCAAGAAACATCAGATTTTTAATAGCATTGCTTTCTTGATTACGTCCAACTACTAACTTTTTATGTCGTATTTCATTTATTTAACATTTAATATTTACCTATAGCGCTTTTTGTAATTCGTTATTTGTCTACTAGACCTCAAACAATTTGTTGAAAAATATTCCTCTTCTTTGCAAGTTTTCAGCATAAATCATTTTTCTTTTTTTGTCTGTCATTGTCTATGTTCGACAAGAATTAGATTAGCCACTGTAATTAGTTAATAACACACCACTCAGTATGTTTAAATTGTGCGGCGGCATCAGTTAACGTCGTGTCCAGTAAAATGACATTTTCGCATTTGATGATGGTACAGTGAAAAACCGCATTAAGTGCAACAGTTGCGAGCAACACCATTGTATGTAAGAATTAAAACAGCAACAACTATAACAAAAATCTTTTCTTAAGTTACAACAACAAGTGTTATTTTGTATATATACATGATTGATGGTTTTTTGATGGTTTCTATACCGATAGCCTGAAGTGATCTTTTTTTAGTTCATTTTCCTCTCCAAAGACATCTCACAAACAATTCGACAAAGACGATTGAAGTTGTCTTTTCTATAAATGCGTATATGATGTCCGTGATGTGTTTCTTCCATATCTTCATATAAACGATTTTTAAGATCTTCATAAATTAACACATGGGAACTTAAACAACCAACGACATCACTAAGAGACTTTGTCTTGAAAGTCATACTCCTCTCTTGTTCGTTGTTATTAAAACGACAACAAATTTGCAATGCATTTGGTTTAATTGATTTGCAATTTTTAACACGTGATAAATTTTAATACACTTCACTCAACAGCAGCAGGCAGGCAGCATTAGCCATAGTATCGCTCACCAACTTGTTTATGAAATGGTAATGCAGTTAAAAATTGTTAGAATATGAATGATGTACCGATTAAATGACACCATCAAAATTAATTGATAAAAATTATTGAAAACCATAGTAGTACTATCGTATGTCGTAGGTTTTAAATGTCATTTTAAATGTTAATAAAGAAAAATGATAAAATGGATTTATAACTGGAAGCGTTAAAGCGTATATAGGCAAAGTCATGTTGTCAATTAAGGAAATGATTTAGCTAAAAAGGAGTAGCATAAAAGGAATGCATTCTTTCATTTTCATGCACGTTACTAAAATGTTGTTAAGTTTAGGAGGAAATATTAACGAAAAATGTTTTAAATTGAATACAAAATGTTGTTATTATGAGAACCAAGTTTATCAAATTGAATACGTAATTTGGCAAATTAAAGACAAAATGTTGTCAATATGAAGGCAAAATATGCCAGATTGAAGACAAAATGCTGTTAAATACAAAACAAGATTCCATTAAAATAAAATCTAAAATTAAAAATAAAACTAATGTTAGATATTAACCCATATTTAGTTTAAGTCCTTTACTCTTTAAAAGCAACATAAACTTTTATAGTTTTTCAATTGTCCACAGCCCCCATATCATTTTAAGTACAAGCTTGTAACCAGCATCATATTAGCCAAACAATTTGTGCCATTTTTGGGCAATATTTTCTTCTCTACAGTGCTACTGCACTAGTGCTGATAACGGTAAATTGTAGTGGGGCGCATAATGTAAAACAGCAATTGGTAATGGGATAAAAGCAGCAGCAATCGCCACAAAATAATGCATTGTGATAAAACAATAGACTCTTGTTGTCATCATCGTATGCCAAAATAGCGCCTACTGTTTGCTATTGCCTACTGCCTTGTTTACAATGCGATGCGAAACAAATATGTGAGTATTTCAAATACAAATTACATGATACGAGTACACATATCCGTACAATATTTGCTGCAAGTTGTTGAGAAAGAAAAATTGAAACACAAATGTATTTTCTAATTTTACGCATTGTGTAAAGGGGCAAGTGATACAATATTTGGTCAGTCTGAGGGGGGTGTTAAGTGGGTGTTGACCTAGTTATACAAAAGAGCATGCAAAGAGTATGCAATTAAAAACCGCAAACTAAATGCGTAATGTATTGTTTTTATAAAGTGTGGAAAGTCAAAAGAACAAGAATAACTTAATTAAAAGAAACAAGTTTACTATGGGGTCAAAGGGCATAAGCTAATTTTTTTTGTTGGATTTGAAACTAAAAAAAAAGTGGCAAAATATTAAACAAAAAGTATTTGTTAGAATAAATTGTTACTCTATATAAAAGGAATTTAATAAATTCTTTTATAAACTTGTGGGCGTGGCAAATGGCGTCATAAGTGAAGACTAATTATTATATATGTATTCTAAACGTTATATGTCATTAAGAAGAGTCTGTTTGCCATCAGATAGACTATTCGAAGTGAAAAAATAAACGCTATAAAAATTGTGGGCGTGGCATATCTATTACAAGCTTAGGTATACTGACAAATAAATATTATGATGAAGATGTTTATAACAATTACAATCTCTATACTAAAAAGACATACATTTGCCACTAGGCAAGAATCAAGGCGGAATTGGTAATGAATGCATAACTACTCGATTTAAGTCTCACTTATAACTTGGCTTATGGACTTGTTTATTTATTTTGAAATTAGTATAAAATTACAAACTATATTATAATTATTACAAACAGCGTAACTAAGATCACAGTGTTTGGTATGGTGAACAGAGTCTCTGGTGGGAATCGACCCATTACCAGCGAACTGGCAGACTAGTACACTACGTACTAGGCTATTGGGGCATCTAAATTGGCTTGTAGGTGTATTAAAAAAATATTTAAAGCTCTTTTTGAAACCTATTACACTGATATTCTATAATTCCACTATTTCCTAAAAAATTGCTCATTTAATCGCATGAAATCGCAATATGGCAATAACAACGAATATGTGTGTTATTGTGTTGGACTGTCTTAACTTTTTTCTCCTAAATATTCTAAAATGGTTGCAAGTGCCAAAAACAATTGAAAAAACCAACACAATAGCCGCTATAATACATGCAACATGTAGCAAAAGTACTAGAACAACAAGCAGCAAAAACAAGCACGCAGGATACAATTGGAAAGAGTTTTTGTATAGTTTCTAAAACGAATTTCGTTTAAAGACTGGTCAAGCCTGGAAAATCTAAAACAAACAAAAATTTAGGAGAATCTTCCTAAAATAGAATATTAGGGTCATTTTACATGTAAGAAAGACATTTTGTTCCGCATGAAATCCATTTTTAGCCACCTTTTAAGAAAAATGGTTCCCAATTCTTTTGAGTATTTTGGAAGTATTTAATTGTTGTATACTTTTCAGACTCATAGACATCATCTTTTCGTTTAAGAAATATGTAGATGGTGAACTATGTGAACTAGTCTACAAAACAGTGCACAGTTAGATCACCACTTTCACAGTCTAATATATCTAAAAGGCAAAATAGTGTAAAATAAAAGATAAATAAAACAATTTGTGTTCAAAAGGGTTGAAAGAGAAAACAATTTGAACTACTATAGTCAACCAGCTTAACGTTACACTTTTATGATCAATAACAATATTTGTAACCTAAATCAGAGTACACTCTTACACACCTTTTGCTTTAATTATCTTCTCTTCTTTATTATACTGAACTTATTACGTTTTTGAATCAATTAAGTGATCAATAGCTCAAATTTGTTTAATTTAATTTGTGCTTAATTTTATTTTCATCTTATTGATACTGAACTTAGCTTGTTTATGAACCATTTGAGCTATTTACTGCAACGCACATTTTTTTTTTTTTAGTTTTAACCCTTCAATAGCTCTGAGTTAGTATGTAAACCATGTTATGTTATTAAAACATACTGTCATTCATGAACTAAGTATGTGGGCGGTTAAATATAAGACACTCTTTAGGTTATAATGATGATATACTCAGAGTATCATGTTAGAACCTAATGGTTATTAACTCGGTCAGTTTTAGTTTAGTCGTGAAATAAATAAACAGCCTGCTAATTTGTTTTCAAACTAAACATACAAAATTATTATGTAAGTATTTCATAGTTCAACAAGTAATAGTTCCTTCTAAGACCAAGTTAGCAGTTTACGTCCAACTGTAGTTCATTTGAAAAATAAAACTTATGCTAACTAATAACAAAGGGAGATCCAATCATAACGCTCGATGTTAATTGTAAGTCACACCTTAACGTCAAGTTTTTTGCCCAACATAGTTTGACATTTTTTTGTTTCAGTGTTTGAGAGGTACACAATTGAGCAGCGCGTTAAGATAGTTGTAGCCTTCTACGAAAATGGACGTTCAAATCAAAATGCATTTCGAGTACTCGTGATTTTTTTGTCTGCATAATTGACCAAATGTGTTTACAAGCGTGAGAGTTGTGCGCAAATTATGCAAATTATTGTCTGTAGGTCTGTAGTTTCTAGAACTATAATGACTGTTTGGTCCAGTTTTTGAGTAGCGGCGTCATCGGGCCGTACTTCTTCGGAAATGAGGTCAGCCAAGCAGTACCATCAATGGTGTTCGCTATCGCGACATGATAACGTACTTCTTGTGGCCAGAAATTAAGGATAAGGACCTGGACGATATGTGTTTCAACATGGATGCTGGCGCTTGCCACACAGCCAACGAAACAATGACTCTTTTGCGCGAGAAATTCAATGGCCGTCTTATCTCATGTTGTCGCGATGTTAATTGGCCGCCACAATCATGTGATTTGATGCCGTTGGACTTTTTTCTTTGGTGAAATTTAAAAAAAAAACTGTACGCCCATAAGCTAAGAACAATTCCAGAGCTAAAGGATAAGTTAATTCGGCACATTAACGACATTGAAAATATGAACCGACGGATAGAGGAAGCCACCGAAGCCGCGGCAAGCATTTGACCTATATTTTCTTTTACACATACGAGTAATTGTCATGGATCCTTCTATCATAATAAAAAATATTAAGATAATTCTCTGAAAAGTTTTTGTTTTATTTACAATTAACAATTTGCGTTTTGGTTGGACAACTCTTTTAAAATCTTTGGTCATCTTAAATTTTTGGGCTTTCCCTTAGTCCAAACTTAAATCAATGGAACCTTTTAATAATTTGTAGTCTTAAGTTTTATAATCAATTACTTGAAAGTAAAGTAACTTTCTCATAAACTATTTTCTTGGTAATGTAACGACGATTGGATCAGGCACAAGACGGCACTTTGTACTGCTACCACCGTTTATCTATAGTACCTTACTGATCAAGTGATTTTGGCAGCTTAAGTCTGCATAAAATATAGTCTAAATAGTTTTTAGTTTATTTTGAAACTAAGAACAGTAAATGAGCTTAGAGAGATATGAAATCAGCACTTTTTAATGAGTGGGACTAAGGCTTTGATTTCACTGTCCAAATTTCATTTACTCTTTTACTGTAAAATGTCTTAGTATGCCATGAAGTCTATAGCAGTGGCCATGGTAGTGGCTATATTTTGACAATTGCGGCTGCTATTGCAATTTTTTTCTTGTTTTTTGTTTTTAATTTTGGCTGCAATACTTAAAATATCAAATAAAGGTGAAACGACTAAAAGAAAAATCATTTGAAATTGGAACCATTTTAATGTTTTTAAAACTAAGAAGACATGTTTCGTTTCTTATTTGAGAGAAAAAAAAAGAGCGAAAAACATTTTTTTTTTCATTTTTTTTCATCAGAAAAAAAAACCAACAATTGTTTGGAATTTTCATTATTGCCGCGACGACTACTGGTTGCATGTAGAAATGTTAAGTTGGTGTTGTTGCAAAAGATTTGAAATAGTTCAAGTGTTATAAAGCTACCGTAGCAGATGCAAATATTTTCATAAGAGTTCAGAAGTATTTTCACATTAAAAAATACAACTTTTTTTCTGTTCATTTGCTTTGTTTTTGGCTTTAAAAAATGTGGTTGAATTTAAGCGTCTATGTTTCGTATTTGGTCTATAAAAACAAACACACAAACAAACAACTAAAAGCACTGCTGGCCGGCTGTTAGTAAATGGTCATTGGCTTTGTTATACCAACACCAGCATCAAATGCGTCTTACGATGCCATCATCATCATCATCATCATCGTCATCTGTAGCAGGAGCAGCAGTAAAACACAACATCATATGGATATGCTGCCACAAAACTCCAGGCTACTCTTAATGCCCATTATTGACTTTTGGCTCAAGAAGTGTTAAACATAGAAATGGGGTTTACAACGTAAAATTGAGGCAAAAAAAGAAAAAAAAAGAAAAAAAAATACAAAATAATAGCGCGTGAATTACAATATATCCAATCATGCTAAAACACGAAAATGCATTAACGCCAAATATTGTTGCTCATAAATATTGTTAAGCAACCATGTCTAACAATTTTTGTATTCTGTCTCTCTCTTTTTTTAGACCGGGCTTAAAGCGTTTGCCTATATGTATACGCTTCATAGATATACAAAAATATTTTAAAAACAAACGCATTTGGCTTAAAGGTCTTCTAGACGTCTTACACTGTAAGATCGTCGTATGCTGTTGTTGTTGTTGCTGTTTCTGTTATGAAACGTACATTTTTAGAGCATGATTGTGAGGGATTAGTTTTTTTCCTGAACTTTTTCCAAAAACTTTCAAACTTTTGTTGCAGATGGTTTTGCTTCCACTCTACCACCACTCTTCCTTAAGTGACTGACATTCTTTTTCGTTTTCAGTTTTTAGTTTTTTTTTTATTATTATTTTCAAATGCCTTTAAGGCTAACGAGCTGATAGATGACAGTAAAAAGACACAAATTTTCCTGTTTAACTTCCATAAGCATTATGTTGATTTTACTAAATGGTAAAGTTTTCCTTTACTATTCTTCTTCTCTTTTTCTTTCACTCAATTTCTTTCATAATGATCCTTTTTGGTGTTGTAAAAAAACTACAAAAACAAAAATTCCCATATTCAAAATAAATAATGCCAACCATTAACGCGTCGTTTGTTGTCTCTTTGAAAGTGATTTTTGCTGTATTAACGGTTTTCGTTTTAGGCTTAAATTCAATCATTTAAATTGAGAATTTGAGCTTTTTTTCTTTCCTTCGATATTCACAAAATAATGGCTTAAATGATGGTTTTTTTTGTGGTAAGAAAAATAAATCATTAGCAAATATATTGTAATTGAGAAAGAAGTTTATAAGAAGTCTGTCTAAAATATAATTTATTTTTGTAAATTATTTTATATTTCAATAGATACTTTCAAAAAGTAATATTTTTGAAAAGTAAAAGTCGGTTTTTTAAAAATAATTTCTATAATAGCAGCTGCCTGGTGCCTTCATTGTTTTCATGCTAAACAGCTTCCCTCATAAATGCCAAATATCCCAATTTCCGAGTTATGACTCGTGTCCTTACTCTTCCTTGTTTTCATACTGATTTTTACTATTATAGAAACAAGTTGTTAAGGACGCCAAAGCTTAATCTTTTAAAATACCTGGCTACGATAAGTCCATTATAAACATGACCTATTAAAAGACATCGATCATATAAATTGCCTACGGATCATAGTGGAGAAATCTTTTGAATGGCGATCTCTATTGCTTTTAATATTTATTCATTTCTCTAAATCAATCGATACTTTTTAGCATCAAACATACTATCCATTATCAGGGAATTCTACTTGAACTAGTAAATCATAGATCGGCTGCTCAACAAACCGAATACTGCAAGACGCTATCAGGTAATTTAGCACGTAGATCGGCAACTCAACGAGCCGAAAACTGCATGAGCGTATATTAGGCATGGCGATTGAAATCGAATGGCTCAATTACTTTTTGTACTTGGTTCAATTATGCAACAATCAACCTGCATTTATATACATATATACTCGCCAATTATTTTAAACTTTTGATAATCAAAGAAGTTATTTGAAATATAATTGAGTTGATAAGAAAAAAATACCAAACTCTTGTCTGATTTGAAAATTTTAGCAATTTGAAGTGTTCCATTCGATTTTCAATTTCAATTCGGTTAATAGAACATACAATTTATATTAATTTGATATACATAAATACTTACTTAAGTAAGATCTCGAAAAATGTATTTATAATGTAAATATTTTAAGTATTTTAAACGTATTGAAGATAGTTAAAATTAAAAAAAAGTGATGATTTTTTTTCCGACAAGCTTGACACCTGGCGGGTAAACTGATCTTAAGTACGCTGCATCTAGCGGTGCTACCCGCTGTTATGGATTAGCTCTTGTTTTCCAGTTTTACGACTTAAAATGGAAAAGATTGCACAACATATATTTGCTTAACAAAAAAGGCTTAGTTTATTAATAAAATAAAAAAAAAAACAAAATTTCGCAATAATATTACTTTTAAGGCTAAGACCCGGCTCCTATTATGGCATACAATTAGACCAAGTAGGGTTGAATATGCCACGTGATATGGACATAAAAACTCATTTTTATTTTGTTAGGGAAGCTGATATATCTTACGTACTGGCGTATTGTGTAATGTGAAAATTAAATTTATATCTCCGAAATGGGGAGTCTTATTTCAGAATTAAAATAAAAAAAATTAAAGTAAAAAACATAAATACTAAAAACTGCAAAGTATGCACAGAAAAACTTATTAAAAAACCCCAAAACTGCTCAATGCCTAAGGAAAAAACTACAAAGTACAGATCAATCTGCACATTTAGCAACACTGCTTGCAACAGGGTGGCATCACATTGAATATGAATAATCGATTGGAATATCTTGCCAACGCTGCTGATAGTTGTCTACTGGTAATAAGTTTGCCAATATATCAGCCAAATTGAATAAGATAGGTTAGGTACTTTCAGATCTAAAAATATTCTTAAGATCAACATCGAGTTCAAAGATGTGCAGTCTTTTGTACTTGGTAAGCATCATATCAACTACAGGTGGTTCACATTGTAAGTCGGATAAGAAAGACTAAACAGTTATTTGGAGCATTGCAAGAAATATGGAAGTCACCGCAAATTGATACGAAAACTGAACTCCGCTTCATCTCCTTAAATGTTCGCTCTACACTGCTATATGGATGTGAATCCGGGAACACTACTGCGAGCTACGTACAAGCTATACGAGTATTCATTAACTGTTAACGAACAGCCGAAACACCAATCTGTATAGAAATTGCGAAAAGCAAATTGAGTTGGATTGGTTATATTCTGAGTAGACCCCACTGGAACCCTCTGGACAGCAGAAGAAGAGGCAAATGTGTCCAAATTCATTTGGACAATATTTTTTTTTATATATATTTGAATTATTAGTAACTTTTACTAACTACGTGGGCCGAGCTGTAATGTAGAGTACACTCCAATTCCAATATATTACATTGCAGGAGTTGTTGTTTTCCACTAAACCGTAGATTCTTTTTATGTTTTATTTTCAAATAGCAAATCACTCACCTCTCAATCGTCAAGGTATCAACACTTATTATTGTATATAAAGCACTACAGAGAGGATAACGAATAACTTACATACTTACATACACGTATACAGTTTCAAAATATAAATTAAAACTATACATACCTCTTATAATTTAAATACCCATATAACCTACAACTAAATACATAATATCTATAACTAAATACCAAATAAATTAATAGTAAATACACACCTATATTTATATACACTACACTTAAGTCTGCATTTATACAAACTAAAGCTTAATCAACATATAAGGGGTGTGTTTATAGAGGTATAGAGCTTTAAGTTGCAATAAACCAACGATAGATTATTCGATTGACATGAATTTGATTTATCCGAAAGATAATCTTGTGGCATTACATTTTAAATATGATTTCTTGCATATGACCTCCACGGCTGGTGCGGATGTAGTCCAATCTGGACGTCCAATTTTCGATGACTTTTTCCAATATTTGTGGCCGTATATCGGCAATAACACAGCGAATGTTCTCTTCCAAATGGTCAAGCGTTTGTGGCTTTACCGCATAGACCAATGATTTTACATAGCCCCACAGAAAGTAGTCTAGCGGTGTTAAATCACAAGATCTTGGAGGCCAATTCACAGGTCGAAAACGTGAAATTAGGCGGTCACCAAACGTGTCTTTCAATAAATCTATTGGGGCACGAGCTGTGTGACATGTTGCGCCGTCTTGTGGAAACCACATCTCCTGACATCATTGTTATTCAATTCAGGAATGAAAAAGTAATCATGGCTCTATACCGATCACCATTGACTGTAACGTTCTGGCCACCATCGTTTTTGAAAAAGTACGGACCAATGATTCCACCAGCCCATAAAGCGCACCAAATAGTCAGTTTTTCTGTATGTAACGGTGTTTCCACATACACTTGAGGATTACCTTCACTCCAAATGCGGCAGTTTTGTTTGTTGACGTGGCCATTCAACTAGAAGTGCGCTTCACGCTAAACAAAATCGTTTATGAAAATCGGGAACAACGGTAATATCGTTTTGGGCCCATTCGACGAATCTACGCCGGGCGTGAGTCTCTTCATGATGAATTGCCAAACCAAACTGAGAATAAATCAGTTAACAACTGTTAAATCGTTCGACATCTTGAAAAGTAATGCCGACTTAAAGTACTATACCTCTATAAAAAACATGCTTTAGAACAATACTTACCAAAGAAAATAATTTAATAAAGAAATTAAATTTAATAAATGAATTCAAGAAGTGAATTTTAAATACTTATTTACCTCTTCTTATTTGGCAATCGGATCTCTATACTCAAGGTAAATATCCTGAAATAATTATCAAATAGAACAATAATTAATCCCCTAATTTCTCTTTCCTCTCCCAACTCAACACCCTACACAGTATTTGCTTGATAAGCATATACAGTGACAAACTTTCTTTTAAGAAGTTGGCCTTTGTATTCCCACCCCCCCAACAACTTTTATAAAAGAAAATTTGTTTAGAAAATAGCCCACCGGTTATTTTTCATCATGAAAATTCGAGATAAGCACATATGGAATAACTTGGTCTAAAATAAAGCTTAGCTTGGTCTAAAATAAAGCCGATGGAAAAATTTCGTTACTGCCCAACGGTTCAAACATAAAACCTTAAGAATGAGTATTTAAAAGGCGGAAAGGTGTATTTAAAAACCTAACTTCCCCTTTTTAAAAATAGAACATGATGATAAGTTCTACAAAAACGTATATTTATCGACGAAAAGTTAATTTTTTCGAACAATTTTAACTAAAAATAATCTGTTGTTCCCCAAATACTTTTCGCTTAAATTTTATCAATTTACAGTTTGACTCAAAAAATAACCAAAACTTTGTATGCAAAATATATCTCTCCCTCAATTGAAATGTAAGCAAATCAAATATCAATTGATTCCAATTTGGTTGCAATAACAACACGTATGGCAGCAAATAAAAAAGGATGTGTCTGCCTTAAAAGAAAATCCCCAGATTTCAAACACTTTGCAATGAATGGGAAAAAAACTCTGAAAAAAAGCCAAAACAACAAATATAGAACAATTACGAAAAAAAAATGAAAAAAAAATTAAAAAAATGAAAAAAGAAACAAAATCTGACTGACTTCTAAACAATGCAAACACCCCTTAAGCTGGCACTATCACAACAACATCGTCATCATCTTCATTGACACAAAAAAAAAACAGCAACAACAAAATTTCTGAAAAAAAATATTGCAAAAAATTGAAAGAATGATTAAAACTTTGAAGGCAGAAAAACAATAAAGGCATTTAGAGAGACAACAGACGTAGGATAGACAGACAGTTAGTTGAGTTTAATGGACAGACAATAGTAAAATAGCAATAAAACTAGTCAGGGCTTATGTATGCACATGTGTGTGTTATTGTAGAACAGTTAGTCAGACGTCAATGATATAATTCACCTACAGATGCACCACTCAATACACAAGCAGACAGACAAACATACATTGTTTAGCCATTGGTATCTGTTTCGATATCTTTTATATGGATCTCAGCAATATGAATTTGATAGTGAGTGTATGTGAGTGTGTGTGGTTTTTGTGGCCGGAATACACAGCACAACAACAAGTGGACTAAAGGAATTTATATTTTGTGTAGGAAGTTGGTGGTCAGTATGGAATGCAAAAAAATGAAAATAAAAAAATTAAACAAAAGCAGTTGGAAGTGAATGAATAGCAATATAAAGCAAAGAATGTTAAATGTGGCAAAAAAAAAAAAAAATTAGGAGGCACCTTAATCTACGCTAAATACATTTTTCCACCTTGAAACTTGTTATCAGAGTTTGGCGGTTCATTCTTTAACCTACAATGCAGAGAAATGTAGTTTTTGGTTTTTTATAAGTGATACGAAAGAAATTCATCTTCTTTTGAACCAAATTCCAGTCAAATTGCATCAGTGGGTACTAATGAAGACATTCACTAAATCGATTTGGTTTCAAAACCGACTACCTTTGCCTGACTTTCACATACAGCTCAAAAATGCGATTTGTCATCCTCTGACATTGTTATTTAATGACTATTAGAGGGGTGGAGTCGCTCATGTGGCCAGAGCACTGTGATCTATTGTGATAAAGACTCCTTGGTCAGATCCAGCTATGTACGTATATGCTTCAGAGAGAGTCATAAAGACAATATCAGATCGACCCGGAAACTCCAACCGGAACAGTCTCCAGAAGAATGCCCCCAATCTTCCGTGTGTAGACTACAATATGCCCAATAGGCAGCCGAAGAACCACTAAATTGCTCCATAGACGTTCACTTCCGAATCTGTGCTAAAGCAACACATTCACATTCCTCTTCTTCCCTGCAGATACAGCTTTTCATATCAAGTACCACCCATATTAAAGCTGAATAGGTAATACTTCAGATAAGCTTCCTTAGTTCCTGCCATACTACACGCTCTGTATTGATCAGTGGACTGATGGAATTAGCCTGGATTTATGCCTGGAAAAACTCATTCATCCAAACCATCATGTATAAGATGGTGGAAAATACGACCATGAGGTGCATAGAGTAGGTCCCAACTGTATGAAATGGTTAATATATAGTGGTGTAGGTGCTGGAATTTTCAGCTGTAATACCACAATTTGCGAAATCAGTTGAAATCTAGCTGAAATTACGAAAAAAAAAGTTCAAACTCCCGGTGCACACGTTACTTCTACTCAACAGTAGTTCAATGTCTTTAAGATACTCAGCAACCTAAAAGCCCCAAAACTGCAGATTTCATAAAAAAAATATGCAGTGCATCTGCAAATAACTTTTCTCTGCGCAGTTTGAGCTACCATACAATCAATGCATAAGGAATGATAGATCTATCAATCACTGAATACATCCAATTAATGATCTTAGAATAAAGACCCTAGACCAAATGTGACAAATCCACATTATGACATGACATTAATTATGTCATCTTTTAACTCGCCTTGCGTTTGAAGTGAATTCAGAACTTCGGTACGATGAGAAGTCCTTTTTGCTTCATGTACACAGAAGCTGTGGTGAGGACGATAGTGAGTTATCGGTTGTTCACCTACTTTGTAAGTGTCCAGCTCTGTGCTGGAGTAGGCTTAGAATATTAGACGTTTCAAACTTTGCAGAGCTCAGCAGCACCAACTAATACTTTTTTGTTTATGCCAGTTTTCGTAGTATCGAAACTGCATAAACATAGATTTTCTAGAACCAAACATTTTCTCTTAATTTTTCCCATTACCTATTAAAGAAATGAAGACAGTAAAATAGAAGTTTAGGTCATGTCATAACAAAATATGTCTCTACTTTGAAATACTAAAAAAACCGGCAATAAAAATGGTAAATAAACGACCAACTTAAACGACAATATAACCAACAAAATATCTGTATTTAGAACGAAAATAAAACAAAACTTTGAAGTTTTTTTGGCAGACAGTCAGTATTTCGTTTGGTGGCAGTATACAAATTTTCTATGGAATTTCATGTGTCCAAAATGTTGAACACATGTTGAAACATGCTGCTTGCTACTACAGAAAACCTAAAAAAAATTTATTCCTAAACTTGTAGACACATAAAGAGACATTTTGTACACTGACAGGGAAATACTACAAACGAAAAAGACGGGAAGAAAAGACAAGCAGACACAATGATAACGCAATAACTACAAGTGGTCAAAATATTTAGAACACAATAACAATAATACAACAACAAACGTATAACCAAATTTAGTTTTGGCACCAAAAACAAGAGAGGTTTCAGAACAGTTTTAACATGAACAGCAAAGAAAATGCAACAGCAATAGTAGCCAGTACTCATGGCAGTGTGGTGGTAGTTCTCGAAAGCCTTTTTGGCCAAAATAACAAAGAATTGTATTTAAAATCGGTAACAAGTTGTTGCTTTTGCTGACTTTTGCCTCTTTTTTTTTGGGTAGTTGTAGTATTTGTGTTTTCATTTAAACTGTTGTTTAGAAGGTATAACGAATTGTGTGTGTGTGTTGGTGTTTTGACTGTGTGTTTGCCACAAGGATTGTTAAAAGATTTAAAAGCAAAAATGGAAAAAAAATCTTAAAGCCAATGACCAATATATGCAAGAGAGAGGATGCTGTTTGTCTGTCTGTCTGTCCGCTTTTACCACAATTTGAGGTAGCAGCACATACATGCAACACTTTTTCTTTCATACAGTTTTGTTTCTTTCAAAACAGGCCTAAATACACTCGTCGCAATCTAAGCCCTAAAGTTTCATTTTTTTAATGCATGTTTCTGTTGGTTTTAAAGTTTTGCCCTATACTAACAGCGGCTGCAGCAGCAGTGAAATCCCCATAAAATAAATTGAAAGAGAATTTTATTGTTGTTGGATGTTTTATTATCTGGCATTATATCTGCCACTGGAAAAAAGAGTTGAATGAATGCATGAACACCGTCTGTTTCACTTTTTCTGAACGGTTCTTTACGTATGTTTTCTTGCTTTTTTTAGTATTTCCTTGCTTTTGAAGGTTAGAGCCAAAAATAGAAATACAAAGGAAACAATATGGCCAACAAAAAAAAAAAAACTGGGTCACTATTGTGGCATTTCTAGGTCTGTTCTGTTTAGTTCGTTTTTTAAGGGACAACACAGATTTCGTTAAAATTTTTGTGTTTCTTTTTTTTTTTTTTTTTTTTTTTTTTGTCAGCCAAGATACGACATAGGAGAGTAAAAAAATGCATGTTTTGGCTCTGATTGTTTGACAGTTTTTTACTTTTATAGGTCACAGTAGAAAAGAGGGCAGTAAGGGAAGCATTCTAGTGCAAAAACAAATTTAAAAATAATTTCAAAAAAAAGAAACATTTAATCAGCTCGGATCGCAATTAACTTACCTTACTTAAGCCCTTCTTAATAATATTTTTTTGATTAATTTAAATCGCCTTCATCTTAATTAATCAAAAAATACAATAATTGCAGGTTTTCAGATGAAATGAATTCCAACATTATCTCCCCCTCTGGTTTTGAATGCCAAGGTTATAAATATTGCTTAAACACTTTCAAATTAAGTCATTTAGCAGTCATATAATTATGGAAATCTTAATGGACAAAAAAAAAACGAGAACAAAAACTGGGCACGCGTTTTATATCAACAGCACGTAAATGAAAAGGAGAAAAAATCATTTTAACCCCCTGCATCCATAAAATTAAAAGCAAAAAATAATAATTTAAACGAAGAAGAGCAGAACAAAAAACAAAACGCAGATGCCACAAATCATTTTGTTATTGTTGTTGAAACTGATCATGATGCAATAAGTAACATGAAACACAAACAACAACAATAATCAAAATATAAAATAAAAAACGAGAGAGGAAGAACGAAGCAACGAAATGTATGCCACTGGGTTAAATGTCTGATTAAAAGAAATCAACTCAACTTGACTCGACTCGACTCGATTTGATTCAACTGCTGTTGCAGCTTCCTTAACAAAAAAAAACATTAACAACAATAAAAACAACAACAAAGAAATAACAGCAACATCTACAACAACATGAATAAATTTTATCTCATTTTATTTGTTTTTTTAAGCATACAACCCGATAAAGTGGCATCAACTTTCGTTAAGGACTCCCTAATGTTTTTTTTTTTATTCTTCATTTCGATTTCGGAATTTAAAATTCTTGTCTGTAAGAGAAATAAACGAAAAAATAATAAAATAAAACAGAGATAAACACACCTGCTGTTAAAAAAAAAAATATAAGCATTTTTCTTACCCCGCGTTTTCTTGCAACAAAACAAAAGAATTGAGAAAAAGGCAGAAAAAAACTGTTGAAAGCTTAGCAGTCGTAAGTGACGCTGCTGCTGCTGTTGCAGCAGTTGTTTGCAAGATCTTACACATGATCTTTAGTTGTTGGACATGGAAAAAAATTTTTAGTTTTAATTTTTTTTTTAATAATTTATGGCCAGTCAAGAGATAAGGCCAGCAACAACAACAGCAGCAGCAACAGCAATGATGGTGGTGGTAAAATTTTGTTTTACTTTTTTTTAAGTACAAAACAGTAGTAAAATTCGGAAAAAACCTTTTAAAAGCCAACGTAAATATATTTACGAATTTTTAAATTTATACTTAAGATATGAAAAATATGTTAAGGACCGCATTGAAGACCTAATAGAGTAAAACAAAGACTTTTAAAGCTTTAAAGCTAAACGAGCTTTAGGCTGTAATATTAAGCTTTTTTAGGTTTTAAGCTTAAAAGCCTAAGTTTAAACTTAAAAACATACAATTATTTTTGTACAATTGAAACAAACAAAAATAAAAACAAAATATTGCTAAAGCTTCTAAGTTTATTAGCGTAAGACTTTAAAAAGCGTTTTTCATTATAGAAATTACTATAACCAATGACTATTTTTTTTACACAAAATGGTGGTACACTTCGATATTTGTATAACACAAACTGTAGTTTTTTAAGCAAAGCTTTCGAATGAATGCCCTGGTAGAGTTTACTTTTCAAAGGATACTTTAAGAAGTTAAAAATACTACTGGCACATGTGTATAGTGATTTCTGACCATGAATCAAAGAAAAGCTTAAGACGGATTTTATTGGGGTAATTTTTATACCTAATAAATCATGACAGCTGTTTCTTTAATTTCCAACTTTTTTTTAAATTATTGGAAAGTATTTCATTAAACTTTATTGCATTCATTTTTGGATTAAAAGCAGTCCTTAAAAAATTATTATAATAAGACTACCATAGTATAGAAAAAGCAGCCTCGTTAAATCAAGACACTCTTCAGCACATATAGCGGCCGTTGTAATACCAAACAAAATGATGCCTCTAAACTAGTTACCAAGTCCATAAAACCGTTCTTGACCGATAGCCTGACAGTCCAATAACCCGATATCAATGGTTTATGCAGAGCCAGAGACGGAATGAAGTGGGTTATGCTGTTCTCTTCCAAAATCGATTCACTACTATAAGACTAAAGCTACGGTCACATTTATCAAATATTTGACGAAAAAAAGTAACCATTATTTTATAGAACCATTTTAAGGAAACATTTCCTCTTATGTCAGCGTTTTTTAAAATTATTTAAAAACATATATTAGTACCAAAAAATATTTAGATTTTCAAATTACTCAATTTAAAAAAATTAATAATAAAAAGAACAAATATTTCTATAAAATAGTGGTCACGTTTTTTTTTTTTTTTTTTTTTTTTTTTTTTTTGTCAAATATTTGACGAGTGGGACCGTAGCTTAAGTCAATAAGCTAATTTTCATCAAATTCGACCCAGTCTCGTTTAATATACGACAGCAAATACAAATTCGTTTAAATTGTTGGTCAACATTTATAGGATAGCCATGATCAAATATGGGTCAATCAAGTATTTTTTGCATCATATTATTACTGGTATACTGCACGTTTTAACTCAAAAATTTATATGCCAAATAGAGTTCACTATGTACCGCTTTTTAATTAATTCTGCACAGATGTTTATATGGAACATGAGAAAATTGTCTAGGCCAAGTTTCACACAACCTGAAGCTTATTTATAAAGCGTGATTTTAATAGAGGTATAGAACTTTAAGTTGGCATTACTTTTCAAGATGGTGATCGATTTGACAGCTGTCAAGTGATTTATTCTCAGTTTGAATTGGCAATTCATCATGAATAGACTTACGCCCGGCTTTAATTCATCCAATGGGTCCAAAACGAGATTACCGTTGTTCCCGATTTTCATAAGCGATTTTTGTTTAGCGATTAAGCGCACTTCTGGTTGAATGGCTACGTCAACAGACAAAACTGCCACATTTTGAGTGAAGGTAATCCTCAAGTGTATGTGGAAACACCGTTACATACAGAAAAACTGACTGCTTGGTGTGCTTTATGGGCTTGTGGAATCATTGGTCCGTATTTTTTCAAAAACGATGGTGGCCAGAACGTTACAGTCAATGGTGATCGGTATAGAGCCATGATTACTAACTTTTTCATTCCTGAATTGAATAACCATGATGTCCAGGAGATGTGGTTTCAACAAGACGGCGCAACATGTCACACAGCTCGTGCCACAATAGATTTATTGAAAGACACGTTTGGTGACGGCCTTATTTCACGTTTTGGACCTGTGAATTGGCCTCCAAGATTTTGTGATTTAATACCGCTAGACTACTTTCTGTGGGGCTATGTAAAGTCATTGGTCTATGCGGTAAAGCCACAAACGCTTGACCATTTGGAAGACAACATTCGCCGTGCTATTGTTGATATACGGCCACAAATGATGGAAAAAATCAGCGAAATTTGAACGCCCAGATTGGACTACATCCGCGACAGCCGTGGCGGTCATATGTCAGAAATCATATTTACAATGTAATGCCACAAGATTATCTTTCGGATAAATAAAATTCTTTTTGTCAATCGAATAATCCATCGTTGTTTTATTGCAACTTAAACTTCTATACCTCTATAAAAAACACCCCTTATAAGCTGTGGCGATAAAAGTACTTCTCAGGATAAAGGTCTGTTTAGAAAGTAAGTCAAATTGTTAAGCGTGTTGGAACAGAAACATATAAGGTCATCTTAAGACTCTTAGCACTATCTAACAGGTGTTTTTTTTAAAGAGAGTCCGATAGTGTTCAAAGCTATTAAAGTAGATATATAATAGCTTAGCGTTAGATTTTACTATGTAACCAAGAGGTCCTCGGTTCAATCTGAGGCCAGACTAGCGATATTATCACAAAAAATTGCTAGTGACTCGCTATAGGTACTTACGCTACGCTAGGTACAATCGAAGATGGCGTTAAGCTGTAGGTCTCTTTCAATGAGTCTAAAAATAGAATCAGGTGCACCTTATGATAAAGGGAGATCCCCATTGTTCCATTTGGAATGTCACTAGAATTATGTATATATAAGGGTTTTATTCAGAAGGATGTACAATCTACAATTACAAATTTTATAGAATATATTCTTACTATACCTACACACATACGTACATGTTTTATATATGAGTTTAAATCGAACAAAATGAAAGTCAAGCTTACCTGAAATAAAAACAGAAAAAATATGTTAATAAAATAAGCATTTAAAAAACGGCTAAAACTTATAAAAATGTTTTATATAATTTTCAGAATTTTTTTAGAGCATATTTATATTTTTATAGATTTCCTTAGAAAACACATGCTTTAAACACATAGACGGCTACCGTCTACAACCTACAAAAAATAAAATATACGCGAGTATATGTATATGATTACTTTGACAGCAACACAGCTACACGGCTACACGACTACTTTTGCAGCTATAGCCACCTTAGGCTTATTTCTTTTTTTGTTTGGCTACAAAATTTAAAAAGAATTTGAAATGTATAAAATTAAAATGCTAAAAAGTGTTGATAATCAATAAGTGTTAAAAAATTAATGTATTTGTTCTTGCGTTATAATAATCTTATATATAAAAATGAATGTATTAATGTATGTATGTTGGTTTATGGTTTACAGGCAGCTAAAAGGCTGAACCGATTTTCTTGAAACTTTCTCAGTATCTCTTCGTATGTCTAGAATGCATTTTATTTATTTATTTATTTGTTTAATTCTGGTCTACGGATTATATTTCTTTACAGACTAAATTATAAGAATAAGTATTGAAAGGCTATATGAGTTTTTTTGTCTATGGCTTCAAAAAGTGAGCAGAATTAGACAAGTGAGCGTGGTACCTCTCATACAAAGTAAATATTAATTTTTGTATATCTTGAGAATGGTGACGGTAAAAGTTTCTAAAATAGGCTAAAACAACATCGTGAACAATACACATCATCAGTCAGTAAATAGGCGAGATTGGATAAGTGGGCATGGGACCTTCCATTCACTCTATATATTAAATTTTGTATGATGTGGAGAGTGACAAATATTTAAGCTTCGTTATCTATCCACATTAGACAAAAAGCAGATATTACAGAAATTACACATATTTCTTATATATAAAATTGAATGTGTGTTTGTTTGTAGACTGAAAAAGTAGAACCAATTACCTTGAAATTTTTACAGTATCTTTCTAAAAGTAACTACCGGTTATCTTAAATGTTTGAACTTGAACCGGAAGGGTTAAAATAGGGAAAAAGAGTTAAAAATGATAACTCTGGCGATGATGATAAACATCAGACGAATGATCAGGAAAAACACGCCACCTACTGGGAAAAAATACAATGCTACAGTAAAGATCACCACCACTTAGCAAGGATCTTCATCACTACACAAAATAAAAAATAAAAAATCATATGGAGGAAGCTACAGCGCATTAATCATCTACTTAGCTTGAAATATCAAAATTGATTAAAGAAACTGAAACAAAGCAATAAATGCTTTGCGGAAAGCCAATATGCTCTCTAGAGGAGTGACGGAGACAAAAAAACCGCTACATGGTCTTTATCGATCTCGTAAAGGGCTTCGGCATGGATACTCATCCATGCACCTAATTTGGCAACCACTTACAACCAAGTGTATTCCTAAATAATATATTAAAATGATTCACCATTGAGTCCAAGTTTATTATATATTGTCATGGATTACTTGCAAATTTCGGCAAATATCCATGGATGGGCCATCTATCTGTTTAAATTTGAACCAGCGATTATTTCGAATCTGGCCAAACATATGTCATTCTATTATGTCACAAATATCAGTATATTAGCTCCACTAAACGAAATGAGTCGAGTTACGCTTGAGCAATGTTCGAATGTGAATAAGCTAAATTGCCGTATTTGTGGCTTAGCAAACCCAAACGTGGTCTTACAGAAGCCAATGCACCCATTAAGAGTGACTGTTTGGTGCGGCTTGTAAAGCGGAGGCATTATTGACCCATATCTTTTTGAAAATAAGGACGGCGCAACCATTACGGTTAATGGAGACACCTATCGCACTATGATAACCGATTTTTTTTTGCCCGCTCTTCATGGTATTGATGTGAACGATGTTTGGTTTCAACAGGATGGTGCAACTTGCCACATATCTCATGCCACTATCGATTTTTTGCGCCAACGTTTGATGGCCCTTCAATTAGCCGAAATTTTGATGTCAGCAGGCTGCCAAGAAGCTGCAATTTGACACCGTTGGACTATTTTCTGCGGGGCGTCGTCAAACCAGAGACAATTGAGCATTTGAAAGCCACAATTTGTGGTGCCATTACCGAGATACGAAAGTTCTCAAAAATTGGTCCGTTCGAAACGGGTATTGTGAGGGTAGCCGCTGCAGCCATATGAATGAAATAATATATAAATTCTAACCGGAACAATTGTACTTCACAATAAAAAAAGATTTGGCAAAATTTCATTGCTTCACCAAAATGCATTATAAAAACCTAACAGTGGAAAAATAAAATAATGTACCATGTAAAATCCCATTTAGAGGTTTAATTTTAAACGAAAAAAAGCGATTTTTTAAAACATCCTCCATCGTTCCAGTTACCAATATGATTTGGAAAAAAAATATGGCAACAACAACCTAGTTAAGCAACAAAGCCAAACAAATGTCAAGAAGATTTTTTTCGTTTCTATAACTAAACAACTTCCCTCAAACGGCTTAAATAGAAACTTGGCTGCCAAGTAGAAGATGTTGTTGCTTAAATAGAAAAAAAAAAAACGAAAAAAATGTTAAAGCGTAGGTGTTAAGCCCAGTTTAGCTGTGTTATAAATAGTTAAACATGGTCAGCTAGCAAAGAAAAAAAAGGAATGCAAAGACACTCTTATACATAGTTAGTAGGTACGAAAAGCAGGCTAAACGGTTAAAATTTATTTAAGAAAAAAATTGTTTTCTTCTTCACAATTTTATTTTCCTTAAACACCAACTCACATCCCGCACACACACTGAATAAGGAATTCGTACGAGATGCATTTAAGCCAACAACTACAACTAAAGCAGTAGCCTTTTAAATAGACATATAGACTGGCAGGCAGGCAGCCAGGTAGGCAGGTACGCAAGTAGACAGTTAGTTAATACAAAGCTAGACAGACGGAAACCAACAGTACAGTTGTTTTTCTTTAAATTGCCACATATTTTGCATATTTTACTACATCTCTTCAACTCAAAAAGATGGCCAAATAAAGTGCCTTTTTTCAGGGTATTTTTGAATTTCTAAACTGCATTTTTTTTGCTGCACTTTATTTACAAAAAAAGAAAAAAAAATCATCTTTTTATAAAAAAATAATAATAAAATAATAATAAAATGGCAACATGGACAGTTAGTCGTTTTAGTTAACAAATGCACAAAATGTTGTGTTGTTTCTATTGCAGTTGTTGCTGGTATTATTGTAACAACAACAACATCACCAAAAAGTAGAAAAATGTATACAAACATTTGATGCCGTAACAAAACATAAATCTTATAAACACACAACTACAATAATAACAGCAGCAACAGCAATAGTAGCAGCAAAAAGTAACAAAATATGAACATGCAGAAGTTAAAAGGAATTAAAGGAAATATGAAAACTTTTATTTTAATAAAATGTATACATACGAGTAGTTATGTGGTTCGTCGGTGTTGTAGCCAAACAGTTATTAACGTTAAAAGAATAGTTCAAGAAATAAAGAAAATTGTTTTTTATATTTTCATAAAAACTAGTTTAGAAGCTCCACTCTTATTTAATTTCAATTAAATTTTGAACGATTATACTTAAAGCGAAAAAAGAAAAACTCTCAAATTTGGAAAGAACGGTAAAATTGCAAAAGTGAACTAGTTCAGTTTCAAAAGTGTGGTAAGGAGGAGCAAAAGAAAAAAATTTAGGTTCTTAGTTTTTAATTTATACATTCTAGCCTTAAAACCCAATTTTATTCTTTCGTGAATGTTCTACTGACCTAAACAAGCTCATTTTATTTGGAGTGAACTAAAGTAAGTACTCTCTCTCTCTCTCTCTCCTCTTGCATGTATATAAAAAATGTGCCTGCGCTGGATAACATTTCTCCAAAAGCTTGTGCTTATCTATGCAGCCCTTGGTGGTGACTTCTTATTCTTCTTTATTTAGGATTAGATCCTGTTTGTATAACACTACACTTTTGAAATCATATTAATATAAGTACAATATACGGGACCATATATTTCTTTTCGTTAAATCATAAAACTAATCCTCAACCGCAGTCGATGCCATTTTTTTAGAGTACGGTCCAGGTGTCGGGTGTTGAAAGGAAAACAAAGCAACCCGAGCTCGGACTACTTTTCTATATTATTTTTTACGTACTGGTGTAGTTTTCTTACGATAAATGATAGAAAATTGTTTTTTTTAATTTCCTATGAGTTCTAACATTAGACAGACTTCTGAGTCCAAGTGATCTTTATTAAGCTATTGCTCTTGAGCAATAGGCCGAAAAACCGATACTGAAAAAAAACTGTCAGTTCGGCATTTTACAAGACATTGGTCCTTCGAACTAATTCTTGTCTCGTTCGATTTACATTTTTAATCTTTCTCGAAATTTAAACAAATGAGTTTTTGCTAAGCAAAATCAATATTTTGTAAAAAGGGCAAAAGAATTTTTTCTACGCCACTACGAAAAGGGATGAACTGGTAAGGTTCGGTTCGGCCACTAGACTTGTGATATGTACTGGTGCACGAATAAGGGAAAGATGAGTGTGAACATAAACTTCGCTTGTCAATTTGAGCATAATGCTCAGGTCCGAGTCAAGCGAAACGGCTGATGTGACTCTATTGACTATTGGTTTTCTAACGTGTCACTACTATCTTAAATATCCCATTTTCAACCTCAATTTAGTACCTGAAAAGTCGAGCCGCCTGTGCAGAGAGCTGAAGAAGACGAAGGTGCATATTCTTTGTGATGTGTTGCTCTAACAAACATTCGTAGGCGAACATTTCTTGAGCCCTCTCTCTGGCCTGAACATGTTCGTCGGCTATGCATTAGGAATATTGTGGTATTTATACGAAAAGTTGAGAATATGTTTCCGGCTCGAGCGGAAAGTCATCCGCCCATGGATAATGACTCGATGGAGGATTGGAGGATCTGTTACAGTTTGTACATTAGCTGGTGCAGTGCCACAGCAAAGTAGTTGAGTATGTCCGACACTGATAATATAAAAATACAACTTGATCTTCTTATTGTCTGCAAAATTTTAAATCAATGATTTTATTCTTTTGCTGCTCTACTTTTAAAGTTAATAGGAATGCAAAAATAACAACTATGACTCAAACAAAAAACTTAAACAGATCACATAAAGAAATGGCACCTCAGCATGTGTTTAATGTTTTCCTTCTTCTCTATTTCTTTTTTTGCCATTTTATTTTTTAAAAAAGGAGTTGATTTTTTTCAAACTCCTATATTGCCTATGACTCTAGCATTCACTTGGTAGTAGGCACGCAGGCAGGCAGGCTGTGGCAGCCAGTGATGGTGTTGGATGGTTTGGTTTGTTGTTACTGTTGGATTTTGACACAATCAACAATTGATTTGATCACCTGGCATAACATAACAATGTTATGATATGTTGTAGAGAAGCTTAACGTAAGTTTTCTCTGCATTTATGCTTTTTTTTTGGTTCTTTTTGTTAAATTTTCTTTAAGCCAAATAAAGTGTTTGTGAATAGAGATGGTAGTGGTGGTGGTTACGCTGATTTTTTGTACATGTTTTTCACTCTTTATTCTTCATCATCATCGTTATTATTATCGACTCATGCCAAGTGTTTGGTTAAAAAAGTATATCTGGTTTATTTAACAACATGTTGCATGTAGCAGCAGTATATAATACATATTTTTTCACTATTAACACTGTTATGCAGATTTGGACAACATTTGCAACAGGACTCTGCTGCAGCATATGCAAACGGTTGTTATGCTTAAGTTTATGACTAATGATCGAAAAGTATGTTATGATTAGAAATGAATACCAGCCAGCCAGTAACAATATTAACGAAAAAAAATCTATACTGCTGACACAAAGAAACAAGCAACAGACAAAAAAATGACAACAACGAACTGACAATAAACATCATTAGAAGTTGTCAAGATGAAAAGTCTTATGTTTGTCCACCATTACATATTTTTGTCTCTGCAAAGCAGTATTTGGATTTTGAGTAGAAAAAAACTATATTTGTTTAGAAAACGAATCAAATCAATTTCTATAGAAGCTTATGTGTGTTAAAGGAAAGTTATAGGTTTTTTTAAAGTATTAGACTCCCATTATAAGAGACGTGATGGTAGAGGTCAGATCTAATTTTAAAAGATATAATTTAATTAATTGTTATACGGTGTATGTATTGATTTTTATATTCTGTTCTTAGAAGTGTTATCCATAGCAAGCGAAGACCTTTTGCAGTCTCTCTGGTAATACAATATATGTACATATACACACCATTCCAAAATAACTTGAAATCAGAAAAAAATCGATATGATTTTTAAAAAAATTTTTAAGTGGAAAGCATTTAACTCAAAAAAAAATATTATTTTTGTCCACCTTTTGCTAAATAGTTTTAGTTGGTCAGGAGAAATAGAATGGAGCATTGTTATGAAACTGTGGATTCGTGTGTAATATACATATATATGGTACATTAGAACAGTCTCCAACACCCTTGATTTTTTAATGCTCAAAGTACTCTTTAATGTTGATGTTTGATGTTTGAATTCAAGACACTAATCGTAAGCTGGTAAACATCTAATTCTTTGTCTCTCGCCGGCATGCGAGTAAGTAGTATGACACGTTAACTCGCCAAAAGTATAATCCACCAAAACTTTTTCCAATTCGATTATATATCTAAGAATTTGCTGAATTAAACCAATTTTTGTGTAAAAATTTACATGGCATTTAGAGATCATTATAGACCGATTTTGACACGCATCAGTACTATGAAAGTTACTACCAATGTGGGACAGTAAGAATGCTTCGCAGGCTGCTGAAGAAGTTTGTGAAGTTTACAACGACGGTAATGTAACTAGAAAAACAACAGTGAAATAGTTTCCTCGTTTTCGATCTGATGATTTTGATATTAAAGATGCATACTGCCCTGGTCAACTAATAACTTAAAAGGTCGATGAAAGAAACCATTTGCGATTCACGGCTAAAATGAACGAACTCAAATCATTTCTGAAACGAATAATGACGGTCGATGAAAAGTGAATTACGTGCGAAACTAATATGCGAAAAAGATCATCATTTATCATCCTATTGACCAGGAACTATTGCTTCTGGTCTATAGTTTGTTTGGTAGCTCTTCTGCCTTTCTTCTAAATACCGGCAGATCTAAAACCATAATGGTGAATATGTCACCCAATAAGCCCCTACGTTTACATTAAGATTTCAAGAACCCCACATTCACACAATATGTGTTCCACTGTTCTAATACCTTGGAGCACAGACTACAAACATTCACATCTGTGACTGTCAGGTATGATCTTAGTCTAACGCGGCCCGTAGAGTTTCACGTTTGGCCTGCCATACTTGAAAACTTCAGAGTGACGCCCTAATTGCTGACTAAATGCCACCCTATAGTGGCGAATTCCCCTTTGAGCATTCCAGTGTTCCAAGCTTTTGGCATATTTCCAATCCTGGATTAGATTGAGTATGGTAGTAAGTCATGCTGCACAGCAAGTTTCCGGACCCAGTGTGTGAAAGCTAGGATAAACACCAAAGAAGTAATACTGTATCTCTGGTGGAATTGAATGGAAATTATTCATTATACACTTCTACAACGTGGTCAAGCGATTAATTCTATTCTCTACTCTCAGAAGTTAACACGATTGAAGCAAGTAACTCAATAAAAACGGCTAGAATTGATAAACTGAGTAGAACACATATTTTTGAAGACCCGGCATCAACTGAAAAACTTGGCTGAGAAGTTTTGATGCATCTACCACATAGCCCGGACCTTGCACCATCAGAGTAATATTTGTTTTGATTTCTTAATTGTGCAAATTTTAATTCCACGGAGGCCTACAAAACGCAATTGGATTAGTTTTTTGCTCATAAAACCAAAAATTTCCACGTTGATGGAATAATGGCTTTACGTCAAAAACGTCAACAGGTTATCGATCAACACTGAATACATTTGCTTTGATAAAACTCGTTTCAAATATAAGAATAAGGTGTTTAGATTTTGTACAAATTTGTAACCAAACTTTTTCATACACCTAATAATAAGTCTATAGAATTTTATTCCTACAAAACGGTGTTATCACTATAAACTGCATTTCTTGTAAATTTTATTTCGTATTAAAACAAGTTTCAAAAATCTTCCTTGAGACGAAGTAAATAATAACCACTTGACTTAGTCTTATTACTTTTTCTATTTTACGCACTTGCCGTAAACATTTGGTTTTAGTAAATTGCCTATTTGTTTGGTAAAAATACAAAAAATCTCTAAAATAATCTTCAATCTTTAAAAGTAAAAAAAAAAATTATAAAAATAAAAAAAATTTGCCATACAAAAGACCAATTATTATAGTTTTAAAAACTTTACGACTTTGTAAAACCATTTTTGGTGTTATGGCAGCAACCAACTTTTCAAATCCACTTTGCATAGAGGGGACACTGACTAAAATACATACATGCGGACTCTATAAAAATATGTATTTATATAAAGAAATAATTGTTAAAAGCCAATTAGTTAAGAAAATATAATCAGATGTTTAAAATTTCGACATGAGCAACAAAAACGAGTACTAATTTATGGTAAAACAAAAACAAACAGAATAAATGCAAATTTCCAGAAAAAAAAAAAAATAAAAAAATAAATACGAACAAAATGCAACAAAATTTACATGTGCCAAGTAAACATTAAAAATGTCGGTAAAACAGAAAACTTTTATGACATGACATGACACTTGAGCAGCAGCAGCAATATATTGATATTGAGCAGCAAGAAAAATCATATGAACGAGTGAGTACATCTGTGTGCAACATGGTCAGTGTATCCTGAGTCGGACACAGTTGTGACCATTAAAATTTTGAAAATAATTCAATTTTCACAGACAGAGTTTTGTTTTACATTTGTTTCTTAGCTATACCGGACAAATATGGAGTCAATTTGTAGTGGCATTAGACATTATTAATGAAAAAAACACAAAAATTTTAAACGCACACTTCCTGCTCTCCTACCATTTGACAACAAACACCAACGACAGGCATCAGCAGTACCACCACCACATTATGATTAGGCAGCATTTATGGTCACTTAAAATAATTTATCAAATACTTCTGAGCAAAAAAATTTCATTTTTTAGAAAATACAAAAAAACAAATTCTTTTAAAAGCGATTCCAAATGATTTGTCAACCACTTTGACTGTTTTTTCTTCTTTTTCAAAAACTTAAAGCAGCAGTTGTTTCTTAAAAAAACAAAAACAAAAACGAAAAATTGCCTTAACATTTTATGGAAATTTTTGCTGGAGTGGTTTCCCGTTTACGTTTTTTTTTTTTGCTCAGTTTTGTATTGCACACACGCGTTAAAAAGTATCAATCAATCATTAATTGTTTTGTGGCACTCAGAACATGTGTTCGTTCATTTTTTTTCTTTTCGGAAAAAATATATCGGCTGCATTAATTTGCCTGAGTGGTATAGATGCCAGTGCTGGTGTCGCTGCTAAATTGTCAGTACTCTAGAGCCAATGTCAGAAAAAATGAGTAGTTCTTGCTGTGCGCCGTCCGCTCAATTGTGTAGTCACGCGGGAGAGTTCAGCAATGACAATAAGGCGTTATCATATTTAATGACACATAATTTGTCCTTAACTTTTTCAAATTTTTGTATTTTTCTTTTAGTTTTCAGCTCTCCTTTGGCCATTAAATGTTGTCGTAAACACAAAAATAAATTTTTAAAATTTATACAATCAATTTATGAAGCGAAGAATATTCAAAGGTATGAGATCAAAATACAAATTCTCCAAAATATTGTAAAATTATGCTTTGAAACAAAACTCTCTGATTATACCGTTGTGTCTCAAAACATTAAAACTGTTTCATGTTTTTACATTAAAAGTACATAATTCAGATTTAATTTTCAAAACATAGTACCACGAAAGTACTAAAAACACCATAATCAAGTTTGCTTTTTTATGATTACAAATTTTTTTCTACTTATCGTTAACAATTTTTGATAAAATAAGAGAAAGTACTTTGAAGTTATAAAAAATTTTACAAAAAGTACCAAAGCAACTTACTTAATTCAATAAAGTACTTTAGAAAGTTAATTAAATTTAAGGCAATGCTGTCAGATTAAAACACTAACAAATTATTTAATAATTTATTTAAAATACACTTCAATTGAGGTGCTCAGGGGTTTTACTAAAAGTACAGTACTTTATTATTATTATTAAAACAAGAGTATTATTGGATTTAGTTATAAAAGAATTAAAATTCTAAGAGTTTGACTAATATTATTTTTTGATTTTTTTTCCAGTAAGTATAATACTAACGTAATATATCTTAATTCAAAAAAGTACCTATTAAAATAATACAAATTTTAAAAAAGTACCTAAAGTATTTTGTTCTAGTCACCCTTGAAAATTATCTTTAAATTTATAACAAATTACAATTTAATTCCAAAAAGTTATTTGAAATGAAGTTTTTTTTCCGAAAAACTACCAAAAGTACTTTTGGTTTGATTAAGCTTTAGATAGAACGTTTAAAATTATTTCAAACTGGCGCTTAGTTGTTTAGGTGCCTGGACACTGTGTAATAAATAGCAACAAAACAGCGAATGCATTGTTTGGAAAAAGTTCCGTGACATCCTATGTGGGTCCAAAACCCTACTGTGAGGCACCACTTACTACTATTCTCAATCTAATCAATGATTAGAAAATTGCCAGATGCTTGGCATACTTAGGCACGCTAAGACGTCGGTCAGTCCTCAATTTGAGCGTGGCTCTGAGGTTTTTACAGATTTAGACCGAAAATGGCACAAAAGATCCTATGGATTTCAGTGTCCTGCAAGAGTAGCTTGTCAGAATGGTGATCTTAATGATTTTAATTTATTTCAAATTAAAGAAAAAAAATTATTTTTATTAAATTCTACCTTTGTAGTTATAAAAAGGTTATTTAAAGGCAGAAAAGTACGCAGAATACAGTTTCCTATCACAAAACCACAATTTCGTTGGTACTGTTGGTTATGTTTATTTTCACACAATATTTGGTGAGATGTGTTAAAAAATTTACGTTTTGAATCAATAAAAAGTACCATAAAAGGACTTTACATTAAGAGGTTTAAGAGAAAGTTTTATTTATTAAGGTTTTATTTGTACTATTTTTTAAGAAGTTTATTACTAACGATATTTCAATTGAATTTCAAAAACATACATACAGTTTGTCAAAAACTTATTTTTAGATGACTTAAAATTTAAAAAAAAGTACTTTTTAGTTTTTTTTAGGTTATTTAAATGGATTTTTTTTTTCAAAAAATACCAAAAATACCTGTGGTTTTATGTCTTTACTAAGCTTTAGTTATTACCTACATATTTATTGCAAAATTTCTTTTAAAAAGTTCCATTTTTATCAAGTTTATGCTTAACTTTAAATTTTAGGAAAAAAGTGTAAAAAAGTACTCTAAGTACAAAGTACAGTACAGTCAAAAAATTCTTTTCCTTACTTTTTTAGTCGTATTTTACAATTGATTTAAATTTAAGCACAATGTTTGACAAAATACCTTAAATAAATTGCATTTTTCTACGTTTTTAATTACTAGTTAACTACTCGTAAAAAAAGTACCATAAAGGTACTTTAATTTAAATATTAAACTAAATCACAATAAACACCACTAAAATTTGCTCAAAGTAAAAACTTGAATTGCAATAAACATTTCAAATAGTTCTAAACAAACGAATATATTTTTTGATGATTACATTCCTTCCATTAACTGCCTTTACAATAATACTCCTTCTCAAATTCCGCTGAGGCGGCTATAGCTTTAACATTTAACAATTCATCTCCTAATTATAACGTTGAAAGCATTAATTTTTCATAGAAATCGCAAGAGAGAACATAAGAATGTACACATTCGCTGTATGGCGAATTAAAAGTGCGTGAGTGGATTAAATGGATTTGTTTCTTCGTCGTTATGCAGCCGAAGATTTTCAAATGGTTTTCTACATGTGGATGGAGTTTAGAGAATACAAATGCTTTTAAGAGCATACGGTTCATATACATATTTATTTAGAAGGCGTTTGTAAAATTTATCATAAATGTTGTGGTTGAGTTCTATGCGTTTTCGGTTGGCAAACGTTTCCTTAAAAACAAAAAACAAACGCTAAACAAATTGAAAAATGCGTTCAATTCTTTTTTTTATAAAAACAAAACAGAAATATTTATGTACAACAGAGCACAGCTACAACTAAAAGGTGGCTAACATTTTTTTATTACAAAATCAATATTTTTCTATGTTGTATGTTACATGCAACTTATCGTACTATTGCCATAGCGTCTACAAATCGTCTTTGTAGCGTATAAACTAAGCTGCAACGTTAATTACTTTAATAATGGTTCGTTGGTTGTGGTTATCTTTTACTTAAAGAAGCTCTGCTGCATATTCATAAAATGTAGATGAGGAAGAGCCTTTTTCCTTATTTGAAATAAAATAGAGCACTTACTCCTCCTCTTAGTATTTTCCAATATTATTTTTATGTCTGTTTTTCTTGTATATCAGAGGGAAGTAATAAATGATGTTTAATAAATAGGAAAACATTCTGTTTAGAAATAAGAAAGAAGAAAAAATACGTTTAATAACTGATCATTTATTTATTATTTGTAATTAAAAGATTCATTGTCGTCGAACACATACATATGAGTATTATGCTGTTGTGATATCAGTTCGAAAATAACTGGTGCTGAGATTTGATAAATTATTTCAATAATTTACAAAATGATTGCTATGAAAAGCAAATATACTACAAGTAATTATCTGAACATTTTATGGAGAAAATGTTATGAAATGAAAGAGATCTTATATGTAAACAAGTAAAGGGAATTTTAGATAGTTAGGTTGCACAATGAAACTAACTGATCAAATAGAACTCATCATGATCTTAGAGAGTTTTAAAGCTTTGTATAGAATAATTTTCTACTGAGCCTCACCGAAATTGGCTTGATATTACATATAATATTAGATCATATTAACAGTATTTGAATTACCCAGTTCACATGATACCTTCGTAATTCGTTTTGCTACTTCTTACTTTTTTTCTTGTCATTTTTATTTATTGCTTTGATACTTCCAGTTAATTGTGTTTCCATCGAAACCTATCAAAACTCCACATTCGCACTATATGTGTTCTGCCATATCTGATGCCTATGAGGACTGTTTACAGACATTCACATCCGCCATCGCCATCTTCTTCAGATGCGATCTTAGCTCACAATGTCACGTAAGAAAATCCGTTAGGAGTTTCAAGTTCGGCCTGCTATACTTGAGAGTCTCAGAGCCACGCTCAAATTGAGGACTGATCGCCGTCCTAGCGTGCCTAAGTATGCTTTAAGTATTTTACTGTTCCAAGCATCTGGCAATTTTCTAATCATTGATTAGATTGAGAATAGTAGTAAGTGGTGCCTCACAGTAGGGTTTTGGACCCACATAGGATGTCACGGAACTTTTTCCAAACAATGCATTCGCTGTTTTGTTGCTTTGCATTCAAAACAGGCAGGCATTCAAAACAACTAAGCGCCAATCTTTGCAATGTATTGTAGAAATATTTCACCAGGTAGGCAGCTTGGCTGTCAGAAAATATATTAATGGCCTTAGTCCAGAGCGCCCTGTGCATGTTAATCTCTGCACTTATAGCAATAGCCATGAACTCAGTGGGGTTGACAAGTTTTAGTTGAGAACATGCAACATGCAGCAATGACACAGTCATTCATTTGGGAATAGTCGGCATACCAGCTCAGATCGAAGTCAATCAGTACTGATCCCTCAATAGACTAATAATCCCGGTCCTGGAATTCAAACCTGAATCTCCATAGATTTAAGGCATGATTTCTAAAATGGTTTTTCAAACGTAGAATGAACAAACTTTTCAATGTTTTTCTTGACGAAAAACATTGACAGGCTAATTGAAACTGAATGACTTTCAATTTGAGCAATTCGCTCTTGAAATTTTGTATGTTGAATTATGTATTTTAATATTAATTATAAATTAGAGAATGAATTACTAAAAGAAAATTCGTGTGGGCGTGGCATCAATACCCTTATATCAAGCAGCTTGATTCAAATTAACATATGTTAGAAAGCTGGTATTTAAGGCAACATTTTTGGTGAAGATAGTTTTCATTTGTCTCTTGTTTAAAAATTGTATATATGGACTTAAAAATAAATGAAATATCTGAAGAAATATAGAACGTTATGAGATTTTAAACTGTACTGCTGTGAGTGAAAAGGTGGAAAAGAGTCATTGACTATGACCTGTTACAACTTTGCAAAACGATAAATTCTAATCTATACTACTAACAACAGTCAAGTTGTTTTGCAGAGCTGTAAAACTATCGATAATCAGCCCGGTCGATAGTTTCGATAGTTTGCAAAAAAACTATCGGATGCTTTTGAGTGCTGCTTGTGGCAGCAACATTAGAATATAAGTGAAAGGGAAAGAAAAATAATAAATATACAGTGCTCAAGCAAATAATAGGGATACTTTAGTTTTGTCCAGTATGTCATAAAATTTGATGTTTTGAAGATTTTGATGGGAGAGTAATCTTAAATTGTTCACACCATAAAGTGCTCCAAAACCAAAGTAATTAATAAGATGCAGTGGAAGAAAACTCCAGAAACTATGAAAGAAAGCGTGAAACAACTGTCAGTTTTGATAAACTTTTAATGCGTACTTCAAAGATTAATCCCTTTAAGTCATCAAAAAGCCTTAAAAATGAAACTAGACTTATGGGTAAGAGTCCTCAAAATGTATCATTTCTCAACAAACGGAAGCAACACCGGCCACGTAATAGCTAGAACAACATGCTATGGACTGACGAAATCAAGATTAATTTGTTTGGAACAAATGCAAAATCGTATGTACGAACATATTTTAGTTACAATTCATACTTTGAGTTTAATAAATAGAAATTTAAGAAACTGTTGAACTCTGTCCCTATGTAACTATAAAATGTTACAGACGTCTAACAACATGCGTCGAACAAATTTTTGCAACTGTAACTTTGACTATGTACATTTAGTGGCCTCAAAATTTACTCTTAGAATTCGACGATAGTATCGACAGTGTAAAAAAACTATCGATGGTCAGTCACAAACAAAACTATCGATACTATCGATAGTACTATCGATTGTTTTGCAGCTCTAGTGTTTTGTCCAGGTCACAGAATTTTTTGATCATCCAAATTACAGAATAGCTCGCACGCCCGCTCCTTTCACTGTCAATAATTTGTTTATTTTTTTTTAAGTAAAGCTTTGACGCTCTTATAAAAACACTTTTTATTATAATGAGCATGTTGCGTGTATTAGTTTAATTTTACTTGTGATATAAATGAAAAGCAGACAACTTTCTTAATTTAAACTAAAATGGAAAAAAAAGAAAAGTAAAACTCGGAGCGCCAAGAAACAGTCGACAAAATCCATAGAAAGATAATAAATAACTAGAGAACGAAAGTTTAAATATTTTTAACCAAAAAATTATATGAAATTTAAAAATGTCCCTAAAAGCTAAGCCATTTTTGTAAATTTTAATGAAAATTTTTCAAATTATGAACGCACCAATATGAATTACTTTTCAACCGCTTTAAACAGAATTAAAAGAATAAAACCAAACGTTTAATACTTTTACGAACACAAAACCAAGGACCCTACTTTTTTTAAATATTAATTTTTCTTTCGTTAACTGGATTATTTGGCATGTGTCTCCTTTTTTCTGAAATAAATTTCGTTTAAAAGTTTAACAACAGCTGCCTTTAACACTCAACAACAATAATGAATGAATGTATTGACCCAATTTTTGTTAACGCATAACTCGCATAAGTGAGAAGGACAAACAGACGAGCAATAAACCAGGATAATGGCTGCCAATAACCCTTTCAAAATTGAGTTTTATTTTAGAGAGGACGACTGTTCTTTGCTTTTTTTTAAATAGATTTTTATCGCGTTAATTAATCTTTTTGACTGTTTTTGCTGCAGCAGAGAAGGAGATGGACAAAGAAAAGTTCTTTTTTTTTAATATTTAGGTTTAAAGGATCGCAAAATGAAAATTAAATGAAAAATTACGTTTATAACTGTAAATAGGCCAGCATTTAAGCTTTCAGTGTTTGTTACCTTTATTATTATTATTTTTTTGTAGCTAAAAAAGTTTTAAATTAGTTGGCCAAAAAAAAATTAAGCAATAAAATAAATAAAAACATCAGCTGCGGCATAAATTTTAACCCCTTCTTCTTTATTTTTGGCAATGCTCTGAGTTTGTTATTTTTTGGCAATATTTTCCATCGAATGACCAAAAAACAAAACAAAAACCCTAAAAACAAGTGTTGTTTAAAGCCAAAAACAGCACTTGTTTCAATTTATATGAACCATACGTCCGTCCATACTTCGCGAATTCCTCGTTTAAAAAAAATTTGTCCTCTTTTAAACCGTTTTTTTTTTGGCAATTCACGTGCATCAGCTGCTTAAATTGACCTGCTTTTTTTGTTTGCTATACTGACTTAAACATACGAAGATCTTGAAAACTATTTGACATATTGTTGCTGTTATTGTTTGATATTTTGATATGATGTTGCCCTATTTTAAGGGTTTCTTTTAATTCTATTTAAATGAAATTGTTTCATTCTCTTGCGTTCTTGTGGAATAATTGGTAACGAACAGTTAATTTCCGCTTTAAAAAGCAAAAACTTTACATGAATTTACATACAATTTGATGGCACTCACAAAAATAGGGTGACTTTATTCTTTCAATAGGAAATAGGGGAGTTTTCAACTCATTATCTAACGGTACTTTCTTAAAGCCCTAATTAACTTCTTCTGAACTTACATTTGTTTAAATGATAAAAATAAAAACAACAAAAAACATAATCAGACAAAGGCTTTTTGTATAAAAAATTTTATTTTTTCAGCTTAAAAGCATTTTATTTCTTAAAAAACCCTCCTTTAAGCTCAATACATACTCGTAACACAAAGATTCACAATGAGACAAATGAGATAATAAGAATCTGTCCGTCGGACTGTTAAACTTAAGTTCGCTGCATATACTAGTAACGAACAATGCTATAGAGACTTTGATTAGGATAATGGAACATACAAAAGTCATACAGAGGCCTTTTCAGGCTGCATCGCAACTTGACGAGTCGAAAGTATGGCAACTCACTGCTTGACTGACTTTCGGACAGTTCTATGACTTTGAGAAACATTTTATGACTAGGCTGAGTAATAAGAGTGAGTGAGGTCTGCAATAAGCTATATACTCTTTTCAGAAACGGATTATTATGTGGTTCATGAACGATGGCATCTTGGCCTATGCTGTAATTAATGTACAGAACCCTTTCTTCTTTGTGTTTTTCTAAAGAAACTTGTTAGTTTGATTGTTTTTTAGAGCCAGGCGTGTTTGATTTAATCCTTGTTTCGCCCACAGTCATAAAACGGGCGGGATTATCGAATGTGAGCTATCTCAACAACCATTTCGTAAATAGCTTTGCTGTATTGAAATATTTAAGCAAAATTTAATACAATCACAAAGAGCAGCCGTGGTGTAGTGGTTAAGTGTTTACGTATATAGGGTAGGTCAACTATCGGTTTAAATTTGAACCAGCGGTTATTTCGAATCTGGGAATACTTATGTTATTCCATTCTGTCGCAAAAACAATTGGTCGGAAAACGGAAAAAATTAAAAAAAAAAGAATTTCGGATGAAGCTCAGTTTCATCCTGGTGGGTACGTTAATAAGCACAAATGCCGTATTTGGGGCTCAGAAAACCCAAACGTGGTCTTACAGAAGCCAATGTTTGGTTTAAACAGGATCGTGCAACTTGGCATACATCTCGATTTATTGCGTCAAACGTTTGATGACCGTTTATTTGGCCGAAATGGTGAAGTCATTTGGCCGCCAAGAAACTGCCATTTGACAGCGTTGGACTATTTTTTGTGAGGTGCCGTTAAAGACAAATGTTATGCCCTTTAAGGCCAACATTCGTAATGCAATTGCCGATATACACTCGAAAAAATTCTCGAAAATTGATCCGTTTGATTGGGGTACTGTGAGGCCAGCCGCGGCAGCCATATGAATGAAATGACATATTATTTCTAACCGGAACAATTGTACTTCACAACAAAAATAAATTTGGCAAAATTTTAAACAGTTTTTGTTTTATTGCATTTTTAAATTTAGACTCTTAAATGGCCCACCCTATAAAACAGGTCCAAGAAGCCTCATAAAGAAAAAAATAAGACAACATCAACTAAAAACCACTATAGAAAGGTAGGAGTCTATGAGTCTATGATAAGCCCTCTTTGCCCCTATACTATACATACAGAGGATGATGTTGCTAGGCTACGCCGGATGTAGGCTACGCCACATTCAACATAACAAAATTCTTGACATTTATAGAAAAGATCTTGATTTTGAATTAAAATCTTGAAAACTAAAAATATTGGTGCTCGAAAATCTTCGGTTACAAATCGTCGATGGATGGCTCTATAATTTAATATCTCTATTAACCATTATCGCATTAGACAACACCATAGCTTGTTTGATAGGCCGGAACGATTACGGGCGATAAAAACTGGATTATGTATTACACCAATGTGCGAATAAGATCATGGACGAAGCAAGATGAAGTTTCACAGACGGTGGCAAAGCCAGGAATGACACCAGGAGAGATAACGCTGTGTGTCTAGAGGGATTGGAAGAGAATTGTTCATTATGAGCTTTTACAAACTAGTCAAGCTATTGATTCTAATCTCTACTGTTACAAATTAAAAATATTGAGGCCAGCAATTAATTAAAACGGCCAGAATTTATTAACAAAAAACGTGTTTTGTTTAATCCTGACAATATCAGACCACACACATCTTTGATTACTCGGCAGTAACTATGGGATCTTTTTATGGAAGTTGTGGTGCATCCAGCATAAAGCGCCTGGTTCTTGCATCTTTAGATTCTTATTGTTTCGATCTCTGCAGAACTTTCTTAAGGAAGGAAATTTTAATTTTGTAAAGGCCTGCAAAAAGCTATTTGACTAGTTTTCCACTCAGAAAACCTTCACTAAAATGTTCAGTAGTTTTTTATAAAGCTTCGTATAAAGCAAATTTTAGAAAAATGTGTTTTAAAAAATCTAATCTAAGCTGTAAGTATTGTACATAGTAAATCAAGCGAATTCGAGTCCATCTGGCTAGGGTACCAGTCACATATTTCATCTTAGTCCAGATACAGTAGATCGACCACCAGCTTAGCTGAATGACAAACTTACATTGCTCATGGTTACAAAGAAACGGAGGCAAGACAATGATGCTGGAAGTCATAGGTTTCCACGAGAAGTAACAAGGGAAAGAATTGCATCCGCTTCCTTGGAATGATTGTCAGTTGACTATTTGTGACGTCTCTAATATTTTTGCATGATTTAAGCGTTATTTTGATAAAAAGAAATCAGTTTTAAGCCGTTGAAATTTGATGGTGCAGGGTACCATTTGTTTTTATTTATCAAACCTTTCTTTTTTTCAATTTCTGTTTTGTTTCTCTGCCTGTTAACGAGGTTGTCTGTTTTCAATGACTGCTATATATGCACTTATAGACACAGCTTGCGCGTTATCATTGAATGTAACTATGCTGGGAATATGAAACTTGGCCATACTTCTGAGTTTAACATTTTAAGACAATAAAATGCAAAACTTCAAATTTAACTTCTTAAGACCAATTATCCCCAATCAATTCTTGTTAAATATATACTGAACAAAATTCATTGTAACATAATGCAAAATAAAAACAACATAATGAAATGCCAACATTTTAACAGGAGCCCTCTTAAAAAATTCGTTTTAATTAGTTTTAAAAACATCATGACGTATGATTAATATTAATTTTTTTCCTTATAACTTGCAATTTTTGAACAATTAAGAAAATTTAAAAACCAAATAAGACCATACACAACAGGCTAATGATGTCTTGATTTATTCTAAGAGAAAGAGACCTTTATGGAATGTATTTGAGAAACTCAATTAAATGCATACGAGTATTCGGCTTAAATGTCATCTGAATGTTTAAACATTGATTTCAAAAATTTATTAAAACGTTTTCATGATGAATTTGCGATCGTAATCATTGAAATATCAGCATCATCAAAAATAAATAAAATATTTTTTCTTAAGAATTAAGGTAAGAGATGAAAAATACATATGAGTTTTTCATAAAATATGCAAACCTTTACACATAAGAAAACAAACTCTGAAATTGTTTTCTGAATAACAGAAATTTTGACAGAAGAAGAAAAACTATCAATCATATATTACATAATAAGCACTGTTATAAGACATTTAACACACTGAACCATAAAAGAAAAGAAAGAAAAAAAACGATTTTACAGCTGGGAAGGTGGAAGGAGTATAAACGATTGAAAATGAATTGAATGAATTTTAAAATATTCATGTGCATACTACAGCCAATAGTACTAAGCGAGCAGCAGCAGCAGTACAACATTCAATAATTGATTGACGCATATTTTAAAATTAATGGATGATTTCTGAAGGAAAACATTTTGCAAAAAATTAGAAAAAAAAATTGAAAATCGAATTTCAATGGAAAAGAGAAAAATATTTGCAAACACACATTAAAATTTTTACGAAAAAAAAAACAGAAAAAAAACCAGAAAAAATGCATTTGTAATGCATTGCAAGAAAAATATCATTAACAATGCCACAAAGTGAAGCAAACAAAAGAATAATCGTATAAATAGCAAAATGTTATAAAATAAATTTAGAAAAAATTATTTTTTTTTTTGTTGCCATTTTCTTCAAATAAGTGTTAGAGCAGCGAAATGCCTTTGGAATTCACTGAAAAATATAAATTTCAAATCAAAAACATTTCTTTGGTTAAGAGATTTTTTTTGTCTGAAAAAAATTTATTTAAAATAAAGGGTCCGCCCTTTGCTATAAAAAAAGCTACTGAATACTTTTTCAAATTTCTTTTTTTATTTTAAAGTACAATCCGGTTAATAATGTTTTCGGTTAATAATGGAAAATAATTTCATTCAAATGGCTGCCTTGGTCCAATTTATAAGCACATTATCGATTGTGTGCAGCTGTATTTGACCAATGGCTCCACAAATATTGTCCTTTAAAGCGTCAATTGTCTCTGGCTTATTGGCGTAATACTTATCTTTGACGGCACCACAGAAATAATAGTCCAACGGTGTCAAATCGCAGCTGCGAGGTAGCCAAACGACATCCTGTTGAAACCAAATGTTGCTAATATCCTCCTCTTCAATTTTTGTGAACCAAACAGTGACTCGTCTTGGGTGTATCGGCTTTTCAATGTATGCGTGCGGGTTTTCTGTGCCCCAAATGCGACAATTTTGCTTGTTTACATACCCGCCAAGATCCAAATGAGCTTCAACTGAACACATCGCACACATTCTGCAACATTACCATGATTTTCAAAGTAATGTCGCAATATTTCTCAGCGTTGTTCAAGCGTATACACAACCATATTCGTTCGGCGGAAGGATAAAACTAATTATCTGGCAAATCAGACATGAGCTAAGTGTTACCATTCACGAAATAAGCACTTCTTGAAAAAAAAACTTTAGATGGCTGACCCTTTACTACCGAAGCTTTTTCGTATCACTGTCAATTAATATTGGATATTAAAATGAGAGCTACTACTACTGTAAGGCCTCTGCCACACAAACATGCAATGCCAACAAAAATCCAAATTCTGTTGCTACTGCTGGCCTTACACAGCTCATGTCGGTAGTCATTCAGAGTCACACACACACTTTTTTTTCTATTTTGAGATTTTCAAAAAATATATAAATTTCATCAAAAAACAAACTAACGAAATGTAAAGAAAAAACTATTAAGTACCATGACGTTGTGTAGGCGGCGTGTGAATATTTTTCCATTACGTTTCTCTGGTGAACAAATATATGCGAGGAGCGTATAAGAAAACCAAAAAATATTTTTCCAACTAAAAATAGTTTTTAAATTTTTTTTTTCCTTCATATTCATCTTGTGTGTGTAAATTTAATATTAAAAATAAATCAATTATAAATAATATTTACCGCAGCAGCAATAGAAAATAAATTTGAATTTTTTCTTCCTCAAAATGTTTTTTTAGTGCCACAATCAATAGATTTTTCTTGCGTTGAAATCCACTTACCTGCAATGAAAAAGGAAAAAAAGGTAAGAAAAATATGATTAAATTTTAAGAAGATTTTATAAAAATTGAAAATAAAATATGATTTTAATCTAAATGTCCTAAGTAAAAAAAACACCCTAAATTAGGCACCTACTCTTATCTATTAGGAAATTCTAAACATTATTTTAAAATTGCTTCATGGGTTTTATTGTTTTTTTTGTTTCGTATTTCTTGCCCTTTTATTTGTGAAAACACAACAAAATTTTGGCACACTTATAAAGGCTAGTTGTGTGGCATCATTTCTATTTGTGTAGGTACGAAGAAACAAACAAAAAGTACCAGAAAAATCTCTCATAACTACAATATATCACAATCTAGACACCTGCAAAGAATTTACCTCAATATTCTAAAAAGGAAAATAAGATGTAAAATTTATATTATAAGGGACACTTTTATTAAACACGTACACGTTTGTCAACATTTTTTTCCTTCATTACAAAATTTGTATGCAAATGCTTAGAATTTTTAAAACTTTATGCCACCACCACTGTTGCCGTCAACATACACATCATCATCATCATTATTATTATCACTATTGTGAGCCAACGATAGCAATAACAAGAGCCAACAAAACCTTGAAAACTGTAAAAACCATCAATTGACACAATAAAACAAACGTGTGTGATGATTATCTATTAAATTTTTAAAAGCAGTATTCCTAGAGCGTCAGGGCGTATGCTTAACTGAACATATTTCGGAATCCGTATTATAAAATTTGAAAAATAAAAAAAGCTTTTTATGTCGAAAATATTAATAATGAAATATTAGCGCTTTACTAGCGACATTGTCAGTTGTACTACTGACCAGGTCTACCCCACCCAATATAATCATCTGTTAACACTTAACATTGGCTTGTCATTGAAAATCCACCAGTAGTCCTTAGCATTATTGACGAAGTAGTTCTTTTGAGATCATATGGCGGCGTTTAAGCCTACGATTCCCTAGTCAGTTTTAGTGACGCTATTGATGTGATCGTTGGCAATGTCTCCAGAGCTGCATTAGTATTGTTATCTCTAACATATCTTTAATGGCTCATAAAAGAAAAATTTTCGAGAGTATTACCATAGAGACATATGGTTGACTACAGGGGAGTACATATTTTTTCAATTTTTTTATTATTATTTTTTATAAAAAAAATAAAAGACCCGCTAAGCGAAATCAAAGAAATTGTAATTTGTTTTCCAGCTAAGCAAGTACTCAGTATAGATATATAGAACGAATGATGTTGCCATTTGTGTTGCCTAGAGTGGTAAGGAGTCTTTGGTTACCTTCTTAAAGTGTTTTTGTAATTGCGAAACTCATACTAGATTTTTCTTTTATTAGGGGTTTTTTTTGGATAGATCATCTTGAGAAGATCGAAAGTTGTTTAATTATTTAAAATACGAAACCTTGATGAAGATATTTTTCTTTGTCATCGCCAGGACTCGATATACAGCACGTTTATTATTAAGTTTGGATTCCCCAATTAACGATATCGAAAGGTACACCAAAAGAGTTTGTCAAGCCAAAAATATTCGATAAAATTCACGAAGTCGTATTGAATGATTGGAGACTGAAAGTGAGTGAGATTACCAAGGCAGTAGACTTTTCAACAAAACTGATACATCACATTTTACATTACAGGTGGATATAAAAAGTCTAACCACGTAAATGCTCGCATTTATTTACAAGCACCAATTTGTCGGCAAACAATATTATAGTCGCAGGTTTTTCTTTTGTACGCAGTGTTATTCACTGCATATATAATTGAGACCTACTACATAGATTTATGATAAAATCCATGATATGGTATCAGATTACCAGAAAATAAAAGAAAACATAATGGCTAAAGCTGTCGGCATCTCAACCAAGCGGATAAGTGGATACATTGCATTCATGTATGGAAATTTTGATATGAGAAAGTTATCTACGTGATGGTTGACGATATAGCTCACACAGGACAAGCAGTACCTTTAGGGTCACTTAAAAGATTGTGCGGCGATGTTCAGACGTAATCTGACTGTGCCGAAACATGTATCTAAATGACAATCCAAAAAGTGGATTTCTTTTGGGTGATCGTGATTCAAAGAAGTCGAAGCAAGGCCATTCAGCCAACAAAGTCATGGCTACAGTGTTTTGGAATGCGTGGAACTAATTTTTTTTTTGATTTTCGATAGGTTCTGATAAAATCTATTAAAATAAAAATCGGCAGATATACAAACCTCAGATTTCAGAGGCTGTAGGTATCTTAACCAGGTGGATATATCACAATTTGCATATGAAAAAGCTTTATGAATGATAAGTGCCGCGATAGTCCACACTCAGTGATTAATGCAACACTGCCCAGAAATGTTTGGCGTGTACAGGTGCTATCCGAATAAATTTTAGCTATTTTGTTACTGTGCATTAAACATGGATCCATCTCAGAAAATCAGAGACCGGCTAATCATGAAAACAATGTCTCTACTCAAATAAAGGTGCATGAGAGAAATCTAAAATGGTGTTGTAGGCCAACATAGCTATGACTACAGTTTTCTTGGGATTCAAGCGGTGTTATTGATCTTAATTACCTTGAAAGTGGTAAAGGAGTAAACACATTAGTATTGATTTCAAGTAAAAAACAACCACATCTAACAGTCAATCCACTGATGCACAAGTGTGCATTCACTGCGCCAAAAAACTATGATTTGAACTAAGAACTTCTACTTCATTCATCATATTCATGCTTAGTTTTCACATTAGAAGCAATGGTTAAATGGTAATAGATTTGGGTCAAACGAAGAGGAAACAAAGGCCTATTTTCCAAAATAATTTTGAAAGTCCAAAAATTTTCAGGAGTTTATTGAAATACCCTTGAAACGAATTGCTACTTTCAGTAGCGTATTTCTGATTAGTATATGTCTGGCTATAAACTTCTACTATCTTACTCATGCCGAATTTTTTTTTTTTTTTTTTGGTTCTTGCAGGTATGACTGACTAGCTGATTGTAGGTTTTATAAAAAAAATCAATATATTTTATAAATTTACCCTTCTCCCTACTTCTCACACTCCCTTTAGAGCTTTCTTACACACGATAATTATTTACCAAGCTTATGCTCGCTTTTTCTTCTCAACTGTCGCTATACAATTGCCAATAGAGCAGCGATAGACGATAATGGGTTGTTGGTTGTACACATTTTATATAATTATTTAGTCGCGTTTTGCTGTTGGTTCGTGTATTTTTATCATAAACCCTTTACATTGTTTCATTTTAGTTGGAATGTATTTTAATGAATTTTACACTTGTTGGTTTGGTTTTTGTAGTTTTTTTCTTTTCTTTTTTTTGTTTTGTTTTTTGTGTTGTTTTATTAAGAATGCAAGTATGTATTCCATTACATAGTCGTACTTAAATTGCATTGCAATTTTTTGTATTCTATTAACAATAGTTTTTAGCCATGTTCTTGCTTTTTTAAATATCTTGCCAGTAATTTTTTTTATAAATAAAATAAACATTTTGTCACCCTTGAACTTTTTGCTTGCTTTGAGATTAAAATTCATGTGAAGATTGATTTTAAACGCTTTTTTATTTATTTATTTTTTTTGTTCCTCTATTCTACTGTATTATTATTCATAGTACTTGTCACGATTTTTTATCATCGGTTGTTTTTGTGTCTTTCATCTCAGGCAGTTTAATATGTTTTTTTTTGTTTATTCATTCTTTCCGACAATCTCTCAAACAGCCATCCATAAATATTTAGTTGGAATTAATAATAATAAAGAAAAAATCATTTAATTTGAAATTCTAATAAATTTTTACCGGCACTAATAATAAATGTCTTTAATTGTTATGACATAAAAAGTAAATCCTGGTTTCCATTGTCACGTCAATAAATGTTCTCACAATTTAGTTGAGGAAAAAATGCATAGAAAATACTAGGAAATATGCGTTTTTAAAAATCAATAAATTATTTATCATTTCAAATTAAATTTAGAAAATTTTATTTTACAAACTACTGTTTAATAAAAAATCTGACACTCTCTTTACCTTTAGTCGGTCATTTTTTAATCTTTTTGCCCGCTTAAGGAATTTCAGGAACTTTTTGAATTCTTAGGCTCAACCCTATACTACAACAATTAGACTAAATTATAAACAAATATTTTTAAGATTTTATGTGAAAATAGGCGATGTTTTGCTGTAATATAAAATATATTTATTTTTTTCAGATTTAAATATATTTATAGAGACCATATCCTAAATTATGGAATAATTCTATTTAAAAGCAATAGTTTGTGGTGAAGCGAATATAAATAAAAAATTATCATAATTATCTGAATACATGAAAATAAAAGGTCAAAAAATTAGCGGAATCAATAGGGAAAACACAAGCTGGATACACCTTTCCCAATGATATTCAATAGCTACGATACTTTTTTAGGGTAAGAACTGTCTAGCTTTAAAATAGACTCTGCCATTTTTTCGAACTTGGTAATAGAAAATAATCCAAGGTAGATGAATCTGGAGAATAAGCTGTTGAAGCAAAATAATTCAGTGATTTTGATCTGGTATATCGTCTTGACGAAACAATATTGTCTTTTTCACCATGTATAACGTTTTTTCAAATCATCACTTAAATGCTTATCACTCGCCATCCAAAGTTTTTCCAGACTTTCTGATCTAACCTACAAATGCACACGATTCTACAAATCCAGTATAGTGCTTTGATCGTTCCTACGTGTTAGATTAGAAGAAGACATGTCTCATCCAAAATTACGAACCGCCTTTATTGCGTTAAACAACGCCAAACACTCTATTGAAAAATTAAAACACCGTTTGTGTTCAAATGTGGAACGCATTTTGCACATATTTGTCTCATCTCCAAATTTTTAACTGATAGGTGCTCTTTTACGTATAACCATAGAACAGTCTATAGAATGGCGTACCCCCTGTATCTACTGCTCGTCAATATTAAAAAAAGCATTTGATAAAAAAAATGAGTACCACAGATAATAATAATTCGAATAATTAGAGCGATGTACAAGGATACGTAAATTTAGGTTATTCACAATGGGAACTATTGTGCTGGATGATATAATGAGCAAAGTCTGTTCAAAGAGAAGAGGAATAAGATGTAGTCTCTCACGCCAACTCGAAGATTTAGACTATGCGGATGACAATTGTCTATTCTCACATAGATTTCCAATATGAAGTCGAAGCTGGAGGACTTAGAGAGGTTGGCTCGCTATGTTGGATTGGAATAAATATAAAGAAAAACAACGCCATGAAGGTCAACGCTCCAAGGTCAACCAGTCGAGTATGTAGATAGCTTCTGCTATCTAGAAAGTACAATAACTACAAATGGCTGCGCAGAAACAGACGTAGATAACAGGTTCAATAAAGCGAGAGCGGTGATTGGACTACTGCAGTTAGTATGGAGAAACTCACATATATACAGACGGATTAAGCTCAGAGTACTCAACATAAGTGTTAAATCAGTTCTGCTGTATGACAGTGAAACATGGCTTGTATCGAATAACATCACGAAAAAAACTCCTGGTTTTCATTAACAAGTGCCTCAGAATCATATGCAGAATATTCTACAACTATCATACGTCTATTTTGACCAAACAAGATCAGTAACATAGAATTGTGGAACATGACTAAAGAGGAACAAACAGATAATGGTCATACCATTCGAAAAAGTCCCGATAGTATCACCAGAATGTCACAATAGTCCAGGAAATAAGACAGAATAATCTAACATGGGAAGAAGCAAAATCAACAGCGGTATACCGTATAAGACGGATATGCTTTGTGGAAGCCATAAGCTCCCAAGAGGAGTAACGAAAAAATAGCACTTTTTAAAATGCTTATTATTTCAGTTAACTCACACACCTTCAGCCGACGATTGTCCAATACCAATTTTGGATTTTCTTTACAGTTTCTGTAGTGGAAACCCCAATTCGTTGACTTCTAAGGTGCTTACATTGGCTAGTAACACAGCCCAGTATGCTCTTATACGAAGGAGACACTCCTTAGACTGACGCCCTGATATTTTGATAAGTAAAATTTTGCGTAGAAAGATGGATACTCAGACAATACATCTGAGTTGATCAATTAAAAGCAAATAGTCTTTAAATTATGAATCTTGCACACTATTCTTTAACTACGCAGTCAATTTAAGATGTAGATCCTCACCAAGATCATTTTGTCGTAGAATCTTTTATGACCAAGTTTACTCAAGTTTACTCTTAAGTCTTCAACTGCCAGACAATAAAGAAAAATATCTGCAATGGAGTCCACTTCATCAGCTATTGCAGAAATCATTATATGGGATTTTTAGTCATTGGGTATGCATACCAAGACCCACTTATAGTTCTTTCGGGTTTCTATAATTAATTTTGGTTAGTTTTAATAATAACGTTGTCTTAAGCTCCTCCAAATTTGGCAGATTTTTCTTGTATCGTAACAGGTGGGTTCATTGTTACATATCAGTTGTTTTTATTTCGCAAGAGGAACTTTTAGGCCTCTTATTGATAAGTAATGATCCAAAGTGTGACAGCTGTTAGTACAAGTTCGTCCGCCTTGTAGTTCTTACCTTCTATATCTCGAAATTTAAGAAACAACTCCGGAGTTGCTAACCGTCAAATATTTCGCTGTCTTCTCCGGAGACAATTATATTATTAGGATATTCCTGGTTCAGCATTTCGTAATAGCGAGTAATACCAGCTATATTACGCGGCAATCTTATCAAGCTGTAGAAAACCGTTGTAGTCGGATAGTTTTGAAAACAATCGGATACTTACAAAGTAGATCAGCGGAAGGAAACATTTCGATATATTTAAGAGAAGATCATTTTCATTCGTTGATCTACCGGTCGGGAAATCTGGATCAAAGAAGAATTTTGGTATTTCATAGTCATATGTAAAGATTAGTCTTTTACAAATCTTAAAGATATAGTCAAACAATCGGTTTGAAATACTTTGCTTCTGTATTCAGATAGCAAATAGAAGTAACTACATAGGAACAACTCGTTTAATGTGTGCAACAGCATATTACTGCTGTTAGCGTCAATATTTTCTTTTTTTCATTTTAATTCCAAATTTTACACCTAAATTGATTCAAAAGCTCTTAAAATCATTCAGTATAGCAACGAATAGTGTTTGACGGTTATTAATTTAAATATTTGAAAATTAGACAAATTATCTTTTAAAAAACTCCTGCTAAAACACATGCTGGCTTCAATACTAACGGTTTACCGACCATATATCACCACCACCAGCATCCACAACTTAACTCCACATAACTCAAATATGTATAATTATTTTAACTTACAAGTCTATTTTGATTGTAAAACCATAAAACACAACTGTCTATAAATATATTAATAATGCCAATGCGGTAATCAAAAGCCAAATGAAACATTTTCCCATTCATTGAATTTAACAAATTAAAAAAAAATATAAAAAATAAAAAAAATGTATAAAAAATTTAAAAAAGAGGTAGGGGTAGGGCATAAGTAATATCAGAGCATTTTATTACAAAAGCACAGCAACGCAAATGTTTAATGCAGCGTATCACCTCACATTTAAAAATGAGCAATAAAAAAAGCAAAATCTTTAAAGATCGAGAAAATGCAAAAAAAAAAATTAGAAAAAACAGAAAACGACAGCGTATAAAATGTATAATAAATTTGCATAATGCTGCTGCTTGTTATACACACGAGGTGAGTATTTCTGTTTCTATTTTTTTTTCAAATTAATTTTTTTCTTTTTGTATGGACGTGTATATACGTGTATAAAGATAGATACGAGATACTTATTTCAAATGAAATTTGTGTGTAAGATTATGATTTTGTTTCTTCAAATAGTGAAACAATACATCATACTCGTACATCATCATCATCATAATAAGCGTCTTGTAACTTTATATTGGGTGTTTAACTTAAAAATGCGAGATTGAAACTGAATGCCTTTCACACATAGTTTGTGTTTCTAATAATTTATATGGCACTTTGGAGGGTTAAACTGTAGTTTTTTTTTGTGCTTTAAATACACTGAATGTGCAAACAAAGCATCAAAGCATATTGATAGCTCACCAAAGCTTATACTAGGGTCTTCTAATCGTTGTTCATTAGCGAGTTGATTTGATTGATACGTTGCTATCCTATCATTTGACATGTAAGCAGCGATTAGCCTCAACGTTCGACAAATGGTTTGTGCGGTTCAAAAATGATGTTTTGACATGGAACACAGAGAGCACCAAGATCCGCAAAAATACATGATGAATTAAAAGCATAGCCCGACGAAGATTGTTGTCAAAATCAAGAAAAACTAGGAACATCATTGAAAGCCACAATATCAAATCGTTTGCAAGCAGCAGGCTTCATACAAACGCATGGAAATCGTATACCACACAAGTTAAAGCCAAGAGACATTGAAAGATATTGCATGTGAAGCCCGGCCAAACAGTGTTCTATATTTTGCTGGGTCAAAAGGTACATTATTTGAATCGGGCCAGATACCAAAACTATACTGAACACAATTCATTCTTTCGAAGCGAGCATTGGCTGAAAAACGCTTGTAACATCTTGCGAGATTAGTAAAAACTATTTAGAATATAGCAGTTGGAAAGCTTTTTCGCATTGTCGGGAACGTTGTAAAGCGCTCTCACCGGAAAACGCTTCACTTCAGCACAAGGTACCAGTAACTTAACCTCAGAAAATCAACAGTTCTTTTAGCATGGAATTTATATGTTGCCAGGTCACAGCAAACACTTTGAATAGATTTTTACCTACATTTGAGCGTCAAAATAAAGTAAACACCTTCATACTCCAACATTTAGCTTATATTACAGATTTTTAAAATGCGATGAATTTAACCGTTTTATATTCGTTTAAGGCTATATTTACGGCTTTACAAAATCCATAAGAAACAGCAACAAAATTCTTACAGCAACTAAAGTTATACAACAAAAATGAAAAAACCCTATTTCTTACGCGTCAAAAATAAGTGAACAAGTCAAAAACTTATGCGAGAAGAAAGAATTTAATTGAAATATCTGGAAAGTGGTCCCATTTTTCTGATAGGTTATTTACGTAGCACCTCCAAAATCCTGAGGTACGGATAAAGTACCGGTTTTTCGTAACTTCAAGTAGTTACAAGTTATTAACTTGCTGAATATTAACCGTTTTTAAGATACTTGACGGATTTGGAATGAAGAGGAATAGACCTATTAAACGGTATAATTGACTTAAGTAAATCTGTGTATGTTTTTTAAACAAACTCATTTTTATTCAATAAGTTACAAAATTTCCTAGTTTAGAGTCGTTTCCACACGCTATTTTATATAGAAACCGTACTTATTTAGGATTTATTACAGTAGTACGTTTAGTTATGAATAAAATTTTACCTCCTTTTTTAAATTCAAGTGGGAATTGGTATGTTTCCAAAGTGTGGAAAAAATACTGCATTTTTAAGTTATACCCCTAATACACATACGTATGTAATATATCAAAAACTATAGTTTTTCCTCATCTCCATTTGAATTGTTTAGTTTTATTTTTTTATATAGATTTTCATGCACTTGTAAATTATATTCTCAGTTTTGTTGTGGTTGTTTTCTGCCTGGTAATAATTTTTTTTTTATTAAGTTCCTCTTTTTTTAGAAGTACTATTACGATCATTCAGTCAGTCAGTTGGTTATTCATTCATTCATTCATTCACACCAGCAACAACAACCCACACCTTAATTTGAATAGCGCTTTTGTTGATCGTCATGTTGTTGTTGTTGTTGTTGTTGTTGTTTTTCTTTTTTACAAATTGAAATTCACTCGCTTGTAAGTACATCACCATCGTCATCATGATACAATTCCTTAACTAAAGAGTAGATCACATTTTCTTTTGATTTAATGCTTGTATTTACATCTTACAAAGTCATTATCACCATTATGTTTTACAAAAAAGAAAAGAAATCGTAAATAATGAATTCCCACGGTTTACCGTCGAGGCAAGCAACGTCAAACCGCAATTCCTTACAAGACCAAAATCATGTTTTAAATTCAAAAAACTGAGAATTTCCATTCAATTTCTTTAGGGAGTTCGTCAAACTAAAAAGATCAAACACAATAACATTAAGGAAAAATATCAAAGTTTACATTATTTCAAGAGGTCAATTTATGTTAAAGGTTGAAGGTCAATGAAATCGAATCCCATTTTGTACATTACATTCAAACTCTGCGCTCTATATTTCTGTTATATTTAACGGAGAGTAAAAAAATTTCGTGTGCATTTTGTTGACTACAAAAATTAAGGATAATAATGTCAAAGGTCATTTAAATAAATATAAACTTTATGCAACTCTGTAAAAACGTTGATAAAAATCAACAAAGTAATCATTGAAAACGCATATTTTATTAACGGAAAAAAGTGTTAAAAAATGTTCAATTAACTTGAGATAAACTTATGTCACAAATAGTCAAAGGTCATCAAACAAGAAAGTAGTGAATTTAACGACTTTTTTAATCTCTCATCATAAAAATATTCTATAATAAGCTGGAAAACAAGAGTTTGAGCTCAAAAAAAATTAAGGCGAACATAAACATAATTGCAATGGGTAGGTCAAAGGTTAGTTAACAAGTATAATGTTGTATTGAGTCAGAAAGTATTTACTATTCTCATCATGAAGTCAACGGTCATTAAAGGTCATTTAAAGAATGCTTAAAAATGACAAATAACTTTTTTGGGTGAAAATATAAAAGCATATCGTATCAAAAACCTAGAAAAGAACTTAACTGCAAAAAGTAAGTCAAAGGTTATTAAACAAGAATCATATTATCTGAAGTCATAATAAATATATTTAATCAAAATTCAAGATATTTTTTAAAATGCCAACTTTTAAGAAGCTCCTCATTAAGACAAAGTTCATTATAAGAACAAAAGCCCTAAAGCTCAAAGGCCATTTATTTAAAATCAAAAGAATTGAAGTTGCAAAAGGCAGTGGATAAGTGATTTAAATAATATATGTAAGAGCACCGCGGCTAAGCGAAAAGCTTTCAAGATAGAGAATTCAAGCCTCTGCCCGATTAAGACACTAATGTTAAATACAAAAAGTACTTAAAACCATTAAAAATTAGTGGTCTGAAATATAAATCCAGTTTTCCGCATATTACTAAAAATTTTAGACAAGATATCATATAAAAAGTCCGGTCAACTAAGGCTCCCTTTTTTAAGTTTAAAACCTTTAAAACCTACTGAAGCAGTCATGAAAATTTTTTACCAAACATTATTGATCCATTTAGAGGATTCTTGGATTTGTATTATTATACGAGTATAAGGGGCGGGTAGTAACCCAGTAGTAGAAAGCCCATTTAGTCCTCCATAGACCCAATATTCATGGCCAGATGACTGTCCACTCGGTTCGAAAACAGTCTCCAGCTGAAAATCTATCGTATAAAGACCACAATATCACCAATAAAAAACCGACCGACGAACCTGTTCAGGTTCAATAAATGGCACTATAAACTTTGCCTCCCCCTCCTCCTTCTCGCAACGACAGCACTGCTTGTCAGGTACCATATTACGATTGAAGAATCTATACTTTAGATGGTGGTTGATATAAGTTGGATATAAAAAGGTTACAATTTGCGGTCAGATCAGAGAGCGAGTTATTTGCACCGTAATAATGCATTATAATGTTAAAAAGCCAAATGTTGAAGAATATTTGGCAAATAAAGGTTGGAAAGTTTTAAGTTTCTTCTGATAATTGTATTTGTTCTTCAATTAAGACTTCGATAAAGCTAACTTTCATTCAGAATAAGGCATAAAAAGAGGCTCAAACTCATTAAAAGCTGATAAACTGAACAAAATAGGATTTTTTCTTAAAAGAGAAATGAGCCTGTGGCAAGACACAATAGATAGGATTATATACCGAAGCAATATTACAATATTGGGTTCAATGACAATGGAATATTACGCAATTCTTACGCAATCCCTAGAACTTAAATCATAGAAAGACTTGGAGAATTGTAAAATTCTAAAGAGTTCTAAGAGTTAAGACTAATAAATCGTTTTAAAAGCAAAATTCTAAAAAATCACACAAAATTCAGCTAAGATTCGTTGCTGCACTATAGAGCACATTTAAAAACGAGATTTAAGTTCTGTTTTTATTAATTAATCACTAATCATAGTTCTCCTCAAATTTGTTACCAACAACTTTTCTTATTGCCCATTTCTTTCTCTCATTGTTGTCACGCCATATGCAAATCATAATAAATAAATAAAAAAGTGTAGGTTACAACCAAATTTGTATTAAAACATTCGTTAGCTGGTGATTGTCTTTCACTTAAAAGCACAAAAAATCATAATCTTTGGGGAGCACAACCATTTCGTACTTTTCCATCCTTTTTTTCCTTAGTTTCTTGTGATGTTTTCGTGTTTATGGTAAAAATTCCCAGCTTTGATGTTTTCTTTCTATAAAAAGAAAAATACCGCCAATGAGAAAGGTAGATTGGAAGGCCGGCCGGCAGTATAAATTTCTTGTTTTGGCGTTTTAAACAATAAACAACGTGTTGAACTGATATTCTAAAGAAGGAATAGAAATTAAACAACAACAAAAATCATTTGAAATTCATTTTATAAACGTGTGACAATTACCATTTTGATGTGAAATCTAATGCGTTCGAAATGTAAAGTGTGTGTGAAACTCTTTCTAATAAAATTAATGGGCAAAAAAGAAAAACTATTCAAATTTAGAAAGGAAATAAGGAGTGAAAATTTGCCATGTAATTGTTATTATAATAGAGTTGCTGCAACAATTAAGAAAAACTTTTTCCTTTGCATCATGTATTGTTGGGTGGGTGTGAGAAAACGAGAGGCGTTACTATTTAAGGTCATAAAAAAAAAAATTGAACGCATTAAACAAAATCAAGGTGTGCTTGTAGATGCAATTTTAAAGGGCGTCAGTTGTTGTTGTTACTATAGTATTTAAAACAATTATTATAGGGAAACAGAGAAAGAGAGAGAGAGAGAGAGAGAGAGAGGAAGAGAGAGAGTTAGGCTGCTATTAGAAACTCAACTGTTTTAATTTTGATTTCTTATCATATTAAATGTGTAGAATAAAAAAATATAACAAATCCAAGCACTAAATGCACATGCGTTTTTATGTGTGTTTTTTTTGCGATAAGAAACCACAAAACAGAACTCATAATATGCAAGACTTTTTCATTATCATACCTTTACTAAATAAAAAAATAAAAAAAACATATAAAAAAAATAATCGTATAGCAATAGAAATAAAAAACGTAACTGATAATGAACTTCACTAATAAAAAACACTTGTATAGAAGAAAATCTCTTATTGATAACGCAGTAAAAGTTTAGGTGTAAATGAGTTATAGACTTTTTTTATAAAATAAAAAAAAGCTAAAATTGCAATAACGTAATCGGTAATGAAAAAAAAAAAAATTCAAAAATAAAAATAATCTTTTGCAAAAGGTCAAAATAGGCAATTACTTAAAGTTTATTAACATCTAATAAATCAAAACAAAAATATTTGTTTTTTTTTTATTAAATTAGAAATAAGGACTGTTCACGGAATATTTTAATAACTGCTTAATATACTCCGTCCCACTGTTCAATCCATTCTTAACCTACAATGTCTGTCATGTCGTATCTATCTATTGCATGGGTTTTACTTCTACCAATATAAGGAAATTTTGCATTGAATTTACGCTTAAACAACACTACCCAATCATACAAATTGATTTTGTAAATCAGGATGGCACTACGCGACAATCGACGTATTGAAATCAAAATTTGACAATAGGTTATGCGTCTTGACACCTCTCGATTATTATGCTGATAAACTATCAACACTTGACTACTTCCTTTATGACCAAGATTGTTTATGTTACAGTCATAGGGCCAGCAATGCTCAAAAAGTAAGCAAAAATTGGACGTCCAGAATGCCCATCATCAAGAAGCTGTAGTCATATGCTCGTATTCGTTTTCAAATTAAGTAAAACTGACATAAAGCTATGATTTGGACCTTGCCATTATGTACGAAATACAATGACATTTAAATGATCTCCTCTGGATTCGTTACAGCAGAGGATCGTTTTGAAATAGTTCCCCACCACTTTTTTGCGCATTTCGAGCGGTATATCGACGATATCCTGACGATTTTTGCTTTTCAAATGCTCAAGATTATCCGTGTAGACATGGTCGTTGACAAAAGAAAATCGAACTGCGTCAAATCGCATGAATAATCAAAAATCAGTGGCCACGTTTTGATAACAATTTTTGTAGTAAGTTTCAACTGTTTGTACTAGTTCCACGATTGCTAAGCAATCCATATTTGTAGGATGGCAAACGTTTGACTACAAAAATTACACTTCAGATGACATATATTAAACAGCTGAGAGCTTTGCCAGACCGGCAGTTTTGAAACCAGTAAATGGATAAGCCGATATTATTTTGTCATCATAGTTTCGATTATGGTAGACCCAACCAAACTTCCCCTACATTGTCTGTAATTTGGCCTTTATCTTACGGAATTGGCCTTCGCCACGCAGTTGTAAGTAAAAATTAAGTTCAGACTTTTGAAGAGTATCACTTACATTGTCATTAGTATCATAGCAAAGATGTGAATGATAGATATTCAGCTGAGCATAAATAGGTATTTGTAATGATGTTAGCTATCAAGTCCAATTTTGACGTAAAGCTCTATCTGATAATAATATTGCCATACTTGTGAAAATTTTTTAAAAGTATAGCCAATATTTCAGTTCGAAAAAATCCTTATTGAAACGAATACAATCCTCAAGTTCCTTTTTAACCACAAATACATCTACAAAACATGCGACATTATTGAACCTTAGTTATTCCGAAATAACGAAGAAATCGCTTAATAACAAGATGCTCTTAATTTATGGCGTTAAAACAATGAGCGTATCAACATCCTCGCTGTAACTAAGGAAATCATTATCAGGCTATAGTACTTCTTTTCTTAAGGGTTATGAACTATCTACACATACACTTTTTCATTGGAAGCAATGCACTCTTATATCGAGTCTGTAGCTTCGAAGAGTAGCAAAGAGAATAGAGAAAAGTGTCATAAAGAGACACAGCTTGGCGAGGCACTAGCTACTGAACCAGACCATACACCTCAGTCCCTCGACCGTGAGATCTGGAAAGTGTCCGGGGACATTGTCTTAGAACGTCTATAATCGTCCTTTCTTTCTTCATACATGACAGCATTAGATCCGAAATCTGCAGTATTCCTTGACAGTCACCGCCATATCACACATGAAACAAAGCCTAAGTTCCCATAGCCTCCACTGCCAGCTAGTTCTTTTATTTCCATGTGAACACTAGACTCATCAGTTGAATGATATCCTTGGTTTTTTCGGTGGCATTAGTGATTATACTTTAGTATGATGAGATCATAACTGACTTCTTGCAAATCCCGCTTGATAATATTGACATGGCCGAGTTGTGTTTTCTGTGAAGAGAACATTTTCCATATTCGTAACTACAAACAGTAAGTGTTTATCAAACTGCCGCCGAATAAATGCAACCTTACACCCAATGATGAATGTTTATTCTGTGCCAGTATAAAGTTTTGACCGCTTTTAGTATGTGCTGCAGTACATATCAAACCGAATTTCATGTATTAAAGGGTTAACAGCCAAGACTACACGCACACAAGACATTATTCATCTAATGTCTTAACACTATATATTTCTAAGAAATTTAGTGAAAATATTGTTTTTTTAAGATATAGTATATATTTTAAAACAACTTTGACAAATAATTTTATTGCTTTTAATTTTTATTAAAATTTGTTATTTGAAAAATATATTCTTTTGTATTAAATTTCAAAAAATTCATTTATAAATCTAGAATAGAAACTGTTTGGAATTGTTTTTTCTTATTTTATTTTATTTTATTTTAAAAAATCTTTTGCATGAAAAATACATTAATTAATTTAAAATATGAATTTTTTCAAAATTTATTTCTTGTCATAAACTTTTTTTAATTTTTCTTTTTTGGTTTTGTTGCTGTTTTGGCACTGTCTGCCATAAAGTCTACAAAGTTTTTATGATTTTCGAGCAAAATAAATTTATATTATAAACAGTGGCTATAATGCATGTATTTATTATTGTTTTTTTTTTTCCTTAGTTATCAAGAGTATTTAAAAAAATAATTCCCACTTACCCAAGTTTGCCTTTGGCAAATCTGGCAACTCCCCAAAGACACTGAGAAAATTTCGGAGGCAAAAACAGAACTGATGAGTGTTTGATTGTAAATTTAAGAAAACGGAAACACTAATTAATCAAAGCAAACCAAAGGAAGTTATTAAATGAAAGACAAAGAATTTTTTTTAATTTTAAATGACACTTTTAATCACATTTAATAACTTTATTCATATTTTAATATTATTTTTTTAATTTTTTTCTTCTAATTAACACCTTTGGGATTAAACTGACGTCAATCAGAATGCTTTCAAAAATAAGAGGAAATATTATTTTTAAACACTTTCACTTAAATTTATTTTTATATTTTATTTTAATTAAAATAATTTTTTTTTTCTTTAATATTTATTTCTATTTAAAAAGATTCATCATTTCACATTAACAATAACAGCCGCAGGAGAATATTTTATGCTGCACAATTTTTATTAGTGTATCTACGGGTAATTATGGGACGACAACAACAATAGCGTTATTATTTATCATCATCAACACGCGCAATGCTAGCCAACATGGCGTAATCATGTTTAAACATGTCTGAAAAAGGTTCTGTTATTTTAAGGTTATTTTTAACACTATACACACACACACATACACACAATATTTATATAAAACTATGCACATATGTAGGTATGTAACACTTTACTTTTTTGGTTATTTACTACAAAATTTGTTACTAAAATATATGTATGTATATATGTATTTAAATTTTCTTATTTTTATTTAATAATTAAAATGAAACCAGAATTTTATTATTAAGCGCAGTTAGGAGAGTGAAAGAAAAAAGAACAACGTCAACGTACGTATGCAGTACGGCGGCCACCACACCAGCAACCTTTAGCGACACAACACAACGTTATACTTTTTAAATGAAGACTGACTTAACAGTTGCATAGAAAACTAATAACTAAGGCCCCACATTTCAAACATACACGTTCTAAAGTAAGAGTAGGCGAAAATGCGACTGCAAAAATAGAAAAAAAGCCAAAAACAACAACAAAAATACAAAAAGAGAATAATAAACGATCATACGTACAGACACACAGATCTCGCATATAAATTTAGTTTTAGTAGTAGAAGCTCAAACATTTTGCAAAAAATAAATAAAAAGACAGCAACAACAAAATACTAATAAATTAAATACAAAAAAGTACTAAAAATCAAAGAGAATTTTTTGTTTGTTTTGTTTAATTGCAATAACAACACTAACAATAAACTTTAAATGATTAATGTTGAGCAACATGTTGTTATTGTTGTAGTTTTTTAACAAACCTTTTCACTTTTCAATAGGAAACTTTTGTTGTTTTTTTTTTAAAGTATTTTTGCTACCAACAACACCATTGCACATTTCACTCACGCTCTTGTTGTTGTTGTTGTTTTTTTTTTTTTGGTATCTCATACAATAATACTCTCCTAATTACTTATGCTCTTTTAATGATTGTATGACTCTTTCATTTGCGATTGGCAATAATCAACACACAATTGATTATGATGTCAGTAATGTTAATAAAGCTGTTTAATGAACTCTTAACTTAATCTATGTTTGGCGATTTATTTGATTTTAGTAAGCAAAATCGGGTTTTAAGCTTTACGAAATTTATAAAAACGAACGAAGTTGAAATACCTGGGATATGATACTACTTTTCTTGTAGCCGCTATCGAGTGAACAAGGATCTGTTTTTTTAAATTTTCGAAACACTTTCAACATCCTGAGTTACGGATTAAAAAAAAACCGGTTTGTCGGACCACCCTGCACTTATAAACTAATAACTTAGCTGAATATTAGCCGATTTGAAGTTTTTTTTCGGATTTGGAAAGAAGAGAAACAGACCTTTTATATGACGTAGTATATGAAGAGTCTGGGTGTATTTCCCACATTTTTCAAGTTTAAAAGCATTTTTGCACACTAATTCATACAGGAACCGTACTATTTATGAATTAACTATGAAACTATATTTAGTTATGAATAAAATGAGTCTTACGTTTTAAAAATCGGTTGAAAATTTACAGATTTGATTTATATATATCTGAAGTTCAACATTGCCAGGCTATTGTTCTAAATATTTCAGTTTTGATTGCGTATTGGTGATTTTATGCCAGAGTATACAAATTTCATCATTATAGTGCAAATCTTTGAGAGTAATTCCTCTCAGGGTTTTGTAGCCTTTTCAGTTCTATATTTTTTGAAACTTTACACGAATGCCTTTTTTCCACTCTTTCTGCAGCCCGCCTTCCTCTCATACTGATATTATGTGAGGCAATAGTAGTTCAGCCGTGGTATGGACGTCAACACGTAGAATTTCTGCCGGCAATTCATCTGCGCCTGCTGCCTTATTATTTTTCAATTAATCAATCGACTCTTTTATCTCATACAGGTTGGGAGGGTTGCAAGGTATTCTTAATTTGTTTCCCGCACAGCTGTTCTGATCCATTCCGATGTTATCAATAGCGTTTGTGACGTTTACCATGTTTTCACATATTCACATGTTCCATTTACAATTTCCCTGCAATTTACAGAACACATAGAGAGGCTATTTTAAACATACTAAAGAGATCTTCTAAGGTTAATAACTAGGCGAAGAATGTTCTAAAAAGCGTTCATTTTGTAATAGTATACGACTGTAGACCAAAACTCTCTAAACCGTGTCCAAAGAATGTAAAACTAGCTTTTGTATGTAATTTGCTATAATTTAGTAGTACTTTAAAAAAACAAACTTAACGCTTTATTTTCAAAGGCGTATGCATTACTTTTCTAATCCGATCAATGCATTCGCCTTACTTAACTGCTCTATTAACACTCGCATTCTCAAAAGAAAAAAATTCTCTTCTCGTTAGACGGAAGAACAAAAAAAGCCTCAGTTGCGTTTAGTTTTTTCTTCGTGTTTTTTTTAACGATGTCGCCGTTTGCCGTTTTCAAATGAGATCGAACGCATTTGGCTCGTTCATATGCCAATGTTCTCATTGTTGTTGCTTTTTGTACTTTTAATATATACTTTTTTGCATTCGTGTGCGAGTGATATAGAGAAAAGAAAAAACGCGCGTGCCCTTGAAAAATGTGCCCCTTGTTTTTTTTATATTTATTTTGTAGTTTAGTTCCGCTTTCATGTTGTTGCTGTTGTTGCTGTTGTTGCTCTTAGTGCTTATGGCTGACGTTAACCCTATTGTTGGCTACACTTAAAGAAAAAAATAACAATAAAAGTTGCCTAGAAGTGTTTAATTATTCGTGTTTATGGTGATTTCTTGGCAGAGGATTTATGTAAAACGATTTTTTCTTTTTGTTTTTTTTTTTTTTTTTTTTTTTTGTATGAAATGAAAAGTAAAAATGTTTTCATTTTTATTTTTATGCATATTTTCGCAAATCTTTAAAATTCTTCAAATGCGAAATTGAGAAATTGATGCCAGAATTTAATTTTTTTTTCTTCTATTTTAGGTTTTCTGGCTGGTGTCGCTATAGGTAAGTATAGTTTGTTTTACGCCAAAATAAATACATGGTGATGATCGCTGCTTGTAAACAACTATGTATGATTAATAAGATGACTGATTTGTATACCCTACATCAGTGTAGCCACGCAATTTCAAAAATTTATATTTCATAAAAAAAAACTCAATGCCTGCTACCTTTCAAGATTCGAGGCCTATTAGGGTTCTACGTGGACAGTCTTGCGGTTCTCTTAACTTCTACGTGGTAAAATCGAAATGTTTTATTAATTGCCTTTGCTCATTGGCCCATATCACGTTATACTGATATGGGTTTCAGGTCATGCAGGCATCCGAGGTAATGATATTGCTGATGAGTGCGCTACAAGGGGGTCCTCTCTGGCTCTCATACAGGGGAACGTATATGCCCCTCTGACTGCGCTGCTGCGCTTCATAGACAGATCGGCACTGAGCAAGGTGGAACACAGGTGAACTAATAACACCACATGTAGAATTTCTAGAATGCTTTAGCCTTCTCTTTCTATGGAGAAGACTAAGCCTCTTCGTACGATTGCAAGGGGAATGATTCAGCTGTTTACAGGCATAATAACCTGGCACTGTATGATAAGTCGCATGTAAGAGCACATACATAGGAGCTGTTATATGAGTACACTACCGAAGTTGATTGACTTCGTCAGGGGTACCGGTTGGCTCTCGTAAAGGAACTGTAATTTCGGGTTTATAGGTAGGAATCTTTGGAACTTTTTCATGTCTGGCTTTTCAGCCTCTTTCATGGGTTTGAGCCGCAGGGTTCCAGTGTAAACTCACAATCGACAGCGTTTACATAACCTAACATGACCTCAGCTACCCCTTCTTAGTAAAAGTAAAATTTGGTCTACAAAAGTTTTCTAAACTTTGAGCCTATGGTAAGACAATAATTTCCTTTGTTTGTTTTTTTTTTACCTGCAAAGTAATATTACGAAGTCTATATTTTCCACTCACCTAAAGGCAATTTCAAAACAATTTATAATAATTTGTTTAAAACACAAATTTTTAACTTCATTGCAATACTCGCAAAAAGAAATGCAACTCTAACTTTTTACCGTTCCCTTTTTTCTCTACCTCTGATCCACAACTTTTTCGACGTATTTTGTTGACTGTAATCAGAAATGATCTTCTTTTTCTTGCATTTCAATTAAAACAAACATTTTTATCATTTGTTTGTTTTAAATTAAAATTAAAATAAAAACGCTTTTCTTTTAATTTCACTTTAACGAAGCCACTTGCGAAATTACGCGAAAAATATTGCCAACAACAAAAGCAATAACAATAACACAACTAAAATGTAGAGCAAATAAATAAATATACACATTATAGTGCATATACAGCAACAACAACTACATACGTTAGCAAAAAATAAAATAAAAAATAAACTTTTAGCACAAATTTTTCATTGTCAAGGTCGTACGTTGTTCTGAAATAAATAAACGAAAACAACAAAATGTGCGCAAATATAAAAGCTTAAAAGAAAAACGCACTCACAATTCATGAAAAGAGCAAGAGAGAGAGAGAGAGATCACAGGAAAATTGAGAGTAGTATTGAAAATAAAAAAGCTTTTATTTAAAATTTTCTCATTACAACTGCATAATCAATGAAATACATATTTTTGTTGTTGCTTCTCATCTTTTCTAAATTAACAATAACAATCGTCGCGAAACAAATGCATAAAATGTATTTTGTTTACAAAAGGGTTCTTTTGTTTTAGAAAAAATCATGAAAAACAAAGAGGATCATTGCTCATATAATCAGCAATAACAACACACACACACAAACCTTGACAATTAAAATTACTTAACATTAAACCAGATTAATAAGAGCATTGCATTTGCTACATACACTCTCTTTCCTTCTCGCTCTCATATTGCACTTGATTTTTCACCACCCTCACCAACCATTCTTCTAAACTATATTTTATAAGTTGCATGTAAATAGCAACAATACGCAAAAAAAGCTCTATTTCTCTATTACCGCTGAGAAAAACTAGAGCAATGCACGGTATATGAGCTCGTAAATTTATCAGCACATTTAAATTGATTACCTAAAAACACTTGTATTACGTGGTGTGTATGCGAGTGAAATAACTAAATACAATCCCTTTCTCTTTGCGCTTTCTTAAGCACCCACTATTTAAATCAAAGCTTTTTAATTTATTTTAAAAAATAAAATAAAAACAAAATAGAAAGGGAACATCAGCAGCAATTAAAGAGTGTAAATATTTGTGTGTGTGTATGTGTGTGTGTTCATTTCAACGATTCTCTCAAAGCTTGTCTGCTACTGCTGGGCTGCTGTGTGTGTTCTCATCGTTCTACTTTATTTACGAATTGTGTAGTTCATGTTTGTTCACGTTCAAGTTCTCGGTCATTTTAGTGCAATGCAAATAGTTTTTAAGTGCAACGCATACACATTTTGTTGTTGCTATTCTTTTACAAATAAACAACACAATTTATATTTATATGCAAATCACACACACATACACTCGTACCCAAAGAGTAAATGTAAGAAAATGTGTGGGTGCTATGCATTTTACCGATGTTGTTGCCGTTGGTTGTGTAATAAATGATGAATTTGGAATGCTGTAGTTGTTGTTAAGCGTTCTATAAAGAAATATATTTGTGTTGTTGACTTTTTCACATTTTTCTTGTGTTTATTAGTATAGAAGTAAGACAAATCTTTATTGTATAGGGTCCGCCATATAATTTTTTTTTTTTTTTTTTGAAAATGTTATAAAAAAAACTACTGAATATTTTATCAAATTTCTTTTTTTATTTTGAAGTACAATCCTTCCGGTGAATAATGGAAAATAATTTCATTCAAATGGCTGCCTCGGCTGGCCATGCAGTAGTCTACACGATCGGTCCAATTTTTAAGCACATTATCGATTGTGTTCAGCTGTATTTCACTAATGGCTTCACGAATATTGTCCTTTAAAGCGTCAATTGTCTCTGGCTTGTTGGCGCAATACTTATCTTTGACGGCATTCCACAAACAATAGTCCAACGGTGTCAAGTCGCAGCTCCGAGGTGGCCAAACGACATCAGCTCTGCGGCTGATAATGCGATCTTCAAAAACAGGGCGCAAAACATCGAGTGTAGCTTCTTTGTTCACAAAAATTCGTTCAACATGGCCCGATAACGATCGCCATTGACTGTAACTGCCACTCCTTCCTTATTTTGGAAGAAAAATGGCCCAATTATGCCTATGGACCGAAATCCGTACCAAGCAATGACTCGTCTTGGGTGTATCGGCTACTGTATGCGTGCAGGTTTTCTGTGCCCCAATTGTGAGAATTTTGCTTGTTTACATGCCCGCCAAGTTCAAAATGAGCTTCATCTGAAAAGATAATTTTTTTTGGCAAAATCGGCATCTTCTGTGAGTCGATCACAGGCCCAGATTCCCAGCGTTGTTCAAGCGTATAAAACTAATAATCTGTCAAATCAGACATGAGCTAAGTGTTACCATTCACGAAATAAGCACTAGTTGGGAAAAAACGTTAGATGGCGGACCCTTTATTAATATAGATTTTTTTGTTTGTCTTTGTAATAAATAAAATATACAGATATGTATGAGTACTTGTCTCATACGCATGGTAAAAGGCTTATTGCTGAATGTAGCTATGCCAGATAATCGTATATAATACCATAAAAGAACAAGAAAGTTGCCACATTAGAGAAAAATAATAGAAATAAGGGAATTATTATAAGGGCCGCATCATGGCATATCAGCATTGGTCCTGAAGCAGTTAGTCAACCTTTTCAGTGCGTCATATGCCGGTATTTTTCCATCCTGCTGAAAGATTGCTAATGTAACGCCAATCCCTAACAAGGGTAAGGCTACCAACTCTGAAAACTGCCGCCCAATAGCAGCCTGTTCTGCACTCTCTAAGGTCATGGAGAGTATGGTTAAACATTACCTTGTGAAATATTTGGAGTCCAATAATTTGCTAAGGTCCGTTCATAAATTTGTTAAGAGCAAAGTTGTGCCTCTGAATGGCCTTAGAAACGTTTGATAGAGTTTGACATGAGGTCGATACTTACTGCATTTGGTGTCGGTAGTCACCTTGCTCGATTAATATCGAGCTTTCTCAGAGATCTCTCTATAAGAGTGGTTATAGATGGGATCTCGCCCGACGAGTTCAGGATAAATTCAGGGGAAAGGCTGTGTTCTTTCTCCAACTCTATTCCTAATATTTCTTAATTACTTTCTTCTTCTCACTATCTATTCTTTCGCAAACGACAGCAACATCTATCATCCATATTCTTTTGATCGTAGGCCGAGCATTTTGGAAATTAAAGCCGTTTGAATCGGGTCTGTTGTTTTCTTCCACACTGAAGTAATGGTCGTCTGTAACTCCAGGCAATGTAGATATTGAGTAGTCAGATGTTCTTAATGTTCTGATCATGAAAATTCATAGTGATGTTCGTTGGAACGAACACATTCTTCAAGTGTCGAAAGAAGCATTCAAGTGCCTCGGTTTTTTAAGACGGTGTTAAAAATACTTCACTCCATCTCACCTTCTCAATATTTACAAAACCTATATCCGTCCCAAAATGGAATACAACTCTCATGTATGGACCGGTGCTTCAAAGTCTATTTTGGAGCTTCTCGACTGCGTACAGGAGAGGGCAAAGGTGCTCGTTAATAACGGTAGGGTAGCCAACTCTATCGATTTCTTAGAGCATCGTCTCAATGTGGCGTGTGCTTCATTGTTCTATCGGTACTATAACCGAATGCTTGACGACATAAAAGAATTGATACCGCATAACAATATATTTTCACGCAGTACTCGTTTCTCTCGTAGAACAAGCACATTTCTTTGTAGTTGATTGTCCAATGAATGACACAACGCATTATAGAGAGAATTCGTTCTTTAGCCGGTCCGTTCTTTTGTGGAATGATCTTCCCGAGAAAGTTTTTCCTGCCACTTACTATATGGACAAGTTCAAATCAAACGTCCATAAACACTACTCCCTCTATCCTCATTCCCAAAACCTTTTTTTCTAGTACCAGCGCAATGCACTGCATGAGTAGGGGTCATCACCTGAGTACTGGGCTTAAGTTAAAAAAAAGTAAATAAATAAATAAAAATAAATTATTTCCCATTATATATGTATTAAAAAACAAAGTTACGCTGAGAAGCAAACTTAGATACGCCATACACGGTATTGAACCGTGGACTGGAATACCATATGACAATAAAGTACAGACAAATGTGAACAAATCAATCAAAGCTGTAAAAGAATGGATATCGCTCGGCAGAACACAAAACAGAGCGTGTGATTTTAAACAGCAGAAGAGAGAGAGATAACCTAATGACCGATGTAGGATCATCAAAGACCGTGCACTATCTGAGTATCATGATTTTCAAAACTCCGACATTAAGTTTTTTAGAAAACCGGTTAAATGTTCTAAAGAAGGCAAAACTGCTGAACACGTCAAAATAACAGGACCAAATTTTCCTGTACAGCTTAGAGAATCAACTTCCTAAGCCCAAGCAAGCCCAGATCAGTCAAAGTTATGCTTGGATCAGAGGTAAATTGGATCGCAGGGTATGCATGGTAAAAATCGGTTGCTTCCTGAATTAGAAAAACTTCGAAAATTGGCTTCACGCAATACAAAGCAAATGAGAGTGGAAATAGAAGAAACTGGCACTCTCAGCGAAGTAATACCTGACAGCAGTCCCACAGTGTGGATGTGTATGTGGGGTGCGTGAAAATTTGTCAGTGCAGACTGACTATATCTTTCGAATATTCTACACCTTTAGCGTTATCCTGTAACATGTCGCCGAAGGAAACGTGAAAATATTTCGTTTTAAAATATGTAGTGAGAAGAATACATTATGAAAATGTGAGTAATTAAGCGATTGTATTAATTTTATCTGTCTCTACACTACATCGTAGTCCGCTGCATAAATAACAAAAATTAATCTTCCTTTCTGACAAAATTGAAAATACAAATTCCAAAGTTCATTATCACCTGCCTGAAATTAATACATATTTAAACTGCAACAAAGAATCTAAAATTAACTTTGAAAATATCGCACAAACATGCTGCGTATCACACCAGCGTTGCTGACAAATTTTTAATCACAATGTCACAGTGATAACCCCCAAAATGGCCATTAGATAGCAATAAAGGGAGCCTCATAAAGCATTCAGACAAAATAATAGCAAAATTGAAGAAAACCAAAAACAAATTTCTTTAAAACTCGCACATAAAATGCATACAAATTAGAAACATGCGAGATAAACACTCCACCATCTTATTCAACTGGAGCTGAATAAGCAGAGAAGGTGGGAAAGAATGTATAGACAAACGAGACTTAGCGTTTATTTAAAAAAGAAGCGGGTTTAGTCAGCTGCCGTTGCTATTGGCAAAACTACTGTAGCAGAGAGGCTGTTGTTGTTTTGCCGCCGGTAGGAGCCAAACTGACTGCCATAACGAATTACTTACGACATTTGGTCACGTACACTCTAATGACAAACGACAACGATAAGAAAAGGATGATCAATGTTTTCACAAATGCCAAGTGTTAGTTGCAGTGATGGCAGAGAGTAGTGAGAGGTGAGACAGAAAATGTGCTTAGAGACGAAGTAATTTCAGTAAAGCAATAGATAATTTTCTTTCTTTTTCTTTTTGTTGTATTATGCAGTAGACAAAGACTATTTTCACCTGAGGTGACATACAAAAGCCACTTGACAAAGTTAAGAGAGACTCTGTTTCCATTTCTTTGGTTACTACTTTCAATACAACGTCAAATTGGTTTAAGAAAAACCATCGCATCCTAAAGTGACACTCACACATACACGCACACAACGGGACAGTGTCAGCAGGAGGTTTCTGGCTGACCAGTGTAGAAAAGGTTGGTTGTTTTTGCTTAATCGTCATTTTTTTTATTGTTGCAATCATTGTTTTATTTTAGTTTTTGGCGACCACAAACTGCGTTTTGCGTTGCTCCAGTATTTTTGCGTTGGCCGTAAATCATATTTAAGGTTGTCAAAAAATTATGGCACAAACATTAGAAAATTGTAAAGAAAAATGAAAAAAAAAATAAGAACAGCTTTGACAGACTCACCACTTGGCAACTTCAAATAACAGTGACAGCAACGATTGAATGGCTTTCGCGAACGGCAAATCGAAATTGATTTGCGCATTATATGTGAAAGTCAAGAATTGTATTTGCTTTTCAATGAGAAATTGAAGAGAAATTGTGGAAAAAGTTCAAGTTTCAGTGATGCAAGCCCATAAAGCCATCTAATATACGCCTGGTCATTTCAATAATAGCTTCCTAATTGTTGGCTTTGTTTCAGAGTAGGAAGAGTGCCCGAATTGAATTCGTTCGTAAATAATGACTCGTGAGAAGCTTCAAAAATAAAAGAATTTAAAAATAAAATTTGGAACGCAAACCAAACAGAAAAGCATCGACACGAGTTGAAAACGAACAATTTTTTTTAGTAAATGTTGTTTGTGTACTATAAAACATGCTTGTGTGTGATACTTGTTGGTCGCTGCACACAAAATATCCATACATACACACATACGAATGCATGGTATTCCGCATTTAATCTTACACAAACAACATGCATTGAAATGAATTGCTCGTTTTCGGTACTTTTTTGCTTATTTTTAATTTGTTCGCAGTATAAAATTCGAGTTAAAGAACAAGACTCGTGAGCAAAAATTTAAAATTTTTAATTTGTTTTATTTTGAGCAGAAAATATGATTCGTGCTCACGAATTTAAAAAACAAAACTTTCAAGCACGAGTCAAAAAACAAGCAAACCAAAGAAAATTCTGCTCACGAGTCGAGTTTTTGCGTACTATGCTGTGTGTTCGCTAAAAATCTTCAGCTTGTAAACGTATATTAAAGACTTTAAGTAGAGTCAGAAAAAATATCTGAGAAATGTTAAGCTGCTTTATCGCGAAAGCCAATTTATAAACGCTAGGCGTGAGATAACTTAATTGTCAGGTTTTTCCTTTATAACTTCATACACTGAGCTGATATTTTGAAGCTCTGTTGAGCTGTGGCCCAGTTAAATCTGTCTGTCTGGTGTCTGGTGTCTTTTTCAACATTTCGCAAATGAAAAGCTCTTAGAGTCTCATGACTTAAACTAAGCCGACCAAACTGCAGGGATGGAAGTTTAGAAATAGACTATCAAAAACCATATATTCACCACCATTACTTTCCAATAGATCAGATAGAAACTTGGCGACCCGGACGGATTGAGTCTGCCCAACCTAGTGTAGTCTGGTGACTTAATAAAAGAACTTCAGACCCTACCCACTGCTTGCTTATGGTTGTTCAGTTTTGTCAACACCACGCGCCGCATATTAAACACATAACTCACTATCAATAGACTCTGTTAGAACGTTTAAGCAATAAAACATTGATAGCCAATTTTAACGTAAGCTGCTAAGCCATTGAATAAGATCCATCTATGCCATACTTATCATATCTCTGTATGAAATAGTAGCGTTGCATTTCGCTTGTCACCTAATGAAAAAACGTGGTCTTTTCCCCGATGACCTGCATACCAGTATGCATTTTACTTAGCGATCGTCAGTACGGTTTCCGAAAGAGCCGTTCTACCGGTGACCTGCTGGCATTGCTCTCGGAGAAGTGGAACAAGTTCATTCATGGTTTTGACGAGGGTAAGGTTGTGACTCTGGATATCTTAAAGGCGTTTGATAGAGTTTCACACGAGGCTCTCATTTCGAAACTTATCGCTTTTAGCGTCGGTAGTCACTTCTCTCGATTTATAGCGAGTTTTCTCAGAGATCGCTCTATAAGAGTAGTTATAGGTGAAGTCTCATCCGACGAGTTCAGGTAAACTCAGGGGTACCGCAAGGCTCTGTTCTTTCTCCTACTCTTTTTATAATATTTCTTAACGACTTTGTTCTTCTCACTTCTAATCCTATCTACTCTTTTTGGATGAATATGAACGTCACACTCACAAGTGACCTGGTGAAGGTCTCCGAGTGGGGTCGTGCGAACAGGGTCGATTTTAACGCACGTAAGACTCAATGTTGTTCTTTAACACACAGACGTGGTGGTGTGCTGCCATCTGTGTCAACGAGTAATGTGGATACTGAGGAATCAGATGCTCTTGATGTTCTAGGCATGAGAATTCACTGTTAAGTTCGTTGGAATGATCACATATTTCGAGTGTCGAAAGAAGCATTCACGTGCCTTGGTTTTTTGAGACGGTGCAAGAAATACTTCACTCCATCTGATCTCCTTAATATTTACAAGACCTATATCCGACCCAAAAGGGAATACAACTCTCATGTATGGGCCAGTGCTTCAAAGTCCATTTTGGAGCTTCTCGGCCGCGTACAGGAGAGGGAGAAGATGCTCATCAATGACGGTAGGTTAGCCCACTCTATCGATACATTGGAGCACCGTAGCAATGTGGCGTGTGTTTCATTGTTCTATCGGTACTATAACGGAATGTGTTCTATCGAAATTAAGGAATTAATTCCCAAAAATCATATATTTTTACGTAGTACTAGTATTTCTCGTAGAGCGCATCCTTTTGTAGTTGATTGTCCAGTAAATCGCACAACGCAATATAGGGAGAATTCGTTCTTTGGTCGCACTGTTTGGTTGTGTAATAATCTTCCAGCGAAAGTATATCCTGCCACTTACGACATGAGTAAATTTAAATCTAACGTCCATAAACACTTCTCCCTCTGTCCTTATTCCAATAACCTATTTTCCTAGTACCAGCACAGTGCACTACTTGAGTAGGGGCCATCCCCTGGGTGCTGGTCTCATATAAAAAAATATATATATATGATCATAAAATTTAATTTATGATCCAACAAAATTCCAATATAATAATATAATAGAAACCCTTTCTAGAGTAGTTCCTTTAAAGTGGTAAGAAGTGTATCAAGCTTTTGTGAACGATAAAATGACATTTGTTTACATTTTCCGATATTTAAGTCCAATAAATTGATATCACACCATTGAGATAAATATTCGATGTCAGTTTGACGTCATTCGAACATTCGAATTACAAATTACAGATGGCAGATTGTTGATAAATAATGTTAACAATACAGGACCCAAATGACTGCCTTGTGGCACTCCAGAAGGGACGTCAATAACCTTAAAAACGGCATTTTTAAATATGACTTGTTGAGTTCTGCTAGAAAGATACGAATTAAGCCACCGAATTGAGTTGTTGCTAAATCCCATGCATGAAAGTTTAAAAAGTCAAATGTAATGGTTAATTTTATCAAAGGACTTCAGTAAAGCCTTTATAGATAACATTTGTTTGCTTAGAATGTATAAAAACAACCATCATTTATATTAGAAGTAAGCTCGTGATTTTCGAAAACCATATTGACATGAAGATAAAAGGGATGAATCTTGGTGACAAACGCTTTCGGTTAAAATGTTTTCTAAAAGTTTTGGTATTGCATTCGACTTGGCGATGCCTCGATAGTTTGAAACTTTAAGTTTGCTTCCATTTTTAAATAAAGATATTGTGAATGATTTTTCCTAAATTGAAGGGAAGTAACCCATTTCAAGGGGCATATTGAAAATTTAAGTCAGAGGACCACAAAGAAGTTCAGAGCAGTTTCTAAGGATACAGTTAGGTATTCCGTCAAGACCAGGATAACAAGAATTCTGCAATGATCTTCAGTTTGACAAAACTGCATCAGTACCGTTGAACAATATTATAAGGATAAGCGGTCTATTTTTCAAATGATTTATTAGAGTATGTAGTAGCAAAAAAATCCATAAATAGGTTACTAACAGATATCTCATCCTCAGCACAGCGAGATCGAAATTTCAAGTATTAGGATAAGCATTAGCAGGGCGTTTATGCTGATGGTATCTTATACTACAGCGGCCGTAAACTTTCGCCTTTTGCATGTACCAGGAGACCAACCACAACCGTGTTTTGCTACGTTTCTCTAAACTATCAGAGAAAAGTCTGACTTTTGGATAAGATCTAAATAAATTAGCTTTAGAGAATATACTACAAAGTCTTTTTTTATTGTTTTAGTTGCGATTGTTTTATATTTGGTTAGCTTGGCATCAATTGGCGCTAAAGGAAAATGTTAGATCTCACTTTCTACAAAGCCGTTGGTTTAATTCGTAACTTTTGCTTTGAACAGTGGAAATGTATTGCGAATTCCAAACCAATTCGTATTATTTAAAACTGTTTTAAGATAAAAAAGCAATTTCTTAAATATATCACAAGTACCTCTTTTTATATGCAAGAGCAATTGTGTGTATACATACCTGAAATGAAGAAATAAAACCAATAACTATTAGAATTTCAAATTTTTGTTAAAGTTCAAAAAAAAAAAAAAATATTAAAAAGGATAAAAATCGTATTATTTATTTGGCAACCCAAAATGAGAGTAACATTTGAAACGGGTGGCATCTATCTAGTATGCATGTATGTTGTATAGTTGGTAATGCCAACAGTTTTCTTTTTTCTAATATTTTGTTTAATGTCCGCAATGAGCTATTTTTTTCTTTTTTTTCAATAATGTTTTAAAATTGTGTTTTTATTAGAAAAACACATGAAATAAAAAATAAATAAAAAATTTACATATAAAACAGATCGGACTGCACACACTTTATATGTACAAAACCTTTTTATAAGTAGTAGTGCGCGTGCAGTCAAAAAGAGAAACACAAACGCACATACAAAAAAAAACAACAGCAAAAAGTGCAGAAAAAAGAATGCATTAAAAACACAAACACACACACACACACACACACACACCTTTGACAATTTTATCAAATTTTTATAGTTAGAAATGCTATTTGGGAGCGCAAAGGCAGCAAACATTTTTCTTTTTAATGAAAACATACGTAAACTACCCCTGCTACCGCTCTTAAATAAATAGAAAAAAAACTTACACTAGTACACTCAGCAATCATAAAACATATTGGCTCTCGTATACATACATATGTACATGCAAGCAATATGAGAGTGTATACGAAACTACCCGCAATTATTATCATCAATATTCATTTAGAAGTGCAGGCTGCTGCGTTTGATGTGTTTTTTTATTTTCTTAATAAGTGAGAGATGTTGTTGGTAATTGTGATTAGAAAACGGATGTAATATGCATGTACAATGTATGTGTAGTAGTGTGTGTTTATGTAAAATGAATTGCTTTGTAAGCTAAGCAGCACAATAATAGAAAAAGAAAACTAAACACGAGTATAACATTAAATATAATTTATATGAGAGAAACATACACACACACACGCATTTCTATTCGAGTGTGTATTTGTTTTTTATTATTATTCATGCTAAAATATTAGTGTAATATAAGCATTTGTTGTTGCTGCCTTGCATTTATGTAGATGTCGCGTGTAAAATTTATTTGTTTTCTACTTTTATTATTTTCTTTTAAACTTGTTAACTCATCAGCCTCGTCCCTCCACCCAGCTCAAAAAAGGCTTTGATTTCTTTTTTTATTTGTTACACTCAAATTTCTATTGTTGGTGGAAATGTAAAAAGTGTCACACATACACACACACAATACACTTTGACACTTGCATTGATGTTGTTTTCAATTATTCTGTTTTGTCTACGTGGATGCTGCTGCTTGTCTGCCAGCCTGCTACCTTTAAGTAGTTCTTGTTATTGTTGCCACAAGTTTTAAGAAAAAAAAATATTGCTATATTGCCGCAATTGTTTGTAATATTTGTTGTTGTTTTTAGACTTAAAGGCGACTTTGTTGAAATATTTTTTTGTGATGCATTTCGCATTTATTTTTAAGCGTATGATTAATGAGTTTGTTTATCACCACTATTGCTCTCTTGTTTTCATCTCTTATTCGTTTGCTTTTTAAAGATTGTACACAAAGACTGTTTTCTTATTTTAGTATTTAAGCAACCACTGTTAGGGGTGGAGTGGTACATTAGGACTGGTGTGTATTATTATATTATTATTTTAGAAATAAACTTAAAAGATCGTATGAATTTTGGTGTATTTTATTTTACATACGACTGAATGTATTTTATTTTTTAACATTCTATATTATTTATTATATTCATATTTAATCATAATAGAAGCATAAAACCTATAGCCAGCCGTCAAAATTATAATACACACGTTTATATGAACACATTTATTTTAATGTGAAATGTTATAAGGCTCCGCCACCTAACGTCTTTTGCCAACTAGTGCTTATTTGGTGAATGGTAACACTTAGCTCATATCTGATTTGACAGATAATTAGCTTAATCCTTCCGCTGAACGAATATGGTCGTGTCCAATGCGTTTTCGCTTTGCTAAGTGGGCCTTCGGTCGACTTACAGAAGATGCTGATTTTGCCAAAAAAATCATCTTTTCAGATGAAGCTCATTTTGATCTTGGCGGGTATATAAACAAGCAAAATTGTCGCATTTGGGGCACAGAAAAGCTGCACGCATACATTAGCCGATACACCCAAGACGAGTCACTGTTTGGTGCGGATTTTGGTCCAGAGGCATAATTGGGCCATTTTTCTTCGAAAATGAGCAAGGAGTGACCGTTACAGTCAATGGCGATCGTTATCGGACCATGTTGAACGAATTTTTGTTCACAAAAACTGAAGAGGAGAATAAGAGCAACATTTGGTTTCAACAGGACGGCGCTGCGTGTCACACAGCCGAAGCTACACTCGATGTTTTGCGCCCTGTTTTTGAAGATCACATTATCCACCGCAGAGCTAATGTCGTTTGGCCACCTCGAAGCTGCGATTTGACACCGTTGGACTATTATTTGTGGGGTGCCGTCAAAGATAAGTGTTACCCCAACAAGCCAGAGACAATTGACGCTTTAAAGGACAACATTCTTGAAGCCATTGGTGAAATACAGCTGCACACAATCGATAATATGCTTAAAAATTGGACCGATCGTGTAGGCTGCAGTATGGCCAATCGAGGCAGCCATTTGAATGAAATTGTTTTCCATTATTAACCGGAAGGATTGCAGTTTCAAATAAAAAAAAGAAATTTGAGAAAACATTCAGTAGTTTTTTTTATAGCATTTCCAAAAAAAAAAAAATATTTGGCGGACCCTTTATAAAACTTTAGAAATATTTTTTTGTAACTTTGAAAAGCTCGAGAGTGGCACCACATACTGCTGTTTATTATTATCTAGCCGACTACACAACGGCAATTGCGGCCAACTTGCTTTCGTCGCCGTAAAGCTGTGCTCTATATGGTTAATGCTTTTCAGGTAGAAATGGCAAAAAATTAAAATCAATTTTCCAAAAAAAGCAAAAAATAATAGAATAATCACGGCTGCAGTGGTTCTCTTGAAACACTTTCTTGACTTATGTCGTCATATTACACTAAAAACCTTTACTAGACCTTCGTAAAGTATGTGAAGCAGATGAGTAAACTTTGCTTAATTGTTTTTGTCATGATAGCGTCAATAAAAGTCACTGTAGACCCATTCTAGTTGATGTTTCTTCATCAGGCAGGCGATTTACCGCAACAACGAACTTTTTTGATCTATTAGTGAATTCTACCACAATAATGATTCTAAAGTTAGCACACATAGAGGTGAACCGCAATAACTTTACGCCTTTTATCTTATTATGAAAATCTTCTGCTTTCTTATTATGAAAAGACTTACAGCAAATGCATTGCACTTCTTACCTTTTTTGTCTATTCTAATAGGTACAATTCCTAATGTAACGCTTATCTCGTTTTCATTAATTAATACAACTTTTTCATTTTCCCTTCCATTGTTCTTGTAGTCTACTATGATTTGAGCTTAAAGTGATTCAGAAAAGATAGGTATCAGGTTATCCATTTAATGGTTTCAAAACTGCTTGTCAGATGTTTAATATCTGTCATCATAATTTATTTAGTGAAAGGTTTGCTATTTTCGAATATGATCGTTTGACAACCGAAGAACTCGTCAAAGTAGTTAAAACACTACAAAAGTAGTAATTTAAACGTGGCCACTTCTCGAGCATTACGGTATGGTTATGGTCATCACTTTCGATAGTTTCCAAACAAACTATCGATACTATCGGATTATTTTAAGTGCTATTTGTGGCAACATTAGAATATGAAAGGGAAAGAATAATAATAAATATACAGTGTGGAAACAAATAATAGGGACACTTTACTTTTTTTTCAGTATGTCATAATTTTTGATGTATTGAAGTTTTTTGATGGAAGGGTAATCCTTATATATAGCGAAAATTGCTGAGCCCATGAAGTGTTTCAAAACTGATGTAATTAATGCAACAACTGTCAGATTTGATAAACTTTTAATTCATACTTCTAAGATTAATCCCATCAAGTCATCAAAAAGTCTCAAATATGAACTCAATCTCTTGTTTCCTAGACTTATGGGTAAGAGTCCTTGAAATGTATCATTTCTCAGCAAACGGAAGCAGAATCTGACGAAATGAAGATTAATTTGTTTGGGTCAAATGCAAAATCGTATGTACAAACATATTTTAGTTACAATTCGTACTTTACCTGAGTTTAATAAATAAAAATTTAAGAATCTGTTAAACTGTGTCCCTAAAGTAAGTATAAAAGTTTTGCAAATGTGACTTTAACTGTATTTAGTGGCCTCCGTATTTACTCTTAGATTTCGATGGTCAGCCAAAAATAAAACTATCGATAGTACTGTCGATTGTTTTACAGCTCTATTATACATAATATTTAAGTAACATTGAGAAACTATACCTAAAAAATGTTATCAGTTCCCAGGTATTTCTAGTGTCGTTGTTTAAATGAAGGCTTTAGCTTCTCTGGTAGCTGGTAGAGCAGGTGTTTTATTCACCAATCGCCATCAAGTAGCCAATAGTCAAAGAGGCAGCATCAATAAATTCAATTTCTTGTTGCACAGTGTTATCTTGAATAAATATTTCTGCACCATTTGTAATAACATTTGCAGAAAGTTTTCATTTTTCATTAAAACAAAATAATTTCTTTCAAAAGTAGACATAATTGGACATAAACGATGTCAAAGTTCGTCATTTCTCATATGCCTTCATGTTCCATCCCCAGAATACATCTATCCAATGATATATGATTTCTGTTAAGGAAATAATGTTAAGGTCGGCTTTTACTGTTCCAATGATTAAATGATTTTTAAAATCTTCATGGTTTTTCTGCTCTTTTTTTCAACTGCTTCTTCATCATTTTCTTAAACAATAAAATTGAAAAATTATGATTTTTTTTTAAACTTTTACTTGTTCTACACTCTAGAGAAGTTTTCTAACAACTTTTACATGTTCAAAGGGGATTTTTTTGCAAAGATTTTGAAACAATTAATCTCCATCAAATGATTGTGTCTTTGAATGATGTGGACGCAAAATGTTTTCGGTTTTATGGTTTTCTAAGGCAAAAGAAGCTGCAGGAAACCAAGAGTTGCAAGTGGAGTAAATCTAAAAGGAAGAACATGTTTCAACTCAAATGCTTGATGTAGACATCAATTTCGGTGAAGAGAATATCAAAAAAAAGGAGTTGGAAAATAAAGCTGATCTAATGCCATGTAAATTGGCATGAAAAAAAATAATGACGAATTACTTAAAAGACAGATGATAGATAATGGTTTAAGGAAAATATGAAAAAATAAACAAAAATATTAAGAAGACTAGCTTGGCCAGCCAATAAGATTTGTAACAATGGCCATCAAGAGTAAGAAGACGTAGAGTAGGCCTGAAACATTAAAAGCCTGCTCAGATGAAAAGAAGTGCATTCTAAACATCTTTTTAAAGCGAAAACTAGTTGACTCCTCAACCTATCTGACTGCCTGCCTGCCTGTCTATCTGCCTGACTAAAGATTCGCCACTCTTTTCAAATGAATACAAAAATACCATTAAGATGGACCAACAACATGTGTGTGTGTGTGCTATAGCTGTGCCCCTACAAATACAATTCATAATTGAGATATGAATGTGCTCATATTTCATTACCACACGCTTAATACTGTTGTTGTTGTTGTTGTTGTTGTTGATGATGTTGTTATTGTAGTCGATTTTTATGGCCAGTACCGATTGTCGTGGCTTAAATATAGAAAAAAAAACTTTTTCTACACTTTTCATCTTTGGAAACGATTTTATCTTTCTCTCTCTTCTCTCGCATACACAGTCAGCCCAACTATTTGGTCATCTGACTTGACTGCTTATTTATTATTTATTTTGTTTGTTTCTTCGTCTCTAAAGACTTTAATCTCCCGGGTATTATAGGCCGTTCGTTTCACCACAAAAGCAAAAAAAAAAGAAAAGATGAAATAACTTAATTGTCACTCAATTACTCAGGTTTTCAGCTAAAAGCATTCATTGTGCCGGCTTAATGTCATACAACAAAATGTTGCGTTTCATAACGTCTTTTAATGTGCAACTTGCAACAGCAATAACAGCTTAATCTGAAGCATATTTGAATTGTATTAAAAAAGAGACATAAATTTGATAAGAAGTTCAAGGTAAGAATATCACTGATAAATGTTTTTAAAAAAGGGACTTTTACAAACTTTTTATTAAAGCCCTATTTACTAAGAAATAGGTGACCGCAATAGTCTCCCAGAAACAGTGTAGGTTTCCGGTCCTCACTAAGCGCTTAGTTAGTTAGTTAGTTACAACGGATAGCCAAACAAGAGTCCAGCTCACTTGGGCCCAATACTGATCCCATTGTGATGCCCATAGAAGATAGCGTCCAGGCAGCCTGCTGATATTTATATCAGCCGGGTCTGATATGGCGTGACAAAGAGAAAGCGTTTGCGACACAATTGCCATGGGTGTCAGAATGATCCCCCACCCAGATAATCTCCAGGTCTGAATAACTGGCCATCTTGTTTAGAGATGCCCTGATCCCAACCTGACTGTCTGTACAAATTTGCATATCAACATCGAATAAACTGTAGAGCATCGACCAGTCCACTGCCCTCTTCATAGCCGATACCTTCACCTATAAGACACTGAAGTGATCCGCAAGTCTAAAGAAGACTCTCATCTCATATGCAGAAATAAAAACACCGCCCACGATCCCTTCCGAGGACTTCGATCCGTCCGTGTACACCTCGACGGACCCGGACCTAATGCACGATTTAAATGCCATGCTCATAGGAAACAATCTGCCAAGGAAGGATTTGAGTACTCAACCATACCAGGGGTAATATCCAGTTAACGCAAGCTGGCGGCACGCCCATGACCCCTTATCAGATCATGCCCTCGCTATTCTAAGCCCTATCGAAGTCGTAGTCGCCATCTGCTTAGCCATCAGATCCACCGGAAGCCAGTTCATCAATCGAACAAGGCTTTCGAAGGGCACCTGTAAACAATCTGAACTTCCTGTCGAAGATTCCGCTATATGTGAACTTCTCCAAAGATCTCCACCACACAACCACACTATACATAAAAATTATGAGCTTGACTACCGTATCATAGATCCACTTGGAACTTCTAGGGTTGAGAACCCAAGACTTGCCAATGGCCCTGCGGCACGTGTACAGTGCAACCATAGCCCGTGTGTTCTGAAGCCAAGACAGCTTGGAGTCCAGGATAAACCCCAAATACGTCGCGCTATCCGACAGCCACTGTTCCACACCGTACAGGCACGATATGAAAAAAGACGTACCTCCGTGTGAACAACACAAATTAATTAATCTTTAAATTTAGATGAAGCAAAGTGTGGCCTATCGATATCATCATGTATAAAATATAAAATCGTGCAAATGTGCGACGCGGTTTTGCTGGATGACAGAATTGTTCAATTTAACAAGACTTGGCGCATTAATCTGGCTGAAATTGATCGACGATATGAATTATGTCGGCTTTGAGGGACTCTCTTGTTTGTATATTATTCGCATAGATCTACGACTTAAGAAAACTTCACAAAACAAAGTCTGAAAAGTCACACGCTTACGGTGGGAAGTTTATATCGTTTCCACGTAAGAAGATCATGTCTTCGAATCGCTTGTGCATAATGTCCAACGTAACATAAATTATGTATCACGTAGCGCTTTAATTTTGAAACCACACGTCGTTAATGTACAAATCATCCAAACGAAATTGGTATTTATCGATTTATAGCGCTCGACGTTGATGGTGATATCCTGGTCGACGCCGTTGTCAAAGAAATATAGGCCGCCAGCAATATCGACGCCAAACAGTGACTTTTTCGGCATGCCTTGGACGCTCTTGGATTTCATGTGGATTGGTGTCGTCCTTTATTCGAAAATTTGGTTTGCTGATGTACTCATTCATCCAGAATTGAGATTTAATGTTGAAGATAATTTTTTTTTATAATAATTAGGATCTCTTTTGAACTGCAACGGGCACACATGCTTGTCTTTGGTTGCTTACCTTAAGCGCTTGAGTCAGTTTATTTGCGAACAGATGGGAAAATTTACTAAGTTGTGTTTTCCGAACGTCCTCGTATTCTGCTGCAGACTCTCCCAGACAAAGGCGGCTTTTTTTCGTCGTAGTACGGCTGCTGGTGCAATGTTTTGTTAAAAATAATAATCGATTAAAAACAAGGGGGAATCCTCTGATCGCAAAGCAGTTAGCTCTTTCAGTTACAGGATGGTCCCCATAACCAGCGGCCTAACATAAAGTAAAACTATAGTGCACGACAAGTTCATTGAGTGATGTCATACAGTCAAGAAAAACCTACGAGCTAACCTCACCTGACTATCCGAAGTCATATAAATACTCAAGGCCTTCGAATTTCTTCTTAGACGGCTATTAACGCAAGGATGGAAGTAATTAGTTTTTACGGGGATGCATAAAAACATCCAAACAATTCGGTTAGCTTTCGATGCCCTCAAAGAGCAGCGAATCCAACACTAGTGCTGACTTACAGAAGTCTATTATTAGGACACTTCTCCATATAGCCTATGTTATCCAATTCCGTTCAAATATGAAATATTATTTATCTTAAGATATTTCTGCCAGATACGTCTAAGCAAGAGCGCTTTTAAAACTGAAAACGTACTCGGTTATGTTACTGTTGACATAAGGGTTAAATGAAATGAAAATTATAAAAACAAGTAATTTTTTTGAAATTTATTGCATTAGCCCATAAATAACTGTAAATTATATTGCTTTTTAATGTTTAACTTTTATTATATGCATTGCAGCCGTAACGCCTTAGGCTTTTCAAATATCAATTACTTTTTCAATGTTTTTTTTTCTCTTGTAAAATGTAATTTAAAAAAAAAATTAAATAATCTTTTAAATTGAACAATTACCTAAAAGTACAAAGAAAAAAAATAATAGAAAACCTATTAAATATCTCACGATTATTGAATAATTAAATGTCTATAAGACAAACTTGACACATGTGCCCCATTGAGGTTGCGACACGTAAACGTCACAAAATGTACCCGCAGGGCACAAAAAAACATATGAAAGAGGGACATACAAAAACAGCCACAGCAAATTTTGGAAAACATTGATCATATCATTCAGCAAAACCAACAACAAACAAACGTACTTTGTATGTATACTTGCCACATAAAGTGTGGGTGGCATACAGTTTTTTTTTTCTCTATTTTCCTGTAAAAACATTAAAACATTGAGTTGTAATTGAACAATAATTCAACTGACGTTTTGTTACGAGTCATGTTTTTCTTTACGAAAACGACAAAGAAAACAAGAACCGAAATATTGACAACAATGCCCCGTCAACGTTAACGAAAACGACAACGACAATTCTCGCTAAAGTAACTCAAAATAAAAAAGCAAAAAATAAAAAAAAAATAAAAATTAAGCGAACATGTAATTTTTGTAATTTTCAATAAAAATTGAAATGTTTTATACGCACCACACAGAGAAAACAAAACAATCCACGTTTTAGTCATACTATGTTGTTGTACGAAACACATGAATGCTTACAGCAGCACCATGGTTGGTGGCAGCCAGGAATAGGAGCACTAGCTATATAGGAAAATATCCAAATCCAATAGTAGTTTTTAACTTAAGAATAATGCGTTTTTGTTGTTGTTGTTGCTGATATTGTTGTCTTTACGTTGTAGTTTGTCATGTTAAGCTATTGTTGTTCAAAATGTTATCGATTATTATTGCAACATATATTCATCATAAAAAACAAAATTATGTTTTTTCTCTCTTTCTTATGGAACTGAGCGGTGCATATAAGAAAAAATGTATAACGACTCAATAGGGATTTAATAGTAACGTGTCTTCCAATAGGGAATCTTGAACTTTGACAGCTGATAGCTGTCATATTGCTAAGGCAACATCTGTCGAATTAGCTCTCATTTATTATGTTTGTTTTGTCATATCACCATGGACAGATTTCGGGTTAAACAGTACCTATTGTAAGGGTAACATTACACCTGCTTTACCTCTTTCATTGGGGGACCTCTCGGAGGGTGGTAGTTAAATGTGGATCTACTGTTTCAGCAAATAATTCACCAACACCCATACAACAACGGAGAGTCGAAAATGTCGCCGTGGAAGTATGCAAGATATTCCAAGACGATGATGTCCCCATCGCTTTTCAACACCTGGTCTTTCGCAAATCATAACTTGGTAAATACAAAATTCAACTGTTCGCTAAATGAGCCATAGAGTAGATGGAAACTAACCGTAGTTTTCATCAAAATATCTTCAATTCGAAGACTGTTAAGAACAAGAGCTTCCAACGTATAATAACAAAGTCACTGTTTGGATTGGATTTTAGGCTCGCAGTGTCAGCGGTACATATTTCTTTCAGAAGAAGGTTTACTAGGTCGGCCATCATCGTCAATGGCAAGCGTTATAGGTCAATGATTACTTACTTACTTTACTTATGCGGATTTACAACTGTTGTGAGTCACTGGTAAAACGTTGAATACCATAAATAGCCAAGTGTTTTTTCTTTAATTTCTCATGCCATCTTCTATTGCACGGGATCTGTCCAGCATATTCTTAACTGCCGCCTGCAACATCGAGTGGGCTCATTATCGAAAGTCAGAAAGTCGGTGGCGTAGTGTAATGGTAATAGAGTAACCGCATACAATACAAGCGAGCCAAGTTTGAATGCCCAGCAAACGATACAAAGTTAATGGCGGTTTCTAGTGTTTCAGTCTGATACTTCAACCGTCCCACCATATAGACAAATCCATCTAAAAGAAAACCCCCTGACATTTAATCTTATCTCTGGCTATGGTGGCAGCAAAAAATAGAATGCTAAGTAAGGATCACCACCACCACTCAGCAAGGATCTTTACCACTACACAATCACATGGAGGCGAACTACAATTGTCTAAAAAATGTAGGAATATTGCTTATACAGCTCAGAAATCATACAATAGCAATGTACTCCTTGTCTACGTAGATCGAGCCCAATATTTTACAAATAATTTTTCTCTCAATCACACCGAGCATTGCTTCATCCGATGCTTTAAGCTCCCATGTTTTTGTATACGGGTGAAAAAAAATAACCTTTTTTGGCCTGATTTAGATGATATGGTAACTAACAACGTGTAATTTAAACGGGAGGGACATGTCACACGGCTCATACATTCTACACGAATGATTTGAAAGTAAGATCTTATTTCAAAGCGACGTGCATTTATTACTGAGATAAAAGTTTTAATCCTGTTGACTTTTATTGTGTAGTTTTCTTACGAGGGCGGATGGACATTGAAGCTACCTAGCGCTAGATGGCAGCACAAACACAAAAACTTTTTCTTTCTTAGAAATTACGATCTGTCAAACGTCAGCTGTTGAAATTTTAGCCAAATTCGTCAATTAGTTTATTTGTTGTAGTCGTTTGAAGTAAGCAACTTTTGTGTTTCTTGGAAAATGGAAAAAAGTGAATTTCGTGTACTGATTAAACACTATTATTTGAAAGGCAAAACGGCGAAAGAGACAAAAGAAAAGCTTGATAAACATTACGGCGAATCTGCTCCGTCAGATTATATGGTAAAATATTGGATTTCTGAATTTAAACGGGGCCGAACAAGCACTGCAACAATACCATCAACAGGAAGGCCAAAAGAGGTGGTTACTGAACAAAATATCAAGAAAATCCTCAATATCGTTATGAATGATCGCCTGGTCAAAATCCGTGAGATTGCTGAAATAGTAAACATATCATATGAACGTGTGTTCAACATTTTGCATGAACATTTGCATATGAAAAAGCTATCGGCAAGATGGGTGCCGCGTTTGCTCAGTGTTGAACAAAAAAGAGTTCGACAGATCACTTCACAGCGGTGTTTGGACATGATAAAGCATAATTCTGCTGATTTTTGGCGTAGATTAATAACTGTTGACGAAAAGTGTGTCCACCACTACATACCTGAAACCAAAAATCAATCGAAGCAATGGGTGGAAGCTGGTGGAAGTGCTCCGAAGAAGGCGAAGACAGCGAAATCGGCTAGCAAGGTTATGGCCACTGTATTTTGGGATGCACACAGAATATTGCTCATCGATTATCTTGAAAAGGGATCCACAATCACAGTAGAGTATTATCGTGCATTATATGATCAATTGGTTGAAGCAATTAAGGAAAAACGACCACATTTAAACAAGAAAAAAGTGCTCTTTCTTCAAGACAACGCACCGGTTCACACAGAATTAGATACGATGCTAAAACTACGAGAAATCCACTTCGAATTGGTTGATCATCCACCTTATAGTCCAGATTTAGCCCCTAATGACTTTTTCCTGTCTCCAAACTTTAAAAAATGGCTCGCAGGAAAAAGGTTCATCTCAAACGAAGAAGTGATTACCGAAACTAATGCGTATTTTGAGGAGTTCCCTAAATCGTATTATTCAGATGGTATAAAAAAGTTAGAAAATCGTCTTACTAAGTGTTTTGAACTAAGAGGAGAATGGTTTTTGAAAAAAAAATAATGTTTTTTTTCCTACTTAGGTAGCTTTAATATCAATCCGCCCCCGTAAGTCCCAAATCAGTTTGTTTTATTTAAATTTAAAAATCGGAAGAGCGCTTAAAGAAAGCGCTCGTCAATTTTAATGAAGTGACTACATAGAGAATTCTCGGTCATATCAATACTTTGGGCCTTTAAATGTAGACCCAATATATAAACAAATAAGAAAGTCATTTTTGAAATTCAAAGAAAAATCTTTAAAGCATAACAACGGTTGTAGAGCATATTTCCTGCAATTCATTTTCATCGAAATCCTAACAGATCCTCTAAGTAGAAAAATCACCAAAGAAATTATAAAAGGAGCGCAGAGCAGGGGAAACCACATTTATTTCTAATGAAATCAAGTTTTATGATAATAAGTATTAAATTGCAGAAAAGATTTTTACCACACGAAAAAACCTACGCATTTAGGCATTTTAATAAAATTAAAAAAAAACCAACAAATTTCCATTGAAAGAAAACTGGAGGGGAAAAAACAAAATTTTCCTTATTTTTCATTGCAAATGAATGACGTTTGTCAGAGAGCAAGAGTTACACGCAAGAGACAGGCCGCCAAAAAAAAAAGGAAAAGCCACTCAACTAGTACGAGTGTATAGCGAGAGGTGGCCGTTTGTGCGTTTGTCTTTCCTACAAAATTTTATCACGCGTAACTCTGTCAAAATGTCACTTTCGTTTGAGGTTGCAAGACCTGCCACAAAATCTGAACTTTGGAAACCTTTTTCCAACACAAAAGTAACAGAGATGAGTGTTTGTGTGAGGAAAGTAAAGACCTACAGTCGCCTAAGCGTACATACCTATATTGATAGTTGACTCAAGCGGCTTAAATGTATGGGCCTGTTTGATTGCTGTAGGTTTCATAGTTATTACAACGCTCTCATGGTGTTGATTTTTCAGTTATAGAGCTTACCTTCAGTCTTTTCCTCTTTTCACAGTCTTATTAAGCATCCTATGGAGCAAGGAGTTAAAGGGAAAATACTGAAGCTGTGTGAGTTTTAAATTCTTTCGTTTATGCCACCACTACTAACAAAAGCATTAAGCATTTTGCGTCGTTGAAACCTTTGAGGCATGTGCGTGCCGTTTAGTTTTCTTTTTTTTCTGTGACGTTATTGTTGTTGTTGTTGCAACGTATGTTCTGTCGCATCATTATCGCACAAACCACACCGACACACTATTATTCACTTTATTACGTTACGTTATGTTACAGCACATTTCAACGGTGGCACATCATCTTCTTTCCTCAATATTCGCTTGTGTTGCGTTTGTTAACAACAACAACAACAACAACGTTAAAGCTTAGCTTAAGCCAAGCTTAAGATTTTCTTTTTTTTTATTTACTGCTTCGCCAGCTTTAAATCATTCTTCTTGGGTTTCCTCTTAATGTGCGATAAAAATGTTTCTTAACTTTTTTTTCTTGTTTAATTTTTCAACACTTTATATGGTTATGCGATGCGTGTTGCACATACCATTTGACATTATTGACGTGACAACCGTAAGTTGCAATGTTTACTCATGTCTTGACATTGTTTAGACAGACAGACCGATAGACGGACACAACAACCGCACAGAGGCATTCGTTGTAGCCTTCAAATGGTGCCACACCACACAAAAATAATGATCAATGAGATGTTGCAAAGACATAATGTTTTAATGATTAATTTTGTCAGATTTTTTTCCCATTTATGATTGTGAAAAATTTTATTTTATTTTATTTTTTTTTTTTTTTTTTTTGAGTGGCAATCTTAATGAAAAGGGGCGTTGAGAGAAAAACAATTTCATTAAATATTATAAAGCGAAAAAGAGCTAATAAGTAATTATTACTACTATTGGCACCAAATGGCCGTACAAAGACGCATTAGAACTTTTACAGCCTTTAGATTACTCAATTGAAAGCCTAAACTTCAGATATAGCCGAGTAATTTTAAGTACAAGAAATTAATCTAAGGCTAGCATGGCATGAGAATGCCAGTTTTACCTGAGTTACCTGATTTCGAAGATGACTATTCTAAAAGTATGGAATTTTAGGTAACAATATGGAATTTTAGAGAAGTCCTTTGTCAATTGAGAGAAGCTCGTCGGTCAATGCTGCAATACATACTCTGAAAACCTTTTCACGAAATTTAGAAATGGGATAATACACATCTTCAAATTGGTCAGTTTTACAGTAATGACATTTGAGACAAGAATCCTCAATAAATCACAACCCTTCAAACTTAAAGTCAATCTTCTTAAATGCTGCTATATTCCGTAATTTCTTTGTATATTTTCAAATCTCGAATTGTCGGAAAATACAGATTTAAGACAAGAAGTAGCCTCCGAAACACTTATGTAATATAACAACAACATTTTTAAATCCTCTTCAGAGTACCGATCAGTAATAAGACATTTACATTTAGTAACGCGAATATGGTCCTTCGATCCAATTCTAAAACCTAGCCTAAATACCGACACTTACACCTCTAGTTAAAAAGGTTAGCAGTAAGTTGTTTCTAAACGTTTTATTAATTTCCATAACATGTTATGAAGGAACATGTGGACTTCACTCAGTCAATGAACTGCACCCGATTCTATTCTTAGACTCATTGAAAGGGTGCTACAGTTAAACGGCGGCTCCGAACGGCAAATACATTGGAGAAGTTTTCAATAGTAGTAATAATCATAACCAGTTACTAGCTAATATTATGAGGTAATACCGCTGTTGAGAAAAACTTTTTTTTTCATATGGTCTGCCTAGTATTCTGGTTGGTAGGCGAGAGTTTTACCTAACATACCACAGCTGCACTAGTCTAAGTATAAAAATCACAAACCAAAAAGTATATATGTAAACGAATTAGTCCTTCGTACCAAACACTAATTGCTGCAAAGATAACCGGCGTACTTTATTGCTCTCTTTCAGAACGGAATACGAGTAAGCACAAAGATTACGTACTAGGGTATAAAAAGAGCCTACAGATACTTGTCACTAGATGGTGTTAATGCTCATATCTCATTTAGCACTACATCGATTGTGCTAAATGAACACGTGCTCTGAAAGATGGCATCTTAAAGAATATTTTTAGTAAATATGGCTAAAAACCCATCGTGGCTTTTATCAAAAGCAAAAATTGCTGCATAAACATTCCGAAAATTGTATAATGAAAATGTTGTGAGCGGACTTCGGACAGCAGCCTGATTGCTCGATTTCGAAAATTTCACTTTGAAAGGTGCAACACAAGTTGGCAGAAGATAGCGGATGCACATGTTGGCTACTCAATTTGAATACTTCATATATGACGCAACGAAATTTTAGTTACCGTACTACGATCAATGAAACCCTGCTGGCCCGTAAGAAAATCTAACTATTTTTAAAGCAAATTATTACGATATGAGAAAATTTGTTACATACGAGCACAGTGATCGAAAAAATCATGATCAAAAGCTGGGTTGAAGCCAACAAGGCGATTTTCAATCATTGGTAAGATTTGAAGGTACTTATCTAATAAAATCTGGCACAGTTTGGCCCAGAAACCATTACAAATTTTGCCTGGTGTGTCAACAATCCAACTGTCCAACTGTAAACTAAGCAATTAAAAAACGGTACCAGAATTGACCGATAACAGAAAAGGTATTGTTTTCCATCATCATGACAATAACATTGGCCACACACATCTTTAATGACAGTCGACAAAATTTGACTGCTGTTCTTGGCTGAGACATTTTGATGCAACTACTGCATACCTCGGACGATCATCGTCTTTTGAATATGATTTGCTTTGATTAATGCTAAGTGCACCATGTATGGTATAAATATTTGGCTAACCGATGAGCTACAGAATATTACTCGGGGAAGTTTTTTAACCCAAGCCACAGAGATAAGTTTTTAAAGCCGTAGCCGTGGATACTTTTTAAATAACAAATCTTTAAACTCTAGACTATTTTGGGAAACATTTTTTTTAATGCATTGTTAAGATTTTTGGCAAAAGAGTCTAAGTTCACATATGCTGTAAAACATTGTTTATCGAATGTTTCAAATTGAAGAATATGGTCTGATAAAAAAGTAACAAATTATGGAAATTAAGTTAAAAAATTTGTTTTAAAACAAATTCTAAGCTCTGAGAATATTCCTCAAATTGTTTGAATACAAACTTAAGCCATTTTTCCGCATTATTATAATTATATTATATAAAGTGGAGAATAGTGCCATACGTAATTTCCTAAATTTACTACGATCTTAAGCTAGACTTTTGATCTGCGTCCAGCTTAGTTCCTTATCAATAGACTTAATATCGTCCAAGGCCGTGTTTCATGCAAATTCCAGTCGAGAACTAGTCTTGCGATATTGTCTGTCGGCTTCTGATTGTGTGCCCAATCCAGCGCCATTTTCAGAATCTTATCTTTTCTCTGGAGCTCCAAGTTAGAAATCCAGATGTGGTGCCACCATATACACAGAATATTTCTCAGGCATCAGTTGTTGAAAGGTTGTAGTTTGCTCGTCGCCTCCACTGACACAAGCTAAGTTTTTTTTTTTTTTCGTAAATAAGTACAGACTTTACATTCGCATCGAATATTCAAATTTTGGTTGCCGGCATCGCCATACCTTCGAAGGCTTGAAAATGGCACTTTCGAAAGTCGAGAATCGATATGCGTTGGTGCACCGCCATCTGATGTAATTTGGCTGCCAAGGCTTGTAAAACTCTGCGATTAGTGCGTGAGTTGTTCACTCGCATGGCTTTTGTTTTATTGGCATTGATGCGCAAATGGTATTTTTCGTGACATATTTCCAAGCTATTCAGTTTGTCCTGCATGTGGCTGCGCTTCGTGGATATTAACCAAATATCAATTGCATAAGTTAGGTTAGGAAGGTGTTGCATACTAATTGGGTGCCAAAGAATGCCTCTGTTAAGAATGGTATCTATATTTGCTCGAAGTATCTGGTCAATTACTCATACCACCAGAAAAGGTAATGGGAAAAGGATACATTATTGACGGACACCTGAAGCTATATTGATAGGGTCAGAAAGCGCACGTCCGTGCAGCACTTTACACCTGAATACAGCATACTGTGCCTGTATGAGGCGGAATAGTTTACTTGGAACTATGATCTGATAAAAAAGGAAAAAATTATTATTATTTAAATACAGACTTAAGACATTTCTTCCCATCAACATTGCAAATTTATTCAAATTTTTGTTAATTTTTACAAAATGCTTTACAATTTAAAAGCCATTATAAATAAGTTGATGCAACATTTGGTAAACGTTTATTAAACAAAAAGTCTAGGTAATAATTTTTCTTATTTAGCGAAAACTTTATTTAAAACACTTTTTTGTTCTTAAAATTAAACGTTTAAGCGTAAATCTTGATTTGAAGATTTAATGTTCAATTTCAGTTCAAAATAAATGATAATTAATGCCTTTCCCGTACACAACAAGTATGAGTAACGAAGCCGTTGTTAGAACTAGAGCTAGTGTTGCAGCAAAATCTGTTAAATATTTTTTAGAAAAGAAAAACAACATGGAAACCAGCATGACGAAATTCTACACTTGGCAATACTTTACATACAATCATTCGCAAAAAAAAAAATGTTGCAACAACATTACAATAACAGTCACGATTGTAACAACAATCAACCAGAAAGCAAGGAAAAAAAATAAAGAAAAATTGTTGCAACAAACATCACAAATAACAAGAAAATTATGGCAAAAAAAAAACAAACAAACAAACAAATAGAATAGAATAGAAATAGAAGGCATTAAAGAAAGTCATTACATTTTAGCCGCCTCGTAACTGTTTAATAAATTATTGCCACAATTTGCGCAAACGCAAAACGCACCAACTAAAAACGACACACACAACATAGGCCGGGAACCGTAACGAACCATCATCATGAGTCTAATAAAGATAATAATAATGACGATGATGATCATGTTGAAAATGACGAGAACAAATGGCTACACAGCAATAGCAATAACGACGACAACGACAACGACAAAGATTTAAAAATCATGGTATGTTCTTGCTGCAACAAACACTTACTCACTAGTCATCATTATTTCTGCTGTAGCTCTTCTTCAAACTACACCTGAAACAACATACCAGTAAATAAAATTAAGCTTTTTTTGTTTGTGGTCCATAAGTAAGGAGTTTAAGGACTAGGTCTCACTATGCAAGCATACAAACCATGATGATGATGATGGTGACTATGACTTGATTTCTTTCCCTACACATTTGCTTGTGTTTTTTTTCTTTTTGGCTTTTTGTGTTTAAGAACTTAAATTGGTGAAGCCCTTGCGGTAAAACAAGAACAAAATAAATAAATAAATTTGTGTTGTTTATGACTATAGATTTTTCCGATGGGAAAACAGTTGCCAACAACAAATGGTAACAGCAACAACAACAAAAATACCAACAACAAATAATTGCAAAAAGCTAACATTAACAACGACACTAACAGTTGCAACAACATGATGCAAATTTCTTGGCCAATTTTCTATATGTGTTTTAAAGAGTTTTTTTCTAATGCGTTTTTTTGCTCCTCTTTTTTTTTTTGATTTCCACTCTAAGTACCCTGCTGACATTTGATAAGAAATTTGAAACAATAAAGTGTTGGTCTGCTTATTTTTTTTTTTTTTTTTTTTTATTAAAAGAAAAACAATTTGTTTTTCCATTTAAGAAATGATTATGTTCAGTTATGGTTTTAGAACAGTCATAAGCTTTTCATGGGACTTTTGTCGCCGGTCAACTCACACGCATTCTTACGCTCTTGCTTTTAGCCGTCAAAGAGACAACGACGAATGCACATGTATGATAAATGTACGCATAGACAAATAATTTACAAAATTTTCTTTCACTTTTGCTTTTAGTTGTCACTGAAACAGCGACAAGTGCACATGTTGATTTTTTTTTAATTTTTTAAAACTTCGACTTTACACTCTCTGAGAGAGTAATTTCCATGTTCTCTCTAGCACAACTACATTCTTACTTTTGCACATCACTGTTTTAGAATAAAGAGATAAAAAAGCGGAGAAAGAGAAGTCTTATCAATTTTAAGCTTTGGAAAAAGTTTATATTCTAGCCTATATAAATTCTGACTACAATAATAGGCTATATTGACTTTAAATTAAAGCAATCGCTTCAGAGCCACTTACTTACTGCGAGCCTTAAAGTTAGATAGAAAATTTTATGACACTTATGTTTAAATATGAGTTCGTCCATGTGACCGCCACGGCTGACTCGTTCAAGGCACAATCTGGAGGACCAATTTTCCCAAACTTTTTGTAGCATATGCGGCGGTATTTCGCCAATGACTATTCAATTTATAAATGTTCAATTGTCTCTGGCTTATCGACGCAGACAAGTGACTTTACATAACCCCAGGGAAAATAATCCAATGGGGTTAAATCATACGATCTTGGTGGCCAATTAATTGTACCGTTACGTGGATTTACTCTTTCATCACAAGTTTCTTTGAGTAAATCAATACTGGTGGAGCCACATGTCAGCAAGATTAACGTCAGCTAATTGAGGTACGAAAAAATTTCTAATCATGTCCATATACCGTCCTGGCTATCATTGTTTTTGAAGACGTATGGACCAATGACTCCGATAGCTCATAAAGCGCACCAAATAGTAATTTTCTGTGTATGTAATGGCGTTTCGACAAAAGCTTGTGGATAATTCTCACTCCAAATACAATATGGGCTTCATCGTAGAACAAAATTTGGAATTTTAAAGTTTAACGAACAGAACCATTATTTTGATAATAAATTTCAACAATTTGCAAGCTTTGTTTTGGTGTAAGTCTATCCATCATTAAATGTCAAACCAAGCTAAACAAAAAGTAACTATAAGCTATTCGGCAGTGTTGCCAACTCAAAGTTATGAACCTTTAAAAACAGCTGATAATTTAGTCAATCAAACCCCAAATTTAAAAAACCTTTGCAATTTTTTTGGGAAGACAAACTTAATTTCGGCATTAGATTCAAAATGTGTATCAAAATGAAAATTTTATACAAGTTACCTTTTTTTAGCAACATACTGAATTTGTTACAGGTCAGTTTAGTCCTCAAATACCTGGTACCATTTACAGACGGCCGTTAACAGCTAAATTGAGTACAATCATCATAGATGTTTAGACTTTGTCATGAGTTAACGCAAAACCTTTCCTATTGGCGTCAATTCTTTTAACTCTTTTTTATAATGGATAATTTCGTTTTGAACACACCAAACATAGCCTTGTTGGCAGTCCAAGTGGACTGTGAAGACATTTATAGGGGGTCACCGGCCTTTGATCATGATTTATTATGTTAATGTTTTTCGTTTTCCCTACTGCGTCTGTACGGCGTTGAGCTGTCGAAGCTGTCGAATGGCGCGAAGTATCTGAGGATAATCCTGGATTCCAAGCTATCATCAAATCCTCGGAAGAGGTTGGGGGCGGCATCTTTATTCCTGTATACGGGGTGAGGGATCCTTTAAACCGATAGCCAGGCTGCGATCAGGGCGCTTTTCGGTGTCTACTCGACATCGCGACTGGTGTGTGAATGCCCTGCATCTACCGACGAGATAGCGAGACATTCAGAGATTATCTGGGGAAGGGGTCACTCCGACACCAGGGAAAACTATGTGGCGGACGGACTTGCGAGGGCTGGCTCTCTCCTCAGAAATGAGGAGATTGACCACTCAGGTGGGATGCCACTCTCCTCTTGCAGACTTATGGTCATGCGGTACATTTAGGTAGGGCACAGCTATGGTGGAATGATGAACCCACGTGCTCTGTATGGAGGCAAATCTGGCCCCTATATGATCGGGCTCGCTCGGATTCTATTATAGTGGTGCGGCGACTTAGGCTGCGAACTCTTGTGACTGTGATTACTGGGCACTGGGTGGCTGGTGCGCACGCTAGGTGATTGGGTCTGCCGTTCAATGACTATTGTAGGGGTTGTTAGGATGAGGAGGAAGAGGAGACTGTCTAGAACTTCTTATGTCAGTGCCCGAGTCTTTCGGACATAACGACTGCTTTCCGTTTCTGGATAGCTAGTCGGATCTGGCCGGTGTGAATATCGGCAAGATCTCTTCTTTTGTACATGCGTCTGATTGGTTCGGATCGCACCGGGACGCGGACATATAGGTTGTCTATTTTCTGGATTACTGATGGGTATCACAGTGGGATCAATACTGGACCCAGGTGGGCTGTACGTGTCTGGCTACCCGTCGTAACTAACTAACTAATGTTTTTAAATTCTTTTGTAATATACTCTCTCATTCATTATTTAACCCCTAATTATGAGCCAAATTACATAATTCGCCATACAAAATTTTGAGAGCAAATGACCCAAATGGTATGTCATGCAATTTTAATTATGCTGTTAATTACTAATACAAAACCAATGTTGTCTTAAATTTTTCAACAGTTTTTGGCCATTGAGAGCGTTCAAGCATAAAAATTAGGTCATATGAGTTTAGCATGCATACTTCTTAGTTTTCTTACTTTAATGCAAATAAATTAGAGAAATAATTTTATCTAAAAAATGCTATGTGAAAGAGAATGATTTTTGTAAGTAATTCAAATAGCGTACTACGTAATTCAAAGTGTTGTGTGAACATGCTGTAATTTATGCGTAAGTGTATATTGGCGCTCAAAGATACTTTTTAAGTACTTAAGTCAAGTTATTGAAGGTAGCCTTGTCGAAGGGTATTCATTGACTATATCAATTTTTACTTCGCCCAATCTTAATAACATTTTGTTCTTCATAGTGTCTTTATCTCAGTAGTCAGTGTGTTAAAAAAAAGAATTCAAAATTGCCATGTGGTTATTATTGTATCAGTTGTTTTTTCTTTTCAGAGTTTCATAACTTTGAGTGGACAAAATTTGCTTTATTTGACAACCGATTTAACAGCTGATAGTATCTTTGTGTTTATTTTGACATTTCATCAGGGATAGACTTACACCAGAGCACCGCTTGCAAATTTGTCAAAATAATGGTTCTCTGCGTCAAACTTATTGTACACTTTGCAGAGATGAAACATACATTGTCGTCACAGCTTTCTCATCGCACAAATTATAACTTTCTTAACGTAATTTTGCAGTGTTTTTTTAAATATCGTATTTCTTTAGATATTTCAGTCATTTTGAATCAATATGACTTTGTGTACTAACGACGAATTAAAAACAACAACAGTCTTCCTCAATAATGTTACCTTTTAAACACCTCTTTGTATGGCATTTCATACAATTTACTGGTAAAAAAAATTGCTGTTTGATTAAAATCCACCCGTACACGAATCAAAGTCATAAACAAAAACCAAAAAAAAATCTTCTCTACAAATAGCTCAATAGCCCGATTTTCGATTCCACCTAGCACTTTGAACGGTACTCTATAAACCTTAACTAAGAATATCTAAAATAAATATATTGTCCCGTAGGTTGTAAAATATTCAGTCTTGTCCAACTAAAACATTTGTTTGTAAATATCCTACAATGCTAATTCGACCACGGTCTCCACCATTTCTTTAAAATCAAACAATGCATAGCAGTTATTAACAATTCGTTTTAGCCACTAATAATACTCGTATAAAGCTCTTATTCTCTATTGCCTCCTTTTAATAAAACTTGCGTAGACTTTCTAAAACAGTCTATTGCTTTACCAAAACTACTAAGTTCACCTTGCTATGCCAAGTAGAATGAGTGCGAGCATAACAAAATACTGATTCTGCAGTACATTTATAATCATTTTGTTTAAAATGTAAGTGAGGGAATGAGTGACTCCTTTAAAACTTATGGTTGATAGTTTTTTTTTTTTTTTTAAGCGGGTGTTGTGTTGCAGGCAACATGCTGCAAGTACGTATATAGAAAAACTATAAAAATCAAATCACTTACTCATACACATTAAACAGGGAGATTGGCTCATCATTATATATGATGACTCTGATGCAGATGAAGGCTGGCAATGATGATGATGATGACGATGACGATGACGATGACAACATGAACACAAACATCATATTTTTGTTATGGAAATGTTTTTGTTGCATGTATGGTTGTTTTGATAATGCAGGCTGATTGTCAGCAGTAAGAGCGGCAATATTTTCTTAAATTACTTTTGCAGAAAAAGAGAAAGACTGTATGATGTTCCTGTGTGGTGTGTTTCTTTCTTTTTTTGCTCGGTTTTCAAATAAAAATTTAAAATTTATTTTATTACACAATATTTGGTGTTGTTTTTTTTATTAGAATTGTTGGTCGTCTAATCGCTTTTATTTGGTGTTAATTTTTTTATGTTGGCGAATTTTTGAACATGATGGGATATGTTGGTGAAAGTATTCTCATAATTTGATGTTGCTTTCTAGGCTGAAGGTAGCGAAAAACAAATTAGTAAATTTTTTAACCAGATTGAAAAGAATATTGGTTGATAGAGCAAAAAGGCTGAAGAAACTATGATGGTGTTTATGCAGAAGAGCAATATTTGAACTCATTGCTAAGTACGCTTACATGTTATGAAAAAATGGATTCATTGAAAACGCGAGAGATATTACCAACGAATAATGCAAGCGATGGAAATTTGAAAATTAAAATTAATGGTAATGATCTTTTTTTCAAAGGTTTATAACTTTGATTGCTTGATTTGACAATCGATAGTTGCTTTTTGTTTAGTTTGCTTTAACATTTCATTATAGATTGGCGATAGCAAAATGTTGAAATTTTTAATCAAAATAATGGCTCTGTTCGTCGTTCATTTTATGGCGTACGTAACAGTACTTCAGAGCTGTTAATTCGAATAACAATTGATTGTTTTAGCATCACATTTACTCTTACTGATAATGTGCATCCCATGAGATGCCAAACAGTGCGTTCTGAACAAGCTGTAGCCGCTGTGCATGGAATCATTGATTAAGATCAAAGTCAATCAATTCGTTGCCGTTCTCAGCAACTGGGGTTGTATGCCTCAATTTTATTAAAAACATTTACGAAATGATCTTGGCTTAATAGTTTTCAAAATTTAACTTGTGTAGTAATTAAAGTTACGTAAATAAACAGAATTATCGCATTTGAAATCAATCCACAGAAAATTACTGTTTGGTGCGCTTTATAGGCTGGTGGAGTCATTGGTTCATATGTCTTCAAAAACAATGATGGCCAGAACGGCATAAATAAATGACTAGAAAATTTTTCGTACCTCAATTAGTTAATCTTGCTGACATACCTCACACTGAGCTCTACAATTGATTTACTCAAAGAAACGTTTGATGAAAGAGTAATTCACGTAATGATTCAATTAATTGGCCACCAAGATCGTGTGATTTAACCGCATTGGATTATTTTCTTTACAGTTATGTAAAGTCACTTGTCTACGTCGATAAACCAGAGACAACTGAACATCTGGAAATCAAAATTCGAAGAGCTATTGGCTACATACTGCCGCATATGCTGCGAAAAGCTTGTGAAAATTGATGTTCCAGATTTCGCCGTGGCTGACACATGGCCGATGTCATAAAATTTTCTATCCCACGAAGCCCGTATAATTGATAATAAAAATGTATTTCTTTGGTTTAAGATTTAAACTTGTGTAATTGTAAAAAAAACACCCGATACAATAAAGACAATCAAATTTGAACGAAATTCTAGACCATTTGGAAAATCGCTACTACAAAGATGGATCAAAATAACTATAAAATTAGGTTTTTCGTAAACCCGAGCAATTTTTTAATTTTGTACTACTCAAGTTAACAAAAGCAATATCCCTTAAGAATAGGTATGCAAAGAAAAAATTGAAAAGATTTACTTTCTATTCAAAACAAAAAATCTTTCCAAATGTCAGCATTAAAACAAATTAAGTCATCATCGTCAATAATGTTATGAGTTTCGGCATTATAATCATATTCGTATTGATAATAACTGACCACCACACACACACTCAACAAGAAATCTGCCACAAAACAAAAGACCAAAAACAAACAGAAGCCCTCCGCAAAAAAGAAACCAATAACAGACCAAATGGTCAATTGCAAGACTTAAGTACGGCAGCAATAAAACAAACAAAAAAGTTTCCAAAACAATGGCCATAAATTCATTTGGCTTAAATATTGAATTGGCAGTAGTTTAAGGTCTCAATTCCAAAAACTTGTGTGCCACATCATGAAAGAAGGGCAAGATGTGGCAAAAAAAAAAAAAAATACAAAATAAAAATTATCAGTAATTCTTGAGCAGCATCCAAAGCAGGAGGAAGAATACAAGCAGGCTGTTAGTACGGAGACAATAGTATTTAACAACTGCAACTGATTATGGCCAAGAAGGAAAATGTAAGTCAAGACCAAAAAACAAAGTTTTAAATAATGTTTGAGTTCATAATTAGAAAATTATTGAGAAGACGAAGGAGAGAAAAGTACGCAAAGAATGCGAGAAGACCATGAAAAAGTCTGTATCTATTTATTTATTATTTATTTATTATTAAAATATCAAATATAAATTATATTCTAATTATTACGAGCGGATTGACGAAGTCGCTGTGTTCGGTGTAATGCAGAATACCAGAATTTCGGATGTGAATTGAATGCACAACCCTCACACTAGTAGACTAACCCACTACCCGTTAGTCTACTAGAAAACCTAGATTGTATCTAGAAAAGCCGTTGGAAAGTTCCGTAACATTTAGGATATTTTTGCGAAAATATTTCTGCATTTTGATTCCCTTCAAATAAAAATATTTCTTAGAGACCTTAAAATGAATCTAAATCCGTTTTCCCATAGCCATTTATTCTAAGTTAAGAATAGGAATAGTCGTAAATGGGTTAAGTCTGCAGAGTATGCTGAACCGAATACCCACACTTCACCCGATTCATAGATGTTTGTAATAGTGACTTTACATGTAGGCACCAGTGCATCTTCTTGGTGGAATATGATTTTTTCTTATGTAGATGAGGCGTTTTCTTGATTTTACAAAAGATTTGATTGATACTGTGGTATCAACTTTGGTCCTTTATGGTTTATGTTTACCCGAAAAAGTACACTGTCTTGATGGATTTTTGGTCTCTGGTATGTTCTGTGTGTTTCATATTTCGTCCACAGTTATAAAACGATGTAAGATTCATACGACTTGAGCTTATAAACTTCCAATTTCCTCTTTAAAGGTGTCAGGTGTAAAAAACTATCATGTGAATTACCTTTTCATAACCATATATTCGCGCTAGGTTAATATGCACATAGCCTTAGTCGCCTTATGTAACTTTCTTCAACTATCCACAGGAGATCGTAGGGCCACTCAGACAGGAACAGGCTAGTTTTAGGGCTCAACGCTCTTGTATTAATCATGTGAACAGCCTTCGCATAGTGGTAGAACAATCTGTGGAATGGCGCTCCACATTATATTGTATATTTATAGATTTTGCTAAAGCCTTTGACATAAGACTATCTGGTAAGCACTACGATCTAAAGGAGTTCCACTCAAAATCATCGATCTTATCAGTGCCCTGTACCGGAACTCGACACGTGAAGTGCTTCACGAACGCTCCTTGGGAAGGCATTTTCACTTAAAAACAGGAGTCCGTTAGGGCTATGTACTTTCCACACTATTACTCAATATAGTACTTGAAGTAATAAGAGGTCAAGTGACCAATATCAAAAGGGGTACAGTTTGGGGCCTGAATGGCCGTCTACATGATCTCGATTAAGCTTATGACATACAATGTCCCCTCACACACAATTTTAGGGATATGCCAGACAAACTACAGCTTATACACACGGTGGCACGTGATATCAGCTTACAGATTAACTTAAAGAAAATAAAAGTGTTACGCTTGAATACAACTAATACAACGATGCTTACACTGGACGGCACAGAGATTTTGGATGATCAGGGGAGGATATAGCAAAACGTACTAAGAAGGCAACCCAGGTCAGAGGTCTCCACAGATTCATATAAGAACCAAACTTCGCCTTTTGTCCTCCAATGTGCGGTGTGTGTTACTAAACGGATGCGAGTCGTGGAACATCTCAGCCAAGCACATACGACCTCTAGAAGTATTTATCAACCGATATTAAAAGTATTCCGGCCAAACGTAATCTCAAATAGTGAACTATGGGAACGTGTGGGGGAGTTGTTAAAATAGACAGAATAAAATGGAGCTGATTGGGCCATGTTTTAAGAACAGCGAACGTGAACATAGCTACGACGGCAATTGAGTGGAACCACCAGGGCAGTGGATGAAGTGATAGTCCTGCCAATACCTGGAGAAGGCAAATTGATAAGGAAGTGAAATCTTTTGTAAAGACTTGGGCTGAAGTAAAACTTTTGGCGCAGTACAGATTAGAATGGAGGAACTTTTTTGTGGCCCTTTTTTCCAACTTGTAACCATAGGAGCCAATATATATATCATAGGGCCATAACAAATACCTTCTGGTTGTGCCTGTCTAAAGCTAGGCTTTAATCTTCTTGCTTTAAGAGGCACTATGGAAAACAGCTACTTAATCTACCTGTCTTCTGCGAGTATAAGCTGGTCTTCTAATTCTTCATCTTCTTTGTGGATTTCTGTTATTCGCAAAGTATACCTAATTCATCGTCATTTCCTTCGCATAATTTCCTATTTTATTGCAGCTTGATGTGTTTTTGCCATAAGGCATAGTTGGATATTGGGTCTGGCCAGAATATTTACAGAATATGCCGTATACAGTGGTAAATAAATGCATAAATAGAATTGACGGTCTTAACTGCTGTGTTCTACAATTCGCACTTATATAAAATCTGAACATTTTTCTATGCTAGGTGGGGTAATTTTATCTTCAAATCAATATTGAATCTGTCGACATGAATGAGATCAGGTACATCTAACAATGCTGAGGTAATGATCTTATTACTCGACAGTCCCACCATAGGTTTTATTTTCGTACAAGCTTAAACACCATAAAACCACATTTTTGATAGCTTCTTAGTATTTGTTGTGTTGTGATGGATCAAAGTTTAATTCACGATTATAAAGCGATACAAAATACTCTTACAGATTGCGCCAGAATATTGCGAAACACTCTTTCAAAATAGTCACATGTGTGACTATTAGGCGTATAGTGATTGTGATGTTTTCGGTTTCAGCCACCTGAAGCTCTGTTATTTGTTGATCGGCCAGTATCATTTATTATATTTTATCGACTATTTATAGTGTGATTGATATATTTTTGTGCTTGTACAACCGTGGTGAGGCTCAGAAAACTACTTTCTAACGATTTGAATTGATGGTGAAAGTCTACATGTTAAAGGGTGTCCAAAATTGAGGTATCATTTCAATATTAATAAAAAAAAATACTTTTTTTAGATATGAAAATATTTTTATATCAGTTTATTAAAGAAATAAAAATGATGTCGGTCAAGTAATCCCCCTTACTGGCTTGGTAGGCTCTCAATCTTTTACCAAAATTATCAATCACGTTTTCCAATAAACTGTTGTCAATGATTGATATCTGCTCGATAATGTTGGTTTTAAGCTCTTGAACTGTTGTGGGATTATTGCTGTACTCTTTCGATTTCAAAAAATCCCACGAGAAAAAGTCTGAAGCTGTCAAATAGCACGATATTAATGGCCAATTTACTCATCATCTACGAGAAATAATACGATTTTGGAACTTTTCTTTCAAAATATCCATTGTTTCTCTTGTTGTGGGTCAAGTGGCACCATCCTGTAGAAACCGAATATTCTCTACGTCTAATTATCAATTTTCTGCCGCAAAAGCTTCTGATCATCTGTCTGTAGCGATTTCCATTGATCGTAATCGCACTTCCAAAATACAAAATATTTCCGACAAAAATACAAAATATTTCCGTCGCCAAAAGGTTGGACACAACATGTGAAGGAACTGTGTTCGTTGGCTTAATTTTTGAAAGATTTCAATTTATAATACATTCCTAATATTACTAATAATAGGCTGTAGAAAGAAAGTCAGTGAAACTTAATACAATTCCCAGTCATCTTATGATAAATACTCATCTTTTTATAAAAAGTTTACATTTAATTTTTTCCCCTATTTTCTTCAACAAATATTAGACCTCAAAAATCGTTAAGGTCAAACTGTAAAGTTATTCAAGTCTATTTAGTCTATATATGAAATATAGTATAGTATTTAATGAATATTACATGTACTCAGTAAATGTACTAACAATCAGTTTCATTAGTTCAGTTCAGTTCAGTGTGGTACTCCGTATAATCCATAAACCATAAGTTAAACATAAACGTGATCTTATTTATACACTCACTGCTAACCAACAAGCCAATACTACCCGACGCCACCACCCAATAATGTTAAAACGATATTTATAAACTTTTTTTTCTTTTCTTTTTGGGCTGTTACCATAAACTTGACTTAAAAGTTAAGAAAAACTACAAACTGAACTAAGAATTTTTTTTAGAAAAATAAATAAAATAAAAAGCATTTGTATGAATCCCAATCATCATCATTTTTAAGCACTTTTTTCTCTTCTCCCGCTAGTATTTAAACCAGAAGGTAAAAAATATTAAGAAAAGTAGAGGTGTCTTAAGAACACCCGTTTGATGTAAGTTTGTCGTGCTTTTTGGGAAATTTTTAAGGATATGGTGTGCAATCTGACCACCTAAAAATAGTTTTTTATACCATCGAGAACTGTGTACATACATATTACCAGGGACCATTTTATGTTCAGTGACTTATCACATATAGAGTTCACGTTAAGGGCTTAGATAAACCCACTTTTTTCTAGAAAAAATTAAACATTTTTAGAAACTGGCCTCCTCGATGTTCTCTTCTAAAAAAAAGAAGCTAAGAAAGAATATCGCACTCTTTTCTAATAATGCTACACTTATAAAGTGTACACATTTCGCTCTTAAAAAATAGTGTTGCTCAGGACAAGAGCTGATTTTAATAAAGTTTCTGGTAAATTGTTGGAGTCGTTTTTATTGCATCATGATCGATAAATTTTTCTAATTTTTTTTTACGTTTGTTGAATAGTTTTCTCTTCTGACAAAAAATGTTGCACTGCGTTTGTTTTTTGCCATAAAACGTTGTCAAAAATTAAGAAATATCAGAGGCTTTTAAGGGCAACATATTAAGAGGTAAGCATAGCACCCTTTTTTTATATGATTTTTTTTCTTTTTTATTAACACACGAAAAGTAAGGGCAACGAAGAAAAATATATTTTTTTAGAAAATAAAACGCCATTAGATGATGCTTTTCGAAAGGCAACATTTTTTATATCAATTGAATACTGCATAAGTTGTTGTAGAGTTGTTAGAGTGTGTTAAAAGACTCTGTGTTCCACCGAATTATAAGACGACAATTGTGGCTTGTTTTTGTCGGTAGATGTCTTGCTCAGATAGATATTTATGCAAAAAGAATTCATGTGACATCGAAAACTCTAATGCGAGAGCTGCCAGACAGTATAGGGAGACGAGAATTGTGGCTTATTTTTTATATAAAATTTTTCAAGAAGACTTTATTTACCATCGAATTAAGAGACGAAAACCGTGGCTCATTTTTTTATATGACTGTCTTACATTGATAGACACCAGAGGTAAAAGGTTTTGCTTTTCTTCATCGGACAACTATCAGAGCTTTTAGAAACTATCAGAGAAGAAAAATGTGGATAGTTTTCTATAAGAATGCCTAGCTCTGATAGAAACCAGGATCTGTTACCGAAAGTCGACTGCAGAAGCTTTCAGAAAGTACAAGAAGACAAAGACTGTGTCTTGTTTTCTGTATAAAAGTCAGTCTGGCTTTGACAGTAAGTTTTAACAATAGACTTACATTTTCAGTGATTCAAAAAACGGAACCTCTGATCCATTTCCTACGCGAGAACCTCGCTCAATTGGAAAATTTTTATCAAAAACTCCATCTTTCATAGAACGACTAATACAAGACTAATACGGAATTAAGAGAAAATATTGCTTGGAAGGAACTCAAAGAAGTCGTTGAAAACCCCATCGCTAGGTTACTGTAGTAGTTATCACTTACTTTATGGCTGACTTTTGCCCTGCAAAATTAAGAGAAGGGGTCCATTTTTTTTCTTAAATGAGGCAATGCATTATTCTGGTACTAGGGAAATAGGTTTATAGACTAGGATTATGGATTTAAACTTGTTCATATCGTAACAGCAAAAACTTTATTGGGAAATTTCGTTGCGATTCATTTGACAATCAAAAACAAAGGGACGTGCTCTAAGAGAAATACGTGTACTGCTTGAAAATATGTGGTTATCAGGAACCAATTTCCATATTTCGTTATATATCGATAGAAAAACTAGAGTTGGATATACTACCGTCGTTAGTGAGTATCTTCGCCATCTCCTGTACGCTATCAAAATGCCCGAAAATAGATTTAGAAGTACTGGCATCTACCTGAGAGGTGTATTACATCGTAGTTCGGAAATACTTAGGATTTTGGTGGGATGGAGTATTTTCTACACAAAAAACCGAGACACTTGAATGCTGCTTTCGACATTCGAAGAATGTGATCATTCCACCGAACGTTACAGCGAATTCTAATGCCCAGGAGATGATTTATAAATATCGATCTTATCCATAATCACAGACGACTGTAGAATAGTTTTCCGGATTAAAAGAGATATAAACTGGTTTCCTTTCTATGAAACTGTCAGTTTTTGAGAAACTTAAGAAAGGAAGTCAATAAAAAAGTTAATTAAAAGAGATTCAGCAATAAAGGAAATATAAAACCATAAAAAATAAAACTTAATTAGGCTATTGGATAGGGTATCTGTCAATATAGAGGTTGTAAGTCAATTTGTATAATTTTCTGTGGCTTGTTACACTACACAGAGCACATAAGCTCATACTAAAAAGATAACTAATTATTATTCAATGTCGGTTGTATTGTTTAAATTCTCTAGCCCCCATGCAGCAACACTTTATATGAAATAAACCTTCCTTTCAAAAGTTTTCGACAAAAATTTTCTTTTTTTTGTCGTGCTGCTGTGAATGCTTAGAAATTGGCTAAAAACTAACTTTTTGAGTATAAGTAAGAGAGGAAAACGGAAAATGTTAAACGTTGTCGTGATTTTCCTGAATTAGAACAAAATTTATTCGCAACTCTAATCAAATGTGAATTATTTATAATGCTATCAAACCCAAAAACTAAGTACAAACGAGAGAAAAAAATAGGAAGAAAAGAAGAATATATGGACCTATAAAAAAAGCCACAATAATGATGGCTAATACGGACACACCGACCCATATGGTCAAATTGGTTAAAAAAAGAACTCATTTGGATGTACTCGTATATGTAGTACGAGTATGTAACTCTTTAAAATGCGTGCCACAGTAACTATACTATGTATGTATATGAATGTGTTAGTGTGTGTGTTATTTTATAACCGTCTTTAAATTAAGATAATCTACTGTTTAGAGGGAATATTTTTCCGTTTTGCTTTCAACATCTAATTCTTCCCAAGCATTGGTTTAGATTTTACTTGAAGCCTTTTTCCTTTATGAACTCTTGCCACATACTCTCACATATTGTATATATGCTGTGCTACACACTCATCTATGGGTAATTGTCGTGGCTGTTGCACTTACACACATATACAGGAATTGTCTTCTTCTTCTTCTTTATTGTCTTGTGATATTGGAATCGAAAAAAAATTGCTTAAATGAAATTGTTAACGAAAATTTATTGGCAATAGAAATGCTAACAAACCAAAACATTAGAAAATCTTCCCAAAAATAAATAAAAAGACGAACTGAAAAATGTAATAAAAATTCAGCAATGGTAGGATCACATTGAAGTATGTTGGGGAGTAGGGAGTTAAGAGAAGCTTAGTAGCAATAAAATTGAATTTAATTCCCCACAGATAAGACTAAAAATGACAAATTTGTGCCAATAGAGAGAAAACAAATACATTTTAATAAAATGCAATTCAATATGGAATCAATCAATTTTTATTATTTTCCTTTTAAGGCAGGAATTGTATGTTGAAAAAATCTAAAAAAATGCGGGCTTAAGCTTTTGGAGACCTTGTTCGATTTTAGCCGAAGGTGTAGAATTACTCTGTTACCAACCAAATATTCAAAATAAACAATTGCAATGCTAGGTTTTGGTAGCTTGTAATAACGGACACTACTTGTTGTAACTTTATTCACTTTAAGTCCTCATGGTATGCGATTAAAAAGATTTCAACTAATATTCACCGAATATTGCCTCTTAACCCTTATCTCTAGTTTACTGAGTGCCATTAAACAAATATGACAGCCAATATTTAGGACGCTCAAAGGAGCCTTTAAGATTGTGCGAGCTAAAATGATGCATAATATTCAGCTTGCTTAAGAAATAGTCGATAGTCATGCTAGAAAAAGGCGATAAAAATTATAGAAGAGTATTGAACGATCGGAGATTGAATGTGTGCAAGGTAACTGAAGCTGTAGGTATCTCAGCTTTAAATTTTGCTTTAATATTTGGTTAAGAAAAAGCTATTTTAACAATGGAAATGAGATTGATCATACTCGTCCAAAACCAGAATGGTGTAGTCAATCTCAAAGGAATCTGCGACGCTGTTCAGGAGCAAGCTAACAAGTTCTTCTCTGTTTTGTAATTGGCATTAAACTTCAGAAGAATTACGGCAGTGAGTATACTCAAACAAGGCTAAGTTACATTTTTGTCCAGCAAGGTCACTACCACCATTTTTTTGATGCATATACGTGGTGTCTTTCACATCGTTTACCTTTACAAAGAGTAAAACCGATGACATGTAAATATTATGTAGAGTTTTTGAAATGAATTCCAATATTGATTTAAAGCAAAAATTAACTCTTTTAGCGAACGAAAAAGTGTTGTCCCAGTGTTGTCCCTATGGCAAACATACAAGAATTGGGATTAAAACTAATTACTGGCTCATTCAGCATTCCCTCCAGATTCAGCGTCTAGCGAATAATACCCGTTTCCAAATTTGAAAAAATATCTAGATGGTAAAATATTTGGATCATACAAATGGGTCATCAGTGAAACAAACACCTTTTTTAGTCTTATTATTTAGACGAAATTAAAAAGTTATTGAAGAAAAATGCTGGACTAAATATTTTGAGTTTACTAAGGACTATGAAGAAACTAAATGTTTTTGACGAAAATAATATATTAAACGCATAACATCGCAAGCGGCCTTGGTTCGCGCCCCAGCAGAGGACGTAAAAAAATGTGGTTTCGAGTGTTTAATAACGAGACTTCAACTTCCCTCCAGACAACTCTAGTCAAAAAATAATAGAGAAGAAGCCTCCTGATGTTCCAGCTTACCTCTGGCGATGATGACAAACACCAGACGAATGATCATGAAAAACACGCCACCTAATGGGAAAAAATTACAATGCTAAGTATAGATCACAACCACCACATAGCAAGGATCTTCACCACTACACAATATATGGAGGGGAGCTACAGTGGATTAATTATCTACTTACACTAGACAGATAAAGTTTGTTTACAAAACTGTTTATTTCATTCAAGACTCTATATTTCTAAGAATTCGCAGCAAAGCTTAAACTTTTTGGTCTTGTAATATGTCTTAGATCACTGTTATATATTATAATCAATATTTGTGTTTGAAAAGAAAGTAGTTTCATTGCTCGTAATCATGATTAAGAAAAAGTTCATTTATTTACTCAGAATAAGTCTGCGTACACATAAAATATTAATCAATTAATCGTTGTTTTTTAGCTCATAGCTTTTAATTTCGTAGCATTTTTATTCAAATTTGTGTATCTGCTGTAAGAAAATTAATTTCAATTTGTGCAATAGCATTTATCCTGCCGAAAGAAAACTTATTATTTTTCTCAGAAAGCAAAAAAAACCTTCAAAGAGAAAATTCGTTTCTCTATCTAGAAAACCATCAACTTTTACAAAGTAACTAGAGGCTATGTTTTAAAACCTCGTGCTGGCCGTCCTTCAAAATTAATTTTGAGAGAAAAGATACATCTCATCAACTCTGTGCAGCAAGATCCTAAAATAGTAGCCACGAAAGTGGCTGAAAGCATTAATTTAAAATTGAGCAGGAGTATATGTGATGATAATTTCAGAAATATCTTAAATCGAAAAGGTTTTCATGTTCGTATAAAACATAAGAAGCTCCTTATTTCATTAACAAGAGTCAAAGAAGAATGTTGTTCGGTAGAGAGCTATCAAATAAGCCATTAATATTCGGGGATAGGGTTATATTTTTGGATGAGAAAATCCGTTGCAGCTTTACAGAAAGTTGATTTGTGCGACACGATCATACACGGTGGTGGAGGTATAATAGTTATTGAGTCTACTGCGGCCAAGACAACGAAAAAATGGCTTTTGGTAGCAATGTTTTATTTGAATAAGATAACAATTCTAAGAATGCAGCCGATATTTCAAAGCCTTAGATGCTTTATAATGTTCCAAAACAGTTGCGTGTGCCACCAGTCTCCAGATTTTAATCCCATTGATTATTTATGGGATCTGTTGAAGCAAAAATTCTTCATCATCTTATAATATCAAAAATTATATTAAAAAAGTTTTGCGAACTGAATGGAAAGAAATATAACTGCAAGTCACCGCAAAACTGGCTTATTCTATGCAAGAAAGATTGGCTGTGTTTCTCTATTCTTATTTCTAATTTCTGTTAATGCTAATTTATTGCTAATGCTGTTATAAATATCCAAAAATAAGATCTTAAGAAAGTGCGCACACTTTTGCACGCCGACTTTTTCTGCGTATTTTTTTAACACAGTTCTACTTTTCTGTAATTAATTTGTATATAATTAATTTTGTTTGCTGTATTTAATTTAATTTAATTTAATTTAATATTAAGAACTGTTGGTGTGTATTATCTTGGACTTAATGGTTTTGTGCGCAGACTTAATCTGACTAGTGTAGCTTGAAAAATCAATTTGATTAAAGAAACTGGAATAAACCGATGGAGGAGTGATGCTACAAACACATATACGACGGCAGGCTACCAACTACAAACTACAAAAAATAAAATGCACACGTTTATATGAATACGATTATGAATTTATGTATGTTTCTCAGTTTGTGAAGCAGTTAAACGGCTGAGCCTATTTTCTTGAAATTTTTACAGCATCACTCTGTATGTCTGGAATGAATTTAAAAAAATTCCAGCTGGGTGGTGACACGCCCATACAAAGTTAATATTTATGTTTCTTTATCTTCAAAAGGTAACAATCAGAGTTTCTACATTTGGTTCAAATAGCTTCATAGTCAATACAAATCATCAGTTACTAACTGGGAGGCATTGGATAAGAGGGCATGGCATCTCTCATACGAACTAAATATTGTTTTTATTATATCTTGAGAACGGTAAAAGATAAACTTTCAATATATGATCTGAAGACAGAATTGGGTATGTGGGCGCAGTACCTCCCATACAAAGCAAATATTAATTTTTGTATGTTTTGAAAACGGTGATATAGTGAAAGTTACTAAATTAGGCTTAAGCAACGCCGTGAACAATATACATCATCAGTCAGAAATTGGGCGGGATTGTATAAGACATTCATACTAAATATTGAAATATATATGGAGACGACAACTACGAGTATTTAAGCTCGTCACTTATACACATTAGTCAAAAAACCGGTATTGCAGAAAGCGCAAAGGGTAAAAGCTATATACATACACATACATCTTTTATATAAAATTAAATGTGTATTAGTTTGAACACTGAAAAAGCAGAACCGATTATCTTAAAATTTTTGCAGTATATTGCTGAAAGTAACTAGAGGCTATTTTAAATGTTTGAGTTTGAATAGTAAGATAATAGGGGTAGCGAAGCACCCCGGGTTTTACCTAGTAAAAATATCGGGTCCGCCATCTAACGTTTTTTTTCAGCTAATGCTTATTTCGTGAATGGTAACACTTAGCTCATGTCTGATTTGACAGATAATTAGTTTTGTCCTTCCTCTGAACGAATATGGTTGTGTTCAATGCGTATTCGTTTCGCTAAGTGGCCCTGCGATCGACTTACAGAAGATGCCGATTTTGCCAAAAAAAATCATCTTTTCAGATGAAGCTCATTTTGATCTTGGCGGGTATGTAAACAAGCAAAATTGTCGCATTTGGGGTACAGAAAACCCGCACGCATGAATTGAAAAGCTGATGCACCCAAGACGAGTCACTGTTTGGTGCGGATTTTGGTCCAGAAGCATAATTGGGTCATTTTTCTTCGAAAATGAGCAAGGAGTGGCCGTTACAGTCTATGGCGATCGTTATCTATATTTGGTTTCAACAGGACGGCGCTATGTGCCACACAGCCAAAGCTACACTCGATGTTTTGCGCCCTGTTTTTGAAGATCGCATTATCAACCGCAGAGCTGATGTCGTTTGGCCACCTCGGAGTTGCGATTTGACACCGTTGGACTATTATTTGTGGGCTGCCGTCAAAGATAAGTGTTACGCCAACAAGCCATAGACAATTGACGCTTTAAAGCACAATATTCGTGAAGCCATTGGTGAAATACAGCTGCACACAATCGATAATGTGCTTAAATTTTGGATCAATCGTGTAGGCTACTGCATGGCCAGCCGAGGCAGCCATTTGAATGAAATTATTTTTCATTATTAACCGGAGGATTACACTTTCAAATAAAAAAAGAAATTTGAGAAAATATTCAGTAGTTTTTTGTTATAGCATTTTCAAAAAAAAAAATTTATTTGGCGGACCCTTTATAAAGAAATAAGAAATAATAGGAATTTTTTTTATCAAAACATAAAACATTTTTTTGGATCAGCTGCTTAGTATAATGTCGACTCCAATATAATTAAGTAGTGACTACACGACTACAAGTGCCATGTAGTCGTGTAGCCTGCCGTCGTCTATGTGTTTATAGCATGACGGAGAAAAAATATATTTAATCAAAAAGTCGCACTATCTTCAACTATTTTGGTTGCTTAAGACAACAATTTTTAAGCTGCAATCTCGTACTACAATTCTAAGTTTTGTCGCTTTGGACAAAGTAGTCTTTATATTCAAATAATGGCATGGAGATTCTGGGCGCTATGAGTTGAACGATTTTTATGTTTTGAATGCTGCTTTCTAGTTCAAAATTTAATAACATAGGCAAAGCTGCTACGTTGAGTCAAACAACTTCCCCGTCCTCACAAGTATTATATATATTTTATGCGTATTTTATGCTACACATAAGAGAAATGTGTCTCACCACTACATTCACATTTCTAGCAGTTGCTCTTTACCGACTTAGACCAATAGTATAGCTGAAAAGTCATGCTACATTATTATTGAATTTTTATGTTTGACGCTGAGGAAAGTGTTAAACTGCTGATACATTGGCAAACATTTGCTTGCAAACATCATGTATGTATGCGTGATAAGTAAAAAAAATATACACACGCATACGTAGTGTGTAAGTTCTCCATGTATGTGATTGGCTATTTCATAGAAGAGACTTGCAAACAAATGTTTGCCAATGTATCAGCGGTTTTAGTATTTTCGAGCTATACATTCAGAAGATTTTTAATTTAAAAGTAAATCTACAACTTGTGGTTGAATTCACTGACGTAAAGCTATGAATTTTCCATCGCTATAGACTACAGTAGTCATTGTAGGTCATTTGTAGCTTTCGATGCTGTGCTAAAGGTAAAGCTACAATCTAAATTAAATTCACTGAAGTGAAGCATAAATTTTTGCATAGTTGCTAAAATCAGTAGTTTGATGACTGCAGATAATCACTATGATTTCAAACTACAAATTAAAAGAATTTTTTAATTCAAATAATTATTTGTAGTCTGATAAACTGTGCTTAAGTTAAAGCTACAAAATGTAGTTAATTTAATTGAAATGGCTGCTGTCTACAATAGACAGGTAATGACCGCAATTCCAAGCTACAAGTTACAAGACTTGGTGTTGCAATTTATTGAACAAAAGCTGCAAATATAATGCTACAATTTTGAAACTTTATTCGCTTTAGTCGCTGTTGCCTACAGCGCGTTGTACTGTTTTGAAGTTACAAATAAAAAGGAAGTTTATAATTTGAGGATCATTTGTAGTTTACTGTACTCTGCTAAGGCCAAAGCTATAATCTGTTTTTCAATGATTTTAATTAAGCAAAACACTAATTATTTAAGTCCAGATTATCTCAGAGCTTGGCGAAAACTTAATGTTTAGTTAGAAAATTTCAAGCTTTCAAAAAATTTTTTTTTTTAGTTTTTAAAATCTAATGCGCCACTAAAATTCTTTTTTAAACAGTTCAAAAAATAATCAAAAATAATCCTTAAAAATTACAAAAAACGAAGAAACTTTAAACATTATAAACGCACAATAGTTATACTATTTCGCATAGACAAAAGTTTTGGTATGTGCAGCATCAATTGCATGAAATGCGTGAGCGTGCGTTAAGTTTTTCCTTTGAATTGCAACCATAAGCACTTATTCTTCTTCTTCTTCGTTTTCTTAACGCAACAATACAATGGTTTTGGAAAAAAGGAATTATTCTTTATGTTTCTTTCTTCCAAAGAAAATTATTTGTTTAACTTTAACAAAATCAGAAAGAAACTTTCAAAAAAGAAGTGAAATAAGAGTTGAAATAGCGTCTTTATACCTCTAGCGGAAAAATTACATTTCACGCTGAAAATGCGTGCTCTGCGTGTCTATATTTTTTGGTTTCTTTTTTGATATAAAGAGTGCAACGCTTGCGCAATTTTGTTTTTTTTTCGTTTTTGGTGTTCCTTTTGTATGCGAACTGTGTTGTATGCAACTTTTTGAACTTTTGATGGTATGTGGCAGGAATAATTTTAAAGTGTAGGTGCTGCTTTGTTGCAGATGCTGATAGTTTTTTTTTTGCCATTTTTTAATATCTGAGTCTTGGTTTTTATCATTAAAACCATGCAATTGCCCCGAAAACGTGAGCAGCCAACAAACTCATAGACAATCTTATAGACATTATAAGCCAATGGCATAGAAAATTATTTTGAAAAAAAGGTAAAGATTTCATGTTTTTTTTCTACTTCTTTTCTGGCTAAAATTACAAAATGCCAAAAAGTAAACGTAAAACTGAGCTGATGAACCTTTAACTTGTACACTTGTGCGTCGTTATGATTTTCTGAAAATAATCATAATCTTTCTCTGAAAATTTTTAGTTCTTTTTTTTATCTATTTACAAAATATTAAAAAAAACTTCATTTAGTCATGTCTGTGCGTTTTACCCCGGGTATAAATGAAAAGTATAAATTTTTTCTATATGTGACGAAAATTACTTCATTGGCAAATTATGTGTAGAAAATAAATTGAAAAAAAAGTTATGGAAAAATAATTTTCTTTCTTTTATTCTCCATTTTTTACCTGAAATGCTTTTATCAAAGTTACACATCGTTTAGAGATAAACGTCCTGTTTCTTTTTGAGAAAACTTACCTGGAAAGAAAAAATAAAAGGAAACTTAAATTAGATATGGAGTTTGTAAAAGTATTAAATTTTTTAATTTATATTTAAGCCAAAAATTTAAGCTACGAAATAAAAAAGTGTAGTTTTGTATTAGAGATAATTTCTTACTCTCCTAGGCAACATAAAACCACCAAATAAAAGCCCACAGTAATATTATTTAGATTTCATATACATACATATTTACATAAATGTTTAGTTAAGCTTTGACCAAATAATAATACTAAAGTTTTTGCTAACAAATCTGTAAACAACGTTTTAAAAACTCTGCTTTAGTTCAAAGTAGTTTTGTGGTCATGTTGAAACTACAAATAATTCTTAAAAATGCATTCTATTTATCATAATATTGTTTGGTTTGACCACAAGTTAAATAATAATTAAAATTTAAAGAATAATTTGTGTTTTCAAAGCTACAAACTACAAATATATGCGGCATTATCGATGCACTACGTTTCCACACAACCCATCAAAACTTAATGCCTTCTTAACTTTGTGTAAAAACCACAAAATATCACCTCCGAAAGTTTCACGAACTATTTGAATTTTTAATTTTGTAGTTTTGCCTAAACCACATTGTAATATATCGTTTGTAGTTCCTGAAATTCAAATTTAAATTTGAATAAACAAACCGTGGAGTTCATTTAGGACCTTGTAGTAAGTTACTTCAAAACTACAAGCAGACATGTTGTAGCATACCACATGAGTTTTGTTTTAATCTAACCGACCACGTCTACTGTGATCATTTCAGTGTCTTGAAAAAATCATGATAATTTCTATTTTTAGAAACCACAAGCTACAATTTTGTAGTATCTTTCTTTAAGTGCTGTAAGGTAGTGTGCTATATAATGGTGAGCTTTCGTGTTTCCATATTTTTTTATTAAATCAAATAAAATTTATGTCCTGCAGACTACAGATCCACAAGCTTCAAGTATGTATGTCACTCTACAACATTATACTAAAAACTACGATATGTATGCGGCATTGTCGATGCACTACGTTTCCACACAACCCATCAAAACTTAATGCCTTCTTAATCTTGTGTAAAAACCACAAAATATTATCTCCGAAAATTTCACGAATTATTTGAATTTAAATTTTGTAGTTTTGCCTAAACCACATCGTAATATATCGTTTGTAGTTGCTGACATTCAAATTTCGGCTCTTATTTTAAATTTAATTCATGTATAAAATTTGAATAAACAAACTGTAGAGTTCACTCAGGACCTTGTAGTAAGTTACTTCAAAACTACAAGCAGCCACGTTGTAGCATACCACATGAATTGTGTTTTAATCTAACCGACCACGTCTATTGTGATCTTCTCAGTGTCTTGAAAAAATCATGATCATTTATATTTCTAGAAGCCACATGCTACAATTTTGTAGTATCCTTCTTTAAGTGCTGGACGGTAGAGTGTTATATAACCATGAGCCTTCGTGTTTCCATATTTTTCTATTAAATCAAATAAAATGTATGTCCTGTAGACTACAGATCCACAAGCGTCAAGTTTGAAGGGAATTATTCTATAATTGGAACAAGTTCCTGCGTAAAAGGCCACACAAATTTTTAACCTAAAATCTGTTGAGATCGATCAATTCTTCAAAAGTCAACTTTTATGTGAAGTATCAGTAAAATCTAACTCAGTTTATGTATATATAATTCAACATTTTTGTATCTTAGCTGAGTATTTAGGTATAATGTTGCTAAGCTAGAATGGTTTTAAAAATTTTCGTAATTAAAGCAACAACTGAACTACTGGTTAAGCTTAGGACCACCATGATTATTAGAAAGTTAAAAGTTATATTACGCTTTAATGTTTTCAAGGACTTCCCTAATTCGTATAAAAGTGCCTCCTAGCCCACAGATGGCGCGGTTTTTTCGAGCATTGATTTCGAATATCAACTGTTTCAATTTAAAACTAATGGCTTAGGCAAGATTATTCAAAAAATTTCTACGAAATATTTGCATGTTTTCTAAACGATTGCACTTTTTTAATTGGTATTAAAATAAACCGATTTCAATGCAGCAAAATAAGTATAAAACAATTTTCAAAATTTTCTTCTTTTCCTTTTTTTTCTATTTTAAAATCCGTTGTTGATGTTGATTTTTGTTTAGTTTTTTTGATTGTGATTTGTGAAAAATAAACAAATAATGGCGTTTAACATTTGTTATATTTTCACTATGGCTGCATTTTGAACTCTTCTACTATTTGTTATATCGTAGCAGTTGTTGTTGTTGTTGTTGTTGTTTTCTAGCTATTAGGCTAGGCATTACAACTAAACAAAAAAAAAAACAACTTCATTTTTCCAAAACAAAAAAACGCTCCAAAAACAAATTATGGGAAAAAAAGAAAGCTATACGAACCGACCTGTGAAACGACCACCCCTCCTAGAAATCGGTATACAAATAAACAACACCACCAACACATATGAAAAACAGGACGAAACGACGAGTCGTCTCTATAATAATGGCTGCTGCTCTCTAATATGCGTGTTGAAGTGTGAGTAAATCGGCACTATATAGTTGTGACTTTTCCCACTCTCTCATTACAAGCCAACACGCAATGACAACGAAAGGAATGGAAAGTTTAAGGGTTTGAAAGTCAGTGAGTATTGTGGTGGTTATGCTTAAAGCGGACTAAGCAGGGGAGGTTAAGATATATATGTACCTAGAAAAGGAAGACAAAAAAGGAACAAAGACAGCATTTTTTAAAAGAAATTTGTGACAACAACAGAGAGAAGAAATAAAAACAGAAAATGAAGAAAAAAAACGTAAAAAATCAACCCTTACCCAAACAGCCGATACTATTTCGACATCAAAAGTATATAATGTGTGTATGGTATATAATTATTATTATTATATGTATATATACATATGTACGTATGTATCAACATATTTACCTTGCAAACATGTGTTGTTTTTGTTACATACTCGTATCTTATACTAATTCTCCCATCCACCACTCATTAGTACCTTTTGGACTTGCAAAAAAAACAATAATTTCTTCATTTTATAGAAATCAAATACACCATTTCCAAGATGAATGAAAATAAATTAAAGAAAAAAAATGCAATCATGGATAGAATTTGTTAAACGCCAAGCTAGTACAAGAGCAGGGTGGTAATTTCGTGATATTTTGTTTTTTACCGCAAGAACTTTCAATGTAACACTTTCACTAGTGTATACAATAACACAAAATTTTAAAGAAGCCGATTAATCAAATTATTGTAATTAAAACCATTGGTTGTTTATTTATTTTGAAAAGCCTTTAACTTATAGCGGGGAAAGATTGCTGTATTTCGTTCCTAAGTCAACAACTGAAATAACTGTCAAAAAATAATGCAAATTTAAGCAATTGGTAAAGAAAACTTTCTGTGTCTGAACACAAAAGAAAGTTTAGTTTATTTTTACTGCCTAAAAGTGGTTTGTCAACAAGTGATAACAAAATGAGTTTAGTAATGAGTTCAATGTAAGCAACTGGTTTATTTACACCAAACAGATATTTCAACCGAAACTGTAGTTTTAGGTAAAAACCGCTTTTTTTAAACACTGTTTTTCGGATAATCCGAAAACTGATTTATTTCAAAATTACGGTATTTCGAATACGCTAGTTTACACGTATGTATTTGCTTTGGCTAGAAAAGTGTTACTCCATCCAGTATACTCTCTAGACGCAGCCCCTACTACCAATTTTATTATATATCTTGATAGTAAATCATTCAAAGCAACAAAAGAGGGTATGAAAGATAAATTAGAAAACGCTTTGAACGTAAGAGAGACTGCATTGAGAAAATAATGATTTGATATGTCAATTCACGTCCACTTTCTAAAAGTGTGTAACAACCTGGGAAACATTGTAATTTTGACTCTAATGGCGAGAAATAGTTAAAGCAGCCATGAAAATAGTGAAAAAACAACCCCTACTTTAGGCCTAGAAAACAAGAAACAAAAATGAAATCATATTAGACACACTTGGTACCTACTTAAATATACATGCACACATAACCGTACACACCAGTTTACAACAGCGCTAGTGACATGACGAGGCTTAGGCATTCAGGCAGGCAAGCATTAGAAATCATAACATGAGATACCGATTTCTTGTTACTACTCTAACGTGTGAGTGTGTATAGTTGCTTGTATTGCTACATGTTAACATTATTCTATGCGTGTTGGCAGCTATTCTTAACATTGTTATTGTTGTTGTTGCTGCTGTTGTTGTCGTTCCATAATCCTCTATATAGGGTATAAAAATTTTTGTACATGTTTTGTGTAATTCAAAAAAAAAAAAAAACAGAAATACCATTGCTACCTGGTAAACAAGTAGTTTATTTAGGGGTTGATTTTTATATTATTGTGCTGGTTGCCAATAGATTTTCTAGCTTTTATTTTTCTAGTCGGCTTTCATTTTTTTTTTCTTTAATTCCTTTCCCACCTTTTTTTCTCCCTGTTTTTGTATTATTTTAGTTAATGTTGTTATTGCTCAAACAAAGAACTATTATTCTTTTAAAACGAGCAATTGTTGGTATTTATTTTACCACCAGCAATCCTAAATGGGTTGCACTTTAGTCACCTCTCTATTCACCACCGCCCAATACAAAAATGTCCAGAAGTGTTGGTCATCGTAAACAAAAGGAAATAAAACTAAATCCACCATAAGTTATAAGTATTTTTCACACGTTTATTATAAAAGAACATAAATGAAGAGAAAAGGAAATTATTTTTCCTTTTGCATTTTTCTTAGAAATTTAATTATTTTATTTTAATAATATTTAGTGCACTATGGGACTGGTAGTTAAACCTTTAAAGCTTTTTCTAGTTTTATAGCCACGTTCATGCATCTTAGTTTATTTTCATTAAAGCATACCTACATATGTGTGTAGTACAACACATGGGCTGAAAAGTTTCGGGAGTAACGCATAGATGGCGCTAATTTTATTGCAGCTGTTAAAATTTCATGATATTCTATTAAGTAGTTTGTGAGTTATTGTGCTAAGAGTGACGCTACTTTTGTTATTTTCAGAACAATGGATCAAAACAATTTCGTGTTTAATTCTGCACTACTTCCTGATGGGAACAAATATCGTTCAAGCGAAGCAATGGCTTGAAAAGAGTTATGGGGATTCCGCTCCATCAGACTGCTGACTTCAAACGTTGTTGTAGAGACACCGATGATGCAGAGCGCTGTAGATGTCCAAATGAGGCAGTAACACCAGAAAACATAAAAAAAAAATCGACAAAGTCGTTTTAAATGGTCGAACAGTGAAGATGCATGAGTTAGCTGACATCGTAAAGATATCAAACGTGGTGGCTTTATATTGCTTGAGCATTTGACTTAGGGAAAGCTCTGCTCAAAGTGGGTGCCGCGTTAATTAACAAAAATAATGGCAAAACTACATGAATTGAACTTGGAATTGCTCCCCCATCCTTCGTATTCGAAGGCTCCCAGCAACTACTGGCTGTTCGTAGACCTACAAAAAATGCTAGCCGGTAAGAAATTTCGTTGAAACTGAGGCTTATTTTGAGGCAAAAGATAAATCGTTCTACAAAAGTGGTTTTGAAAAGTTAGAGCAGCGTTGGAATGATTGCACTGCTTTTGATGCAGATTACGTTGAGGAATAAAGCTAATTTTTAACAAAAAAATGTGTTCTACTTTTTCAGTCCACGTGCTACGCATGTCCTACTACTATTACAACACCTTTCAGTGATGGCCAGTAAATTTTAACAGATTTTGTTAAACTTTCCGTTCTGATCGGAAAGAAAAAGTTTTCATTTATTTTTTTGTTTTTTGTTTTTTTTTGTTTTTAAAACCTAACTTTTGGAGAAATGCGACAATTACGATTAAAATTTTTTTGAATGCGATAGTTCGTTCATATGTGTGTAATAACTTTGGCACTAATTTATGAACTGGACACCATCATCCAGTATACTCAGCACCGACTACTTAAAAACTAGTTAAGTTTTGGTGGTAAAAGATTTTAGAGGAACTTTAAAATTCGTTAAGTAATTAATTTCGTCCATTGAAAATATTTTACTCGGCAAAAAATGGCATAATATTTTATTTATCATTATTCCGAACATGTATCCATAGTTTTCCTACTGACCTGATTGAAATTTCTACACCCCATGTCTAACATTGTACCCCAATTGGCTATTTTTTTCTTTCTATTATTGCTTCTTTTTCTTAAACTCTGCTTATAATTACAGCTTTTCAAATGTAACCTTGTCTCTATTATTTTGCTAAAATTATTAAAAAATATACAAAATTGTTTAATTTCTTGAAATTATTTTTTTAAAAGTTCTATTATTTCTTATAATGATTATGGTGTTTTTTTTTTCTAAGCCATTATTAATATTTTTGTTGCTGCGCATGCGTTGTGAATGCACAGGTTTATTAGAAATAAAAAATTATTTTTGCAATTCCTTTTTATGCCACTATTAATGGTGTATTTTTGTTCCGTCATTTATTTTTTTTAACCACATCATCATTTTGATTTTGAAATGCCACACAGTCATCCGGCGCGCAGTGATTAAAACACTCGACATTTCAATGTCACTCTACCAATGATTTTGTTTTTCACATAATTTTGCAGCTTTTTTAACAAAAACTAAATAATTTTGGGCATATTAACCTTGACTATAGTCTATTAGTTCGTTTTTTAGAGGATTAAAAGAAAAAATATTTATAGTGCAGGTCAAAAAAGGTTAAACCATTTTGAAGGCTATAAATGATTGATTTTTTGATTTTGTGCCAAAGTAAAAATTGAATAGAAAAATATATATCAGGAAGAGCAGTTTCAAACAATTTTTAACTGATAGAACGAAACGTAACCCGGCACTTGTATCCTGGCGGCTTCTTCAAGCCTTTTTTTATTAGATACTTTTTTATACTTGGATATTGTGTTTTGAAATCTTATTATAGCTTTAAGTCGACAGCATCCTACTGAACCCATTAATACTGAACATTAACTTGACTATGTGACGTTGAGGCAGAAACAAAAATAATTTTATCAGGTTAAAAAACGGAATTTAGAAATTTGTCCAGTATTCTACCACGTCAGTAGAATGTGACAATTAAACCACGTCTTTACTTTCTTTTAAATGAATTCGAGAAGTTTTAACGAGCTGCTGGTATGCTTCGGGATGTGATTTTTACATGAAACAAAAAAAGGTGCTCACTTTTATCAGACCAACAAATCGCTAAAGGCACTTTGTAGTCGTTTTTTTTTATCAAAATTTTCGTAATGTATCAAAGAATGAGGCCAATAGTTTGTTTTTAACCAATTAAATTAAACAAGTATCGCTAACTGTACTGAATCGTTTAATTTAAGGCTTAAGTAATGCTGTAATTGCATTATAAAAACTATGGGCATACATTCAGAACGTGCTTACCAGCATAGATGGTATCCAATTAAGCCGAAAAAAGCATATCTATTGAAGTATTGGGTGAATTTTTTAAGATTTCGGATTTGATATACAAAAAACACATAAAATTTAGAGAAATGTATGACATCATTATTTAAGTCGATAGGACGATCTATATAATTCAAAATTTAATGATGATTACATGTAAATATCGAACGCAGGTACGCATGAAATGGTTCATGTGTTGGGTCCAATTTTGGCATACTCTCTACAATATACCGGCCGGTATCTGACGAATAAATTCTTCAATATTGGCTTTCAGCGTGTCAATCTTTGCGCGCTTGTCCATATTGACATGAGCCTTAACATAGCCCCACAAAAAATATTCTAAAGGCGTTAAATTGTACGACCTAGGCGGCCAATTGACCGGCCCCAAACGTGAAATAAGCAGTTTACCGAATTCGCCTCTCAATTGGGTCGTTTTATCGCTTGCTGTGTGGCATGTGGCTTTGCTTTGTTAAAACTATATGTCAGCCAAGTCCAGTTCTTCCATTTTGGGCAAAAAAAAAATTAATCATCGCACAGCAGCGCTCGCCATTCACAGTAACGTTCCTGCCTTAGGCGTCTTTGAAAAAGTACTGTCCAATAATGCCATCGGCCTATAATCCATACCAACCAGTGCATTTTTCGGGATGCACTGGCAGTTTTTGTAATTCTTCCGGCTGCTCTTCACACCAAATTAGCAAATTTTGCTTGTTCACGTATCCACTCAACCAGAAATGAGTTTCGTCGCTGAACACAATTTTCCGATAAAAAAAAGTGGATACTCATCCAATGTTGCAGCACCCATTCTCCAAAAGTTTACTGTTGTAGTAGGTCGTGTAGCTCCAATTCTTGCAACAGCTGTATTTTAAAAGCTTTTACACCTAAATCATTCCGGAAAATTTTCCGCTGATAATTAACAGTCATCAACAACACTGGCGGATAAAGCTGCGATATTTTCCTTTGTCCGCACTCTACGTATGTGTGTTGGTAGTTTAGTCTCCAGTAATGTAAGTTTGGCGCGAAGTTTTCTCACAAGATTCCGAATAGCCACCTCAGAAGGTCGCCCTAACTGACTCTAAAATGGAACAAATGCACGATGAATTTCTTAACCGAGCATGAATTTTGATAATAAAATTCAATAATCTGCGAGCGTTGTTCGTTTGTAAGTCGATTCATGGCCAAACTGCAAACTGAACATGTTTGACAGCAACATGTTACACGAAAACAGCTGAGCTGGCAAAAACAGTGTTGCCAAATCACCCGATATATAGTTCCTATCCAGTTAAACTTAAATTAGGGATCAATTTACCGGGAAGGTAATTTTGTACAAGCATAAGTTAAACTAGTTCATATACAATTCTGCTAAAAAGGGCAGATCTATTAAACTAGTTCATCGGACTATAAAGAGCAGATCTTGTAAACTGCTTTGTATAGCTCACTGTATTAATTTATAAGTTTAATTGGACTGGCTTATTCCCAATCTTCCAATAAGTACTAACTTCCATAACTACCTATATAAGAGCCTACAACACTCAGTTGCTGCACTAAAAAAGCTGATCTTTTAAACTAGTTCATAGCGCCTACTGTACTGAATATTCGAGAAGTGTTACCAGTTTTTAGAGTTAAACTATTGAATTTAAAATAACTGATCTATAAAGTATTTCATATCGCTCACTGTACTGAACATTCGGGTCGTGTTTACCAACCTAAGAATTTTTAATATTGAACTCTTGAACTTATCTGTTGAACTAGTTCATACCACTCACTGTATTTAACCATTAAATTCAGCTGGTTTGCTCATAAGGTGTATAAGCCTTAACGAATTCGATACACTCATATAATCCAAGATATCAGCTTATATACGGAACGTGCGTTTTATAGTTCGAAAGTTAATAAAGAGACATTAGCCTGTACAAGTGTTACTACCACCACTATATCTTAACACATAACTGTTCTATTAGACCCTCCACTGTTGCTTCAATTAATTGCGTCTTGCTTTAAAGTTTTTTATTTGCTATTCTTTCGTTCGTTTGTTTTGAACACGTTTTCATTAAAGAATTAAAACGTTTTTTCTATTAACATTCTCAAACACGTATAAATTAAAACAAGAAAATGTATTTTAAAAAAAGAACTTAAATGAATGAAATGAAGAAAATAAAAATAGAATTGGTTCTTGACAACAAACAGTTTTATTAAAAATATAGTTCTTTTATTCTTTTAATAAAAATAAAAATCAAATATAAATAAAAATAAAAATTCAAACGGAGTGTTTAAAATCTCCATTTTAAGCAGAATTTGCACAGAATAGAATTTTGGCTTGAACTAATACATGTTAAAGAGCTTAAGTAGAAGATTTTTCAAGTAAATTTTATTACGAGAAGAAAGTCTTTTTATAAACTTTTTTCTTAAATTTTTATTTAAATATGTAATATTATTTATTTATTAAACTGCCTCTATAAATTATAAGAAAATGAATTTGTTTATAACAAATCTAGAATCCTCTTTCTCTTGATTTTGAATTAATTTTATTCAATATTAAACAACAAAAGATAAAGCAGCACTTTGAAATGAATTTCAAAAATTAATCATATAAAATGCAAATAATGAATACAAATCGTTTACATTGTCCACTGTTTTGAAACATTTGGATTCGAAATGTGTTGATAACTTAATACAAAACTTTAAATTGTTTTTTTTTTATCAAAATCGCTAATAATTCTTGCTGTGGTTTGTATTTCTAATTATATTTAATTTATTGATTTTCGATTATTTATCATGTTCGCATATACATATGTATTATGTACATAAGAAAATGCATTGTTTAGTCTATGACTATAAGAAAATAATGACAAAAAAAGAAACTAAAAACTATTATCGCATAAAAAATATATAGATTTGGCATATTATTGTTGTATTTGTTGTCTATTTTTCTCTAATTTATTTAAATTTATTATATTTATTAAAAACATTTAAACTTGTCTTAAAAGTACTCGTACGTGAACATGTTTTATGCATAAAAAGATTTATCATCATTTCAAAAACCAATACATGATACAACAAGTAACCCAGTGGGCAACAAATTAATAATTAATTAAATTCTTTTAAAAATGTGCAGCTCGTAAATGAGCTAATTCAACTGAACAGATCACTGAAATGAACTATGCGAAATAGTTCATAAAGATTTGCTTTCTAAGTTCGTTTGATTTGTTTTGAAAAGCAGCGAATGAGAAAATAAAGGGAATATGGAACTACATAGTCCAATTTTATAGCGGAAATAAAAAAATGAACTACAGCTGAACTTTTCTATAATGAGTTCACATGGGATCAGCCAGTTACTTCATTAGAAAGAAACTATATTATAAAGAAATTAGAATTTTTTTTAATAAAATTATTCGGCGCGTTCGGAGTATGTCAATTGATGAAAAAACGCATTCCAGTGTATTTAGTATGAGTGTAATCTCTCTCGCTTTGCTGGGAGCCTTTGTGTTGTACCTGCTTTGTGACTGATATGAATAGTTAAAGAAAGCTTTAACTGTTGCCGTTCTCTACACATGCCATATTCCATGTTTTTTTAATGATGGTTTCTATTGACTGCCACGTTATTTAAACCAAAGTTTGCAACTTTAACTCTAATCATTCGCAAGATATAAAAAAATCATTATATAATTTGTTTGGGAGCTACCACGCTCACTTATCCGATTCCGCCCACTTTTTAACTGATGGCTTGTACTATCTAAGAAGTCATTTAGACTAAATTCAGAACCTTCCCTTCCAATCGTTCTTTAGATATACAAAAATTAATATTTAATTTATATGGGAGATGTCACACCCACTTATTCAATTTCGCACATATTTTGACTTATGATGTGTATTAACTGCTAAGTTATTTAGTCCAAATCCAGAACCTTCCCACTCCCACTTATCCAATTCGGACCAATTTTTGACCATAAAGTTATTTAGGCCAAATTTAGAGGCTCTTGCTATTACCGTTTTAAATTTATAGATTTATACATAAATACAAATTTTATTTGGGAGTGGCACCGCCCAGTTGAACAATAGTGAAAACATACACCAAATAAATGCTTTCTATATATGTTTTTTATATAAACAGTGTATTAAATATTTTCTAACTCAAACAAAGCTTAACTGTTGTAAAAAATTTCGTTTTCAAGTAAAGTTTAGGGGTTCACTCTAACGTTAATAACTCGTGAACCATGGACCGACAATCCTTTTACAAAACAAAATGAATAAAATAAATAAAATCGGTTGGCGCATTTCAGAGAACATCAATTACAACGCATTTTATAGTCCTCTTTTATATTATAGATTTGTAACAGAAAATCGTTTGAAGTAATTCATAATATGGAAAAAGAAATGCGTGAGGGTTAAATTTACATCTTTACATCAGTTTATAGAAAAAATTCATTGGAACAAAAAAGCTGTATATTTAAAATAAGTTCATAATAGAGAGAACTTCATTGTATAGAAATTCGCTGTAGAGAAGTGGTTCAATTTTAAAACTGAGAATGAAAGAGAAAAAAGTTAAACCAGTTTAATTTAAAAGAATAACTTACTTAACTAAATTTATGAACTAGTTCATTATAGTTCATCTCTGTGCACTATTTATTCTGCAAATAAAACAAAATTGATTATATATGATAATTTTTATAAAAAAAAAAATGTTTAGCAAAGATTTAAGCTATTCTGCTTAGGATAAAAACAAATTCGCTACTGAACTAGTTCATTTTAGTTTACTTCTGTGACCTATTTCTTTATGAAATATAAATCAAATTTTTTTATAAAATCTCTCGCTTGAATTTAAAAAATTTCTAAAAACAAATCCTGAACTATTTACCTTTAATGTGTTTTACCTATTTTTATAATACTTTTTTCAAGTGTCTACTGGGTTGGTTGTAGCCAGGTTTGTCTTTAAAACAAATTCCTCAGGTACTTTATTGTTTACTTACGAGTATGGGTACAATATTTATTTTATTTTATTTTATTTTACTTTTGTTTGTACATTTTAACTCTTTTTATGTTAAAATATGTTAAACAGTCTCTGGTTAATTTATGTGTATGGGGGTTGGCTGTTTTTCTGAATATTTAACAGAATAACTGCCAGCCAACAACCATTTATTAAAAATCAAATGCTAATACGAGTACTACTCAGTCGTATAAAACCAATCGATAGTCGATAGTACTGCTGCATTTAAAAATAATTTCAATATTAGTTTTGATTATAAAAATAAATTACAATAAATGACGTTTTCTAACTTGTATTGTATTGAGTAAGAAAGTAATGATAATCATAATGATAATAATATTGTCATAATGATGTTGTTGTTGCTGTTATTATAGTATTTGGTTAAATGAACAAAAAAAGTGTTAAATATTCAAGGTTTTTATCAAAGAATGTACAGAAAAAAATATATTTTTCAAATGAAACAAGTTGTTGATGTTGAACGATTAGTAAGAGAAAATAAACCAAATGAAATAGAATTATCTGATGAAGAACAAGGGTAGAATATCCAAAGTAGGCATTACTATATGATTTTCTAGTCCCAAATTTAAAATTAAATACGTTTGTTAATGTTAAAAATATTGATAATTACATATCAAAATTCCAATTCGGCGGTGTCACGCCCATACAAAGCAAATTTGGTTCAAATAGCTTCGGAGTCAATACAAACCATTAGAGAAAGAGTAGGCGCATTCAGATAAGTGGATATGACACCTTCCATACAAAGTAAATATTGATTTTTATATATCTTAAGAACGGTTAGAGTTTCTGAATTTAGTTTGAATGACTAAACAATATACATAAATTATTAATCAAAAAATGGGCGGAATTCAATAAGTGGACACGGCATATCCCATACATAGTAAATATTAACTTTTGTATATTTTGGTAAACAACAACGTTATGAACAATACTCATTATCAGTCACAAAGCGTGCGAGATTGGGTAAGTAGGCGTGGCATCTTCCATTTATACCAAATATGATATTTTGTATATGTGGATAAAAGTAACAGTAAAAGCTTCGTTATCTATCCACCTTAGCTAAAAATTGGGGATAAGCGGCTATTACACAAAGTCCACCGGCTAAAAGTTATATTATCTTATATATAAACATGAGTATGTGTTTGTTTGTAGGTTGTTTGAAGTCTGTATACGGCTAAAAGGAAGAAAAAATTATAATGAAATTTTAAAAGTGTTTTTCTGAAAAGAATATAAGCAATCTTTAACGTTCGGACTTGGACCGAAGTTGATAAAATAGGGGAAAGGCGTAAAAATTATAAATAAGATAATAGTTAAGATAATAATATAGATAGCGGTAGTGAGGCATGCCGGGTTTTTGAAATAAAGATTTATAGGGGAAAGAAAGTGCAAAGTTTATAAACTATTCTAAGGAATATCAAAACTCGCAATGAGACAAACTTTAGACTACTTTGTGTCCGGAAAAACAATAAGTCAAAGCTCTGCTTAAAGCCTACGTTCTCAAGCTATTAGTGCTAACATCTTAGAGCTAAAAGAAAGTTTTAAAAGCAAATATGGCTGTGCTATTATGAGATGTGATGATTCCTGCTTCCAAGTTGGGTGTCTCTTATGATAGCAAACTTATTGGGAAAGTCAAAAGACACATCGTATCAGACATTAAACGTATATGTCAAGAGAGGCATGTTAAACACAAAACAGTGAGATTCTTTAGTTCTTATTGAAGGTAAGATTTCCGATATGATTTCAATCAAATAATTGGAAAAGATTTTCTAAAGGGTGGTCCATCCATAACGCACGATGCTAATTGTGAGTAACACATTAACGTCAAGTTTTTGGCTCAACTTAATTTGACATTTCTTTATTTCAGTTTCAGCCATAGAGAGGTAAACAAATCAAATTACATTTCGTGGTCGACAAAGCAGTTACCGTGCATGGTGTTCGCTATCTCGAGATGATAACAGACTTCTTGTGGCCAGAAATTGAGGATATGGAGCTGGACGATATATTTTTCGAAAAGGATGGTGACGCTTGCCACACAGCCAACGAAACAATAGCCCTTTTGCGCGAGAAATTCAATGGCCGTGTTATCTAATGTCGTGGCGATGTCGTTGGCCTCCACGGTCATGTGATTTGAATTCAAGAGCTAAAGGAAAATACATAAATCGGCACATTAGCGACAATTAACCCTCAATTATGTCTCACAATCATTGAAAATATGGAAAAAGGGATAGAGATATGACACCGAAACCATGGCGAGCGATTGGCGGATATTTGGTTTCACACATAATGCTATAAGCACATTCAAGGCTACCGACCGTCGACTACAAGCTGTCAAAAATATAATACGTGTGTGCATATGAGAATAACTATTTTAGCGGCAACCCGGCTATAAACTACACGCCTACCGTAGCCAACTTAAGCTAATTTCTATTTTTCATGGCGATAACAAACAGTTTAGTGTGTCAATACAATAAGATACATGAAAAAGGCGTTTTGAAAATGCAATACATGTATTATATAGATTAAAAACGCGAAAAAAAATGTATGTGGCACCACTGAAAAAGCATAATCATGTTTATTTGTTTACATTTTTGTTCTGTTTAGGTTCTGTTTAATGTATCGTTAAAATAATTAAGTTGCTGCTTACTTAGCTACTTTTGTAGCCAGCGTCTTTTGTAGTTGTGTGGTTGCTGATCGGAAGCCTTAAATGTGTTTATAGCATAATTTTTATAGATCCTTCTGTCATAATAAAAAATATTAAGATAATTGTGTAAAAACTTTTTGTTTTATTTACAATTAACATCGTGCGTTTTGGTTGGACCACCCTTTAGTTGTGTCTTACGTACCATGAACCCTTAATAAACGAGATAAACAATAACAATAAGTTCTTGGAAATATATTTTTGTTGGTTTATACTGCAAATACACTGAATTTTTCATTGTTAGCGGCATGTAGTGGGTATATGTCTGCAAAAGATGGCGGTTCTTGTCTTTGCTAATTTAATCATCAGATGAAAGTCAAATGATAAATCGCTTCGGGTAGGAAAGCACGTATTTTGAAAATAATTTTAATTTTTTTTATGACAGATTAGCTTGAAACATTTCATTTCTGAGAATTAGTTTATTTTTGTAAATAAGTATTAGATTAATGACTAAGGAAAAGAAAACTTTTTCTTACATTTTTCTTTTGCGTGGCTTCTCTATCATGGGAAAAGTGATCTAATCTAGGCCACTAAAGGAATGGCATGTCGATCAAAAGCCATATTTCACAAATAAGCAGCATACATTGAATTTTATTGTGAAAGCTATCAATTAGTAAACATTTTTTCGAAATTATTTTAATAACAAAAAAAAAAAAAAATCGAAGAAGATATAAAAATCAAATTAAGATTGAGAGACCTTATATACTTTTATAATTTGCTATTAATTAAAGAAATATGTAAGTATATATGTACGTACATATGTATATTGCATCTTGTTACCAACTTTTATAAATTATTAAAAGTTTATAGCCATTAAAAAGAATTTTTATACAAACAAATTAATAAATTAATAAAAAAAAAAAGGAAACAAAAACCAAAAGAAAAGAAAACAAAAATAATTGACAGAAGAAAAGTTCATAATTTTGCACAAGAAAAAAACCTATAAACGCCCATTTGCAAAATAAATAAATTAATTAATTGGGGGAAAAAAGCAAAGCCCAGCCATTATGATTATTATTATATGGGTTTGCATTCATTATCATATCAAACCGTTTCAATCGCTCGCTCGTTCGCTCTTCATGTTTGACCCAATTTCAACCATATGCTGTTTCTCTACATATTTTCTATTTTAATAAGATTTTGTTTTATTTTATTTTTTTTTTTCTTCTTCTTCAGAGATCGTTATCCAAATGAAGTAGCAACAAAAAACATATTGAATTATAATTTTGTCTGTTTTTTCGTTTACAAGTCTCCTTATCTTTCGATGACAACAACATGGAAACAAACCAAAGCCAAAACAAAAATTTATCGCTAAAACAAAAGGCCAAATAGCAAACAGCTAGGCAAGCTAGAAAATGCCCACTACTACGCATTTGCTGTTGGCAAGATCTTAAAACAATTCCGTATTCCCCCACAAACGTTGTACGCAGTGAAACTACTATACAGAGAAATAGGAAAACACAGTCTCAGCATTTAGTGCGTTAAATTAAGGCAAAGCAAAAAATTAATACAACAAAAAAACTCGATTTTTTCATTAATTTATAGTTTATTTATTTAAGTGTAGATTCATTAACAAACAGCAACAACAACAGCAATATACAATAAAAGAGAGAATATTAAGTACCACTGCTACTTAGTATCAGCGAATATTAGGCGGTTAGGCAATGTTTGTCTGCGTCTGATCATTACGTTTCTGTTACACTTGAAACATGAAAAAATTAAATTTCAAAAACGAAAACGAATAAATACAAAAACAGAAACAACAACAACAACAATATTTACAACAAACATATACAATTTTCAATAGATACGTCAACGTATCAAATTAAAGTATTGTTTGTTGTTGTTCTTGTTTTTGTTTGCGTACACACACGCACACATAATTTGTGATTTAACTATGGGCCTGATAAGGCCAAAGTTGCTTAAAATAATGAAATCAACGTGATGACCATCATGGAAATATTTTTTTAATCAAATTTCAGGAAAATTCTAAACGATTAGATTGGGTTACTGAACATGCCTTGAGAGAATTGTTCAAAGGTCAAAGGTCAAACACACGATAATCGACGCTGCAAAACGATTAAGAGAAATAAGTATGTTTTGAAGTACGGGGCAGGCAGTTGGCTAATTCCATGAAATTTAATATATCTAATGCAGTCTCAAGCTCCGTCTATTAGCTTTTGTTAGTCATTGGTAGCAAATAACTTTACTATATAAATTCTGTACCGATTAGATATTATTTTTATCTGATTGCAAAGTGTTCTAGAGGAGGCTCCTTTTTCCTCCTTCTTGAAGTATAGACTGTTGTTTCTATCTATCGGCTTGCCTATGGCTTCCATTCTATGTCATCGTGCCATCGTCGTGTTTTCGCAAATTAACAACCCACCCGGGTTTTATTGGGTATTATATTTAAAAAAAATCCGGTGGGTTTTTTAAATTCGGGAAGTTCGAAGTTTACTTACTACAAAAAGAAGTAGAATTTACGTTTTGGGAGCACAAATTAATTCGATCCTTTGTTTAGCTTAGAAAAGATAATGAATTAACAAATTTGACGAAATACAATTGCATGAAATCATTGCCTAGATCTTTTCTCCACCTCTGAGTCAATTTCTGAATCCCGTTTCAAAAAGAACTTATCGTCTTTCGAGGCGATCCAACTTTGAAGCCGGTTTTATTTTTCCTCAAAAGAAGGGATCGATGACATGCAAAAAGATATTGTATCCGTTCGAAGCAGCCAATAGTCAAAACAACAATGTTTGATAAACACAGTCGGTGCGGCATTTGATCGTTTCTGACAATCGTTTGGTAACTTTTGGAACGTGTGGCCGAGCTTTGTCACGCAAAATAATAACTTAATCATGTCTGTTTTTATATTCTGGCCTTTTTTCTTATAACGCATAGTTCAAACGAAGTATATGCAGTCTGTTTTAGCAATCCATAGTAAACAACGCCGTTTTGATCCGGCCAAGAGTGTAAAATTGCATTATAAATACTAAAAAAACAATTCTACCAACAAATAAAAAATATTGTCTAATTAAACGAAATTCGGAAGCGTTATAAAATCCAATAAAACCCAAAAAACCTATAAAAACTCAGTGGGTTGCCTTAAAAAAATACCGGGTTTTTGACAACCCTGATTTCTTCACTCGATTTTCTTTTTTTTAAAATTGAACAGTTCTTTGCCAAAAGAAATAACTGAATGCGTCGCAGACAGCGGCGAAAGCATAGATTTTACAAACGACTTAGAGATACTAATTTCGTATTAGTAGAGATGTGTGGAGATCGCCTTATAAAGGTTAATCGGTAGAAAGACTGACTGCTAGAGTTTATTCTACTTCGGACACCAGCTTAGGTTAGGTTAGGTTAAAAAACGAGCAGCCATCAGGGTGTCAACACTCAGAGACCATGTGGTCCATTGTATTTATCTTGCAGATGAATGAGATAAGAACAGAGATAATGTAGATGAATAAGGTTAAAGAGGAAAGAAAAAAAGGAGACAAATTTAGAAGATCCTGATTCAGTCCCCATAACAGACTGAGTCCCTTAGCAAGACAAAAATAACGGTAGGTTCTGTGCCTAAAAATGCGGTAAGAGTTTGAAGCGTATGTTCAACCAAAAATTGATGCCTTCTGCCAGATAGCCTAGGGCAGTGTTACAGTTGGTACTTGATCGTCTCTATTTCCTCTTCATCCTCGCACAGCCTGCAGAAATCGCTATATTCCCATCTACATGTCATCAAGCGGATGTCGCAGTGGCCTGTAATAACATCAGTAATCAGCTTATTCATGAAGATAAGGGTAGACGTCCCACGACTAGAAATGCGTGTTATTCAAAAGAAAAAGTCGCCACGTCAGTAATAGTCGATAAAATATATGGACTGATGTTGGAGCACCAGATAAGTGAGTGAGATAACTACGACTGTAAGTATCTCAACTACATAAATTTTTGAAAATGAAACAGACCATAATAGCAACCACTGATAGAAAGAGGTTAATATGTTTAGATGCAATGCTACAAGCTTTTGCTAAACTTTGTTACTGTGGATAAAATATGGAAAAGCCAGAACATTCTAGAACCCGAGGATATATCAAAACAGTAGACTTCTTGGTTAAACATGCAACACGAAAGGCTAAGGTGTCAATCGTATCAACTGCAAGTAGTCTTAACTTATCGGCGAACATTAAATAAAGCTCTTACTCGACTATAAACTGAAACAAGAAAATTTGACGATGATAAGGCATTACTTCATCGCAATTATTTTCTATTGCACACTAGAGTTTCTTCAGTGAAAAAGAAAGCCAAGCAGGGGGTTTCTCGCCCACATAGATAACCAAAAAAATATTTAACAGCAAAGGCGACCTTATCTAGAAAACAAAGCTGTTCTGTTAAGACATTGCACATGCAGTAACAGTTTTTCCTCTCCCGTTACTCCTTTTGGAAGCAAAAATTTGTTATCTTAGTTCCTGGATAATTATGTGTCAACAGGTATTTCTTGATTGACCACGATTTCTTGAGCCTTGATGATTCCACTCGAGCGCCGTTCTGGTAATAGTGTTGGGATTTTTTTCGGATGGTGTAACCGATTCACCTCCATTTGCCTTAGTATGTATTCCTCATTTATGATATTCGATAGTTCTGTGCTAGTTATGGTGTTAGGATAGAATCAACGTATCCATGGAGATTTGACTCAAACAAAAGGCTTATAAATGAGACAAACGCCAACTTTGGGAGACTTAAAGAAGCCTTATTTTTTAAGAGAAATGGAACACCAGAGAAGCGATGATTTTTATCCAAGATACTTAAGATTTTATTCATTTATTGCTCTGCTACTTTGTCAGTACTGGCTGATTCTTTTTGTTTTAACTAAATAGCTATTAGTAGGTAGCAACTGCCAGCTAACCAGCCAGCAATGTTTTGCGAACAAAAAAATTTTTTTTTTTTAATTTGCTAAAAAACAACAACTAAAACATGCTAAAATTGCTATAACTGTACTATGTGCCTTAATTTAATACTCTATTCATAAAACAACAACAGCAATAATACATAGAAGCAAGCATAGAGATGTACGAATACGTACGTTTGAATTTAAACATCTGAAACGAAGAAAAAGCGTTGGGGATTATGCAATGCGTTCACGTTTATTTTCAGTGTTTCTTGGTTTTTCGTTTCGTTTGGTTTTTTAGGCACTGAACACCGCAGAAATAGAAACGCTAGCAATGGCAACAACAACAACAACAACAGCAACAGAGCAGAGCTATTTCATGATCATAAAACAAAGAAATAAACAATGTTGCGAATTTTTTTTCTATTTAATTTATTATTTAACAAAAAAATAAATAAAATGAAGAAAAATGACTTAAATGTGGGCCTAATAGGAAATTTTTGCAAATGTGTGAAATCTATACGTCACTGACAGTGAAGGTAAAAAGGGAAAACGTACTTTGGATTGAATTTTTGTGTTGTGTTAATGAAATTGTAATTTTATGGTATTTTTTTCGGATACTTTTTCGTGAAAACAAAGTATTCTATTTTCTAATTAAAGAAAAACATTTATTTCAATAACATTGAAATTTGTTGCAAGCTTTTATAGTACTTTTTAAAAAAGTACTTTTAAGGTACTTTTTAAAACTATAACTTTATGATTCTTTTTTGGTAGTTTCTAAGGTATTTTCGTAAAACATCCATGTTAAGGAACTTTTTTAAAATGTGCCTTCTATCGCACTTTTATATAAAGTTCTTTTTGACAAACTCTTATAAAATGTTCTTTCTAAGATATTTTTTAGTAAAATATTTTTAGTTTGCCTTTATAAAAAATACTTTTTAACATGTACTGTTTTTTAAAAAGAACTCCAAACATATTTTCTTAATACATAACTTAAAAAAATCTCCTTTTTTCACATTTTATATTCATGCATATATAAATAAATACATTCGACTACTTTCCTTATTAGAACAAAAGCCAAAAATTAAACATTTTTACTAAAATGTTCGAAAAGTACTTTTATTTAATGAATACGTTAGGAAAAGTACTTTTACATTTTACTATTTTCCCTTTCTTTTCTGGTAAAATCTATATACATTTCCTATTGGGTCGTTTATTGCTCTTTAAGATTCTCATCACTTCCGTACTTTTTTTATCTACGCACTCACTCGCTATTTTTAGGCACTAATATTCGTATACACACACACACACACACACTCTCATACAGATAGCCACACACCCATAGTTTCTCTATCTAGCGCTGTTTGATTATAAATGTGAAATACACATTTTAATGGGAATTAGTTCAGCCGCTAAGAGATCTCTACTCCTCGCACCCTGCTTAGGTCCCATCAACTAATTATGAATACAAACGGCAAAAAAACCACATAAAAATTAACTTAATTTTTTACGCCGCTCTACAAATACAACAGCAACAACAATAACATCGGTAATAATGATGGCGAAAGCAAAAAAAAAACTATCAACGGTTTTTGAAGGCAAACATAGCCAACCGCCATAGAGAGCCGTCGTATAGAAACTAAAATTTCGCACATTTCTGTCCTTGACATACTTTGCAAAAAAAAACAAAACTACAAACAAATAAAAACTAAATAATGAAAAAAAATTTGTGAAAATTATCGCGTATGTGTGTGTATATATATATAAACATGGAATCGGGTGCGTCCAATGGAACTATATTGATGTACACTTGAAAAATATTGTAATTAAAAATAGGGGAGAAACAATCAACATTATCATCATTATTATCATACTTAATTAGGTCATTAAGAATATAATGAAAAAGAAGGAAGTGATTGTATTAAGCAATACTTATGTGTATTATATGTATGAAGAAAAATTATGGAAAGGCTGTATAATCAGTTGAGAAATGGGGCCATATGCCCTAATAATGAAAACATTTACCATACACATATATTGCATTTGGCCTATATTAAGTAATAATGGCCCATATATTTTAATCCATAAAAAAATGAAAAAGAAACCAGTTGGTAAGGATATTCATTTTTAGTTGTACGTTAACAACCTATGCATGCAACATCCCGGTGATGAAATTCACAGTGAATCATATTGACAAACGCTGAGAATTTGACGATGAATTTTCTTTGGTGTCATACATGACTCCTGAAAGTAATAGTCCAAATTGTCCATAGATGACAGAAGTTGAATTTGTCTTGCAGCATTCGTTTATTAGTGAGTTCTAACAGACTATGTTATCGAGAGTCATTAGAGGGGAGATGTAGAAGATAAAATCCTACATGGTTCAGCCTGTAGTCGACTCATAACAAACAATGTGGCTAAGCTTCAGCATTTAGACGACTCATAACAGACTATGTCGCTAAATTTCAGCTTTCTTTACTTTGGTGACATTACAATACGATTGTCATACATAACTCCCTTTGTCTGTTTCACTTACAATAATTTTATACAAATTTCGAATGGATACTGCTATTTTGACGATCATTCATCGATTTAATTCGTCAATTTGACTCCAATTTCGAATTCTAAATTCTACTCATAGCGGCTATTTTTGAGTCAAAATTTTTTCTACACTTGTAAATCGGGCATATTTTTTACGATTGCCCTATGGATTCCACTTGTAGTACATAGGATTCCACTTGACATAGCTTGTAGTATCGTTATGTGGTCTTAGGCCAATCTGTAGTCATTTGAGATTTTTCATTTCAATAGCTACAGGCCATTGATCAGAGCCCTCTGATAGCCTTAGCCAAAAAAGCTCTGCATGCATAATTTCTCAAATAGGCTCAAATAATAGACAACAATCTCTTAAGTTCTATACCGTATAATATTAAAACAGTTTAGAATAACAGCAATAATTTCTTTCAGTGTAGCATTCTCATCTGTGTGAATACGCACGATATGATATGAAAAATTGTGCTACATACTCTCGCACATACAGAGCAAAGTTTTTTTTTTTTGTTTTTTGATACGCAACATTAAAATATTAAAAAATTACAAAAAATCAAAAACATACAATTAGGGGTTCTTATTAAAAATATAGAAGAAGAAAAAATAAAAGAAATAGATCAGATATAAAATTATATGGAACAGAAATGAAAAACCATGAAAATTTCTCTGCAAAATATAAACGCTTAACGAAATTTAAGTTTCATTTGAGTAAAAATTTAATGCGAAAATAACTTTTTTGAAATGCAATAATTAATGCGCGTTAATCTTTTTTGATCTGATTTTTGAATTTTTATATCTGAAATGTCTGAAAATATTTTAAACAATAAATTATTTTAAAACAAGACAAATTTTTTTTTATTCGGGAATTTTAGGAAAATTAAAACACAAAAAAAAAATGTTCGAAAATTAATCATTAATTATGTGTGAACAAAAAACACATTTGATGTGTCACGTATTTTTATTTTTTTTAAGTGTAGTAGTGGATAGGGGTAAACGAAAATTCGTAGCTGCAAGAGAAATGCTAAAAAAAAATAAAATTAAATTAAGGTATATGAATAATTGACGCCATTTTGTCGCCATTGGGAAGGAACGAGTGCCGCGAAAACTGATAAATATCATCAAGATGATGTAAAACAATATAATCCTACAAATGAAGTATAACGGAATGATGGGCGAGTTTTTCGCAATGAACGCTGGGGTGAAACAAGGATGTACCCCTATCTCCGCTATTTTTTGCGGTCGTCCTTTATGAAGTCATGTAGAAGATTTGCTCAAGAGAGAGTGGTATTGCTTAGCTCTCCACCGTCACCCAGAAGACCTGGATGTTGCTTACGACATATCACACAAATTTTAAGACATGCAGGGCAAATTCAATGATATCGGTACTCGCGCTAAAGAGATTGGTGTCGAAATTAATACAGAAAAGACTCAAGCTATGCTTTTGAATAATATACTTAACACCTTAGGGATTTTCATAGATATGGATGGAGGAGCAGAAGAGAACGTAAACAATAGGCATTTGGTTGGCTGAATAGAACATGGAGGTTAGCTAGCATTGCCGAAATTGGCCTAGATTTGAACATTCCAAAACACCAGACGATTAGGTCGCCCTAGAAACACATGGCACAGAACTGTTTCTTTAGAAAGTCATTTAAATAAGTCATGGTCTATTTGATTAAGTTTTATGTTAAAACTATATGATTAAGGTTTTTTTTTTAGAAATTTTTGCCGTGGCGGTTGTCGGGTCATGACGATTACTGTGGAAATAAATGAGATAACTATTTGGTGAACAGGACAAAACGACGAGTATTTATTAGACCTAAATGACCCCTGGTCTTAGATGTCATCATCATATTTTGGTAAATGTTCAAACAAATCTGTATAGATTTCTCACGATGTTTGTAAATGGCCTGATATATCAGTTCTGAGGAAGAGGGCAGAGGGTATCTTTTTAAAGGTTCATAACTTTGAGTTGGCAACACAGATTTATTTGACAGCCGATTTAACAGCCGATTTAACAGCTGATAATTGCTTTTTGCTTAGTTTGGTTTAACATTTCAGTTGGATAGACTTACGCCAGAGCAACGCTTGCAAATTGTTGTTATTTTTTTATCAAAATAATAGTTCTGATCGTCAAACTTATCGACACTTCGTCCATTTTATGGCCCACATAGTCGTCCTTCCGAGTGGCTAATTCGAATAACAATGGGTCGTTTTCAGACCATGTGCTTAATATACTTTTGTCGAAACACCATTACATCCACAGAAAATTACTGTTTGGTGCGCTTTATATACTGGCGGAGTCATCTGTCCTTATGTTTTAAAAAACGATAATGGTCAGAATATTACTGTCAGTGGTGAACGGTATAGTGACATAAACTCAATTAGCTGGCATTAATCTTGCTGAAATGAGGTTCCAAGAGGAGCCACATGCCCAATTAATTGGCCACCAAGATCGGGAGCCTTAACCCCATTGGATTATTTTTTTCGGGCTATGTAAAGTAACTATTCTGTGTCGAAAATCTAAAGGCAATTGAACTTCTGAAAATCAAAATTCGAAGAGTGGTAACCAGATGTTCGAAGTCACATTTTAACATTAATGGCATAAAACATTCTATTCAACAAAGTCCGTTTCATTGATATTAAAAATAAATTTCTTTGTTTAACGTTAAAAAAAAACACCTAACCGCTGGCAAAATGCAAAAATGGCGCCTTTTACGTGAAGTATGCACCTCATAACGATGGACTTTTAAAGAAGGTCGCCAAATGATTCGGTGAAATGGCCGAAAAATTATCTGTAATTATAAAAGGATTCCTAATCATCTACATTCCATGGGAGTTGATCTATTTAAATAAAAAATTTTGACTTAAAAAAAGCTAAGAGCTTCTAATCCTACCCAATAGCTTCAACAATATGGCCGCTATCAATTGTCGAAATTTTGAAGTCTCTAGTAAAAGAGACGTTATGTTCGATAGTGTGTAGAAAGAGCTTCTGATATAGTACGACACGATAATTTAGAAAATCGTTGATCTTCGCTTAGCTTTTTTCTTAATTTTCTTTTAAGTTTTAAATTTAAAAATTATTTCTATAATTTAATAAAAAAAAAAAACACAACTAAAATACATTAAAAGCATTGCAGTAATTTGTTTGCAACTGCATTTTATCAATTACAAACAAGTTTAGCAAATTTTTTCTAAAACTCTATTTGGATTATGGGAATTGTTTTATGGTCCAAGCTTTTCGCGTTATGATGCATTTATTTAATCTCTAAAAAAAAATGCCAAACACAAAATAATCGCTACAAAATAAATTTTTTTCGCCCTCTCCCTCTCTGATTACTTTATCAGCAGAGTCTTCGTTTTTAACCAAAAAGGTGTTGTTTCATTAAACTCCCCTCGCACCAAACCAACCAACCAATCTCTTACTATTGCACTACTCACTCAGTGTGTAAATAACTCTGTCGCCTGCAGTAGTCTATTCCACAGAGCAGTTGGGATTCTTTTGTTTTTCACACGACTGGGTTCGTGTGTTGATTAGCAATTTTTTCGAGTTTTTTTGTTTTTATTACGATTAAATTGTTGTTGTATATTTTTATATAATAAATATTATGGAGAGAGAAAAATGCATAAAATATACTGTCGACTTAATTTTTTTTCTTTTATTGTTGTACACGTAGTTGTTGTAATTTGGTTGCGCTTCGTTTATTTCGGTAACAAAAAAAATACCCAAAAATAAATTTAACAAAAAAAAAAAAATTAAAGTTTTAAAAATTAAAAAAAGAATTAAAATAACAACAACTACAATAACAAAATGATATACAATTGCATTGAACACAAATTTGTTCACTTCACCTAAATGTGTGTTTTTTTTAGATTTTTTCGGATTTTCTTTCTACTTTTTTGGATTGTTTTTTCTGGCGGAAAATCTAAAAAATCTATATTTTGTTTTGTTGTTAATGGGAAAATTATGCAAAAAATTCAATCATGTTAGGAACGAAGACCTGAGACTATCTCCTCATTCGCTCGTTTTCATATACTCCCTCCACCTCTCATCGCTTGCCTGCCTGACGGGACCTGCTGGGATATGGGTCTTTTGGTAAGCCACGTTTGACTGTTGGGGATTTATGAATAAAATATATTTTTTTCCAAATACATATAAAACTATTATTTTTTTTTTGTGATTTTTTTATAACTGAAACATAAAAAGATACCGACATGAATTTAATCTAAAAATAACAAAAATTATGGCAAAAAACAGTGACTGAGGAAGAGGTAGAGAGAGACAGAATGAAAAACGCCAGACATAACGAAATAAAACGAAAAATGTTATTTCATAATAAAATTAAAATTGGGATTTTTCTCTATACTCTGTTTAAAGATTTATTAAAAAAAATTCTTTTTAACAAAATTTAATGGTGATTTCTTTTCTGGCAAAAAATATTACATTTTTTTTTGGTCCTTGCCTTTTTAGCTTGCTTTTGTAAAAAAAAGTGTCAACAATAAGAAGGATTATCAAGTCTTTTTCTTAAAATGTTGCCTGAATAAAGTGTAAAATGTACGCAGATCTGTGTAGGCGTTTTTTTTTTTTATTTTTGCTAAAGACTAAGCATTCCAAATTATCTCAGTGTTTTTCAAGCGTAGCTCTGTCCAATAGAAAAGATGACCTCTGTCCGATAAAAGCAGCAAAGATAGTTACTGCTAAAAATATCACAACATTTGCCGAAAACCAGGCGGCGTTCCATGCGCAAGCATCATTCAGTACATTTTCGAAGCTAGGGACACTGTAATGTAGATATAAATGTGCCAATTGCTGAATTCACTTGTAAAGAGAAAGTCCCATATTACCGGAAACAAAAAGTCCTAATATCGATGTGTTAGACTAGGAAGAGTTTATGACATACTTCCTTGCGAAAGGCCAATAATAGATAGAAGAGGTGAACAACTCGTTTTATCAATACGAAAACATGACCTAAGTAAAAAGAAAATTGATCACTGGGCTGTGGTTGAACAAGCAAATTACATCGGCATAAGCGCCAACAATTCCTTTTGCATGGATTGTGGAGAAGACAGCAGCGTGAAATGTGTGGAGTATCTACTATATAGGAAAAAGCTAAGATTCCGCACCATACTTACAGACATAAGAAGCGTCGCAGACATCAAATCGGGTAAGGTCATGGCCTTTGTAAACGTATCGGGTTGAGTTTAGCGGTTTTAAAATAAGGTCAATATAACACGCAACACCCACATGTAGCAACGATTTTTTTATGATTTTTGTGCTATTAAAAGGGCATTAATGGCATATCTACTGTTAGTTGACTTCAAGAAAGATACCATCAAACATTCTGCCAGAAAATAATCCGTTTAATACAAGCAATATACTAAGATGCAGAGCTGTCTGTTCTTCATAACGGGATCATCAGTAAACCACGCCATACTAACACTGGAGTAAACCAATGATGTCCACTTTCACTACTACTATTGAGCATCATACTGGATGAGATCATGAGCGAAGTCTATTCACAGAGAAGAGGTATAGCATTGAGTCTCAAACGACAACTCGAGTCCCTGGATTATAGAGATACTATTTGTAGATCTCCATTATGCAGTCAAAATAAGAAGACATAGAAAGGTTGGCAATGTTGGACTTGAGATAAACATCAAGAAAATCAAAGCTATAAAAATTAATAACATAAGCACTGAAAGAAAACATTATGGTATAGGCCCAAACAATTAAGTATGTGGATAGCTTCTGCTATTTGGTAAGCAGAATTTCTACGAACGACAAAGCAGAAACAGACGTTAACAACAGGCTCAATAAAGCAAGATCGACATTCGGATGTGTATGGAGATGCTCATACATACTCCGGAAAACCAAGCCTAGAATATTCAACTCATGTGTAAGGTCGATTCTCTTGTACGGCAATATAACCTGGCTTGTATCTAACACCATCACGCAAAAGCTACAGGTATTCACATTAGGATCATGCAAAATATTCTGGCCTAACACCATAAGCAACATAGAACTATAGAACTTGACAAATGAAGAGCCCTTACTGAAGCAGATTAGACTAGGAAGTGGAGAAAGGAAGAAAAAATCGTAATAGTATTATAGGGAAGGCACTTGAGTAGAATAAGTAACAAGGAATACCAGGCGACACACAATTATTCAATAACTAAGCCTAAACAATCTTACATGGCAAGAGGCAAAGGCAACGGCAGCAAGCCGTGTAAGATGAATTTGCTTTTTGGAAGCCATATGCTCCCAAGAGGAGTAACGAAAAAAAAAAATAGGGCACTAAGTTCTAACTTACATAATTATACCATTAAGTTGAAGAGCCATATAAACCACTCTACCCGCCTTCGCAAATGTATCAGTGACCCTGTATATACTTTCAAGTCCGCTTCTTCGGCCGGATGGTATACCAGCACTGGTCCTAAAGCAGTGCGTTTGATGCTTGTTCATCTATTAGTCAACCTCATTAGTGCGTCATATATCGCTGGAATTTTCCATCCTGCTAGAAAATTGGTCTTGAAAACTACCGTCCAATAGCAGTTTGCTCGGCACTCTCCAAATTTATGGAATATATGGTCAATCACCAAGCATGTGAAGTATTTAGAGTCCAACGATTTTCTTAGCGATCTTCAGTATGACTTTCGCAAGAACCGTTCTACTGGTCACTTTATGGCAGTGCTTTCCGAAAGATGGAAAACATCCCTTCATGGTTTTCCCGAGAGCAAAATTGTGGCTCTGGACATTTCCGAAACTTATTGCTTTTGGTGTCGGTGGTTACTTCTCTCGAATCGTATCGAGCTTTCTCAGAGATCGCTGTATAAGAGTGGTTATTAGATAGAGTCTCATCCAAAAAGTTCAGGATTAATTCAGGGGCACCGTTCTTTCTTTATTTCTTGTATTTCTAAACGGCTTTCTTCTTCTCACTTCTTGCACAGATGGCAGAAACATTTGTCATTTATATTCTTTTGAACGTAGCAAGCGCCTTATGGAGATTGGGGCGAAGGGGCGAAATATTAATGATGCACTCACTTCGAGTGAGATTGTGCGAACAGGGCCAATTTTAATGTAATGTAATTTAAGATACAATGTTATTTTCTCAGTGACCATGAGTAATATATAGGGTGGGCCATTTAAAAGTTCAAATTTAAAAATGTAATAAAACAAAAACGGTTTGGATTTTTTTTCTCTGCTCTATACTCTTTTTTTTGTTATGAAGTACAGTTGTTCCGGTTAGAAATGAAATATTATTTCATTCATATGGATGCCGCGGCTAACATCACAGCACTCCATCCGATCGATCAAGTTTTCGGGAACTTTTTCGAGTGTATGGGGTCTCGGCAATAGCATCACGAATGTTGGCTTTCTACATCACCAAATCGATTGTGGCATGAAACGAAACATCGTTCACATCAATACCATGAAGAGCGGGCACAACAAAAATCGGTTATCATGTTGCGATAGGTATCTAAATTGACCGTAATGGTTGCGCCATCCTCATTTTCAAAGAAATGTTGACCAATAATACATCCGCTTCACAAGCCGCACCAAACAGTCACTCGTAGTAGGTGAATTAGCTTCTATACCACTTTTGGGTTTTCTAAGCCACAAATACGGCAGTATTGCTTGTTACGTACTCACCAAGATGAAAATGAGCTTCGTCCGAAAAGATGATAAATTTCCAATAAATCCCAAGGTTGCTCAAGCGTAAATGGATTCATTTCGTAAGTGGAGATAATAAATATACTGAATTTTGTGACAGAATAGAACGAGATAAGTATTTCAAATTTAAATCGATAGATGGCCTACCCAATAGATATTGAGCTCTTGATGTTCTAGGCCGGTGAATGACTTTCGGTAGAACGATCACATTTTTCGAGTGTCGAAGGAATGTCGCTTTTAGATCAGACGTAAACCATGGAAACTCTACTTCAATGAAATGAATAATAATAATAGTTAATAATGGCAATTTTTCTTTAAAAATGTAGCAAAAAAATTTACAAAAAAACGGCGGTTTATTTATGATTTAGTAATTTCAACTTAACGTGCAATTCCACTTTTATAATAATCGTAAGTTGTCATTATACCTAATACTCATATATCATCTCCTTAATAGCAAAATCATCATCATTTACAATGTTTCCCCTTTTAAAATGTAAATGCGTGTATGCATGCATACCCCTCCTTAGCACGTTGTATAGTTTTACTTGACAATCTTAGATTATTCAGCCAAATGATGATGAGCTGAGCTAAACCAGTCATTACTTTATTTCTAAATATAATTAATTTCTGATTTAATCAATTTTCGTTTTTTTGTTGTTGTTTTTGTTGCATTTTTTCTAATTAAAATTATTATTCCAACACCTAAAAAAATAAAAATCGCAAAGCAGGCATATACGAGTACTTGTTGAAAATAAAGACAATCTGTATAGTGCTGACTTTATTGCATGTTTTCGTCTGGTGATGCATTTTTTTTCTAACAATAATTTTTGATTAAAATTTTTCCTAAATAGAAAAGGTTTCGTCCCAAAAAACCCCTAAAATTTAATTACAAATGTTGGAAAATGTAAATGTTTTTTTTTTGTTTTTAACTTTTTTGTAATATTTCATAAATATTAATAAATTTTTTTAAATTTAATTTAAACTATTTTTTTTTCTTGTTCACTTTTCAACAGAAAAATATTTTTAATGTCACGCAATTATTGTTTTTAACTATTACTTATTAGTTTTAAATTTTATTTTGTTTCTTTTTATTCTATTTCCATTTTTAAATATAAAAAATGTTTTAAAAAAAATATATTTTTTTCTTGTTTTAAATGCGTATGTGCTTTTTGATGAAAAAGGTTTAACTCAGAAAAAACTAAACGTACATATGGTTATTTGCACTGTGGGTTGGTTTTTTTTTCTTTTTTTTTTTTTTTGAAACATTATTAATTGAGAGTGTATTTTACAATACTTTAAAACCGTTCACTAAGAAACGAACCCTGCTTCAAAGAAATAAAAATGTAATAAAATTTTGTACTTTTTACCTTGCATTGTGTCTAAAATAAGTGCACTATTTGAAACGGTACACATTTTAATGTAATTTTAACTACCAATGGTATTAGTATCACAAGTACAGCTCGAAGTTTAAAAGGCAATTAAATAAAATTTAGAAGAATGTCTGTCTGTTTGTAGCGTCTAAAATTTAATTTAATATAAAACAATAAAATCGAATAAATTAAAAGAAATGTTTATTTTCTTTAGAAAGCGTTAGTGCAACAATCTTTCAAAAATTTCTGATGTTATTTTAAGAATGACATGAAACATGTGGACTTAGAATTGCTCCAGTGTAGTTCAGTTCTAAGCATAACACATGGCTTTAAGGTACACTCCAAAAATTATAATCAAGAGGCTTCAAGTCACACGATCTTGGAGGTATTCAAAATAGGGCCATTTCGTCATGTTACATTAACACCAAAATGACGATAGTCTCGCGAAATCTGTTGCATGTTGCACCATTGCCTGTTTCTTAAATCATGTACCAAAGCGGTAGCTCTTACTTTATATCATAAGAAATTTGGAACTCTTGGCTAAAAATTTTTTCCGAATTCAATGGTATCTTATTCAATTATTTTCACTTTTTATTCGGCAATTTCGTTATTCTTCTATCCGTTTAATCGGATATTTAGGTGGCTTATTTCAGCAACATTGTCACTGTGATATTTTAATCGATAAATCGTCATCACTATATCAGCATTAAGTCGAAATTTGTATGAATTGATCGTAAATGGCACAAACAAAGAGAGTTATGTATGACAACTTCATTATAATGTCATCATACTAAAGAAAACTGAAATTTGTGACATTGTCTGTTATGTGTCGACTATATGATGAAAAATGCAGGATTTTGTCCGCTACACCTCCCCGTTAACGAATAAAGCAAAACTCACTAATATGAACGATTGCAAGACGCCCAACAAAATTTGAATAATTACCTTAAAAAGTCATGTATGACACCAAAGAGAATTCATTGTCAGTCACCAATGCCTTACCATTGTCAGCGTTTGTCATGACAACTCACTATAACATTCCCCAATGGCTATAAGCCGCATTATTAAAGAAGGTGAATCGGTTTGTAATTTCTCATCAGTGTAGTCAACAACAAGCTGAATCTTGTTTGAAGCAAAACCAAGATTTTACCCAAAATTTGTCATATAATAGACGGATTGATAAAATCGAAGCTCTTAAGAACCGCTTGTCTAGTGACAAAGTAGGATCATCAGCTCAATACTTCGATTTACAGTATGTAGCGATTATCTCAGGGTTGGCAACGCAACGGGTTTTTTTTATTTAAAGGTTTTCGTAGTTTATTTGCAACAAAAGTAAGTGTTATTTACGTGTTGGGATTACAAATAATAAAATAACAAATTGATCAAATCACTTCTTACATTTTTACCACACCTGTGAGCCAATTCCAAATCCCGTCACATAAACTTCTCATCTTTCAAAGCGATCCAACTTTGAAGCCAATTTTGTATTTCTGCAAAGGAAATGATTCGGTGACATGCTAAAAGATAAACTCATACCTCTTCATACGCCTTTATAGTTTCTGAAAATGTAGGCCGTAAATCGAAATTCCTTTAAATGAGATGAATATGTATTGCGTTTGCTTCCCATACACTTTTTGTTAAAGGCGGAGAATCTATGGTTTTTTAACCGTAGAACGAGGTAGTCTGCGCTCAAAGCGAATGTGTGCCGTTTTAGCGAAATGTCGTGTAAGGAAAGCCCGTATAAAGAGGGTCATCGCAACATTCTAATAAACGGGTGCTGTCATGCGAAAGAATAACGTAATCACGTCTGTCTTTATATTCCGGCCGTTTTTCTCATAATGCATGATTCAAACGAAGTAATTGCAGTCTGCTCCGATCACTGAGTTTTAGCAAAGCCATCTTGATCCCACCAAGTATGCAAAACTCCCCTATAAATACTACAACAACCTGATCGTACAAACAAATAAAAATATTGTCGAGTAGCAAAAAATTTTTAAGCAGTTATAACATCAAATAAAACCCAAAAAAGCCCGTCAAAAAACCTAATAGAACCCTGTTGGTTGGGTTTTTTTTTTCAAATCCGGGTTTTTGCCAACCCTGGTTTTATTGCCGGTATGAACATTTTCCCTTCATATTGATGGTGAATAAGTGGTGCAAAATGGTTCAATAATTCATTGAAAAGCCAGCTTAGGAGGACGCTTATAATTACGAACCGTCGCACAGATTAGAAAAATAAACCTTAATTTAAAAGCGTTTTTTGAGTATAATGTTGTTTATGGCGTTTTGCCAAAAATTTTTTGAAAAGTAACGTAAAATCAAATTAGGTTTGATTTCAGTTAAAATTGGTTTATAATTTCGGTTATTTGGGATGATTTATGTACCTGAACAACTTTAATTAAAAACTTAAAAAAAAAAAACTAATAAAATAATAATTTTGATAAGCAGGTGCTTTTCTGTCTAAATAACGTATATAAAGATCGGATTACACGCGATAAGTTTTAACTGAATAACTGAAAGTGAATATAATTTTCATAAGGACCGGTCCATAGTTGATCGAAGTTTTGGTCTACAAAAAAATCAGGCCATGAAAGAAAAACCTTCGAACAAAAATATTTACCAAAAAAACTAAATATACTGGAATAGATTTAATATATTCAGAACCAGGCAGCTGTCAGAGTGATTTGGGCGGGCGCCCATCCAACACTTTTGAATGTACAAATTTTCACATAAAATATAATATTTCAAAAGTCTTAGAAACACTATAAATTATTTAAAAAAGTATTAGACATCACTTCTTCAATACAGTGGAAGGGAGCACCCTAATGTATAGCAATTTTTTTTTATAAAAATCGTACCTGAAATTTTTCTTTTTTTTTCAGGCGATGATGCATGTCTTACATTTGTTTTCCTATTTTTTTTTTGTTCGTTATCTCTTTTTAAATAAAAATCATGATGAATTCATTCATTCATTAATAAAACATCATACAAGGTTTTCTTTCGCTATTTTGTTATTTTTATTTTTAAAAAAAGGAATAAATTATAGCAGAAGAAACTTCACAAAAAAATGTTTTAAAAAGAAAATCTTACAAAAAAAAAAAAAAAAAACAATTCAAATACATAAATGTCAATTTAATTATTTTTAACTTAAATAAATTTCAAAACAAAAATTCTTTTTATTTTTTAAAAAAATTTCAAAATTTATTGAATAAAAAATTTGCGTTTTTCTTTTAAAATTTTCTTCCGCTACGCTTTGTAGATGCTGCCGCTGCCGCTGCCACTGAGATTAATTTTTCGCATGGTTTTTTCGCTAATTATTTTTCTTAATTCGTTTATCGCTGAGACTTTGTTGTAGACATGATGATATATCGTTGTTCTACTACTCGTATGTATGAAATTTTGTATTAAATTTTAATTTAATTTTAGTTTTTTTGTAGTCTTTTTTATATGCATTTGCTGTTTTTGATTACCACCTGAATTATGTATAATACATACATACATACTATATGTATGAATGTTATGTATGTACATTTGGCGCTTATTTTCTTTTATTCTAGAATTTTATTAACCCTCTCAAGCACCAAAGTTTGTAAGGGCAGCTATATTTTTTTTTTTCAACTTTGTTTCCGACTGCAATGGCGTCAAATAAGATAAAAAAACTAACAAAAGTTCAACTTACATTTGAAGCGTAGTTTTTAGAAAAGTTGTACACATACGAGTAAAAAGTTCAAATTTTTTCATTAAAGGAAGATTCTAGATTTTTATATTTTTTTAATAATATTTTTTGTATTTTGAAGTATTTCTGTCTGTCATAGGATTATTCCATTATTATTGCAGGACACTACGAACCATGGGATCTGAATTAAGCCTTCCGGTCTATAGTTTATTCAACAGATCTATTGCTTTCCTAATGAACATCAACAGATCTGAAACCGTATGGTGGATATGTCACCCAGTGAGACCCTATGTCTACCTAAACACCTACATTATTCCATTTCTCCATTTTAAGATTTTAAGGTCCCTTTTGTTGAAACACCACCTTAATTCTAGAATTATCAGATCAACGTATTAACTATTTTCTCCAGCTCTAAGCCCTAATTTCTGTAATTCTTTGGGCACCTCAACACTCTTTAAAAACATCAGAAATGCTCGCTTTGTTAGTAGGAATTTTTATCAATGGTATTTCAGGTCATGTGAATCAAACGCAAAAATTTGTCCCATTTCTTTTGTTAATATTAATGTTAATGTTGTTTAGGGCCAAAATTCACCGCGCCCTAAAAGCAATTTTTGTGTAGCCACCTAAGTTCACCATATTAAATTGGCGCTGCAAATACAGCCAGTAATATCTCTTTCGAAGTCAGCAGAGCATCTGCCAGAAACCTATATTTCTGAGCCGAGATAACTGGACACTCACACAGTACATGTCCAAAAGTTAGCACAGAACATCCTCAACATTTCCCAAAAAACTGATGGTGTCTAAGATCAGTTCGGCCCGTAAATAGACCTCTTAGCATCTGAGATCGTTCTTATTGATAGCCTTCTGAATTAACTGAGAGAAAGCGCCCATTTCATTCGCTGTTAAACAATATTGTTGTTTCATAGTTGACAAAAAAAGTAATTAAAGGAGCGAAGAGGAATACAAAACTTTTAAAAGAATCCATTCATGCAACCTGTTGTATGTATACAACAGTTCAATTATAGTCTCAAAAATCATCTAATTAAAATGTTTATAACTTTTTGTTGTATTTCACTTGTTTATAGACTATTGATCAGGAAAAAAAGTTTCACTGAATTATCGTAAGAATTTCCAAAAAAAATTAGGCACTTATTTTTTCACAAAATTATATAAAATAAATTTAAAAAATCTTGTAAAAGAATCGGACCTATTGGGGTGGAAAGGTATTCCATCAAGGAATTCAAGAGTTTTTACCCCATGACCCAAAAGTACTTGTGGACCGAGATATACTCCGTTGAAAAAGGCCATATTTGGTAATAGACACATTAGATATTCGATAAATCGAGTAAGAGTAAATTCTAGGGGAATCGAACCTGTTGGGGTGGAAAGGTATTCCATGAAGGAATTCACGAGTTTGTACCCCATGACCCAAAAGTCCTTGTGAATCGAGATATACCACGTTAAAAAGACCATATTTGGTAATAGACACATTAGATATTCGAAAAATCGGGTAAAAGATAATATTCTGGGGGAATGGGACCTATTGGAGTGGAGAGGTATTCCATCAAGGAATTCACGAGTTTTTACTCCATGACCAAAAAGTCCTTGTGGACCGAAATATACCCCGTTAGAAAAGGCCATATTTGGTAATAGACACATTAACTATTCGAAAAATCGGGTAAAAGATAAAATTCTGGGGGAATCGGACCTATTTGGGTGGAAAGGTATTCCATAAAGGAGTTCACGAGTTTTTACCTCATGACCCAAAAGTCCTTGTGGATCGAGATATACCCCGTTAAAAAGACCATATTTGGTAATAGACACATTAGATATTCGAAAAATCGGGTAAAAGATAATATTCTGGGGGAATGGGACCTATTGGAGTGGAGAGGTATTCCATCAAGCAATTCACGAGTTTTTACTCCATGACCAAAAAGTCCTTGTGGCCCGAAATATACCCCGTTGGAAAAGGCCATATTTGGTAATAGACACATTAGATATTCGATAAATCGAGTAAGAGTAAATTCTAGGGGAATCGAACCTGTTGGGGTGGAAAGGTATTCCATCAAGGAATTCACGAGTTTGTACCCCATGACCCAAAAGTCCTTGTGGATCGAGATATACCCTGTTAAAAAGACCATATTTGGTAATAGACATATTAGATATTCGAAAAATCGGGTAAAAGATAATATTCTGGCGGAATGGGACCTATTTGGGTGGAAAAGTATTCTATCAAGGAGTTCACGAGTTTTTACCTCATGACCCAAAAGTCCTTGTAAATCGAGATATACCCCGTTAAAAAGACCATATTTGGTAATAGACACATTAGATATTCGATAAATCGGGTAAAAGATAAAATTCTAGGGGAATCGAACCTATTGAGGTGGAAAGGTATTCCATCAAGGAATTCACGAGTTTTTACTCCATGACCCATAAGTCCTTGTGAACCGAGATATACTCCGTTGAAAAAGGGCCATATTTGGCCATAGACACATTAACTATTCGAAAAATCGGGTAAAAGATAAAATTCTGGGGGAATGGGACCTATTGGAGTGGAGAGGAATTCACGAGTTTTTACTCCATGACCCAAAAGTCCTTGTGGACCGAAATATACCCCGTTAGAAAAGGCCATATTTGGTAATAGACACATTAGATATTCGATAAATCGAGTAAGAGTAAATTCTAGGGGAATCGAACCTATTGGGGTCGAAAGGTATTCCATTAAGGAATTCACGAGTTTGTATCCCATGACCCAAAAGTCCTTGTGGATCGAGATATACCCCGTTAAAAAGACCATATTTGGTAATAGACACATTGGATATTCGAAAAATCGGGTAAAAGATAATATTCTGGGAGAATGGGACCTATGGGAGCGGAGAGGTATTCCATCAAGGAATTCACGAGTTTTTACTCCATGACCCAAAAGTCCTTGTGGACCGAAATATACCCCCTGAAAAAGGCGGGTGGGAATCACACATTGGAATATCTTAATAATCTTGATAAAACTACAATTTGTACAATAACAATAAATATTTTATATTTTCTTTAGTAAATATTTTAGAATTTCTTCATTCACATTACTTTTTTAGATTTTAATGTTTTTTTAATTATCTTTCAAATTAAAATATATCACCTAAAAAAATGTAGCTTCGTAAAGTTAAATTCTTTAATGTTAAATTAAATTTTTTTAATGTTAAATTCTTTTATTTCTACTGTTATTGAAAAAAGAAAATAAGTTACGAAGCTAACTTCATACTTTTTTGTGTTAAATAACAGTGACTGTTAAAATTACAAAAATGTTAAAAAAAGAATTTAACTTACGAAGCTAACTTCACACCCTTCAGCACACTTAACCTAACTAAAATTACAATAAGAAACACAAAAATTTTTTACTTCAGCTAAATTGAGTGATAAACTAATCTTAAGCCATAGAATTTCATTTTATTTTACTTCGTTTAAAAATCGAATATCGTTAGACAGGAGAAATGTGCTGTCAAATAGTGATGTTGTATACAAACAACAAATGCATGAAAGGGTAAAGTAGAAATACCTTTGAAATAATTTCACGATGAATTTTTGTTTTCATATGAATTAAATAAACAACTCAATGAATTAGACATCAATTTCTATAGAATAGTATGCTCATGTGGCTGTCTGATCAAAAGAGACAGTGGGCAGAACCACAAGAATGCTATGGGAAAACCCAGATAAGTATAGAACGAAAGATCTGCTCAAACTGAGTAAGTCTAAGATTAGAAAGGCGGTAAGCTCTGAACTAAAAGCACAATCGATGTAGATTAGGATGTTTAGAATATAATGAATGTAGGGCATGCGGAAAAAACAATGAGTCTTTGAAACATTTTCTTTGTGCATATTCTGCTTTCTTTCGATTTGGGGTAATAATGCATCACATAAATGTTATCAATAACTTTGAGAGCAGAACCATAAGGAACTACGTTTTAGCAACCAAGTCTCTTAATGATTAACCTTGACGGGGTTCTTTTTAATTATCTACAGTTTGGGAGCACACAATAGTGGGCAAATCACGGCATTCGATGTCGAATAAAATTTCACGCAATTCCAAATCAATTGACAAGGAAATTTCGTACGATATCGAATGCCATAATTTGCCCCCAGGTCTATTATGGTTTAAGGGTATATCTACTTAACTTGGGTCCATCAATCTAATCTAACAGAATAGTCTTATGTGTCATACATCGAGCAAAACAATCAAATTGAGCTGTTTCTTGTCATTTGACATCTCTTAATAATTTTTTGAGGGTTAACTTTATGTGTTAACATGGGTGTATAGTCAGAAAATTCAAAATCAAAATAAGTCATGTTATTAAAGAAAGAACGGCAAAAAACATAGAAAAAGTGGTACATAATTGGATTGCTCTATAGAATAAGTCTTAAGTAGAGGTTTTTAGATGTTGTTTGCAACAAAATAAACAAATAATTCTTCAATAGGTCCACACGATCGAATAACTGATTCATTTTTTAAAGAAAATTTTTATAAAATATTATGTTTTTATTAGGCATAGAAGTTGTGTAGTGGTTGGAGTGCTTCTCATACAGCAAAAGCGGCTCAGGATCGCATCCCCAGCAAAGAACGCGACGAAAAAATTTAATTGCAGTTTTCGAGTGTTTAATTAGAATCTTAGGCCTTTCCGGACAAATTCATTTTAGCTTACGATGGCAACATCATAAGAATGATTAGTAGAGAAGGCCACCTACTGTAAAAAATGTCAACGCCAAGTAAGAATTACCACTACCACTTGACAAGTTTCTCTTCACCACTAAACAATCACATGGAAACAAGCTATACAGTAGACTAGTCATCTATTTACTTACCATCAATATCAACTGATTAGTGAAACTTAAACAAGACAACAGTTTGTCAAAATTAAAGATATTTTTTGACATGATCTTTAAAATTTTTCAGTAGGCACATTATTGTACGGACCTGAATCCATGCAAATGTTTTACAAAAACCGAAACGTGTGTAAATTCCTTAGTAGGCAAATGAAGTAAGTGAATAATCGAGGCTGTAATTGAAAAAACTGTTAAGGCTAATTTTGTAGCAATTTAAGAGTGAAATTTAACTCCGATATATTATGTGGCAATTCTAAAATTTCCTTTGGAAGCAAACTCAAATAAAACGTATTATTGTTTTAACATGTATACTACAATATATACTACTACACGATGGCAAACGTTATAGTGAATCCTCGCCATCGATGACTAACAATGAATTATCTCTGGTGTCATACATGATCTTTCATAGATCTCAAAAGTTGTTATGTCTTACAGGCGTTCGTGTAGTTCAGTCGACTTAAGGCCCAAATAGTCGAAAAGTAACGTAGATGGGACGTAAAAGTAATGTGAACAATACAAACAAACAAAAATAAAAAATAAACAAAAAACTTATAAATTAATTCATGCTCTTGCAACAATAATATTCATTTTTCATTATCCTTTTTATTTAAGTTTATTATTATTTAATAATTACAATTTAAGACACAAGTTTTTAAATTTTAGTTTATTTTATTTAAGCACGATTTCTTTGTTTACACTTTTATGTCAACACAAAATCTTTGCTTACAGTTTTATGTCAGCTGATGTTATATGTGAATTAAAAACGTAGAAAAATTCTGCTGAAAAGAGAAACACCACGTCTACGTTAGGTTCGTTACAGAACAACTAACCATTTGTACATGTTGTCCACTTAGTTATTGCATCAGCTGACACGTCACGGCTACGTTAGTTCTAGACTAATTGGGCCTTTATAGGGGACAATGTCGCTTCTTTAATATGAAAACATTAAAATGAAGTTGTCATACGTAATTTCCTTTGTAACATTGTCAAGCGGATTCATCAAGAAAATTTTTCATTTACAATAATTTCAGACAAATTTTAACTTGATACTGATATTGTGACAATGACTCATCGATATCATATAGTGACTATGTCGCTCAAAATTTGCCAATCAGGTCTGACGTGACATATGTAAGGTTTCAAATGATAGAGATTGATTAACAAAAATTTGTTTACATGTATTTTAAAGCAACTCTATTTGATATATGAAGTCTTATTTTTAATTTAGCACAAATCTTATAATTTAAAAAAAACATTATTAAAACAAATTATTTAAATGTACTTGCCGTTTATATTTTATAAAATTTCCTTTACTTTTAACGACATCAAAAGGTGACACATTGAAAAATCCAATTGTTAAAAAAAGAAATTTTATTTCAAAAGAACAATTTCGTTACTGTTACCAATTGCAGGCGCAGCAGATGTGTTTCAGTAATGTTTTGTTAACAATTTATTAAAAATTAGGTTTGTATGCCAATTAGTTAATAGTTTTATGTTTTTTATTTAATCTTTTTTTAATTTAAATAATTTTGAATTAAATTTATTTATAAAATTTATTTCCAATTTTGTGTGTGTTGTAATTTCAATAAATGAATTTATTTTATGCAAATTTAGATTTTCAGATTTTTTCTAATTTGATTTTTAAAATTTGTTTTGTTTGTTTCTATTTCATTTAGTATTTTTTTTTTTAATTAGAATTTTAAAACCAATTATGTGCACAATTTTTTATTTTTTCTTAAAACTTTTTCTTCTATTTTCCAATTTCTTGCTAAAAAGTATTCAAGTACTAGTGGCTTAGTTTTATTAACTAAGAATTAATAACTTTATTTAATTATGTTTTTTTGACGTTTTTAATTAAATTTTTTAAAAAATAATTTGTGTTTTTTTCTATTTATTTAATATATTTTGGGTAAAATTCTTACTCCAAATTTTGTTGTTGTTAATTTTACATTTGTTTTCTAAAATAATTTAATTTCATTTTATTTTAACTTTTAAAAAAATGGTTTTTGTTTTGTAAAAACTTTAGTTTTTTATATTAAAAATAAAATATTTAAAAATATTTTTTTTTATTTAAAAATTTATTTTATATTTAAAAAGTTTTATATATAAATTTCGCGTTTCAATTTATAATTCATTTTTTTGGGGGGGGATGGTTTTTGATTCATATATTTCCATATTTCCCTACAAATTTATGTTTCTTTCGCTCTAAATTTTATCTGATTTATTTTTAAATTTATGAATTTTTTAATTTTTGTTAAGGTTTGTTAAAGAATTTACACATTTTTAATTTATATTTGTTTTTACACACCAATTATTATTAACATTTTTATGAATTTTATTTAAAAAAATTTTTAATTTTTTATTTTGTTGTTATTTTTATTCAAAATTTGTTTAATTTTAATCACTTGTTTTTTTATTTATAATTATTAAAAACATTACCAATTATTATTTAAAAATAATTAAATAATAACATGCAATTGAAAGCAATTATTGTTGATTTTGGTTTTCATTTTAATTAATTTTTTTATTTGCAAAAAAAAGAAAAAACTGCAGTAACAATAAGCAGTTGCATTTAAAATATTTATGTTTCTTTTAAATTTTTATTGAAATTAAAACACAAATAAAATTCTCTTAAAAAGGCCGACGGTTTATTTTTTATTCCTCACTTTTTTCTAATTTTTTTTTCTAAAATTTTCGTTTTTTTTTTTTCTATACCTTTAATTGAAAATCTATTTTCCAACGTTTTCTTCCTTTTCTTCGAGAGAAAGAAAGAAATAACGTCGTTATCTGTTTTGCTGCTCGATGTTTTAAATCGGTCTCTCTTGATCAGGGGGTGGTTGTGGTTGGGTAGTAAGATAAGTCGTTAGAAAGGGAGTTTTAATTTTGCTTGAGTTTGTTGGGCTATTTCTCTTGTTGGTAATGCGGTACCAATTTCTTATAGATTTTAAAATATATATCCACGGTGGTGGCGGTTGCCTACATAAAATATATATTTCAAATACCGCGATCAATTGCTCGCAATGGCGAAATTAAAACTAAAATAAAAATTAAAGAACTTCAGAATACGCTCGGAAACAAACATTGGATAGAAAACAGCGAAAAAAAACTATTCGCAAAAAAAGCAGCAAAAAAAATGACAATATTTGCAAAAAAGTAAAAACGTTGAAAAAAAAATGTTTGCAAAAAAAAATCTCACAAACCAAGAGAGCACTAAAAAAAGCACTCAAACAAAAACTACAATTTGCAAAAAATAAAACGCCTCTTTCAATTTGCAAAAAAAAAAGAAAAAAAAAACGTTGTTGCTCTTCAACTTGACTTTGAATATCATTTTTGTTTAATTTTTTTTCTTTTATTTTTTGCGAATTTTCAAAATAACAGCTGTGTGTGTGCCTGAGTTGAGTTCATTTGCGAATTGAGTGTGCGAATTTCTATTAAAACATATGTTTTTTATATTAGAATTTGGGCCCGCTCTCGTTTATACTCTCTAATACCTATATAATACATAACACTTAGAAATAAAACAAAACAGAATTCGCAATTATCTTTACCTTTTTTATTGTCTTGTCTTTGCAAATTTTTGTTGTTGTTTTTTCTTTTATTATTATTACGTTTACTCAAGAGTCAAATTACTGTTTCTCTTATAAATTTTTGCGTAAATTATTGCTTTTTTATTTGCGAAATCAATTTTTTTTATACGATCTGGCCCACTCGGTAGTTTCGATAGTTTGCGAAAAAATATCGATACTATCGATACTATCGGATTCTTTTAAGTGCTGCTAGTGGCAACAATATTAGAATTTAAGTGAAAGGGAAAGAGTAATATAAACATACAGTGTTGAAACAAAAAGTAGGGACACTTCATTTTTTCCAGTATGTAATAAAATTTTATATATTGAAGTTTTTTGTTGGAAGATTAATCCTTATATATATAGCGAAAACTGTTCTAACCATGAAGTGCTCCAAGATTTAAGTAATTAATAAGATCCAGTGAAAGAAAACTGCAGAGACTGTGGGAAGAAAGCGTAGAACAACTGGCAACTTTTAATTCGTATTTTAAAGAATAAACTCTTCAAGTCATCAAAAAGCCTCAAAAATTAACTTATTCTCCTGTTTCGAGTCGTAGAATAAGAAAAAAAAAAAACTTACGGGAGGCAGACTTATGGTGAGTCCTCAAAGTGTATCATTACTCAGCAAACGGAAGCAGCACCTGCAACGTAATTGTTAGAACAATATGATATGGTCTGACGTAATGAAGATTACTACCTTGATCAAAAAGTTCCCGGAATAACCTTCGTTTGGCGGTCCCATCGCTCCGATTTTAGTTTTTTTTTTTCTTTTTTTTTTGTTAAGTTGGTACATCTGCTGTTGATATTCGCTTATACAACACTTTTAATTTGCGCCTAATCAGACTTACTTTGTGACAGCCAAATGGTAACTAACTCACCAACCGCAATGCGCCATCTTTTAAAGCATTTCATAATTAGTTTCAAATGTTCTAGTACAGACTCAAATCTTCGATTTATATACGTTGATTCAAATGGCGTAAAATTATAATACACAAAAAGGAATCGAACTGGCAACACCGTTACCTATGCAGATGGTAGCACTCTTAATTAGTACAGGTAATTATGCCGATTATTAAGCTTTGACATAAGCCAATAATGTGGTGAATTTTCTCTTCAGCATTTTCATTTTCGTAACAATACTTTATTTGAGTTTAATAAATAGAAATTTAAGAAACTGTTAAACTGTGTCTTAGAATTTGGCGATAGTATCGATAGCGAAAAAAAACTATCGATGGTCAGCCAAAAACAAAACTATCGATACTATTGTAATATCGATTGTTTTGCAGCTCTAATCTCTAAGCAAAACCAAAAAAAAAATTACAAATAAAATGGCAACAATGTCTACATTTATTTTATTGAAACAAATTATGGTTTGTTGTTTCCAGAGAGCCACATAGCGAAAGACAGAAAGAGAAAGGCAGCGAAATAGAAAAAAAAACAATGAGTATCTCATACAAAATCCTAACAGTCAAACAGCAAACACGTTGCTTACTTTGCTAATTTATGAGTAAAGTTTTGTTTGTGTTTGGGGGGCTTATCATCATATCACACCGCAAACATTCAAACATTCTTTCATGAAAATGAAAAGTGCGTAAAATGAGGTGTTTTCTGTGCTATTGTTATTGTTGTTATTAATAATTAATTTTCGTACATTTGTTTGCGTTTTCATTAAACCGTCATGAAATTTATGAAATAGTAGCTATTTCTAAAACACTTTTCAAAAATGTTTGTAATTATATATGAAAAAAAAAAAACAATTAAAAGTAAAAGGGAATTCAGAGATGGAAACATGCTATTTCTTTCTTTGTATTTACAGAAAGGATTATGCATTTTTTGGCTTAAAAAGCAAAAGTTAAATAAGAAACACATAAAGCTATGATTTCGAAAAAACCTCTGTTTCATTATAATGCTTGGACTTTGGATTTATGTACGAAATACAAAGTCATTTAAAAGACTCTCTCTAAATAGGCTGCAGCAGTCGATCCTTTTGAGGTAGTTTTTGGCCACTTTTTTCACATTTCGGGCGGTATTTTCAAATGCTCCGCTCTGTCTGACGTAACCACACAAAAAAGCCTAATGGCGTCAATTCTCATGATTTTAATGAATAATTAACGTTCGGAAATCGATAACTCGACTGGAAAATTTCTTATCCATTAAGGCCAAAAGCCGTCTTGTTGTATAGCTCTTGGCATCGACTTGTTGAGACCACATATCGTCTAGTCTATAATCTTCCAGCGTCATTTTCGCAGTTATACGCGCTCAATGACTCCTCCAGACTATAATGCGCGCCAAACAGTCACTTTTTTCGGATACAATGGCTTTTCCACAATCACTTCTGGGTTTTTCGAGCCATGTTGATGTAATCACTGAGTGGCAAATGAGCTTCATCGCTGAGGACAATTTTGTTTGAACAATCATCACTTTCGTAATAAGTTTTAACCATTTTTAAGCGTGCTTTGCTTGTTAAAGGAATTATATTCATAAATGGCTAATCATTAAATGACACTTTAGATCAGATTAAGGCAATGAGCTGCTCTGCTCTTCCATTTTCGCAGGTACGTACTTACACGCACTAGAAAAAAATAAGCAAAAAATAAACAAAGATAAGTAAAGAGAAAACAAGTGGAAAAATACAGCGCGGAGTGGCTTGAGCAAGCGACTCTCAAATTACTACCACAATTGTAAAATGCCTTAATATTAGTTTGCCTGACGCTGCTTTAAATGGCAGATATTTAACAGCTGACAGCTCTTACTAGACCTGCGGTTTTGAAACTACTAAATGGATAACTCGATATTCAGAATTTTGTTAAATCTTTATTTGAGTCGATAGAACGATCTATGTAATTTAATTGTTAAGGATGATTCCAAGTAAATGTTGATCGCGACTACGCCTCAATTTTGGCATATTCTCTACAACTTATCGGACAGTATCTCACGAATAAATTTTTCAATATTGGATTCCGGTGTGTTAACCGAGCTTTAACATAGTTCCACACAAAAAGCCTAAAGTCGCTAAAACGCACTATCTAGGCGGCCAATTGACCGACCCCAAACGTGAAGTAAACTATTCACCGAACTCGCGTCTCAATTGGACCATTTTTTCGCGTGCTGTGTGGCATGTGGCTTCGCTTAGTTGAAACAACACGTAATACAAGTTCAGCTGTTCCGCGGTAACACGATAGCGCTCGACATTTACAGTATAGTTCTAGTCTTCGTCGTCTTTTTGAAAAAAAAAAAACGGTCCAGTGATGCCAACGGCTCATAGTTCACACCAAATAGTGCATTTTTCGGGATACATTGGCAATTTTTACAATTTTGATAGTCAAATTCAATAATCCGCAAGCGTTCTTCGTTTGTAAGTCGATTGTTATATTATAGATCAACCTAAACATGTTTGACAGTAACAAGTTACATGAAAACAGCTGAGTTGTCTAAAACAGTGTTTCCAAAAGGAAAGTTGTTAAAAAACACTCGATATATGTACATATGTATACTAGAGTAATCCCTCCCGCGTTGCTGTATGGGAGTTACTATGCCCACTTATACGATTCCGCCCTCTTTTTAACTGATAGTATGTACTATCTAAAAAGTCAGTTAGAGCAAGAACCCCACACTTCTACCGTTCCGAAGATATACATACAAAAATCAGTATTTACTTTGTATGAAAGGTGTTACTCCCACTTATCCAAGTTGGCCCTATTTTTGACTGATGACTTGCATTGACCACAGAGTTATTTGAGCCAAATTTAGAGGTTCTTACTATTACCGTTTGAAAAATATATATATATGGGCGTGGCACCGTCCAGTTGAACAATAGTGAAGCCACACATCAAATAAAAGCTTTCTGCATATGTTTGTTTTTTATATACACATTTTTAAAAATATTTTTTCAATCCACACAAAGTTTTGTTTTTTGATTTTTGTTCTATTGTTGATTTTGTTCTCAAGTAAAATTTATTCAATGCAAAGGGGTTCACTCTAACGTCAATAATTTGCGAGCCAATGGACCTACAAAACCCTCAGATAAATAAAAACCTTGGTATTAAATTCACCTTTCGTGAACGTCTTACAAAATAAAATCGGTTGGCGCATTTGATAGTCATCTTTTATGTATATAGATAACAATGAATGTTCGCTTGTATGTTTATTTCAAATCCATAGACAGTTAAACGTTTGAACCGATTTTCTTTAAATTTTTACAGTATTTCGCTGTATCTGTGAATGTATATTTCACAAATTACAACTTGGCTGTGCCACGCCAATGCAAAATAAATACTTGTCTATACCTTTCAAATAATAGTAATAAGAGTGTAGTTGGATACGTGGGCGTGACATTTCCCATATATAGTACATACTGCGGTGTTGGATTAGTGGGAATTCAATACTTAATAAATATGTATTGAATCGCTCAAAATTTTTTGGGTAAATTGTTGAGGCCAACACTAAAAAAATCTAGCCAGTAACGACTACCGTGTTCTGAAATTAAGCGTATTCCGGTGGGAGCGTTAAGCATCGTTTGAAATAAATGGTAGCAAGCTTTTCTGTCACACAGATGAACTGACTAGAAGACTAAGTGATGAGGAGAGATCGCACAGCTGGCCTGCCACCTTTCCTCATGCAGACTACTAATTCTGCAACAGCTATCGAGAAAGACCTGCCAATGGTGGCAAAATGAACCCACTTGCTTTATCTCGAGACAAGCTGATCCCTATACGAGTACATTACGGCGATACCATGACATTGGCACCGTATTTTGGTAATCCTTATTACTGGGCAATAGGCATCTGGTGCGCTTGCGAGGAGACTTGGTCAACCTTTTAATGACTATTGTAGAAATTGTCATGATGAGGAAGATAGAAGACGGTGGAACATCATCTGTGTCAGTGCTCAAATCCTTCGGCTGATCTTCTTGGCAGCCCAATTTTACATGTCATGTCTGATCTAGCCGCCATAAATGCTAAGAGGATATCTTCGTTTGTACATGTGTGTGTTGGTATATTTTAGGCCTGAACACGGACATGTAGATTCACCGTCATACTGCGCCTTATCATGGCAACTCAGTAATACCCATCGCTACCCATCGGAACCAACTAACTAGCTTTTAACGAATTAACGACTGGTAGTAGTTCCCTGCAATCGCCCTGTTTGATTTCAGTCGCACATAATAGATGGGAGCCTTCTAATACCCCTAAATACAGGCAGGGACATTTTATTATGATATTGTCTCAGCCTGTTGGGCGGGCTTTGTATGACCAATGCCATTCTTTTGGCTGAAATTTTGTGTTTGAAAACGTTTCAAATTGCTTTCAATTCATGATTTACAAATCCTGGCTGAGCCGGGAGGTCGGTCTTTGCCTTTGGTGTTAAAATCCTCATAAGCTTCGGTGAGGAATCTTTTTTTTATTTGAATATGTAAAGCAAAACTTCCAGCAAATGATATTTTGTTGGTAGAAAACTTATCGCTACCGGAGCAAAATGTAATATAAGTTATTAAAAACACAATCCATCATACGTCACCTGCGTACACCTAATAGTACACAAACTTGAGCTAAGAGAAGCGGAAAAATATTTTTATACTTTTAATGGTATTGCTGGATGGATTATAATAATTCACCTCATATAGTACGCAGACATCTGTTTATACTGAATTCTGAAGTATGATAACCGCATACGATATCAACTACATTTTATATTTAATTTTTGTATTAATTTTAAGATTATTTGGTACAATAGCACACGCGATTATCGCAAATATTGTTTAGACTCCTATTAAGACAGTTTAAAAAGGTCTGAAGTCAAATCATTTAGCTTGTAATCGTATCGGCTCTCGTATAGAATAATGTTAATTTCACGATCGAAGTCCAACGACTTGGGTCCTGTATTGAATTTAATTGGATTATTTGTAGACATTTATTCAAACAAATATGAAAAAGAGAACTGAATTTTTTGCTTGACAACTATAAACCAAATCGAAAATATATGTTTTTTTTTGTCATATAAAGTCCCAAACAACTTTTCATTATTTTCTGCAAAATGTTTATTATTTGATTAGTTGAAAATCGATTTTAAAAAGAGTAATAGATTTGATTGATTATATTTCCTTTAGTTTTATTAGATGTTGCCATTAACTACCAGCATTTGATTCAAATCAGGGTGATGTAGTTGTGTGGCCTTAAAAGGCCACCCTGAAACAAAAAAGAAAATCTTATCGTTTTAGTTCTTCTTTTTTCATAGTCCACTTATTGATCCACATTTTATAAATGTTTAACATTTTCTCATAAATATTCATATTCATGATCGAGAGATATTCGCAAAATATTACAAAAAATAAATTTAGAAATATTTGAATAACTAAAATGCGAAAGAAAGTAAAAAAAACCTGAATTTAAACCAAAACCCATTAGAAAAAAAAACTCAAAATTAAATTAATCCAATCCCATAATAAGAACAACTTCTCTTTTAAGCATGACTAATGAAACAGTTTTCTTGACCCTAAATCAAACGGTCAAATAATGAAAAAAAAATTCGCAATTAATTCAAAAGAAATCTTCCCAGTTTTTTTTTTTCAGCAATAGAAAAGGGGGCCCCCCCATGATAATAAAAAATTATAATTAAAATTTTTTTTCATTGTATTCTATACTATTTTAATTAACTAAATGTCAAAATTATTAATGATCAACAACTAATTTAGAAAATAGAAAAAGAAACTAAAAAGTGTTTGCCAAAATTTGAAACAAAAAAACGTGCAAACAATTTAACAAAAAATAGAGAAAAAAATCTTTCAACTTTTGCAAGCAGAGCAAAAAAAGCATGGAAATAGGTCTACAAAATGAAAGAATTGTACCTACTAAAAGAACAAAACAAGAAAAAAAAATTAAAACCTAAAAAGTAGAACATAAAACAGCGTTTAAAGAAGACGAAATAAAAAGACTAAAAAAATTTGCGAATCTATTACCCTACTGTGGCAGTAGTCGTTGTTGTTTTTGTTATTGCTGTCGATGACTTCTTTAACTAATTTTTTGTTTCGCATTTTTTTCTTTTTTTGTATATTTTATGCGTACGCCAAGAGTTTATTGAACCCAAATACATCAACAACACAGTTTTGGGGATTCTCACAGGAAAATAAAAAACTTTCGAAAACATATACACACATACACACACATACATATATTCAATTTACAAAAACTCTCTTAAGCAAAGTTACAACAATAACGAGAAGCGGCGAAAAACAAAAAATGTTTGCAAAAAACACTAAATTCGCATAGAATTCCCTCCAAAACACACAAAATCCACTCATTCTCTTATACACACGCACTTACATAGATTCTACGAAATAAAAGTAAAAGACCAAAATTCTATTTAAAAAAAAAAATAGCAAAAAATAGGCGAATAAGTTCATTGAACTCCCCAAATTTTTTATATATCATCGTCCAAAAAATAATAACAACAACAATACAAAGTAAAGATCAATGACACGCACAAATTTAAACACAAACGCACAGTAACAGAAAGAGAAACAGAAACACACAAACACATACACTCACGCATAGTCATACAATTTTTTTTAGCAATTCAATTGGAAATCACTCTCTGCCTGCCAGTCGAAATAACTATCAAACAAATAAATGGCTAATGTTTAAACTATACACTAACTACAACACGAACAACAACAACAATACTAAAAATAATAATAAACACTAATCCAAATATAAACAACAAGTTTAAACAATAATAACAATATGTCATAAATATGTATCAGAGATACGCACAAAGCGGCGAACCAAAACTAACACACTCACACACATACACACTTACCATCGCGCAGAAGGCAAATCTATTAAGAGAGCACTAGCAATAACAACAATAGAGTTTATGGTGAGAAATAAAAATAGAAAAAATTTGCACAAAAAAGTGCGTAAACTGTGCGATTTTTATGAATATAATGATAAACGTGAGTGGAACGTGAACAGTAAGGGAAATTTGTTTAAGCGAAACAAATTCGATTATTCGATACCGAAGTTAAGTACCGATTTAAAATACCAATTTGAACTACGCTCGGAACAATGACAGATTTGACGTAATAAATTGAAATCTTTAAGTCCATATCCCGTACTATTTTATCGAACGTTAAGCGCTTATTATCCTTAAACTTAAATAACACAAAGTGTGTAAAATATTAAAAAGAAATCTTTTTTATATTCAAAATATCGTACGCTGCGTCGTCAACGCCGAGTGGTGCTCAGCTGAAATGCCAAATTTTGTATAACTCTGGGACGAAAAAGTTCCATGTGCTGTTTATGACTTATCGCATAGATCTGAGTCTTAAGAAAACCCCTTAGGAAGAAGTCTAAAAGGGTGACTTCACACGAACTCGGTGGCCAATTCAGACTACCTCCACGTGAGCTGATCATGTCCTCAAGACCCTTATGTAGAATGTCCAATGTGGCAAGAGCTGTGTGGTACGTACCAACGTATCGCTATCCTGTTGAAATCACATGACCTTGGTGTCCATATAATCTATTAATTCCCGTAACTTTCCATGAAGGAATATAGGGACACTTCTCTCAGTCAATGAGCTGCACCCGATTCTATTTTAAAGCTCATTGAAAGGGATCTACAGTTTAACGCCGGCTCCGAGCGGCAAATGTATTTAGAGAAGTTTTCAATAGTAGTAATACTCAATAGTAGTAATACTCATATTGTTATGAGGTGATACCCCTGTCGAAAAACTTTATTCATTTTTTTCTTTTAAGACGGTCTGGCCTGGTATTGAACCGACGGCCTTCTGGTTGGTAGGCGGGTGTCTTGCACTTTATTAACACTTCTAGTCCTAAAATAAGTTAATAAAAACTTTAATTACCCAATAAAAGAAATAAGTACTTAAATGATAAATGCAACTCCCCCGCAAAAATGATGTGAACAAATCAATGGGAAAAGGGAAGAAATTTCGAGGGAATATACTATTCAAGATCAGGGGAATTCTTACAGGGCTATCATTCCCCACTGAAAAATCACAAAAACATTTCATGACAAAATTATTCATGACTGCAATTGTGGGAAATGGGAAAACATTTCGAGGGAAAAATTATCATGATAGGGGTGATTAAGTATAAAATGTATTTACTGTTCATGGCTCACTTTCGATGTGAAACTTTTGTTCCATATGAAAAAAATTCTTGGGTTTGCCGCATAAAAATCCCAGGAAAGTGGGAAATGAAATTACTTGAATTTCCCGGAAATCGCGGGAAAAAAAGACTACTTGATACTGATATTGTGGCGATGATTCACCGTGACATAGTGACAATGTCTCTCAAATATACCACCGGGTAGGATATTTTTCGACTAAGTCGGCTGTTTCCGAAAAAATACTAAATTAACTTTGAATTTAAATAAACAACAGAGTGGTAGTATAAGGTTATACAAAATTATATTTAACAAATTTTTCTTTAAGTTCGACTTGAATTAAAAGAATTAATTTGGAACAAATAAGGTGTTCCTCAATATGATAAGGTCACCTAAACATTTGCTCAATTCATCCAAACTATAAAATGTTATGTATGGTCACCTTATTAAAAAAAATTCTACGTTCAAATAAGTGAATAATAAGCCGGCTTTTGGAGATGTGCCATCAATGCGTAGGTCAGTGGTTAATTTATCCGAACTTTTATTTAAACTAAGCATTAATCAATTATTTTTCATTTATGCAGTTCCCACTTCCTTCTATTGTCTTAAAAATACGAGATGGCATCACACTTACTAAATTTTGCAGAACGTTGTAGCGGATTTCGCGCCAGCTGTTGCAGATTGACACTTTTAATTCATCTTTTGTCTGGTACTGGTTGTTGTCTGCATAAACATTACGCACAAACAGTCCCAAAAAATTTTCCATCGGGTTTAAGTCGGAGGAACGTGCTGCCCAATCAAGCACTTTAATATTGTGCTCCTCAAACCATTGTCTGGTCGACTTACTGACATGAATTGCTACGTTATCTTGCTGAAAAGTGAAAATGTTGTCAGCATTTTGGTCCAAATAAGGCAGCAAACCTTTAGACAGAATGCCCTCGTACTCTGAACTATCCATTCGAGTGGAAGGAAAGTAGAGTTCCAAGGTACCATGTGAGCTAAATTACGTTTGGAAAAAACAAGGGCTCCTTCCTTAAATCTCGCCAATAGCAACTGAAACCATCTGGTCCCTCCAGGTTAAATTTATTCTCAGCAGAAAAAATTACCTACAAACCCAAAAATGTATGGAATATCTTATGAAAAATGCAATGTCGTTTTTCGAAAAATCCTTACGCTTAATCTTATGCTTCTTAGTCAGACAGGGAATTTTTTTTTAAATTTGCTCGAATAAGGTTTGGCTGGGCGTTGATAGCTCTCAGAAGTGTGTTTTTTGAAGCTTGTAATTCCAATTCCTCTTTTATTGTTACCGCACTTTTCATAGAATTCGAGGCCTTTCGTGAAATTAGCCGAGTTTCAGGGGCAGTCAGGACCTTTAGACGACCCGTGCTTTAATTTTTTATAATTTTCTCTGCTTTTGAGAAAATTTCGCATAACACACAATGATCGTCCCAGTTTTTTCGCCATTCCACGCATACTCTATGCTCATGAAGCACCACAATTTGTCCTTGTTCATAAGGTGACAAAGGTTTCCCGCAACCCATACTGCGCAGATACTATTTAAATTATAAATTATTACAAAAAATAAAAAAACAAATAGCAATTGTGATACCTTCTGATTAGATTAACTGCTTATGAATCACTGACCTTATTATTTTGACGCATTGAATTTTGCACTTATTTACATAAATTTAAATAAACATAATATAACGGTATATCTCTAAGAGCAAAACCGGCTTATTATTCACTTATTTATACATAACATTTTATAATTTGGATGAGTTGAGCCAATATTAAGGTGACCTTATCATTTTGAAGCACACCTTATGTATGTTTGTGCTCAGTCTGTAATAACAAAAGATATTGCGTTTTTGGATTATTGATATAAGGCTTGAAAAAAAGTATGAAATTTTGTTATATGATTTATTCGATAAGCATGTATTCGATGCTCGGCTGCTTAGTAAAAACTTTAATAACTTTCATTTTTTAGACATCACAAATATTTAATTTGTAGACCTATTTTTATCATTTTTTTCTTTTTTATTCTGATAAACAGTTTCAAGCAAATCTATATAACATAACTTTATACGTTATCAGACAAGGCCAAACAAGTTTGTTTACCTCGTCGCCTTTATCTCTAAAATAATTGTATTGTAATTTGTTGAAAATTTTGTTTGAAAGCAAACAAATACAATTTTCATGCCAAAGTACAGATTTAGGAAAAAAGAAAAGCATATGCAGAGTTTTATTGAATCTCATTTCTACTTACTTTTAATTGCAACCAAAGATATTTGTCTCATATTTACCTGAAATTAAATAAAATAAATAAAATTTATTATAAATTTAGTCCAATTAAAAGAAAAGATAACCAAACGCTTCAAAATGTGACAGAACTCAAGTGTGCGAAAATTTGAAAATTGGAAGGATTTCGAAAGTTTTTAATTTAATTTTAAATTTTTATTTCCATCACCAAGAATTTATGTTTAACTTTATGTTCAATTAGTTGAAACAATCAAAAGCAAAGTGTCTCACAAAAATAAAAAACTCAAACAACTCCAAGCATAGCCCTGGTCCCAGTCCCAGCAGTAGCACCGTAAACAATTTCTCGACAGAGATTAGTAGGTCAACCGGATGAAGTTTTAAAAGCCCAAGCTTCGCACAATTCGTAGATCACTCAACTTATCAGTAGTCTAATTTCATGTTATAAAACATATATCCTTTCGAAATCAAATTTTAGACCGACAAAAAAACATGTTCGACGAAAACAGTGAAAATACTCCTACTCATACCAGGGCGGATTGATATTGAAGCTACCTAAGTAGGAAAAAACATTTTTTTTTTTTTTCAAAAACTATTCATTTCTCAACATAGTCTCCTTTTACCTCAATACACTTAGTAAGACGATTTTCCAACTTTTTTATACCATCAGAATATACGATTTTGGAAACCCTTCAAAATACGCAATAGTTTCGGTAATCAGTTCTTCGTTTGAGATGAATCTTTTTCTTGCGAGCCATTTTTTCAAATTTGGAAACAGGAAAAAGTCAGTAGGCGATAAATCTGAACTATAAGGTGGATGATCAACCAATTCGAAGTGATTTCCCGTAGTTTTAGCATCATATCTAATGCTGTGTGAACCGGTGCGTTGTCTTGAAGAAAGAGCCCTTTTTTCTTGTTTAAATGTGGTTGTTTTTCCTTGAGCATCAACCAATTGATCCAATAATGCACGATAATACTCTCCTGTGATTGTGGATCCCTTTTCAAGATAATCGATGAGCAATATCCCGTGTGCATCCCAAAATACAGTGGCCATAACCTTGCCAGCCGATTTCACTGTGTTCGCCTTCTTCGGAGCACTTCCACCAGCTTCCACCGATTGCTTCAATTGATTTTTGATTTCAGGCGTGTAGTGGTGCGCCCACGTTTCATCAACAGTTATTAATCTATGCCAAAAATCAGCAGGATTATGCTTTATCATGTCCAAACACCGCTGTGAAGTGATCTATCGAACTCGTTTTTGTTCAACACTGAGCAAACGCGGCACCCATCTTGCCGATAACTTTTTCATATGCAAATGTTCATACAAAATGTTGAACACACGTTCATATGATATGTGTACCATTTCAGCAATCTCACGTATTTTGACCCGGCGATCATTCATAACGATATTGAGGATTTTCTTGATATTTTCTTCAGTAACCACCTCTTTTGGTGCTTATTCGGCCCCGTTTACATTCAGCAATCCAATATTTTACCATGTAATCTGACGGAGCAGATTCGCCGTAATGTTTATCAAGCTTTTCTTTTGTCTCTTTCGCCGTTTTGCCTTTCAAATAATAGTGTTTAATCACTACACGAAATTCACTTTTTTCCATTTTCCAAGAAACACAAAAGTTGCTTACTTCAAACGACTACAACAAATAAACTTATCGATGAATTTGGCTAAAATTTTAACAACTGACGTTTGATAGAACGTAATTTCTAAGAAAGAAAAATTTTTTGTGTTTGTGATGCCATCTAGCGCTAGGTAGCTTCAATGTCAATCCGCCCTCGTACCTCCGCAGTTTCTCTTCAGACAACTATCGGGTGTTTTTTTACAGTTACATAAGGTTAAATCATAATAAAACAAACAAATATATTTTTAATATCAATGAAACGGGCTTTGTTGTATAGAAAATTAGTGTTCTAACATGATTTTACGCCATGACAGCGTAAACTTTTCCCAGCATTTGCGACCATTTTTAACTAACTCTTCGCATGTTGATTTCCACCTGTTCAATTGACTCTAGTTCATCGACGTAGATAAGTGACTTTACAGAACTTCAAAGAAAATAATCCAATGGGGTTTAATCACACGATCTTAGTATTCAATGTATTGCACCATTACGTGTAATAACTGTTTTATCAAAAGTTACTTTGAGTAAATTAATTGTTGGAACTGTGTGTAATGCCAGTTAATGGAGGTACGAAAAAATTTATAATCATGTCCCAATACTGTTCACCATCGTTCTTGAAGACATATGGACCAATGACCGCCAGCCCATAAAACACACTAAACAGTAGCTTTCTGTGGATGTAATGGTGTTTCGACAAAAACTTTTGGATTATTCTCACTCCAAATGTGATAATTCTGCTTATTTACGTGCCCAACTAAAAATGGACTTCGTCGGAGAACAATGTCAATATCAATTTGTGCTTCAGTCGCTTGGCTTTAATTACTGCACAAGTTTTGAATCTTGAGAACTTTTAAGGCAAGATTATGTTGTAAAATCTTCCGTAAAGTGGAAGAACACAATCTTAGTTGCTGAGAACAGCGACGAATTGATTGATTTGGATTTTCGTCAATGCTTCCTTGTACAGCGGCTACAACTCCTTCAGTGGGTATTGTTCAGTGTCTCACGATTTGCACATTATCGATAAGAATAAATTTGGTCCAAAATAGATTCATTATTATTCGAATTAGCCGCTCTGAATGACGACTATGTACGCCATAAAAGTGCACTATAAGTTTGATGAGCTGAAACATTATTTTGATTTAAAAAAAATTTCAACAACTTGCAAGCATTGGGCACACCTTATCGTCAAGTTTTTTGACTGACCTAATTTGACATTTCTTTGTTTCAGTGTTTGACAAATTCAACCATGGGGCGGTACACAATTGAGCAGCGCGTTAAGATTGTTGAAGCCTTTTACGAAAACAGACGTTCAAATCAAAATGCACTTCGTGCAATTCGTGATTTTTTTGGTCAGCATAATCGACCAAATGTGTCCACAATCGGGAAAATTGTGCGCAAATTTCAGCAAACCTGGTCTGTAGGAAATTTGGAAATACATGTGCATGCTCGTCCAGTTCGTTCGGCGGAAAACATTGCTGTTGTTCGCGATAGAGTGGCAGAAAAGCCGTCAGCTTCGACTTGTCGTCGTGCCCAACAATAGGACATCTCACGAACATCGCTAATGTGAATTTTGTATATAGATTTGAATTAAACGCTTACATGGTTCATTTCTATTTCAATCGTCGTCAATACGTCGAATGGTTAGTTGAACAGACAGAAGTTAGTAGTGACTCTACAAAGAAAATCATGTTCAGCGACGAGGCACACTTTCACCTCAATGGATTCGTAAACAAGCAGAATTGCCGCATTTGGAAAAATGATAATCCTCAAGCCGATACATCCACAAAGAGTAACTGTTTGGTGCAGTTTATGAGCTGGCGGCGTCATTGGGCTGTACTTCTTCGAAAATATGGCCGGCCAAGCAGTTACCGTGAATAGTGTTTGCTATCGCGAGATGATAACGAACTTCTTGTGGCCAGAAATTGAGAATATCAACCTGGATGTGTGGTTCCAACAATATGGAGCCACTTGCCATACAGCCAACGAAACAACGGCTCTTTTGCGCAAGAAAATAATAGCCGTGTTATCTCATGTCGTGGCGATGTTAATTGACCACCACGATCATGTGATTTGACACCGTTGGATTTCTCTCTTTGGTGATATTTAAAATAAAAAGTGTACGTCAATAAGCCAAGGACAATTCAAGAGCTAAAGGATGAGATAATTCGGCAATTTAACGACCTCAATTATGTCTCAGAGTCATCAAAAATATGGGCCGACGGATGGCAGTATGCCACCGAAGCCGTTGCGAGCATTAAGCCGATATTTTGTTTCACACATAATTGTCATAGATCCTTCTATCGTAATAAGAAATATTAAGATAATTTTCTGAAAACTTTTTGTTCTATTTACATCGTACGTTTTGGTTGGACCAGCCTTCATAAAATTTCCACAGTTATGGTACCAAGACTTTACATTTGTCGAAGTGTAAAGAGTGTTGATTTCTTTAAAAAACTTTAGAGTTGGAGATGCTCATTGCAAGCCCTGCATCAACTCAGTTAAACTAATAAGCAGTGCAATGTTTTCTATAAGACCAATGAGTCTAGCTTCCAGCCGTTATGTTAAATTGTAGAATTTCATTGTATAGGGTGGGTAATTTAAAAGATTATATTTAAAAATGCAATAAAACAAAAACGGTTTGAAATTTTGCCCAATTTATTTTTTTGTTGTGCAGTACAATTGTTCCGGTTAGAAATGAAATATTACTTCATTCATATGGCAGCCGCGGCAGGCCTCACAGTACCTCATTCAAACGAAACAAATTTCGAGAACGTTTCGAATAATGTGGGGTCGTATCTCGGCAATAGCATCACGAATGTTGGCTTCAAATGCTCAATTGTTTCTGGTTTGTAGACATAACACTTGTCTTTAACGGCAGCTTTTTGGCGGCCAACTGAAATCACCATTTCGTCTAATTAAACGACCATTAAACGTTTGACGCAATAAATCGATGGTTGCACCATCCTGTTGAAAACAAGCATCGTTCACATCAATACCATGAAGAGCGGGCACAAAAAAAAAAACGGTTATCATAGTGCGATAGGTGTGTTCATTGACCGTAATGGTTGCGACGTTTTCATTTTCAAAGGAATATGGGCCAATTATGCCTCCGCTCTACAAGCCGCACCAAGCAGTCACTCGTCATGTGTGCATTGGTTTCTGTTAGCCCACGTTTATGTTTTCTGAGCTCCAAATACGACAATTTTTCTTATTAACGTACTCGCGAAGATGAATATAAGCCCTATCCGATAAGATGATTTTAAATATGATTACGTTTCTCAAGCGTAAATCGATTCATTTCATTCAATAGAGATAATATACTGAATTTTGTGACAGAATAGAATGACATAAGTATTGCTGGATGCGTATACATTACAGTGCCTATACATTACAATCTGTAAAGGTGGTCCGTCCAAGTACTAACTCTTGGAGAACACTCTGTAAAATGAAGTTTGATCCATGTTGGGTTCTTTTTGTGACAGAAACAAAATTTGATTCCGAAATTTGTCATAAGTTTTTATGTACTTAGTACATAATGAAGTTCGTTCGCCTTTTTAGAAAGAACCCATACTCATAGCAATTAAAAAAAGTAAACTTATTCTTGAGTTTTGTTCATATTAAGGTTTCTTTTTCAAAATGTTAAGCATTTATTTTGTACTTGCATGTCTTTTATTTTTTTTTTGCCAATAGTTTTCATGTGAAATCAGATCTCCATTTTAATTATTATTTTTTTTATTTTATTAATAAATTGTTGTAATATTTTCTTTTTAGAACAATAAAATAAATAAAATAAAAGTAGAGAGAAGTGTACGTTTTATAGGCGCCAGTCCATATATTTTTGTGCTAAAAGTGCGACTTTCACAAAACAAAAAAACAAACAAAAAATGCTGCAGGTTGCTAATATTGTTTCATCATACTATTGGCTAAGAGAACTACAACAAAATAAAGCAGCAATATGATCATTAAATGACTAATGCAAAAAATATTTAAAACAACAACAAACAACAAGCATAAGAGAAAATAAAGACTTTTAAAGAATAAATTAACGATTTAAACGATTTTGTTCTGATTTTTTAATTATTAATTTTCTTAAATCTTTTTATTTTTACTCAAATTTGTCTTTATTAGTTTTTTTATTATTCAAAATCTTCTTAAATAGTCAAAAATTCAAAAAGTTTTTTATACTGTTTTCACACATTTTATCTATTGATATTCATATTCAATAGTCTGACAATGTGGGCTTAAATCTGTGAAGCATTTATGTAATGGCTTGGGAATATTTCTAAATATTTGCATAAAAACTACTCACAATCATTGTTTTTTGATCTATTTTTGTCTTCTGGTTTTATGCTTGATTAAGATTTCACTTTAACGATTTTATGGTTTTCTAAAATAGTCGCTGCTCTGGCTATTAGATAAGCACTATTTCTCGTGAGCCGTTTTTAAAAGTTTATTTTAGCACAATAAAAATGTACCTAAAAGTTTGGTATTACGATATTACAATATTAATAGGAGTTAAAAACTGGGAATTGTGCTTAAGAGCAAAACTCAGTTGAGTTCCCGTTTTAAAATACTTTTTGAAATTGCGAGGAAATAAACTTAAATAAATACAATAATAAAAAGAAAAAAAAAAAACTTAAAAATGGTCTATACATTTGGTACTTACGTATTTATAATAAATTACTAACTAATACACGGTGTGCTTCGTTACCCCCGTCTTAATTATTATCATAAATGCTATCTAAGTTACATTTTTTAACCCTTTTCTCCATTTTGTCCTTAACTGCCAGATTTGTCATTTTGACGATTTTTTAACAAAATTTTAGCAAAATGACGCTTGACGTTTTTTGTCTTGGGTCCGCCATGAAACGTCTTTTTTCAACTAGTGCTTATTTCGTGAATTGTAACACTTAGCTAATGTCTGATTTGACAGATAATTAGTTTTATCCTTCCGCTGAACGAATAAGGTTGTGTATACTCTTTTTTCGCTTCGCTAAGTGGGCCTGCGATCGACTTACAGAAGATGCCGATTATACAAAAAAAAAAAAAAAATCATCTTTTCAGATGAAGCTCATTTTGGTCTTGGCGGGTATGTAAACAAGCAAAATTGTCGCATTTGGGGCACAGAAAACTCGCACACATCATTGAAAAGCCGATACACCCAAGACGAGTCACTGTTTGGTGTGGATTTTGGTCCAGAGGCATAATTGGGCCATTTTTCTTCGAAAATGAGCAAGGAATGGCCGTTACAGTCAATGGCGATCATTATCGGGCCATGTTGAACGAATTTTTGTTCACAAAAATTGAAGAGGAGGATATTAGCAACATTTGATTTCAAAAGCTACCCTCGATGTTTTGCGCCCTGTTTTTGAAGATCGCTTTATCAGCCGCAGACACCGTTGGACTATTATTTGTGGGGTACCGACAAAGAAAGTGTTACGCGAACAAGCCAGAGATAATTGACGCTTTAAAAGAAAAATATTCGTGAAGCCATTGGTGAAATACAGCTGCACACAATCGATAAAGTGCTTAAAAATTGGACCGATCGTGTAGGCTACTGTATGGCCAGCTGAGTTGGCCATCTGAATGAAATTACTTTCCATTATTAAGCGGAAGGATTATACTTTCAAATAAAAAAAGAAATTTGAGAAAATATTCAGTAGTTTTTTTATAGCATTTTCAAAAACAAAAAAATTTATTTGGCAGACACTTTATTAATAACTCTTTGTAGGTAAGACAACTAGCTTACTTCTTTTGATTTTTGCTTGAGCTCAATGTTAAGGGCGAAATACACTCTCAAGCAGGCAGAAACTGCATTATAATTTTATTGGTGAAATGTTTTTTAATGCTTTTAGCACACACTATTCATACAGTATTCAAGCATTAACTTTGTTCTAAATTTTGTTCTAATGTTTCAAAATAGTAGAGGCTTGTATCAAATGAGTCTTCTATCACAGCACCATTTTTTTCCATATTCCTTTTTCTTTTTAACTCCCGTCTAGAATTTATTTTATTTTTATTTTTATTTTTATTTTTTTTCAAGTCTTTTCTGTCTGTATTTGGATTTTTCTCTTTGTATTCTTCCATTAAAACTTCGTACCGCTAGTCCTTAATAACTCTGTTTTGTAATCATCACATTTTACATCTCAAAGCGCATTCAGCATTGTCGGCAGGGAAAAAGTGTCTGAAGTAAAATTAAAGGATCTGCAAGGGGATACAATTAACAACGACGAAATAAAGGCCGAAAAACTTAATTCTTATTTTATGAACTCCAAACAAGAGTTGAAGCAATATATTACTTTTATTCCAGGGCAAAGTTGGAATGAGTTTAGGTCACGTCGACATCATCGTAACTTTTTTTGACTACAGCATACTAACATCAGTGAAGCTCGGAAATTAGTTGAAAGCTTAGAGGTGAGAAATCACCTGGATTTGATAATATGTCACCAAAATTAATTGTTGAATGCCGTGACGAATTGGTTCCACATTTAGTTAATATTTTCAATAATACAATTAACACATCAACTTTTCCTGAATCATTCAAAATTCAAAGGATAATTCCATTTCTACGTACAGGAGAGGGCGAAGGTTCTTATTAATGACGGCGTGGTAGCCAACTCTGTCGATTCATTAGAGCATCGTCGCAATGTGACGTGTATTTCATTGTTCTATCCGTACTATAACGGAATGTGTTCTGACGAAATTAAGGAACTAATTCCTAGTAATCATATATTCTTACGTAGTACTCGTATTTCTTGTAGAGCGCATAACCTTGTAGTTGATTGTCCAGTGAATCGCACAACGCATTATAGTGAGGATTCGTTCTTCGGTCGCACTGTTCGTTTGTGGAACAATCTTCCAGCGAACGTCTTCCCTGCCACTTAAAAGCGGTGATTGTATGCTAATAATGGATGGGAAGCAGATAACAGAAGTAAACGTTGTAAAATACTTAGGGGTACACCTACAAAGTAATCTTAGTTGGCAGTCCTGTATACAGTACGTGAAGAAATGGCTTGGAGGTTTAGTTCAATAAATATTGTTCCCAAGTCAAGAAAAACTTACAAAATCACTGGAAGCCACAAAAGAAGACAATTTCGCATGTCCAAAATGCTGCTTGAACGCCATAAATAGAAGTAATTTTTGCATCGAATCAGTAATAAAGATGGAAAATAGATTTATAACGATAACTTGCAAAGCCAGGAATTGTATGTAAAGCCCAGCCAACCAGCGAAATAAACTCTAAAGTCAAATATATTGTGGCCGTCAAAGGTATTCTGTATTCGGTGAGACCAGAAGCAACCCATCTTTTATAAGCGTGCCAGATGATCATAGGGAACATGCATTACTTAAATCAACAAAGATAAAGCCATGATATTCCATCATGAATGCAATCGGTCACATGTTGAGGGATACAAAAAAAAAAAAAAAAAATAAAAAAAAATTATAAATAAATCGGAACTGAAAATTTCTACAAGAGTTAATGGCTAGATAGTAGAAGGTAGGTAGAGCACGTTAAAATTATAGAAACCTAAGATAGATAGCATTTTTCCTATATTGCTTTAAAAATTTGATGAAAATCACTTTTGAATGCACATAATCGAGCGCCTCATACTTCAATACGTCAATTCTTTCGAAAAACGTGTCTTAAACCTTAAATTCTATGTTGCATGGTTATTGTGGATACTGGACCTATACTACCTTTCAAAGCTGTCTTTTGTGCAGGAAACTATAGATAAAAAATCGGATTTCTTGAACTCCGTAGGGACTGGTTTTTTTTGTATTTTACACTATTTGGTTTATCAGTGTAAATTTTTCAGTTTTAAAAAAAAAGATTCGTGACATGTGGCAATGCTAAAAATATTCAGTTCTGTTTGCCATTTAACCAGGAACAGATTAACAAACAAACAACACTTGCAAGCGAATCATTATATTATCAAAATACGTGCTGTGTGAGAAATGTGTGAAATCCATATTTCTATAGAAAAATTATTTCCAGCGACAGTTTTTTTTTTTTTTTTTTTTTTGTCCCAATGGCTACGTCAACAAGCAAAATTACCAAATTTGGTGTGAAGAACAGACAGAGGCAGTTCAAGAGCTGCCAACACATACTGAAAGATGCACTTTTTGGTGTGATTTGTGGCCCGTATTTCTTTAAGAATGATAAAAATCGCAAAGTTACAGTCAATGCAGCAAGGCACCGTGCGACGATTATCGACTTATATTTGCCCAAATAAAAGAATTGTACTTGATTAACGTTGGTTTTAACAACACCCTGCCACATGCCACACGGCATCCAATATTATGAATCTATTGAGAGGTGATTTTGGTGAGTAATTAGTCTCAAGTTGTGGAGTAGATCATTCGCCGCCAAGATCATGCAATTTGACCCCAGTAGACCGTGAAGCCTCTCGGATACAGGGACAAGCCAGCAAATCAGCTCTGAAGATTATTGGGACGCCATTCAGATTAGGTGACACTACTGTCTTACGGTAAATCGAAACTTAAAACTAACCACTGCTCTCGAATGTTTCAAGTAACTCTTTCATTTGAAATAAATTTATACTGCCAAGATATTTGCGGACATATTAACAGCAGGCACATATATATTTAAGTGTTTGACGTCTCTGGAACATCACAGGATTTATAAAACAGTGATTGGAAAGTTTTGGTTAACTCGTATTATAGTCGTTAGCGCTTTCAACTACCTATCAAAAAAGATGGGACAATTTTTTATCTATTGCTGACCAATAATACTTAGTACAAATTTTATTGTACAAAATTTACAAAACTAAAATCCCACATTTTTAAATTATACACCTAATATATAAAATGAAAAAGAGAGTTTTTGGAAGGTGTTGTTAGATGTACTGTGTTAATGCCTGGCTTTGAGAACACCATGCTATTAGGCCTACTTAACTACGTGCCACCACATAAGAAACATGGAAATATGGCAACACATTGTGTAGGGTGGGCGATTTAAATGTTTCAATTTAAAAATGCCATAAAAATAAAATGGTTTGAAATTTTTTACAATTTTTTTTTGTTGCAATATTATTTAATATGCGGCTGGCCTCACAGTACCGCATTCGATCGGACCAATTTTCTAGAACTTGGGGTCGTATATTGGCAATGGCATCACGAATGTTGGTCTTCAAATGCTCAATTGTCTCTGGTTTGACGGCATAAGACTTGTCTTTAACGGAGAAAATGGTCCAACGGTGTCATATCGCAGCTTCTTGGCGGCCAACTGACATCAGCATCTCGACTAATTGATTGGGCATCAAACGTTTCACTCAATAAGTCGTTTGCGGCATGAGATGTGTGGCAAGTTCGCTATCTTGTTGAAACTAAATATCGTTCACATCAATACCATGCACAGCAGGGACGAAAAAATCGGTTATCATGGTGCAATAGGTGTCTGTATTGACCCTACTGGTTGCCCCGTTCACATTTTCAAAGAAATATGGGCCAATGATGCCTCCGCTTCACAAGCCGCACCAAACAGTCACTCGTAATGGTGCATTTGCTTCAGTAAGACCACATTTAGGTTTTCTGAGCCTCAATTTTTTTATTTTTATATATTTTTGCTTTTTCCGACCAATTGTCTTTGTTTCGGAAATAAATTTTCATTAAATGCTCATTAAATCGTAAATCGATTAATTTTGTAACAGAATAGAATAACATAAGTATTGCCAGATTCAAAATGACTGCTGGTTCAAATTTAAACCGATAGATTGCCCACCCCATGGAACTTCTTTTCGAATGGAAATGTATTGTACCATCAATCAATAATCCTTAAATGTGTTGCAACTCTATACGCTATACAATTATTTGTTACTTTTTTCTATTTTAAATACATACTACTTTAATAGTTATTTTATATTTTCATATTAGTATTTTCTGTTTTAAATAATACTCTTTTACGCCATCTTTTTCCCCGTGTTCATTCCGATAAAAGAAAAAAAAAATCTAAAATGCAGCGTGATTTTATCTTCGCACCCTTTTTTGTCAACTCAGTGTGTAAGTATTGCGTGTTTTATTCAATTTTTTCTGTGTTTTTCTATTAAATTATTGCCATTGTTGTAGTTTTTTTTTTTGTCTCCAATAACATTGTCCACATATGTATCCACAACAACAACAATAACAACAACCATTAAATTAGTAACAACAATAAAAAACAAATAATCATATATTTTAGTTAAAAATAAATGAATGAATTGGATGGATGGTTGTACACGTAAATACGTGTATACTAGACCAACCACTACTCTGGTGTTTCCCCTTCACCACTACCAGCTTTTTTTCCCATTAGCCAACACGACATAAACACACCTCGCATATGTGGCAACAAATGAATGTGTATTTTAATATGACACTGCGACAATATTGCGTTACGCCTTTGACTTTTCGTTGCAATTTGTGGCACAATTAACTGGCAACAAAAATATATAACAAAAAAATAATAGCAACAACAAATATATCAACATATGAATTCCTTTTTGTAATAATATAATATATAGTTAACGTTAAAAGTGATGGTACACTTTCTTTGCAGAAGAGTATGATACAATGACGCACATGTCCACCACTCAAGTTTTAGATCTGCTGGCATTCATTATTAAATTAGTAAATCTGCTGCAAAAACTACAGCCTGAAGACCAGACAATAGATCCCATAGATCACATGCAAACAGCCCAATTTTAAAGCGCGCTAGAAAGTTGGCTGCGTAGAATAAAATAAAAAAACGGATTATTATAGTGCCATTTTAGCTACTTTCACGTCCAATCTAGGTATTTATTCGCGACTTCATTGCAGTTTAGTGATGGTTTGTTGAAAAGTTAAGTTAATGTTACCGTTCATGACGCAATTTTAAAGCTCCTATTTAGGTAAGTCACTTCAACGTCAGCGATATACGCCTATAACCACGAGTAAGCAAGTTTCGCAGATGTCGAAACAAATAATAATCCAATAGCGCAATGTCCGGTATCTACGATGGCTGCATCACAATTTTCCCGGCAGTCAATTTTTGGTGGATCATCAAAGATGTATGTACCCTGGCACTGTGGGCCAATTCTTGCCACTGTTTTGTTTCTTCTTTCAAAAAGTAGAATTAAGAGCAGTAGGGATTAGGGGTCTAATTGCCGGTTTCGATAACGAGTTTATTTGATCGAGTGTTTTTAATTTATGAGATTATAACATTCCTTACAGCCGAGGTAAGCGGATATTAGGCTCTAGAATTGATCTTTTTGTTAGATAGAAGCAGCCCATAATGTGCAACTCACTTTCAATCTCAACGAAGACTTTACATATTCCCTACTAAAGTCTACTTGCTCCATATTAGAGTATACACTCGATTAATCGTTGTTCGATTAATAAAAAAAAACATTACACAAAACTTCACAAGACGCCATGAAAAATAGTTTTCGCAATATAAATAAAAATTATTTTTTTTGTGCGGTTAATACGGACCGCACTCGAAAACCATATCGGAATAGCGAGAAAAATTGTATGTAGAAGCTGTTTAGAGGACGACAGTGAGAAATCAGTAGTTAACCTATTGTGCTTACTTGCTGAGCGAGTAAGACTTTGCAAACCTCAAAAAGCTAGACGTTTCTAAGATTCTAAGAGTTTGCTCATATTTCACTTCATCAACTCACACAACTGGTGGCACTATATGTTCATTAACCCGTGGTTAGATTTTTAGAAAGACTTTTGACCTACAGGGTCATTGTCTCCACTATGGAGTCAACCAGCGTCTATAGTGTGGCTGAAAGAGGCACCCCACCCCCCTCTTCTGTGTAATTTGACCCGTCAACACTCTTTTCATGAATCCTGAATCTAAGAGGTTCCAGATTGTAGCGGCTGCGGATGATGACATCCGTGAGTCTTCTTAGACGGTAGAGCACTGACAGTGGGCTGAGCGTTAACCCAGAACAGACGGAATTGGTACTGTTAATACGCAGGTACAAAGTTCCGTAGTTTTTCCTACAGTTCCTGCATGGTGTCGAACTGGGAGTGTCAGATAGCGCGAAGTATCTGGAGGTAATCCTGACCTCTAAAGCCAAGCTCTCTTGGCTCCAGAATACACGTGTGATGACGGCGCGGGCGAACGTTGCTGTATCCTAGTCATAGGGCAGCTGGAAAGTGCTGGGGTCTAAATCCTAGGAGTTCTAATTGGATTTTCGACACGGTAGTTAAGCCCATACTTATGTATGGGGCGATTGTGTGGTGGAGAAATCTTGATCTTGAGAAATCCACATATTGCAGGATCTTTGACAGGGCTTCGCGAAGTGCGGGACTCATGATTACAGGTGCGCTCGGGTCCATTCCTTCGTAGGCCTTGTTTTTATTGCCAAGCCGGCTTCCAGTGGATCTGATAGCTAAGCAGATAGCGACTATGTCTACAATAATGTTGAAGATGATGAGATCATGGTCTGATAGGGAATATGGTTATACGGACATCTTTCGGTATTAAGATACGTCCTCTGAAAGGGTAGATTACAGTGCACCCAAACTGTTCCTGGGTAGAATGTTCTCCGTGTGCATCTCACCAGAGTCGGTAATTGGACCCGGTTCTAATGAGGTAAATACGGCTGGAGCGAAATCCTCGGAAAGGGCTAAGGCGATGTCTTTATTCCTGCATAGGGGGTAAGAGTATCCTTTTTCTGCCGGACCACTGCAGTTTGTTACAGGCAGAGGTCTCGGCGATAAATAGAGCAGTGGACTAGTTTATGATCCGTGCGGACAGTCAGGCTGCGATCAGGGCGCTCTCCGGTATTTACTCGACATCGAAACTGGTATGTGAATACCAGGCATCTTTAAACGAGATAGTGAGACATTCAGACCTGGAGATAATCTGGCTAAGGGTCAGGGGAACTGTGTAGCAAACTTGCGATGGATGGCTCTCTCCTTGGTATCGAAGAGATTGACCATCTAGTCGAGATGCCACTTTTCTCTCGCAGACTTTTGGTTCTGCGATACATGTTGGGCATTGCACAAATACGTTGGGAAAATAAACCCACGTGCTCTGTATCAAGACAAATTTGGCCCCTGTACGATCGGGCTCGTTCGGAGCCTATTATGGGGATGCCGCGACATAGGCTACGAATTCTGGTGGCTGTCATTACTTGGCACTGGATGGCTGGTGCGCGCGCTAGGAGATTAGGTCTACCGTTCAATGATTACTGTAGGAGTTGTCAGGATGAGGAAGCCTATGAAACTGTTGAGTATTTCCTGTGCCAGTGTCCAAATCTTTCGGATATTAGGACTGCTTTCCTTAGCAGACCGTTTCTGCATGCCATAACGGACCTAGGTGATCTATCTTTTGTGCGTGCGTCTGGTTAGTTTGGTTCGGACCGAGATGCGGGTATGTAGGTCCGTCTGAACGCTGCATACTATGGGCAACACATTCGGATCAATATAGGACCTTAGTGAGCTGGATCAGTGTCTGGCTACTCGTCGTAACTAACATCACACAATGCCATCGGACTAAATAATTCTGGCGAACTTCTTCTCTGACAATAATTCGCTTTAAAAATATTTCGATTTTGTAAAGTTTTATTATCACTTCACTGATGATAAGCCAATGGATCAAAATTCTTTTCATCAATCCATGTGAAAACCAGACATCGAGTGTTTAAGTACCGATCTTGCTGAATTAGCTGCAAAATTTCGTGCAGTTTTCCGGTGATAGGCAACAGCATTTCCATGTTTTTGAAGGGGTTTTTCTTATTTTTTCTTTTTTTATAATAAAAAAGCTTGTACACGAGCAACGGATTGAAGTACTGTCTTCACTAAAAATATTGCCTAATATATAACCTTGAGAAACAAGTTCCTTTGACACAATCGAATTAGTGTTGTCCGTTAAATGGGCATCAACACAATTTATTGACAAGCAAGGACGGATACTTTTTCTATGACCCAATATATTTAAAACTTGTATTTTTTAGTTTCGTACACCATAAATCGATTCTTTCTAAAAATTTTAAATTATTTCTCACCTTAATGTTGCCTTACTCTTGCATGCGACTGTAGTAGCTTAATGCCATTATCTAATTGACGACAATGTGAAAAGACGTTGTTTTTATGCATGTGCATATAATTTGTTTTGTTGTTCATGTTGTTGTTGTAGTTGCTGTAGTTGCTATTGTCATTATTCTAAATGAATGAATTTATATTGTTGTTGCTATTATTACTATTGCTGTGGTTGTAGAAAAACGTAACCTTGTTGTAGTTTTTATTATGATTTCCCACACTAACGCCCCCTATTTAATTTGCGTGAAACAAATACATCACCAACACTAGAGCACAAACACACTTACTCACTGGCACTTAATGGAATGGCATACGCAGAATATATATGTAGGGTAAGGTAGATAGTTGCCCGGGATGGAGTGAGTTACAGTCTTAGGGAGGTGCTAAGAAATATTAACGCCCTTAAAACATATACACACTTCTACAACAACAAAACTATAAGTAGCATAAATGGCATTAAGAAAAACCCCTACAATTAGACTTACTTTGTACTTACGAGGGATATATTATAAAAGGTGGTCCAATCAAAACGCACGATGTTAATTGTACATTAAACAAAAAGTTTTCAGAGAATTATCTTAATATTTTTTGTTACGATAAAAGGATCTATGACAATCATGTATATATAATTACATATTATCTATCCGTCGGTCTATATTTTCAATAACTTTAGCTCTCGAATTATTATTGTCTTATTGACATACAAGTTTTCTTTTAAATGTCCCCAAAAAAGAGGCTCAACGGTGTCAAATCACATGATCGTGGCGGCCAATTAACATCGCTAAGGTATGGGATAATATGGCCATTAAATTTTTCACGCAAGTCGCACCATCCTGTTGGAACTACATATCGTCTAGGTCCATATCCTCAATTTTAGGCTACAAGAAGTCATATCGTGATAGCGATCACCATTCACGGTTACTGCTTGGCCGAACTCATCTTTAAAGAAATACGGCGCGATGAAGCCGCCAGCCCATAAACCACATCAAACTGTCACTCTTTGTGGATGCATCGGCTTTTGAACAATCACTCGTGGATTCTCATAATCCCAAATGCGGCAATTCTGCTTGTTAACGAATCTACTGAGGTGAAAGTTCTGATCGAAAAAATCACGAAGTGCACAAAATACATTTTGATTTGAACGCCCATTTTCGTAAAAGGCTTCAACAATTTTAACGCGCTGCTCAATTGTGTACCTTGTGTTGAATTTGCCAAACACTGGAACAAGTAAATTTCAAATTGAGTTCGATTCACAATTAACATCATGCATTATAATTGGGCCACCATTTACTATTTTAAGACTCATATTTAATTAAACTGATCGACTCACTATAAGCTTCTAATGAAACATTTCCGTCTGTTTCTCTAAAAAACTTTGTTATCAAAGAACAGGTTAAAGTAAAAAAAAAAAATATTCACTGGAATTCGACAGAATTCTATCTTGTTTGCCGAGGAAGGAACCTATTGCTTTAAAATAAATTCAGATACTTCTTCGCCAACATATGGAAAAGCACTTTCAAAGTTATAACTTCTAAAGGAGGGTCAAAACGGGCAACAGATGCCTAGCAAATTGAGAAATTGTATGACTACAAGGGCAGCTAATTGAAGGTAACTTTTATGTCCCTTTAATCGGTGGTCTTTAATCGCTACCTGGAGTCCTCTGTGTACATTACTACATATCTGGTTGATTTGGAGAGTGTAAGAATTTAAAAATGAAAATATTTCTTCTAAAATACCGGACTAATAGAAGATCGTACAGTCAGTGGCATCTGCCTATAGAAAGACTGAAAATCAGTTTTAGACAACCAATCCTTTATAAAGTTCCTAATATTTAATTGCCAACTGCTTTGACTTGTTTTTGAATATCTTTGGCAGATTTCTTTGCTCAAATCATAACGCGCCCACAATCTAGCCTGCACACCTTCATATTTTTTAATCGAAATGAGTAATTCAAGGTTGTCTTACTTTAAGGTGGGATATTTTTGCTTCACATATTGTCTGGCTCCTGCAGAACCTTTACATGTTTGAGACAAGTGCTTACGTAGTTCCTTTAATTTGGGACTCATTTTTGCGAATATTGTAATTGCCACACGCATTTTGTTTAGTTAAAAAAAAGTTTAAGTTTCATTAAATATCCTACACAACGATCCAGTCAATATCAATAACAGGCTTAGAAATCCTAAATGTTGCTAAAAACGGTAATGGATCGTATTTTCACTTGATCCTAATGAACGAAGATTAACATGAGAACAATGCTAGGAGGAGTCATATCACCATTGAGGTCTAACTTACAGCCATACTCTCTAGTGGGTAGGTAGGTAGGTAGGTCAGAAAAGCGATACCGAAGTGCCCCACCCAGAGACCACAGTGACCCATTGTGGAAATACCATTCCCTGAATATAAATTAAAAAAAGAGTAGAAGGAAGAGAGAGAGGAAGGATAGAGAAAGAAAAAGAAAGAAGAATGAAATAGACAATAGTATGCAGGAAAACACAGACGCCCAAAAAGAAGCGGGCATCACCTAAGGCGCCAGCTAAGACCTGACAGATAGCCTTCCGGTCGCATACCCTACGCTACGCCGATAAAGAGCCGGGCAGTGACAGAGAATATGTTCCACAGTCGCCGACTCCCCTGTATCGCCGCAAACTCGACATAAAATTTAAGAGTCTGCCACCCAAATCCCATTCTTTGCCATCAGAGCGCAGTGCCCAGTCACAAAGCCTATCAGATTCCTAAGAGCTTCCCTCCTCAGATTGGGGACCCATTCCATCCTAGAGCTGTTAAGTTGCGGCCAAAGCAGCCTGGAAGCCCCACAGTCTTCTCTGCTTCTCCATGACTCCTCCACTCTATGGCGGGCCCGGCTATCAATCAAGCTTCCAAAGAAACCAAGCGCCTGTTCTATGCCCATAGCCGCGCCCGCTCTTGCCACTTCATCTGCAATTTCATTTTCCCTCACAACTATGTGCTTCGGAACCCAGCACAGTTTTACAGTGCACACATCCAGAAGCGACGTGAGGGTACTCCTGCACAATGCAATCAGTCTTGAGCTGCCATGGTGACACAGCTCCCTAATAGCCGTCTGACTTTCCGTGTAAAACACCACACCATCTGCCCTAGCAGCCAAGTCGCAAAAATGCTCAGCTGCTCTGAGGACAGCGAAGAACTCGGCCTGAAAATCGCTGCACTCATTCGGGAATCTAAAGGACAGTTTAATGTCACTATCCGCACGGTAGACCGCCGCACCAGTTCCCTCCTCGGTCTTAGATCCATTTGTAAAGATGGCGTGGCCATTCAAAAGTCTATCAATATCCTGCCAAGACTCTCTATCCGGAAAAACTGCCAAGTTCGAAGGTTAAGCACTAGCTACACTTTTTTCGTTATTCCTCTTAGAAGCATACGGCTTACATAAAGCATCATTGCCTTATTTCAGTTCATTTGTTATCAGTATTTATCTCCCAGCTAATATCCCCGGTCAAGGATGCTTGACAGTACTGCCATCTATCGTTGCCTAGAAATAATGCCACTCTGTGTATTTGGTGTAGTAGCAAAAAATCATGCTGCTTGCTTATCATAGATCTTTTTTACTGTTTCCATTTTTGCCAAGAGGTTGCGTTACTTCACCTTCCTATGATGTTTTTGTAGTTGATTTATTCCTTTTCCTGACAAGAATGATCAGGTACTTTTTGCCTGGATCATCTTGAGGAAATCGAAGATTCTTAATTATTTAGAACTCAAAACCATAACAATTTTTAGTCCTTGTCATCGCTGGAATTCGAACCTGAGCTGCCAGCTTTGTATGCAAGCACTTTTACCACTAATTCGCATCACTTTCGCATCACCTCTACTTTCACTGTCAAAATATAACAATAACAGCCCATGCTTGCAATTTGCAACCACGGGACAGAAGCTTTAGGTAGTAAAGTTGCAGGATAAAGTTAAAAGAGTTTTTAATTTGCTTATTCGGATACAAGACTATCCGAATAAGAAAATAATAGTGGCCAACCATTTTTACTTATACTTTTCAAACTCAAGCTTTAGGTGTAATAGATCAACGAGAGTATATTTGAGAAAAGCTAAGGTCGAAAAGGCAGATACTGCACACTTCTTCTTCTTTTCTGCTAGAGCCCTAAGTTTCCCCAGTTATGGCGATGGGCCCAAATAAATTGTTACTCTGAGTTTACCTTCAGGAGCGGCAATAATAATTTTGTTACTTTAAAGTCAATCCGAATGGAATAAATCTTCTTTACAACGACTATTTTCGTAGCTATCAGTCTAACGGGAAAAAGAAGAATAAATTTTGTTTGTTGGTGCTATTTTCAAGTCATCAACATTCTACCAAGCTTTGCTTTTTAATGAAGAGTTACTTTAGTGGTCTTTGGGAGCGGATATTTTTAAAAGTAAAGATGATTTTTCACAAAAACTTTAATTTTTTTAGAATACGGCTGAATTAAACGAAGCTTAGCGAAGAAGTGAGTTTTTTTATCTTTATGATTGCTTTTTCGCCGAATGTCTATTACCGCCTCAAGTTCCCAACAGAAACAAGGGGGACCACCTTGTTTTAATCGATAAGATTCAAATTTTATACTCATTGACGGAATCTAAAGTTTAACGATGCCTCCGAAAAGCAGAAGCATTACGTAGGTAGGTAGGTGAGTGGGTTAGTTAAGCAAGACGAGATCAACTACAATTAGCAGTAAAGTGCCGTTTTATAACTAAGCCAGAATACAGGTAAAGAACCGCCTAAGAGATTATGACCACCTTGAGCTGCTTTTAAAGTGGAAAAGGCAGATGCATTAGTTAGGGAAGTTTTTCATAGCGAAAGACTTATAACCAGTCACTAGCTAATTTCATGAGGTGCTGTTGTTATTGAAAATTATCAGATAATCTGGCCCGGATTTGAACCCAGGACCACAGCGGCACAAATCATATCAAAAAAGATATGGTAAAATTTTGCCTACCTCTGAGTACCATTAAAAATTTTTTTTCTAAATTGCTTAAGTGTAGGGTGTTCTACAATCTGTACTCTAGGCCTTATACTTTATATTTATTTTTTTAATAATAATTTTTATCACAAAAAAAAAAATATTTTTTGTTTCATAATTTTCATGTCGATTTTCCATTTTTTTCATATTTTATCTGATTTATTAGAAGGTTTTCCTTTATGTGAACGTACGTATGTATGTGTGTGTAAATGTCATTTTTATTTATCGCTGCCACTGCTACTGCCTCTACTACAAGCAAAAAAAGATCGTAATTATTATGAAGGACATTGATTTTATGGTCTATGACATGGCATGATTTTTTTTCAGTGTTTAATCGCCCATATGTATATGTACATACACATACATACGAAGAGTACTACTTACTCGTTCATATAGATTTCTATGCGTGTATTATTATTTGACTCGAAACGCTTAATCGCACCTTTGCACACACTTGTAAACACACTTCTATGAGATGAGTAGTGAGTAGTAAGTACACGGTTTCACAAGCTTCACGTCATTTTTCCGTTTCACTGTTTAGAACGCTATTTCGCACACGAGTAAGCTCTTACGCTCGCTAATGTTTTAATTTCAAATTTCCAATTGCATGTGTTTTTATGACGAAATAGTCTCTTCTATAACGAGGTTAATTAAAAACAGAAAAACAACAAAAAAAACCTTTTTAATTGTTATTGTTAATTTTTATGTTGGCGTTGTTGCAATAATTGTTACTATTTTACACATACGTACGAGGTCCTAAAAACAATTATTAATTGTTTTATTAAAATACATGCGAATTAAAAAACACGCACTTGAATGCGATGGCAGTTATTAATGGAAATTTAAAAATCATTCCCTTATAGCTTTCGAATTAAACTAAAAAAGTCAAAAACCGATAGCCAATTAACCGGTTAATATTTTCGAGCTATTCGAAATACCGGTTATTTTGTGAAGGTTAACTGGCATTTTTACAAAATTCTTAGACAATCTTTTCGATTTGAACAATTTTTTTATCAAATTACCCAGACGAAGTACCGGCCCCGTCTGGAGGAGTATGAAACCACAGTGCACATTTAGAGCAAATGTGTTCAGCTGACTAGGACCAGATTGCACGTGTAAACCGAAGTCAATTGGATTCAGGGGAGATCAGGTCTGTTCCTATAATTGATTTACTTGACTTCATTCGGATGGTATATAAATAGTTGTCTGAACATGACTTTCCTACCTGCGCCTTTCTGTATGAGATCATAAACGCGCGAAATCACACTGATAAGTGTGTGCGGAGGTGATTATGTGGATTCTTTTTCTTGATTAAAAGATTTTCTAGGTAGTGATGTCCACTGTAGGGGAACCTACTGACTGCTTATAGCTTAAATCACTTCAACTCATCATTACATACTGGTTTTGAGAAATAATTTAGCCTTAAAATGAACAAAAAAAATTTAATTTTAGTAAACTGGTTTCAAGTTCTGTCAAACTTTGCGTTATGTTCAGACAGAGAAAGTTTTCTTTTTTTTAAATAACTAAAACTGGTTTTTCTAAAGATACCAAAAGTTCAATCCCAGGCCACTCTATATAATAATTTTCAACAGTGGCGACTAGCTAGCGACTGGTTATGAGTATTACGGTATGAAAGACTTTCCGAACTAATGCATCCGTCGTTCGGAGCCTGCTTTAAACTGTAGATACCTTTCAATGAGTCTAAAAAGAGAAACATCTGCAGCTTATGGCTTAAGAAAGGTCTTCCTTGTATTGAGTTGAACTTAACAAAAAAGAAAGAATGCCTAGAATTGACCAACGATATCGGCCATTTAAAGATTTACTGCAGAGCTAGAGTTTTATACCATCTGACTTCCATTGAAATACTTCGGTGTCTAGTGGACTTTTTTGATGATAAAGTATTGGACAACTAAAGATCCGCTTAATATCACTATGATTACATTTTCGATAATAATCTACAAAAGTGAGGCACCTATAAAATTATAAAGCTGCTAGAAAAATGGCAATGCTAAGTAAGAAACATCATCATCACTTACCAAGGATCTTCACCAAAATTTGGAGACGAGAATGCTGTGCGCAAGATGGGCACCGTGTTTGCTTATAACACAACAAAAACAGTGTCGTGAAAAAGAATGTTCGGCAATGATTTACTGCAGTAAAGCTGAGTTTTTAATCGAATCGTAACCTTTAATAAGACATGGATCCCTGCTAGATACCTGAGAAAAGGAAAGAGTCAAAGCAGAGGACTTGAAAAGAAAGTTAGCGTCCAAAGAATCCGAAAACAGTTCTATTTGCAGGCAAGGTAATGGCATCTGCTTTTTGAGACGAGCTTGGAACAATTTTTATTGATGAAATTAAAAAAAATTTCCGCATTTGTCGAAAAAGAGAGGGTTACTTCATCAAAACAATGCACCCACTTGACTTCCTGACTTCGTGACTTTATTTTCCAGATTTAGTTCCCACTGATTATTTTCGATTATTTATCTCAATTATATGCAAAAGGTTTGCCAACAATAAAGAGGTAGAGTAGATTCTGCGGGTGAGGGCTATTTTAGAGAGCAAGACAGTTCTCCCTAAAGGGTTGTCAATGTTAATTGTAAATAAAAGAAATAGAATTCATATAATTATCTATGACAATTATGTGTGAAACAAAATATAGGCCAAATGCCCGCCACGGCTTCGGTGGTATGCCTCTATCCGACGGTCCATATTTTAATGACTCTGAGATATAACTGAGGCTCAATGTCGTTAATGTGCCGAATTATTTCATCTCTTAGCTCTTGGATTATTCTTGGCTTATTGACGTAAGCTTTTCTTTTTAAATAACGCCAAAGAAAGAAGTCCAACGGTGTCAAATCACATGATAGTGGCGGCCAATTAACATCGGCGCGACATGAGCTAACACGACCATTGAATTTCTCCCGCAAAGGAGCCATTGTTTTGTTGGCTGTCTGGCAAGTAGCACCATCCAGTTGGAACCAAATATCGTCCAGCTTCATACCCTCAATTTGCGGCCACAAGAAGTCCGTTATCGAACCGCGATACCGAACACCATTCACTTTAACTGCTTGGCCGACCTCATTTTCGAAGAAGTACAGCTAGATGATGACGGCAGCACATAAGCCGCACCAAACAGTCAATCCTTGTGGATGCATCGGCTTTCCAACAATCACTCGTAGATTCTCTTTTACATAAATGCACCAATTATGCTTTTTAACGAACCCACTGCGTTGAAAGTGTGCCTCGTCGCTGAAGATGATTTTCTTTGTAAAGTAAAGTAAAGGCGTATTGACGACGCTTGAAATGGTTAGAAGGCTTTAGCGCTTGAGTCAATTGAGTCTTTTTTCAAAATTCGCATCAGTGATGTTCGTGAGATGTTCGATTGTTGGGCACGACGATGAGTCGTCACACTATCACTAACAATAGCAATGTTTTCCGTAGTACGAACTCAGCGAGCATGCACAGGTGTTTCAACTTTTCCTGCGGACCCGGTTTGCTAAAATTTACGCACAATTCTGCCGATAGTTGACATATTTAGTCGATTATGCTGAACAAAAGAATCACGAAGTGCACGAGATGTATTTTGATTTGAACGCCCATTTTCGTAAAAGGCTTCAACAATCGTTTCGCGCTGCTCTATTTGCCCTCTCCATGGTTGAATTTGTCAAAGACTGACTAATACAAAGAAGTGTCAAATTAAGTTGGGCAGAAAACTTCACGTTAAGATGTAACTTTATCATCCAGTATTATGGTTGGACCACCGTTTATAACAGGGTATGAAAGCTTTAAGACATTGGAGATTAATAATGGCAACAACGAATTTGATTAAATTTGGTTTGCGATAAAGACAATTTTAGTCGAAAATTGAATAAAAAAGTGCGGAAATATTGTGTTTTAGTTGAAATATTTAAACAGTATTTTACGATTTGCAATTGCTTATTTCTTGTTGAACTCAAATTTAACAACCGACATAATGATAAAAGCAATCGCCAAAAAAAGGCCACTAAAAGAGGATATTGCCAAACATACAGGATTAGGCAAATGTTTGTGTCAAAAACACACAAAAAAAAACACTCATTAGAGCCATTTTAATATCTTCAATTAAAAGAAAAAAAATTAAGTGCGTAATAGCCAAAAAACAACCAGGTACTCCACTCTACCAAAACATGCGCAATCGGCATGAATTCCGGCATTTCTTATGTTTCCTTTCACAGTTCACACACAGCAATTCCAGTAAAAAATTATGTGACGACGTTTTTATTGATTAATTCAATTAAACGCATAGCAAGCAGCTGTTCTACTGAACTAATCACTCGCTCACTCACTCATACATTCATTCATTTAGTCAGCCAGTCAACCAGTCATTCATGACAAACGTTTACGGAAATCACATGGCAAAGAAACGTTTAATCATAAAAAAATGCTAAAGAATTTGTTGCTGTTTCTGTCTTTCAACAACAAAAACCTTTAACGTTAGTTGCTTATAAAGCCTTGGCTAGTGCAACAGCAAAAACAAACACTCTCGCTAATAATAGTTTGTATGTGATCTGCCGTAATTATGCAATTTATGCAGCAGCCGTGACAAATCAATTTTTTTTATTTTCTCATTACTGTTGTTGTTGGAATAACATTGACGAGTATGACACTTATTGGAAACGAGTGAAACAACAGAGTGAGAAAAAAAAGCGGAAAGAAAAATGCTGCGAAAACTATTTAAAGCCCGTTATCACCACCGCTAGAAAGTTGAAAAATCGTAGAATGGAAAAGCAAATATTTAAAGTTTTGCATTCATTTGCGCAAATATGCTCTGGCATAACTCTATTGGAACATATGCACAGTGTTGTTTGAAAAACAAGCATTAAAAAGACTTTCCTCATTCTTACAAATATTGGTAATACTCTGTTTCATGGCAATGAAAGTAGACGTTCAGAAAAACCTTGAAAATAGTCATAGTTGTACGTTTTTTTCTTCTTGGATCTTCTCGGTGCTTCCTATGGCGACTGCGGTGCAAATTTTTTCATTCGGAATAAAGAGCAGGGACTTGCCGGGCTTGCAATCACTGGTTTCGTAAATTCCATTCCACAATTCATTCTAAATATCAAATATCTCTTCTCTATATCAAATGCATCTCTGCTTATTATTATTATCATCACTGAGGTATAAAGGTACAGCAACCTTTAGATTTATTGTACATCCCTCTATTTATATAGGGTTTTCCTATAATATCTCTCCCAACCTCGTCGATCTGACGAAATTTAGGATGTCGGCGATAACTCCCTGCCGAGTATCTGATAGGCACCTGGATACTTCTGCCTAGAGTACATCCATGCCTCATATGTACCCAGTATGTGCTCCGGTGATTCAATTTCCTCATTACAGATTCTGCACGTTGGGCTTGAGACCATTCTCATTTTATTCAGATGTTCACTTAACCTGCAATGACCGGTCAAAAGCCCGGTCAGTAACCTCAGATTATCTCTGGACATTCCCATGCAGGATTCAAATCTTCTCCTGTTATAGTTACCCAACTAATGTTGAGATTGTCCTTTACTCTTGCGGCCTTATTTTGTTGAGTATGGCCTTCCGGTCCCCTCTTCCCAGTCCACAAAAGGATTTTGGCCACCCAGTGGAGTGGAAGCTTTTTTTCTATCATGACCCTATCATTCCACGGAATTTCTACATGACCCGGCACCCAGCATAAGCTGACTCTATTGTCCCTGCCCAGCTGGTTCCGTTTACCCAGCCTTTCGCAAGCTAACTTTGAGTCAACCTCATAGGAGCCAAGTGTTCGAATGGCTATCAGAGAGTATAGCTATGTCCTGTCCTCTATATTTCCTTTCCAGGTTAAATTGAGCACATCTCTCAATTGCATAAATTGCCGTCTGGAAAATGCTGGCGAGTTTTCCCCTAGGTTCCGAATATTCCCTCCTAAAGCCAAACATTACCGCGCCTATACCACCTTCCGTCTTGGACCCATCCGTTTACCGCAAAATGGTTTCTTCTCTAAAGCAGTATGCAGTTTCCAAACCTTCCCACTCACTCCTATTACTCAGTCTTACCCTGAAGCATTTGCCAAAGTCATAAAGTTTCATGATCCTATCTACAGGACAGCCAAGTAGCGGACTAAGGTTCAATAGAACCTCGAGTGCAGCTGTGGACTAGTTTTCATTGCCACAGTTGTGCTTATGCACGCTAATCTTATTTAGCCCTACCGGGGTTGTTCTCAAGCTAATTCTTACCGCCCTTGCCACGACCCCATCATCTACATCTCCGCTAAGTTTGTTCTTATACTGAATAAGTCAGGCGGACTGAGATATTGCTTTATTTTCACGGTATTGTAATATAGGAGATAGCCAAGGAGATTTTGGAACAACAAATATACATACATACATAGCAACAACCTTAGGCCTGTTCATATATGCAACGCTGCACTGCATTATGACATTTAGCTCTTTAAAACTCCTTTAATTTACTACTTTATTCTAAAAATTTGTTTATGTAAATAAAAGACAGTGCTGCCGCAAATTTATACGCATTAATAATGCATCATTTTATATTCTGTGGTAAAAGTTTGCTGTCGTGTTGCAGCGCAGTGAGATATTTAGGAACAGGCTACTTAAGCATTTGCTCTATACTGAAGGAAAAGCTTGGTTTCTTACTCTAAAAACCTTGGATAATTGATAATTATCTCAGACTGCCTGACAACTGTACAGTTTCCTAGACAAATTTCTATGTCATCCATAGAGTGGCGGAAAGCATTCTGGAATAAATTATTATTAAACTTTACCATTAAACTTTATTTGAAACAGGGTTGACGACCCACTGGGTAACCCGGATGGGTTTTATTGGGTATTATATTTAAATAAGCCCGTGTGGGTTTTTTATTTAAAGTTTTTCGTAGATTATCTACAACAAAAAGAAGTATAATTTACGTATTGGGAGTACAAATTAATATAATCCTTATTTTTAGTTAAAGAAATATAATAAATTTTATCAAAATATAAACTTATCGAATCACTGCTTACATCTTTCCCTCATCTCTGAGCCAATTTTCGAGTCCCGTCTCAGAAAAACTTACTGTCTTTTATGGCCATCCTACTATGAAGCCGATTTTAAACTTCTTTAAAAGAAGTGATTCGGTGACATGACAAAAGATATTGTATCTGTCGAAACATCGGCTGCGGCATTTGATCGTTTGGCAACTTTAGCGATGTGGGACCGAGCGTTTTCATGCAGAAGAATATTTTAATTATGTCTGTCTTTATATTCCGGCCGTTTTTCTCATAATGCATGGTTCAAACGATGCAGACTGCTCCCATCACCGATTTTTAGTAGCTCACAATATACAATGCCGCCTTGATTCCATCAAGAGTGCAAAATTGCATTACCAGTACTAAAACAACGTAAATATACTAACAAACAAAATATACTGTCGATTTGAAAGAAATGTTGGAAGCAGTTAGAAAACGAAAAAGATAATGAATTAACAAATCAATCGAAATAAAAATTTAACAAATCACTGCTTGCTGACCTACATCTTTTTCCCACCTCTGAGTCAGAGTCTGAATCATGACTCAGAAAAACTTTTCGTGTTTGAGGAAATCCAATTTTGAAGTCGATTTTATATTTCTTCGAAAGAAGTGATTCAGTGAAGTGATATTGTACTCTTCGAAACAGCCAATAATAAGAAGGAGCAATGTTTTGAGAAAATGGCGATCATTTCTCGGCATTTGATCATTTCTAATTTGTTTGACATTTTTTTGCGACAAGATGCAGAGCGTTGTCATGCAAAAGAATAATCGTGTCTGTCCTTTTATTCCGGTAGTTTTTCTCATAATGCACGGTTCAAATGAAGTAATTGCAAATAAAAAATATTGTCGAAATGATCAAAATTTGGAAGCGTTATAGAACCCAATAAGACCCAGTAGGCAGGGTTTTTTTAAAAAACCCAGGCTTTTGCCAACCCTGATTTGAACAGGTTTTTATCATATAACTTCCAGGTCGTGAAAGCATTCATGGGAATTATAAATGCTAAGGAATGCTAATTTAAAGGGTAGTCTTTGGCCTTTGTTTATGATATCGAATTTAGAGGATAGCAGAGGTACGGAACTCAATTGCTCAAATATCACTTTTGACACTCTTGAGCCTTGATAATAATTTGATAAGGCTTTTTACAGCACACTGTGGGACTGGAGAAATAACGAAACTTACGGGTCGGTTAACCGCATTATGTCTACCTACTGTATATCTTGTTTAGATGGGGAAGAATTGATACAACACTCTCCACGTGATTGCTCCTCTCCACAGAGGCAACGGCTCAGGCGTCTATGTACGGCTCTCTTTCTTGTTTTGAACTATCTCAGAGAAATGCTTCTGACAAATTTAAACAAATCTGACAAAAGTACAGTTGGTTCTCATGGGGACCTCGTGAGTTACACATTAGTCCGAAAAAGGGAAAGCGATAAGCGAATGTCTACCTACTACAGATTTTGTTTAGATGGGGAAGAATTGATACAACACTCTCCACGTGATTGCTCCTCTCCATAGAGGCAACGGCTAAGGCGTCTATGTACGGCTCTCTTTCTTGTTTTGAACTATCTCAGAGAAATGCTTCTGACAAATTTAAACAAATCTGACAAAAGTACAGTTGGTTCTCATGGGGACCTCGTGAGTTACACATTAGTCCGAAAAAGGGAAAGCGATAAGCGAATAAAATAGTTTCTATTGAGACACATAAACCCATATATCATCATGAGCCTATTGAACAAACCAGTATCATTTTTTACTTTATTCAATCAATTCTGAGTAATGGTCATGCGACGGTTCTTCGACTCAAAGTTAAGGATCTTCTACACAAACAGAGATAAAACAGATCTCGTGTCATGAATATTCGACAATGCTGGATACTATTAGCCAGCTAAACAAGATCTTAACACGATTCTAAACACTTACCGTCAATATATTTACATATGCCTCCTTGCTTGGTCTCGGTTTTACTTTTGGCTATACTCTCCATCTGTGCTCAGTAATGGACTTTTGAAATAGAAAAAGAATAGAAAAACACAAAGAAAAGAAATTTTAACCTATGACTTAAGCCACAGGCATAGGGTGTGCCGAAAACTAAGGTTTTTGCCAAATGTTAGCTATGGCTTGAACCCAAATTAAAGGAAGAGATTATTGACACGAAAGCTTTAGATATTCTCCTTCCACTCTAAAGCAAAAAGTAGTTACTTCAGTCATACAGTGCAGTTATATATTGCAAACTTTGTTTCTCTAATAGTAGAGGCCTCGTGCAACCAACATATTCACAATCTGCATTAAGAGCGTCTTGCCACAAGCTCTCGTTAAAGCAAATGGTGACTTAAAAAATTAAAAGCATGGACATGTATTCCAAATTCAAGTACAAAAAAATTCAGTGCTATTTTTTTCACCATTACTGTTTTCATAATTTTTCCAAGCTGTTGAGTATTGGTGACAGATACTGAACATTGTTTTCTGTTTTTACCCATAAATACAGACAGTTTACCCATTTTTTTACAACTACTTTAGCTGGGCTATTTAAACTGTTAATTCTTGTTGTTGCTGTTGTACTAACTAACGTTAGCAATCTCACTATTTTGCCTATTTAACCGAACTGAATGACTTAGCTATTGCAAAGAAACAAAAAAAAAAAAAAAACAATTGCAGCCAATTGTTAAATTAAGCAGAAAAAAGTAAATATTTTGTATGATTGCAGCAGCAACTGCAGCAGCAGTAGTAATAGCTATAGAATATGTGACATTTAATGAAAATATTTAATAATTTTTTATACACAAGCGGCAGAAAAAAACAAATAAATCTTTTAAATATTTTTAGCGTTGTTATGCAAAAAAACGAAACAAAAACAATGAAGAAAAAACGCAACAACTACAACACCATGCAAGTGCTACGAAATGAACAAAACAAAATAGCAAAAAAAAGCAAATAAACACACCATACACACGCACACATACAAGAACATGGCAAAAAGTTGAAAAAAAAACGTAAGTACGCAATAACAAAAAATTTCTCACACATTTTTTTTTCTCAAAAGCTTAGTAATAAGCACGACACCATGCACATATATACCCATACGCAAGTCTCGTAGTCGGTCATTAAATAAGTGAGTGAGTGACTGTGTGACTGAATTGTGTGACTGCATGAATGAATGAATGAATGAGTAAATGAATGCATTTGTTGCCATTATAAATATTTATTATTACATATTTTCTTTAACTGTTGTTATGTGTTGTTGTAGTTGTACACTCAGTTAGTAATGTAAAGCACGCAGAAAAATTTGCAAAAACTACGCAGATAACAAAGGCACACATACACAAGTGCAATTACATATAAAACGCACATATTTTCTAACACCCCCTGTTCTTTGCTAAGAACTTAGCGTAACAAATCCCATATGCAATCACAATTACAGTCATTCATTCTTTGGAGAAAACAAATGAATTCTCCAAACTGTAAACTAGATTGGAAATAATAAGAGAACAACAACTATAGGAATAATTAACTAGAAACCGTTTACTTCTCTTTTTCTCTCTTAATTATGTACACTTTAATTTAGCAATTATAAATGAATGCAATAACAACAACATAAGAGAATTTTTTTTCAACATTAACAACGAAGTTAACAGTTGCGTTTGACTTATTCTGTTGTTTTATTGCTTGTTTTTAATTTATGTACCTCGAGTACAGTGACTCCAACGCTATTCCAGAGATCTGCACAAAGAGCGAAACACTTAAAGTCATAAATACACTGAAGTTAAAATGATGTAAAAAAATAGGTATTCATCGAAAGTACAAAAATGCCTAAGTTTATGTAGCTTAGATCTCTTCACAATCTCTTTGAAATTAAAAAAAGAAAAAACACAAAAACATGCACTACACTCTGCGTTGCAGATTTATCTGTATTTTACAGTTATTTTAAACATTGAGCAATTTTGAAACTTTATGTTTCAAAAATAAGTTTTTCTGTAAATTCTGTAGATTTTGTAATTTTTAACATTCTAGTTCTTTACTTTCAATTTAGTTATTTTATTTACAGTTTCTGAAGTAAGAATTTCACCCCATTTGCTTCATATAACTGTGGTGAGGTTTTTTTTTAGCACGTTTTGTAATGCGACAATGTAATTATCCCTTTTTTGATCACTGATAAAAAAAAGAGAGAATTCACACAGTGTGTGATACTTACAGAAAGAAGGTTGTGTTTTTCCGAGCAATCGTCTTAGAAATATAAAATTGTTTGGTAAAAGAATAGTGGGATCATATTACTCACTACGTAAGTACGTGCGTATGAGTGATTTATCTATCAGCTTCACTAATAAAATATCACATACGTAGTTATGTAACTAAAGGGTCCGCCAAATAAAGTCTATTTTTTCTCAAATTTCTTTTTTTATTTGAAAGTACAATCCTTCCAGTTAATAATGGAAAATAATTTCATTCAAATGGCTACCTCAGCTGACCATGCAGTAGCCTACACGATCGGTCCAATTTTTAAGCACATTATCGATTGTGTGCAGTGTATTTCACCAATGGCTTCATGAATATTGTCCTTTAAAGCGTCAATTGTCTCTGGCTTGTTGGCGTAACACTTATCTTTGACGGCACCCCACAAATAATAGTCCAACGGTGTTAAATTGAAGCTCCGAGGTGGCCAAACGACATCAGCTCTGCGGCTGATAATGCGATCTTCAAAAACAGGGCGCAAAACATCGAGTGTAGCTTCGGTGGTGTGGCACGTAGCGCCGTCGTGTTGAAACCAAATGTTGCTAATATCTTCCTCTTCAATTTTTGTGAACATAAATTTGTTCAACAGGGCCCGATAACGATCGCCATTGACTGTAACGGCCACTTCTTGCTCATTTTCGAAGAACAATTTCCCAATTATGCTTCTGAACTAAAATCCGCACCAAACAGTGACTAGTCTTGGGTGTATCGGCTTTTCAATGTATGCGTGCGGTTTTTCTGTGCCCCAAATGCGACAATTTTGCTTGTTTACATACATACCAAGATCAAACTGAGCTTCAGATGATTTTTTTGGCAAAATCGGCATCTTCAGTAAGTCAATCGCAGGCCCACTTAGCGAAGCAAAAACGCATTGGACACAACCATATTCGTTCAGCGGAAGGATAAAACTAATTATCTGTCAAATCAGACATGAGCTAAGTGTTACCATTCACGAAATAAGCACTAGTTAAAGAAAAACCAAAGATGGCGGACCCTATACAATGATATTTAAAAGTTTAAATTTAAAAATGCAATAAAACAAAACCGTCTTAAAATTTTGCTAAATGTATTGTTTTGTTGTGATGTACAATTATTCCCGTTAGAAATGAAATATTACTTCATTCATGTGGATGCCGCGCCTGACCTCACAATATCCCATTCGATCGGACCAATTTTGGAGAATTTTTTCGAGAGTATGGAGTCGTATCTCGGCAATGGCATCACGAATGTTGGCCTTCGAATGCTCAATTGTCTCTGGTTTGTCGGCATAACACTTGTTTTCAACGGCGCTCCACAGAAATTAGTCCAACGGTGTCAAATTGGCGGCCAACTGACATCACCATTTCGGCTAAGTAAACGGCCATCAAACGCTTGACGCAATAAATCTATTGTGGCAAGTTGCACAATCCTGTTGAAACCAAACATCGTTCACATCAATAAAATGAAGAGCGGGCACAAAATACTCGGTTGTCAAGTTGCGATAGCTATCTCCATCGACCGTAATGGTTGCGCCGTCCTCATTTAGAAAGAAATATAAGCCAATGATGCCACCGCTCCCTAAGCCGCACCAAACAGTCACTCGTAATGGGTGCATAAGCTTCTGTATTATCAATTGGCAATTTTGCTTATTGACGTACCCACAAAGATGAAAATCAGCTTCATCCGAAAAAAGGATTTTTGAATTTTTTTTTACTTTGATTTTTTATTTTATTTTTTATATTTTATTTTATTTTTTTGATTTTTTGCAATTTCCGACTAATTGTCCTTGTTTTGGAAACAAATTTTCAATAAATCCCAACGTTGCTTAAACATAAATCGATTCATTTCGTTTAGTGGAGGTAATATACTGAATTTTGTGACGGAATAGAAATAACCGCTGGTTTAAATTTAAGCCGATGGAGGGGCTAATCGATATTTCTAAATCGACTGCGCATATTAAAAAAACTTGTAGCCTTAAATGTAATTTTATTGCGGAATATACGTTTTTCTCGTTTTTGAAGTACGCGAATATATATTGTGCAACGGTTTATCTCGAAAGCAAGAGTTAACATAAAAAAACGGTTAGCAACACTGAAATCAGGTGAAAAGCTTATCAGAAAAAAGTGCCAAATTCGAGCACAGTGCCATTACATCATAATTTTAATTTGTTGTGTTATGCTTGAACAAAAAGTACACTATGAATAAATTATCGGGTATCTTCTATAAACCGAAATCGAGTGAAGTTGAAATCAATTGGAACTTTAAATTTAATTTAATTTTCAGATCAGACAATATTTTAATATTTTTTCTTACCAATTTACTTAACTACCTTTCAAACAACTTCTTTAATTATCAAAAGTTTCGAATAATTGGCGCATTTTTATTTTTTATTACTTTTTTAAGTATGTACAGTTTTTTCACTTGACAATCATTTTTCTATTCTTCTAATTAAAAATATGGCAACACTGGCTACACCCCTTATTTGTCCATAGGTAACAAGCTATTGAATAAAATTTGTGTCTCACACACATGTTTTTTGTTGTAATTATGGTTGCCGTTTGCAATAATGTAAACAAAGCTTATGTTTACTTTTTAATACAATATTTTGTAAATTAACAAAATTTATTACAATTCCTTAAGTTTTTAATAGTAAAATAAAATATAAAAGCAATAACAATAAATACTATGTAATATATATGAATTAAACGCCTATGTAATAAAGAGCGATACCGTTGTAGTAGTAATTTTTCTTAGCAACCCTGGCTGTAATATTTATGAAGTAAATTTTCAAGCAACCGAAAAACTTTGTAACTTGAACCATATAAATGAGCATTGCTGCTCTAAACGTAAAAGATATAATAAATATGCATCAAATTGTTTCATATGAGTCTAGAATTGGCAACATTGTTATATTGACGACACAATAGTAAAAAATATATATTTAAGCATATTTAAAGACAATTTGTTGCCAAGTGCCAATGCTTTCGGTATACACGATCGTTTTCGGTATTATTATGTTTGTATCTTTATGAATAATTAAAAAAATAGCTTTTTTGAATGAATACTAAAAAGTAATAATCGAGCAATTAGTAAATTTCAGCATATACTTTGTAATAAAGCACAGTCAGTAGGCGTCTTAGATGTGTTTTTGATATGCATATGTATGTACATATGTACCTTCGGCTCTATGGAATTCAATAGTTCTAAACATATCATATTAAGCTAGACAAGAGTGTTGACAGAGCCAATTCCCCTAAGAACGTTCAACTACATAAGGTTTTGGACTCCGTACATGTATTCCTATAAGTTCGAAACAATTACGGATCAACTAAAGCTCTGTAACACTTGATTTGTGCTCAATTTCCCGGAACTAGCTTAGCATTTTCTTTTCGAATATCGAGGTAAGCTTATGTGACCATTTTACTAAAAATAAAATGCATTTTCCCAACTTGTCCACACTAGCATTCGAGATACTGCCACAAACTCTAATAATCCATTTTGTATTTCAAGTGACAGATATTTAACTGTTGATAGCCTTGCCAGACAGGCGGTTTTGAAGCCACTAAGTGGATAACCCGATACGATAATGAAAAGTAAGATTTGCTGAAAACTTTGTCGCTGCTCAAAAGTGTGCTGGAAAATTGGAAAAAGTGGATTTACATCGCTCTTAAGAATTCGGATGTCGCCGAACCCAGCTTGACGTATTTTGCCTAATGACTTGGGCCTGCACACAGGAGCTGAAAGTAAACGACCAACGACGTGTGTTCGCTTAATAAGCCCTGGAGTTAGTTGAAAACTGACTGAATTTCCATCAAAAAACATATTTAACAATGAGGGCAACATTTCTTTGAGAAGGTCCATAGGTCGGTGATTACCTTACCTTTTGACCTAAATTGGATGAGATGTACACCAACGACAGTTTCAACAGGATGGCAGTTCTTGCCGCATTGGACAATGATTTGAGGGCATGGTAATCTCATGTAGCGTGTAATTTAACACCGTTGGACTTTTCCTTGTACAGTTTTCTTAAGTCACTGGTCTTTACAGCGGCTCTCAAAAATAATATAACCCATGCCATCGGTTAAACTGAGCCTAATTTATTCACTAGAGTTATGAGAAATTAACAGTTCAGATGCGGTCCACCCAGCGAAGCCGTAATGTTATATTATCTACATAATGTTATCGAAAGTAAAGTTTTATTTATATTTAAAGATAAAAAGCGCTTAATAAAAGACCCTAAACAAGCAATGGTGTGGGTAATTCCATAATCTACAAGATAATTTCACAGATAATTGGGTAAAGGATATCTGTTAACATGAATCTAAAATTGAGACAGGAAAAAGTTGGATTTAGGCCTCTCATATACACGATATATACACGATAACATGCATGATAGAACACGGGTACTTCTTTCAGTTAATGAGCTAACCCCGTTTCTATTTTTAAACTCATTGAAAGGGACCTACAGTTTAACGCCAGCTCCGAACGACAAATGCAATAGAGAAGTTTTCAATAGCTAATGTTATGAGGTAATACCGCTGTTGAAAAAACTTCAGCTTTTTTCAGATGGTCTTGGCCTGGTATTGAACCGAGGACCTATCGGTTGGTAGACAGGTGTCTTACCTGCCATACCACAGCTGCACACCATATACACGATAGACCATTGCTAAAATCAAAACTCCACTCCACATTACCAAATTATTTGCCATAGACAAAATATAGACAGAAAATGTCAACCAATTTCGCTACCTATGTAGGTAGCATCAGATCCAACAATGGCGAATTAATCGATTGGAATGGAATATTAATCGATTGTGAAGTTATGCTGGATTCTGCATGAATATTGCATGAATAGAAAATACTTTCAAATGTAAAAGGCACTTGTACTCTTTTTTCTTTTGAATGTACTTTTTTACCTCACTAGAATCTAGCAACTTGTTAGGGTGTTTATTATTGCTAAAATATACGATTTTTAAGGACACATACCTACAGTCAGCGACAAAAAAGTGTACAGCCAAATTCACTAGAACTAAGTTTTTACTTCAACCTTTTGACTGTATATTTGAAAACATACTCCTAGAAAAGCACTTAACAAGCATATTTAAGAGGAAAAAAGGCCTCTAGTCTGTGCTTCAGTAGACATCACGAAGTAGTTGAGTTTATGGCAATAGCCGTGATATTGTAGGTAAAATTTAGTCGATGTATACTAATTTTTAAAAATATTGAAAAGGCCTTTTGGAGACAAGTTTAGATCTCCGACCATTAAAATCAATTAGAGACCGCTTTTATAAAGAAAGTAGACTATTTGAGTGTTTTACAGGCCTATGTTCCAAAATTCTTAGTTATGAGCCTTTACCGAAAAAAATAACCGTATTTCAGTGAGATGGTGATCCAAGCCAAAGAGCTAAAATTGTCAAAGAATAGCTGTTGCAACAAAAATTTTAGGTAATTTAATGATCACCGTAAAGTCCTAATTCCAATCTAATGGAGAATCTTGGGATAATAATAAAAAACGCGTGGGAAAATATAATTGGGGAACATGTTGGTAACGAATATAATACAAGTGGGCCAAATTTCTCTTGCGTTTTTGGGTAATATTTTAGGAAGTATGTCTAAATTTCTAAAAACGCCACTTAATATAAGGAGCTCTAGGAAGAGTGTTAAGCGAAACTAAGTGCATGCGGCTTCTTTTATTCCTGTATTGGCATAACATACTTTTTGTTAATGTTTTTCTGAAAGGTCTTAATGAATAAATGTGTGAAGATTTGTTTTATTTGAATGAGTATTAAAATTATAGGAGCTTTTCCGTTAAATTGCAAAACATCCACTTGATTTTGCTTCCCACTGTATTTGCCTTTAGAAGGAAATTGACCATAGTGTACAGAATTATCTTTAAAATTACAATCTGTACTTCAATGACGTGTTTAACAATGAAATACCTATTTATTGCAAAAATGATCCTGTGCTTCAGATAGGTATTAATATAAATCTAATAATGAGTTGAAAAAAAAACCTTTTTTATCTAATTATAGTCATAAATTTAGCACATACATACATATAGGAAATGTAGAAAAGTTCTCATAATTTCAAAATTTTAAATTTATAAAAAAAGTGACGTAAGTTTTCACACACTCGGTAGAAATTTATATTTTGGCGCTACAATATAATCACACAATAAACAACCACAAGAAGCACATAGAAAAAAAGCTCTTTCTTGCACATTCTAAAAAACATTTTAAATAATAAAAAATAAATAAAATAAGTTTAAGAAAAAAAATTATGCAAAACACGTTGTTGTCTTTATAATAATAATAAAAAAGTAATAATAAGAACAGCGATAATAATAAATAAACAGCAAAATAAAAACGCAAGAAATACACACCGAATGGCAACACTGCAGAAGAGGAGAAAAAAAAAATAACACACAGTAAAGCATGTGAAAGAAAAACGCACTCATATTTCAAAACAAGCCAGCGCAACAAAACCACAGCAAAATATAGAAGAAAAAACAGCAATAACAGCAATGTATTGTACGGCATACAAACAACACCCCCAACGCATTATAATAAAACAAATAAATATTATAATGAAGAGAACAAGTAAAAACAGAACAAAATAAAAAACTCATACACGAAGAAAACAACAACAACAAAAGATCAAGAGCAAAAGGAACATTAATTCTACCTTCTCCCACACACACACACACGTGCACACCTAATAAATAACTTATTCGACAACAGCAAGAACCACATTTGAAATTCAACACAGCTGACATTTGCAATACAAAATAATAATTTAACCACAGCAACAGCTACAAAAACTATCGCTACCGCTAATAATAATTGAACGCAAAACAACACAAACCGAATAATCAGCTTGAACATCTTTGCGTCCATCAGGCGAGAGCAAGAAAGTACAACAAAAACAAACTACGTACAGCGAATGCAAACTGCATAAACATGTGTTAAGAGGCAATTAGACGACCCAGCAAGGCTTGATGGCAAGCCAACCCGTGTTATAGCCAATATCACAAACACGAGCTGATTGGCTGGTTGGCTGGCCATCAAGCCACGCCGGATCGTCTAATCACCGCTTTATGTGTATGTGCGTCTATGGTTGTTGTTGTTTACTTTTAAACAAAAGGAGGAAGAACCACCAACTATTGCTACTACTCAATACACATAAGACAGAGCGAAAAAAATATTTGTGATCATTTTGTTTATTTCTTGCTTGTATCACAATTCAAGGCCAAGGCCACAATGCAAACGATCACAATATGATCGTCATCGCTACAATCACATACTTGTGCATAACAACAACAGTGACAACAACTAAACACAAACACATGCACACATCAGTATAAACGAAAATTATGCCCCTCAAGTGTAACGAGCCTATTATCGAGCGCATAAATGAACAGCACAGAGCAGAATGAAAAATTGAGCAACAACAACAATATTAGTACACAAGTACACAAAACACCATAGCATAGTGGGCCTTAGTGAGTTTGTTTGACGTTTGTCAAGCATAAAAATTATAATTCAATGGTCAAACTAATTAGACATTTTCTGAATTGAGAAAAGCATTTCCGCCCATCCGTCGCTTAAGTCACCATTTAAATCATGCAATCAACCTATGGATCGGTTTAAAAAAAATATATGCATTTTTGCATAAATAGGTTTTTTTGCATGACCTTTATTTCTGTTGTTTACTGGAAAAATTATTGATTCATTGACTAATAATTGATCTCCATATGCTGGGGTATCTTTAACCCAAATTTTTTTTTTCAAGTGTACTTAATGCAAGATCCCGCGAAGCTTCACACGAGTAAACTTTCTCTTTTGCTCTTACACGTCCGTACTCACACGGATAGTTAAAAAATAAATAAAAAAGCGAAATTAAATGGAAAAATGCAGAGAGAAAAGAATTTTTAATTGCTGATGTTATTTAACATGTTTGATTTATTTTCAATTTTGTTGTTTTTCTTAATTTTTTGTAATTGTTTTAGTTATTTTTCCTCGTTATTTTTTATTAGTGTTTTTGTTGTTGTTGTCCTTAACTTTTAAAAATTTATTTTTAAATATGTATGGTACCACTGTGGTATGGTACGTAAGACACCCGCCTACCAACCAGAAGGTCCTCGGTTTAATACCAGGCCAGACCATCTGAAAAAAGTTTTTCTCAACAGCGGTATCACCTTATAACATTAGCTGGGTCTCTTTCAATGAGTGCAACTTATTGACTGAGAAAAGTCCCCGTGTTCCTTTATGGAATTGTTATAGGAATTGATATATAATATATATGGTACACGTAAGATGTGTAAGCACACACACTCTCCAGTGTACATAGCCATTTATATAAGAAAAAATGTAAAAATTAAATTGTTTCTCGCAGTGTGCTCTGGAAGGCAGGCTCTCAAATGAACTCGCACAATTGCAAAATGCAGCGGTATAAGTTTGCCGGGCGCTGATATAATGTGAGAAAATACTCGTATTAAAAGACATCTATGCCTGTACATGCATATGTAGAAAGAAATCGAAATGTAAATGTATTTGTTACATATATTGAAAAACAAAAAACAATGTTGCTACTGACGTCTTTAGTGCTGCTGTTGTTGTTGGTTTTTTCTTTTTTCTAGTTTTGGTATGAGTGTAACGAATATTGCCCAGATGCGGATGTGAAAAAAAACATGCGTTTGTGACTTGCTACTGACGCTGCTTTTTTTGCTCTGTTACCGGAAAAAAAATAAAAAAAAAACATTTATACGAAAGAGTTTTCAAATAATAGCGTATAAGACTATCAACCGTATTAGCGGATCTAGGCAACTGTTTTGCTTAACTTAACCTCAGTTCTATTGTAAAATCGATAACCTACTACTAATAACGATTTCGCATAGCTTACAAACGCTGCATCTTCAAAACTCCACAAGATAAACTATAAAGATTGAAATTACACGATTTTGGTGTCTTGGTGATGCATACAACGCTTTTGAATCCACTATGGTTAGGCATCGTCCCAAATTTAATAGTTCTGTTGTTGATTCATCTAGAAGATATTTCTTTTTTTTATAAAAATATGGGTCAGTTTCCATTCACACGGCATTGCATATTAAGCTTTTGGATCAGTTGAATTTTGTACGTATAACGAATTAACGATAGAATATTTCTAACAAAGCACCAAACACATGTGTTGTTTAACTCTTTATGGGCTCATGGAAATCTGGCAAAGCAGACAGAAGTAGAAATGACATCCAATTTGACAGATATTACCACTGTCAACTATTACAGCTCGGAAATCTTTTTTGGAAAACACGTTAATTAAACTTTAGTTCAAAGGACCGATCTTCACTAAATCAAGTAATGGTAGAATATTGGAATCTCTCTCTATTCGTCTTAAATCGGCTTCACACTAAATAAGATGGAGAGCTCTTAAGGCTTTGGGAAAAACTGTACGTTAGCCACGATTAGATGTAAACTAATTTTTACGATACAATGTGTATTAAGGACTTATTTAGACCAGCGATGCTCGTTTATATTGTTCAGATTACAAATTTTTTTCGGCTGTTTATTTATTCTTTTCGTGAATTTTACAACCAGGGTTGCTAAAAGAACAAAAATCCCACCAAAAATGTTCCTGAAATGTGTAAAATTCAATTGTATCGCTAAAGCTGAGATCACACGATTGACTCAAATACACCAGTCTGATACAAATTTTATTGTGACAAATTAGTGCACAATAATAAATTTGTCCCAATTAAAAATTCTGTATTCACACGGTTGTCGTATTTTATACAAAATTTATTGTCACAAAATGGAGCGAAACGATGTATTGACAATAACTGTCCCAACGCTGTCACACGATAGTTCTAGCTTACGGCAACTCTGGGAATCAGCTGTTGTGGTAAATTAAATTTATTTATTTATTTTTTTTATGCTCAAAATGGTTCGTTCTTTTAAAAAAGAAAAGAAAATAAAGTCCTCTTTATTTATATGTAGGTTATTTAGTGAACAAATAAATAAAAAAAATACAAAAAAAACAAGTGTGTGGGTCAGAGATTGGCTCACAAGAAGAGCCATTGACGATGCATATGAGCAAACATTTTAATAAATCAAAAAAAAAAAAAAATATTCACTAAAATATCTAATTATTTAAATTGGAATATAATTACAAATTATATTCAATTCTCTAAAGCAATGATTATTTGTTCTCTAAAAAATAAAACCTACATCGGCTTCGATTATCAGGTGAGCGCTTGATAAATAAAAGTAAAAAAAAATGAAAAAAAGAAATGGTGAAAGTTTGTGATGCAATTTACGTATAAATAACTAAAATTATTAAGGGATGACAATTATAAATACCGTATAAACACGTGTTTTTTAAAGAAAGAAATCAATTAAAAAATAAAAATCGATGATTATTGTCTTCTTCAATTGCCCCACAAGAATACAATAAATATTGGTGTATTTTTGGAATTTAGATTGGTGCATTATTCACACAATTGTCGCACCAGGGTTGCATTTGATTGAGGTAAATAAGCACAATAATATTGTGAGTTGCCGTATGAGCCAATAAATTGTACAATTACACGATTGGCATGTAAAATACACTAATTATTGTTGCATTACGACAATCGTGAGATCCTACCTTAACCTTTATTACATACTCTTTCAATTTAAATATCATATAGTGTTTATTGATATTGCTTTTATAATTCCTAAAAAAAACTTGGTTTTGTTTTATTTTCCATAAAAAACATAAGAAATTGTACATTATTGCAAACGGCAACCATATTTACAAAAAAAAATATGTTTGTGAGACACAAAAATTTTTCAGGAGCTTGTTAGCCGTCAACGAAGAAGGGATGTATCGCATGTTGTTGTGTTTTTTAATTTCAAAAAGATTGTGAAAAGAGCTAAATATTTGCTTTCTACACCGAGAAGTGTTATTAATAAACTACATAAATTTATGCATGTTTATACTTGGTATGAATACCTATTTTTTACAGCATTTAAACTTCAGTGTATTTACCGTTTTAAATGTTTCGCTCTTTTTGCGCACCGCTGATTTAGACTAAATTCCATTTGTTGATAAAAAGTTGTATGTCAGCTATATCTGTCTTTCACTGCCCCATTATAACATCACACACTGTATGTACATGTACAAAACCTTTCGAAGAATCATGTATCGTTTTGTACACACCGCTGATCTTACATGTATTTAATTTGTAAAATTATCAGTTTTATTCACGATTTTTCTCCGGACTATTTTCAAAACCAATATCTTTTGAGTACAAAAAAATTTGCATTCATCACTACTGATATGTATGCGAATTTGTTGTTTTTTTTTTTTTTTTTTTTTTTTGATCATAGCCCGCATGGCTACAGCTTTCAAAATTTATTTGCAATTTTTTTTTTTATATTTCCTTGTCGTTTCATTTCGTTTACGTTGAGAGTTTTGTTCGAAATTTATGCCTTCATATAGGAACAACTTTAATAAAAAGAACAACAACAATAATTTTAAACTTTTAACTGAAACGGAAGTGAAACAATTGACATTTAATTCGTTCACATACATAAAAAAAATAAAGGGTCCGCCATCTATAATTTTTTTTTCAACTAGTGCTTATTTCGTGAATGGTTAACTCATGTCTAATTTGACAGATAATTAGTTTTATCCTTCCGCTGAACGAATATGGTTGTGTATACGCTTGAACAACGCTGGCAAATATTGCGACATTACTTTGAAAATCATGGTAATGTTGCAGAATCAAAAATCATCTTTTCAGATGAAACTTATTTTGATCTTGGCGGGTATGTAAACAAGCAAAATTGTCGCATTTGGGGCACAGAAAACCCGCACGCATACATTGAAAAGCCGATACACTCATGACGAGTCACTGTTTGGTGCGGATTTCGGTCCAGAGGCATAATTGGGCCATTTTTCTTCGAAAATGAGCAAGGAGTGGCCGTTACCGTCAATGGCGATCGTTATCGGGCCATGTTGAACGAACTTTTGTTTACAAAAATTGAAGAGGAGGATATTAGCAACATTTGGTTTGAACAGGACGGCGCACCGTGCCACACACTCGATGTTTTGCGCCCTGTTTTTGAAGATCGCATTATCAGCCGCCGTCAACGATAAGTGTTACGCCAATAAGCCAGAGGAAATTGAGACTTTAAAGGAAGCCATTGGTGCTCAAAAATTGGACCGATCGTGTAGGCTACTGCATGGCCAGCTGAGGCAACCATTTGTATGAAATTATTTTGCATTATTTACCAGAAGGATTGTACTTTCAAATAAAAAAAGAAATTTGAAAAAATATTCAGTAGTTTTTTTATAGCATTTTCAAAAAAAAAAAAAAAATATTTATTTGGCGGACCATTTACCTTCTACTTCTTGAAATGCAAAGTTTTTTGTATGAAAACCAGGGACAACAGATGTTCCCTCAAATACATTCCAAAGTTTTATCGAGGCAGATCTAATCATTTTTTTTTCTTTTCTTCAAGAAGTCCACACTAAGTAAGTAGATTGTAAAGACAAAGATTGGTCTTAAATCTGTTCACATTAATAGAGAAATATAAGATCTTTGCGGCTGCGGTGGCGTGGTGTAGTGGTTAGAGCGCATATATATAATACAAGCGACACTGGTTCAATTTCTCAGCAGAGGACATGGCGAAACAAATTAATTCCGGTTTCAAGTGTTTAATAAAGATATATCAAGCTTCCTTCAGACAAATCCATCTAAAAGAAGCCTCTCTGACCTAATGGTGATGACAAACATCAGACGGCTGATCAGGAGAAAATGTCACCAATTGAGAAAAAACGTATATTGCTAAGCAAGGATCTTCATATGGATGCGAGGTACAGTAGATTAATCATCTACTTAGGTTGAAACTCAACTTGATTAATGAAACTAAAACAATGCAATGGATGCTTTGCGGAAAGCTAATATACTTCCTAGAGGAGTGACGGAGGAAAAAAATAATGCGGCTAAAAAACAAATTCCACCTTAATTATATAAAACTGGGTCCACCACATCAAAAACTTTGTTATCTGTTTAAATAGGCTACCTCCGGATATTTAAGCAAGGAAAATAGCCGAACTAAGGACTTTGTGATTAAAGAGCACCAATTCATGGAGATTGTGTGATTACCGGCATGCGAAAAATTTTTAATTCGGTCAGTCGGGAACTTATCAACGACTATAAATAAAACAAATAACTCTACTTTGATCCGGGTCACAGTACGAAAATAATCTCTCCCTTCTGCCTAAGTCATTGATATATATATATACAGTGATGGATTCGAAGTGCCATGAAAATACTGGCTGTTGAGAAACTGGTGGTCAAAGTTACAAGAAGGTTTCTATACTACTCTAGGGTTACTAACTCCGAAATTATAGCCACAAAAATAAAGGGTAAGTTTTTAGCAACTATCTTTTTGGCAGCTCAGTTGTTTTCGCATAAAAAGTTACTGTCAAACATGTTTAGTTTTGTCTATAATTTAACCATGAATTGACGTACAAACGAACAACGTTTGCATATTATTGAAATTTATTATCGAAATTCAAGCTCGGTTACGAAAGTGCATCGTGCACTTCTTCCATATTATGGTCGTAAACAATCAAAATTGTCGTGTTGTGAAAAGCAGCCAGAAGCACTGCAAGAACTGGCAATTCATTCCGAAAAATGCACTGTATGGTGTGGTTATGGGCACGTGGCATCATTGGACCGTACTTCTTCAAAGACAACGAAGTCAGGAACGTTACTGTGAATGGCGAGCGCACCGTGCGAATAGAAGAGCTGGACTAGGCTGATATGTGGTTTCAACAAGGCCACATAGCACACAGCATGCGAAACAATGGCTCAATTGAGAGGCGAATTCGGTAAACAGTTTATTACCGGTCAATTGGCCGCTGGGTGCCGGTTAATTGTCCGCCTAGATCGTGCGTTTTAACGTCTTTAGATTATTTTTTTTTTTTTTTTGGCTATGTTAAGGCTCATGTCTATAGAGAGGAGTGCGCAAAGATTAAAGCACTAGAAGCCAATATTGAAGAAAGTATTCGTACCGGCCGATGTGTTGAAGAGCGTATGCCAAAATTGGCGTAGCCGCATGAAATCATCTTGAAACATTGAATTATATAGATCGTTCTACCAACTCAAATCCAGATATCATACATTTTCTTAAATTTTATGTGTTTTTTAAATTCAAATCCGAAAGCTTTTAAAAAATCACCCGATAGCTGCGAAGTATATCCACTATAACAGGATATTAAATACGGTTATAATCATAACTACTAGCAAAACAACCCTAAAATCCCTTGTGTAGCACATCGGAAGTTGTTCAAGAATAACGGACGTCTTTGGATTAAGCCGATTAACCCGTTTGCAGACACCGTTAACAATACAACACTAGTTACAAAGCAATTGACCTCTAAAGGACAGTCATGGGCATAATTTGTTTTAACGAAAACTGATCCAAATAGCGAAGATATCATTTGTCATCGCGTTGAATATCATTTGTCATCGCTATTGTGCTCCTCTCTTGATATTCATTGTTCTACTAATACTGCTGCTTGATATTTCGAATTTTTTCTTCTTTAAGTATTTGAAATGGTGTTTGTAATTTCAAAATGTCAGCAAACATGGCGCCTTTATGGTATTTTCCATTGTTGTTGTTATTTGAAATTGCAAAAAACAAAAAAAATCATAAAAATTATTTTATAATACAAACTCTATAGATGAGGAAAACAAAAGTTAAAATAACAGAAAAAAAACAAGAACTCACTGCGCACACGAGTATTGTGGAGACAGAATTGCATGGAAAAAAATCATTCAAGGTCATACAACAAATAAAAAAACACAACACTTTCTATACAATAGAAGTACTAAAAAAACAACAAAAACATATTTATTATAAAAAAAATAATTAAAATCGCCAGACGGCTACAGTAAACAGCAGCAGCAGCGTTAACAACAAAACAATTATGAGAACAATGGGACACAAAATAAATGGTACAAAAAAGTGACATATTAGGGAAGCGTTTTGCTTAAAAGTTAAGGGTCCTATTTCACATATGCTTTAGAAAATGGCATATGTGTTATTAAGAATTTAAAGGGTTTTCTAACACTAGTGGATAATGATTATTGATTTATTTCCCAAATGCTTTCTTATACAATTACTTGGCACTCTGATAAGATTTCAAAAAATTCAATTTCCATTTTGATTTCTGCAAAAGAAATACTGAAATGGAAAGGACAATTTAGGTTAAAGTAAACAGATCATTTAAAGACTCGTTCAAGCTAATAAGGTTTTGTTAGATGATCTTAAATGTGTAGCCGTCTCGTACACCACCATATTCTAACTTATTCTAGAGTTTACCAACAGCACAAAACTATTGTTTATTTTCTGTTTTCTTGGTGAAACAGCTTTTACAAAGATAAGCGATGAAACCAAATAACTCTTCGATCATGACGCGCTTAGTTATGATTTCCAAAAATAGTTTGAGTGCTCAATTCCAAATTACGTTATTTAGTAATTAAGAACCATCAAATACTAATTACACACACTTTGTAATTGATTATGTTCCATCGATTCATGTAAGACGTAACAAACTGGAATAAATTGAGAGATTCACGCGCATATTTGCGCTAATTTATCATGTGATCGACGCCCTTCCACTCTTTAGGACTCAAATGATAATTTCACCGCAATATTCAAATCACCTCAAGCTTCTAAGCTATATTTCTTAATGCTGACAACAGTTCAGCAAACACTTAGATAATCTCACCTAATAACTCATATAAAAAAAGGGACAATACTTGATCATTACCAAGTTAATGCTCGATTTCAAATTACGTTATTTATTAACTAAGAACCATCAAATACTAATTACACAGATTTTGTAATTGGTTATGTTCCAATTATAAATAATTGGTAATTAATAAACACTAATTAGTGATTACCAATTGCTTTCAACACAATTTAAATATTATATAATAAACTTAATTAGTAATTATCCATCATATGTAATTGGTAATTGGAAATTTTTGAATTATTAATACCAATTACATAAGATGGATAATTATCAATTATATTTACTATTTAATAATTTAAATCGTGTTAAAAGTACCAAAATCCAATAATTAATTTATAATTGCCAATTACATATGATGGATAATTACGAATTATATTTACTATTTAATAATTTCCAATTACCAATTACATATAATGGATTACATGTACTACTCAATAATTTAAATAGTGTTTAAAGTAATTGGTAATCACTGATTACATTGGTAATTAGTAAGTACTATTTTAGTGCGTACCAATTTCCAATTGGTTATTTCCAATTATATTTAGAAGTTAATAGTTTAAATTGTGTTATTTTTAGAATTACAATTACAATAATTAGTAAAAGCTATTTAGCAATTCCATTCGATGGATTATTAAGAAGTACTAACGACCAATGACTAGTAATTTGATTGTAATTGGCAAAATCTGATTTTAAATTACAAATAATTGTTAATTGGTATTTTTCAATTGTACATTACATGTAATATTATTGGTACTAAGTAAGTATAACTGACAACTGTCAAGTTTGAAAAAGTACTCTACATCAGGATCATGTAGTCGTAAATTGCAACATCGAAGGCTCTTATGGTACAAGTTTCATAGGCGTTGGTAATGCTTAACGCTTAAAGCATGCTAACTTGCCTATAAAATACGAAGTCATTAGTTGAAAAACGTATTTAATCGCTTAGTATCTTAGTACAGTATGAAATCATCTTTTAGATGCATCATGGCCTATTCAGTTCTCAACGAATTATTAAGTTTGTAGTAAAACGCGAGTGACACACACAAGATTGAAATACTTTCAGCTTAGCAAGTATTGTGCGATCTTGGCTTACGAATTTAGAGCCTTGGTCGATCTGATAAACATATACCTATGATTCCTCAACAATTAAAACATTTTTCGGCAAATCAGTCTGGGTCAAAAGTAAGAATTTTCGTAAAATATACAGGTTTGATGTTATAAAAATGGGAAACGGTTGCATAACCATATCATTAGGTACTTCGGAAATAACATCTTAAAGATTTTGTAAAAGCATTTTTTTGCTTCAAACTTGTCCGATAATCTGTATCATATATATCGTATCACCCTTTTATCTCGCATTGAATGAAACAGAGTTCGTTCTAAAATAGCATTTTGTTAACTTTAAAGCTCAGGAAAAAAATATTATTTCACACATTATAGCCTACAATACGAGTATATAAGCCAGGAAATAAGAATAAATTATAAGAAAAAAATATATATAAAATTTATTTAAACACTCACCTTAAACTAAAACACTCGCCAGTCGGGCGTTACCCGTCCAGCAATCCATAAGATAATTATTTATCTTGGCCGTTTTTGCCGCTCACTCGCTGCTCTTCCCCTCAACCGTTGTTTGCTTTTCAAACACTTTTTTTTTTAGCAAATTTTTCTATAATTGGGTACTTTTTTCTAATTTCTACCTTTTTCTCTACAAAATTTTTGTATCCGAAACAAAAAACACACACTTTTTCACTTTTTTCCGTACCGGTTTACGCTTGTAAGGTCTTAACGCGTAATCACTTCCAACGACAACGCCGCCAACGCACAAATTTTTAGTGTCCACAACGTAAAATTATAAACGTAAATGATCAAAAAGTTCTTTTTTGTGTTTAAAGCCAAACTTACTTTTCCGTGTAGTAGTTGTGATCTGATCCTTTCCGAGTGGGGGTTTTGAAAATGATGAATACGCCTCAATTTTGCTTTCGTTTTTTTTCAATTGCAGACCAAAAATGAAGCCGAAATTGATTTTTGATTACAATTATGATAAAAAATTTTAATTTTAGGCCTCAAAGGAAATTTTGAATTTTGATAACAAGTCCTGGAAAGAGAAGAAATTGGGAAAGAACAACAATTAGAAATAATATAGGAATATGTTAAAAAGTAGATACTTTAAAAGATAATTTGGGAACCTGAGTTCGAATCAAGTTTTATATTTTATACTAAAATTAGATCAGAATTTGTGGGGATTTTATGAATGATTATGATTAAGAAATGAAAAACCATTAAGAGTTTTATGTTCTAAAATATATTTTCGATTCAGATTTGTAGAAAAAAATAATTATCAATTTGCACCAAAATAGCTAAGCCCTGTGAAGTGAAAACTGACATACACATATCATTAAAAACATAGTTGATAGCACCATCTGACAAGACATTTATTATTTTGTAATAAATTTGTTGAGCAGTGATCATTATAAAGTAATCGCCGAAAATATTGGGAAAGCTAACATGCATCGCCTTGTCAACCTGCTAAGCGTTGAAGATAATACACATTTGTTTCTATGGAAAATGCATTTATACGTCTCAAAAGTCGTTGGAATAGTTGACAACATAAAACTAGATTTGATTGAACTAAAATTTTGGTAGCCCACCAGAACCGCTTTACATACCTCTACTTTCAAGCGCCTTTGGGAAATGTATAAACTAAAAGAGAACTAAAAGTGATTGTTTGTGTCAACATTTGTGTCAAAGCTATCATCTTGCCATCTTTCTTTAGAATAGAGAAAGCAATCAATGGGATATTCAACTGTCATTTAGAGACTTCGTACTTATAACAGCTGGCATTAACACAGAAAGTCTGCTAACGTCCCTAGAGCGACGCCCCCAAAGAGACAACTAAGTACCAGCTTAGAACAATACTGTCGAGGTGTAACATAGTATCCTTGCTTAGAGGCAAGCACTTTTTGAAATGCAACCCCGCACGGAGTTAACGCTCTTCGCAGTGATAAAGTTCTAAGCAACAAGCAGCTTAGAGTATACCACGAAATGTTACAGCCAAATAATAGGCAGGAATCGAAGCTAAGAGTATTCCCGGTTACCATAATATCTGATATCTCACTTCCATATATTTGTGTGTAGTGGCGAAGATCGTTGCTAAATGGTGTTGATCCTTACTTAGCACTGTAATTTTTTTCTCCCAGTAAGTGGCGTTATCTCCTGATTATCCGTCTGATGTTGGGGAGGGGCTTCTTTAGATGGAATCGTCTGGAGGGAGGTTGAAGTCACTTTATTTAACTCTCGAAACCGCAGTTAAATATACTTTTTCGTCATGTCCTCTGCTGGGATTTGACTTGGGCCGTTTGTGTTGTATGTCTGCACACTAACCACTACATCACACCATCTCGGATATCAGTATTGTGTCTGTGAAAAGATTTTGTTTTCCTCTGCTTACTTGGGCACCAGATAAGTCAAGTATAGGTAGCCCGTATAGGCCTCAGTGGCTTAAGCCCAAGATGTGATATGTCACTAAGGGTCTGTCCTAACAAGTTGCAGCGAAAAACTGATACAAATGACACATGCAAATGCCACTTCAAATCGTATTTTACAATAAAATTTCATCATTTTAATATCGTTTTGTTTTCGTCGATTAAGACGCCAAAAATTGGATTAAAATTTAAAAACGGAACCCAGCGATTTGTGTATTTGTGTATTGTCTGCATGGAAAAAAATCATTTTACTACACTTTTTGAGCCGAGGGTATGAATTGTAGCATGTGAATTGCAAGAACACATAACACATGGGCTGAAAAGCCCCGGGTATAACATACAGATGGTTCAAAAGACAGCTGTTAAAATTTCATGATATTTTATGAATTAGTTTGTGAATTATTGCGCTAAGAAAAGTGACGCTAATTTTGTAATTTTCAGAACAATAGATCAAAACCAGTTTCGTGTTTTAATTTTATGCTGCTTATTGATGGGAAAATTTACCGTTCAAACGAAGCAATGGCTTGAAAAGTGTTTTGTGTACTCCTCTACATCATCATACCGCTGACTTTAAACGTTGTTGCAGAGACACCGATGATGCAGAAAACAGTGGACGTTGAAATAAGGCGGTAACACCACAAAATCATTTTGAATGATAGAAAAGTGAAGTTGCGTACGTTAGCTGATATCGTAAAAATATCAAAAGAAAATGTTGGCTTTATATTATTTATTGCAGGATCATTTGACTATGAGAAAGCTCTGTTCATAGTGGGTGCCACGTTTGCTCACTGTTGACCAAAAACAAATCAATCAAAACAATGGCAAAACGACATGAATTGAACTTGGAAATGCTCTCCCATTCACCATATTTGCTCGATTTAGCTCTTAGCGACTACTGGCTGTTCACAGACCTCAAAAATATGCTAGCCGGTAAGTAACTTTGCACGAATGTAGAGGTTATCGCTGATACTGAGGCCTATTTTGAAGCAAAGGATAAAACGTTTTGCAAAAGTGGTATTAAAATGTTGGAGCGGCGCCAGAATGATTGCATTGCTCTTGATGGCGATTGCGTTGATGAATAAAGCTGATTTTGGACACAAGAAAATTGTTTTATTTGTTAAGCCCGGGACATTTCAGCCTATGTGTTATCTATGCAATTTAGGAGAAGGCAGCAGGTGCCTATCGAGTACAGAGTGGGGAGAAACAACTGCTGTCATCTACAGATATACTGAAACTTGTTAGGGCAAATATGACACTATTATCGTCGGGGCACTACAATACACTAAAGAGCAGTATTGCTTCAATGCCAATAACGATAATAATAGCTTGTACCATAGCATTTCTCCTGTGAAACCAAATTGTTGCGATTTAAATGTTGTATGCACACTTTCCTATCCGAGACACTTGCCGGTATATTATCATGCAACCCCTAAAGCTTTCGGAGTAAGTAAATACATACATCTGAATGACAATTTAGGCCTATATTGTTTGGGTATAGTATTAAATCAGAGGCTAAGGGTTGCTTAAATTTTCGCTGCACCTTTCTCACATCGAGGCAACAATCTCTCTTCCTGTGTTTTATGTAAGTTCCTTGTGCATTCCAATGCCCCAGAACTAGAGTACGGTACGTAGATTTTGAAAGCGTTTTCTCTATTCAAGATTCAGGTAAAAAGGTCAAAAGCAACCACTAGACAGAATGCGTCTAACCAATATTTTTATTTCATTTGATTCAATTCAAAGTGATGCGTAATCATACAGTCAAATCTAAGAGAGTATTTTTAGTCTCTTTTTTTTCTACACTTTGAGTGAAGCTAAATAAGCCTATTATGGTCGAATCAACGTAAGATATTGAGAAATATTTTGAATACTCATTTCATTTACAAATGTACTTGGAAAGCCGTAAATGTCGTATTCATTAGGTCGTTAATAAAAAGTTGTTTGAAATTTTATGACTGAGATTAAGCAAAAACTACTTAAAACATGGACTTTAAAAAAATGGAAACGAAATTCACATAATTTTGTTAAACAGCCATCATTACTCGTATACGTCTGATATACTCGTATAATATTTCTTTCTCTCTAATGCCATTTTTTCTTTTTTGTTGCTTTAAATAGTCAATTAAAATAAAATTTTTTATTGCCAATATTCGCAAGCAAGCAAACCACTCACTGAATAAGCGTTCAAAAACTGACTGTTGGCTGCAGCAGTTGTCTTGTAATTTTATGAGTCTTTTCTATGAAGTGGCTTTTAAAAGGCGTCTTAGCGCGTCGGTGGAGGTGACGGTGTATGATAGTGGGTTTTAGTCCGTTAAAGTATATCTCTGTCTCTGTATATGAATGTTAAGTAATGAGTTGATGGTGTTTTGTTTGGCTATTTTTGTGCAGTTTTTCTAACTTAATTCGACACGCGTTGACCTTTGACTTTGACTCATTACATGTCAAAAAAATATATATATTTTTTATATTTTTACTTGGTTATTTGAGAAACATTTGCACATTTTTCTGGTTTGCTGTTGAATTTTTTCTTTCTAACAAAACACAGAAAACATAACATTTTTCAAATGCATAAAACGTCTTAGAAAAAAAAGGCCGAAAAAAAAGAAAAATATATTTTCTGAATGGTGAACATAATAATGGAATGCGTTTGATCTTGTGACCCGTTTTCAAGTCTTGTTTTTATTCTAAATAGATTTTAAAGAAGTTAACTATACTCGTAAACAACACAAATGAAATGTCATGAATTTAAAATTAAAAAACTTTATTTTGTTTTTTTTTTTAATGATAAAAAAAGAAGACAAATATAAAGCTGGTTCCAGTAAATGGAAATGAAAATGGTATTTTAATGAAACTTTCAAAAGAGTGAACTCGTATAATACTGTGGAACTAAATAAAGCTATTAATTTGAACTTGTAATGTGGCAATATGGCTCGTTAATAGTGCCAGAGAATGTTAACAAAAAACAAAACAAGAAAAACATTCCATTCTGTCTCCAAAATTTACTTTCCAAAATTCAATTAAATTTGACACATATTTCAGTCGCTGCATACATACTAGCCAAACAAATGCAAATCATTTAAAGTGCTTTATCACGGCAGTATTTTGCCAACTGATTAGAAAATAGTCAACTGTGACGAAATTAAACGATTACAATGCCGCTCTCTCTGAGTTCTATTTTTTGCGTTTGACTCTTACCTTATTCTTAGGACTCAGAAAGTTTTTTTTCGGAATGTATTGGCTATGACTGTTTATGTTTTTTCCGAAGTTCCGCAGGGTCACCATTTGGGTCCACTTTTGTTCTTGTTATTTTTCAAACATCTTCCTAAAGTATTTTCTGAGTGTAGTGTTCGTATGTACGTTAATGATGTTTTTGGTCTGACTGTTCTGCAACGGAGTATTGATGTCTTTGTTGACTGGTGCAGAATAAAAAAAATGGAATACTCCTTACACTCCGTTTGAGTATACAAATAATTCTTACCCGTTACTATTTTCCTTTGTTTGGGCGTGTTGTTGGATAGTAAACTTTCATTCGTTGATCATATTAGTATTGTTGACAAAATAAAAACGCCTAAATTGTACGATTTTGGTTTATTTTGTGTCATCTTGTCAATGTCATACTTACTTGAGTATCTGACAGCACTGCCAATTAAATCAGCTCTGGGTAACACAATTTTACATGTTTGAAATTAACCGATAGGGAATATGAGATCATTTGAGACTTTTCCGGAACTTTCCAAATTGTAGGCAATTAAATATATAAGGAGACTGCTTTTCCTGCGCAGTTTAGTTATCGTTTGGCTGCCAATAAATAAAGTTGTGTAAAAGCGAAAACAAAAGTGTTGTATAAACGAATATTAAGTGTTGTATTAAGACAAACAGTATAAAAGTTATAGCGGAATAAATAAAAACTATAAAACAACAAAAGGAAGCGGTAATTATTTTATTTTAACGCAATTTAAACGATCTCAAACGTTTTAAAAAGGTTAAAACGTAACAGTATAATGACTAGCAAGGCTCGGGTTGCTGTAGGTTTTGTAAAAAGATGGTCTAGGGTATTCGCTGATACTTATATTACGAGTCAGTTGTATATTTCGCTCGTTAGACCGATTTTGCAATATGCCTCGGTTATTTGGAATCCTTATTATCGGTGTCATATTGATTTAATAGAGTAGGGACTAGGCAGTTTTTATTTTGCTTACGTGTGTTAGGGTAGAATTATGTTGATGGATTTCCTTCGTATGGGGCAAGGTTGGGCCTGATTAACCTTCCCACTTTGGAGCGTAGAACAGCAGTTTTGAGTATTTGTTTTGTTTACAACCTTGTTGCGGGTGCTATTAATTCTGGGTTTTTTCTTCTAACCATGAACTTTAGCATCCCTGATAGATTTTTCCGCCACTAATGGCCCCGTTACATTGGTCTTCTACAGGACGAATTATGCAAATTCGTTTCCTTTCCTTAGATTATGCAATGATTACAATTTGCACTATGAGTTTATTGATTTTAACTGTGACGTCAGTAATATTAAACGCAGTTTGCTACCTGACATTAATTTGCCAATTTTGTAATATCTATCCTATTTTCTGTTTCATATTTATTTTTGTTAGCTTTAAGCATGTATATCAATTGTTTTTATGTTCAGCTTGTGATTAAGTTTTGTAGCTGATTTCAGTTCTCGTAACTTGTTTGGTTGTATCTGCTACAGTTCTGACTGTAGTGCGTACGTGGCTCCACGATATGGAGACGAGCCCTCTGCAGTCGGGTAAGTGACTGGCGGGAAAAAAGGACTAAAATGAACAACGTTTTACTTCAGAATTGAATATTGTACTCGAGAGATTCAACAACCGTACATACAATCGTTGTGAAAATTTGGGAAATTATAAGGTACATATATCGCCGGGAAGGTTTTTGAAAATGAATAAATTGAAAAATTTGTTTACAAACGAACAAAACATGCGTTGGAAAGGTATATTTTCACTGATGGTTTTGGTTCAACTAGGCAATGCCACGCACATATTTATTTATACGTCCATATCTTTAAAACGGTAATAGTAAGAATTTCTAAATTTGGCCCAAATAACTTTTCGGTCAATGAAAATCATCAGTCAAAAAGTGGACGGAATTGGCTCAGTGGAGTGGTACCTCCCATATAAAGTAACTGGTGACTTTTGTATATTTATTATTTCGAAATTCACCCTGGTGTCAAACAAACCTGCGTCCGCGCCTCAACACTGTTTCTAATATTTTTGAATACGGGTAATACAGCAACGATGCTTCACACGGTATTCAGTAATACTTAGAAGAATAACTACACGATGTAGATTATATTGATGATGTACAGTTTTTGTCCCTAAATAGACACAAATATTCATCAATATCAAACCTTTTTTCTTGGATATTGAACCAATCCAAGATGCGTAGAAAGCCTAGGTTCGAATCCCATTGAAAACAAGTAATATTTCCATTATGTTTTTGAGTTTTGAATAATTAAGAGGATTCAATAATCTACAGATGATTCATTCAGAAGAGCTTTGACCCCTGCTTTGAAGGAAAAAGAAACATCAAATGTAAATACCATAGGAAGGGTGAGACAACGACATCCCTGGAGAAAATGATAAGCAGCAGCACGGCTCGGCACCACTATACGAAATACACTAAGAGCGTTGTTTATAGACAACAACGGATGGCACCGCTATTATCCATCCTAGACCTGCTATAGTAGACCGATTACCTGCTTAGTTGAAAGATCAAGTTGCTCTGTGGACGCCAAATGCTCTCAAGAGGAGTAACGACAAACAATTTTTCAGGAATATTTTAATTTTCTTACGGTTTTCTGCGTAGGTGGGTAGAAGTGGCCGCCAAAAGAAAAGACAAATAGCTCGTTGTGGTACTACAATGGAATGTCATTCCCTTATACCCGGAACCCTTTAGAACTCATAATAAAACCGCCAAGCTTCCTTATGTCCGTGCTCGATAGCTCCGTGAGCTGAGTCGCACTGTAGAAGCAAAGATGACGCCTTCTCCTGCCACATAACGACAGGCATGTACACAGTAGGTGAAGAAGAATTGTTTCTTCTTCCTCCTCATCTCTGCAGCTTCTACAGAAATCATTGCTCAGGTGTCTTAGTCTAAGCCGCCTGGCATGAGCGCCAATAATGACATCGAAAATGCGTTGTGTGTTTTTCTTCGGAGTTTGAGCAGATCGCTTGTGCGCTTAAGATCCTGGTCAAATTGGCAAAATTTGTTTCTGTATCTTGTCCTTCTCCGAAGCTACCCATGCCGCGTTGACGGAGTTTAATACGGCATTGTGAATCATGAGATTGCAGGTTCCCAATGGGATGCCCAACGTAGAAAATTTCTGGAATATCACTGTGACCTGGTACCCATATAATATGAATATGCTGCACAGCCATCTCGTTGAGAGATCTTCGACAATCTATTACTGTTCTTGAGGTCAAGACGGGAGATCCCAGAGCTTTCTCAGCCGCCTGGCTACCCGAAAGACGCTGCCCTTTCCAATAATCATCAAAGCAGCTCGTAGGGCCAATATCTCCGCCGGAAATTGCTGCAATGCTCCGCTAACCTTACAGAATGAGCTATAATCACCGAATACGAGAAGATGCCTCTACCCACCGCTCCACTCAACTTAGGGCCATCCATGAGGATCCATTCAGAATATATACTGAGGTGTATAATACCATTCGCCAACTTGTCAGGACCTTTGAGTGACCCACATTTGAATCACGCCACTGCCCAGTCGCCCGCAGACACTGATTTGTACCCCCCACTGACCCCTTACAATAAAGGTCCAGTACGTAATGCTCCCGTGATAATAATAAAAGCGGATCTTTGTACTCGCTTTAGTAGACCAATATTAAACATCTTGTAAAGGGATTGTCACCATACAAGGCATCCGGTAACTTTATACCATAGAAAGTCGTATGACTACCGTTTATGGCACTGTAAGTCATACAAATTTCTTTTTAGACTTTTAAACATATCTTTCACCTTTTTTTAATATTTTAATTTAAAACGGAAATTGATTATCTAATATACTGTTTTAAAGTTTTCTTTTTTCCCCGTAAAAATATCGAAAATTATCAAATTCACTCGTGTTTTCTAAGAAAATATACACCAAAGATTTAAAACATTTTCTAGTTTAATAGATTAAAATGCTTAAATAATTTCACTTTTAGAGAAACAAGAAAATACTTAAACTCTTTCTGCAATTAATTCAAACAAAAAGGATTTCAACGAGTCTAAGAAAACAGCAGGATAAAAAGGCAAAAACTGAGAAGAAAACTTTTTCCAGCAACAAGCACATGTTTTATGATCCTTTCTTTCCTCGTTGACTTCAACTTCTCAAAAGCCACCACAATTAACAAAAGTTGAAGAATGAAAATGAAACAGTTTTCTAATTAGCGTAAGACATGTAACGTAAAGGGGTATAGAAATAGAAGATGGGAGAGGGAGCGTTAAAAGAAAATAATGACGCCAAAGGAACTAGAAAATATTTTAAATTTTTAAGAATTTAAATACTCAGTTAGCATACTCTTGTGTATCTTCAAGGATAATTTTCCTTTACATTACTTCCTTCATTACTTCTGTGAAATTAAAGTAAAATTTTTATTCTAAAAGCGACAAAAAACAGAAAGAATTTTCAAAAGTGTCTGTGCAGTTAAAATGAAATGAATAAAAATTCCAGAAACCCTGTAAATTCATATAAAATTGTATAAGTGCATATATGTGTGTGTGTATATGATGATGTAATGAAAACTTATTTTAACCTGGAAAAAGTTTATTTTATAGAAAACACAGTTAAAACCCCAAAATAGACAGACAGCCGCCAGACAAGTTAACAACAACGATAATACAAATAAACTTCATGTAAAAATACACTAAAAAAACCAAAATAAATAGTAATGCAGACAAACAGACAGACATATTTTGAAATATAAAGCAGAAGGGCTTACAAATCTTAGAAAGACAGACGGACAAATTCACAGCGACAAATAGTTAAATAGGGTAAAAACTTAAAATAATTAATATGTAAAATATTTTATTGAATTCGTAATCATTCAATATACACTGAAAAAAAATAAAGTTTTTTATAAAACCGCCATAGAATTGGACTTTTTACAATTTTTAACTTTTACATCCAAAGCGTAAAAAACATCCTAAACGTTCTTAAATTCAGAATGAATTTTCGTTTCATGATTGACATAAGGCCATTTGAAAACGATTTTGAAGTAATTTAGAATAGAACTTGATAAGATTTCTTTGTTCGTGTGTAACAATGCATAGCAGTATACCCATCGATTCTACATTACTTTAAATGCGCATTACTTCCTACTATTGTGTAAACTATACAAAATACTGGTCTCTTTTGTAAACTTTACCTAATATACTTATAAAAATACATTGTTTACATCATGTAAAAATAGGTAAATAATTGAAAAAAAAAACTTTTAAGATATTACATGTGCGTTGGCAAAAATATTTTTTCGTAAAATTAAATTTTTACAGGATGTCAACAATAGGTAAATACTACAAGCAAATAATTTTTTTCAATTTAAATGTAATTTTTATACAAAACCAGCTAAAATCCGGCGTGCTTCGTTATCACTATTTTTATTATTATCTTAACTATTATCTAAGTTATTATTGCTTTACTCGTTTTCACCACTTTATTCACTTCCAATCCAAGTCAAAACACTGAAGATAGCCTACAATTTCTTCTAGAAAGGGACTGTAAAAATTTCAAGATGATTGCTTTTAAGCTGTATACACATACAAACACTTTCATTTTAAGATAAAGCTTACTCGGTGGGCTTTGTGCAATAAACGCTTATCCAATCGCTTTCGCTTTTGGCTAATGTAGACAGATAACATATCTTTTACTCTACGGTTTTCCACATACGTCACTTCTACTATTACTGTTCACAAAATATACAAAAATTTATATTTACTTTGTATGGGAGGTACCATGACCTCTTATCCATTTTTGCCTACTTTTTAACTGACGATTTGGATACGAAAAAAAGTTACTTTAATCCGTATTATTTACATAATGCTAACAAATACGTAAATAATGTTTAATTGCAAAAAATAGTTATTGTAGTTCATTGAGCGTTAGAATATACAAAGTTTCGTTAATTTCCATTCTTTACATGATATCAACAAAAGGTAAATAATGTATATTAATATAAATTTTGTATTGATATCTACGTAAAACAACTGAATTGGTGTTAGTTAATATAATTTTCATTATTTACACAAAGTCAACAATAGTAAAAAATAGAGTTGGGTCTTTAGCTAGTTCGTTAAAGCATGTGTGTAAAACAAAAATTTCATTTATGTAGGTGTGAGTGTGTGTGTTGTAAATGAACGAACTAGCTCATTAAAAGAGCTACAGAATCCAACACTAGTAAAAAATGCAAAAAAAAACTAAGAACCTTTTATATGGGTCGTAAACATGTCAATGTAAACAACTTAACTTTTCTTAAAGTTTAATTGTTTACCTAGTGTAAACAATGAATAAACATTTAAAGATACTAAAAAGATTTTAATTAGATCGTAAACCTGATACCGTAACTATTTTTTTAATTTTATTGTTTACACAATGTAAGCAATATGTAAACAAAGTAAATAAATGTTATTTTTGTACGGCTGATAATGTAAAATAACTGTTTTTACTTTAATTAATTTCCATTATTTACTTACTCAACAATAGGCAAATAAAGATTTAAGAAAATATTATTTATAGTTTCCATTAAAATTTTCTTCTACGTGTAGAGAACAACTCTGCAATATTAGTGTAATAATATTTGATGTTGTTGGTGGGTGGTATGAACTATATTATTTGCACCTGCAATTAAAATAGTGAAAGTTTTCTATTTTAAATACAATTTAAAAAAACACATATTTTTGAGCTGGCAAAAAACCATAAAATCATGCAAAAAACCACAAAATCCTTCACTACAAACAGAGAATGTTAATGAAGAAAAAGCTTTTAAATAGAACAGGCAAATAATGTGAGCAGCAACAACAATCGAAGGAAAAAAGTAAATTTTTGCTTTATAATAATAAAAACATACAGGATGAAAGAACATAAATCAAACGGATTTTTCATATCTTTTTCAATAGCCTTGGTATGTCTAATTAGCATGCAACTCACGTTAAAATAAATATTAACACTTTTAAAAGGCAACCAACTAATTTTTGTGAATTTTTAAAACATCAAAATATTTTGTATGAAACTTTACGCCTCACCCTGTTTCTTTAAAAACATCAATTTCTACTCCTTGTTTTTATATCGGGTGGCTCATCTATTGGTTTAAATTTAAAAAAATGTTAATCTGGCAATACTTATGACATTCTATTCAGTCACAAAATTCAGTATATTATCTTCACTGAACGAAATTAATCGATTTACGCTTGAGCTACGTTGTGATTTATTTCCATATCAAAGACAATTGGTCAGAAATTGCAAAAAAAGTCAGAAAAACAAATTATCTTTCGGATGAAGCTCATTTTCATCTTGGTGGGTACGTTAATAAGCAAAATTGCCATATTTTGGGTTCAGAAAACCCAAAGGTGGCCTTACATTAGCCTATGCACCCATTACGAGTGACTGTTTGGTGCAGCTAGTGGAGCAAATGCGCATTACGGCCAATGGAGATACCTATCGTACCATGATAACCGCCGTTTTGTGCCCGCTCTTCATGGTATAAATGTGAGCGATGTTTGGTTTCAACAAGATGGTGCAACTTGCTACACATCTCATGCCACAATCGATTTATTGCGGCAAACGTTTGATGGCCGTTTAATTAGCCGAAATGGTGATATCAGTTAGCCACCAAGCTGCGATTTGACACCGTTGGACTATTTTCTGTGGGGCGCCGACAAACCATTAACAATTGAGCATTTGAAGGCCAGCATTCGTGATGCCACTGCCGAGAAGCCAGCAGCGGCAGCCATATGAATGAAATAATATTTAATTTCTAACCGGAACAATTGTACTTCACAATAAAAGAATAAATTTGGAAAAATTTCGACCCGTTTTTGTTTTTCGTTTAAATGGCCCACCCCATCAAAAAAAGAGTTGGAGAGAAAGTATAAAAATATTCTGTAACTTATCTGTCATATAACAATTTTAAGTGCCACATAAACAACAACAAACAATGCAAACAACAACAAGTAATTGTTAAGAAAAATATTTTTAAGAAAAATTTTTATTGCCTTAACGACACTCATACAAAGGAAAAGTTAAAGGAAAAACTAAAGTTTTTATTGTGGCATCATTGTCATCACCATCATCGCCATCATTATCATGCAACATATGTTTGTTGCATACACAACAGGCGCACAACTACACATGTGCGAACAATACATGAGTATGTAAGATGTTGCAGCTAAATAAAGTGTATCAACAACATCATTGCCAAGGCAAATCTAAGTGAAACTGTTGTAATTGCAACTCTGTGTGTGGGTGTGCAGCAGTAGTTGTGGCAATTGTGCAAAATGTTTCTCTTAAATTGCTCTTCGTTTTAATTTGGCAAGATTTTAACCAGATTGTTTTTCTTTTTTTAATTTTCCATTTACAAAATTTTACCATAACAACAAAAACAAAAGCAGGAGAAAAAAAATAAAAAAAATAAAAGTTTTTCAACTCTTTTGCAATGGCAAGTTTTCTTTTGTATTTTTTCTTTAAATCTCAAAAATTCAGTGCCAAGTATGAATGGTATATGAATATTTTATTTGAGTTAAAAAAAGAAAAGGGTGTAACAAAACTGGAGACTTTATTTAACAGTTAACGGAAACTGAATACCATCAGACAAACTCTCATAAGGAGAGCATGGAGAAGAAAGAGAGCACACCAGATTCATCGGAGCTATGCATATACAAATATCGGTTCTTTACAATAGCACCCTCTCATCATTTAATATCAACGCTGAAATAACGATGCCCATAATCTCCTCAAGTATTCACATCATGCTGATTGATATTCTGGATGTTTATTTAGAGAGAAAAAGAACTACACTGAAAATCATGGATATGGATTATGCAGATGATATTTGTCTACTCTCGCACAAGATCTTCAATATGCAAGCATACTTAGGAGAGCTGGAAAGACTAGCGCTTATTTTTGCACTTGAGAATAATATCAAGAAAGCCAAATCCATGAGATTAAATAACGGTAGCACGGAGAACATCATGCTTAAAGGATAGTCAGTCGCAAAAGTAGATAGTACATATAGCGGCGGAATTGTCCTGGACGCGAGGGGTTTTGTACAAAGAATAGCTAAAAATGTATTTATAGCCTACTACTTCTTTCCCTAAAAGCGATACAAAGTAAACATGCCTTTACACTAACCCGTACTAGCACGCAAAAAAACGTATTTCTACGTGCTCCGCAAAAAGTGTGTTAAGACTGGCTGCGCAGAAACAGATGTAAACAACAGACGCAAATAGGCTACACAAATACTTAGACGAACGCAAGTGTAAAGTCAATTCTGTTAAACGAACATGAAACCTAGCTAGTATCGAACACCATCACTCAACAGCTATAAGTACTTATCAACAAGCACCTCAGAATCGGCTATAAAACATATTGGTTCAACCCAAACGCACGATGTTAGTTGTAAATAAAACAACAATTTTTCAGAGAATTATCTTAATATTTTTTTATTATGATGGAAGGATCTATGACAATTGTGTGTGAAACAAAATATCGGCCGAATGCCCGACACGGCTCCGGTAGCGTACCTCTATCAGTCGGTCCATATTTTCAATAACTCTGGGAATCTCAATTATGGTTCAATGTCGTTAATGTGCCGAATTAACTCATCCTTTAGCTTTTGAACTGTTCTTGACTTTTTCTTTTTCATCTTGCCAAAGAACGAACACGGCCATTGAATATCTCACGCAAAAGAACCATTGTTTCGTTGGCTGTGTACAAAGTGGCGCCATCCTGTTGGAACCACATATCGTCCAAGTCCATATCCCCAATTTCTAGCCACACGAAGCTAGTTATCATCTCGCGATAGCGAACACCACTCACGGCAACTGCTTGGCCAACATCATTTTTGAAGAAGTACGGCCCGATGACGGTGCCAGCCTAAACCTAAACCGCACCAAACAGTCACTCACAGGTGTTTCCACATTTCCTATAGATCCAGTTGTCTGAAATTTGCGCATAATTCTCCCGATTATGGACACATCTGGTCGAAGTGCACGAAATGTATTTTGATTTGAACGCCCATTTTTGAGAAAGGTATCAACAATGTGTGTACCTTCCCATGATTAAATTTGTCAAGTACTGAAACTATGAATAGAGTTGGGCAAAAAACCTGACATTAAGATGTGACCCATCGTCATCATCAATTAACATCGTGCTTTATGGTTGGACCACCCTTTATGTTTAATATTTTGTTTCAAAATGTGAGTTTATAGAGCAAATTTTTTGACTCCGAGTTTAAAATTTCAAAGTCTGGGATTTTGCTCTTTTAATTATTTGTTTCCAACAAAATGCAAAGCTTTTTTGCTTTTTACATAAAATTCAATATAAAATTTATTTATAATATACAGTGTCGTGCAAAACAAAAGCATTTGTTTTTTTTTTTGCTTTTTTATAGTTTTCTTCTCTCTGATTTGTGCCTTCTTGACTATAATAACGTGCTATCATCCATTTAGTGGTTTCAAAACTGCCGGTATGTCACGGCTATCAGCTGTCTAACATCTGAAGTGCCATTTATTTAGTGTAAGGTGTGCCATTTAAGTATTAGGATCGTTTAAGAACGCGTAAAAATATTTAAAACTACAAAAGTGGTGATTCAAACGTGGTCGAATTTCGAAACGGCATTGTCTTCAGAAATAAAGCTCATTTCTCACTTTGGAGTTACGTCAAAAAGCAAAATTGTTGCATATAAGTCCCGGAGAATACGGAAGTCATAGTGGAAAAGTCAAGACATCCAGAAAAAGGAGGTGTCATTTGGCCGTATTTTTTCTAAAACAACGTCAGAAGAACTGTTACAACCAAATCAGAGCGCAATGGCCAGAGGCCTTATGCGACTGGCAAAGTAGCCGGGTACCTATTGCGTTTTGGAACTGAATTTTTTTGTCGAAGTTGATAAACATCGAAACTTCTTGAGAGCTTCTAACTCTTAATATTTTATTAGCTTCCACAACTTTAAGAATAATTAGTACATTCAGATAGATGTAGTATGTCGACTTTCTTCCAACGACCTAACCGTCCGTTAAGGTACCTCTATGCATTTCTATAGACAAATGCTAGTGTCACATATTGCTTCCCTGTTTTATAATAAATTATGTTGGCAAAAAGTAACAAAAATGACTTCACACATGAATTTCAAGTTGATCTGGGAGAATAGCTAAAAAATTCGGAGGTATCTGGTTTTACACTCGTGTCAGACTCTTTTCATAGTATAATCTCTATTGGAAGTGCAAGTCTTAGTCATTAATTTAGAATTATTAGTACTTTGCTTTTATTTTCAATAGACAGTTGCGAACTGCCTGTGAAAAGACTGTGAAACTGAACTGTTCAACTGCAGCGATAAAAATGAGGATACCGGCCATCGACTTACCATGTGTTTGCAAGTATATTCGCCCAATAACTTCTCCTCTTTAGCCTCTTTTTTAGTTTTATTATTGCAGTTTATAATTTCTGAGTTAGCAGTCAAACTTCTATTACAGCTTTTTTTCTTTTTTTGGCACAGACTAATATCAGGTGGGCCATCATCTATCGATTTAAATTTGAGCCAGCGGTTATTTCGAATCTGGCAATACTTACGTGTTTCTATTCTGTCACAAAGTCAGTATATTATCTCCACTGAACGAAATCAATCTATTTGCGCTTGAGCAACGTTGGGATTTATTGGAAATTTATTTCCGAAACAAAGACAACTGCGCGAAAATTGCAAAGAAATCAAAAAAATCTTCTTTTCGGATGAAGTTTATTTTCATCTTGGTGGGAGCGTTAATAAGCATAATTGCCATATTTGGGACTCATAAAACCCAAACGTGGTCTTACAGAAGCCAATGCACCTATTACGAGTGACTGTTGGGTCATAATTCTTTGAAAATGAGGACTGCGCACCATTACGGTCAATGGAGACACCCCGTGCACCATAATAACCGATTTTTTATGCTCGCTCTACATGGTATTGCTGTGAACGATGTTGGGTTTCAACAGGATGGTGCACCTCATGCCACACATCTCATGCCACAATCGATTTATTGCGTCAAACGTTTAATGGCCGTTTAATTAGCCGAATTGGTGATGTCAGTTGGTCGCCAAGAAGCTGCGTTTTGACACCGTTGGACTATTTTCTGTAGGGCGCCGTTAAAGACAAGTGTTATGCTAACAAACCAGGGACAATTGGGCAAGGCCAACATTCGTGATGCCATTGCCAAGAATTGGTCCGATTGACTGCGGTACTGTGAGACCAGCCGCGGCAGCAATATGAATGAAATAATATTTCATTTCCAACCGGAACAATTGTACTTCACAACAAGAAATAAATTTGGCAAAACTTCTATCATTTTTGTTTTATTGCATTTTTAAGTTTAAACTTTTAAATGGCCCACCCTACATTACAGTTTTTTTTTCTTTTTAGCACATACTAGTATCGTCACCTTTTTTACTAAATTCAAAATTTGTAGAAAGTCATTGTCTGAAATATACGGTTGTATTTTTCTAAGTGTTTCACGAGCGATAGATTCCACAAACTTATTTTTTTGCTACAGTTCAAGCGGTCTGATGTTCGCTTTCTATTGGTTTTCAAATGTACGCCTGGCCATACAATGGGTAAGTGATGAAAGAATCGCAAGAGCAGAATGCTTTTATAACCTACTTTTCAGCCTTTGACGACATATACTCTGTGAAATGCGTACGCCCACGATATCCGTATAATTGTTCATCTATACAAAGTCTACCTCCCGGGATCGTAACCCTTAGGTAAGTTAGCATTTGATATTACTCAAATATCACGAAATGCTGCGGTGATGAATAAGTTTCAATATTAGCGAATTGATAGCCACAACTAATGACATATTAACGGGTATTCTCAACTCAGATAAATGCTCTCTATTTGACTTATGAACACCAGCACATATGAACACTAAACATTTAATTTAATTCATCTGAGTAATTCTGTAATTTTTTATTGTAATTTGTCAAAAATTTTTTTCAAAAATATTTAGATTTGGATAAAGGTACCCGGGACAAAATGGGTGGTTTTTTTTAAGTCTCATAAGGGTCAATGTCATTCATTGTATTTCCTATATAATGGCAAGGTCCAAGCATTATAATGAAATAAAAGTTTCATCGAAACCACAGTTTTATGTGTGTTTTATGCAGGTTTGGCAAAAAACCAACCCACCGGGTTTTATTGGGTTTTTGATGGCTTTTTTGGGTTTTATCGGGTTTTATAACCGCTTCCAAATTTCGTATATTTCGACAATATTTTTTCTTTATTAGTTTTAGCGTTGTTTTAGTAATTATAATGCAATTTATCACTCTTAGTGGGATCAAGGCGACATTGTGTATTATGAGCTGCTAAAGTGAGGTGATCAGCGTAGACTGCAACTGCTTCGATTTAAACGTGTATTATGAGAAAAGTGGTCGAAATATAAAGACAGATAAAGTTTTCCTTTTGCATGATAACGGTTGGACTTACGTCGCAAAAGTTGCCAAACATTTGTTAGGAACGATCAAGTACTACAGCCGCCGTATTCTCCAAACATTGCTTCGTCTGACTATTCGCTGTTTGAACTGATACTACTTTGGCATGTCACCGAATTACTACTTTTGAAGATATAAAACATCGGCTTTAAAGTGGATCGCTTCAAATAGACGAGATTTTTTTCTGAAACGGATTCGGCCATTGGCTCAGAGATGGGGAAAAGATATAAGCAGTGACATGGTAAATTTTTATTTTAAGAAATTTGTTCAATCATTATCTTTTTTGAGCTAAAAAACGGACTGAATTAATTTGTACTCATAATACGTAGATTTGAATTATTTTTGTTGTAAATAAACTACGAAAACCTTTAAATAAAAAACTCACCCTGGATTTTTAAAATATAAAACCCAGGGGGTTGTCAACCCTGGTTTTCTATAACTACTTCCGAATCCGAAAAATGGATATCCCCCCTTTATGCAAGATTTAAAAAAATTCAAACTTTTTCTTTAAACTTTATAAAAACTCTGAATAACCTTAAAAGTTTAACTCCTAAAAATTCACTCATCCCAAAAAACAAAATAAAATTATAAAAATATAACTTATTTAACACTTCCAACTGTTGTCACCCGTTTAATGTCATGACTTATGCAATTCTTTTTTTTTTAACGTAATTCATGGAACGAATATGGAAAAGAAGGTTGATGACATTGTAAGCATCCTTTTTAAAAATATTCTTATCCTCTTTCTAACTCTCTCTCTTTCTCTTTCTCTCTCTGCCACACTCTTTAACACACTTAAACACATGCACATGAATTTAAAACAAAGCCAAAACTTTTTAGAGTTCATTTTCTCGGTATCGTGTAGCTTTTCATCCCTATTTCTATCTCACTCTTTCGCTCGTTTATTATTTCTTTAGTGAAAAATTAACAAAAACTTACATTTACTTTATGTGCTAAATTGTTAAGCTTAAGAAAATAATAGAAAAGCGAGTGAGAAATATTTAATGGGTTAAACCCGTCTATTTAAAGCAGCCTAAGATGAAATACATATTTAAATAATATTTCTGTGAGTTTCAGAACAAAATATATATTGATTTTTATTAATATAGAAGCAATCGTTAGATAATACGGTGAGATAATAAAGAACGAAGTTGAAATACCTGGAAAGTGATACCACTTTTCTGATAGGCGCTGCCAAGTACAACAAGAATCTGTTTTTGAAATTTACGAAACATCTTCAAAATCTTGAGTTACGTGTAAAAAAAAAAACGTTTAAAACTTATTATCCAATAGCTTAACTAAATATTAACCGATTTTAAATTTCGAAGCTCATTTGAAAAGTTTGGTTTATTCATAACTACACATGAAGGGTGGGCAAATTTGAGGTTAGGAAGTAAATTGGCTTCAAAAAACATTTTTAGTTTTTGACAAATTCAGTTTTATTTATAAGAATATAAAGTAGAAATATGGGAATTAATAATGGCATGTGATGTCGGACTAATGTCCATCTCTAGCACGTCGGCTGACGTACGCTCTTTTCACAAAATTTGGAACCACATTGCAACAAAGCTTCGCTTATCTCGTCAATTCAGCTCCAAATTTCATCTTTCAGAGTGTTAGTTGTTTGTGGTTTGTTCACGTAAACCCGGTCTTTCAAAAGGTCCCAGCAGCAATCAATCACAAGAACGAGGCGGCCAATCGATATCGCCAAATCGAGAAATTACGCGACTGGAAAATTTCTCATGTAATAAATAAATAGTTTGGCTGGCTGTGTGGCTTGTGGCGCCGTCCTGCTAAAACCGAAGGCCACTGATGTCAACAGTAGCCAATTGTGGCCGCAAAAAAATTGATTATCATGATTTGGTAGCGCGTTTTCTAGCGCAATTTCCCAAAAATACGGGCCAATGATGCCGCCTAACCACAAACCGCACCATACGGTCACTTTCTTTAGATGTAATGGTTTTTCGAGGACCGTTTGTAAAGTTTGTAAGCCCCTATGCGACAATTTTATATGTTTACATTACTGTCTAATTGAAAATGGGCCTCATCACTAAAGATGACTTTGAAGAAAAGAGCGGACGTCTGCCGACGTGCTAGAGGTGAACATTTGCCCGACATCACCTTCTATTATTAATTCCCATATTTCTATTTTATATTGGTATGAATAAGACTGAATTTGTCAAATAAATGAGCTTTTAAGTAAATTTACTACCTCACCTCAAATTTGCTTACCCTTTAGTTTCTTAATTAATTCATACATGGTGCGGTTCCTATATAAATAAGTGCCCAAAAACAGCGGTAAACTTCAAAAAAAGTTTATAAAGTTGGATGAGAGCGCATACATATATCGTTTAAAATCTCTGTTTCTCTTCGAGCTTAAAATCGGTTCATATTCAGCTAACTTATCAGCTTTTTAGTGCATGGAGGTACGTTTTTTATCCGCAACGCCAGATTTTGGAGGACTTCCGAAATATTTCAAAAATAGATTCTTATTGAACTCGTAAGCGCCTACCATGTATTTCTTTTTGGTGGCACCGTGTAATCTAGTTAACAAAATCCGTTCGTTTAAAAAAAAATTAATAAAAAGTTTACGCGATTTTTTATCACTAAATAGTGTTGATGCCCATATATTGGCCAACATTAACACGATTTAATCAAATTTATGCATGTGAAATTTCACGCTACATATTTGGTGAAGACAGTTTTTTAGCTCAGCGCTAGCGTACAAAGGTCTGTATATCGATTTAAAAATGAAGTGAAATGTTAGAAGAAATGTGTAATAGGATGCCTTTTTGATATAAAGCAGAAAAAAACCTGCCAACATGTACCGAATGGTTGGAAAAGTGTACAGTGAAAATGCTGTGAGTTAACCGAACCATACCCAGGAGTCGTTTGTTCGATTTAGTTGAGTAAATTTCAACGAAATGATCAATTTCGATCTCTACAACTCACAACAAAAGCGTTTGGAGAAAACAAACGAGAGATACAGCTTTTAAGATCGGATGTTTTAATTCATCTACAATAATCCGTAGCCTTGTACAGTCTGCCTATCATTTCTTTTGGTGTCTGCAAAATGTTACCTATGAAACAAAAAGTATCAACCAACTTGGTCAAGCTTTGCATTAAAAGCTCTTATTAAAACATTTCTATTCATTTAAAACTTAATATCAACTGACCTTACACCAATGCAATATTCCAATTATTAAAACTTTATTTTCGTTGAAATTTAATATATTATGCAGCATAAATTGTAAATAATTTATAAATCCATTTAATTTTAAGATAATACTCTTGAAAATACAAGCCAAAGCGTAAAAACATTTTCAATTTCGTCTGGATTGGAGAGGGTGGTAGACTAAAGTGCAGTGGAAAGTACTTTTCCTTGTTTTGTTGTAACATAAAAAATGAAAGTATTTTTTTTTTTATTTAAATTTTTTGCATTTTTATTTGACTGTGCCTCAAGAAGGACGTTTTGTGAGACTACAAGGAAGATACAAACACTGTTACACTACAATGGACTTTACAACCATTTGCTATAGTCGTAGCATAAGTTACGAACTTATAATTTTTATTTCGATTCGTTTTTACACTCCAAACTTTTTGTAGATGTTTAGGGATAATGGGGTTTTCAACAAAAACTATGTTCCTAATAAGGACATAACATTAGAATTACATATGCGCATTCAATATCATGGATTTTTCAACAGATGTATTTAGTGATTTAAATTAAACAACTTTTTTATTACTTCTATTTGTTTTATTGACAAAAATGTTTTTAACATTCTGCTAAAGGGTCCACCAAATAAATTTTTTTTATGAAAATGCTATAAAAAAAAACTACTGAATATTTTCTCAAATTTCTTTTTTTATTTGAAAGTACAATCCTTCCGGTTAATAATGGAAAAATAATTTCATTCAAATGGCTGCCTCAGCTGGCCATGCAGTAGCCTATACGATCGGTTTAATTTTTAAGCACATTTGCAGCTGTATTTCACCAATGGCTTCACGAATATTGTGCATTAAAGCGTCAATTGTCTCTGGCTTGTTGGCGTAACACTTATCTTTGATGGCACCACACAAATAATAGTCCAACGGTGTCAAATCGCAGCTCCGAGGTGGCCAAACGACATCAGCTCTGCGGCTGATAGTGCGATCTTCAAAAACAGGGCGCAAAACATCGAGTGTAGCTTCGGCTGTGTGGCACTTGAACAAAAATTCATTCAATATGGCCCGATAACGATCGCCATTGACTGTAACGGCCACTCCTTGCTCATTTTCGAAAAAAAATGGCCCAATTATGCCTCTGGACCAAAATCCGCACCAAACAATAACTCGTCTTGGGTGTATCTGCTTTTTAATGTATGCGTGCGGGTTTTCTGTGCCCCAAATGCTACAATTTTGCTTCTTTACATACCCGCCAAGATCAAAATGAGCTTCATCTGAAAAAATGATTTTTTTGGCAAAATCGGCATCTTCTGTAAGTTGATCGCAGACCCTGATTCCCAGATTTGTTCAAGCGTATACACAACCATATCCGTTCAGCGGAAGGATAAAACTAATTATTTTTTCAAATCAGACATGAGCTAAGTGTTACCATTCACGAAATAAGCACTAGTTGAAACAAAACGTTAGATGGCGGACCGTTTAGGAACCGTACTACTTATGAGTTAACTAAAGAATTTTTTTACCCGTAACTTAGGATTTTGAAGATGTTTCGACAATTTCAAAAATAGATTTTTGTTGCATTCAATAAAAGTAATATAACTTCCCAGGTATTTTTTTCCTTGTTTTGTCGCACCGTGTAATATATATTGTTACGAAAATGGAAATGCTAAGAACAAAATTCACCACGTCAGAGCTTATTATAAGCTTTTAGTTAAAAAAATGTATTGGCTTGTGTCAAGGCTTAAAAACTTCTGAAATTACCTGCTCTAATTAAGAGTGCTGCCAAGTGCATGAATCGATTACTTTTTGTGTTATTTTAGAACATTTGAATTAACGGCGAAAAATCGAAGATTCATATCCGTACTAGAACATTCTAAGCTAAGATGAAATACTATAAAAGCGGCGAATTGCGGCTGGTTAGTTAGTTTTGAATTGGCTGTCAAAAAGTAGGGTCTGTTTAAGGCGCAAATGAAAAGTGTTTGAAAAGCGAATTTAGTGCATTAAAGTACAGTGGATTTAGTAAAGAAAGAGACTGATTGTAAAACAACTAAAATAAAAATAGAGTTTTAGTTTATTTTAACGCAATATAAACGAACTCAAACATTTTAAAAAGGTACATATGCAGATACTAATTAAGAATTTTGATTAAAATGACCAGTGATATATGTCGTTATTCCCGCTTTCAATTTGAATCGTCTAAAGCTAGATTCACCCATTCGGTACGGACAGACAATATTTTTGGACACCTTTTTTTAATGGTGGTCCAATCATAATGCACGATGTTAGTTCTGAGTCACACCTTAACGTCAAGTTTTTTGTCCAGCTTAATTTTACCATTCGTTGTTTCAGTGTCTGACAAATTCAACCGTGAAGAGGTACACAATTGAGTAGCGCGTTAAGATTATTGAAGCCTTTTTATGGGTGTTTAAATAAAAATGTATTTTGTGCACTTCGTGATTTTTTTGGTCAGCATAATCGGCAATATGTGTTAACAATTGGGACAATTGCGCGTAAAGTTCAGCAAAACCGGGTCTGTAGAAAATGTGGAAACACCTGTGTACTCGCCCAGTTCTTTCTGCGGAAAACATTGCTGTTGTTCGCGATAGTGAGGCAGAAGAGCCGTCAGGTCCGACACGTCATTGTGCCCAACAATTGAACATCACTATCCGAATTTTGAATAGAGATTTGAAGGTTTAATTAACTCAAGAGCTGAAATCTACTGACCATTTCAAGCGTTGTCAATACGTCGAATTGCTAGTTGAATAGTAAATGGAGACTTTACAAAGAAAATCATCTTCAGCGAAGAGACACATTTGCACCTCAGTGGATTCGTTAACCAGCAGAATTGCAGCATTTGGGCAAATGAAAATTTACGAATGATTGTTGAAAAGTCGATGAATCCACAGTAAGTGACTATTTGGTGCGATTTATGAGCTGGCGGCGTCATCGGGCCGTAATTCTTCGAAATTGCGGTTGGCCAAACAGTTACCTTGTTTGATATCGTGAGACGTCTTGTGGCCAAATACTAAGGATACGGCCCTGGACGATATGTATGTTGTTTCAACAGGATAGTGCCACTTGCCACACAGTGATTCTTTTGTACGAGAAATTTAATGGCCGTGTTATCTCATGCAGTGGCCACTACGATCATGTGATTTGACACCGTTGGGCTTCTTTTTTTTGGGGATATTTGAAAGAAAAAATGTACGTCAATAAGACAATAACAATTCAAGAGCCAACGGATGCGACAATTCAGCACATTAACGACCTTGAAAGTTAATTATGTCACAGAATCATTGATAATATGGACCGGCGAGTAGAAGTATGCCACCGAAGCCGTAGCATTTGGCCGGTATTTTGTTTCAAACATAATTGTCATACATCCTTCTATCATAATAAAAAATATTAAGATAATTATCTCAATGCTTTTGTTTTATTTGCAATTAACATCGTGCATTTTGGTTGTACCACACTTTATATGCAGTAACTATACAGTGATTCTGCTTCTAAAAGAACAATATACCATATGTAGACATTATTTGTCACTGAAATAATTAGTTTTTAACAAATCACAAATAACTTACCTTTCAACTTCGGTAAAAGAAATTACAAATTAAATCGTTCTGCTAATGATTCCATTTCCAAAACTTCCACGTGCATGCATATGTATGATATTCGAACAAAGTAGAAACAATTTATGAGCTACCCAATAAACATTTTACAAACAAACAAAAAATTCCTTTGTCGTAGACATCGTAAATATTGTTCGCCTATATACATATACAAATATGTACTTTTATGTAAAATATATAATTTATTTCCTTTTCCTTTTTGATTACCGCAGAAACTTTAAAATATTTTGTTTTGAGAAAAAGTATACATTCATATGAAGCCTACATGGCTATTTTCATTACAGCACTTGTAACATTGTTTATTGGGTAACTTCTGATGTCTGTTTTAATATGATTGTACAGGGTGTCCGCCGGGAATGTATACTACTTTGTTTTGCCGCCATTTTGGTAAACATTAGTCTTGACAGCTTATATTTGGCAGTCGTGAAGTAGAGACGTGGCAAATTAATTATGGAGAATATATTCAGTAAACCAACGTGTTTTAATCGTTAAAACATTTTATCAAAATCAATCATCGAGTACTGTGACGATGAGAATGTTACGTGAAATTTCATTTTCATTTAGATGGTTATGTAAATAAACAGAATAGTCGGTTCTGGGCAATGGAAAACCCTCAAATTATTTAACAGTAACCTTTGCATCCATTAAAAGTAACAGTCTGGTGTGCAATTTGTTCAGGGGGAATCATTGGACGTTACTTCTTTGAAACTGAAAACGACGTAACGGTAACTGTCAATGGGGAGCGATATCGTGCATGCTTTGGGCTTGACTAAGATGTGTTCAACAAGAAGGTGCCACATCGCATACAGCCAAGATTACAATTGTAATTCCATTCCATTTCCACAACAAATTATTTCAAGGAATGGTGATGTTGATTGGCCTCCATGGTCGCCTGATTTCACTGCTCCGGACTTCTTTTTGTGGGGATATCTGAAGAGCAAGGTTTATGCAAACAAACCAGAAAAGCTGGAGCAACTCAAACAGACTATTCGTGATAAAATTAATGAAATACCGCGTGAAATGTGTGAGAATGTAATGAAAAATGTGCTCAAAATTTGTGAGGCTAACAGAGGCGGGCATTTGTCTGATATTGTATTCCATACATAATTGCCGACATTAAATAAAACATTTATCAATATAAGATCCATTCTCTCTCATATAATCAAAAATTATAAACAAATTAAGTAGTACACCTTCCTGGCGGGCACCCTGTATATGTTCTAAAATACGTACATTTTTATTAAAAATAATTTTACGATGTTGCATTCTGGTTTTTTAAGCAGCGCGTTCAGGTTTTTTATTTTTTCTTTAATCCTTATATCGAACGAAACATTTTACTTTTTGTATGACAAAATTGACTAAATATCTGTTTTTGTAAATGGTAGTTCAGGACCAAGGTTAGAAAGGAAAAACATCACAAAAATCAGAACAAAACGTTCAACTCACATATAGTAGAATTTAAAATTCATATTTAACTGCTGAACGCTTATAATCAAATACCAAAAATACGTGTGGTATTTACAATTTCGAACGCAATTCTAAAGGAGCGTAAAAGCATTCAGTTTAATTTTTTGGAATATTTTGTTAAACTTTTTTTGCTTTTTCTGTGTATATTTTTGTTAAAGGAGAGGGACAGCAGACAAAATCCTGCATGGTTCATCATATAGTTGACTCATAACAGACAATGTCGCTAAATTTCAACATTTAGTTGACTCATAACAGGCTATGTTGCTAAATTTCAGCATTTAGTCGACTCATAACAGACAATGTCTCTAAATTTCAGCATTTAGTCGACTCATAACAGACAATGTCGCTAAATTGCAGTTTTGTTTGGTATGGTGACTTTACAATGAAGTTGTCCCCAAGTTCATGTCCTTATTACGTTTATTCATCAATGAAATTTCTCATTTACGATAATTTCATACAAATTTCCACTTAAAACTGACATTGTAACGATAATTCATCGATGAAAATATCGTCGTGACAATGTCGCTCAAAAATGCCACCAGGTATAATCCATTTGTTACATTTTTAAAAAAGAATATCTTAACTTCTGCTCAATTAGGGTGTTTTGCGAGTGGATCAAAATTTCGCACAAAAATTTAAATAAGGTTTTTCAATTGAACATGTTGAGCCTTTATGGGATCAAGAACCAATTTAAATTCATCTTTTATCACGTTTCTAATATTGTTAAAAATCGACCTAATTTAGTTTTAACTCCCAAACAACTAATAGTTAACAGTTTCATAATGACAGAGTTTTTTGCATATTATGAAATAGTCGACCTTGACCGCCTAAATTTTATTTTTCTATGCTTTGCTACTCTATGTTTTATATTATATTTTGTTGTTGTTTCTGTTTATTTTTTGAAATAAACAAACAACTTTCAACTTTTATTCCCGTGTCGCATAATTTTTCCTCTCCATGCAAACCATCAAAGATTCAACCAGCGATAGCGAGAGAGTGAGATAAACTGTAGAGAAATTGTTAGTGCAGACAAATGCAGACAACATACCAATATACTTGTACTTTTCTTGCAACATAAAATACTGCACAAGGTAACAACAACAACAAGCGCAGCAGGAACTGCAATGAACATTGAAAATGAAGTTAAAATTGCATTTAAAACTTTTTCTTTTCGAGAATAAGAGAAAAAAAAATAATATCGACTCTGCCTGCCCATATTTCCAAGCAACTCATCCTTGCTGTTGCAACTCGACTGGTAAATATGTATGTTGAACATGCACTTAAAGAAATTATTTTTTCTAACGTTGCTCAAAATATGTTAATCCTAACGTAAAAAGGCAAATTGTATGCGATTCTACAAAAGTTTATAGCACATGTACGAGTACAAAATATATAAATAGACATGCAACCACTGCTCGGACACGGGGATTCTAATAATCTATTGTGTAATATATTCTCTGTGTCTGCTTTCTTTCTAGATATCGATAGGTAGTATATTCGTTACTATTATTGCCAAGACAGCTCTGGACATCAATTATTGTACTCCTTCTATAGGGTGGGCCATTTAAAAGCTTAAATTTAAAAATGCAATACTTGCTGTGAAGTACATTTGTTCCGGTTAGAAATAAAATATTATCTCATTCATATGGCTATATTTTCAAAAACTTTTTCGAGTTTACTATGTGGTATCTCGGCAATGGCATCACGAATTTTGGTTTTCAAATACTTAATTGTCTCTGGTTTGTCGGCACAACACTTGTTTTTAACAACGCCACACAGAAAATAGTCCAACGGTGTCAGATGGCAGCTTCTTGAAGGCCAACTGACATCACCATTTCTGCCAATTAAACGGCCATCAAACTTTTGACGTACTAAATCGATTGTGGCATGAGATGTGTGGCAAGTTGAACCTTCCTGTTAAAACCAAACTTCGTTCACATCAATACCATTAACAATGGGCACAAAAGAATCGGTTATCATGGTGCGGTGAGTATCCATTGAGTATCTCATATGGTTTTTTTCTTCTGGTATCTTGTTTATTAACATATCCACCAAGATGAAAATCAGCTTCATCCGAAAAGATGATTTTAAATAATGATAAATTTCCAATAAAGCCCAACTTTTCTCAAGCGCAGTGGAGATAATAAACTGAATTTTGTGACCAAATAGAATGACATTAGTATGCCAGATTCGAAATAACCGCTGGTTCAAATTTAAACTGATAGATGGCCCACCCGATACATCCGGACAATTACTGAAATATCCTTTTTAGGCCTCTATCATAAGAGATAATTTAAGTATACACAGTGGACGTGTTTCTTTTTCTCCGTCACTCCTCTAGGGAGCATATTGGCTTTCCACAAAGCATCTGTTGCTTTGTTTCAGTTTCTTTGATCAATTTGATAGTTCAAGCTAAGTGGATGATCCATATGATTTTTTTTTTGTGTAGTGGTGAAGATCCTTGCTAATTGATGGTGATCTTTACTTTAGCATTGTATTTTTTCGCGGTAGGTGGCGTTGTTTCTCCTCGATCATTAGTCTGATGTTTGTCATCCACGCCAGAGGTATGGGCGAAGGGTCAGGGGGGCGTTTTTCTTATTTTTTTTTAGATGGATTTGTCTGGAGGGAAGTTGTCTGGAGGAAGTTATTATTAAACATTCGAAACCTCAATTAAATTTTTTCTTCGTATTGTCCTCTGCTGGGGCTCGAACCTGGATCGCTTGTGTTGTTATGCGTGCGCTCTAAGCACTACACCACGCTACCCCCATCGACGTGTGTATACAACTGTACTATTCAATCTTTGTTGTACCACTGGTTGTCATGCACCTCCACACCGAAAAAATTGCCTCACCCCACATTTAGTTCTCAAAGGTCCGCACCAAACTACTTGGTAGGAACTAAAGTTTCTAGGGCTATCATTGCCTGCGATACCAGAATTAAGTCTCTGAGATTAGACCTGAAAAAGGTATTTTTTTGATCTCTTCCCTTCGGTGGCTCAAAGTCAAGATGTGATAGATCACCAAGGATAGATAAGAGCCACTATGAGTAGGTCCCCATAATTTGGTTGCTCAAATTATAGGTGTAATAGTTCACTAAGGTTCTAATCAAGTCAGTGGAGACTAGCATTCTTTAAAAGTTGACTTGGTCATACTTCTGGGTGATAAGCAATCCGGAATTTCTCTTTAGTGGCTCAAATCAAGATTCAATGGTCACCAGTGATATATTCGAGCTATCGTGGACTAGTACACTGTGACAGTCGGCCTCGTCCACACATACTGAACAGACCGTGCAGGTGCCTCTCTTTTAATGAACTATGAAACTACACAAATAAATGAAAAAATGTTATTCTTTAAGCAGATTAAACATATTAATCGGGGGTAAGTAAAGTCCAAATTGTGTTACTTTCTGAAATACACAATTACTTCAGTTTAATTTCTATTAAAAAGCAATATTTTTAAATTAATTTTTTTTTTCAGTGTACATTCTGAGAAAACAAGTGCTCGTTAGACTTCATTTGTACTTACTTATGTGTGAGGAGTATGAATAAGGGTATGGTTGTGTATGTTTGAAAGAGAGAGTGAATATTTATGCAACTATAGAACGAATACAATGAGTAAATAAAACACATAAATGAGTGAATGAATGAACCGTACGAGTATGTAGATATGTGTGTACGTACATATGTAAGATATGAATGTCCTTGCAAACGTTTGTTACCAAAAGTATTTCCTTTTTGACTTTTCTCCACAGAGAACAACACAAACAAACAACAACAAAAAAACATATAAACATATTGCTGTTGTTTGTTATTATTGCTGCTTTTATTGTTGTTGCAACATTATGCATTTAAACAGCATTAAATAACGCGCATCCCTTTTGCATAATGCGGCTAAATTGCTGTACACTTTTGCACAAACTCGAATAAAATTCATATTTAAACCAAATACGTTTAAATTCTAGACGTCTTTACGTCATGTATGTCGTTTTCGCTTTTTTTCTTGTTCTTGTCGATTTTATTTTCTTTCTTTTTTTTAACTTTTATTTTTATTATTTTTTTTACTTGTTTTTAGTTTATGTTGTTGTTTTTTCTTTGTTATTATTATTGTGAAAAGGAGACGTTAAGTTACAACAAAAACAAACAAACAAAATAAAATAAAACTCCAGACTTCCAGACATACAACAACAACGTTGACAAACAATAATAACTTTTGTCAGCCAGTCAATATTAGTGAAAACATAAACAGTCCAGACAGACAGACAGTGAAACAAATAACATCAACCAACCGATCGATAAGAAAATACAACGACGTTCATAGAAACAGCCAAGAATAGTGGTAACGAAAAGAATATTTTAATTCCCTACGTTTTCTCTACACAGCTCTTCTGCTATTTGGCAGTGAATGACAACCACACACGACAACAACAAAAACAACAGCAAAATAAATAAATTTAACGGTAGTTTTTGTAGCAATTCAAATTACCAACAAAATTCATCTGCACTACTTAAAAAGAGAATACCAACCACAGTGACTTTTGTAAATAACGAGGGCTGTATGATACATTTTAAATGAAATTCATAATAAAATATAAGGAAAGTATAAGTGCTAGGGAAAGTTTAAGAATGACCGCATTTACAATAATGGATTTGATATTTAAAGATACACTCAAGTTCCCCAAATAATTTGAATTATTTTGTTTTGTAGGGCAAATTCAATTATAGTCCAATTTTTCTTGTATCGAATTCGTCTCTTTAACTAAATGTTGCGAAAACCTTATCTAAGCAAAATTTTGTCAGAATTCAGGTCTGACTTGCCCCCTCATGCTAGGCAAGCAATTACAGATTTTCTTTTTGATATTTCAGTCTAAATTGTTATGGCAGCTATGTAAGTCCAACCATGAACTAAACTCTCTCAAATTTTATGCGGTTAAATTTAATTCCTATATGACTTAAACCATACTATACACATACAGTCGAACTTCTAGAAATTGAACCACCATTATCCAGAAAAAAACTTCAACTTATTAAATAAACAACAACTACTTTTAATACAAATTCATTTTTATTTATCACCAAATTACTTCAAGTTATTTGTAATGTTGTAAAGGTACTACATATGTATTTATTTACTAAATTACTGAGTAATTTTTGACTGAATTTGTTTGCATTTGCTTTGAGCAAAAAGTGATTATAATTTGTTTAGTGCTCTGCAGTGGTCATCTTTTGCGTTTTCATTTATGCTGAAGAATACATTTAAAGTCCGAATCGTTTATAACTTGTCTGAACGTTTTCTTGTCTAACTGTTTCTCCAACTTCATCCGCATCGATATCTACTAAAGGGTCCGCCATCTAACGTTTTTTTTTCAACTAGTGCTTATTTCGTGAACGGTAACACTTAGCTCATGTCATTTGACAGATAATTAGTTTTATCCTCCCGCTGAAAGAATACGGTTGTGTATACGCTTCGCTAAGTGGGCTTGCGATCGACTTACAGAATATGCCGATTTTTCAAAAAAAAAAAAAAAAAAATCATCTTTTCAGATGAAGCCCATTTTGATCTTGGCGGGTACGCAAAAAAAAATTGTCGCGTTTGGGGCACAGAAAACTCGCACGCATACATTGAAAAGCCGATACACCCAAGACGAGTCACTGTTTTTTTGGTCCAGAGGCATAATTGGGCCATTTTTCTTCAAGAAATGGCCGTTACAGTCAATGGCGATCGTTATCTTGCTATGTTGGACGAATTTTTGCTTACAAAAATTGAAGAGGAGGATATTAGTAACATTTGGTTTCAACAGGACGGCGCTACGTGCCACACAGGCGAAGCTACACTCGATGTTTTGCGCCCTGTTTTTGAAGATCGCATTATCAGGTGCAGAGCTAATGTCGTTTGGCCACCTCGGAGCTGCGATTTGACACCGTTGCACTATTATTTGTTGGGTGCCGTCAAAGATAAGTGTTACGCCAACAAGCCAGACACAATTGAGGCTTTAAAGGACAATATTCGTGAAGCCATTGGTGAAATACAGCCGCACACAATCGATAATGTGCTTAAAAATTGGACCGATCGTGTAGGCTACTGCATGGCTAGCCGAGGCAGCCATTTGAAGGAAATTATTTTCCATTATTAACCGGAAGGATTGTACTTTCAAATAAAAAAAGAAATTTGAGAAAATGTTCAGTAGTTTTTTTTTTATAGCATTTTCAAAAAAAAAAAAATTCTTTGGCGGACCCTTTCAAAACATTTTCGTTGTCGTTAAAATCATTTAATAATACTAAAGGTATGTTATCTTCTTCGTCCCACACTGAATGTTGTCCAAGTACAGACTTTGCAGTTTGAAATTGTCTGGCTGGTGACATTAATATCCAAAGCACTTGATAAATGGTAAATGCATTCCAGCACATTAATATCGTGTTTACAATTTCCTTCAATTTGAACTGTAGCTTCTTTTAAAATTCTATTTCGATAATGAGCTTTAAAGCATCGAATTTTTCCCTGGTCAAGAATGCCAGTTCAATAGATTTCAATTTATTTTGTATATCTTTATGGTGCGCCGGACAACAGTCTACAAAGAATATAACTTTTATTTAACTTCACCAACCGTTCTTCAAAAATTTTCTTGTCATCCTAGCTCGTTTGTTAATTTTATAATCGACGGGCAGCGACTTGACACCACGAAAGCAACGAGGCTTCTTACTTTTTCATATCACTAAAATTTTATTTTTTTTTCTGTTCCATTCCTATTTACTGCCAACATTACTGTTACACGTTCCTTCCCATATTTTCCTCCATGACATTTTTCATTTCGGAATGTTAGTGTTTTCTCAGGAAGACTTTTGTAAAACAATCCAGTCTCATCTGCATTGAAAATGTCACTTTCATTGTACTTTTCCAACAAAGTAGGTAAAACTTCAGCTTTCCATTTCTTTCAGTAATCCTCGGAATTATCACTGCTTTCACCACAAGCCTAAAAAACAACAAATAACATACACGACTACTTACAAATTTATTCTTTTCGCTCACATTATCTCTGCATACCTTATCTTCCATCTATTCAGCCAACCATTGCTTGCCTTAAAGTCATCCACCTTGAGTTCCTTTGCATATTCCATGACTTTGTCCTTTAATATACCTACAGATATCGGCATATCATGTCATGTCATTTGCGACCTCACCACGGTCAAATTTATAAAAAATCGCAAACACACATAGAGATAGATGTACTCTACGTGGCTATGTAGCTTTTGCAAATGTCTGGCTATGACACTAAGATTTAGCAGGAATATCAACAACGTATGTTTCAAAAATCAAATCGGAACGATGATACATGTGGCGGTATTCCGGGAACTTTCTGATCATGGTAGTATTCTTTTGAGCGTAGGCCGAGCTATTTAAAGATTGGGGCGAAAAGGCGGCATATGAACAATACGCTTACTAGCGACCTGGTGGAAATCTCTGAGTGGGAACGCGCGAACAGGGTCGACTTTAATACGCGCAAGACTCAATGTTGTTTTCTGACACACAGACGTGGTGGTGTGTTGTCATCTGTGTCTATGAGTAATCTAGATATTAATCAGAGGCTCATGATGTTCTGGGCATGAGAATTCACTGTGATGTTCGTTGGAACGAACACATACCAGGACAGTCGAAAGAAGCTTTCAAGTGCCTCGGTTTTTTAAGACGGTGCAAGAATTACTTCACTCCATCTAATCTCCTTATCCTTTATCGATTCGGAATACAACTCTCATGTATAGATCGGTGCTTTAAAGTCTATTTCGGAGCTTCTCGATCGCGTACAGGAGAGGACGGGGGTTCTTAGTAATGACGGTAGGGTAGCCAACTCTATCGATTCTTTGGATCAATGTCGCAATGTGGCGTGTGTTTCACTGTTCTATCGGTACTATAACGGAATGTTTTCTAAAAAAATTAAGGAATCAATTCCTAGTAATCATATATTCTTACGTAGCACTCATATTTCTCGTAGAGCGCATGCTTTTGTAGTTGATTATCCAGTGAATCGCACAACATATTCTAGGGAGAATTTGTTCTTTGGTCACACTATTCATTTGTGGAACAATCTTCCTGCGAATGTCTTTCCGGCCACTTTCGGCATGAGCAAATATAAGTCGAACGTCCATCGACAATATTCTATCTATCCTCTTTCCTACAACCTATTTTCCTAGTACCAGCACAATGCATTGCCTGAGTGCTATTCTCAGGAGCAAAAAAAAAGGAAAGGTCAAACGCCCATAGATTCCCAGACTACGTTATTAGGTCCGAGATATATGATTTATCCGCTAGAACAGAACTTGAAGTAAATATCAAGATGATCGATCGTTTGAATAAGACATTGCTATAGGTAAGAGAAACATGGTTAATGAGCGAGGTCATATCAAATAAATTGCAAGCGGTTGTAAATAAATGTCGACAATATAGGACTTTGGAGACTGATTAATAAAAAGCTAATAACACGATAAATGGCATGACGTAAGTGGAAGTGGATAGCGACCACACTCTACGTAGACTACGTGCTAAAATGCCGCAGGCTGATTAATAAAAAGCCAATAACATGGCAAATAGCATGACAGAAGTGGAAATAACACCATACCCTAGCTAATCGATCGTAATAATTGGAAGAAGTTTGGTACATTTCATATTTTGTACTCAAATATATCCAAATTTATCAGTTAATTCTATACGGTTTTATGTAAATGAGGGATTTTTGAAAATTTTTGCGTCCCCTTTCAATCCCAGGCTATGTATATATGTAATATATGGTCTTTTCCCATCCTAGTGACAACTTAAGGAATTCCCGCCTAGATTTGCTCATTAGTTGAGACACAGGTACACAAAGCACTGTTCTGAAGTTAAAGTCCTCGCATTGGTCCACACAATAGTAGTCGAACGGGACATGCTCTGGACTATAGCTCTCGGGGGAGCCAAAACCCTTCAACCCTTATTTTCTAAATAATTCTTAACTGGTCTTGCAACATGTGTTCGAGTGTTCTGGTATCATATTCGGGGCGTTTTTCGGAAAATGATTCATTAGAGTATAAATCTTTTGTAAACATCTGGCCTGATTAAAGCAGCGAATAATATGTGGATGGGATCCTATAGGTATCACTAAAAAGAATGGTGTTGATTCGGCTAGTTGACTGAGGTTGACGTATGATTGTTTGAGTTTCATGTTATCGTAATGGATTTATTTTTCATCGTCAGTAATTATGCGTTGCAATATTGGTTTCTTTTAATAGCGTTCCAGCAGAAATTTGGACATGCAAACTATAGAAAATAATGACTCGAATTCAGCATCTTCGAACAATTTTAGCTGACTCACGCACCTTTGCCTTCCGCTAACACTGCTGAATTTTACAAACCATCTCTTATACGTAAAATTCGATGACATATAATCCGTATAATTTCGGAAGGCAATCGGCTTGCTTGATTGATTTTTTTTTTTGATCTTTTGTTAGCAGAAAATTCCTACATTATTATTTTGTTTAATGACTACGTAAGAACAAATAGCGTTTAATTTACCCTCCAAAATGGCACATAAGTTATTAAATACTCTAACCATGTATACGCCATTTGTGGTAAATAGGCATTTTTAAATTAGACACCTAATATATTTCTATACATATTTTGATTAAAAAAAATCAAGATTTCAGCTGTTAATTACTGTAATTGAACTCATTATCTAAAATAATATTTGCAAACATTTATAAGAAATTTTAATCTTTTTGTTGTTGTTTTTGTTTCTACTCTAAAATAAAGTTCCGTAAATTAAGCTTTAAGTTAAAAATTAACATGTGTAAGCATGAATTAAGCTCAGATTTCAGGCGACAAGAAATTTAAATAAATTTGTTGCTTTTTTGCTGTTCTTGACTTGCTTTTCGAAAAAAAAAGAAAAAAAAAACATATTTTCTACGCTTTACAACAACAGCCATGGTAAACCTTTGGCACTAAGGCTTTAGAAATTTAATGAAAAAAACAGCTGAAGTTTTAAATTTATTAAAACAATACTATTTGGTTAAAATGCAAAAATGAAAAAAAATGTTTGTTAATATTTGATACTGTTTGCGAGTTCATGAGCATTTAATATGTAAATTTTGCAAATAAAATATTTTTTATTTTGTTTTTTATTTTTGTTATTTCATTTCATTTTAGTTTCGCTTCTGTTATTTAAAAAAAAAATTAAATTAAATTTTTTTTACATTTTGCGTAACTAAACACTTATGAAGTCTAATATTTCATAAAAATTCTAAAGAATTGAAAAATGTTGAATTGTGTAGCAAAAAAAACAACAAAAATTAAAAAGACTTCCATGGAATTAAAACTTAAGAATTAACAGAAAACAAGAAACTCTAAAACTACAATAACACCAAGAATCATATGAAAAGAGAGCACAACGACTACATCGACGACGACGACGACGACGATGATGACAACAATGTAAGTCAAGACAAATTGTTTTCTTGGTTGGCTAAGCCGGTCTCTGCGCTTTGCTGGAACTGCTGCTGGTCACTTGGTGTGTGTCATTTTGAAATTAAAAAAGAATTCTATGAAATAAATGCAGCAGCAAAAATAAATAATAAACCAGAAGAAATTTGATCAGAGTACGAGGTATTACGGAATAATAAGTGAAAGACCAACACATAACACAAAATATAAACGAAAGAAAAACTCATTGAAATTAAAATGAAATTCAAATAAATTAACTATTTATTAAATAAAAGCACTTTTGTTAAGTATTTGGACGGTAAAAAAGGCACAAGTAGTTTTGTTTGCAAAATGGTTTTAAAAAAATGGAGAAAATACATAGTGGCCAGGCTCAACTGCAACAACAATTATCTTTTTTTGGGAAATTATAATATCATTGGCTGATTTGCTAGAATTCAGCGAATCTTGAACGAACTAGTTCCATTGAGCTATTTATTAAACTAAAATACAAGGAAACAAGTTAGTTTAGTGTTTTTTAATTCGCAAATTTGATAAAAAAAGAAAATTATGGCAGTGAAGTAAAAGAATGAGGAAATATTTAAAAGCGAGCGGTTATAGGAAATTGAACTAGTTCATACATAAACAGTTTCAGCTCAATATATGTTTGTAGTCGTGCGTTTTTCAAGCCGTTTTATTCTCCCTAAATAATGCGACTCTCAAAATAGGTCTTTGCTTTTATTACCCGGCCATATCTTCAAAATTCAATATGTTGGTAATGGGCTAAATCTGAAATTATGCTTGATAGATCAGTAGTTCCTTGCCCAATTTATGTACTATTTAAATCCCAAATTGTACCAGAGCATCATGTTAGAACTGTACTCATTCTGTTCTAATATGTGCTCGTTTCTGCTCGAACTAAACATTAAATCTGTCCAATCTAATTCAAAACCTCTCAGTAATATTCATCGGCCATCATTTTAATCCTTCAAGCTAACTGATGTGAATGACACTATGCGCTTCCTGAAATTCTTGGGCCATGATCTTTCCGGATGGATTTTTTGGTGTACGTTCACCGGAGAAACCTACAGTTTTGATTGTTTATTTGATATTTGGTGTATTGTGAAGGTTCTATATTTCATTCAGCGTTTCAAAACGGCACAAAACTTCCTTTCATTTCGTCTAAACATTGCTAAAGCTCGTTCGAAGTATCCACACGGTTGCGCTTATAGTCGGATAATTGCGGCATTTATCGCTCAGATTGTTTTTTCTTATCTAAATACATGTATCCGCAGCTCACTTGAGATGCCTACAGCTATAGACCGCTTAATATTCTTCCAAAGGTTTTATCAACTCTTTTTATAACGAGAGCCGTCTAAGGTAGTCTGAACATTATAGTAGAGATACGAATCAGTCTATCCAGGTTGTAAATAAAGATATACTTCCTTTAAATACAAAAAAAAGTTTTGTTTTCCGTCAATAGTATAAACTATTTATTCTTATTCTCCATTTAAACTCTCAGAACAAGTTCAGAACTGGGGTACCGTACTTGGAATCTGGTGTTGTGATACGATTAAGATATTATTGAAATTGTTACGGTTGCTAAAGACTTCGTTTATTTAGGTGCCAGTGTTACTTGCCAATAGGAGTTGCTCTAGGCTAAGCGGGAAAGTGAGAAGTAAAACCTCTTCGGGGGTCAAAGATCACAGTCTACTGATCACGCATTTTACTCACTTCTTCTATGATGTTGGCAAAATTTGTTGTTTATTAAAAAAAATTAATAACTGCGTCAATTTCCAAGGGATTTCTCAGCCTTCAGTCTTATTTTATTCATAATTTAATATACTAGTAATTCCTTAATTAATTCATAAATAGTACGGTTCCTATATACTATAATTTAAGTGAAAAATGTGATTGCTTGAGAAATTCACCCAGATTCTAAAAGGCTATTTAAACGACTTATAAAGTCTATTTCTCTTCTTTCCAAATCAAAAAAAGAAAATTAAAATCGGGTAATATTCAGCTAAGTTATGAGCTTATAGGGGTTTGAAGGTCCGAAAGACCGGTTTTTATCCGTAACTCGAGATTTTGGATGTGTTTTGAAAATTCCAAAAACAAATCCTTGTTCTACTCGATAGTACCTATGACTTGCTAGGTAAATTTTTCCCGCACCATGTAACACATTGTCTGATGGTAAGGGAACTGATGAAATGGTAAACTAAATATCAAGGATATGGAATTTTACACTGACACTATAATACGAATAAAGTAAGACATAACGGGCTTTAACATTCCTCAAAAATTAAAACAATTACAACAAGAGCAAGAAGAATAGTGAAGCTTCTGCCATCAGCTGCATTTTGGACGTACATATATAAGAAGAATTCGTAAGGAAAACTACTCCAGTCTATGCTTCCTAACTGAAAAACTATACCAATAGTTTTTAAAGGATTCACTCATATATCTATTACTATATCCTTTAGCGATCTTTGTTTTAATATATCTTCTAAAAGTAGTCCCTATGAATACCTTTGAATTATTTTCAAAATCATTTTACCTACAAATTTATAATTTCATACCTCAATTCCATAAAATATATTTGTCAGTGTAGATCGTGCTACACTGCCATACGCGCGATTTTTGCCTTAAACAGTATCTTTAAATATTTTTTCGGTATACGTTTTAAGTCCCAAAAAAAGTTTACTTTTTTCGCTTATTTTCCTATTTATTTTCCTTATAATTGTGTGTTTATTTGTTTACAAGTTCTTCTTTTACTCCCCCATACTTTTGTTACAACGAAGATTTGTTTTTGATGTTGACTTAACTACTGCCTGTGTTTGCTACTTAATGTTGCTGCACAAAAATCTTTCATGAAAGGCTTGAATTTCAGTAGAATGAGAAAAACAACAACAACAAAGAAGCAACAAAAAAAGCGGAAAAACATAATAGAAGAGAAACAAAAAGTTGCAGCTTATGCCGTTGATTAGTTGACTTTTTGTCAACAAATGTTGCGTATCAAACTGGAATATGAAAATCTTGTTTCAGTTTTACTTTTACTGTCGTTTTTTTTTTTTTTTAGAAAATTTTCAACAAAAGACTCGTAAAAGATAAAAACGAAGGTTGACAATGTCTAGGACAATCTGTTTGGGTTTATATCTTTAGGCCATTCTTTCTTTATATATTTTTTCTGTTTCTTTCACTGGTCTTTCATGGTGTTTTTTTTTTCGGTATTGGAGTGTAGCATCAGGTTTTGCGGTTATCTTTCAAGAAAATTTAAATTTTTAAAACAGAAATTTCAATAATGACTTGGAGTGCTACGAATTTTTGTGTTATGGTAGTATGTACACCTCTTTGGAACATAAGTACGCAGTTTTCACTATACCTGAAATGCTTCCAACACACTTGAAGTGTTGCAATCACAAATGATGAGCCTATTCTGCGTAAAGAGAAAATTTAATAACGAAGGATTCACCTCAATAAAAACGTGGGAAATTTAAAGAATGTTTTGTTAAAATGTAATTTTGGGAAGTTCCGCATCACATGGCAACTATCATTATCATTATCATTATCATTATCATTATCATTATCATTATCATTATCATTATCATTATCATTATCATTATCATTATCATTATCATTATCATTATCATTATCATTATCATTATCATTATCATTATCATTATCATTATCATTATCATTATCATTATCATTATCATTATCATTATCATTATCATTATCATTATCATTATCTTATCATTATCATTATCATTATCATTATCATTATCATTATCATTATCATTATCATTATCATTATCATTATCATTATCATTATCATTATCATTATCATTATCATTATCATTATCATTATCATTATCATTATCATTATCATTATCATTATCATTATCATTATCATTATCATTATCATTATCATTATCATTATCATTATCATTATCATTATCATTATCATTATCATTATCATTATCATTATCATTATCATTATCATTATCATTATCATTATCATTATCATTATCATTATCATTATCATTATCATTATCATTATCATTATCATTATCATTATCATTATCATTATCATTATCATTATCATTATCATTATCATTATCATTATCATTATCATTATCATTATCATTATCATTATCATTATCATTATCATTATCATTATCATTATCATTATCATTATCATTATCATTATCATTATCATTATCATTATCATTATCATTATCATTATCATTATCATTATCATTATCATTATCATTATCATTATCATTATCATTATCATTATCATTATCATTATCATTATCATTATCATTATCATTATCATTATCATTATCATTATCATTATCATTATCATTATCATTATCATTATCATTATCATTATCATTATCATTATCATTATCATTATCATTATCATTATCATTATCATTATCATTATCATTATCATTATCATTATCATTATCATTATCATTATCATTATCATTATCATTATCATTATCATTATCATTATCATTATCATTATCATTATCATTATCATTATCATTATCATTATCATTATCATTATCATTATCATTATCATTATCATTATCATTATCATTATCATTATCATTATCATTATCATTATCATTATCATTATCATTATCATTATCATTATCATTATCATTATCATTATCATTATCATTATCATTATCATTATCATTATCATTATCATTATCATTATCATTATCATTATCATTATCATTATCATTATCATTATCATTATCATTATCATTATCATTATCATTATCATTATCATTATCATTATCATTATCATTATCATTATCATTATCATTATCATTATCATTATCATTATCATTATCATTATCATTATCATTATCATTATCATTATCATTATCATTATCATTATCATTATCATTATCATTATCATTATCATTATCATTATCATTATCATTATCATTATCATTATCATTATCATTATCATTATCATTATCATTATCATTATCATTATCATTATCATTATCATTATCATTATCATTATCATTATCATTATCATTATCATTATCATTATCATTATCATTATCATTATCATTATCATTATCATTATCATTATCATTATCATTATCATTATCATTATCATTATCATTATCATTATCATTATCATTATCATTATCATTATCATTATCATTATCATTATCATTATCATTATCATTATCATTATCATTATCATTATCATTATCATTATCATTATCATTATCATTATCATTATCATTATCATTATCATTATCATTATCATTATCATTATCATTATCATTATCATTATCATTATCATTATCATTATCATTATCATTATCATTATCATTATCATTATCATTATCATTATCATTATCATTATCATTATCATTATCATTATCATTATCATTATCATTATCATTATCATTATCATTATCATTATCATTATCATTATCATTATCATTATCATTATCATTATCATTATCATTATCATTATCATTATCATTATCATTATCATTATCATTATCATTATCATTATCATTATCATTATCATTATCATTATCATTATCATTATCATTATCATTATCATTATCATTATCATTATCATTATCATTATCATTATCATTATCATTATCATTATCATTATCATTATCATTATCATTATCATTATCATTATCATTATCATTATCATTATCATTATCATTATCATTATCATTATCATTATCATTATCATTATCATTATCATTATCATTATCATTATCATTATCATTATCATTATCATTATCATTATCATTATCATTATCATTATCATTATCATTATCATTATCATTATCATTATCATTATCATTATCATTATCACCATTGTGAGACCATTAATATGTTCTCTGATAGCCAAGCTGGCTTAAGGACACTTGGCTCGATTCGTATTTCATCTACACTAGTCAAATATTGTTACGATACATTGCAAAGGCTTTCTCTTGGAACTAAGGTCCACTTGTTTTGGTTACCTGGACACTGTGGGATAGATGGATGGTAAAGATACAGCCGACGCATTGGCTAGAAAAGTTTCCATGACATCCTATATCAGTCCGGAACTGAGCTGTGCAGCACCACTTGCTATCATCCTCAATTTAATCAAAGATTATGAAATTGCCAGATGTTTGGAACGCTGGAATGCTCAAAGAGGACTTCGCTACTCTAGAACGGCAATCAGTCCTCTATTTGGGCGACGCTCTGAGGTTCTCAAGTATGGCAGGCCGGACTTGAAACTTCTAACGGGCCACTGTGGACTAAGAGCGCATCTAAAAAGGATGGCGGACACATGTGTGGATGTTTGTAGACTGTGCTTACAGGCATCATGAACAGAACACATATTGTGTAAATGTGGGGTTTTTGATAGGTTTAGGTGGAAATGTTTATGTGGACATAGGGTCTCACTGGGTGACATATCCACCATTATAATTTTAGATCTGCTAATGTTCAGTAGGAAGACAGCTATCTACTGAACAAACTAAAGACCGAAAGGGGAGAATATATCCCATGGGTCGCAGTGTCCTGCTATAGTACCTGGTCGGTAAGATGTAATGATGGTAATGATATGGCACCTAAGTCTTATGCAGTTTATCGTTTTAGTTTTAGGCATAAGACTTGTGTCGGTGAAGTTTATTCTGTCTCCATAATTTTAAGTAGAACTAAAAATAGCAAAAGTTCTAAAATAATTCGAGTAACATTACTTACTATTTCAGACTAAACAAGTCCCTTTCTCCACAAACAAAAATCTAACTTTATAAAACACTTATTTAGCCATCGCTGCTGCATAGCGCAAAAGCATGGGTGTTTATGTAGGCAGATGTAGCAATTCTTGGTGTTTTAAGAGAAAATATATGTGCTTTATACTGCATGTAGCTATGCAAACTATGATCGATGTTTCGTTTATAAACATCGATGTTAATATATTGATGGCCTATACAGCGACATCCAAATTGAAAAACAGCGACATCGTTTTATGTACACTTTTGTTTATTTTAATAATTAATAATTATTTTGCGTTGTTTACTTCAGCTATATATATATACCCAGTGGCGTATTTGAGCGACATTATCACTGTGATATTTTCATCGATGCATCATTGTCACAAAATCAGAATCATGTGTAAATTTGTATGAAATTATCAGAAATGAAAAATTTCATTGGAAATAACGGGAGTTATGTATGACAATGTAATTCAATGTCACCATAATAAAGAACGCTGAAATTTTGCGACATTGTCTGTTATGAGTCGACTGACTATATGATGAAAAATTCTGAATTTTGTCTGCTACCCCATTAACCAAAGATTCTCCATGATATTGTCTGTTAGTACTCACTAATACATGGACGTCTGCAAACTTAAAACTCTGTCATCTATAAAAATTTGGATAATAGCCTTAAAGAGTCATGTATGACACCAAAGAAAATTCATCCCGTCTTAATGATAGTTTACCTTTGCCAGAGTTTTTCACAATGATTCACTATGACGTTCACCACTGGGTAGTTGTTATTTAAGGCGCCAACATTTTTTGCGCTAAAATTGCCTCTGATTTCATATTTAGTTATTAAATGATAGAAAAGAAAAACATCGGAAAAACATCGATGTATCGGTTTTATTAAAGATGTTTTTCAACAGCGATATTTATCGTAAAAATATCGACGTTTGGAAACATCGGTGCAACATCATGAACGATGTTGCATCTCTAACTGCATGAGCTATGCGCCGATATCGATATACAGTTACATGTGACGAAGACGATCTTTTAAAACTTTTTATGGCGAACTGAAGCGCTCTTTTCTAAATCAGTCTAAAGTCCAACATAAGCTTCCATCATGTCGAACAGCCGCAGTAATGAACCAGATTTGTTTAAAATTATTATAATTATCATAACTATGACGTGAAAATCAAATTTCAAACGTTCTAATAAAACAGACCATAGAAGCCAAACTCGATCAAATTCTGAAGTTTTAATCACTATTTTCTAAATTACCGTAACGCAGAAATATACAAAGAGTTCCAAACAAAACGGCATACTCTCAATGAAAATACTGAAGAGAAGTTGGTACCAGTAAGCAGGAAGCAATACGATTAAAGCGCTTAAAATCACTGTGGCTTTGGATTGATTCATTGGCCACAAGCAACGTTACAATCATGTCTCATTTACTGTATACTCCAAATTGGGCACCAGATAAGTCTAGAAAGATCCATGAAACTACAAGCATTTGCTATAATAGCGGAGATATGAGTTTTAGAGAATTTAAAAAATAGTGCGTTATTTACTATTGTATTGTACTATTGTACGTAGTATCGGGTGTTTTGTTACAGTTAGAGGAGTTTAAATCATAATAAAATAATGAAATATATTTTCAATATTAAAGAAACTGGCTTTGTTGGACAAAAAATTTTAAGACATTAACGTCTAAATATGATTTCAATCATGTGGCCGCCTCGGCTGGCACCTACAAGGCGTAATCAGAAGTAATCAGACAAGTGATTTTATATAACTTCAAAGAATATTATCCAATGGGGTTAAATCACACGACCTTGGTGGTCAATTAATTGGACTATTACGTGAAGCTGCTCTTTCATCAAAAGTTTCTTTGAGTAAATCGCTATAATTGATTTTCGCTGTGAGGCATGTGTCTCCGTAATATTAATGCCAGCTAATTAAGGTATGAACAAATTTCCAACCATTTCTCCCAACCGTTCACCGTTGACAGCAGTATTCTGATCAGAATCGTCATCGTTCTTAAGACTTATGGACCAAATATCTCCAGCAGCCCATAATGCGCACCAAACAGTTTTTTTCTGTGGATGTAATGGCGTTTAGATAAAACCTTCTAGACTTTCCTCACTCCAAATGCAACAATTCTGCTTATTTACGTACCCATTCAACCAAAAATGGACTTCATCGGAGAAAAAATTATGAATTTTGATATTTGACTCACAGAACCATTATTTTTAATAAAAAATGTAAACAATTTGCAAGCGTTGCTCTGGTAATGTAATGTCAAGCCTAACTAAACAAAAAGCAACAATCAGCTGGTTAATTGGTTGCCAAATAAGGCAGTGTTGCCAACTCTAAGTTATAAACCTTTAAAAAACACCCGATAGCTATTGATGAATAAAAAATATTTTTAAAATGTTTAGTCATTTTTTAGAGCAGACATCTCATGTTCCACACCATTATAATTATATAGAGTACAAGGACTACAATGAATATTTCGTTTCCTTTAGTTAATCACTAAAAACTACAGTTTCTACGCATTTCAGCTGTAAATCGTTTTGCCAAAGATTCGATGCCAGTGTGAATCACTTATGTATTACTGTATTGTAAATCTAAAAAGTCAGATAATGATAAGCGTCATTTTTATTTTACAAGTATACGAGTTGTATTAATCTCTGAAAATACAAAGTTGCGTTAATGCATTAGCATCGTACACTGCTGCCACAACAATATAGTCGCAGAGAAATATCAAAGGCAAAGAAGTCAGAACGAGATGCTTGGCATGACAACGTTGACATTTACAGTCATAGAAAGACAACAACAAGTGAGGAAAAAGAAAAGCAGCAAATGACAGAACTTCAACATGAATTATCTTTCATTAAGTCGAAAAATGAAAAACAATAACTGCCACACAGTAGTAGGAAAGAAAAGAAAATGCATACCATATAGCTTTAAGCAAGAGCCTAAAAAAAGTCATAAAAATCGTAAGAGGTCTGGCTAATATAGAACAAAAGAAAAAAAAAAACAAAAACTTTCTTTGAACAAGTTTTTTGAAGAAAAAACAAAACAAAAAAATTGAAATGAAATTAAAATTGATGTGTAATGTAACCCTTTTTAAGTTAAAAAAACAAATTTCTTTAGAAAACTTACGTTTTCATTTTTGTTTTTCATTCTTTTTTTTAAGTTTTACTATAAAAGATTATTATTTTTTTGTTTTGTTTGTTAAAGTTGCCTTCAAATCAGTTTTTTTCACATTCACATGCAATATCCCATCACCAGTGAGTGAAAATATTTGCCAAGTGTTTTTCTAGGAAATTGCAGTCATTAAAAACCGCTCAAATAAACAAACTTTGAAAAGCGAACTTGGGACAGACGGACGTGCTTATGTATAGTGGAATGGATGTTCTATATGAAGCATATTGCTAAAGAATTTTGAAAAATTTTCAATTTAAACGCAATGCAAAAATTAAAATTAAATTTAAAACTGTGATTTTATCAGAGGAGACTTCATTCATCATACATAGTTTAAAAAATTAAGACTTTACACACTGTTTGAATACATTCATAAAAAATTTTCTTGCGTAAAGTTGAAAAATTTGCAAAAGTACTGATTTGGAACAAATTTTTAAGTTATCGTCTCCTGTGACAGCTCAAGAAAGAGATTCAAAAAGGCGTCAAATAAAGCTCTAGCAAAAGTTTAAGGAAAAGCTTTAAGTAACTTCGAAAAACTTAAATAAACCTCTAGCAAAAGCTTAACAACAACGTACTACATGCCTGAAAAAGTTCAAGCAAAAACATTCAAAATGTTTAGAAAAAGCTCGTGTAAGCTTAAAGTTCGGCTAGTCTGAAAGTTTTTCGAGATTTGCTCAAAGTTTTTAAGGTTGATTTTAAAAATTTGCATTAAAAATACACTGTGTAGACAGTTTTATAACACCGTGACGTTTTTTAAAGCATTTTATAAACGCAAATCATCTACGTTTCCTACTGCAATGCTCTACGGGGAACATTCGTTTTCTGATTACCTGTTTGCTGATTTCTTTCAGTCTATGTATAAGCAATTCGACTCCCTCTTGGATTATCCCTATTCTGTCAAAAATGTGTCAATTCTTAACATTCATGAATTTAATGTTGAGTCTGTTTTTCTGTATTTGTCAAGGTTAAAGACAAAACAGTTGCTGGGGCCTCAAGACTGAGGAAGGAACCAGTCTTGAGTGGTCGTTTGCCATTTGGAAAAGATCAAAATTTTCCCCTTAGGGCTTTTGTTTACAAAAAAGGCATTTAATAGAGTTTGGCGCGAGGCTCTCATTTCGAAACTTAATGCTTTTAGTGTCGGTAGTCACTTCTCTAGATTTATATCGAGCTATCTCAGAGATTGCTCTATAAGAGTGGTTATAGAAGGGGTCTCATCCGACGAGTTCAGGGTAAACTCAGGGGTACCGAAAGGCTCTGTTCTTTCTCCTATTCTTTTTCTAATATTTCTTAACGACTTTCTTCTCACTTCTAATCCTATCTACTCTTTTGCGGATGACAGCAACATTTGTCACTCATATGCCTTTGATCGTAGACCGAGCCTTTTGGAGGTTGGGGTAAAAAGGATGAATATGAACGTCACACTCACAAGTGACCTGGTGAAAGTTTCTGAGTGGGGTCGTGCGAACAGGGTCGATTTTAATGCACGTAAGACTCAATGTTGTTTTTTAACACACAGGCGTGGTGGTGTGCTTTCATCTGTGTCAATGGGTAATGTGGATATTGACGAATCAGATGCTCTTGATGTTCTGGGCATGAGAATTCACTGTGACGTTCGTTGGAATGATCACATATTTCAAGTGTCGAAAGAAGCATTCAAGTGCCTTGGTTTTTTGAGACGGTGCAAGAAATACTTCACGCCATCTGATCTCCTTAATATTTACAAGATTACAAAAATGTATTCTAACGAAATTAAGGAATTAATTCCCAAAAATCATATATTTTTACGTAGTACTCGTATTTCTCGTAGAGCGCATCCCTTTGTAGTTGATTGTCCAGTAAATCGCACAACGCATTATAGGGAGAATTCGTTCTTTGGTCGCACTGTTCGGTTGTGGAATATTCTTCCAGCGAAAGTATTTCCTTCCACTTACTACATGAGTAAATTTAAATCTAACGTCCATAAACACTACTCCCTCTGTCCTCCTTCCAATAACCAATTTTCCTAGTACCAGCACAATGCACTGCATGAGTAGGGGCCACCCACTGGGTGCTGGTCTTATATAAAAAAAAATAAATAAGCGATAGAAGAAGTGCAATATTTTTTGTCAGAAAAGAAAATGCCATAAGTAAGTAACTAAGAAATTAATTTGATTATAGATTTGTTTCTTTTAATGGCTCAAAAAGTGTTACTACTTTAGTTATAATTATTTTCTGGTTTTGTTTCTTTGCTATTGTGAAGTTAATCGCCTGGGTTGTGTTAATTATTCATGTAAAATTTTCCCATAAATCGAACAAAAATAATTCGATTGTGCAAATGGAGCACTTGTTTAAAAGATGACATTTCAATTTACATTTCTAGTCAATGGAGTTTTTTAAGTCGTCGCTAGTGTAAAAATTTATATTTTTTTAAGTGAATCAGTACGGGGGATGAAAAAAGGAAAAAGAATGAGAATAATACTCGTAAGCGAAATATATCTTTATTAAGGTTCGATTATTACAATGGCAATGGACATTTTTGATTTGCCGAAAATTGGCTGGGAACTTACAATTCATGCATTCTTGAGACCGGATTCTACTTTTTTTCAGGTTCTGCTCAACGCTCTTAAATATAAGATAAAATATTAGTCAATGACTTGTAATAAAATTGACGAAATAAAATAAAAATTCACCAAACAAATTTTCCACAACTTTTTTTAAAACTACCTCTTCTCATCCGATGTTGCCAGAGAATTTATGTAAATATATTATAAACGAGGTTAACATTTCCCTTTATACCGATCCTATCAGTTTGCGGGCCAGCTATTTGTTTTTGTAAGGGAAATGCAAAGACGTTTGAAGTAGATGATGATGATTGTTGGCAATAAAAAATTACTTTTAAAAGAAAAAATACTTGTCATTTCCGACAAAAAGCTACTAATTTAGGCGTCTCTTTCGTCACTTTTGTAAGTAGGATCTACGTATTTGTGCTTTTTATTTGAACAAAAATCGGTTCAGTCCTTTACGTATGAATAAACAAATTTCGCAAATTTTTAGGTTTGCCAATTTTATAAATTTTTAATATTAAGTGACAACTAGGGAGATCGATTATTCGACTTTTTCAAAAACCGGTTTTCGAATAATTCCAAAAGTAGCACTTTTTAAAAAATCGGTTTTCGGTTAATAATAACTCAAATAACCGGTTAAGCGGTTCTTATATTTAAATAAAATTGTTTCTAGTTCTTGAAGCGCCAAGCTGAACCACGTCACTTTACAAATAAGCAGAAGGCGATGGAGAGCTTAATATTAAAGTGGCAATCAATACTAACAATAATTCTAACAAATCTCATATAAACTATGTCAAAACGGTGTGCGGAGACCATAAAAAACAACGTTTATTACACAAGGTACTGAAAAATGCTTAAATTTCGAACAGCTACTTAAGGCGCTAATTTCTCATTTGTTGTATTACTTGGTAGAGAATGGAATTAAATGTTTGTTATGATAGTTATAATTTAGGTGCCTAAGATAACAAAAATTAAATGTTTTACTTTGAATAAATCTATTAGTAATATACTAGTCCCTAATTGCTTCGATAAGAAAATTTGCTTAGATTTTAAGCAGCACTGTATGTATATGTATGCACCACATATTTGATAGTGTGTGTGTCACTGTAGTATGTTAGGTAAGAACCGATCTTCCAACCAAGAAGTCATCGGTTCAATCGTAGACCAGAACATCTGACAATTTTCAATAGCGATATCACCTCACAACCTTACTAGCAACTGGTTATTGTATTTACGCTGTGAAAAACTTCACTAACTAATATATATATCTGCCGTTCGGAATAGGAGTTTGGGGTTTGTGGACTTTCAATGAGTCTAGTTTATCATTCTCCATATACAAAAATCAATATTTATTTACAGAAGATGAGAAAGGGTTATTTTTGCTCAAGTGTGCATATCTTTTTCTATCTACCTTGGTTTTCACGTTCTTTGTGTGACGTTCAAGGTTGTCATATATACAAAAATAATTAAATTTATACAAATAACTAAACGATGAGCATATCTTCAATAAAAAAATATACAACCGTATAAAAATTATACTTATTTAAATTAATCGGTTATTCGAGTTAAATTAACCGGTATTTGAAAAACGAAGATTAAAAAAAACCGCATTCGACCAAACCAAAAAACCGGTTAAAACCGGTCGAATAATAACCGTCCGATCTCCCTAGTGACAACTCAAGTGACATGCTTGGCCCGTTTTCCACCAGGTTCCGTTTCATAAAACAGCATAGCCCAGGTAGCTGGATTTTTTTCTGTCTTGAAAATTTCGACGAAACCGGTTCACTCATTTACGAGTGATTACCGAACAAACAAACAAATTTTTATATATGTATAAATGTATATGGATTTGAAATGTATGAAACTGAAAATTACGTATATTAATATAATTCATTTGAATTCTTCTTGAAATTTGTTCAATTAATAGTATGATATCTAGTTTTTACTTTATAAAGTGCTATATTAACCTTATTTTTTTCCGTCACTCCTCTAGGGAGCATATTGGCTTTCCAGAAAATACCTACTGCTTTGTTTCAGTTTCTTTAATCAATTTGATATTTCAAGCTAAGTAGATGATTAATCCACTGTAGCTTCCTCAATATGATTTTTTATTTTTATTTTGTGTAGTGGTGAAGATCCTTGCTAATTGGTGGTGATCTTTACTTTAGCATAGTAGGTGGCGTGTTTTTCCTGATCAATTGTCTGATGTCTTTCATCATTGCTAGAGGTATGCAGGAAGGGTCAGAGGGGCTTTTATCTTTTCTTTTTTTTTTAGATGGAGTTGTCTGGAGGGAAGAAATTGAAGCCTTTTTGTATTATTAAACATTCGAAACTACAATTTAATTTTTTCTTCGCCATATCCTCTGCTGGGGCTCGAAATTGGGTCGCTTGTGTTGTTATGCGTGCGCTTTAACCACTACACTACGCCACCCCCAACCTTATATAATACCCAACTTAAAAATATATGTTAAAAAACAATTTAAAATTTAAGCTTTTTTTAGCCGAACACAAAATTTGTTAGCTTTTTTAGCTTTTTTTGAACGTGATTTAGCTTTATGTCATTTTAAAATCTGGTCACACTGTTCAGTTGTAGTTACTTCAACCCTAGAACCGTAACCTTAGTCGATGCGACTAACATCGCCTTTAGTTTCATATGCAGCTTTTTATTTGATTACACGATCAATTTGAACAGTTTTGTATTCTCTGTCAGCAGTTGTTTTCTTCTAATGAGCATTCATATTTCTTCAGTATTGTGTTCTTTTAGTTATAAAGCTCGTGTTAGTCGGTTAGACTAATGCACTATGGTTCCAAATCGATTTTTTTTTTCTTTTTTTTTGGCAAAAATTAAAAAAAATATTTTTTAGATTGGTTAAGGTGAATTTATTTTCTTAATGGCAACACTCCAAGCAATCAAGAAAACATATTTAAAAAAAACAGTTAGCAACACTGCTGGTCTGCTAGGCTTTCAAGTTAAAAAGTTTAAACACGTGTTCTTAAATAGATGTTAAAATAGTGTTACAATTGTATAACAAGCAAACCTTAAAAAATGAAGTTACAAAGTGCTTAAAATGGTATATTTTTGAATTTTATTTTTGTTGAGTACTCGTCGTTTGTTGAGTACTTGTGTAATTTTGCAGTTTCAACATAACCTGTAAGTCCCGTGGACCCAAAGTTGTGTTGGGCACGAGCTTACATGGAAGTTTAAGTGTGGAAGTGTTCGTCAAAGTGAGTATTTTAAGTGTATATTCATATCTTACCAGCTTTTTTCAGCAAACTCCCACAACTGTCATCTTATTTTAGAACAATTTTTGATTAACCGAACCGAAATGCTTTCGGCTTGGATAACAAACAGGCGCAGAAATGATGTGCTAATAGAGTGGGCTTTAAAAAAAAAAATCAATAAAAATGTGAGTACTAGCAAAAAAAAATCAAATCAAATAAAACAAAATGTAGGATACAATTTAAAATATTCAATTTATTAAGAATTACGATTTCACAATCATAATAAATAATAATAAATATCATATATATGTATATATAGATAGATATATATACAGTTTAAAAGTGGGAGGAATTGGATAAGAGTGCTTGCTCGCATTACTGAGTTCTTGTTTTTTCATTGAGTCTTTAAATCAATAAATAATAACTCTGAGAAAGTATACAAAATTGTCCCTAAACAGCTGTCTACTTCTAAACATACATAGAATCCCGAGCAAAAGCGGTTGGCTAAAGCCAGTTCCATAATAAAAATTGCAATTTAATTAAAATTAAAAAATTAATTTCGTTTCACTATATTTTTAATGCTTTTTTTTAAAGAGTTAAGCTTAAAGCTTCTGTTATCCATTTCAATCCAAAGATTTTCCTGAAGATTTTCAATTTTTTTCTTGGTTTCTTTTTTTGTATTAAATTTTCTTTGCCACATGCCACCATATGATACTGTTTCTATTTCAGTACTCTATGGTTTCTATTTTACGAGTAGCAAAGCAAAGCGTGTAAGCATGTCATAGAAATTCTTGTGGCAACACAGCGCAAACACTTGAGCACGCATGCAGCAGCAGTTGATTTTAATTAATTTACAATCAATGAGGTTGATATGTCCGTCCGTCGATATACATATTTTTTTTTTTTTTTTTTTTTTTGTTAAAAAAAGGGTGGAGACAAAAACTAATAAGAAATAAAAAAATATTTAATCAATATGTAATTAAAGATTTAAATAAAATCAAATGTTTGCTTGGAATTTATTGGAAAAATGCAATATATTCGCAAAAGAAAAAAGTAATTCATTTAAAATCGATTCTTGCTGAGAGTAAACTCAAGTAAAGGTTAAAAGAAAACTGAAAACAGTTTCATCTTCTTTTATTGTTTCTGAAGTCAAAAAGAAAGAAATATATTTTTTAAATATTTGTTTTTTCTTCTTTGAACAGGATAACAAAGCTTTTTATTGCTGTCCATAGCAATATAATGCCCGTACTTACACTCTCATTTTTTCATTTTGAAAATGCAACAAAAATACAAAATAAATAATAATAATTTTTTATTTTATTTTAAAAATGAAGTAGGGAGGGAAATAGAAAAAGTAATAAAATAAAGGAAAGTATAAAAGAAGTTTCGTTTGTTAAATTTCACTTTTTATTTTATGCGTAAAGGTAGTACGATGAAAACGCCGTATATAGAACGATTGCATTGGGCAAGAAGGCAAAAGATAAATAACTTCACGTAATTTAAAGGATCAAAGGGAATGCAACAAAGTAACAGTAAAAAAAGAATGAAAGATACACAAATGTTACCAGACAACAACACTTTTTTCGTTTTTACTGAAAAAATTTTTTATTCCTAAGATACTTGATGCTGCAGCACAGTGGGTTAAAAAAGATGTTTTTTTTTTTTAAATTTATTCCAAAGTGATATCAAAAATAAAAAATATCCTTAAACAAGTCTCATTGCGGAAGCCCCAGCATATTAAAAATTAATGAAAACAACGACGGTCATGAAAACGGCTATGATTTGTGTCATGCTGGATAAGGAGAATATTGTATGAACGTAGCTCAGAAACTCATTATTATCCCCTAAGAAAAGTCCAGAAGATCGAAGACTTAACAGAAAATCAGGTTTTTTTGCCGCAAAGTCATAAGGAGGCTCAACACAGTACATATGTATATCACTTACATATGATGTACATACAAATGTAGTTAAGAACGAACGTTGTCGAATTGGCCTCACAAACTGCCAATAACCTTCGTGAGAATAATGGACTTCGTTGATGTTGTAAATATATGGAATATGGAGTAAAATTTTTCTAATATTTTTTTAACTCACGTAATGTCAGAAAAACGCGAAATATACAAAAAATGACTTGTGATAAAGCCTTGTTCTACAAGGAAAAAGAAGAACACACAAAGTCTATTAGCTCAGGAAACACAAAAGAATATCTTCTCTTCCAATATTAATTTTTAACTGTAGATGTTGTTGTTCCTATTTTTACACCTGCAAATTACACTGATATGCCTGTAACTGACTCGCCCCTATGGCCACTTATTCCCAAGCCGCTTGGAGTAATATCGGGTGATTTTTTAGCAACTATTTTTTTGGCAACACTGTGTTTGGCAGCTCCGCTTTTTTCGTTTAAAATGTTCAGTTTGGTCTATAATTTAACCATGAATCAACTTACAAGTCAACAACACTTGCTGATTATAGAATTTTATCTTAAAAGTTTAGTTGAATGAAGATGCACTTTTTTATTCGTGTTTAGCGACGAAGCTCATTTCTGGTCGAATGTATACGTGAACAAGCAAAATTGCCGTATTTTGGTGTGAAGAGCAGCCAAAAGCATTGCAAGAACTGTCAAAAAATGCACAGTTTAGTGTGGATTATAGGCCGGTGGTACCGTATTTTTTCAAAGACGATGAAGGCAGGAACGATACTGTGAATGGCCAGGTTTAACTTGCGATGATAACAAATTGCTTTTTGCCCAAAATGGAAGACTGGACTTGGCTGACATGTAGTTTCAACAAGACGGTGCCACATACCATACAACACGCGAAACTATGACCCAATTGAGAGGCGAGTTCGGTGAACAGTAGGGTGATCGATTATTCGATTTCTTTCAAAAACCGGTTTTCGAATAATTCGAAAAGTAGCACTTTTTAAAAAACCGGTTTTCGATTAATAATAATTCAAGTAACCGGTTAACCGGTTATTTTATTTAAATAAAATTGTTCCTAATTCTTGAAGCGCAGAGCTGGACCACGTTGTTTTAAAAATAAGCAGAGCTTAAAATTAAAGTGGCAAGCAATACTAACAATAAAAAATAAAGTTGATTACATCAAGGAGCTAATTTCGTTTTTGTTGTATTATATGGTAGAGAATGTTAAGTGTTTGTTATTATAGCTATAATTTAGGTGCCTAAGATAACAAAAATTAAATGTTTTACTTTGAATAAATCTATTCGTCATATACGAGCTCTTAATTGCATCGACAAAAATTTGCTTAGATTTCGAATGGCACTGTATGTAAATATGCACCACCACGTATTTAATAGTGTGTGTGTCACTGTGGTATGTTGGGTAAGAACCCACCTTACAACCAAGAAGTCGTCGATACAATCTCAACCACAACATCTGACAATTTTCAACAGCGATATCACCTCAAAACATTACTAGCAAATTTACGCTGTGAAAAACTTCACTAACTAATATATCTGCTGTTCGGAACCGGCGTTTGTGGGTTCAATGAGTCTAGTTGATCATTCTCCATATATAAAAATAAATAACTATTTACAGAAGATGAAAAACGTTTATTTTTGCTCAAGAGTGCATATCTCATTCGATCTACTTTGGTTTTCACGTTCTTTGTGAGACGTTCAAGGTCGTCTTATACTCGTATGTATGCAAAAATACGATTTTTTGTCGGGCTTAACATGCTAATGTCTATAGGGACAAGCTCGCAACGGTTGACGCACTGGAAGCCAATATTGAAGATAGTATTCGTGAGATACCGGCCGATATGTATGGAGAGAGTATGCCAAAATTGGACGCAGCGTATGAACAATTTGAGACGTAGCTGAGATCAACATTTACATGAAATCATCTTTAAGCATTGAATTATATAGGTCGTTCATTCGACTCAAATAAAGATTTCATAAAGTGCTCTAAATTTTATGTTTTTTTTTAAATCAAATCCGAAAGCTTTTAAAAATCACCAAAGACTTCCAAAGCATATTTGTTTCTCGTCTGGGTTCGGATACTACTATGGAGAATATTGATATATATATGAGATCGAAGACTGGCACCAATTGCGCGTTCTCGATATGTAAATTTACTTATTCCCAACAGAGAACAATAACATCTTTTAAAATAACTGCTTTTAATAATAACTACTTTTTTGACTGTAGTACATTTGTACATGAAGATATATGTGTCGATGTGGAACAGTAGCTTAAGTCGATAAAGTTATTCTTACTTACCGACACAGATTTTTATGATAAAAGACACTAAGAAAGTACCATAGAATACGACGAAGTTTTTGCAATGAAAGTATATTCTCATAGATTTTTTTCCGATTTTGTCTCTAAATCTTACAAAACTTCATCGGTAAGTAAGATTAGTTCAAGCGACTAAGCTACTTTTCCATACAGATATGTTTCAGGGAAAACGAAAAAATATTGTACGACTGCCTATAACTATCACTTCTGTAATGTATTAAAATGTTCGAGGTATAAATACAAAGTTGTCTTCACTATACTACCTTGATCAAAAAGTTTAATCGCCATGTGGCGGTCCTATCGTTCCGATTTGATTTTTTTTTTTTGTTTGTTAAGTTGGTACATCTGTCTCTACGTGCGTTGGTGTTTTTTTTTAACAATTTTGACCGCGTTGAGGTCCCAAAAAACATGATTTGCGAGTCTGAAACCGATTACACATTCATCAAAAGGATCATTACTGAGACGAGAAGTCGGTTTATGAGTACGACACCCAATCCAGACTTCAAGCGAGTGAGCCGAGACCACAAAAACCACGTTGTTTTCAGTCCAAAAATAAGGCAATACTCACGGTTTTCATGGATTACAATGGAGTAGTTCATTATGAATTTTTGCCGGAAGGCTAGACAGTAAACAAAGAGTATTATTTGGGCGCTATGAGACGTTTGCGTGAAGCAATTCGCCGAAAGAGATCAGAGTTGTGGACAGAAAACTCGTGGATTTTGCACCATGATAACGCACCGTCGTACTGTACCATCATTATTTGAAATTTTTTGACAAAAAATGCAACAAATACCATCCAAGAGCCACCGAAATCATCTGATTTGCTCTCTGTGACTTATTTCTGTTCAATCGAGTTAAAAAACCATAACAGGGAACACGTTTCAGCAGCCGTTTCTAAAATTGTAAAAATCGCCAACACACACAGAGATAGATGTACTCTTGGCTACGCAGTTTTTAAAAATGTCAAGCTATGACGCTAGAATTTAACAGGAATATCAACAACAGATGTACTAACTTAACAAAACAAAAGAACTCAAATCGGAACGATGGGACGGCACACGGGGGTTATCAAGGAGACTTTTTGATCGAGGTAGTATAAGCAGAGTTTTTCTTAAACATACAACATAATTGTTTTTACCGAAGCTTTTTTAATTGAAAACATCTTAAAATTTTGAAATTTTCTGTGATAATTATCGAGGTGGAGCTGTTCTAATAACCGTTTCGAGTCATCTTCCTTCTAAAGCTTTCACAATTAACTCTAAATCTGATATTGAGTTCATAGCTGTGATCATTAAAGTATTAAACTTAACTGCTTCACATATTCCTCCAAATGCATCGGAAATAGCTTCTCAGAAAAATGTTGAATATATCGAAAATACTGACTTAACAGATTCTATTAGAGATGAAACAAAAAACGAAACAAAACGACATAAAAAATCGCCGGCAAAAGCAGTCGTGAGATAGAATCTATTTTATTCTGACAGCGTTTTATCCTACTCTCTCAATTGTGCTCTCATAATCTGTATATGGTGTTGCCGCACTTTCACTGAATTTTATGATTTTTGTAAACAAAAGACATATGTTTTTAGTTTGAAGTGAAAAAAATAAAAGCAAAAAGCAAAACAAACATAAAAACAACAAGAACCATGGATAGTATTTGAAGTTGCGGCTGTCGATTTTATTATGTGTCATCTTCTTTTGGCAGCGATTTTGCTTGAAGTTGCGAGCGTAATATGTTTCATCACTTGCTGTTGTTGGTGATTTTAAAATGCCTTTATTAACGTGGAACTTTTCATATGAGGATGTCTATTACAAATCAATATCACACTAGAGTCCACTAGATGCACTAGGTTCTCGTTTACGCTAAAGCTCAGCTTATTCTTTCGTATAAATTTATTAGAAATTAGAACACTTTCACTCCATTGTGCTCCCAAATGAAAGTGACTGTGTTTGAGTGTATGTGTGTACAAGTTAAAATACTGCTGCGGTTGTTATAAGTGCATTTTAAGATGCAAGTCCTTCTAAAAACAAAAATGCACATACAAACTTGAACACCATTGCACATAAATACTTGCCTTTATCATTGCTTCTATGCAAGTGTGTGTTAATGAGAGAGAACGAGAGAGTTTGTATACATGAATTGAATTTTCTTGAATTTCTATGAATTCCTTTACAAATGCGTAAGTATTACAAGTATTTTTTTTGTTTTCACTTACACATACACCAACAGCAACATATAAATTCATATGCCACTTGCTTTTTATGTTGCAACTTGTTTGTTGCCAATATCGTACAGACAGAGATACAGATGCACAGGGATGCATATTTTATGCAATTCTTTTTGCCAACTCATCTCTCATATAAAATTCAGTACTCTTGTACACAAACACTTACACATACACACTCATTTCTCTTTTTGAATACAAATGTGCGAATAGTATATTTGCTTATGTAAAGTGTGTGCTTGTGTGTGCCACTTACACTTCTGTTTATATATTTTTTTTCGCTTGCGTAGCATTTTTACGCTGTTTTTTTGTTTCAATACAAACGTAAGCCTGTGCATAAGTGTTTAAATTTTCTTTTTGTAGTTGCATGTGTGTGCATGCCCACGTTTTTTTTTTTATTCCTTTTGTAAACGCATGAAGAGCACTTGCATTTTATATTCTCGCATATGAATACAAATACGAACAAGTATTTCTGTTCTTTTTGTATGGATCTGTGTGTTGCGCTTTAGTTTCTTTTAGCTTTTTGTCTTTAGGTTTGTATTGGTAGGTGTGTATATGTGTGTGTGTATAAGCAACGTTTTTACTCCTTTACGCCTTGTTTCAAAAGAATTAAAATATTTTTTTAAGAGAAAAACAGAAAACATTCACAAATACACTCGCCAAAAACATAAAAAACAGAAAAGAATTAAATGAAATGAAAACAAGTGTAGATATATATTATGGCCTGGTAAATACCGACTACTTAATGTCCTACATAACAATGTAGTGACAATTTAGTTACGTCATTTCTAAATTTTATTTTTATTTTTTTAGCTTAAGATTATTGCAAAGGACCATGAATTTTTCACTTCTAAGGCAGCAGCTTCTAATACAACACTATTACCGTTAATTTCTTCCTATTACAAGATTACTGGCGAATTTTTAGCAGGCAAGCAATCTTTCTTAATTAAACAAAAATTTAAAAAGTGAATTTCTGATTAAAAATTATTTTTTACGTAAAAAGTCATCACTAAAAATGAAAAAAGACTTGATAAATACTGTGGGAACCACGTATCATAGGTTTCAGTGGTTGAAATGCAGATTACCGAGTTTTGCTTATAAAGGGTCCGCCAAATAATTTTTTTGAAATGCTATAAAAAAAACTACTGAAAATTTTCTCAAATTTCTTTTTTTATTTGAAAATACAATCATTCCGGTTAATAATGGAAAATGATTTCATTCAAATGGCTGCCTCGGCTGGCCATGCAGTAGCCTATACGATCGGTCTAATTTTTAAGCACATTATCAATTGTGTGGAGCTGTATTTCACCAATGGTTTCACAAATATTGTCCTTTAAAGCGTTAATTGTCTCTGGCTTGTTGGCGTAACACTTATCTTTGACGGCACCACACAAATAATAGTCCAACGGTGTCAAATCGCAGCTCCGAGGTGGCCAAACGACATCAGCTCTGCGGCTGATAATGTGATCTTCAAAAACAGGGCGCAAAACATCGAGTGTAGCTTCGGCTGTGTGGCACGTAGCGCCGTCCTGTTGAAACCAAATGTTACTAATATCCTCCTCTTCAATTTTTGTGAACAAAAATTCGTTCAACATTACGACCCGATAACGATCGCCATTGACTGTAACGGCCACTCCTTGCTCATTTTCGAAGAAAAATGGCCCAATTATGCCTCTGGACCAAAATCCGCACCAAACAGTGACTCATCTTGGGTGTATCGACTTTTCAATGTATGCGGGTGTACATACCCGCCAAGATCAAAATGAGCTTCATTTGAAAAGATGATTTTTTTAAAGATTAAAGTTCATTAGGCGGCTAAGGCTGTACTGTATTCGAAAATAGTTTACTACTCTACTATAAGGTGCTACACATTATACTCTCACTGTATATTGGATTAGATGGACTCCTGGAAAAATTATCGTCATAATCAAAATACCGTACACAAATGCGAGCTGGGGTTTCACACATGAAGACAGTGTAAGTAGAAATTTTAACATTATTATTTAATATTATTATCCCTGACCAGGCACTATTGCGGACACTGCAACCCGGTCTATAGTTTGTTTAGCAGATCCGATGCCTTCCTAATGAACATCAGCAGAGCTGAAGCCTCAATTGTGGATATATCACTTAGTAAATCCCTATGTCTACCTAAACTTATCAAGAACCCCACATTCACATAATATGTGTTCTGGTGTCTGATGCCTGTGAAAACAATCTACAAACATCCATATCTGTGACCGCCATCCTTTTTAGATGCGCTTTTAGTCTACAGTGACCCGTTATGAACTCCATTTGAAGTTTCGAATTCGGCCTGCCGAACTCCAGAGCGACGCCCAAATTGAGGAATGATCGCCGCCCTAGAGTGACGAAGTCGCTTTTGAGCATTCCAGTGTTCCAAGCATCTGGCAATTCCCCAATCCTTGGCTAGATTGAGGATGGTAATAATTTGAATTTCATAGCAAGGAACCTCTTCTGCCCAAATTACCATCTATCCCACAGTGTCCAGGTACCCAAAACAACTAGAACTTATTTCGAAGCCAAAGCCTTTGCAACGTACCTTAGCAATATATGACCAGTCTAGAAGTCATTGGATTCGAGCCAAGTGCCTTTGAGGCAGTTTGGCTGACAGAGAATATATTAAAAGTCTTACCCTTGATCCCACTGTCTAAGTTGATCTCTGCACATATATAAATGGACATAGTCTCAGCCTGGAATACACTTAGCGATTTTCTCAGACGGATCAACACGTCACGGTTGGGTCCATGGACACTAGCACTGGCACAGTCATTCATCTTGGAGCCATCGCTACATCGAACTAAGGCCGCAATATACAACAACAAGCCCGGTCCGGAAATTCAAACCTGAATCTCCCGCCAAAGTATAGATCCAAAGGCATAACATCCAGGAACGAAGATGGTTTTCCAACTACCCTGCTTAGAATGGGTAGACTTCCCAACAAATTTGGGGACTATTTTGCGAAAACCTTTGTCGCCGAACATGCCGCTACATTCATCACATGGGAGTGAAGCGGTGTTAATCCAGGCCTTTGTTAACATCAATTTAAGGCGCATCCATACATCAGTCTCCCATAAACAAGTAAAATATGTAAAGAAAACGAAATTACGACGATGACTAAAGAATGAAATCTGCAGGTAAGCCTTAGGATTGAAAAACTCGCTAGAGTAGGGAAGTTTAGAAAGAAGCTGCTTCCCAGAAGACTATTGCTAATTCAGACTACCATTTGCTTTAATATCTGCGAAGCTCTTTTGCTGGTAAAAAATTGGCCATCCGAAAAGCTGCTGAGAATCACAACAGATTGTTATGTCTGGTCTTGATTAAAATAGACGTTAGACTTAAAATTACTTTCTGCGCTGTTTAAGTTACTTATACGAATGACCCTGCTCATATGGCATTAATTAGAAAGAATTTAGCAATTCTTCTTCATCTTTTACTGTATCGTTAAATTGTTTCAATTGAGCGTTATATACATAAGACAATTATTTTTTTTTATAAAATAGAAAAGCAAAAAAAATAATGCAAATGGAATCAGTACACAGCGACCGGTCATTGTTTTGTTTGCTTCCTTTCCTTTGTTTATGTTATTTTTTATGCCTTTTTTATTAACTCTCAAGGTAATTGAGAATTGATCGGTGATTCGCTCTCAAATTTGTTTTTAATAATATAATTCGGTTCATAATTAGGGGTCGTTTTGTGAACATGTCATAAATTTAGAAAAATTAAAAAAAAATTATCAGAAATCACACATTATCGCGAGTACAAAGTTGAGTTTTCAACAACTCAAATAGCGCACAGCAGAGGCTAACTTATGAGAAATTTTTATATTTTGTAGGTATACATTTTTTTTTGCTTAAATCCATTCTCTGCTCACTGTTACAAAATACATCCTTTAACTAAAATTTTCCAATGTATTCTCTTCCTCGCGATTGTTTATTTATTGCTGTTGCCACTATTTTTTATTACATTTGTTGTTGTATTTAACAACATTTGTTTTTGTTGTTGTTATTATAGTTATACAGTTAATATTTAAGTAGTTAAGCAACGCAAAAAAAAAACAACTCAAGATAGAGCGCGTCAAGGCACAAAAGAAAGGAACTTGAAAACGCAACATCAACATTCGTTTACGACGAATTTGAATCCTGAAAGCAGTACAGCAGTATCTGTAGCAACAGCAAATGAAACAGAAACAAAAGCTGCTGTTATTTGTCTGCGCCGCCAAAGTTAAAGAGAAAAACAGTCATACATTTCATTTATTTTTACTTTGTTTCGTTTTTTTTTTTTCATTATTCAAAAAATAAAGGAAAAATTTGTATAAAAATGTTAAAACTCTTGTACACGCCACTCGACAAAATATTATAAATACTTTATAAAATCCTTTAGAAAACAACTGGGAAAAAAAATTCAACATTTATATGCCGCGTTTACTTTTGAAGTTAAAAATTAAAAAAAAAATTAAAGTTTTTTGTTAAAGGACAACATGAACAAGAACTCATATTTTATTATTAATTAATTACTTGATTTAATTTCATAATTACAAGCTGTTATCCTCTAATAAACAGCCTTGAAAAGAAGTTGAAGAAATAATATACTTAAGCTTTGGAATATTTTAAAATACATGCAAAGCTTAATATTCAAACATTTTTTAAAATATTTGTTTGCGAGGGTTGGCAAAAACCATGTTCTTTTTCAACCCAACACACCGGGTTTTATTGGGTCTTGCAACATGTGGCCGAACTTTGTCATGATAGAAGATTATGGTCTCGTGTTTGGACAAATATTCTGGTCGTTTGTCGTTGATTTCTCTCTTCAAACGAATCAATTGTGTTCGAGAGAGGTCCACTGTGATCGTCTGACCCAATTTCAACAGCTCATAATACAAAACACCCTTCTGATCCCACCAAATACAGATCATAACCATGGAGTCATGGATATTTGGCTACGGTGCTGATTTGGCTGTCACAATGCCCAGTCACAAAATATCTCAGAAATCTGAGAGATTCCTCCCCGAGTAGCGTTCGCTTTCGGCAGCTCATCAGCAGTCTCATTTCCACGCACGCCAGTATGCCCCAGAACCCAGTACAGTTTAACGCTGCACACATACAGGAGGGACTTGAGGGCTCGCCTGCAAAATGAAACCAGAATTGGCTGGCATGGCGTTCAGTCAGCACACTGATAGCGTCCTGACTATCTATATAAAAGAAAACGCTATCCTCTTTAGCTATCCAGTCGCGAAGTGATTCAGCTGACCTGAGGACAGCAAAGACCTCAGCCTAGAAGACGTTACACTCGTCGGGGAGTCTAAAGGACAATTTGATGTCGTTGTCCGCAAGATAGACTCTCCCACTCGTGCCCTCCTCGGTCTTAGATCCATCCGTGAAGATAGCATGGCCATTCAGCAGTCTAGCAACGCCTTGCCAAGACCCTCTGCTAGGAAATATTTCTGAAGTGCTCCTACTGAAGTAGCATTCCCTCACCCTGTAGTCCGTAGAACCAGGACGGGTCAACGTGTGCGCCTCCAAGTCCAGGCCACCTAAAATGACAGAATATCGAAACATCAAAGCCCTGGCCATGTTTAAACAATAATGCCATACAATTTTCTATTCAATAAAGCACGTTTCATTGATATTAAAAATATTGTTACGTTTTAACCTTTTTAAAACGTTTGAGTTCTTTTTAATTGCGTCAAAATAAAATAAACATATCTTTATACAGCTTGTCTTAATACAACAACTTATTAACTTGTACTTGATATTCGTTTATACGACACTTTTATTTACGCCTAAACACTACTTTACTTACTGACTGCAAAACGATAACTATATCACTAATGCATAAGGTGCCGCTTTTTATATAGAATTAATATTACTTCCGATTGTTCTTGTTCTTCCTACAACATTCGATTACAAATTTAACACACAAAGATGGTCGAATTAGCGGTGCTGCCATATACACAAATAAGTACAGCATTGCCAGAGTAACACATTACCAACCTTGACACAACCCAGCGTTACCATAATCTCACAATGCAGTTTTAAAGGCTGATGTGGTGTATTTCTTTTTTAGATATTGTTTATTTTTGTAACAATAGATTTCTTTGTTTTATCATGATTTAAACTTGTGTAACCGTAAAAAATACAGCCGATATTACTAATATACATTCTGACTGATTATTAATATTTATCTTTAATAAAATTTTGTAAAAACGGAAAGAGTATAAGTACCTGAATAATCTTCACAATATTTAAGTTAGTACATACCTAAAATAAAAGAAATAAGAATTTAATTATTAGAAGTTCACAACAAATGACAATTTTAAATAGAAAAAAATTTTTTAGAAGCTTGTATTCTACAAAATAAAAAAATCCCTTAAAAAATGAAAAAAAAATTTAAAAGGTTATAGTAGGTCAAGTCCAACAATATTATATAGACCCACTGGCACACATCATCTGCTGGAGATATCTGAATTATGGTTAACATGGTTATGGTTAATTCCTTTTTATAGAGGTATAGAACTTTAAGTTTGCATTACTTTTCAAGATGGCGACCGATTTAACAGCTGTGAAGTGATATATTCTCAGTTTGGTTTGGCAATTCATCATGAATAGACTCATGCATGAACAACGCTTGCAAATAGTGCAATTTTATTTCGATTTGTTCCCGATTTTCATAAGCGAATTTTGTTTAGCGATGAAGTAGGTAATCCTCAAGTGTATGTGGAAATACCGTAACATCCAGAAAAACTGACTATTTGGTGCGTTTAATGGGCTGGTGGAATGGTGACCGCCTAGTTACACGTTTTGGACCTGTGAATTGGCCTCCACGATCTTATGATTTAACACCGCTAGACTATTTTCTGTGGGGCTGTGTAAAGTCATTGGTCTATGCGGTAAAGCCACAAACGCTGAACCATTTGGAAGACAACATTCGCCGTGTTATTGCCGATATACGGTCGCAAATGTTGGAAAAAGTCATCGAAAATTGGACGTCAAGATTTGACTACATCCGCGCCAGCCCTGGCGGTCATATGCCAGAAATCATATTTAAAGTGTTATGCCAAAAGATTATCTTTCGGATAAATAAAATTCATGTCAATCAAATAATCCATCGTTGTTTTATTGCAACTTAAAGCTCTATACCTCTAAAAAAAACACCCCTTAATTACGCAGGAAAAATTGCACAAGTCCATGTTTTGATTAAAACGAGGGCGGTACCATAATAAAATCGATCTATCAAAGAAAATAAAACAAATTTGGGAAATATCTTTTCTCAGACTTATCCACTAGTTTTGGGGGTGGTAGCAGTTAGAATACATGCATATTGCATACGGCGCATGTTCAAATCCGCAGCATAGAGGACATGACGAAAAAAATTTATTGTGGTTTCGAATGTTTAATTAAGTGGCTTCAGCCACCTTCAGACAAATCCATCTAAAGGAGCCCACCCTGACATTCCAGTTTACCTCTGACGATGATAATAAAAATGCCACCTACTGGGAAAATGGCAGTGAATAAGTAAGGATCATCACCACCACTTAACAATAATCTTCATCACAACACAATCACATAAAGACGAGCAACAGTAGACTAAACATCTAATTCAAATTAACTGATTAATGAGACTGAGATAAGGCAATGAATGCTTTGTGTGGAAAGTCATATGTTCCCAAGAGGAGTGACAGAGAAAGAAGAATATATAGTTTCGACACCCTGTTAGCCATTGCTGGCAAATCTTTTTCATTTATTTAAGTTTGGAAATAAAACATGCATAGTCCAAATCAAATTTTTATTCATTTTCTCTTTACGGAGGGGTCAGGAGTCTTCTTAGATGGACTATTTGAAGTAGATCGAAGTTTTTTTTATTATTTATAATTCAAATTGAAAATTGTCCTTGTCATAGACGTGAGATTTACCTTGGCTTCTAGATTTTATACGGTAACACTTTCAGCACTATACCATGCCGCCTGAAGTGAGTCACAAGTTTAACGCGAGTATCGCCACGTCTCCACACATCATGTGTACCACATGAGAGTATCTAATTTGAAGGAATGTTATTTGGGTATGACTTCCACCTTGGTAGAGTGTCGGAGACTATCCAAACTCCTACCGATCTGTAGGTCCCGGCACCCAAGTTAACCCCTTCCACAGGATTTGGACATGAACCACAGCAACCAGGTTGCTCTCGCATACAGACCTCGTCATAGTCGGACAGGAGCCTAGGGCCCTGTGGCTGCCGACTCCCGTGATACCAAAATTAAGCCTACGGGCAGAATTCGTAGCATAAAAGCAACTATCAGTTTAAGTCCCAAATCAATGCGGACTGGTGGCCAATAAGACAAGAATACAACACAACAAACAAGAGATCAATCACAACAAGAGACCTAAACGACAACACCACGCGAAACATAGGCCAAAAAGCAACAGAACACGCGCACCAACCAAATACCAACTTTAGATGTTGCCACATAGGAATGTATCATTCCCTATCCCTAGAACCCCTCCTATTAAAGCCATAACGAGCACACTTGCTGAGCTCCCGCATGGTATGATCCCTTCCCAAAGCCTAACTAAAATCCACCACAGCCCCCTCAGGTCGCAACCCACTGCGACAGTCCTCAGTACCACTAACGCTTCTCTTATACAAAAACGCACCGAGCGAGTTATGTCCCGTGAGTAAAAAGCCCGAAGCAAAGACGTTCCAGTATGAACCTAACGTCCGTCAAGAACCATATGTTACACTCCCTTTGACGCTGTCCTTCCAACGTATCTACCACTTCTCAATGAGTATTCCATCAAGAAATGACGAAAAGCTCCTATTACACCGATTTGCCAAATTATTTGATCTCTGTTATATATCTTAAGCTAACACCGCCAGCCCTAATGAGTGAGAGCTTACCGTTTGACAATCTTCCCTTTAGCAGCATTGTAACCGTCTTGCTGCCTGCATTAAGTTTGCATAATAATCGCTGTTGATTGTTTAGCCTTTTTGAAGGCAAGTAATAAAAATTATCCTATTCGCAGTCCAAAACACAGACGTCATGATATGTAGATGGCAGATAAAAATGTTTTCGCCTTGTTTGGACATGTTTCTCCAAACCCATTTAATTGCTCTCAAAGTTCCCTCGTTCCATTCATGGTTACGAATCGCTGCAAAAACTCGGCTTTATTGCGATGAAAGATCGCCAAACACTCTGTTAAAATACTCTCACAACGCCTTTTTTGCTCTATTGTGACCAAACTCCCATCTTGGAGTTTATTTATTTACGTCTATAGACAATAAAACCTTACAGATGAAAGTATTAACACAGAATTAAAGTCATAATTAATAATTTAAATATCAAACAATTTTTTCTTTACAAAATCTTTTGTTTCAAATGGATTTATTATATTGAAACATTTATTACAATTTGCAAAGATTCGGCGAAAAGGATCATTATATGATCCTTATATTATGATATTTTATATTTAAGGGTTGATAATGACGAGTTGTTCTATTTTAGATGAATTATCCCTATTTTAATCCTATCTTAGTGGTTTTTAATAGTCTTGCGTATTATTGTCGTCTTAACAGATTTTACTGTTTTTAACAAAATTTCCTTTTTTTATTAAGTAGCTTTGTGTTACCAAATAAATTTAATAAAAATTATTATTTAATTTTTTGCTTGATTTGTGTGTAGATTTTAATTCGATTTTCACCGTTTTTGTGTGTGCGTTTTTTTTTTTTAACTGTCTGCCACTTGTAAGGCTGCACATTTAAATGCAATTTTATTTCCATTAAAAAAAAAGTATGTGTGCTTCTACAACAACATCAACAACAAAATGTTAATTGACGTACACGGCAAACAAACAGACAGACAGACAGACGAACATTTAAATAGAGGTAAAAATAAACAGTATGCAACAGCAATTGTAGCAGCAGTGACACAACCAACAGATATAACACATGCATGCAACAATATACGCACATTACGAGCAACATGACATCATGACACAACGTTACCTGAAATCGATTATTATAGAGAGACAATACTGCGCTGTTGTTATTCTACGTAATTTGCTTTTCTTTTTTTTTTGTAGCTTTTTGGTGCAACAGCCAGACCAGCCATATATGCAGAAAACGATGTGGCAACAGAAATAAAAACAACGAAAAAAGGTCACATTTTTTGGGGAACAAACCGAGCGACCGTCAGACACATTTAAAATAAAAATAAAAAAATAAATAAATAAAAATTGGGAAAATTGGCAAAAGGAACAGGGGTAGAAGAACAGGGGTAAAAGTGTCATGGAAATGTTACAAAACGGATGTGCGTACCAACAAAACCAATAAAAAATAAAGCAATACAACAAATCTTCAGTTGAACAAGTTTAACCATAGCTCTGATACCCTACCAATCCAAAATTACAAAAATGATGTTGGGTACTCAGCCCTCATTTTATTTATATGCATGCCACGCCTACTGGAATTTTCTAGTAAATTATCATTCAGGGATATAGAATACTTTTGATTCTGTCAGAACAAAAATCATGCGAACATGGAACCGTTTTGCATTGCAAAGAAGCGAGAGTTACATTAATATGCTCATCGCCCGCTTTGTTTATTTTACCAACATGGATGAATCCAATGCATCTGACAGCGACTACAATGTCTCAATCATAAAAGTCAGTCAGGTTTATATTTGGGGCCACAAGGTCTGGCTGGTAATAACTCCTCCTTGTTCAGAGGCTGAGAACTATCTAAACCTCAGCTGCACCAAAGGCATTATTGTTTGCAAAGCAATATTACAGCGAATCAATAGCCTCTTCATGCGCTTAAGGTTTAAACTACAAACACCATGAGCAACTACTGGATAAGAACCTAAGTTTTATCGATCACAGTTCCCGTGCTACCATAGTTAAGTTCATGTAATAGGCCACTAGGGGTGGTCTATCCACTTAGCACTTGATGAGAGAAAATTTATATTTGAACACCTTAAATCTCTACCAAGTAGCTACAGATAGACTCAGAAAGACTTCCAGCATTAAGCAAGAGGCTAACAGAAGGCTTTACCAACAATAACAAATCTCTTGGAAGATATTGCTCATTCGATATTGTTCTACATATGGACTCTTAGTTAAAAAGAGAGCATGATAAACTAAGCTTCTGTCAGGTGGAAATCCATGAAGAACGGTCAAAATGTTCGAGATTCATCCGTGAGATCATGAAGTGGTAAACAGCGTTTCAGTGAACACTAAGGCTATAGTGTAGAAAATACTGTTTTTAGAGTAGAATTTAGGGAACGCTTTTTTGCCGAAAGTCACTGTCTTACAGATTGCTAAAGGTAGCTTGCATTATACTGCTTGGATCATACCATTATGTACAAAATAAATTATCATTTAAATATTCGCCGCTGGATTGTTTGCAGCAAATAGTCCTTCTCTTCAATAGTTCTCAACCACTTTTCCGTACATTTCGGGCGGTACCTCGGCCATTACTTGACGTATGTTGGTTTTCAAATGCTCCGATGTTAGGGGATTATCCGCATAGACTTGGTCTTTGTTGTTACCCCAAAAGTAAAAGGCCAAACGACGTCATAACGCATGATCTTGGTAGCCAACTGCCGACGCCAAATGAAGAAATTTTGCGTCCGGGAAATTTATCATCCAATAAAGTTAAAATCTATAATATTGTGTGGCTGGTAGCACAGCTGGTCTTATTGAAACCACATATCGTCCAGTTTATAAACTGCAATGCTGCCCAAAAAATCAGTTTATCATACGGTCACAGCACTCTGAACCGTAATTTTCGAAAACATAGGGCCCAATAACACTTTCAGACCATAATTCGCATCAAACAATAACTATTTCCGTATACAATGGCTTTTCCACAATGACTTCAGGGTTCTCCAGATGAATTTTGCTTGTTGACGTAACCGTCGAGTGAGAAATGAGCTTTATCGCAGAAGATAAGTTTGTTCGAAAGTTCGGCAACGTTTGAATTACTATTTTTGTATTAAATTTTAAATATTTTTACGCCGTCTTCGGTTGTAAAATAACCCCCGTTACAGGCAAGATTTTCATTAAATAAATCACAGTTCAGACAAGAGATATTAAACAGCTGACAACCTTTTTTTGAAACCACTTACTGGACAACCCGACATTAAAAAGTAAACAATTAAGGCCCAACTAATGGCTTAAATAAAGAGTTGTTCAACTAAAATGCACGATGAGAACGTTTCTGAAATGGTCAGTAAGCGTGTAAATTCAAATTTTTATTTAAAATTCGCACGAGTGATGTTCGTGAGATGTTCTATCGTTGGGCACGACGACGAGTCGAGGTTGACGGCTCTTTTGCCACACTATCGAGAACAATAGCAATGTTTTCCGTAGAACGAAATGGGCGAGCATGCACAGGTATTTCCACATTTCCTACAGACCCGGAATCACGTGCGCGAAATGCATTTTGATTTGAGCGCCCGTTTTCATAAAAGATTTCAACAATCTTAACGCGCTGCTCAATTGTGCACCTCTTTATGATTGAATTTGTCAAACTCTGAAACAGAGACATGTCAAATTAAGTTGGGCAAAAAACTTGACTCACAATGAACATCGTGCATTGTGGTTGGAACACTCTTTACGAAACATAGAACTAAACTGACTTATCATATGGATTAATATTACCGATGTAGGGTATGCAACATTGTAGGCAAACACTTTGTCATTAAAGACGACTTACCTCGCTTGCCAATCTATACAGACAGTCAGACAATCAAACATAAAAACTTAAGTTTTATTGTTTCTTTTCTTATTTTATTTCAACAAAATTTTGTGTTGAATTTTTGTTTGAAATAAAAAAGGGTTTCAAAAACAAAAACAACAATAAAAAACTTAAAATTGCCAAAAATTCGTTAAAAAATTAAATGAGAAAAACCGAAAGAAAAAAACACATGACATTGTCTACATATGAACACTTAGAGGGCTAGTGAGAGTATGAGTGAATGTAGAATATGCGTGTAAGTAAAGTATTTACGAGAGTACATGTGGCAAGTACGTTCAAGTATTGTTCTCATAAACGTACGATAAGCTTACAAATGTTTACTCAGTTGCATCACCAACTTCGAAAACATCATTGTCGTTAACGTGGTATGGAAATTTAACCCTTCTTTTTCGGTTTTTTTTTTTTGGTTCTATTTTTTTGGCAATTTTTTCTTTTTTTGGGGGTTCTCTTACACTTGGCTTTATGTTCATACCAATACTTTAGCATGTGTGTATGTATGTGTGAGTGGACAATATGCGTATTTTTACATAAATTGCTTGGTTTCTTGCATTTCTTTTTGCTTCTTTTGTGTTGCAGCCACTTAATATTACACAAAACGTTGAAACAAAGTATGGGAACTTGTGGATGTTGAAAACAAGCAACGAAAACAAAAAAATTGCCAAAAAATATTTGTTAAACAATGAATGAAAAAATATCAAAAAAAAGTAAATGCTTTGTAAGCACAGGAAGCCTAAAAAAATAAAAAAGTAAACAAAGTCACCACAAAATTCGAAAGTTGCTAGAAGTACTACTACTACTGCTGCGACGACGAATGGCAGAGGCGTTGCAATGCCAAGCGCTGAACACTTGAATACTTCGCTCACACACTGTACAACGAAACACAGCAGTCTGTTAAAGAGTTAAGCCAGCAAAAATAAAATTAAAAAAACGGCGAAAATATCGTAAAATATCATCAAATTCTCATGCTGCTTGCTTGTGCAGTTGCACGTTTTAAGTTTCCTACACAGAAAAAAAAATATAAATAAAACTGCAAAAAAAAACTGGAACGTAAACTGATAAACAAAAAAGAAATCATCCTGCTGCAATAAGGAAACGTCATCATCGTCATCACCAGTAAGCAACATGCAACAACAAGAACAACAACAACAACAGAAATCATATGCAGTGTGAATGTTAAAACCATTCATTCATTCATTTCGATTAACCCCATATTTGCTGCTGCAGTACACTCAGTCGCAAAATTTTTTTTCTTAAAACTTTTATTTCATTTTATTTTTATTTTTAATAATCTTGCAGTTGTTATTGCGTAAGCTTCACTGATATTGCTGCCCCTTTCTGCTGTTGCTGCTGTTTGTTGCTGTTGTGGGGGCTTATATTGAATTTTTTTTTTTTGCTTCTCATTGTTGTGTGTGTTTTTACTGTTGATTTTAGCGCCATAGGAAGTGCCACAATTGATCTTTGATATACAGATACAACAACACATGCATTTTTATATCCTTGTTTCTGCTAATATTGTTGTTGTTGTTGTTGTTGTTGTTTTCTCATTAAATTTTTTGTTGCACCACAGGATTCTTAATAAGTTTTTTTAATTTTTTTTTTTTAATTTTTTTGTATGAAAAACTGCCTAAATTATATGGAAATTCTCACATAATTCTTATATGAATAACAGCAGATAATACTGCTACCAGTGTTAATCATTTACGTTAAAAATTTAGATCAGGGACTTTTAGTGTTTGCTCATATAATTTGTGGCACAGTTCTCCTAAGTTCAAATGTATGACAATGACATCAATGATGAATGCCATTGGGTTTTTTTGTTTTATTTTTTTGGTTGTTCCAAATAAAACACAAGATATCACTAGAACCACATTCGCAATGGAGAATCATTGTGGCATAATAATAATAATCATTGAATAGACTGGCATTTTCTGCCGACTGCGGAAATAAAAGCGAAATGCACTATGCTCAGGCAGAGAGGCTGGCATGTCTTACTATTACTGGCTGCTTGAGTTCCACCTCTCAGGCCAGTCTGGAGTATAACACCCCTTGATATCTTCATCAATCACTTGCGTCTGCCAAATCCGTTCTGAGACTTGTGGAATCAGGCGGCCTGCGGTACGTTCGCATTGGTCACGGCATCATCCTAAAAGAAGTGGTCGGACTGAACTTGGGACGGCGAACGGATTAAATTTCGGTAGTATCTATGGTAAAAGAATACCTAATAGGCGACTGGATTGCGGGATCTATTCTGGACGACGCGTTCTCCATCTATACTGCTGACGCGAGAACAGTCGGGCACAAAATCGGGTTTTTACTTGAACTTTCGGATATTGACTTCTACGTGCACAGTCTTGCGTCGATAGATACTCTGTGTTCTAATGGAGTAAAGTAGAATGCTGTTGAAGAGACATTCGCCAGCTGGCACTGTGTTATTAGACGGAAGTCTGAGCATATAGGTTACTCATGTTATGTCTGCTGTAACTTTGTGACCAGTCTACGAAAGCTTTGACTAAGGCATCTTAGTGCAAGTCTCTTCTACGATCTATACCGTCTTAGCGATATATTACTAAAGAAACTACTCAATTTTTTGTATATGACTTTGTGTCTTTGACGAACTTTTGAGTTTTTTTCTTGAAGGTATCACAATGGGCCATAGGACCTCAGAGTGTACTCGCCAGCTGCAGCGACACAACATGTGAGAAACGCTGTAATAATGTCACAAAGAAAGTTGCTGCTGACTATTCCAGTCAAAGTAGTCCTGCTTTTCACTCTTTATGGAAATCGCTTTCAAGAGCCCTAAATATTTATTCGACTTTTCAGTTCATTTTCGTCAGAACTGAGCTTTACATTATTATACTTTACACTTTAGATCAAAATAGATCCACCTTTAAGTGCCATTAAAAACAATTTATTGCACAAACAGTTGAGAACCCCAGTACATATTTTCAAAGACGAAGTTCAGTCCATAGAAAGATGTGCACAACTCAACTTGGGCAGTACATACCGATACTTTCTGATAGTCAAGCAGCCATTCGAGCACTTAACTTCTATGAAATTTATTTAAAGTTAGCACGGAACAGTTTAAATAAATTGAACTGACTGAAAAGGTACTCTGGTCAACATCTGCTGGATTCCTTAGAAATGAACAGACAGATGAGCGCTTTCACGCCACTACTAGGCACAGAACCTTTTTGTGAAGTGAGAGGAGCAACCTAAAGGGCTTAGCTTAACGAACAGCTTATGGTTCAGACCTGTATTCATCCAAATACCATTTGTTTCGATCAATGCCGAACATTATTACTCGAATACGCTTCACTTCAGAGCTATGTTAACATCATCATCATCATCATACCGACCAGTTACTTATACAGGACTCTGCGACCCGTGAACCCATGGGATCTATTGTAGCCCTTCCAGTCTATAGTTTGCTTAACAGATCTGCTGCCTTCCTAATGAACACCAGTAGATTTTAAGACATAATGGTGGATATATTATCCAGTAAGACCATATGTCTACCTACACATTTCCATCTAAGCCTATCAAGAATCCCTTTCATATGCACTCTTAGTCTACAGTAGCCCGTAAGAAAATTCGTTAGGAGTTTTCGGTCCATCCTGCTATACTTGAGAACCTCAGAACGACGCCCGAATTGCGGATTGATTGCCGCCCTAGAGTAGCAAAGACCCCTTTGTTCCAAACATCTGGCGATTTCCCAATCCTTGATTAGCTTGAGGATGGTAGTAAGAGGTGCTGTGGAGCAAGGTTCCGGATCTTTATAGTGGTTATGGGAACCTTTCTGGCCAATGCATCCGCTATATTATTACCATCTGTATATTCCACAGTGTGCAGGTACCAAAAACAACTGGATCTTATTTCCAAGCGAAAGCTTTTGCAACGTGTCATAGCAATAGTTGAGCAGTCTAGATGTCATACGATTCAAGCCAAGTGCCCTTAAGTGGTTTTTTTCTTGAGCCCACTGTCTAGGTTGATCTCCGTACAACAAGGCTCTAAAGTGGCATGGAACCTTTTCTGACAGTGTCCAGTTACCCAAAACAACTGGACCCTTTTTCCAAGCGAAATATTTTGCAGCGTATCGTAGCAATATGTGACCAGTCTAGATGTCATACGATTTGAGCCAATTACCATTAAAGCAACTTGGCTGAAAATATTAACGGCCTTTCCCTTGAGTCGACTGCCCAGGTTGATCTTCGCACATGATCTCAGCCTAGAAGACACTCAGCGATTCTTCCAATGGGGTCGACAGGTTTCGGTGAACACCAACGCCAACACAGTCATTCATGTTAAAGCCATCGGTATACCAGCTTAGATCAAACTCACTCCGAACTAAAGCCCTATTAGGCCAACAATCCCGGTCCGGGAATTTAACCATCATTCTTCTGCTAAAGCACAGATCCGAAGGCATAATATCCAAAACAGAAGATGGTTTTCCGACCGCCCTACGTGGAATGGAGAGACTTCCCGTGGCATTACAGGACAGCTTGGAAATACTTTACACGATGTTAAGAAACGTCAGACGTCGTTTTTGGCCTATAAAAATGAGCAATTCTTTTGGCGCGGTATCGAGAAAGATTGAAATAGTCATAGCTAAGGAAAAAACCCAATATTTACACACAAAAAAGACCTACACCCAATGAAAACAGTTAAAAACTTTTATTCCCTATAGATAATGCTTAAATTAAAATATTTGCTTATATGTTCCCAATTTACTGTTTAGTTATTTTCCAAGTTTTTCAAGTCAATATTTAAATAAAAAAAAGGTATGTGTGTCTTTGTTTGTCGGTCCTTCTGTCTGACTACACTTTATGCTCTAAATACTCGGAAAATAATCATTTCGAACAAAAAAAAAAAAAAAAAAAAAAAAAAACGGAAAAAACTTAAACGACATTACCAACCATTTCCATTTTCAAATTGCATATGTAAGTGTTTGTGCGTGTGCATGTGTGCATGTGTCCATTATAATTGATGAAACTTATACCAGGAGCAAAAAAGTGGTTCTTCCATAGTTCCCTTATCCAACGTTCTATTCAAGTCTATTGCTTGCATTAAAAACCAACAACTAACTCCTCTTTATTTATACGAATTTTTAATTTTCAACCAGACTTTTGGCATTTTTAAGCAAGTTTTTCTTTCTTTTTTAATGATTTACATTAAAAACATATTTAAAAATATTTGTAAACAACCCCTCTTGCTAAATAAAAAACTTTTCAAAAATACGAGTAAACTTTTATAAGAATTTTTTATTTATTATGCCACAGACTACTACTATAACCTGCTGTTTTATTGCATTTTTTTTATTTTTTATTTTTTTTTTTTTTTTTTGTTGGCCAACAAATGCCCAGCCTTGCGGAGGGCAAAGATATATTTACTCAAAGAAATGTTTACACTTAGACATATGAGTCTTTAGTAAAAAATAAACAGTCTGCTGGCAAAACCGCAAAATAATTTTTACTTTCGTACATTTGCAGGTATATGATATACTCACCATACAATACAGACATGTGTAAACGCACTTGCTAGAGCCGGCTTCTTGGTCCAATGGTCATGAAGGTAATAATAAACAGAGACCGGGCTTTCTCAAAGTACAAAATGGTTGTTCATTTCTTTGTAAATTTTAAAATAAACCATATCTGAGTTATTCTCGCTATTATTTACACGTGGTCTACATGCATATGTGTATGTACACTCTGATACATTAAAAAGTACACACACAATTGGTAGACGGTAATACTGTTATTATTGCTATCGTTGTTGTTATTTTTAGTGTTGTTAATTGTAGCTTAATAAGAACATGTCAATTAGGGGATTAAGAGTTCATGTTTATTAGAGTTATGGCCTTTTTTACATATGCCGATATATTCTTAACAAAAGATGGAAAAATTACCATCAAAAGGGGAACTTTAAAGGTTTGTTTTAGAATTATTTTATTGCTTACATTATGTAAACGAAAGTAAATAAAATATGTATTGTTATGTAACTAAAATTTGCTAATTTCGTTGTATAGTTCTTTATAAAATACAAATAATAATTGCTTACACAATGTCATCAATGGGCAAATAATGTAGAAATACAAAAAATTTTAATTATATTTCATAACTGTATCAAAATCTTAAATATGTTTTATAAATTTTCATTGTTTGCACAATGTCAATAATGGGTAAATAACATGAAAGCACTAAAAACCTTTTGCAAAACATATTTTTATTTATTTGTTTATATACGCAGTGTCGATAATAAGTAAATTTAAAAATCAATTAAGTTTTAAAATCGCTCTTAAGTAAAATGAACGAATAGTCATTAGTTAAAGAAAATTGTATAATTTACATCATTTACATTCCTTCACTATTTCTAATGAATGTTTTAATATAAGCAAGTTTTCATGAATTTTTTTAAAAATTACATAATGTCAGCAACAGGTCAATAATGTAAAATGAATGAAATTCTTTACTATATTGCTATAAGTAACAGGTAATTTTTTGACAGTTTTAAATATTTATATGTCAACAAAAGGTTATTATTGTAAGCATAATCAAATGCTCTACTTTATAGAAAATATACGTAATAGAAGACATTACTTTACTTTATAGAATAAATATGATAGAACGTATTTGCAAAATTTTAGTCAATTTTATATATTTACATAATGTCAACAATAGGTAAATTAAGTATAAAGAATTATAATCTTTACTTCTTTGAATAAATATAATATCATAAGCAATTTTTATTTAATTTTAAATATTTACATAACGTCAACAATAGGTAAATAATGTAGTAAGCATTAAATCCCTTACTTTATTGAAAAAATAAGATACAGAAATTTTCTTTAAATACAAAATGTTACATAATATCAACAATAGGTAAGTAATGCAGAAAGAACTAAATTTTTTAATTTATAAAATTAATAGATAACATACGCAGATTTATGTAAATTTTGAATATTTATATAGCGTCAACTTTAGGTAAATAATATAGAATGCACTAGATTCTCAACTATATTGCATGAATAATACATATATCATAAGAACCTCTTAATAAATTTTAAATATTTACCTAATGTTAACAATAGGTAAATTATGTAGAAAGAATAAAATTCTCTACTTTTTTTAATAAATATAGTATTATAAGCCGTTTTTAATTAATTTTAAATATTTACATAATGTCAGCAATAGGTAAATAATATAGTAAGCATTAAATCTTTTACTTTATTTAAAAAATAAAATTTGTAAATTTTCTTTAAATTTAAAATGTTTACATAATGTCAATAATAGGTAAATGATGTAGAAAGAATTAGATTCTTTACTTTATTGAATAAGTATAATATCATTAGCAATTTTTAACAAATTTTAAGTATTTACTTAATGTCAACAATAGGTAAATAATGCAGAAAGAATTAAATTTTTTTAAATATAGAATTAATATGATAACATACGCAGATTTATGTAAATTTTGAATATTTATATAGTGTCAACTTTAGGTAAATTATATAGACTGCACTAAATTCTTAACTATATTGCATGAATAAAATATCATAAGAACTATTTAACAAATTTTAAATATTTACTTAATGTTAACAATTGGTAAATTATGTAAAAAGAATAAAATTCTTTACTTTTTTGAATAAATATAATATCATAAGCAATTTTTAATTAATTCTAAATATTTACATAATGTCAACAATAGGTAAATAATGTAAAATGAATGAAATTCTTTACTTTATTGCTATAAATAAAAGATCATTTTTTGACGGTTATAATATTTACATGTCAACGAAAGGTTATTATTGTAAGCATAATCAAATGCTCTACTTTATAAAAGATATACGTAATAGTAGATATTAGCAATTTATCATTAACTCTAAATGTTTACATAATGTCAATCTTTACTTTATAGAATAAATATGATAGAATGTATCTGCAAAATTTTCGTCAATTTTAAATATTTACATAATGTCAACAAAAGGTAAATTATGTAGAAAGAATTATAATCTTTACTTCTTTGAATAAATATAATATCATAAGCAATTTTTATTTAATTTTAAATATTTACATAACGTCAACAATAGGTAAATAATGTAGTAAGCATTAAATCCCTTACTTTATTGAAAAAATAAGATACGGAAATTTTCTTTAAATACAAAATGTTACATAATGTCAACAATAGGTAAATAATGCAGAAAGAACTAAATCTTTTAATTTATAAAATTAATAGATAACATACGCAGTTTTATGTAAATTTTGAATATTTATATAGTGTAACCTTTAGGTAAATAATATAGAATGCACTAGATTCTCAACTATATTGCATGAATAATACATATATCATAAGAACCTCTTAATAAATTTTAAATATTTACCTAATGTTAACAATAGGTAAATTATGTAGAAAGAATAAAATTCTCTACTTTTTTTAATAAATATAGTATTATAAGCCGTTTTTAATTAATTTTAAATATTTACATAATGTCAACAATAGGTAAATAATGTAGTAAACATTAAATCTTTTACTTTACTGAAAAAATAAAATTTGGAAATTTTCTTTAAATTTAAAATGTTTACATAATGTCAATAATAGGTAAATAATGTAGAAAGAATTAGATTCTTTACTTTATTGAATAAGTATAATATCATTAGCAATTTTTAACAAATTTTAAGTATTTACTTAATGTCAACAATAGGTAAATAATGCAGAAAAAACTAATTTTTTTTAAATATAGAATTAATATGATAACATACGCAGATTTATGTAAATTTTGAATATTTATATAGTGTCAACTTTAGGTAAATAATATAGACTGCACTAAATTCTTAGCTATATTGTATGAATAAAATATCATAAGAACCTTTTAATAAGTTTTAAATATTTACTTAATGTTAACAATTGGTAAATTATGTAAAAAGAATAAAATTCTTTACTTTTTTGAATAAATATAATATCATAAGCAATTTTTATTTAATTCTAAATATTTACATAATGTCAACAATAGGTAAATAATGTAGTAAGCATTAAATCTTTTACTTTATTGAAAAAATAAGATTCGAAAATTTTCTTAAAATTTAAAGTGCTTACATAATGTCAATAATAGGTAAATTATTTAGAGAGAATTAGTCTTTACTTTATTAAATAAATGTTATATCATAAGCAACTTTTAATAAATTTCAAATATTTAATTAATGTCAAAAGAAAGAACTTTCATTACATAAAACCAAATTGTCATTAGTTAAAACAATCTTCATTGTTTACATAATGTCAACAATGGTTAAATATTGTAGATACAATTTAAAAAAGGCTTTATGATACATTGTCTGAAAAGTCCCGGGTCTACCACATAGATGGCTCTAGTTTTATTGCATTCACCTCTTTTTCATCTAACCTTCAAAAGACAGCTGTTAAAATTTCATGATTGTGAGTTATTGTGCTAAGAGCATGGTTGGCAACCCACTGAGTAACACATTTAAACCCAACCGGGTGGTTTTATTGGGTATTATATTTAAAAAAAACCCGGCGGATGCGGCAGTTGATCGTTTCTAATAAATGTATTGAAACATTTTCGACAGGAGGTACGGTGTTATCATGCAAAAGAATAACATAATCATGTCTGTCTTTATATTCAAGCCGTTTTTCTCATAATGCATAATTCAAACGGAGTAATTGCAGTTTGCTTCGATCACCCAGATTTAGCAGCTCATAGTACACAATGACGCCATGATCCCACCAAGATTACAGAATTGCATTATAAATACTAAAAAAATTTGGAAGCATTTATAAAAAAAATCCAATAAAACCCAACAAAACCTGGTGGGTTGAGTTTTTTTGTGTAAACCCGGGTTTTTGTCAAACCTGGCTCAGAGTGACGCTACTTTTGCTATTTTCAGAACAATGGATTAAAAACAATTTCGTGTTTTAATTCTACACTGCTTCTTGATGGGAAAAAATACTGTTGAAGCAAAACAATGGCTTGAAAAGTGTTTTGGGGACTGCGCTCCATTAGACTTCTGACATCAAACGTTATTGTAGAGACACCGATGATTCAGAACGCAGAGAACGTCCAAAGAAGACGGTATCACCAAGCAACATCAAAACAATCTACAAAATCGTTTTCAATGATCGAAAAACGATGTTGCGTGAGTTAGCTGACATCGTAAAAATATCAGAAGAAAGCTCTGTGGATGCCGTATTTGCTCACTATTGACCAAAAACAAGAACGTGTTGATGATGGCAAAGCTATATCAATTAAACTTCGAATTGCTACCATATACACCGTATTTACCAGGTTTAGCCCCCAGTGACTACTCACTGGTAAGAATTGCGTACGAATGAAAAGGTTATCGCTGAAACTGACGCCTATTTTGAAACAAAAGATAAATCTTTTTGCAAAAGTGGTACTGAAATTACATTACATTGCTCTTGATGGAGATTACGTTGATGAATAAAGCTAATTTTGAACAACAAAAAATTGTTTTCTTTGTTAGGCACGTGACTTTTCAGCCCATGTGTTAAAAGTAAAATATGCGTTATTATAATTATTCTTTTTCACAAAAATTTACCAAAAAAAATTTGTCAAAAGGTAAAAATGATAAAAGTAGAAAAAAGGTATTGTAGAATGTAAAAATATAAAGTATTTGCTAATTATTTACAGAATTTGGACAATAGGGTGAAAAAGCGTTTAATTTCACTAGCTGTGTTAGCTTCTTTGGCAGTGATTTAAGCAGTCGTTTCAATATATTTTCTTTTAGAAAAAATTTTTTGATTTGTTTGGTATTATTAGAGTTTAAAAAATACATTTTTTGTGTTTTTAAGTAATTAATTTTGAACATTAACTTATTACTCAAAAACAAAGAAAAAAAACAAACTTGCATTTTAAACACCACCGCTTAAAAATTTATTGAAACGCAACGCAACAGTTTTAAAAATTCAAGTGATTAATTGTCAAAGTCAAGGTCACTTAAATTGATTTGTTGCGACTTAAGTCATCAGATGAATTCGAAATACAAAATGCTAAATCCATTCAAAGACCATCCGCTACACCACAGCATCAAAGCTGGTAATAGTATGTTGAGTGTGAAATGAAGTTTGTAACACCTTCAAAAACTTTTCTTAAGCTTTTATTATACTGATTGACTAGGTACTATGGAGATCGGACGGTTATTATTCGACCGGTTTTAACCGATATTTTTTTTTTTGGTTTTATCGAATACGGTTTTTTCATACATTTTTCAAATACCGAATAAACCAGTTAACACGAATAACAGCTCAATTTATAATTTATAATAACATAACGTATAATCTTTATACGTTATTTTTGTATATATGACAACCTTGAACGTCTCACAAAGAATGTGAAAACCAAGGTAGATCGAAAAAGATATGCACTCTTGAGAAAAAATGAACTTTTCTCATCTTCTGTAAATAAATATTGATTTTTATACATGGAGAATGGTCAACTAGACTCATTGAAAGTCCACAAACCCACAAACGCCGTTTTCGAACGGCAGATATATTAGTTAGTGAAGTTTTTCACAGCGTATATACGAATTGATATCGAAGCTACCTGGATAGAAAAAAACATTTTTTTTTTTCAAAAACCATTCATTTCTCAACATAGTCTCCTTTTAGCTCAATACACTTAGTAAGACGATTTTCCAACTTTTTTATACCATCAGAATAATACGATTTTGGGAACTCCTCAAAATACGCATTAGTTTCGGTAATCACTTCTTCGTTTGAGATAAATCTTTTCCTGCGAGCCATTTTTTCAAGTTTGGAAACAGGAAAAAGTCACTAGCGGCTAAATCTGGACTATAAGGTGGATGATCAACCAATTCGAAGTGGATTTCTCGTAGTTTTAGCATCGTATCTAATGCTGTGTGAACCGGTGCGTTGTCTTGAAGAAAGAGCACTTTTTTCTTGTTTAAATGTGGCCGTTTTTCCTTGATTGCATCAACCAATTGATCTAATAATGCACGATAATACTCTTCTGTGATTATGGATCCCTTTTCAAGATAATCGATGAGCAATATTCCGTGTATATCCCAAAATATAATGGCCATAACCTTGCCAGACGATTTCGCTATCTTCGCCTTTTTCGGAGCACTTCCACCAGCTTCCACCCATTGCTTCGATTGATTTTTGGTTTCAGGTGTGTAGTGGTGGACCCACGTTTCATTAACAGTTATTAATCTGCGCCAAAAATCAGCAGGATTATGCTTTATCATGTCCAAACACCGCTGTGAAGTGATCTGTCGAACTCGTTTTTTTTAACACTGAACAAACGCGGCACCCATCTTGCCAATAGCTTTTTCATATGCAAATGTTCATGCAAAATGTTGAACACACGTTCATATGATATGTTTACCTTTTCAGCAATCTCACGGATTTTGACCCGGCGATCATTCATAACGATATCGAGGATTTTCTTGATATCTTCTTCAGTAACCACCTCTTTTGGCCTTCCTGTTGATGGTATTGTTGCAGTGTTTGTTCGGACCCGTTTAAATTCAGCAATCCAATATTTTACCATATAATCTGACGGAGCAGATTCACCGTAATGTTTATCAAGCTTTTCTTTTGTCTCTTTCGCCGTTTTGGCTTTCAAATAATAGTGTTTAATCACTACACGAAATTCACTTTTTTCCATTTTCCAAGTAACACAAAAGTTGATTACTTCAAACGACTACAACAAATAAACTAATCGATAAATTTGGCTAAAATTTTAACAGCTGACGTTTGACGGATCGTAATTTCTAAGAAAGAAAAAGTTTTTGTGTTTGTGCTGCCATCTAGCGCTAGGTAGCTTGAATACCAATCCGCTCTCGTAGGTGATATCACTGTTGGAAATTGTCAGATAGTGTGGCGTGGGATCGAACCGGCAACGTCTTAGTTGGAAAGTGGGTTCTCACCCAACATACCACACACTATTAATAACGTGGTGAATAAATTTACATATAATGCTACTCGAAATCTAAGCAAATTTTTTTGTCGTTTATTACTAATAGATTTATTCAAAGTGAAACATTTAATTCTTCTTATCTTAGGCACCTAAATTATAACTATAATAACAATACGTTTATACAACAAAAACTTGAGTAGTAGTTCGAAACTTAAGCATTTTTCAGTACTTTGTGTAATAAACTTTGTTTTTTATTGCCTAGTTGGCATAGTTTCTATGAGATTTGTTAGAATTATTGTTAGTATTGCTTGCCACTTTAATTTTAAGCTCTCCATCAGCTTCGGCTTATTTTCAAAACGACGTGGTCCAGCTCAGCGCTTTAAGAATTAGGAACAATTTTATTTAAATAAAAGAACCAATTAACCGGTTATTTTAATTATTATTAACCGAAAACCGGTTTTTTACAAAGTGCTACTTTTCGAATTATTCGAAAACCACTTTTTGAAAAAAGGTATTCGTATTAACACCAAAGTTTTATTTTAAGGATGTTTCTGGCTTAAATTATTGCCCCATTTCAAAAATTTCCCCAACAAATTTTAACTCGGTCTGATTAAACACGACATAAAAATGTGAAAATCAATATGCTCGTATTATCAATTCAATCGGATAGGTAAACCTCTTCAAATGAGAGCGATTAACTTTTCAGTCACTGTAGTGAATTTAATGTGTTCATAGGTAGATGTATTGTGACTTGCTTTCTTTCTAACCTATGTTATAATTTCAAATTGTACATTATGATATAGGATATCGTACAGGCGCGCATTACCTATAAGAACTTCTTTTTTAAGTACCTCTTAAAAAACATCAAATTCAACACTTTTTTCTTTTGAAGCGTTATAATGGTTTTTTTCCCTGAAAAAAAAAACATCAACGAAACAATGTATATTTTAACTTAATCAAAAATAAAAAATAAAAACAAATACAAACACAGAAAATGTTTTCTGAATCACAACGAAACACAAAAGATCTGCATTTACAAAAAAAAAATAAAAAAAAATTAAATAAAAACTACAGGTAGTTTTTATTAAAGCACAGTGTTAACTTCAAGAGGGGGAAGAAAGCGGAAGAATTAATATTTGGGACAAAAAAAAAAAGTTTAATATTTTTATTTTATTATTTTTCTTAATTTTAGAATTCAAGGCTGTCTATACTGTTAGGGAAGTAAATAAATTGCAATACAATTATGGCATACCCACCAGCTGGAAGAAATATATATAAAAATTAAAAAAATTAAGAGGAACTTAACTGAACGCTAACCATCTTAAGTAATGCATTTAATTTTAGACAATGATCGAATTTATTCACTGGTCTCTAATTTGGTAAAGGGTCCGCCAAATAATTATTTTTTATTTTTTTTTTTTTTTTGGGAAAATGCTATAAAAAAAACTACTGAATATTTTCTCAAATTTCTTTTTTTATTTGAAAACACAATCCTTCCGGTTAATAATGGAAAATAATTTCATTCAAATGGCTGCCTCGGCTGGCCATGCAGTAGCCTACACCATCGGTCCAATTTTTAAGCACATTATCGATTGTGTGCAGCTGTATTTCACTAATGGCTTCACGAATATTGTCCTTTAAAGCGTCAATTGTCTCTGGCTTGTTGGCGTAACACTTATCTTTGACGACACCCCACAAATAATAGTCCAACGGTGTCAAATCGCAGCTCCGAGGTGGCCAAACGACATCAGCTCTGTGGCTGATAATGCGATCTTGACAACAGGGCGCAAAACATCGAGTGTAGCTTCGGCTGTGTGGCACGTAGCGCCGTCCTGTTGAAACAAAATGTTGCTAATATCCTCCTTTTCTATTCTTGTGAACAAAAATTCGTTCAACATGGCCCGATAACGATCGCCATTGACTGTAACGGCCACTCCTTGCTCATTTTAGAAGAAAAATGGCCCAATTATGCCTCTGGACCAAAATCCGCACCAAACAGTGACTAGTCTTGAGTGTATCGGCTTTTCAATGTATGCGTGCGGGTTTTCTGTGCCCCAAATGCGCCAATTTTTCTTGTTTACATACCCACCAAGATCAAAATGAGCTTCATCTGAAAAAATGATTTTTTTTTTTGGCAAATTTTCAAAGTAATGTTGCAGTATTTCCCAGCGTTGTTCAAACGTATACACAACCATATTCGTTCAGCGGAAGGATAAAACCATTTATCTGTCAAATCAGACATGAGCTAAGTGTTACCATTCACGAAATAAGCACTAGTTGAAAAAAAAAAAGTTAGATGGCGGACCTTTTATAAGTATCCAGTCTAATCTAATCGTGTTTAGAAAACTTGGTCAATGGTTAATCAAAAGCCATCTCAGGCCCATCGACCACATAATAAAATTTAAAGATTTAATTTAAATTAAATAGATAGAAAACACAGTTTTTATTCTCTTGCATATAGAAAAGTATATAGTATATAAGAAAGAGTTACTTATAATCAGGGAAACCAGAAATATGCAATTGCATGTTTTTTTCTCATGCAACCAATCAAGCCAAAAGTGAGATATTTATTTAATGAATTTTTGTTAATTTTAACAGCGATTTATTAGTGCATATTTTGCTCATAACAGCATTTTTGTGCATATTTCAGTTTTAAAAGCATATTTGCGACATTTTTTCATATTTAAGGAGTATTCTATACCTTTATAGGGATTATTTCGGTTTTTTGATCTAAGATACTTTTAAAGCGAAAACGAAATTTTTGTTTTCAACTCTGACCAAATCATGGCTCTTTGAGTTATCAGTCAATTGAAATTTATTGCGCCATCTAGATCTCAATTAAGTTTATTACCATTTACCAGGATTTTAAAAAATTGTTAGAAGAAAAGACGAACTAGTGCCATCAGAAAGCGTTTAACGTTCAAAAATATTGGTGGGCTGGGTTGAAATTTGAATCAGCGGGTATTTCAATTCTGGTAATACTTATGTCATTCTATTCTGTCACAAAACTTAGTACATTATCTTCACTGGACGAAGTAAGTCGATTTAGCTTGAGCAACGTTTTGATTAATTGGAAATTTATTTCCAAAACAAAGAAAATTGGTCGGAAAATTCATTTTTTCGGATGAAGCTCATTTTCATCTTGGTGGGTGGTACGTTAATAAGCAAAATTTCCGTATTTGCGGCTCAAAAACCAAATACGTGGTCTTACAGAAGCCAATGCACCCATTACGAGTGACTGTTTGGTGCAGTTTGTGGAGCGGAGGCATCATTGGCCCATATTTCTTTGAAAATGAGGATGGCGCAACCACTACGGTGAATGGAAATACCCATCACACCATGATAACCGATTTTGTTGTGCCTGCTCTTCATGTTATTAATGTGAACGATGTTTAGTTTCAACAGGATGGTGCAGCTAGTCACACATCTCATGTCAAAATCGATTTATTGCGACAAACGTTTGATGGCCGTTCAATAAGCCGGAATGGTGATGTCAGTTGGCCGCCAAGAAGCTGCGATTTGACACCGTTGGACTATTTTCTGTGGGGCGCCGTTAAAGACAAGTGTTATACCGACAAACGAGAGACAATTGAGCATTTAAATGCCAACATTCGTGATGCCATTGCCGAGATACGACCCCATACACTCAAAAAAATTTCCGAAAATTGGTCCGATCGAATGGGGTACTGTGAGGCCAGCCACGGCAGACATATGAATGAAATAATATTTCATTTCTAACCGGAACAATTGTACTTCACAGCAAAAAAATAAATTCGGTAAAATTTCAAACCGTTTTTGTTTTATTATATTTTTTAATTTAAACTTTTAAATGGCCCATCCTATATTTACAAAAACGCGTAGATGAAATACACAACTGCATAAAAGGTCAATCCTTGCAGATTTAAGCATATAAAATAACTGATGTTATTAGAAAAATATGTTCTACATTGTGACAAAGAAGCGTCAAGCCAAAAATCGTATTGTATTTTATCGGAAAAACCAGTCACTTCACAATTGCACAACTTTCTGACGATTCGTTAACGATTTTGGACTAATTTTTAAGTAAAAACTTAAATTCGATATTTGTAACAGTCGTTGCACCACATGTAGTAAAAGCTGTCAAGTAAGGTTCTTGAAAGCTCCGAATAAATTTGAAATTTTTAAAAGAAAAGATTAAAAACCAACTATTGCCGCCCGAACTAGTTAGAACTCGTTGGGGGAACTTGGATTGCGTCCATTTGTTACTATGCTTTTAATTATTAAAAAATATAAGAAGTTCTTACTGCTTGAGACTCTACACATTAAATTGACAATGGATGAACTAAAAAATGTAAATACAATACAAAAAGTGAATTTGGTTTCATTCAAAATTTAATTTAAAAAAACTGCAAACCAATAGCCTAACATTAGTTGAGAGATATGCTCATATGTTGTAGATAACGAATTACATTTGAAAATTTAATTTCATGTTTTGTTGTTGTCAAATTGCGACTATAAACCAAAAAAAAAAAATTCTGCCTTTTAAAGAAAATGTTAATTCTCTTTTCAGAGCTGCTTAGAAACTGAAGTGCAATTTTGGTTTTTTATTCTGTTTTATTGTTTTTTGTATTATTAAATTTTTATGTCTTTAAATACTATCAAAAGAATGTTGATTAAGCTGTTTTTCTATAGCAACGAAGAAATCCTTATTTTTTAAAGCATATTTTAAATTTTAGATCATATTTTCAAATTTTTAGTGCATATTTTATGCGCATTAAACACTTTTTAAACATATTTCTGGTTACCCTGCTTATAACATATGACAAACAGCCATACTGGTACATTTCACATTCATTTTTGTCGTAATTATCCATGACCATTTGCCATAAATGTGTCTTAACTTCGCTGATGCAGCGTATGGGTTAATTCATTTAGTGGTATTAAAACGGCCCAGCTGATAAATATCTGTCATCTGAAGAGTCATTTATTTAGTGAAAGATATTAAATTTAAAAATATGGATCGTTTAACAAGCGAAGAACGCGTAAAAATAGCTAAAACTTACTACAAAAATGATGATTCAAACGTGGAGTTTGGAGTAAAATTTCCTCAGCAATAAATCTCTTTTCTCACTCGGTGATGCTTGTGCATCATCTCAATGTACGTACTGACGAAAATATTGCTTCTGTTAGTGAAAGTATGGCGGATAATCCGAATTTGTCAATTCCACGGCCTTTTAAGCAATTCGGCATATCCTACGGCTCATCATGGCATATCTTATTCAACAATAACTTCAACAAGCAAAATTATCGCCATTGTATGCATCAAAAGTGACTGTTTAGTGCGCATTACGGCTATATTATATTATACGGCTACTGAGCTATATTTTTTCGAAAATTGCTTTGAAAGAATCGTTACCATCAATTCAGAACGCTATGGTCGTATGATAACAGACGCTTTTTCGCCTGCAGTATAAAATTATATGCTGGACGATATATAGCTTCAACAAGACGGTGCCATGGGCCACATAACATAACCGATTTCGGCTTTATTGCATGAGACAGTTCCTGGTCGCATAATTCCCCGATTTGACAACAACAATTGGCCACCAATATCATGCGATTTGATGCCGTTGGACTCTTTTTGTTTACGCAGATAATCTAGCATTGAAAACCAAATTCATCAAGCTATCGTCGATATACCGCCCGAAATGTACAAAAAAGTAGTCGAGAACTACGTCAAAAGGATCGTCTGCTGCAACCAATCCAAAGCGAGCGACTTTGTGACCTTTTGCGATAAAAGGCTTCGATGCATAAAGTCAGCATATATTTAAGAAAATTGAGTGATCAATCTAAACCAGAGTTAGGCAAAGAGCTGCTCTATTCTTTTGTTTTCACACGTAGGTACTCACACGCATAGACAAAAAATAAGCAAAGAGAAGTAAAGAGAAAACAAGTGGAAAAATACAGTGCAAAGTGGTCTGAGTGAGCGACTCTAAAATTACTACCACAATTGTAAAATGCATTTGAATATTTTGCCTGTCTCTGATCGAAACGAAATTTTTTCGCTCATAATATTTCTATGTTTCTTTATTGCAACGATTTTAGCTGGATTCGAATTTTAGCCTATAATTTTGAATATTTCACCAGTAAAAGTTAATGTATTACTTCTTCTACAATACTTGGAATAAACAGTAAAATTGGCAATCTGAGTTGCAATATTTGGTGCTTCATGGTACCAACATTAGGTCTCTGGACATCAGAATATTTTGAAGTAGGTAGCATCTATCCAACTTTGAAGTTCCAACCAAAGGCTTGATATCGTTGGTAACCAAAAGAATATACGAGCCGCGAAATTAGAAAATCCATCTCGTACAAACTTAAAAGTTCTTTTATGAAAAACCTGGCGATATTTAAATTTGTTTTATTACAATAATATAGACTACACCAAAGATTGTCTGATTTAATAGACTGCCAATTGTATAATTTCTTCTAATAAACACCCAAGCAACCTAATTAGTCAAATCTCAATACTTCAATAATTTCTATGTGACCTCATCACACACTCCTCGTAAAATTTATAATTTCAACGGAATTTGCCTTAATGAAACACTATTCGTAACATCCATAAACCAATTAAAATTATTTTAATGCCACAAAATTACACAAAAAACAAAAAGGACGATAAGCAGAAAAAAATAAGAACGAAATGCAATAAAATTGCCTTTTAAAAAGCAAGAAACGAAAAAAATAAACAAAGAAGCATTAAAATGGCATTAATAACCAAACCAACAACAACAATAAAAGAGCTATTAAATAATTATTTTACGCATTTCAATGAAATACGAAAACGAATTACAAACATTCAACAACTACAACAACAATTTCACATCAGCAAACGCATAAGTAATTTTTTTTTTTTAATATTTCACTTACAAACACACAGACGTAATATGGAATACGAGAAGATCTTAATTGGAACGTATAAATGACTGACTAGCTTTTGATGAAGTGAATGCTGGCGGCAAGCATATAGTACGTACAACACTTATTCAATGTGGCATGAAGAAGTGGCGCTAGTCTTGAAAACAAAAAGAATTTTTTTATATTGGGGCACAGAATGCACCTGTAAAGCAGCAGCATCTTTATGAGTAAATATTATGAAAAGAATAGTCCAAGGGGAGCGAGGGCAGTAGTGTGCTGTAACAACGAAATGAACTTGAAAGAAAAAAGTACAAAAAGGAGCAAATCCGATAAAAACGGTCAAGGCCGACTTTATGATGCTTTAGACGCCTGGAACACTGTGGACTTTGCCGAGTATTAGTAGTATTAGTAGTATTAGTAGTATTAGTAGTATTAGTAGTATTAGTAGTATTAGTAGTATTAGTAGTATTAGTAGTATTAGTAGTATTAGTAGTATTAGTAGTATTAGTAGTATTAGTAGTATTAGTAGTATTAGTAGTATTAGTAGTATTAGTAGTATTAGTAGTATTAGTAGTATTAGTAGTATTAGTAGTATTAGTAGTATTAGTAGTATTAGTAGTATTAGTAGTATTAGTAGTATTAGTAGTATTAGTAGTATTAGTAGTATTAGTAGTATTAGTAGTATTAGTAGTATTAGTAGTATTAGTAGTATTAGTAGTATTAGTAGTATTAGTAGTATTAGTAGTATTAGTAGTATTAGTAGTATTAGTAGTATTAGTAGTATTAGTAGTATTAGTAGTATTAGTAGTATTAGTAGTATTAGTAGTATTAGTAGTATTAGTAGTATTAGTAGTATTAGTAGTATTAGTAGTATTAGTAGTATTAGTAGTATTAGTAGTATTAGTAGTATTAGTAGTATTAGTAGTATTAGTAGTATTAGTAGTATTAGTAGTATTAGTAGTATTAGTAGTATTAGTAGTATTAGTAGTATTAGTAGTATTAGTAGTATTAGTAGTATTAGTAGTATTAGTAGTATTAGTAGTATTAGTAGTATTAGTAGTATTAGTAGTATTAGTAGTATTAGTAGTATTAGTAGTATTAGTAGTATTAGTAGTATTAGTAGTATTAGTAGTATTAGTAGTATTAGTAGTATTAGTAGTATTAGTAGTATTAGTAGTATTAGTAGTATTAGTAGTATTAGTAGTATTAGTAGTATTAGTAGTAATAGTATATTAGAAATAACAATGGTAGTATAGTAGAAGTAGCACTAGTAGTACAGGGGAAGTAGCAGCAGTAGTAAAGTAGAAGTAGCAGCAGTAGTATAGTAGAAGTAGCAGTAGTAGTATAGTAGAAGTATGCTGCTACTTCTACTACTGCTGTAGTATAGTAGAAATAGCAGCAGTAGTATAGTAGAAGTAGCAGCAGTAGTAGAGTAGAAATAGCAGTAGTAGTATAGTAGAAGTAGCAGCAGTAGTACAGTAGAAGTAGCAGTAGTAGTATAGTCGAAGTAGCAGCAGTAGTATAGTAGAAGTAGCAGTAGTAGTATAGTAGAAGTAGCAGCAGTAGTACAATAGAAGTAGCAGTAGTAGTATAGTCGAAGTAGCAGCAATAGTAGAGTAGAAGTGGCAGTAGTAGTATAATAGAAGTAGCAGCAGTAGTACAGTAGAAGTAGCAGTAGTAGTATAGTCGAAGTAGCAGCAATAGTAGAGTAGAAGTGGCAGTAGTAGTATAATAGAAGTAGCAGCAGTAGTACAGTAGAAGTAGCAGTAGTAGTATAGTCGAAGTAGCAGCAATAGTAGAGTAGAAGTGGCAGTAGTAGTATAATAGAAGTAGCAGCAGTAGTACAGTAGAAGTAGCAGTAGTAGTATAGTCGAAGTAGCAGCAATAGTAGAGTAGAAGTGGCAGTAGTAGTATAATAGAAGTAGCAGCAGTATTATGGTAGAGGTAGGTCGTAGAAGAAGCAGTATTATGATAGAGGTAGGTCGTAGAAGAAGCAGTATTAATATAGTAGAAGTAACAATAGAATAGAAGTAGCAATAATAGTAGCAATAGCTTTATAAATTGTAGTTGTTTTTCTATAAGTAGCAGGGGTGGTAGTAGTAATAGCTTTAAAAGTAGAAGTTTTGAGAACACTGAAGGAAACGGTTAGCCAGAAAAACAATATTTTTCATTAAAATCATGACTAGAATTAGTAGCTTCACTTGTAGTAATTTAAGACAGTGAAGAATTAGTAGCTTCACTTGTAGTAATTTAAGACAGTGAAGGAGACACCTACACCGATTTTTATTTTTTAATTAAGTTAAGGGTAGTACAGTGTTATCTATAATTCTTCTAAGAAACATCTTCTCAAAGACCAAAATTTGTGGCGACACAATTTGTACATCTTTTCCTTTTGCACCATAAAAGCACATTCTATTTCTTTGAAAGTACTTTCAATCACAGCAGAACTTTTAAATCCAATAACCACCTATGGTGTAATAGACTATAAATACGCGTATGTGTTAAAGATCACGAAGGAATTCTTAATTCTGTGCAATTCTGATTGCTGTTGTTGCAGCCCCATTTGACCGAAGAGTTAAATTACTTAATAGTGTTATAAAAACAACAACTACAGCAAAAAGAAGGAAGCCTTATATAAAAATAGGGGAAATCAAAATGCATCGCTTGCATTCAAACAGCGCTTTACAGCAGCCAAAATACCACTTAAGGAAGACGCAGGTTGAATGTATGAGAGGAACCAAGAAAAAAAGATTGTAAATGAAGAATTGCGTGAAACAACAAAATAAAAGGCAAAAAAAAAAACAGAAATAAAAGCAGTAGCCGTGTTAAATGTTAAAAAAAAAACGTTAAGTAATCCGAAATGAAAAATCGCAGTAGCATTGATTTAATCATCATCAATTAAAAAAACCAGCATTTATAATGACAGACCGACCGACCATCTCTATTGAACGTATAAGAGATGAATGGTGTTAAGAAAAAAAAAAAAAACAACAAACAGCACCCCATACAACTCTGTCTATAGAATATACAGATGGATGGATGGCAGAAGCCAAGAAAACTCCATCAGTTTCTCATAATGCGTATGAAATTATAAAATCATATATAAGAGGAAGAAAAAACAAGTTGCAAATGTGGCAGCCACAATTAGAAGACACAAAACTCATATAAACTGTACGCACTAATGGAACCTTTTTTTCTTGTGAGAAAAATTATCATTATTTTTCTAAAAAAAATTAAAGAAAAATTGTCGGCAAACACGTAACAATTGATGGTTTGCTTAACAAACATTTAAATTCATCATTCATCATCACTAGATATTTCTATAGAATAAATATCTATTTTGTTTTCAAAATTTATTCCATTTTTTAACATATAAGAACAAGAAATTACTGCGAAAACTATTGTAAAGTAAAAAGAAAATGTTTTTCTTTTTCTTAATTTTAGAATTGCATACGCTCACGCAGTATTGTAAAAGTGATTAAGTTAAGCAACGACTGTACTGAGCACAGTGGTACGAAGAGCTAGGGATTATAAATTTATATACAAAGTCTATATTTTAACACAAATTCCCATTCAGGAGGATTTCATCCACTTCGGGTAACAGAGCATATCCGTTCAATTGTCAAAGCTTCTACTTCTAATATCGCGTGTTTTTCTTTGGAGGTTTTTTACATTGAGCTGGCAACACTGCTTTATTTGACAACCGATTTAACAGCTGATAGTTGTTTTTTGTTTTGTTTGGATAGACTTACACCAGAGCAACGCTTGCAAATTGTTGAAATTTTTTATCAAAATAATGGTTCGTCAAACTTCAAAATTCAAAATTTTGTTCTTCGATGAAGCCCATTTTTAATTGAATTGGAACGTAAATAATGAAATGTGGCATTTGGAGTGAAAATAATCCACAAGCTTTTGTCGAAACACCATGACACCCACAGAAAATTACTGTTTGGTGCGCTTTATCGGCTGGCAGATAGTCATTAGTCCATATGTGATGATTACTGGCAAAGGCAACCGGTATATGGACATGATTAGACATATTTTCAAACCTCAATTAGACGGTATTAATCTAGCGGACATGTGGTTCCAAGAGGTCGGAGCCACATGCCATACAGCGCTCGTTAAAATTGATTTACTCGAGGAAAATTTTGATAAAAAAGTAATTTCACGTAATAGTACAATTAATTTGCCACCAAGTTCGTGTTAATTACCCCCATTGGCCTAATTTCATTGAGGTTATGTAAAGTCACTTGTCTACGTCGATAAACCGGAGACAATTGAACACCTGGAAAACAATATTCGAAGATATATTGGCGAAATAAGTTTATGAAAATAGGTATTTCAGATTACGCCATGTACGTGGGGCCACATGGAAAAAGTCATAAAATTGTTTATCCAACAAACTGTAAAAAAGCCCGATCTGTTTTGTTGTTGCAGAAAAAGGTTTTATTGATTCAACTAAGAACAAAAACCTTAAAACTTTAAAACCTGATATCCACACTGAAATATTTTTAATTTTTTTATATTTAATACGAATATTATGCCTTACAAACCACTGTTTTATTCGTACACATACCTCGAAATCCATAACCGCATACAACGAATAGAGAAAGTATGCCTTGCATTTAAATCTGTATCTTCTAAACCATATGTTGCGTTAAAATTTTTCAATTTTTTAATGATTCAAGCGCCACAGCTACAATTAACATAATGACACATGTTGCTGCTACACAGCAACAACAAACGTTCTATATGAGAAAGGGAGAGAAAAAAAATCTTGTAAAAAAGCCAATAAAAAAGAAATACATTTAAGCCACGCATGCGTACAAGATTATTAGAAAGAAGTAATGAATTTTTTTTTGCACTCAAGCCAGTGTTGCCATATTTTTTTTTAGAAAAACTGAAAATTTAAAAGAAAAAAAACTGATTTTCAAATGAAAAACTGCACATACTTAAAAAGTAAGAAAAAGGATACATATATCCGTATCGGGTGAGTGCCGCTGTGGTGTGGTAGATAAATCACCCACCTACCAACCAGAAGGTCCTCGGTTCAATAACCGGCCAGACCATCTTAAAAAAGAAAAAGCGGTATTAGCTCATAACATTAGCTAGTAACTGGTAATGAGTATTACTACTATTGAAAACTTCTCCAATACATTTACCGTTCGGAGCCGGCGTTAAGCTGTAGGTCGCTTTCAGTGAGTTTAAAAATAAAATCGGGTGCAGGTCATTGACTGAGATATATACCGTAGCGGGTACGTTCTGTAAACCGAAAAAGAGTGAAATCGAAATCGAGTAAACTTTTTAGAGACAAATTAAGCCTAATGCCCCAATTTTTTTAAACTTTTGATAATCAAAGAAGTTATTTGAAAGTCAATTAAGTGAATTAATGAGAATAAATATCAAAATATTTTCTGATTTGAAAATTATAGCAATTTGAAGTTTTATACGATTTCAATTTCACTCGATTTCGGTTTACGGAACATACTCAATAATCCATTTCACAACAAATTAAATGTAATATACATATATGACATAATGACTGTGTTCGAATTTGACACTTTTTCCGACAAGCGGGGCCCACAGCGGATATACCGAATTCGAGTTTTTTGAACCCAGTGGTCCTGACCGTTTTTCATGTTAGCTCTTGTTTTCGAGATATAGGGTTATTTCGAAAATGGTAGGGGTTACACAACATATATTCGCGTAAGTGAAAATCGGTTCAGTTTAGTGAATACTCTAAAAAAAATTGAAATTCCGCAATGAAATTACCTTTAAAACTAAAGCAAAAACTTATTTTAATCTGCATAGTCGTTTTAGAAATATATAAAGGGATCACGTTATTACGTAAATACGTACGAATGAGTGATATTTATTTACGAAGTATGTAATGTGATCCAACTGTTCTTTTACCAAAAAAAAAAGAAAACAAATCTTTCTTAGACTCAGACATAAATGTGAGTATCACACACTGTGTGAAGTATCTCTTAGTGGTCAAAAAACGGATAATTACATTGTCGCATTAAAAAAGTTACGAAAAACCTCACCAGAGTTATATTAAGAAAATGTGGTGAAATTCTTACTGTAGAAATTGTAATTAATATAACAAGATTGCAAGTAAAAAACTATAACGTAAAAAAATGCAAAAACTGCACAATTAACACAAAAACTTATTTTTTAAACAAAAAACTTCAAAACTGCTCAATGCTCCAAGAAACTGCAAAATACAGATAAATCTGCACATTTGACAGCACTGACTCAAACACAATCCACACACTCACTCATTCATATATTCAGTTCTGTTGATTTTCTATTATTGTTGGGGCATTAAAACAAGTTGCAACACCAATATGAACCATGGAAACCTAATAAACGGCATTAATTTTTTCTTTACAACTTGTATTAAGTATGAATGTATATGTCTGTCTGTCCGTCTATTTTTGTTGTTGTTACATTTATTGCCATAAATATACCCTATAACTATGCATAGGTGTAGGTTCTAATTTTAGTAACACCTTAAGAATATATTTATTTATTTATTTAAATTAGAATGTAATTACAAACTATATTATCGGTCCACGATCCGCGGTCTGACAGATTAGATCGCTGTGTAATAGCCTATCGGGACACCTTCTTGAATTATACTTATCAACTCAAAATCTTGGTCAGAATAGAAACCACTTTTTAAAAAACAATGCAATTCTATAGGTTAGGACGAATCCCATTATATTTGCTAATTATTGGACCACAGCTTTGGAGCTTTCCATACCAACGCGGATGCGAAAAATCGACTTTAACATCATAATACAAGCCTGGAAAGAGTCGTGTATGATCGACTGATGGCAAAAATACATAAGAGAGTGGCATTATTTTAATTTCAGTTGGGATTTAAGAAATCCCAAACAACAATAGGATGATGTTTATTTATATGGCTGTGGTGATCACTCTAAATGTTTCCTCCAAGGTAGGCAAAAATACTGTCTGTTTGTTACACTGAGCCTAAAGAATGCCTATATATTTTAACAAACTGGCAAGATATGGAGGAACCAAACTTTTCTAATCATATGGAATAAAGAAAATTTGTTTAAAATCGGTCATACGAGTAGGACAGAAGAATAACAATCTGTATTGGAGCTGTTATTATGGAACATCGCTAAGACTGGTAATGGTTTTGTGGGTGAAATTTTCATGGGTTTTACTGATGATAAAGCAACTGATGATAAAGCAACACACAGTAATCAGACATATTCATAACATCGAAGAGTCCACCAATACTACGTTAAAGAAATCACAAGCGTGGCTAGAACCGTAGTGCTTAGAATAGAAACACACAAAACAGAAGCCGTATTATTGAACAGCAGAAAAGACGTGGAATATTAAAATATCAGAGAGAAAATTATAATGAATAATAAGATAGAAGGGGTATATAAAATATGCAAATAAGAAAGCGTCAAAGGAGCAGGTTTACTTTTTTAAGATGCTGCCCAACCGAAAGAAATTCCTTACACATGCATTAAATTAGTATTGGGTTAACTATTTAATAGTCTCAAAGCCGTTGGTCTAGCAAGGCTCTTAGTTGCTAAATATCTGTCATTTTAAGTTTCATTTATTTAGTAGAAGGTTTGGTATTTATGAATATGGATCATTTAGCGTAAAAATAGTTAAAACTTTAGAACTTACTACAAAGGTGGTTATTCAAATGTGGCCACTGATTTTTGATTTTTCGAAAAAATCTTCTTCAGCGATGAATCTCATTTCTCACTCTGTGGTATCATTAACAAGCATATGGGGCTTGGTGTTTTCAAAAGTGATTGGGGATATAAGATGACGAATTGGGAGCATTAATCAAAAAAGATTGTTTTCAAACGCAAGAAGAACTTGTATTATCATTCGGAGTCACATAACAATTCATTTCCTACTTTGAAATGCATTGGGATTCGTTCAAAAGCAAGAAAATCGGGTCCCATATGAATTGAAGCCGAGAGACGTTGAAAGGCGATTTCGCATGTAGGATATGATGCTTGAACGCTAAAAAAAGAAGTCATTTTTTCATCGCATTATTACTTGTGATGAAAAAGTCATATGTAAAGCGCAGCCATCCAGCCAAATCAACGCCGAAACCGAATATCCATGTAAAAAATCACTAACACACATTGAGATGTACTCTTGTCTACATAGCTTTTGCAAATGTCAAGCTATGACGCTAAGATTTAGCGGGAATATCAACAACAGATGCACCAACTTAACAAACAAAAAATACTCAAATCGGAACAATGGGACCGCCACACGGGGGTTATGCCGAAAACTTTTTGACCAGGTAGTATATGGATATGATGTGACACCTACCTACACATATGCTAAAACTATATGGGACTGAAAAGGGATGCAAATCATTTTTTAATTTTTTAACCTCTAATTTGACAACAGTTTAACGCCAAAAAAGAAGCTAAGGATAGAGTTACGACGAATTAAAAAATGTATCCGCATTATTCCTAGCAATGGCAGTAAGGACCTTAAATCTCTCCGCCTAAGGGAATAATGATGACAGAGAAAATAGTTTTAATCGCTAAGAAAGGAACATACAAAAAGACGAATTGCAACCTATGAAAGGCTTCTGAAAAAAAGGAGCACTGCTACACGTATAATATTTATCAAGTAATCCAGCTTACAAATACTGGATAAATTATAATAAATGTGTAATGAATTTTGTTTCAGTGCCCTAAAAACAGACCACTGCGGAAAAAAAGCTTTTATTTACGTCATTATCTCGCATAAGAGTGTTAGAATTGTATATTCAAATCCCTGATAGAGAAATCATGGTATGATGTGAAAATGGTATCTTAGAGTCGGTCCAGATCAACATTTTTTCATTATTTTTCCTTCTTCTTTTTTCGCCTTCTAAGTGCGTTTATTCGTTGTGAGAAAGAAAAACTTCTTTCATTTGCTACTTCAACAGGCCATGTCAATAAAACTGATAATTATCATAATTGATGGTGCACACAGAACGCATTTGTAAATTACATTCAAATCTTTTATTTAAAAATTAAAAAAAGAATCAAAATAAAAGAGCAAAACGAACAGACGAACATTCAAAGAGAAGAAACAAGAAAAAAAAACTAGAAGTTTACTAGAGTAGATGGTTGAGAAGTAAGCGATCATTTTCTGCTTTAGAATTTTAACAAACTTAAGTGTGCATTTATCTAAGGGACATTTTACATAATAAATCTTAAGATTCTAAAATTAATTTTAGCAGTAAATTACAGAAAGCTCGACAAACTACAATATATGGTGCAGAAGGCGTAAGTCTTTATGAATTAAACTCTCCTAAAAATTTAGACGATATTTTGAATAAGAATATAAGTAACAGGGATGAAGGCACTCCAACTTACAGCCTATAGGCACTGAGATGAATTCTTTTTGAGAGCCGAATTTTAAAGGAATCTAAAATACGACTCGTGAGAAGAAACAAAAACAAAAGAATTTAAAAATAAAATTTTAAACGCCAACCGAGTCGAAAAACATCAAAATGAGCTATTCTTCTTAGTAAATGTTGTTGGTGTAGTATAAAGCATGCATGTGTGTGATACTTATTGGTCGTTGCACACAACATATACATACATACACGTGCTCACGAATTAAGAAATAAAATTCACGAGCATGGGTTACAAAACGAGCGAACCAAAGAAATTTTGCTCACGAGCCGAGTTTTTAAGTACTATATTTAGAAATAGCCTCTATGAATAAAAGTTCGGACTCATCAATTTATTGAAACCCTATGTTTTTCTTACAGGATCGAAGGGAATTCATGTTTAACATCGTGTTCCAGCTAATGTAGTTAATCCGAGTGAACACATTCCCCGTGGCTTATTTGGGCGACATTATCACTATGATATTTCCATTGACGAACCATTGTAACAATATCAGTATTAAGTAGAAATTTGCATGAAATTATCGTAAATAAAAAATTTCATTAGTATATCCTCGTAACAATGACACAAGCAAAGGGAGTTATGTATGACAACGTCATTGAATGTCACTAAAGCGACATTGTCTATTATGAGTCGACTATAGACTGAACGATGCTGGATTTCATCTGCTACACCTCTCTGTTAACGAAGAAAGCACTAATGGTTGTCTATAATATTATCGTACTTTAGCACTTGCTTTACTGCACCTTATTGGATTCTCATATACAAGTCGGATGTTATTGATAGATTAGCTAAGACTTGCTTGCATTAAAATGCATCCTAAGTCATCTGAGTATCAATTACTTTAGCAACGTCATTGAATGTCGCTATACTAAAGAAAGCCGAAATTTTGCGACATTGTTTGGATTTCATCTGCTGCACGAAAAAAGCACTAATGATTGTCTATAATATTATCCGTTAGAACTCACTAATACAGGGACGCCTGCAAGACAAAATCAACTTATGTCATCTATGCAAATTTGGACAATTACTTTAAAATGTCATGTATGGATATAAAAAATATCATCATAAATTATCGATGATTTACCATTGCCAGCGTTTTTAACAATGATTTACTATGATGTTTGATGGTTACCAGATAACCATCATTGGTTAAGTCTAATAACGTCCATTTTAACAAGTACCGTATGAGTGAGCATTCCTGACGTACTTTAGTACTTGCTTTATTGCAACTTATTGGATTCTCATATACAACTCTGATGTTTTTGATAGATCACCTAAGACTTGCTTGCATTATAGTGCATCCTAAATCGTCTGAGAATCGATTACTTCAGTAAAGTCGATCTAGATTAGATATGTTGGAGTTGGAGACTGTTTACATAATCAATGTAAAAGCGGTGTGGCTTAAAACTGATAAAATTGATTTTGGTGGCAGTTCACTGCTCGCAAACAGTTAAGTAAACGCAAATGAATTTCGTTTTTACAAAACAGTTTTAAAAATCGTTTTTAAAATCTGCTGCGAGTAAGAATGACAGTTTCGTGTGGCATACATATGTATGTATGTGGTCGTATGTTGTCTACCCAGTCATTTCAATAAACTCTATTAATTGTTAACGTAAAATGTCCCATATACACTTACACTGTCCTGCTATAAAAATTGTAAATTACCACACGTTGGTGTCTTAATGAATAACGTTGATAATCTTTTAAAAATGCATTCATTATTTAGAGAAAAATCTCTAAGAAAACTCACTTTTCTTCACGCGTCCTCTACGCAAACACTTGCTTAAAGCCTTTAAATAATTTGGCCAACAGAAATAACTAAATGGCCTATAGTAAGAAATAAAATTATTATTATCATTTTTTATTGAAATGTTTGAACATGCAAAACGATTTGTTTTTTAGCACTTGGAAGACTTTTTTTTTCTTCTTTCTTTTCAATTCATTATTTTATTATAATTTTCACTTGTTTGTGAGTGTGTGGTTGTGATTGTTATTTTCTTCTTATAAAAAAATTGATATGATCAATATGTGCCTCTTTTTATGGCACAACTGGTTAATATGCTTAATATGTAGTTGTATCGCCATTATTGTGTTTTACAAAGTTGTTTAATTGCTTGTTCTGAACGATTAGATCCATTACGCGAAAGGAATTTTTTATTCACGATTATTAATTGCAAATATGAGAATAATGGAATAATTAATGTGTTAGAAATTACTAAAGGGTCCGCCAAATAAGTTTTTTTTTTAAATGCTATAAAAAGGACTACTGAATATTTTCTCAAATTTCTTTTTTTATTTGAAAGTACAATCCTTCCGGTTAATAATGGAACATAATTTCATTCAAATGGCTGCCTCGGCTGGCCATGCAGTAGCCTACACGATCGGTCCAAATTTTAAGCATATTATCGATTGTGTGCAGCTGTATTTCATGGCTTCACGAATAATGTCCTTTAAAGCGTCAATTGTCTCTGGCTTATTGGCGTAACACTTATCTTTGACGGCACCCCACAAATAATAGTCCAACGGTGTCAAATCGCAGCTCTGCGGCTGATAATGCGATCTTCAAAAGCAAGGCGCAAAACATCGAGTGTAGCTTCGGCTGTGTGGCACGTAGCGCCGTCCTGTTGAAACCAAATGTTGCTAATATCCTCCTCTTCAATTTTTATGAACAAAAATTCGTTCAACATGGCCCGATAACGATCGCCATTGACTGTAACGACCACTCCTTGCTCATTTTCGAAGAAAAATGGCCAATTATGCCTCTGGACCAAAATCCGCACCAAACAGTGACTCGTCTTCGGTGTGTCGGCTTTTCAATGTATGCGTGCGGGTTTTTTGTGCCCCAAATGCGACAATTTTTCTTGTTTACATACCCGCCAAGATCAAAGTGAGCTTCATTTGAACACATCGCACACATTCTACAACATTACCATGATTTTCAAAGTAATGTCGCAATATTTCCCAGCGTTGTTCAAGCGTATACACAACCATATTCCTTCAGCGGAATGATAAAACTAATTATCTATCAAATCAGATATGAGCTAAGTGTTACTATTCACGAAATAGGCACTAGTTGAAAAAAAACGTTAGATGGCGGACCCGATATTATAATAAAAAACAATAAAAAAAAACATGCAAAACAATTGAACATTGATTTCATAAGAACAAAACTTTTTAACTTCTTGACGATGTCAACATTATCACCAACCTTTGACATCACCAATTGAACTTCTCGAAGTGTATCGTTGTATGCACTATTTGATTCAATCAATTCAGAGAGCTGAATATCGTTTTCACTATCATTACTGATCGTCATCCCATTTTTTTATCTAATTCTATGCTTTCATAAAAACTGCTGGAGGCAGTTCATCCCACACTGACTTAAGTAGCAAAATAGCAAGACAAATTGTATGTGTCTTTAAAATATTTTCAATTGGAACGTTTTCTTGTGCGACAATCATGCATAACAATTTACTCCGAGATCCTAACTTGACTAATCTTATTGGGTGTTCTACCATGGGTGCAAAACCTCTGTTACATTAGGTTGTTAAAGCATTGTTGTAATATTCCATTATAAGACTGTAACATATCAGTTGGCTTATGGGCACTACAATTGTCAATTAGCAACAATGACTTTGGTCTTAAATTACTTTTATTTTTTCATTTTCATTTAATTTTGTTTTGAATCTAGCACAACAAGACCAAGATCTTTCATTTAAAAGTGCTCTTGCGAATTACAATTTTATCTTATATGTATTGCATGTTATATTTTACCAGATAAAAGCTAATTAATTTAAAGAATGCAAACTAAGTCATTTTAAGAAAATTCAATAATTCTAAATGAAGGGAAAAAAAGTAAGAAAAACATTTCGATTTACAAAGCTAAGACTAATAAATCAAAATAGTGATGGACATTCAAAAAAAAAAAAACATCGATATTTTTTTCGATACAATGCATCGCAAAGCTACATCGATGTCGTAACGATTTTCACAAAATATATCGAAGTTTTTTTTGCATTGTAGGTACAAAAGGAATACAGAGATGTGGTTATAAAAAGCTTAACTACCGTTTAAATATAAAACAATTGTTACATACATATCGTTGGTCTCTTGCAGAAAGGCCCTAAGGCTATATGAATTTGAAATTATTTGAGTTGGGGCCTTTCTACATGAGACAAACGATATGTGCATCCCACTATTTTTTTATTTGCCAAATAGTCATTCTACCGGAATGTAACGTAACGCCAGATCAATTTTTCCTCCAGTTATGAAATTCCAAAATAACGAATCTGATGATTGCTCTCTAATAGCTAATATCTTTGCTGATTTCTTTTCTACAACCTATTCTGATTCTAAATATTTTAATACTGACTATACTTATAAAATTTCTTCAAACTCAACTGTCAACTTCCCGAAAATTAGTCTTGCCGAAATTGAGTTCGAATTACTAAAATTGAGTCCCACTACAAAGCATGGACCAGATTGCATCCCTACTTAGATATTGCGCTACAAGTTTATCGAAGCCGTTATCTTTACTATTTAACTCATCGATTGCATATGGCTATGTTCTCATTCTTTCGGCCTCTTTCGACCATGGGGACTCGGAGAGAACATGGGAATCGCGGGAGAATCTAGGAAACCTAACCTAGCCTATAAGGGATTATAAATGTAGACGCAGCTTTAAAATCGCGCATAAAAAGATGTGACATGAATATAAACTGCATTGTCAATTCCACCCAGAAAAATCTGATACCGATACTGTCACCAGAATGCTCTTTTCCCACCCTTAGCGAATCCCTATGATAAAACGTACTCGGATCAATACCAGGCCAGACCATCTTATAATTTTCCAAACTTGCTAGCGACTGGCTATGCGTCTGCCGTTTGAAACCGGGAGTCCTGCTACTTGCACTTGGAATGTTGCGGGAGTTATGTATGTATGTACATACTTATGTATACATACATCCCCAATACACCCAGCTATGATCCGTATTGCCCTAAGAACGGCCTGAATTTCAGCCTCGAATACGCTGCAGTTAAAAAATTAACAATTTTTATTATTTTTATTTTATTCTTTTTGAAAAGAAAATGTAAATTAAAAATAAAATCCTAAATATTTCAACGTGAGTAAATTAATAGCGTCTGATTTGAAATTTCCATTTACAAATATTTTTTCAAAAAAAAAAAAAAAAAATTCTTAAAAATAAAATAAAATATTTATTCCCTTCTAAAAATTAATGGAATGAATTCTATCGATATTTTCTTTCTTTTTTGTTTAAAATACATACGAAACGAACACTGAAAATAAATTCAAATTTTTTTGCAGGCTTTTAGCGTAAAAACAAATTCAATTTTTCACTTTTGAATAAAATATTATATTTAAGGGTTAATTTTACTTTTCATTTTTTCGTTAAAATTTCTATAAAAAAAAATATGTTTCTTCTTCGTTTTTTTTTTCATTGGTTCACATAAAAAGCCATTGGAAAAAAAACTGCCAAAAAATTTAAAAAAATTTTAAAAATTGAAAGAAAAGTAAAGAAAAAATCATTTTATATGCAGTATGCATGTGCAGTATTGCAATTTTGCAGTCAACAACAGTAGAAACAACTAGAAAAGATGTTTGCAATGATGATGACGATGATGTTGCTGCTGATGATGTGGATGTTGAAACGACAAACGTAATGCAATTTTTGACGGGGTGTAGTAAACTACACGAAACATGTGCATATTGTTGATTACCCCCCTATCATACTTATAAACAATATCCCGGCAACAACAGCTATGAAAGAAAAAATGTTAAAAAATTTCGGAATAAAAAACAGAACGACGAAAAAAAAGGATATGAAATGCAACAGCGCATAAAAAATTAAGAAAAAAAAAGTATGTCGCAGTCGTCGTTTGGTCTACACAATATTTCGGTTAATGTTTGCTAGCAAATGTGTGTTCGTTGCTTACTTTTGTGTTCCTTTTTGGGTTTTGCAGCAGTTGATCAAATAAAATTAAAGAAAAAGTAAAAATATTTTCTTTTTTTTCTTCTTCTATTTGTGCAAAAAATGCATTCACTTTACAATTAATACACAAATACTTATATACAAACGCACACACGCATACAATTACAATAAAAAGCGACAGAGGCGTTTAATATCTTTATGTCGTCGCGTCGCTGTGTTTTTTGTATGTAACAACGGCGGTTTTTTCAGCTTTTGAAACTCACACTTTAAATTAATCAGACCCGAAAGAAAGGAAGACAAAATAAAAGCAAATAAATGCAGGACAATACGAGAAATAAAACGATAAAATTTTAATACAAAAACCAAAAAAAAAAAAACACTAAATAAGAAAACAAACGAAAATAAAGGAAGAAAGTTATTTAAAAATCGTAAATTAACCCTTTAAATAGGCAGTGTTATATGAATATCAATACCATATTTGCTATATAAAGTTTTTTCGTATTGCTCTCTCTTTTATTATATTGAGTTGAATTACATAATTCCCCATACAAAATGCGCAGATCGAATTACCTACGAGCGAATTACGATACGATTACACGATGTTTGGCCACGCTAAATACAATTTACCTGAAAATAACGAAGCAATAAATAAAAATAACAAGATAAAGAATAATCAAACCGAATTACAGAGACGTCATGTGAACGGGGTAGTCCGTTTAAGTGATTCACACAGCGAATAAAGTGATTTATAGAGTATTTAAAAATTTAAACCTACAAACGGTTTTCCGATTTTTTAACTATGAAAATTACTCGGTTTTTAATATTTTATATTTTAAGAATTGTGCGAAATGCCGGTTATTTTGTCTTAGTCAAAAACTTTAACAATTTTTTTACATAAAACCGTGACCTAGACCGGCTTTCTAGAACCACAGGTGTGTAGTTATTATGGGCAAAATCCATGAACTAAGCTACAAGCTGCCACATCCAACGTATTTAACAGATTTATTCCCTTAAATGACTGAGTAATAAGAGATTTGAGGCCCTAAGAAATCTCATTAAGTAGATGGAATAAAACTACAAAGGTTAAATTGGATTCTCTTGGAGACCAGCCGTTATGCAGATCACGCGGGCTCTGTTGTGTTGCCATGTATTGGAATAGCGTTTTGACAAAGTTTTAAGTCTCGTGGTCACTTTTTATGTGGCAACTTTTCGAAAATATGGGTTTTATCTTCATTGCCAGTTGCGCGATTCTTCTTGCTGTGGGATCTTCTCTTCATAGCCAAAATCAGTGTACATATTAAAAGCATCCTCCAGATTGAAATAGGGTATGGGCGTTGTATATTAGAATTAAAATGACAAACTTGTTCTAGTATTTTCTCTTCAATTTTGTAAAATCTTTACTACTTTTTAAGATTTTTAAGACATTAAAACCTTCTGACGTTAGCATTTAATAGATGAAAATCAGCAATGACCGTTTAGCTAATACCTTCCTTAATTGTACTCGTATCTATGTAAAGTAAATTTAAGGAATACAAAACTACTTTAGGGGCTGGTAAACTACTTATAATTATAAGTTTTATAAGTTATAAAGCCTCTTGAAGTAAATTCGTATAGACATAGTGGACTCTATAATCCAATGGTCGACAAAAAGTGAATACTTAACAGTGGTGAGAAAATTCTCTCTAGTGTGTAGCATAAAATACGCATAATTTATATGGGGTGGGTCATTTAAAAGTTGAAATTTAAAAATGCAATAAAACAAAAACAGTTTGAAATTTTTCCAAATTTATTCTTTTATTGTTCCGGTTAGAAATGAAATGTTATTTCATTCGTATGGCTGCCGCCGTTTGCCTCATAGTACCCTATTCAATCCGACCAATTTTCGAGAACTTCTTCGAGTGTATGCGGTCGTATCTCGGCAATGACATCACGAATGTTGGTCTCTAAATGCTCAATTGTCTCTAGATTGTCGGCATAACATTTGTCTCTAACAGCGCCCGGCAGAAAATAGTCCAACGGTGTCAATTCGCAGCTTCTTGGTGGACAACCGACAACACCATTTCGGCTAATTAAGCGGCTATTAAACGCTTGACGCATGAGATGTGTGGCAAGTTGCACCATCCTGTTGAAACCAAACACAGTTCACATCAAGACCATGAAGAGCGGGCATAAAAAATCAGTTATCATGGTGCGATAGGTGTATCCATTGACCGTAATTGGCAATAGTCGTCCTAATTTTCAAAGAAATAAGGGTTAATAAAGCCTCTGCTCCACAAGCCACACCAAACAGTCACGTTTGGGTTCACTGATCCCCAAATACGGCAATTTTTTTTATTAACGTACGCCCACCAATATGAAAATGAACTTCATCTGAAAAGATGATTTTAAATGATGATATATTTCTAATAAATATCAACGTTGCTCAAGTGTAAATCGATTCATTGCGTTCAGTGGAGATAATATACTGAATTTTGTGAAAGAATAGAAGAACACAAGTATTTCCAATTTCGAAATAACCGCTGATTCAAATTTAAACCGATAAATTGCCCAGCCTATATATATTTTAAAAAACAAGCACAAGACAAACTAATACCCGTACATTTTACAATTGGGGTAGTAATTTGAGAGCCTGCTTCTCAAATCACAAATCACACTACAAAAAAAAATTGGAATATATGTCAGTGCTTGCACACTTTTAGCGTGTACATAGTTTAACAGAAATTTTTAAGGGGATAAAAAGAAAAACAGCGATAAAAGGAATAACAAAAAAAAAATTATGAAAACCGACAATCTTCGGCTTCCCGTAGCAGGTTTGCCTACCATTCTTATGATCCATAATTATGCATTTAATGTAATTTGAAATTTTTTAATTTTTTTTTTTTTTTAATATGTCGACGGTCTTGAGCGTGTTAATTTCCAGAATATACCAGTATGCCAGAAATAAGTACAATCGTGCACACATGCATTTATTGAGTTGCTGTTTGTTATCCTTTCTTTTTTATTTTCTCTTTCTCTCTCTCTCTCTCTCTCTCTCTCTATCACTGTGTTTCCTTTTTTACTACGACTTTTTAATTATTAAGTATACGCCGCAGTTAAGCTCACGTGCAGTAGCAGAATTTTTGGTAAAAATATTTTAACAGGACCTTTCTTTTTTCTTTTTTGTTTTTTGTTGGATGCATATTTGCCAGGAATATAATATATTTAAAAGGGTTTTATTTTTTTCTTTCTTTCTTTCTTCTCTTATAATATTTTGTACTTTAAAAACAATGCATATTTTATTCTTTGTTTTGTTTTAATTTTTTTTTTTTCAAAATTTTTTGGAAATAAAAAAACACCCGAAACTTTGGGTTTGTAAAGAAAAACATAATTTTTTGGCAATTTTTTTTTCTTGTTGCCACCACCATCATTATTATACACATACACACACGCTTATACCCATATATGTATATGTAGGTATAACCTAAAAGAGGATATTATCAGGGTTGTCAGATCTGGCGATTTCTGGCCAAACGTGGCGATTTTAAAAGTTATTTGGCGCCCTAATTTTCGGTTTGGCGACATGACGATTTTTTTGGCGACTTTTAAAATAGTTTTCGATTTTGTTGGCTGTTTTTGACAAAAAATACGAAAAGCATTTTATGTGTGAAGTTCGTTAACATAGTGTATTTTAATGTGACGATTATAAATGGCAACACGGAACTTAAGTTGTGTTCTCGACAAAGAGTTATTTGTAGTCGCCTATATGGATCTGAAAGTAATAGATTTTTAGGTTCTCGTTTACTTATGTAATTTAATTTTCGGCAACTGGCAAGGTTCATAAGTGATACGAAAACCTTTAAACTTGAAAAATAAGTGTTTGCTTGGAAAATTCACTATGATATATAACATCATTGAAAAGGTATACTTCTCTTCTTTTTAAATCCAAAAATCGGTTAGTTTTCGGCTAAATTATTAGCTCATAGGTATACGAAGTTACGGAAAACCGATTTTTAAATATACAAATTAATTTTTCGGTTTTATAGCTTTGGTTAAAATATAAACTATATTATATAAGACATTGTACACTCTCTGTTTTTGCTAAAATTTTTGCTTAATAGAATTAGTAAAATATATATTATGACGAATTTTATTCCACTTTAGGCGAAATTTAACAAATCACAAAAATTATTTTTTATTTATAAAAATTTTTTTTATTTTAATAAAAAATAAAATAAAATGATGTTTTCAAAATGTTAAAAAAAGTTGATTTGGCGATTTTCTTATTTTTTTAATTTGAATTTGGTGAAAAAGCTTAGAAAAGATCTGACAACCCTGGCTATTATAAGTAAATATAAACAAGAGAGAGTATGTAGATATAAGTAGCGTGTATATGAGTTTTTAAATTTTCTGTTTGTGTGTCCTGGACAAAAATTTATATTTTTTTGCATGCATCTCTGGAATATTTGCTCTACTCTTCTCTTCCCTTAATTTTTTAAGTAATTTTATGAAAAAAATTAAAAAGAAGAAAACGACATCAGCAGCAATATAAACAAATGAAACTTCTTTTTCGTCTTCTGTGTTTTTCGGGGGTTTTTAATGTTTCTTTTTTACCAAAAATTAATTTTCTTTTTATTCTTCTTGTGTGTTATTTTCTTCTGTTTAATTCTAGGTGTCCGTCTGTTTGTCCTTTTATATATGTGTGTGCATATACTCGTTGATAAATGAGGGTTTTTACTCATACTGTTGGTATTCTGTTAGTATTTGATGATATTCCCTCGGTGGCATATTCAAATTTTGAAAAATAAAAATAAACTATACAAATATATATTTTTTTACATAAAAATAAAATACTATATAAAAAAATGTACTCCTCTACTCATACAGGCCCAACCGCCTGCATTTACATACATATGTGTGTATATGTACATATGTATATACATACATATCTTTTATTTTTTGACAATTTCTGTATGAGAATGAATATAAAATGCCATTAATGCAAATCGCAAGTTCAGAATACTTTAGAAACTAGAGCCTCTTAAATGGTATATATTTATATAACAATACTAATGGTAAGCGTAGGTCTGAGCTAGAAAACTTTAGTTCTAATACACAATCAAATCACTCAATTATCTAATTTTATAATAAACTATTTAGCTAGAACCCGGCGTGGTTCGCTACCACCATTATAATTATTACCTTACGTGTTATTTTAGTTACATCGGTCCAAATCCAAACCTATAATTCCTTCCAGAAAGACACTGCAGAATCTGTCATTTAGCTGTATACAGTCTTCAAGTAAACACACATTCATTACTATACATATATAAGATACATATATAAATAGCTCTTATGCAGTGTGCTTCTTGCTATGTCCGCTTTTTGGCTAATATGGATAGATAACGCTGCTGTAATTTTTGTCGTTTTCCAAATATACAAAATTCAATATTTAATATGTATCGAAGGCACGCAATCACTTATCTAATTCACTCAGTTACTGGCTGACGATGTGCATTGTGCACGACTATGCTTGAATCTAATTTAGAAACTTCTACTATTATCGGTCTTAAGATATATAAAGATCAATATTTACTTTGTATGGAAGATACTACGCCTACTTGGCCAATTCAGCCTACTTTTTTACTGAAACTTTAACTTTAACCGTTCTCCAGATATAAAGAAATCAATATTTAGTTTATATGGGCGGTACCACGCCCTCTTTTCGAATTTCGCGCAGTTTTTGGCTGATGATTTTTATTGATTTTAACGTCATTCAACGCTTCAACGTTGAATAAAAAAATCAATAACCGTTCTCCAGCTATAAAGAAATCAATATTTAGTTTATATGGAGGTATCAGGCCCACTTGTCAGATTTCGCCCCACTTTTTTACTGCTGATTTGTATTGACTACGAATCTATTTGGGGAAAATTTAGAGAATCCTTCTTTTACCATTTTGAAGATATAGACAAATAAATGTACACTTTGTATGGGTGTGGCAAATATAGTTCCTTCGAGACATAGAGAGAGATAATATAAAAATTTCAAGAAAATCGGTTCAGCCGTTTAGCTGGCCATAAGGCACAAACAAACGATCCAACTAATATACAAACGCATGTTTTTGCTGCAAATTTTTTAAAATTATTTATTGCATAGGAAGTGAGGGGTCCAATCATACCTTTCGATGCATACTAATTTGATAAAGTTCTCTTAAATTGCAATTATAACATTTCAACGCGCATAGTACGTCGTTATTCGATATGTTAACTTGTTCGAACAATTAAGCGGCGATTGCAGCCGAATTTAGACTGGTTTAGGAATAGGAAATAGGCTTATACATGACAAGAAAAAATTTAATTGCGGTTTCGAGTGTTTAATAAAAGAAACTCCAACCTCCAGCCTGACAATTCCATGTAAAGAAGCTCCCCTGACCTCTGGCGATGATGACAAACATCAGACAGATGATCAGGAGGAATAGTTTAGTCGTCTACAATGTAATGGATGCCTTGTGGAAAGCCAATGTGCTCTCTAGAGTAGTAACGGAGAAAGAAAGTTCTTCTTCCACAACGATTTCTGTCTAAACTGGGACCATTGTTTTGACCCCTTGTTTACAGAAACGCAAGTCAATAACTAACTCGATCATAAGAGATATCCTACCAACCATGACTGCAGCTGAATGACAAACTTTTTCTTTAGATAATGATGCATACGACATAAAGTTATTCTGTATGGTAACAATTTGTATCTGCGATCTGGAGTGCCTTGACTTACTTGGTTTTGATGACTTACTATGTTCGAACAAGACACACGTGCGCAGTATAATCGGGTCGGTATTTTATATCAACAATTTTTTGAATGCGGGTAATCAGAACAGACGGATCGTTTTCTTTTTTAATTTAAGTTCAGCGTTTTTATAATTTTAGTAATCACCTCCTCCTTTGACCCAAATCTGTAATAACCCAGACATTTTTCACACAGAAAACAGTAGCTAGAAATTAAACTGAAGAGTATGTTAGTAGGAGGAGTAGTTCGTGAAAAATTTCATGAATTTTTGCAATGCCAATGCGGTTGTTGTAATAGAACACCATGTCTCTCTTTTCTAAATGAGTTCAATTTTGCTTTAGAACAATATTGAATTAACCAGTAATCGTTTAAAATCGTTTAAATCTGTGTTCTTTTATCTACGTTCACTCGACAAACTCAACTGTGTTAACTGATCTTTTTTATTTGAATTACGCCTGAATATCGCCTAACACTTTCGAAATCTTTACACGATTTCTTGGTCGAGTACAAGCGATTAAAGCACCCAACGTGCGGTTGGATTTTTTATAACAAAATATTTATGACAAGTGTGACTTCTCTTCTCTACTGGGTTTAAATAAGAGTATTCAAAAAGCGGAATTAGAAAAAAACTGTTTCAAATAAAATTTTTGAAAAACTATTTAAGTAAACTTCTGTAACCTTAGTAATCAATTTGGCGGATGTAATTGGATGATTTGTAAAAAAATATTTAGAAATTAAAAACGTTAAGTCTAAGCGTTAATTAAAAACCCGGTTAACCTAGACGAAATAACCAAAGTGTCGAATAATTCGTAAATATTAAATATTCGGATTTTATAAGGAAAAAATCTTACAAGCAGTTTTGGTTTTCGAAGACTTTATGAGATGCATATAGTCTCAGCTAGCCACCTAATGCGCTTTCAGTCTCTAACCGTGCAATATCAGCGGAGAACTTAAGAACTGATTTCTGGCGTGATAACCTCTTTAAAATGACCTGAAAGTTAAGGAGGAAGGATCAATGACAATTATGTGTGTAACAAAATATCCGCCAAATGCTCGCCATGGTTTTGGCGGCATATTTTCAAAGACTCTGAAACATAATTATGTGTCAATGTGCCGAAATATCTCATCCTTTAGCTCTTGAATTGTTATTGGCCTATTGACGTACAGCATCTCTTTTAAATATCCCCAAAGAAACAAATCCAACGGTGTCATATCACTTGATTGTGGCGACCGATTAACATATCCTCGACATGAGCTAACACGGCCATTGAATTTCTCGCGCAAAAGAGCCATTGTTTCGTTGGATGTGTGGCAGGTGGCACCATCCTGCTGGAACCACATATCGACCAGGTCCATATCCTCAATTTCTGGCCACAAGTAATCGGTTATCATCTCTCGATAGCGAACACCATTCAGGGTAACTGCTTGGCCGACCTCATTTTCGAAGAAGTACAGCCCGGTGACGCCGTCAGACCATAAATCGCAACAAACGGTCAAACTTCGTGGATGCATTAGCTTTCAACAATCACTCGTTCTGCTTGTTAACGAACCCACTGAGGTTAAATTGTGCCTCGTCGCTAAAAATGATTTTCTTTGTGAAGCCACCAGTCATTTTTGTCTCTTCAACTAACCTTTCAGCGTATTGACAACTCTTGAAATGGTCAGCAGGCTTCATCTCTTGAGTCAATTGAACCTTTTAAGCGTGCAAGTTTAAATTTTTATTCAAAATTTACATCAGTGATGTTCGTGAGATGTTGAATTGTTGGGCACGATGAGAGTCGAGGTTGACGGCTCTTCTACCACACTATCGCGGACAACAGCAATGTTTCCCGCAGAACGAAGTGAGCGAGCATCCACAGGTGTTACCACATTTCCTACAGACTCGGTTTGCTGAGATTTGGGCACACTTCTACCGATTTTGAACACATTTTGTCGATACACGAAATGCATTTTGATTTTAACTCCCATTTTCGTAAAAGGCTTCAACAATCTTAATGCGCTGCTTAATAGTGTACATCTCCATGGTTGAATTTGTCAAACACTGAAATGTCAAATTATGTTGTGGAAAAAACTTGATATTAAGGTGTGATTCACAATTAACATCGTCCATTATGGTTGGTCCACCCTTTAGTTGGTGGCATTCCTAGTTATGTCGTCAATACCCTTATTGCTTATAATTAATTAAAATCTACATTTTCTGAACGGACCAATGTGTTGCAATCATAATGATAAGCATCTATGTCTAACGATAGTATTTTTAAAAAGCTTTGCCATTTATTAAGGTTCATTAAAGATATAAAACTTCCCCCACCAGTATGATTTTATTGCGTAATTTTATTTTGAATATTCAATTGATACCTTATGCTCATAAGCTTATGCAAGTCATTTTCCTGGTAACTGCACAAACCTATTGATCTTCAATCATATCCATACGTATTAAGTTGCGCATTAACTACAACATAGAATGACTCATACACATGGTGGTACTACTATTGTATCCTATAAATGAATACAGAAAAGTACATGAATGTGTTCATTGCGAAAATAAAATTTTTTGTCTTTGATTTCTACAATTTGTGGAAATAAAAAACAATAAAGAAATCATTTCAAAGGATATTTGAAAAAACAAAAACACAAATTTTAACTTGACTTGTTTTTATTTTTGTTATGTTTTTGGACTCTCTACTGTATGTTGTGTGCCTGTAATTCTTCTTATTTTGTTAACAAATTTGGGAATTTTTTGTATAAAATAAATTTTTATATAAAAAAAAAAAATGTTTTTTTCTGTCCTTTTTGCCAACAACCAGGACTGCTTGATTGTGGGTGTCAGTAGGTATGTATTTTATTTAAATATAAAAAGGATAATAGGCCAGAGAGAGAGAGAGGCAATGGCAGCAGGAATACAATCCAACTCCAAGCCCCAGTAATGCATTCATATATGCATACTAGACTCGTCTATGCATACATACATATGTTTGATTTCAAGTTTCATTTTTCCCAAAAATAAAAGTAAAAATAATTTTTTTTTTTTTGGCGGGGAAGAGAGTGTGGAGAGGTATAATATTTTTATACTTTTTCTTTTTCTTTACATTATTTTTTCTTATATTTTTTTGGCAATAACATTAAGGTTTGAGGAGTTCATTTTTAATGTGCATGCACGGGCCGACTGTGTGTAGAACAGCATTGAGTAAAAGAGAGTGTTGGTTGACGAAAAAGTGAATCCATTTCAAGGTGGTGCATATGTATTGTAGTGAGTTGTGGGCTGCCGCCTTGCAAAGTGGTTTAGGGGGTAGGTGGGTTTTTTGTGCGTCTATTTCTTTCCATATGTATGTGAGGCATGATGTGTTAAAGGTGGTTATTTACCGTGTTTGTTGCAGCATTTGATGTGGTATTTATTGATTTCTATTTTATTTTCATTTTTCTTTTTGTTTTTTCGACAACAAAACAAAAAAATTATTTCTTTTTCATTCGGAATCGTATATGCTTTGGCTTTTATGTATGAATTGCCAAAAAATAAAATATTAAGTTTTTTTTTCTTATGTTTTCGTATGTTTCAACATTGCAATATAATATAATATAAAGTACAGTTGAGTTTTAAATAAAAATAATTCTTGGAAAAGAATTTTTTGTGATGGTTTCTTTACATACGTATGTATGTAGTATGTATGTTTGCGTATTTGTTTCGATATGTTGGATAAAAAAATTATTTTTAAATTCTACCAAAAATACAAATTATTTATAAGTTTCCCTAAAGGTAGTGAACTTTTAACATCTACTGAGAATAATTTCTAATATTGGTTATATGCCTCAATGGCATATAGAATAGGATAAAGAAGGCCTTGCAAAAAAATCTTGAAAAGGAAATGGGGTCCCTGACCAAGGATGACTGACTGGATGGATATACACGGTTGTGTTTAGACCTATTTTGACCTATGGATGCCTTTTATGATGGGAATCCCTTGATAAGAATGTGCAGCTGGGCCTGTATTATAAAGGGTTAGCAGCCACAACAAGTCAGCGTCTACTGGCGACTGTACAGTGGTGCAATTCAAATGTGGGTTACTCAAATATCCTAACAAGTTTGGGTGTTTTTGAAGGAGTTGACTACACAGCACTGCACTATGACTTCTCAGTGAAGTTCCAGACTAAGATTCCAGACAGGAGGAAATGGGCAAATGGTGCAATGCACCTCATTAAAGATTTTCATGGACAGCTCTAAACTGAATGGAGCTATAGGTGGAGCTGCCTTTATGATCATTGGAAAGGACAACACCTCCAAGAAAGATATTAGCTACTTACGGATAGCTAGGAAGCTCTAAGAGCTCTTGGATCTTACAAGTTGACCTCAAAAATAGTTATCGACTGCCACAGATCTCTGGACGAGATGGCTGATCTATATAATATTCATATCATATTAGTTCCGGGTAACAGTGATGAATTGGCCAGACGTGGCACCACCATCGAACTCACAAGCCAATGTTCCGTGTTGGATAATTGGAAACTTGTAAGCTCATGATTCACAATGAGCTATACTGACTCCTTCAACGCCGCAGGGGCAGCTTAGAAGACGGAAATTATAGCGCAGAAAATCTGGCCAAAGCTGGATCGCAAGCACCCAAATAATCTACTCAATCTCCAAATAAGCACACTCAGCGATGTTGTCCGTGTCATTACTAGGTATTGTATAAAGGGCGCTCATGCCAGAAGGCTGGGACTGGGTCAGTTGGCGAATGATTTCTGCAGAAGCTACAGAGATGAAGTGGTAGAGGAAATAATTCCTTACCTACTGTGCACATGTCAGGCGTTATGTAGCAGAAGAAAGAGGCACCTGGGACTATGCTTGCGAAGCTGTCAAGTACGAACATTTGTAGAGGATGACGATCCATTGTGATATCACATCCGGCCTTCGTGTGACTACTTGTTCCCTTCTTTTGAGGGCACCCACTTCCACCAACCTACCTTCCATATGCCTCAATTTACAAGAGAGAAGCTCTACTCATTTTATTATTTAAGCAAATATGGATTTTATATCAAAATCTTAATTCATCGTTTGAGATCGCTTATATTTAGAATTTCTAAATGATTAAAAAGGATACTAAAGCAGTTATACAATGCTGTGACATTTTGTAATAAGTCTTCCCTTAGGGATTAACGAAATTTGACAGTTGATAGCGATTATATTGTTGAAGCCACATCTAACGAACTAGACGTCATTTAATAAATCTTCTGTTTAATAACTTGCCGCTTGTTACGCTTATTTTACGACCTCTATAAACGCAACGCAATCTGGAAAAGTCACTGTTTGTTGTGTATTTTGTACTGAAATTAATTTCTGTACCTTGGAAACACCACTATGCTCTATAGTAGTTGTACCCGTAAAAACGATGCCAAACGTTAAGATCGATGCCAAACGTTAAGAAATTATTTGTTGTGGAAATAGTTCTCGCAGTAATTCCATTGTAATCCTGGCTGTATGCGATGTGGTACCATCGTGTTGAAGCCACATCTTAGTCAAGCGCATAGGATGCAGTTGTGACGTTAAAAAGTTTCCAATCATATCACGATATCGCTCCCCATTGACAGTTACCGTTACGCCGTTTTCAGTTTTAAAGAAGTAAAGTCCAATGATTTCTCCTGACCAAATTGCACACCGGACTGTCACTTTTGCAAAGGTGACTGATGAATAATTGGAGGGTTTTCCATTGCCCAGAACCGAATACTCTGTTTATTCATATAACCATTTAAATAAAAATGTGCCTCGTCACTCATTATGATTTTTTCATGAAAATCGATGATTGATTTTGATAAAATGTTTTAACGACTAAAACACGATGGTTTACTGAATATTTTTCCATAATCTCTACTTCACGACTGCCAAATATGAACTGTCAAGACTAATGTTTAAAAAAATGGCGGTAAGACAAAGTAGTATACCGGACACCCTGTATCCTGGATAGGCCTATGCATTGCTAGACTATACAGTATTTTATCTTATGTGTTAGACTTTGTGTTAGGAAAATAGATTGTGGACAGGCAAGAAAGAGAATAGTTTACATAGAAATTTGTTTTAAATTTATTATTATCGTAAGCGGAAACATTTTCTCTGTAAGATTGTTCTAAAAACAAATTCGCCCTCAAGAATCAACCACAAACGTATACAAAATTCACCACGTCAGAGCTTATTATGAGCTTTTAGCTAAAAAGTGTATTGGCTTGTGTCAAGGCTAAAAAACTTCTGAAATTACCTGCTCTAATTAAGAGTGCTGCCAAGTGCATGGATCGGTTACTTTTTGTGTTATTTTTATTTTTTATTATTACATTTGAATTAACGGCGAAAAATCGAAGATTCATATCCGTACTAGAACATTCTAGGCTAAGATGAAATACTATAAAAGCGGAGATTTGCAGCTGGTTAGTTTGTTAGTTTTGAATTCGTTGCCAAGAAGTAAAGTCTGTTTAAGGCGCAAATGAAAAGTGTGTTAAAAGCAAATTTGGTGAATTAATTGTAAAACAACTAAAATAAAAATAGAGTTTTATTTTATTTTAACGCAATATAAACGAACTCAAACGTGTGTAGCTTCGGCTGTGTGGCACGTAGCGCCGTCCTGTTGAAACCAAATGTTGCTAATATCTTCCTCTTCAATTTTGTGAACAAAAATTCGTTCAACATGGCCCGATAACGATCGCCATTGACTGTAGCGGCCACCCCTTACTCGTTTTCGAATTATGCCTCTGGACCAAAATCCTCACCAAACAGTAACTCGTCTTGGGTGTATCGGCTTTTCAATGTATGCGTGCGGGTTTTCTGTGCCCTAATTTTGACAATTTTGCTTGTTTACATACCCGCCAAGATCAAAATGAGCTTCATCTGAAAAGATGATTTTTTTGGCAAAATCGGCATCTTCTATAAGTCGATCGCAAGCCCACTTAGCGAAGCGAAAAAAGCGTATACACAACCATATTCGTTCAGCGAAAGGATAAAACTAATCATCAGACATGAGCTAATTGTTACCATTCACGAAATAAGCACTAGTTGAAAAAAAAACGTTAGATGGCGGACCCGATAGTTGCCACATTGCAACAATGCTGCAATAAATCAATAGAAATAAATACCCTTTCGTAATTAATGAACATCTTTACCATATCTTTACCTTGTACGCGCTCGAGAAACTCCAAAATAGACTACAAGCAGCACCTTCCTATACGTGAGAGTTGTATTTAATTAAATTTTCTCTATACGTTGCTCTTTGCGGCTATTTTCTCTCACAAATTTTAAAGTAATTACTGGAAAGGAAAAGGTCAACGAATGCCTATTTTAAGGGCAAAACTAGAAAGATTAAAAAAACTGAAAAATGCTGGAAAATTAAACGCCTTTTCTTTTGGAAAATAGTCTGTGGAAATTAAATTAAACTAAACTAGTTTATGAATTAACTAAGATTTATTACCACCAACACATAACTGTGAGCTCTTTCGGCCATATTTAAATGACAAGTAGAACATATTTTATAATTGTCTTCTTTAAAGAGGACACCAAACCGAGATTTAATTGAGTTGTTGCTCTAAACATGTCTCGAAATAAAAATGTTCTACTTAAAAATGTTTTATTTCCCAGAAAAGTACTTAACTTGTACTTTTCCAAAAAACTTCTTATCATATAATGAGGATGAATTACGATTTTCTGACAAAATTTCATTAAAAAAATATTATGAAAATACGAAACTTTTTAGTGAAAGAAAATAGGAACTTGTTAAACGAAAAATTAATTATTTTGATTGTATGAGCAACAACTCTCTAACAAGAAGAAAAGTACGAGTTACGAAGACAGGTTTAATTAATATTAATTAGATTGTGTTTTTAATTAATCATGTTATTGCCTGGCCCAGCAATCATTCTACCATTTTTTTATTTTATTTTTTTTATATGTCTGAACATATTTATTTTAATAGACTTGTCTTAAGTACAAAATCAAGTCTTAAGAAAATAAATGGGCATGGGTGTAGAAGACTTAATGATAAAATTATTCAATTTGGTAATATATCTTTTGTGTTCTCTGCCAAAAAAAAGGAAAAATTGAAGAAATATTAATTAGCTTTTAAACATGGTTTGAAAAAGGCGAATTTTTATGATAATTTTTAATTACTTGCAACATGTTTATTTTGGGTATTTTTTTATTATTACTAAGGAAAATAATTAATTATTACAACTAAACTAAGTTGAAAGAATAATTTTTGGTTAATTTAGCAAAAAAAAAGCAGACATTGACATGCACTGGAAAAAAATTTAAAAAAAAAATATTAATAAACAAATGGTATCAAAATGTTGTCGAATTTTTAAGAAATTTTTAAATATAAAGACTCAAATTATTGTCGTTTAATTTCATAATATTTAAGCGAAAGAGAACATTTGTTGAAAAGATTGTCTTGTTAAGTTAATTTCTTTTTGGACAGTATGTTGCCTATTTAAAAACAAAAAAAATTTCCTTTGTTACGTTGATCTATACCAAACGCACTGCTATTCGAAGGATTTTTTGTGCAGCCCTATATGTTCACCACATCAAATTAAAGCTACAAATAAAGAGAGTTATCAAATACAAATAAGAGAGCTATCATGCTCAAGGCCGAAATAGCAAAATTCGTGTTTAGATATCTCTGATCTACACTGATCGTTATTATTATTTTCTAAAATATGATGACAGTATCTTAGACCACAATGGTCGGTAAATAGACCAGTTAGTACTTTAAGTTGGTTCTTGTTAAGCAGTAACAGCTTCTATGGAAGGAAGAAAGACAAACTAAATCATCTGTCTCATACAGAAAGCACTCCTTCAAAGCCGAGCAGAGACATTGAAAAATCGCTCAATAAAAACCTCCCGATCTAGTCCATTTCCCAAACAGTCCACCTTTTAGTTTACAAAGTGGCGCCCTCATGGCCCGGCAACCAATATAGCGTAACCCTGTTGTGAACGCTAAAATCCTTGAGAGATATCATACAGTCTATAACAACCTTAGACCTAAACTCGCAGGATGACAAGGTATGACTTCACATAATACTCAAACCCTTTGATTTTCCCGTTAAACACTGCCTAAATGAAGATGGCGTAAACTTTCGCCTGGAAAATCGAAGTATATTCGCCCATGGACATTACTCTTTATAAATTGGGACCGACGACACCCGCGTCCATTTCGACACCAGTCAGTTTTGATCCATCGGTGAACCAAACTTCATCCGAGATGCTACACCACTAGGAAGGATCCATTAATTTTTTTCAGGTGTGGAGACACTAAATTTTCTGTCCGCCATCAAATAGCCGCGACAACTTTTCATCGCACCCATGATTAAAACACAAGGCGATAGACACAATCCACCACCCTTTGTAATATAAAAAACCAGTAAATCATTCTAGGTTTTACACCCTATATTTTTCCATAGAGGCCGCTGCCAAGCAAAATGTACCCCAACCACCATGTGAGAGAGAGTCCTATCTAGAATGAGCCACACGTATTACGTCTCATCTGAGAATAGAAACGATTATAAGTCGGTAATGGCTTTCTGAGTTATCTCACGGCTACAGACCGAATCTAATACCACTTTGGTACACTTTATGATATAAATAACAATACATCTGACAAGTGGTTCAAGTCTTGGCAAAACGAATTCTTCTCAACTCTAATTAACAGTGAACTACTAAGTTAGCTAATCAATAAGAAAGCCAGAACAATATAATTATGCTCGAGAGTTTAACGGAGATCTGACAGATCTTGACATATTAAAAACGATTTGTATGAGCGTCAAATAAATAGAAAAACTAGTTAATGCGACCCTATAAATCACTAGACATTTAAAGATAAAAAAATTTAAATTAAATAGGACCACCCGCTTTAGAATCTGTAGTTTTATTTCAAAATATTATTTCAATATTTAAATGTTTACTATTAATATTAAAACTGTACAATTTGTCAGCTAAATATTAAAAAATAAATATATTTGTAGTTTATTGTACAGTTTTAAAGTCATAGTGTACACTGTTTTGTTTTGGATTGAAATTAAATAAAATTTTCAAAAAAAAAAAATTATAAATGCTTGCACATTACCTATCAACAATATAATTTGAGAGAAACTATACAGTTTTAAAGCTATGGTGTACAGTTTTCAAGCTATGATTCAAAAATACAATTTTTTTAGAGAAAATCTTTAGAACTAAATTGTTTGCTTATTGTACAGTTTTCAAGCCATAGTGTACACTGTTTTGATTCGAAAATTACATAAAATATTCAAACTAATATTTAAATATTAACACATTTGCTATTAAAGTGTATATTATATTTTATGAAAAACTGCACAGTTTCCAGCTATGTTGTACACTGTTATGATTCAAATATTCAAATTTTAATAAAACAAATTTTCAAAATATTTTTTAAATAGATAAATATTTGCTACATAATAGTGTATAATTTGTCAGAGAAAATCGTGAAAATTATATATTTTTCTTTTATTGTACAGTTTCCAAGACATGGTGATGTACTCTGCTATAAACCAGGTTTAAAATAAATTAAATTCCTTTATTTTAATGTCTTTTTTTATATTCTTATAAATAATAAAAGAACAACACCAGGAATAAATAAAAATATATTACAATGGAGTTTAACACGCAATTTTTGTTGTCTTTTTTTTTTGTTATTTGACTAGTCATGTCTAGGAGTTACAAATACAAAAAAAAAATTGTAAAAATTCTGATTAAAATTAATGAAAAATTGTTTAGGGAACCAGAAAACAATGACTTGATTTACAACAGAACCAGAAGTTTTTTATGTTTTATTAACCATTTTTTTTCTCCCTTTTTAAATTTATAGCAATAACTTTTAAAATATAAAATAAAAAATCGGGAAAAAATGGGAATTGCAACAAAGAAAAAGTTAATATTTAATTAAGAATTCATTAAAAAAAAAAGAAAATAAAATAAAATTGTAGGGAAAAATTAATGAAAACTTGACATTTATTAATATTTTTTGGTTAGAAAAAAAATGTAGAAAGCAAACTCACCGCTTTTGATTTATTTCGGCCATAGACTGGTTGAAAAAAATTTTGGAGGTGTCCTCGATTATCTTTTTAATCAATACGCTGAATATTTCATTTCCCTTATATGTGTAGTTTTAGTGTTGGAGTTGATTTTTGTATTTTTTTTTTTTTTTTTTTTTTTTGTAAAATATTTTTTGGTTTAAATTGCCAAAGAATGTTATGATTTTTTTTGTTTTTTTTTTTTGAAAATCCCAAACTTTATAATTTTTGATTTAGAAAAAAAATGTTATATTTTTGGTATTTTACTAGAGCTCTGCGTGTTATCAAAACCGAAAACTAAAAAATAAAATTCGACGAAACTTGTAATTTTTGTTGTATATGAAATCGTTTTTTTTTTTTTTGATAATTTTGTTGGTTGGATTTGTCAAAATTAAGAAACAAAATTATTACGTTCCTGCTATTTAATTAGGGGGGCCAGAGGTTTGCAGTGTTTGTATTTTAACTTAAAAGGAAATCAATAAACAGGGCTCTAGTTTGTTTTGTGTTGTTTTAAATAATTTTTAAGTTTTTTAAGTGTTCTATTCTATATCGAGTTTTTTTTTAATTTGAAGTGGAAACTTTTTATTTTATTTTGCTGCTAATGAATTCGAAAAGCATGTTCGTTTTTCCAAAAGAATTGAAAATTTTCTTTGAAATTTATTAAAGCATTTCATTCATTAAGACCTGAAAGAAAAAAACAAATAAAATTCTTTATTAAAAAGTTAAGAATAATAAAAAATGTAAAATATTTTATTTAAAAAACTTTAACCCTCATATTCATAAAATTTAAAATGAGCTTGAAATGTATTTTATTTTAATACATTTGATTTTTTATGAATATGGGGGTAAATATTTTATTAACATTTTATAAGATATACAGATTTTAACTAAATCGTATTAAAAAATTCAGAATTTGAAACAAGCTTTTTCGCCATAGACACATACCCTATATGTCTAACTGCAAGCTTTCTTTATTTTGGAAAAGCTAAAATCAAATCCGACGGCAATTCGTGTTATTTCATTTGAATACGAGGGCGGCCTAATTATCTTTTCAATTGTCATCTGTTACTTAATTGTTTCGAACAAATTAAGCCTATTTACTAGTTTTTGACAGCCCTTGTTAGCAAAAAATTGAATAATGGAAATTTCATATGTATGCAGATTAGAAATCATGAAAGAAATACTCGAAAGAAACCTACTCGTATACAATCCAAAAAATGATATAAAATAACCGAAAAAAAAGAAAGGCTGTAGGTGCCTTCACCGAGAAGCTCGTTTGTGAACAAATGTGAACAACATCTGGATCTATAGCAATCAAATCAATAAGTTTCTTCGCGCTAACAAGCACCAATGAAGGTTACAGTTTATTAAAATGCACGCAGTATTTTTTACATCGGTTACTTTAAAAAAATAAAATGATTACCGGCGAATATTATTCTGATTCAATATAAATTTGATACAAAACCGATATCATCTACAATAGCGGAAGAAAAAGTGTAATTTTATCTTTGTGGATGAGCCAAAGCTGTTACGAATGTGTTGCAATGCAGTGTTTTCAATTAAATAACCACGCTTTGGTATTGACACTTATGAGGCGAACCATTTGATTCAAATTTATCGACCAAATTCGAGCAAAATTGAATTATTTGTAACAAAGCTGCTTCAAGTAAAATGAGAAAACAAAATTCTTTACCCATCATATTCTCAAGCATTTAGAGACTTTCTCCTGTTTTCGAATTCGATAAAAAGGTTGAGTGGTAAGAGATTTGTGTCAAACGATACAAATATAATAGAAAATGTATCTGTTGCAACACCTTTGTGATAATTCTGAAAGAAAAAAAATTTCGGTTACGAATTTTTGTTAGATGGACGAATATGTCAGCACTATAGCTTGTTGAAAAGCTGACATTATAAGCTTCACTTTGTTAGATAACGTTTTTAAAAACTTATTATTCTTAGAAAAGTTTTCTATGTTTAAAAATGAGTGAAAATTATATTAAAGGAAACATAATTATGCATCATATGCTGCAAAAAAATAAGTAGTTTACGGAGGCGATGTAACAAGAAAAACAGCAGCTTAATGATTTCCTCGTTTTCGTTCTGATAATTCTGATGTTAGAGATGCACCTTACTCAGGTCGTCCAATCACTAAATAGTCGCTGAAATCATGGAAAAATTAAGAAAGACCGGCACATAAGCATCGTAAACGTTTTGCTAAGGCACTAAGCATTCATCGCCAAACAGTTATCAACTATTTGATGAAAGCTCGATACAAAGAGAAGCTTAATGTTTGTTTGCAAATGAAAAATTAATTGGACCAAATTTCCATTAGCGACACAATGCTAAAACAGAGGCTTGCAAAACACAATTGGATCAGGTTTTTTGCTCGGTAAAGCCATGAGCAAAAATGCCCCAAAAAATAACAAAAGATTCTCAATCAAAACGGCACATTTTTGGTTTAATAAAGAGCTAATTTTACATATAAAATAGGTGTGTCATTTTCGCTCAAATTTGTAAACGAAGTTTTCAAATACCCAATATTTCAAGCATTCATGTAAAATTTCGCCACCACGCTGAATTTAATGGTCTTTACTTTCATATTCAAGTTTCATTTTACCGCGATTTTAGTGATTTTATCTCCTCACTATCAAGATACACACTACACTACTAAAAAAATCTTACTTCAACATTTGGATTTTTTTGTTTTTTGAATATTTAAACATTGACACAACGTAACTTTTTGCAACGATCCCAAATATGATAATTGGTCATAGCGTTGTCACTCATGTGATGATTATATTGTTTTCTCAGAAAGAGTTATTCAATTGCACTCATTTTTCGTTGCTTCCGATGATCTATCGTTTTATGGTTATTACTACTAATGGCGTTTTCTTTTCTCACAAAAAATGTGTACTTCTTTTGTTCTTTGTCACAAAACATAGTTCAAAATCAAAAAATACCAAAGATTTTTAAAGGCAACATTTTTAAAAATAAATACACCAGCCTTTCTTTCTATTAAATTTCTTAAAAAAGGAACACAAAAAAATAAAGGGCAACAATGTGCAACATTTTTTTTCAGCAAAAATAAACGCCATAAGTGTTGAATTCGAAGACGGATTAATATTTTTATGACACAACAAAACACAGTTATAAGCATGGTAACCAGAAATATGCAATTGCATGGTTTTTCTCAGACAACCAATCAACTCATACGTAAGATATTTATCCGTTTCATACATTTTTAAGAATTTTGGCACCAATTTATTAATGCATATTTTTGCATATTTTGCTCATAACAGCATTATTTGCATATTTCAATTTTAAGAGCATGTTTTCTTTATTTTGTTCATATTTAACGAGCATATTAAACCCTTTTAGAGCATATTTGAATAATATAATTTTTAAATTATATGTCAACTGAAACTTATTGCGCCGTCTAGATCTAAATTAAGTTTATTACCGTTCACCAAGATCTTAGAAAAGTTTTAGAAGAATACACAAACTATAAAGTGCGATCAGAAATTTTAGTTGAAGATCCTTGAAAAAATGTTGCAAATGTTATTGTAAGTGTGCTACATTGTGTCAAAGGAGTATCAAAAGCCAAAAATTAATTAACACAGTTGTTTTGAACAAAACCAATCAGTTCACAATTACACAACTTTCTGATGATTCGCAAAAGATATTGGAAGCTACGTGGGACAGTCGCTGCGACAGGTGCTTTACCATAAACTAGCGCATGTTACATGCATTGCTCATGGACTGCCTCGTTTATTTGAAAGTATTAGAGATCAATACAAAAATTTAAGCAAAGCCATTGCAAACGTAAAGATAGTGTTCTTGAAAGTTCAAAATAGAGTTGAAGTTTTAAAAGGAATATATCCATACCTTCCATTGCCGTCCGATGAAAAAAATCTTAGAAGCTCTTAGCGTTTTAAATAGTGCGTGGTGTGTCAGTATATTAATTTGTAAATAAAAAATAAAAAGTGAATTGATTTTGATTTACTGCGAACTTCGGTTTCATTGAATAATAAAAAACTTAATATTCAAACTTAGCTGAAATAGATTATAGCAACAGACGAAGAACTTGAAGTATATCTAACAAAAGATCTTAGCGCATCTTCTTCAAATCAAATTTTAAAATATGATCCTTTTAAATCGATATCTTATAAATATGCCTCTATTCCATCAGAGACATCAAAAAATTTCCTCAGATGTAATAGTGTCTATTTACATTTGAAAATTTACCACAAGTTAATATTTTATTGTTTATGGCAACAACTAATGTCAATAAAACAATTCTGCCTTATTTTATCTAATAAAGGGTCCGCCAAATAATTTTTTTTTTTTAAATGCTATAAAAAAAAAAAACTACTGAATATTTTCTCAAATTGCTTTTTTATTTGAAAGTACAATCCTTCCGGTTAATAATGGAAAATAATTTCATTCAAATGGCTGCCTCGGCTGGCAATGCAGTAGCCTACACGATCGGTCCAATTTTTAAGCACATTATCGATTGTGTGCAGCTGTATTTCACCAATGGCTTCATGAATATTGTCCTTTAAAGCGTCAATTGTCTCTGGCTTGTTGGCGTAACACTTATCTTTGACGGCACGCATTGAGTGTAGCTTCGGCTGTGTGGCACGTACCGCCGTCCTGTTGAAACCAAATGTTGCTAATATCCTCCTCTACAATTTTGGTGTACAAAAATTCATTCAACATGGCCCGATAACGATCGCCATTGACTGTAAGGGCCACTCCTCGTCGTGACTCGTCTTGGGTGTATCGGCTTTTCAATGTGCCCTGTGTGTTTACATACCCGCCAAGATCAAAATGAGCTTCGTCTGAAAAGATGATTTTTTTAGCAAAATCGACATCTTCTGTAAGTCGATCGCAGGCCCAGATTCTCAGCGTTGTTCAAGCGTATACACAACCATATTCGTTCAGCGGAAGGATTGAGCTAAGTGTTACCATACACGAAATAAGCACTAGTTGAAAAAAAAAAACGTTAGATGGAGGTTTATTTTAAGTTATGTATTCAGATCTCCTTAAAAATTGAAGTACAATTTTTGTTTTTGATTCAATTGTATTGTTTTTTGTATTGTTAAAACATTGAATTGTTGAAACTCCTCATTTTCTACTAACAAAAGAAGACATTTTTATTTTTTAGAGCATATTTTTAAATTTTTAGATCAATTTTTCAGATTTTTACTGCATATTTTATGAGCATAAGACACTTTCTTAAGAGCATATTTCTGCTTTCCCTGGTCATAACGCAGTTTTTTTACCTTATCAAGGAAATACGACGTAGCCATCAGTAAACGATCTTTTTTATAATAAAGACAACATCACACCAAAGTCTGTTGGGTCCTATGTCCACACCAGATGTGTGAAGAGGTATTTTTTTTATTTCAAAAAACTGCATAAGTTAAAAAATTTTACCAAAATTGGCATTACTAATTGAAATTACCAATCTACACAGTCGATAACGAGTTATTAATTGAATAATTTTATTTTAGAATTACGGCATTCGATATCGAACAAAAAACACAAAATTTAACATGAAGACTTTTAACAGCTGGTCTTCGATCGAATGTAATTTCTGAAACGTTGTTCGAGAGCAAAATAGCTGTCGCAATTAAAAGACAAAAATGAATTGAAACACTTGAACTTAAACAGAGAAAACTTAAAAAAAACACCAATTGTGAACAAGGTTACTCATTTACTCACAATTCATTCACAATAAGTATGAAAACTCGATTCGATAGCAATCTAAAGCCGAAATTAAACAACTCGATTAGGGACGTAATTTATTTTTGTATGTAGACCACAGATCTATGGCACAAATGGGTTAAAAATTGTTTTTAAAACTTTCTAGAGGAACTATTACGAGGTAAACAATGTTTTTTAGTTCAGTTGGCTACAATTTTTGAGCACTTTTGCAGCTAATTCAAGTACACTTTTAACACTAAATATAATTGCGACAAATGTATAGAACTTATGAACAAGAAAAACCAGCTTGTTTTGTAAACTCTTTAAAGGGTTCGGAAATACTAACTCCTTATTTGTATTATTAAGAAATTTATTTTAGAAAAATTTCATTTCAGCACGATATTATTAGTTTTTTATATTTGTTTTCATATAGTCCAACTTTCCCTTAATTTAACTGCTAGGGAATAGAAAATCACTACATAAAAAGAAAACTATTATACAGAAATTATATATATTTTCTTATTATTTTCAAAATTTATCACAAAATTTATAATTTTCGTTCCCTGAGCACGGACAATTGCTGTTATAATTGTCATATTTTACTTCCTTCTCGGTACACAGTGTTGTTATCAACATAAATTAGTTAAATTTACATCCACAAAACTTTATTCATTGTAAAGAAAACTTATCTGTATGGAAAATATTTTCAAGAAATCCAATTAACACTTAAATTATAGCCAAAAATTAAATTTTTTTAAATTAATTTTGATTTGGGAAAGTTCAGTGAATTAGATGTTCACTATAGAAAAATTCGACTGTAGTTCAATCAATGTAGAAGATTTCCAAAGCTCGAAATACCAATTAGCTTTTAGGAATTTGTTTATACTAACAAGACCACTTTCATTATTCTAGAATTTTTCTGAGAATGGGTTCTTAAGCAGTAAATTTGTTTTTTGTTTTATTTTTTTAAGCTCAGATTAAAAGTTGCTTTTAATTAATTTTTTAAAACTTTAAAACGTTTATTTTTGACAACTAGGCTCTATTTCAAATTCACTCGATTTTGTATTGGGGGCAGGAAGATGCCTTTAAATTTGATAAATGATTTTGTTTTAACTTAAGTTTTCAAACAAATTGAATTTTTTTTTTAATTTTTACAATTTAAATTTTTGAACACCCACCTCTAATTCGTTTTTCTTTTGTGTTATACTTGAACTTTTTTGGAAACATTTTTAAAAAAATAATTGACTTTTTTTCGTTTTGTTTTAAAATAAAAATTCAATATTTTTAACACTTTTCTTTAATTTTCTTTCTTTTTTTTATTTCATTTGTAAACTATTTCCCAACGGCTTTTTTTAAATGGAAATGAAAACTAATTTTGGTTTCATTCAAGCATTAATATCATGAGGTTTTTTCCTTTTGCTTAAAAACATTAACTTCATAACTTTTCTGTTAATTTTGTTTTTAAAATGTGTTGTTGTTGCTGTTGTTGTATCTAATTTGTGTTGCATATATTAATATATAAACTATATAATTTTTTTTTAATATTTTATTTAATTTACTTTGGGGGTTTGAACAAAAACTCAAAACTTAAATAATTTTTTTCTTTTGCACTTGTCCGGCATTTGTTGAAACAAGACGTTGAAACGGAATTGAATGAATTGTTTAAAAGAAAACCTTTTGGTTTTTCCATGGGTTAGCGTGTATGTTTGTGTGTATGGGAGTGTGTTGAACAAGAAAAATGCGTTATTGTTTTTTCTTATTATTTTTTATTTTCTATTTAACACGCGCGCTTTTTTACATGGAATTTTTTTATGTATTTTTATGCAATTTTTAACGAATTCGCATTTTTTTACATTTAAAATCAATTTTTGTTTTTTCTTCAACACAAATACAGTAAACAGAAAATTTAATAATTTTTTTTATCGTTTTGTTGTTGTTGCTTTTTTTTATTTTAATAAAAAGTGTAATTTTTTACATATTTTTTTTTGGCCGGTACAAGCGTAACAAACGAACGTATGAAAGTATCTGCAAGAACTGCAGGCTTAACGCAATTTCAATCTCTGTGAAGGTCCCCAAACTTTTTTTTTTGCTTGAAACAAAATAAAAATAAAAACAAATGTATTGTGTAGTATCTATGTGTGTATTAAGTTGCAAAAGCGCAGCACAAAACCCTCCACATGTTGTACGTTACATACTGTTGTTGATGGCTTTTGCTGCAGACATGATGCAGCCCAGGCTGTTTTTCAAGAGTTTCAATACTGAATTTATGCAATTTGTGCGAATCAAATTGCAAAAAGAGTACAAACGAAACCATACTCTTAAATGCAATAGCAAACAGCAACAAAAATAACAAACTCAGTTTTATAATAAAAATATAAACAGGAAATATTAAGTTATTCCTTAAGAATAACTCTTAAAAAAATTTCAAGAGAAATGGTGCAGAACAAAAGCCCCACCACAAAATCGACTCTCTTAAAAGGAAAGGCAAACAAGAAAAGAGACACTCTGCAGCCATGAATTGAAATGAATTTTGGAGGCTCACCTTTATTTCTTGTTAGTAAATCTCTTCAGAAGTAAAGAGTAAGAAGAGACAGTGTAAATACGCGTGTGTGTATGTGCGTGTGTTTGTGTGAGTAAATGCATGCCTCATTTAAAGTGGGTGGCTTTGGCCTTTGAAAAAAAATGTGTCCATTCAAGTGGGGGTTTTGTTTTTTTATTTTATTTTATTTTTTTTTTGCAACAACACATGTGTGTTGTATGTAAGTGTGTGTGTGATTGTGCATTTGTGTTTCTGCAACTTGCAGCAAGTGCGTTTTCATGGCAATCAGCTGCTTTTTAATTTTTACTTTCTTGGCTGCACAATTGTTTTTGTTGTTTTTTCCTTCTTTCCTTTTTTTACTTTACCGTCGTTATTTTATTTTTTTCACCTCAATGTGGTTGTCTAGAGAGTTTGAGTTTTTCTTTAAACTATTTTTTTTATTGTTTTTATGTAAGTTTGAAAAACAATTCCATAAGTAGTAGTAGTAAAGTAAAAGAAGAAGCAGCAGAACAAAGTTTCTTAAGTGTCATATTATAAGATCCTTCCAGAGAATTTTTTTTTTTTTAATTCTTTGCTTTTCCACAAACGATTGATTCTGATGGTCAGTTTTAGGTTGTAAAGAGAAGTTAAAAAACATATTTTTCCTTCATTTTATTCTTTGTGATATAGATAGAGGGACAGAAATTATTGATGATTTCAAATGTTAAAGGACATTATTATCTAAAACTCTATCTCTATTAAACAAAATGGTATAGCCTTTGATAAACTGCTATAAATATGTTTAAGCACTGTTTGTTAATAATACTCATGTTCTTGCGTCGGAAATTTAAAAAAATAAATAAAAAAAATTAATTATTAGGTATTAACATAAATTCCCATAGCATTTTATTAAAATAAAGTAAAATTTACATCAAGCTACGAGTACTATACTAGATTATCCATTGTAAGCTATGACTGTTTCTCGACTTTTTGGATTTCTATTTCTTAACCTTTGTTTTTTTGGAAAAATTTTCTTTATCTTCCAACTTAATATCTTTTCAACTATTGGGTGTTCTTTTTACAGACAGTTACACAAGTTTAAATCATAACAAAACAAAGAAATATATTTTTAATATCAACGAAATAGACTTTGATAGATAGAAAATTTCATGACATTAATGTTTAAATATGATTTCAGCAAGGCGATATCTGGAACACCAGTTTTCACAAACTTTTTGCAAAATATGCCACTTCGAATGTTGATTTCTAGGTGTTCAATTGTCTCTGGCTTATCTACGTAGACAAGTGACTTTACATAACCCAAGGAAAATAATCCAATGGGCTTAACTCGCACGATCTTAGTGGCCAATTAATTGGACCATTACGTGAAATTACTCCTTTTATCAAAAGTTTATTTGAGTAAATCAATTGTAGCAAACATTGTCTGACATGTAACTCTGTTCTGTTGGACTCACATGTCAGCATGATTAATGCCAGTTAATTGTAGTACGAAAAAATTTCTAATTATGTACCTATACCGTTCACCATTGGCAGTAACCATCATTGTTTCTGAAGACATATAGACAAATGACTCCGTCAGCCAATAAAGCGCATCAAACAGTAATTTTCTGTTGATGTAATGATGTTCCGACAAAAGCTTGTGCATTAGCCTGACTCCAAATGTGACAATTTTGACTATTCTGCTTATTTACGTACCCATTCAACCAAGCGAACGCTTCAACCCATTACATACTCTTTTTCTAGAGATATAGCATTAGTATCCTGTTTATAGTAAGAACTGTGTAGCTTCTAAGTTAACCATCAAATGCAGGCGCCAATAATCTTCATTGTTGACAACATTTTACCAACGGAAATCGCAAATAGTCTGAGGAAGCTAAATCTGGTGAATAAGGTGTGTAAGGATGGAATTCGAATATTAGTTCATCGATTTTAGCCATCACAAAAGTGGATGTGTGAACTGATTTTTGTTAGTGTTTCAAATATTAATAGAAAAGTCACTCAACTTGTTAGACGAACGTTTTCTTACACTCGTCATCTGGATACAGGCCGTTAGCTTTTTGTCAAACGCGGCTTTTTCCCTCAATTTCATCACTTAAACGTTGCAATAGTTACTATAACACTCGCCGTATTGTTTTTCCGTTTTGAATCAAAATGACGCCTTGACCTTTTGGCCTTCTTTGAACATGATTCTTTCAATCTATGTCTCATCCATGGTTACAAATCGACTCTAAAATCTACTACTTCACGAATATTGTTAAGAAGCGTGGCACCCATCATCCAATAATTTTTTTTTTTTTTTGGTATTTTCTTAACCGGTTAAAGTCTGGACACTTCAATTATTTGACCATATTTGTTTGTCATTCAATCACGCGAAAATGACTGAACCGATTTTGATGAAATTTGAAACTAAAATGTTAAAGTGTTTCGGTCATATGCAAAAAAATTTAACAATGCTTATTAAACACCTTTGTTAAGCAAAATTTCGTAATGTTATATGCAAAAACAATTATTAACTTAAAATCCCTTTGTTAAACTTACGTTAACTTTAAATATTTTAAAGTAGGTAGCTACCTACTTAAAGAGTACCTTAAAGTGACACATATGTGATGAATATTTGATATAAAAATAAAAATAACATGTTTTGGCGTCAACGAAAATTTTTTGGAACCATAAACCCTTACCCAAAAGAAAAAAGTCATGTATAAGTGAATTGGTGATCCAAGCCAGACTGTTAAAATTGTCAAAGAATGGCTGTTGCAATATAAATTTTGGGTCAATCAGTGATCACCGTAAAGCCCTAATTCTAATCCAATGGAGAATTTTTGGATGAACATGTTGAAGCTATGGCAACGAATATAATATGAATGGATCAGATTTCTCTTAGGTTTTTGGGTAATTTTGTAAAGAAGACGTCTAAATTCTTTAAAAACGCCACAAAAAAAGGAGTTCTAAGAATAATAGTATAAGTTATTTTCTATTTAACCGAAGAGTGCAAAATTAAGTGCATGCAGATTCTTTTATACCATTAGCTTTCTCCCATTCCAGTGTTTAAATATCATAACTTTTGTTAATGTTTTTTTGAAAGGACTTAACAATGAATAAATGTGTGAAGTTTTGTTTCATTTCTGTTCAACTTCAAAACATGCACTTGGTGTTGCACCCCACTGTATGTACATACATTTTTACACCCACTTTATCAATCTCGGCATTATTTTCGACACCTTTTCTTTTAAAATTAATTTTTTTCTATTTTTTTTTTTTTTTTTTTTTTTTTTGTCATTTAAACACAATAAAAACATTTTTTCTTTAATGATGTACATAAAATCAAAACAACTACACAAAACTCGTTATTCGGGTACCTATTATTCCACGAATAAAATTAATTGTCTTAATTTTTTAGGAGCTGCAGAATATTTGCAATAAATATGTGTAACATTAAATAAAATATAAAAAAGTAATGAAAAGTTAAATAGATTTATTAAAAAATATGATTTTATATTAAATTAATAAAAATAAATATTTTTTGATTCGATTACTCGTATGTGTGGCATTCGTTTTTTTTGTTTTTTTTTTTTTGTATCACTGACACAAAAAACAAATCATTGTATTGTCAGCATGAAAACTTAAAATTTAGTAAAGCAATCATTAGCTTGTAGGGTTTTTGCATACGTTTTTTTACAAATGTTTGTTAAGCTTAAGGTGTGACCACACAAGTGCACTACAAGACTACTTTGAGATATTTTTTTGCATATGGCCGTAAACCTTTTTTTCAAAATCGGACCAGAGAGAAAAAAACGGAGCTCTTTAACTCCTAATGAAAATGTTATTAACATTGCAATTTTAATTGAATTTTAAATCACAATTGCATCCAGGGGAGACTAAAATCAGGTAAAAATATATGTTTATTCTTTTCAAAACGAAGTTTTTTCTTTGCTAACATTCCGATTTTTATAAAATTTGGAACACAAATAAATCTAGACGACGAAAGTGTTAGAGGGTACGTTATTTTTCAAACTTAGACCCTGGATTGGGGAAAAACGTGCCAAATTAGGTCATATGATAAATAGTTTTGTTTATTCAGTTTTTTTATAAGTTAATTTCGAGTAAGCGACTAAAGCAATTTTGTAGAAATTTCGAGCACAAATATATGCATACATAGATCCAGCTAAAGAAAATGCTTTTTCAAAATTTTATATCGGGTACGTTAAAATCGGAGGAAAATGATAGAAATTAATGACTTTTCTTCTAAAATGACACGCATTTTATCAAAGCAAAATTTGTTGTAAAAAGTACATATTCGACAGCTGCACTTTGGGGACTAAAAGAAGGTTAAAAACAGAATAATTAGTTCATAGCCCATTTCTCCGAAACACATATATAGTTATTACGGTATATCTGGGGAATTATAAAATATAAAATTTTCAAACTTGCCACATGAAATTCTTTTGTCAAGTTATACATTAAGGTAAAAAATTAACTTCATAGGAAGAGTGGGCGTAGCAACTCTCATAAAAATGTATATATTATCAGCGGGAGACGTAAAAATCGTCTTAGAATTTTCTTGATAATGACAGACAGGTGGCAAAAAAATGGATAGGATCGGCAAAATATGGAATTTAATGCCCATTTATAAAATATTTATTCTGGGTAACACCGGATGGGTAAAACCAGTAACCTATAAAAACTAACACTCTTTTGATCCCATACACAACGCAATTTTCAAAATGCCATTGATACTCAGCTTCTTAGTCTCGTGCAACAACTTAACTTTTTTCTACACTTTAATTCATAAGACAGTCAACGAATCCAAAAATCGAAAAATTGTTGCCTTGTCTTTTATCAATAATTCTTTAAGCACTTTTTGGCAAAATATTTATCTGTCAAATTTTTTAATTCACAATATTCAACCTTTTTTGGTTGAGCAGTGCGATTTTTTAAACATCAAAATCGTCACAGGGTCTCGTCATATGGTCTCAGAAGCTATAAGGCTACAAAAAAAACCTATATATTCGAAAAGAACAGAGAAATTCGAATGCGAATTGGACTCCAAAACAATAGAAAACAATACATTGGTCTGAAGAGTCTTTGGGTATCAAAAGGAAAAATTTGTGTCAGAAGACTGGTGTTTTGGCCACCACTGTATGTATGTTATTCAATCACTCGTAAACGACGGAACCAATTTTGTTGAAATTTGAAACACAGATCTTGCTAACCAAAGTGTTATAGGGTATGCTTCTTTTTAAAATTGGATCCAGGAGAGGTTTAAATCGGGGGAAAACAATTAAAATAAGTGGCTTTTTTTAAGTTTCTTTTTCAAAACAATTTTTTTGTTGTTTACTGGCATTAATCATCCATTGAAATAAGTTTTATCTTTTAACTTCTGTACTTTAGGGGGCTACTGAGGTCCATTCTTACCAAACAAGTAGTAACTACATCTTATACTCTTTTTACACGAATTTACTTATTATATTTATTGAATTGAAATGTGAGGATACGAAATAAATTTTTAAATAAATTCTAACAAGAATTTGTTCAATATTGTTAAACAAATTTTCTTTTTAGACCAATTTTTTTACACGAATTTTTTGGAACGTATCTATCGCATAAAAAGAATATTAGTTATACGGTATATTTTTTGAACTATAAAAGATAGAGTCACAACACATGGTATTCTACTATTAAGCTGTACATTAAGTTCAAAAATTAACTCCACACGCAGAGTGGGCGTGTCACCTTACAGAGAAAACAAAATTTACAATATTATTGTACATTTCAATAATATAATGACGGGAGACTAAATTTCGTCTTAGCGTATTCTTTATAAAGACATATGGTGGTACGAAAATTGGTAGGATCGGGATAAATTCTAAAAAAGCTCATTTATAATATACATACACTGGTGGTCATAACAAAAGCAACTGATATTACACAACGACGTTATTGAAAATAACAGGCGGAAAATTTTTCTGTTTTCACAAAAATATAAATAAAAAAGATTTATCATTTACTTTCCTAATACATGTTTTCTTATCAAAATAACAAAAAAGCTCCAAAATATGGCTGGTCAAAACTAAAGCAACTACTGCATTTCTGTCACAAAACTAAAAATAAAATTAGTAGTCGTTGCATAACCTTTATCTGGCAGACATTACCTTAAAAATTCCCTTAATTAGAACTTTAGAAATAGTGTAATATGCTTTCTGGATACCATTACAAAAGGTATGCTTATTCTCCTTAGATTCCCTCTTTTTTCTGCCTTCTGCGATGTTCCAAAGGCTTCCAATAGGGTTAAGATCAAGCGATTAAGTTGGCTACTGGAGAACTCTTTAAGTTATTTGATGAATTGGTCCAACTACAGCGTATGGCAAACTGTACCACACCATCATTGAATTTCCAGCATGTTTTACTGTGGCTTTACAATATTAATGTTTAAGACGTTCATTTTTAAGTGAAAGCTGATCTGGACTTGCGATTTAATTTCAGAAACAAACGGCTTCTTTGATAGTATCAAAACCGCTGGAGTTGCATCAAAATACAAAAGTTTCTTTAGAGTTGGATAATTGGGTCAATTTATTTATAAAAATATACATAAACATAAACGCAAAGCTAAATCAAATGTAATTAAAGTCAATTCAAACAAATAGGTTAAAAGGCAGAAACTCTGCTTAGATTTACATTATAAACTCCATAACCCATATGGTGATATTGTATCAAGTTATGGAATACATTGTTTCTCTTGTAAAGACGACAAAATAAGATCCTATGAATGGTAGCAGCTGACTTAAAGTGTCTGCATAAATGGCAGTACTACACAGTCTTTTTTTCAACACATCGAATATATACTGTAGGAATAAAACTGTATATCATAATCTAAGATTTTGTTTACTAATTTAACAAATTTCTCATTTCTTAACATTCATACCTACACCACTATTCTCTAGAATTTAGTTTTTATTTGAGTCTTTAAAAAAGCGAGTAGGTGCTTAACTCGATCAATTTATAAGCGATCTTAAAAAACGAATTATCATTTTATTCTTAACTAAGCATACTTCTCGAAAATTCATAAAAAGGACGAAGGTTCCTATATAAAATACTGTGTAAAAACATCTCTTAACTTAGACAATTTGCAATAAATTACGTGAAAATGCGTTTGCTTGAGAAAGGCACACATATTCCTTAAGTTTACTTACGCAAAGTGTATATGATTTGTCTGTTCCTGTTTTTTTTAAATCCGATAAGAATGTTGAAATCGGTTCACACTTAGCTAAGTTATTAGCTTATTATGCATAAAGATACGAAAAACCGGTTTTTTACCCGTAACTCAAGATTTGACAATTTAAAAAACAGATTCTTGATGTACTCGATATCATCTTAAAAACTAGTATAACTGCCCATGTATTTTTACTTCATTCTTAATTGTCGCAGTTTCTTTTTTGTTGTACACTTTTTTGACGCGTAAAAATAAGTTGTTGTAAGAAATTTGTTGTTGTTTTTTTAGAATTTTGTAAAGCTTTAAATAGAGTTTAAAAAAAAATTGTATGTCCGTTGCATTCTTCAGGACTGAAATATAAATTCAATTCTTTTCTGACGTTTATTGTATATTATAGCCTATTTACACTGGTCTAGTACTTAAGACATCTAGTAATTGTTGCTAGATTTTCCACACGCAATTAGAAAGATTTTTTTCCTTTAATATATTTTACAAAAAACGTAGTGCAAACAACCTAGATTTTAAGTAAGATTTCACATCTAATATATTAGATTTCGGTGTAGTATCAACGGGTTATTAAATCCTAAAGAAATAAGTGTGATCACATTTGTATGTCCACACTACGAATTCTGATAAGAAGACTTTCACGATTGCATAGAAGACATGTTAAATGTTTGTTTATTTTTTTTCATTCACATCCTCTCCTATATCCTCTTAGTGATGATCCTATATCCTCTTGATGATGATAACTAGAAGTTAATAATTTTTATTTCAAAATTTATAATCTATTTCTGTAACACAAGTGTAAGAAAGACAAAACACTTAATTTTTATTTTACATACGAATAGGCAAATCACTCAACTAGCTTGTCTTACAAAATCATACCGTTAATGTTTTGTATTCATTTAATGAATAATAAATTAAATATTTTTCGATGCCAAAGAAAATTATAGTTAATTCTAGTATCCAATATTGAGAAAAAGTCAATTTCAGTTGAAATTTTTCAACTGCTATTGATGAGTTGTAATTTTTTTGTGTTTTTAAACGGTACAGTTATGAAATGTTACAGTTTGGTACTATCGATAACAGCTTACACTTTTAAAAACACAAAAAAAAATTACAACTTTTCCAATTCAACTGAGTCGAGTTGTAAACCGATCGTAACACTGGCATAAAAATTAGCACCATGACCTCAAAGCTATTCTAAAAAGAAAGCATTTTTGTTGAAGTTTTATTTACAAGTGATAATTTTAGAAAATATTATGTGATTTTAAGCAAAAACATTTTTCTAAAGCAGATAGTCAGTCAGCTTCGTACATCAGATGGAATGAAACAAGAGAGAGAGAGAGAGAGAGAGAAAAGAGAAAGAGGGAAAGTTGTTGTTTCCCAGGAAAAAGCTTATAATATAAAAAGATCATAATTTAAAAAATCATTCTTTGATTATACTAGAAATCCCTAACCTTCTTTCTTTCACAATAGACAGACACAAATTTTCACTTCAGAAATCCACTATAAAGCGATTTTTTTTCTATTGATTTGCCTGCACTCTACTAATGTTTATTTCAAACGTAACTTATTTGCTCGCCATAAAAAAAAATTGTCTCTGAATAACCCGCCTCAAAATGTTCGAACCCTACACCTGTTATCACACTGATCCATAGCTAAACTTTAGTTATAATTCTCTTACTAACTTACAGGTTTTGTTGTTGTTGTTGTTGCGTAAGATTCCAGTGTTTGTTGATCTTATAGGTATTTAGCAAACATTTATTTTACTGGTCTTTTGAATTAATTGCACTTTTCCAACACTCATCTCATTATTATTAAAATTTAAAAATTTCTATTTTAATTTTCAAAACTTTTTGTTTGTATTCAACAATTTTTTTTTTTTTTTTGTGTTAAATTTATTATTTCTTTACAAATTTTCTTCTTTAATTTTTCTCCCTTGAGTGCCTTATTATGATTTTTAATTTTCAAAAATATTTTTCTTAAGGCTGTTTTTGTAAAAAAAATTTTATTTGAATTTCTTCACTTGCAATATTTTCGTTTCAGTTTTGTTCCAGAAACATACAATTTTGTATGCGAATTTTGTTTTTTTTTTCTTTTGGAAAAAAAATTATTTTTTTTTACTTTTTACATTTCATATTAATTATTGCAATTTCTTTTTTAAATTTCGTAATTTTTGTTAAAAATTATTTACTTTCTTTTTAAATTTTTATTTTCACTAATTTTTTTTTATGATTTAATTCTCAACATATTTTTTAATTTTTTAAAATTTTCGCATTTATTTTTTCTCTTATTTTATCGAAATTCCTCGTATTTCGCTAAATATTCTAAATATTTCGGCAAATAGTGATTTCTTGTTATATTTATTTATTTTTTTAAATTGTTTAGAATTCAAAAATACGGGCTATGATTGCGGTTTTTCGTTTTTGAAAATCTGCATCCGTTTCGTACGTCTACGTGCGTCTACGTGTGGCACTGTTATGGTTTTTAGATGTTGCCTACTGGCTGCCTTGCTGCTGTTGCTGTTAGTTGTTAGTTGATGATGGTTGTTGGTTGTGGCACAAAACAAAAATAAACACACACTTACAGTTGTTTGTGTTGTTGCTATTATATAGACAACAACACCAACAACAACAGCAACAACAATAATAATAATCATAAAAAAATTGATGGAAATAAAGAAATCAAATGCAAATTGCATATACACACACACATATAACACACATGTACACTTTTTTATTTCTAAAACTATGTTTAGTTTCTAATTCTTTTTTGTTGTTGTTGCTGTTTTTTATTTATTTTGTTTTTCTAAAAAATTTTTAGAAATTAGCTATTAGAACAACCACAACAACAACAACAATAAATTAACGCATACGTTTATAGTTTATGATGAGCGAGTGAGTGACTCTTGCTGATGTTTTCAAATGGCGAATACGTACGGTGGGGTTTTGACCGGCTCTAGCACTTTACTGTCCAGTTAAAGGAACTATATTATCATTATTATTTTTGTTGTTGTTGAAAGTAGCTTTTTAGTAAACAAATATTTGTGCTTTTGCTTTCGCTCACTCTTTCACTCGCCGTGAATCCTTTAAACTTAACAAAAACAATTAACCGTTAACCAAAAAAAAAAAAAAATACAATCAAACACACATACACAGAAAAGAAGCCGCGCGCAAAAATTTACGACAACACAGTGTTGTTTTATTTCGTATGTGTTTCTTCTTAACACCCAATTTGTTTAAAAGGGGCGCAAAATCTTTTTAAAAAAGTTATACTTTTTTCTTCTTAAAAATCACAAAAACGTGTCACTTTCGCCATAAAAAAAATAACTGAAGAAAGAGAGTATTTAGAAAATTTGAGGGGTTTCAGTTAACGTTTCGGCTGCTGCGTCGTCATTGACTTTGATGAAAGCGACAAAACATCATCATCATATACCGTTTTAACACGTTTATTCTAAGGATCCAGTCGTATTCTCTTTTATTTCTGTCTCTCTCTCTTTATCGTGTTTACACTCTATTAGAAAAACAAAAACAATACTTTTTTTAATTATTAGAAAAGTACAAAAGCACAAAAAACATATATTTTTTTCTAAAACTTAAACGTAAACGAGTAGTATTAGTAGGCCCCGTTAAGCTAACGTACCCGTAAAGTTGCGTTAATGCAAGCGCAGCCAAATTTGTTGTGTGAAACGAGTGAATTCTAGCCGCACTCTATGCCAAAATACTATAAAATCGCATAAAAACTGTTGTCTACTACACAACGCACACATACACATATGTAATGGCAGATATGGTAGACGTAGTAGTAGTAGTAGAGTCCACTATACAAAAATGATACACAAAACAACCTAAAACACATTCACACACACACACACACACACTTACATTTAAATGCATTAATAGATGTTCGTGAAGACAAAAAAAAACTAAAGCAAAAATAAACGACAGCGACAAACGACAACAATGACGACGACGACGATTTCTACTATGACGGATGGACAGCTGGATGGACACAAAGCAAGCAAACCCAAAAACACTTGCAAAAACTAAGAAGGCTTGGGTAGCATGGTAATGGTTGGTGGACTTCACTACTACTATTACTACTTCTACTATTGCTCTACTCTTTCAATGCTCTTTAAAACAAAAACAAATAAAAAGCGAAAAAACATGAAAAAAAGAACAACAATTTTTGGTCTGCCTACAAATAGTAAAACGTAGTAAAATCCTACATACACATGTAGAAAAAAAAACAAAAACACACAACTATAAATATATGTACATACATACATGCATAATACTACCAGAAGTAGTAGTTGCAGTAGTAGTGTGGTGCCCATAGAATAGAGTAGTTGTGTAGTAAATAAACACAAAATATGTTTTAAATAAAAACTCCTTAATATTACTCTTCTAAAAGAGAACTACTTAGCGGTACAAAAAATACGAATATAAATCATACCTACATACTATACATTGCTTTAATTTTTTTTTTCTTTATTTGCAATTACAAAAACAAAAAGCTCTCAATTATCAATTGTTCGAAAACAAACAAAAACAAAAAATAAACAATGCACTCAATAATTGTTCATACTCAAACTCTCCTTAAAATACACACACTAACATGCACTCTCTTCACAGCGCATACATTTTTTTTTTCAATAAATAAATGCATTTCTCTTTAACTAAAAATTCGAAAGAAATTTTTTCAAGTTTATTTGTTTAATTTACTCTTAAATGAAATTGTTAAGTTTTTATTTAAGAAATGCTCTTAGATATGAGCAAAACTTTTAAATTTCGAAGAATCTTTTTGAGACACTGTGCTAAACTCTTAAAGCAGAAAGTAAGCAAAAGAGGTCCTTCTGCAAAAGGAAAAAGCTTTTGACTATAAGCAAGGTTGAGCAGCATTATTGTGTTATTATACGTAGACAATGCAACATGTTGCTAAAACATGTTTGCATTCATGTAGTCATATTGGTGAGATTTGGTCCTTTATTGAGCCTACATAAAACTTGAAAACACTCAATATTTCCTTGAAATTGGATTTAAAGAAAATTTTATACAAAAAAATCGAACTTTATCTCACCAAAACCTTTGTTCACCGTAAATACTGTGTCCCTCAAGTTAGGATAGAATTAGGGAGATCGATTATTAGATTTTTCCAAAAACCGGTTTTCGAATAATTCGAAAAATAGCACTTTAAAAAAACCCGTTTTCGGTTAATAATAATTCAAGTAACCGGTTAACCGGTTCTTTTATTTAAATAAAATTGTTCCTAATTCTTGAAGCGCAGAGCTAGATTACGTCGTTTTAAATATAATCAGAAGCTGATGGAGAGTTTAAAACTAAAGCGGCAATCAAAACTCACAATAATTCTAACAAATTTCATAGAAACTATGCCAAAACGGTGTGCGGAGGCTATAAAAAACAAAGTTTATTACACAAAATACTGAAAAATGCTTAAGTATCAACGACTACTTAAGGAATTAAAGGTTTGTTATTATAGTTATAATTTAGGTGCCTAAGATAACAAAAATTAAACGTTTTACTTTGAATAAATCTATTAGTAATATACGAGTGCTTAATTGCCTCGACAAGAAAATTTGCTTTTATTTCGAGCAGCACTGTATGTAAATTTATGCACCACGTATATAACGTGTGTGTGTCACTGTGATATGTGAGGTAAGAACCCACCTTCCAACCAAGAAGCCGTCGGTTCACTCCCAGGCCACACCATCTGACAATATTCAACAGCGATATCACCTCACAATATTACTAGCGACTGGTTATGTATATTTACGCTGTGAAAAACTTCACTAACTAATACATCTGCCCTTCGGAACCGGCGCTTGTGGGCTTTCAATGAGTCTAGTTGATTATTTTTCAAATATAAAAACCAATATTTATTTGCAGAAGATGAGAAAAGGTTATTTTTGCTCAAGAGTGCATATCTTTCTCGATCTACCTTGGTTTTCACGTTCTTTGTGAGACATTCAAGGTTGTCATATATACAAAAATAATTAAATTTATACAAATAGTTAAACGATGTGCATATTTTCAATAAAAAATATACAAACGTATAAAAATTAGACTTATTCAAATTAAACGGTTATTCGTGTTAAATTAACCGGTTTATTCGGTATTCGAAAAATGAAGATTTTGAAAAAACCGTATTCGACAAAATCAAAAACAGCTTAAAACAGGGCGAATAATAACCGTCCGATCTCCCTAGATAGAATAGAATGAAGAGGTAGCTATGTCACATATGCGCACACGAAGCGGCACGTTGTGATGTCAAATGAGACGAAGCCTCAGATCTGACCAGCAAGCCAGGATTCACAGGTCTAAACAATCAGACAAAGGCTTCACTTAAAAGCACAACTGGTCTAAGTTATCCTGACAACCAACCTGAAGCTTAACGAACCCGACAATAGTCATGATATCATGGAACGATGCCTCCACACAGTGGGGTATTTGATGCTTAAAGTGAAGAGCAATTCGGGAAGCCTTTCTCGAGAACTAAATTCGATGGATTTCGATCTACTGGGGGGTATTTGATGCTTAAAGTGAAAAGCAATTCGGGAAGCCTTTCTCGAGAACTAAATTCGATGGATTTCGATCTACTTTAGTTAGAAATATATAAATAAATAGTTTTTATACATACTTTAGTGCAAATATTTAGCTTTCTTCTCTTTTTTTATTTCTATTTTCTTATAATAAAAATAATCATAGTATATGACAAAGACTTTATTCAGTATCATTATACTTACGACTATCATTCCCATCAACATCATCAGCAACACCATTATTATCGTCGTCATCATCATCACTATATTGATTATTTTCTGTCTTCTGTCTTATTTAAGTCTTAAAAGTATATCCTCATTAGATTTGTCTCTTGAATATTTTCGCGAAAAATTCTCTCCAAAATTTTTTAGGTCTCTACTTCTTGTTTCTTGGGTCTCTTCCGAAAACTACCCTATCGGTAATAAGACATGATTTATTATTTCTAGTTCATAAATTAAATATTTAGCGGTATCAAATGTAAACTCTCGAAAAATGTCAATATTTATTTGATAACTACTTGAAACTGTTACCATTATTACGTGCATTCGCTTTATTAAATTGACGTCAAGTTAGAGCTGCAAAACTATCAATAGTCGGCCCACCCGATAGTTTCTATTGCAAAAAGACTATCGATTCCTACTAGTGGCAACAATATTAGAATTTAAGTGAAAGGGAAAGAATGATAATAAACATACAGTGTTGAAACCAAAAATAGGGACACTTAATTTTTTGTCCAGTATGTCATAAATTGTATGTATTAATGTATTAAATAGCTCAGACCATGAAGTGCTCCAAAACTAAAGAAATTAATAAGATCCAGTGAAAGACCACCGCTGAGACTATGGGAAGAAAGCGTAAAACAAATGTAAGCTTTTAATTCGTACTTCAATGATTAATCTCTTCAAGTCATCAAAAAGCCCCAAAAATGAACTTCTCCTGTTTCAAGTCGCGCAATAAGAAAAAAAACCTATTGAAGATAGACTTATGGTAGGAGTCCTCGAAATGTATCATTTCTCAGCAAAAAAAGAGGAAACACCTGCACCGTAATAGTTGGAACAACATGCTATGGTCTGAGGGAATGAAGATTACAACTTTGATCAAAAAGTTCTCGGAATAACACCCGTGTGGCGATCCCATCATTCCGAATTATTATTTTCTTTTTTTTTTTTTTAAGTTGGTACATCTGCTATTGATAATCACGATAAACCTTAGCGTCATAGTTTGACATTTGCAAAAGCTACGCAGTCAAGATTACATCTGTCTCCATGTGTGTTGGCGATATTTTACAATTTTGACCGTGTTGGGGTCGCACAAGACATGATTTACGAGGCTGAATCCGGTCCCACATTTATCAAAAGGATCATTACTGCAGACGAGACGTGAGTACGACACGCAATCCAGACATCAGGCATTCACCATATGAGCCGAGACCAAAAAAGCATCGTTTTCAATCAAAAAAGAAGGTAATGCTCACGGTTTTCATGGACTACAATGGTGTAGTGCATCATAAATTTTTGCCAGAATGCCAGACATACTTTATTTGAGCTTAATAAATAGAAATTTAAGAAACTGTTAAGCTGTGTACGTATGTAACTATAAAAGTTTACAAGACGGCTGACAACCTGCGTCGAACAAATTTTTGCAAATGTGACTTTGACTACGTTTGCTGGCTTTCGTATTTACTCTTGGAAATTGACGATAGTATTGAAATGTTGAAATGTCAGCATTTTGGAAGAAATGACTTGCAGTGTTGCCGTCATTGAAATTTGCAAATCCGAGTTTTCGCTGATCAATAACCAAACTCATTTGACGCCTAAATTCACTTTGGATGCGGGTCTTGTTGATGGAATGTTTGTATTTTTAGGAAAAGTAAAAAACTTCGCTTAACTTCGCTTAACTCACTGCTTTAAGTCCATATATTTCCCAAAAATGGCTGATTTTTACCTTCTATTTCAAACAGCATAAAAAATGTGTACATTGACTAAACATATAAATAAAAAATGCAAAAATAGTCTCAGTAGCCTGAAGTTAATGGTTCCATTACTACTTTTCACATTATCCTTAAAAAACTATAGGAATTTCACTTTGAAAAGTAAAAAAATCAATGTTTTTGCTTCTATTTAAGAAAAAACACAGACAAAAATAAAAACTTTTTTACTGTTTTCTGAATTTTTTTTTAATTCCCACTTTCGGTATCAAATTCCCCAATGTGCACCATTAAGCTATAGAGAGAGGGCAATCCAAATATAGGAAATCTACGTTAAACCAGAGACGGATATTCGCATATAAAGTGGGACACACTTTCTTTCTTCTTGATCGATCTAAAACCACGACAGAAATTATTTGCAGGTAAGCGATCATTTCGCACTGATCTTTGAGAATAGTCACAGCATTAGAGATGTTCCTACGTATAAGCTTCAATAGTTCATTGGTGAGCTTACTATCCAATTTAGGCCAGGTAAGTCTAGCAGTGAAGCAAAATTCCTCCTCAGCCCAAGATCTGTAAGCGTCCAATAGATATCTTGGCCTAATAGCTAGTTTTACTAAGGTAAGGGGAATACCAATAACCGTAAATAGTGTACTTACTCTCGCAAGATCATCGGCCAAACAATTTCCCGGGATGTCCATGTTACCAGAAACCCATATAATACGTACAAAAGTAAATCAAGGGAAATGCCATAGTCTCAAACTTCTTTCGATTTAATAACATTCACAACCGAAAGGGATCTGATCGCTGTTAGGTGACAGAGAAAATAGAGATGTCAGTAGTCGTGTAAATCATCAACAGGCAAAGAGCTGCTCTTTTCTTTTGTTTTCACACGTATGTACTCACTTGCATAGGTAAAAAATAAACAAAGAGAACTAAAGAGAAAAAAGTAGAAAAATATAGTGCAAAGTGGCCTGAGAGACTCTTAAATTGCTACCACAAATTAGTTTGCCTGACGCTGGTATAAACCATCACGCAGCATTATTTATGGCCACACTACACTGATCTAAGAAGCGGAGAGCCTTTCGGAAAAAAATTCCACTGCCAATTCATTTTTAAATCTAGAACCACTAGTATAGACAACCATCAAATCCCCGGAGATGACCATGCCAAACGACCAGTTATGCCTACTTGGATAAGTTACTCTGACAAGAAAAAAGGAGAAATTTGTGCACTTACGGACATATGTCCAACACAGCCAATTTTTAACATAATATTTTGCTGAAAAGGTCAGACCCACTTATAGAAATAATTGGGGACTCAGTATGAGTGCCGCTCGTTTCATATACCATTGGATATTCGTTGATTGAGCAGATTGTGAAGTAGTACAAAAGGGTCACATCTGCCGTTAAACAGCGCAAGATTTCCATGTATCATAGGATTGCACTTTTAACATGTGTCCTGGGCTTCTTAAACAGTTTCTACTACCACCGCAAGACTTTCTTGTTCTTCTGTTTCTTGTTGGATAAGCCCAGTTTCGGCTATAAGATCAAGTAGTGATTATCACGTCTAGCTCATGATGGGCTTGACAAAGAAAGACTTAGGTTTAAAGAGATTTTGCAAAGGTTTCTTGTAGGTAGATGGCAGACTAGATGAACGAAGAGTAGCAAGGGAAGTGTGACTTATAAATTCATAACTAACATGAGGTTCGTACGGAAACACTGTGACTTCGGCTAGAGCTTGGTATGGCGAGATCTTGATCTGTCTGAGATATATAAAAACCCAGAACTCCATGGCTGTGTTGAAACCACTTCTTTTTTGAAATTGCCCTTTATCATGCTAGTAGCTACCTTCAGCTCTTTTTTTACCCAGAGAGTGGGAAGAGCGTCAGATAGATGTGGTGTACCAATCTTAGCCGGACGTCGTCGTCCATAGATCGAAAGTTGATATTATGTGTGAGAGCCCTGGTTGATGCCTTAAGCACGACTAAGTGTTGTCTCAGGAAGGACTCAGAGGTAAAAATGTATGACTTATTGTTACCACAATCTTTAGGTGCTTGGATACGATTCCTGATGGGATAGACTACTACACACCCAAACCCTTCCTAGATAGAATGGTCTCCGTGTGCAACTCACCAGAGCCGGTAACTAGACCTGGTTCTGTTGAGGTATACACGGATGGTTCAAAATCCTCAGAAGAGGTTGGGGGCGGTATCTTTATTCCTGTATAAGGGATGAGAGAATCTTTTAAACTACCGAACCGCAGCAGTATCTTACAGGACTAAGTCTCACGATAAAGAGGGCAGCGGACTGGTTGATGTACTACAGGGTATATGATTGTGATACCCGAATCTGTACGGACAGTCAGGACGCTCTCCGTAGTCTACACGGCATCGAGACTGGTGTGTGAATGCCGGACATCTCTGAACGAGATGGCGAGACATCCAGACCTGGACATTATCTGGAAGAGGTCACATAGACACCCGGGGGAACTGTGTGACAGATGAACTTGCGACAGTGGGCTCTCTTATCAGGAATGAGGGGACTTACCACTTGGTTGGATGCCGCTCTCCTCGTTCTGACTTATGGTAATGCGTTAAATGTTGGGCAAGGCACAGCTACGGTGGGATGATTAACCCACGTGCTCTGTATTAAGGCAAATCTGACCACTGTATTCGGCTCGCTCGGAGGCTATTATGGGGATGCTGCGACATAGGCTACGAATTTTTGTGGCTGTGATTACTGGACACTAGGTGGCTGATGCACACGCTAGAAGATTGAGTCTGCCGTTCAATGACTACTGCAGAGGTTGTCCGGATGAGGAAGAGCAGGAGACTGTCGAGCATTTCTTGTGCCAGCGTACAAGTCTTTCGGATATTGGGTCTGCTTTCCCTGGCAGTTCCTTTCTGGATGCCTTGTCGGATCTGGATGATATGATTCAGCAGAATCTCTTGTTTTGTACAGGCGTCTGGCTAGTTCGGTTCGGAATCTGATGCGAACATGTAGGTTTTTCTTTTCTGGATTACTGATCCAAGTGGGCTGGACCGTTGTCTGACTACCCGTCGTAACTAACTAACCAACTACCTTATATTGTGGTAGACGTAAGATACCTAGGAGATAACGCGAGACATTTGATGGTTACTCTTATGTAAATTTCTGAATATGCGAGGGATAGTAAAGCCACTTGAGGACTGTCTAAGAATATTTAGCAGAGCTGGCATAGATTTACCTGAATCAAGCCCTAGAGAATAGACTCATTCTTTTTATAGACTATTGTCATGGCCTTGTCATTATGTAGAGAAAAAAGATAATACATATACTCCACCTTCCCTTTTAGTCTTCCCGTTAAGAGAATACCGTCTCCAATTTCTGCAATCGTGATACTTTGGGAACCCCTCAAAGCTCTTGCACAATAATAGAAGCCAACGATGGCTAACAAATAGATGAATTTATTCGTTTATTTCAATAAATCATGTGTGATTTTTAAGCCGGTATTTAGAGATCGAATGGAAAAACGCTAAAAATAAAAACAAAAATTTTGCAAAATGTTTCTTCTGCTTTTTCAATTTGTTTTTATATTCTTATTTATTTATTTATTTATTTATTTTTTCTAAATAAACACATTCTAACAAAACAACACTGCTTTCACTTCCTTTTTTTCTTCATTCAAAAAATGCAAAAAGAAATCCAATTAAGTTTTTAAAAGAGCATAAATAAAACTCTTTTACAGAAATAAAACGTTCTCTTCATCAATGCATTACTCTTAAAAAATTGTTAAGAGAGTGTTTAAAATTTCTGCAAATTTTTTTCCAAATGTTTGCAAAATCTCACAAAGCAAGAGAATCAAACATGTGCTTCCAAAAAGCATGACATCACTGCTAAAGAAACACGCAAGTTGAAAATACTGGAAAAAAAACGTGTTCAAAATTAAGCTCTGAGTGTATTTGCGAGCTAAAATTGCAAATTCTCACAAACAAGAAAATTTGCAAATTCTCACTGTAAGACACATGTAAACATTTTTTGCACGCACACCTGTATACTTAATAAAAACAAAGGCGAAAAGAAAGAAAGACAGAAAAAGAAAACAAAGCAAAAACATATGATATGCATACGGCAACAAACACCAGTGTGTGTGCGTGTGTGAGTTTGTGTGCCTGCGCTTGATTTTGCAAAAGGTAAAAGGTAGCTTTCATGCAAGAATACTGTGAGAGAGAGAGAGGAACAGAAGAGTGTTAGAAATTTGAAAAGAGCAATAATATTGTATCGGTGTAAATTTTAGTTAAAATATGAGTAAAAGAGTAATGAGTTGATAAACATTTATTGTCTTTTTTTCGTTTCTTTTTAAAATTTGCCAAAAATGAAAATCTAATAAAATAATTACGCACACACACTCACGCACTCTAATTAGAAACTCACTACATAAACACTGATAGAATATTTTCATAAGAATAACGCTCACTCTTTCTCTCCCGCAAATATTTTACAGAATTTACGGAAATAATGATTTTTTTTAAAGTTTCAAAAATTCTTTTTTTAATAAAAAAAAATTGTTTTTTGCAAACATGAATTAATCACCTTCTTGCAGTTGTTGTTTTTGTTGTGGCTTAATCATTATGTTTAACATTGTTTTTTTTTCTTTGTTTTTGTTTCCTCATTTCATTTAAATATGTTGCTGCTGTCATTGTTGTCCATCCAAGTTTCATTTTCGTTTTCTTTTTAATTTTTTTTTTTTTTTGCAAGAATTAAAATGCGAATTTAATTTTTAGTGGAACAGAATATTTTCGCTCAAATGCTAACTTACATACCATGAATAGAGAGGGCATTTAGTGATTTGAAAGCGAGTGAAAAAATTGTTGATTTGCAAAAGTGTTAGAAGCCGTCGGCATTGCAAGTTTTATGAATTTATATCTGAAATTTAATTCAAATAATTTCAGTCGAAGACCTAAAAAAATAATTTTTCGCATTTTGTGTATTAAATTAAATTAAGGAGTTTTTTCATAATAATTGTAAATTATTTCGATATATGTATGTATGCATATACATGCCTTTCAAGGATGTATAATCAATTATTTGGAGCAATATAGTTTTTAATATATCCAAGCCGTAAAAATTATTGATGGATTCCAATATGAATATTTTCTCAAATTTCTTTTTTTATTCGAAAGTACAATCCTTCCGGTTAATAATGGAAAATAATTGCATTCAAATGGCTGCCTCGGCTGGCCATGCCGTAGCCTACACGATCGGTCCAATTTTTAAGCACGTTATCGATTGTGTGCAGCTGTACGAATATTGTTCTTCAAAGCGTCAATTGTCTCTGGCTTGTTGGCGTAACACTTATCGTTGACGGCACCACACAAATAATAGTCCAACGGTGTCAAATCGTAGCTTCGAGGTGGCCAAACGACATCAGCTCTGCGGCTGATAATACGATCTTCAAAAACAGGGCGCAAAACATCGAATGTAGCTTCAGCTGTGTGGCACGTAGCGCCGTCATGTTGAAACCAAATGTTGCTAATATCCTCCTCTTTAATCTTTGTGAACAAAAATTCGTTCAATATGACCCGATAACGATCGCCATTGACTGTAACGCCCACTCCTTGCTCATTTTCGAAGAAAAATGGCCCAATTATGCCTCCGAACCAAAATCCGCACCAATCAGCGACTCGTCTTGGGTGTATCTTTTCAATGTATGCGTGCGGGTTTTCTCTGCCCCAAATTAGACAATTGTGCTTGTTTACATACCCGCCAAGATCAAAATGAGCTTCATCTGAAAAGATGTTTTTTTTTTGGCAAAATCGGCATCTTCTGTAAGTCGATCGCTGGCCCAGATTCCCAGCGTTGTTCAAACGTATGCACAACCATATTCGTTCAACGGAAGGATAAAACTTATTATCTGTCAAATCAGACATTAGCTAAGTGTTACCATTCACGAAATAAGCACTGGTTGCAAAAAAAAGTTAGAATGCGGACTCCATATAAAGGATAAAAAAATCAATCAGTCCAAAAAAAAACATCAAATTTAGACATTTTATAATATATGTACCTGCTTAAACCGAAGACCACCACACTCAAAATGGGACACAGTTTTTTTGTTAATTTTTTGAAATAGATATATTTTTAGTACTTGGAACACTTGTAATCATAGCTTGAAGACATCGTGGTACACTTTCAAACAAGATTCTACAAACTTCGGTTTCAATATAGTACCATTCTTCTGCTACGACTTCCTTTAGGGGAAAAACCCTTGATAACCTTCGTTTGGTTACTTTCATTTAAATTTTTGCCCACAAATTTTAGATAACATTTAAGTCTGGAGACTAAGGAGGATTATTAATTACTTTTGCGCACTTCATAGCAGCTAATTACGTGCAACCCAAGACTTATGCTTGAACTCATTGTTCGGGTAGAATACAAAGTCGTCCTTGTTCCAAAGATTTTTGGCACTTTCCTTAACTGTTTTTTTTTTAGATTATCGATATAATACTTTGCATTCATTATTTTGTCTATAAAATGTATTTTGCCAACACCAGATGCGGACTTACAGCCCTATATCGTAAGGGAACAACCACTGTGCTTGACGGTTATTTTAATAGCTTATGTTTTGATCCTTCATATTGAATATATTCTGTATATAGAGCGAAATTGTTGATGTTCCTTTAGCTTTTGATACGAAAATACATTATTTTGTACCAAACGGAAATAGACTTGCTTGATTCAAACCTCATGCTGAACTTCAAGAGAAGGAATAACTAAAGTATAGCTTTAAAAACTTTCATGTGTGTCCCATTTTACGAGTGAGTAGCTGTATACATGGGCTATCTATAGGCTGGCTCTTCTTCTAGTCCCTTGAAAATTCCATTATATGCACTGCCACTTCGGCCTCTTTATCTCAATAAATATGGCCTGCTGACTTGCTGTCAGTCAGATCACTTACCATACGTGTAGGTAATATGGATGATTTCCAAATTGGTCTTAGAAGATCAAAGAGCCTCAGCTTGCGAAGATAATACTCACAAGATGACTAACCACTAATAATTCGCGGGATGTCGCATTAATAAAGAGAATTGTCGTCTTCAAAACGTTTATCGTCAGATCAGCCGGTTTCACCGCCAGCGTTACACCAAGTAAATTTGCCTCTAACTAAAGGCAGGATTTTAACGGGCAGATAATTTGTTTTTCATTATAATAAATATACAATAAGGTAAAAGTGAGCGTTAAGCTAATGGGAAGGTTATCCTACCTGTAACCTTTAAAGTTAAGTTTATGTTCGAGCTTGCCATATATATACATATATATTATTTTCAATATGGCAACTTCATATATAAACATGAAAAATAAACATTTGTATATTAATAGTTTTTCAAATCAAAATGGATGGAGATCACAAAAAACACAAAAATAAAAAAATATGATCCCACACACAAGTTTTAGAAACAAAATGAACAAACATAACAAAAAAAGAAAGCACGTCGTTGTCACTGCCTTTTGAAAAAACTTGTTAAGTTTAGCAGAAGTTATCGATATTGCTCCGGCACTGCCATATTTAAAAAAGTTAACTTTATTTTACAAATAAGTTGTAATAACGAAAGAAAGTTAAAGATAACTTTAAAGTTCACTTTAGCTAAAGTTACCTTCTACTAATCCAACTTTAAAGGCAAGTTGTAATACTGGCTCTAAGTAGCTGTGAGCCAAGAAACAAATATTGTAAGCGATCATGCGATTTAACACAAAAAACCACTTATTTACATTTATCGAGTGTTTTTTTAGAGGTTTAAGTTGGCAACACTGCTTTATTTGGAACCGATTTAACAGCTAATAATTGCCTTTTCTTTAGTTTGAGTTGAAATTTGGTTTGACTTACACCAGAGCAACGCCTGAAAATGGTTCTGTTTATCAAACTTAAAAACTCAAAATGTTGTTCTCCGATTTTAAGCCCATTTTTCCTTGAATGGGTACGTAAATAAGCAAAATCGTCGCATTTGAAGTGGGGATAATCCAAAATCTTTTGTCGAAACACCATTATGCTAATTAATTAAGTACATAGACGACAGTAAACAGCAAGCAACAAAATATTAAAATAGAATACACACCTTTGTATGAAGACGATTATTTCAGCACAGCAAAAGCCTAGACAACAACCTTTGCTGTTGCTGCCGAACTTAGGCTAATTTCTATTTTTGTAGTCGGCAAATTCAAATTAGTGGTGCTAATATAATATCAAATGTTAAATAAAAAGTTAAAAGTTAAAAGTAATGTTTTTACTCATCAGAAACGAACAGTGTAATATTAAAATACGGCATCAATCAATATGTATGTATATTAGAAATTAAGAGGTTTTAATTACACGATTCAATTTATCCTTATATATGTAAGTAAAAACCTGAAAAATATATATCAAATATTTTTGTGACAAATATTATTTTATTTGTTTATTGTTGTTTTCTGTGGTGTTTTGATGTTCTTCTATGTCTTTCATGTTTTGATTTTAGTTTATTGGAGTTATTTGGCAATTCTTTAAATTTTTAATTTTTAATTTTTAATATAATTGATACATTTCAGGTAACACTGACGCCTGTTTTTATTTGCTGCTGCACTCAAAATATTTATGATGCAGATATCTTTGCAACATATGCTGCCAACAACAATATGCTGCTTGCTATCTTTCGTCTATGTATTTAAATCACTACATCCACAGAAAATTACTATTTTGTGCGCTTTATGGGCTGGCATAGCTATTGGACCATATGCCTTCAAAAACGATGATGGTCAGAATGTTACTGTCAATGGTGAACGGTATAGGGACACGATTAGAAATATTTTCATACCTCAATAAGCTGGAATTAATCTTGCTGACATGTGATTCCAGAAGGAATGAATCACATGCCACCTATCGCGCACTACAATTGATTTACTCAAAAAAACTTTTGATGAAAGAGTAATTGCACTTAATGGTCCATTTAATTGGCCACCACAATAATGTGACTTAGCCCTATTGGAATATTTTCTTTGGAGTTATCTAGAGTCACTTGTCTATGTCGATAAACCAGACACAATTAAACACCTAGAAATCAACATTCGAAGAGTTATTGGTGAAAATTAGTGTTTCAGGTTGCGCCACGTACTCGTCAGCCTTGGCGGCCACATGGCCAAAATCATATTTAAACATTAATGTCATAAAAGTTTCTATCCAACAAAGCCCGTCCATTGATATTCAAAATATATTTCTTATTTTTATTATGATTTAAACTTGTGTAATTGTAAATAAACACCCGATATTAAACAATCAAAATACTTAATACTTAATTCTAATATTTTGCATCTACGAAATGAACATAGAAATATGACGATATAGATTAACAACCCTTATGTTCATAAAAATATATTCGACTTATAAAAGGTTTATAAAACATAATTTATATGAAAATTTTTTTTATAACAAAAAACAAGTCAATTGCTCAGTGAACAAAAATTTAAAAAAAAAATTTCAATCTGGCCATCTAGTCGAGTTTAGTTGAAAAATTCAAAATTTAGAAATATGTGTAACTTGCTAATATTTATAGAGATAATAAGATATATTCGTGTTATTAGTGAATAGACTTAAAATTTTGTAAATGATACAAGATACATGAAATAAAAGGAAAATAATAATAATTACAGTGGTTCAAGAATGAGTTTACACATTGAAAATAATTAAGTACGTACAACTTAATCACCAATAAAATGGCTCTCTTTCGCTTCGCTAACACCAATTTTTTGATTTGTTATGACAATATACATATCTTCTAAGACCTAAGGCAAAAATAAGACAAAAGCAATTCAAAACGCATACGAAATTTATCAAAAACAAATTTTGCTCACATTTAGTATTGTTAACTAACTCTTTACACAAAAATTAGAAAATGTGTTTACATTGTATTTAGCAGATAATAAAAACATTTTTCAGACTTTTAATACTTGGTATGAATATTTTTTCCATTTATTACACACTGTAATAGCTCTTTCAACAAATTAACAAACTAATTTTTGGCCATAATATGCCGGTTATTTCTATCATTCTTCTATTATTGCAGTTTAAATGCTATAAAGCTCTTTGATCGACGTTTATCCCTTTTTTTGCAAAATACCCACAAATTTTTAATAGTCTTCAGGTTGGGGGTTTGTGCAGAAGTGTCTATAACTTTTCCGCAGTTATAATGAAGCCATATCCGCACTACAAGCGAATTATTCTTAAAATAGTAAATAAAATTTAATAAAATAAAATTTAATTTGTACTTTGTTATCCCCTAGGAAGCCGAATTTCCTAGTGCTGCTTAGCAAATGGGTCTTTAAAACGTCTTGGTATTGCCCTGCATTCATTGTTGATTCTATAAAAGCAAAATCTTCTAAGCTTTCCCTTGCGACACACCCCTAAACCAATACTGACATTTTTCATTATGTTCTTTTCTTTTTTATTATGTTCTTTTCTAGCGATGTTGAGGGTCTTCATACGCTTGTAGACCAATCATTGTAATACTACACCATTATAGTTTCAGCACAAAATACAACGTTATCACAATAGTCAGACGGTCGTTAAACGATCATAATGGCAACAAGAAAACGCTTTTCTATGTTTGCTGCAGATAATAATGATTTCTTATGTGCTGCTGCTGATTATTATTTACATTTTAAGACAGCCTACGGAACCCTTTAATGACAATCAAGCTCTTTCACAAGTGTTCCTGTGGAAATTTGAGGGTTTTGTGCGGTTATTGTAATAATAATACGCTATGCATGTTTACCTATTATGGTCTTAGGATCAATGCTCTTCTTTAACTTCAATCTTCCGCTTATTTTAGCATGATTTTGTACATTGTAAATTGTTTTTCTTGCCACTGAAAGCATTTCTGATAACTCGGTTATATCCTTTTTTTATAGTAAATCAACTGAATGACTTTGTAATATAACCTTTATCGTGTCATCTTTGAAATTGTGTAATATTGAAATAAATGGGATTTGTATTACAAAAAAATTATCACCAAAAATGCGGAAAACAATAACTAACTCCAAACATAACGGTAAATCACATTAGACCTTCATATAAATGCTAAGCTGTGTAAAAAATAATAAGTGTGTAAAGAGTTATTTGACACAAAAAAATATTAAGAAATAATTATTTTTGTTGTATTTTTCACTCAATTTACAATAAACTTGAATATTTGTGGTGATAATCCTTTGAAGATACTGCATAAATTATCTACAACAACAAAATATGTATGTAGTAACATACCCTGACATTTTATTGCCAATTAAGTTAATAAAGCTTTTTATTTCTATATGTGTAAACTCATTCTTGACATACTGTATGATATGGTCAGCAAAATATTAATTCTTAAAAGAATACCTCTAAAAGAATTTGAATTAAGACGTAATATTAAGCTCTTTAATTGATACGGTTTATTTTCCCTATCTATGCGAATTTAAACTACTTCATTGATCTTTAGAGTTTTGAAAGCAGAAAAAATTGCAGAGCAACAAATAAGTTACACTCAGACATCAGTTTAAAATTGCCTTTGGCCTAGAGCTGCAAAACTATCAATAGTCGGCCCACTCGATAGTTTCGATAGTTTGCGAAAAAATATCGATACTATCGATACTATCGGATTCTTTTAAGTGCTGCTAGTGGCAACAATATTAGAATTTAAGTGAAAGGGAAAGAATAATAATAAATATACAGTGTTGAAACCAAAAATAGGGACATTTTATTTTTTCCAGTATGTAATAAAATTTTATATATTGAAGTTTTTTGTTGGAAGATTAATCCTTATATATATAGCGAAAACTGTTCTAACCATGAAGTGCTCCAAGACTTAAGTAATTAATAAGATCCAGTGAAAGAAAACTGCAGAGACTATGGGAAGAAAGCGTAGAACAACTCTCAACTTTTAATTCGTATTTTAAAGATTAATCTCTTCAAGTCATCAAAAAGCCTCAAAAATTAACTTATTCTCCTGTTTCAAGTCGCATAATAAGAAAAAAAAACTTACCGAAGGTAGACTTATGGTAAGAGTCCTCGAAATGTATCAATTCTCAGCAAACGGAAGCAGCACCAGCACCGTAATTGTTAGAACAATATGCTATGGTCTGACGAAATGAATTTTACTACCTTGATCAAAAAGTTCACGGAACAACCTCCGTGTAGCGGTCCTATCGCTCCGATTTTAGTTTTGGTACATCTGCTATTGATATTCCCGCTAAATCTTAGCGTCATAGCTACCTGCCTACCTAACTCAAATCGGAACGATGGGACCGCCACATGGGGGTTATTCCAGGAACTTTTTGATCAAGGTAGTGATTTGTATGGGTCAAATGCAAAATCGTATGTACGAACATATTTTAGTTACAATTCATACTGTTACATTTTAACCTCTTTTAAACGTTTGAGTTCGTTTAAATTGCGTTAAAATAAAATAAACTCCAAGTTTGTTGTTGTTTTACAGTTTCTCTTTTTTGTTTTACTGCACTATAACTTTTATACACTTCGTCTTAATACAGCAAGTTAATATTCGCTTATATAACACTTTTTATTTGCGCCTAAATAGACTTTACTTTAAGACAGCCAAATGATAACTAACTCACCAACCGCCATCTTTTAAAGCATTTCATAATTAGTTTCGAATGTTCTAGTACAGACTCAAATCTTCGATTTATGTACGTTAATTCAAATGGTGTAAAATTATGATACACAAAAAGGACGCGAACTGGCAACACCGTTACCTATGCGGATGGTAGCACTCTTAATTAGTACAGGTAATTATGCCGATTATTAAGCTTTGACACAAGCCAATAATGTGGTGAATTTTCTCTTCAGCATTTTCATTTTCGTAACAATACTTTATATGAGTTTAATAAATAACGGGTCCGCCATCTAACGTTTTTTTTAAGCTAGTGCTTATTTCGTGAATGGTAACACTTAGCTCATGTCTGACTTGACAGATAATTAGTTTTATCCTTCAACTTAACGAATATGGTTGTGTATACGATTTTTTCGCTTCGCTTAGTGGGCATGCGATCGACTTACAGAAGATGCCGATTTTGCCAAAAAAAAAATCATCTTTTCAGATGAAGCACATTTTGATCTTGGCGGGTATGTAAACAAGCAAAATTGTCGCATTTGGGACACAGAAAACCCGCACGCATACATTGAAAAGCCGATACATCCAAGACGAGTCACTGTTTGGTGCGGATTTTGCTCCATAGGCATAATTGGCCATTTTTCTTTGAAAATGAGCAACGAGTGGCCGTTACAGTCAATGGCGATTGTTATACGGCCATGTTGAACGAATTTTTGTTCACAAAAATTGAAGAGGAGGATATTAGCAACATTTGGTTTCAACAGGACGGCGCTACGTGCCACACAGCCGAAGCTACACTCGATGTTTTGCGTCCTGTTTTTGAAGACCGCAGAGCTGATGTCGTATGGCCACCTCGGAGCTACGATTTGACACCGTTGGACTATTGTTTGTGTAGTGCCGTCAAAGATAAGTGTTACGCCAAAAAGCTAGAGACAATTGGCGCTTTAAAAGACAATATTCGTGAAGCCATTGGTGAAATACAGCTGCACACAATCGATAGTGTGCTTAAAAATTGGACTGATCGTGTAGGCAACTGCATGGCCAGCCGATTATTAACCGGAAGGATTGTACTTTCAAATAAAAAAAGAGATTTGAGAAAATATTCAGTAGTTTTTTTTATAGCATTTTCAAAAAAAATAAAAATATTTGGCGGACCCTTTACAAAAATAATAATAAAATTTATACAAATTGTTAAACGATGAGCATATTTTCAATAAAAAAATATATACAAACCTATAAAAATTACACTGATTTAAATTAAGCGGTTATTCGTGTTATATTAACCGGTTTATTCGGTATTCGAAATATGAAAATTTTGAAAAAACTGTATTCGACACTACCTAAAAAACCGGTTAAAGCCGGTCGAATTATAACCGTCCGATCACCCTAAAGTGATCCTAAACAATACAAACGACTGTTCATTTCTATATTTTCACTTTTTATTGAATAAAATATGTGTCGACAAAATTGGTGTCAATTTTACTCAACATCGTAGTTAATACTTTTTACAGAATACGAAAATTATGTCGACAGTAATTTTAAAAACGACGTCGACTTCTGTAGATGAAGCCAAATAGAATAATGGTAGGATAGTAGACAGGAACACCTACACATTTTAGCGAACTTAGCGAAATTATGACGATTTCCAGAAGTTTATTAGTTACATGCATACATAATTCCCGTAACATCGCAATTGGAGCAATGGGGATTCCTTTCAACTAATAAGATGCACTCGATTCTAGTTTTAGATTCATTTAAAGGAAACATACTGTTTAACGCCGAATGGTAGATGTACATATTAGTTAAAGAAGTTTTTCATTGCGTACTACTCATAACCACTCGGTATGAGGCGATGCCGCTGATTCATTAGAAAAATTAAAGGGCGCGAATCAACTAAGCAACCGAAACAACTTTAGCAAATTCCTTAATAGCGGTTCGAAGTCTTCTCAATATCGTTATCTACAGTTTTTTTTTTAAATTTATAATCAGCTATTGATGTGCTGAACTTTTCAAAATGAGATTCGTTGTTGACATATCTTCTGTCCATGGGGGAGAGTTTATAACATGCCTTGCAATATAAACTCTATGTCATTTATCTAGTTTGTCTTGCCAAATCACCAGAGACAGTTATAGTGTTCAACAACAGCTTTTAATATAACACTGTTTTATTACACATGGGTAATCTGTACCCTTATTTTGATCAAAAAGCACCTTCAGCGGTATGCCCATTTCTGGATGAACAGGTATGCCAACAAATAAATTTGTTGAATGTAGGACGATACCAATCCGTATAAGTGTAAATTTTTGACTGGCATCATGCCACCATATTTCTTTGAGAACGACGTTAGCCAGCCCATTGCTGACAAAACTTGATGATAACAAGATACTTTTGGCTTGAACTTATATAAGAAATGCCATGTGGCAGGACTGCGCTATGTGCCATACAGCTCATGCCACATTGGGCATTCTGTACAAGCGATTTGAGCGAAAAAACATTTCAAGTGCTTGTGACGACTACTGGCCAGCGAATCGTTCTCTATAGTCGCAGGTCTTTGCGATTAAGCAATAAACCTAATGCACTCCAGCCAGCAATACCTCAGCGGACATTTGCATACATAATGCAGCGAATAATATATTTTGATTAAGTCTCACACACACTTTGTTTCATTTAAATTCAAATATAGGAAGCACCTTATGAAAAACCCTGTGCTAACAAAACTCATATAATTTAAATGTCTTTCTTATCCTCATATTCATAAAATTTCAAATAAGTTTTAAATGTATTTTATTTCAAATTCTTCACACAAAGTTTTCTTAAAATAGATTTCAAATACATTTGAGTTTTTATTAAGCATTTTTCTTAAGAAAAAAACTATTTTCTTAATTAAAATCCTTAAATTCCTTTTGATTCGTACAACAAATTTGTAAATAAAATTTAAAAAGATTAAAAAGAAATCAATTACTACCTAAACAATAAACTTAGCTTACAAAAAATAAAATGAAATAAAATAAAATGAATAAATAATAATGACGTTTATATAGACATACTTTGTACCATTTTGTAGCTCTTGATTGTTTCCTAATATCCTTTAACCCTTAAAATTAAAAAACTAAGAAATAAAATCCACTCGTGTGCTTCTACATGCATGTGTAAGTGCATGTCCGTATTATACTAAATATCCATATGCAGTCACATTATTATTTAAAATCAATTAAAATTAAAAAAAGGGAACAAAATACAGAACTTACACATACACCCACAAATGCTATAAATGTGTGTATATAGTGAGTAACTTAAATTTAAATCCAAAACAAAAAGAAAACAAAACAATAGCCCTAAATAGTATAAATGCATGTGTGTTTGTGTCGGTATACAAAAGTCTAAAAGCCTTCTAGATAAGCAGCATGTTTGTGTTTATATACACGTACATTAGTATGTGTGATACTCGTGAATGCAATACACATGTGTATACATTCGCCTATATAAAGTTGAAAAGCAAACATTTAAGTATATGGTCACGCATACGTATGCAGTATTAAACTTTACACAGAAACACACACACACACACTCACGCATAAAACCTACTCAATTTTGAAAAAAAATATTTTTTCATTATGATTGAAACATGTATTGTGAGAGTATGTGTGTTTTCTTGTTTTACTATTTCCCATTTTGGGAGAAACTATTTTTAATGAGTGTAACTGTGAATGTGTGTTTGTTTGCTCAATAAAATCGAAAATTTAGTTATACAGACAGACACACACACGCATGCACAACTTTTGGAGTCAACATTTTTACTATTAAATAAGAAGAAGAGAGAAAGAAAGGACATTATTGGCATGAGAGATAGAGAGAATTAGTGTATTTGTAAGAAAAATGAATAGAAGGAGAGGAAGCTATAGGCGGCTTAAGCAAATATATTTGAAAACACATATAGAGACCATTAGCAGTGTAAAAAGGCCGGCTAAAAACTTTCTACTGCTCTAAGGCGTATTTGTGAGTATGTGCGTACACATACTCACATCACTCTTCAAACACACTTTCATGTGCTAAATGAGAACAAAATATAATAATATGTAGTCATTACATTACAGCAGTTGTTTACTAATTAGAACAGCATTTTAAATATTTGAATACAAACTTATGTTTTACTTGCTGTGATTTGTTGTTTTCTTTTCGCCTTAAAGTCTTATAAGAAAAAGGTGCCATTCCCGCTTTAATGCACTCTTATGCATCAGCAAAATATCCTTTTGATGTAAGTCTCGATTACGTTTTCGCACATTTCTGGCGGTATATTGGTGATAACTTGACGAATATTGGTTATTAAATGCCCCAACATTAGGTGATTATTCGCGTTGACATGTTCTTTGGAGTAGCCTTACTTAAAACGTCTAACAGCATCCAATCGCAGAATCTTGGTGAGATCGGGAAATTTTCTCACAAAATGAAGCCAAACAGTCACTTATCATACGGCCATATTGTTCTGAATTGATGGTAACGGTTTTTCCAGCGTCATTTTCTTAAAAATACAGTCCAATGACACTTCCAGACCATAATGCGCACCAAACAGCCATCCTTTCTGGATGCAATGGCTTTTCCAAAAACATTTCTGGGTTCTCCAAGCTCCATAGGCGAGAATTTTGCTTGTTGACGTAACCAACGCAGGAGAAATGAGTTTCATCGCTGAAGAAACTCTGTTCGGATTTTGCTCTAGCACCCAATCAGCATATCTACGGCGTTGTGAAGCCGTTGTCAGCCGGCTCCAATTGTTACGTGAGTTGGACTATATTGGGACAAAAATATATATCCAAATGCAAAATACGTCAATTCTTGAGAACGGCGTGAAATGGACAAATTCAGATTGTCCGCCACACTTGCAGTATTCGAGCTACATTAGACTTAAGATTGGCGTCGCTACAGTTCCATCATGGAGAAAGAGGAAGATCACAATATTAATTAACAGAAGAATCTCACACTTCGTTTTTCGCCAAGCTATAGGCAATCGAGTGCCTTATATTGAACCCTTGTCAATGTCCTCTAATCAGAATCACGCTAAGGTAACGAAGTGTGAAACTCACTGCATATGTTTAGAGTAAAGGTGATCTTTGCATGCCCTTTGCTATATGGGCCTAACAACTTTTCAGTAAATCCGCCTGTAGTATAATACCCTTCTAATTTAGGGTTACAGAGACGTTATTTCATCTAATCAGCGCTAAAAGTGTTAATTATTTTCTTCATTAAATTTTAATACAAAAAATTTCTAAATAGTTTACTTATGCTGTAAAGGTAAAATCATATACAAATGTGCTTTGGCTTAAGTACACCTTATATTTGGCAAAAATCAAATAGAAATACAACCATTAGACCCTTCAACTCAAAGAAAATCAAAGAAAATAAAATGAGAAAATGAAACAAGCCTAGACACTCCAACCAACTAACCAACCAACCAGACAACCAACCATCCACTCACCCTTCGTTACACAAATACACGCACGAATAAATACGTACGTATTAGTCTAAGCGAAATAAAAACAAACGTGTTCGTCGTATGTGGTGGGCTTGTTGTGCAGACATTTTTGATGTTATTGTTGTTGTTGTTTTTTGTGTTTTCTTTTTTTGTTTGGAATGTCGGCTTCTTTGTTTTTATTTTTCATTTACAAGTTTTCTGTTGGGCCTGCGTTGCTAGGGGTTTTCTTTGTTGTGTGTGCTGCTTGTGACCCCCGACACACACACACACACATACACGCACAAAAAATTGTTCAACTTTACTGATGTGAAGAAGAAGGAGAAGGATAAATGGAGTGTCTGGCTGGCTTGTTTACAAAGCGCCTACATTAAAGTCTCTTGTGTGAAAAAGTCCTTATAACTGTTCTAAGGTTGTGAAATAATTTCTGTTTTTCGTGTTTTTTTTTTCGTTTTACATAAATGCGTTTTAATTTTTCTGTGTCTTGATCTTTCTTTTCTTTTAAATGTAATTTTATTCCTTTTTTGTAACGTAAAGCTGTCTAAGAAGTCTAACTAATGGGCAGATGTTAAAGGATAAAAACACTTTCATAATATGCGTCGTTAATTCTTATCCTTTATTCGTTTTGCTTTTTTCCTTTTTTGTCAATGAAAAGTACTTTTTGTTTTTGTTTACTTTTCCTTTGTTTTTGTTTTTAAATTTTGTTTTGCTCCTTTTATTCGCTTGTATTTGCATATGATTTTGTGTTAGTATGAGTGGTGTACTCTCTCTCTCTCTCACTCTCTCTGTATTTTAAAATTTTTTTACTCTCTCATTCAAATCCTTAAACAGAGTTTATGCTCTTTGAATAAGAATTTCGTTATTTTTTGTTTATTTTTTTTTTTTAATCTCATTTTAATACTTTTTTGTTTATCTGTCTTTTACTCGCTCTTTCTCTCTTTCTCTTGCTCTCTTTCTCTTTGCTTCCCTTTCTGCTCGACATTTTTAAGTATTCGCACTTGTATTTATATACATATGCATATATGTATGTATGAAGAATATATCCCGTTATAGAGTTAATGTTTGTGCACACTTTCATTATTTTGTTTTTGTTTTTCCTTAGTCTCGCACTTTCTTTTCGAAAGTTTCTTTTAAGAAACAGTTATTTTATTACAAAAAAAAAAAACAGAAATAATCATAAAAATAACAAAAAATATATTTTGTGTATAGAAAAACAACAACAAATAAAAAAATAATTTGTTTTTGTTATTTTCATTATAAGTATACAGATGTCTTCTGTTCTGTTCTATACATTTGTACCCTTCGCCATTTACCGTTAACAGTAATAACCGTTAGTTAAGAACAAAAAAAGGATGAGTGTGTTCGTTTGTTTGGGTTTTATTTGTGTGTCTTTAGGGTTTGTAAGTTAATGAACTCATTTCATTCAAGCTGTTGTTGTTGTTCTTTATGTGTTTTTTTTTTGGTATTTTTTGGGCTTTCTTCAGTCAGTCTGAATTTCATCATCGCCATCATCATCACACTCGTACACGTACAATCTCTAAAGTTCATTGTATTGTTTTCGTGTTTAATTTTTTTTCTGTTTTTTTTCTTTCTTTTATTTTGGGTATAATTTTCATATTATTAAACACACATTAATGTGACGTTTATAAGGATTCAGTTCAAAGACTTTTCTCACTTAAAGACTTAAATTTTTATATAAAAATCTTATTTTTTGGTAAAGAAAGTAAAGTAAATTTAAAAAAAAGAAATCCTTCTGGAGACTGGTTTTGAACATATACATACATATGTAACTGTGTAATCAATTTCCAATAAACTTAACTAATAAAGAGCTTTAAGAGTAGATTGACAATTCCTTTCATAAGTGTAAAGCAATTTTCATATATTTCTTTAAGATTATGAAAAAAAGAGGAGTGATATATGCAAAGAAATACAAGTTAACTTAGTAATTTAAAGAGAATCGACCTACAGAATAAGCGCTTCTTTCAAATAAAGATGTAAAATTCCAAAGTTTAGATGACCACAACCGGATGGTGTTATCTTAGAGTTCTCGAGTAAACTAAAATAGGTATTTGGGAGTAGTTCTAAGCTCAAGCTAACATGCTTTCATGAAATCATATTATAAAAATCAGAGTTACGTAAGCATTTCCCGGTAGCGAAAGTAATAGGGAATCATAGTGACAAACGCTGATAATGGTAAATCATAAATAACTGATGATGAATTTTCTTTGGGGTCATACATGATTTTTTAAAGTAATTGTTAAAATTTTCATAGATCACAGTGGTTCATTTTGTCCTGCAGGCGTCCGTGTAAGAACTCAGTGAAAGCTAACAGACAATATCAGCTATAATTAACGCTTAATTCATTAACGGGGAGAAGTAGCAGACAAAATTCTGCATTATTCAGCATGTAAGCGGCTCACAACAGACAATGTATCAAAATTCCAGTGTATAGTCGACTCATAACAGACATTTTTCTGCAAGTAGTCGACTTATAACAGACAATGTCGCTAAATTTCAGATTTCTTTAATATGGTGATATAACAATGAAGTTGTCATACATAAATCTTTTTGTTTGTGTCATTGTTACTGAAATTTTTCATTTACGATTTTTTTTATTAATTTCGACTTAAAATTGATATTGTGACGATGATTCATCAATGAAAATATCATAAAGACGATGGCTCTCAAATGGATTAGTGCCTTCTACTCTTGTAAAACAACTTTAAGGCAGAGATGGAGTTCCAAAACCATATTTTGTACACTGGATGAATACCGTAGTTATTAGGCGATTCCAATCTTGAAATTTTAATGAAACAAAGAGTGTGCAAGACATCGTCGATGTGTGAGAATCGCCGAAAATTTGTATTCTTTTGAAAGGCCTATAGACGCCATTATGCATACAATATAACATCTGTCGCATAAATACGAGGGCTGATTGATATTGAAACTACCTAAGCAGGAAAAAACCTTTTATTTTTTTTTTTAAACCATTCATTTCTCAACATAGTCTCCCTTTAGCTCAATGCGCTTAGTTAGACGATTTTCCAACTTTTTTATACCATCTGAATAATACGATTTTGGGAACTCTTCAAAATACGCATTAGTTTCGGTAATCACTTCTTCGTTTGAGATGAATCTTTTTGCTGCGAGCCATTTTTTCAAGTTTGGACACAGGAAAAAGTCATTAGGGGCTAAATCTGAACTATAAGGTGGATGATCAACCAATTCGAAGTGGATTTCTTGTAGTTTTAGCATGGTATCTAATGTTGTGTGAACCGGTGCGTTGTCTTGAAGAAAGAGCACTTTTTACTTGTTTAAATGTGGTCGCTTTTTCCTTGATTGCATCAACCAATTGTTCCAATAATGCACGATAATACTCTCCTGTAATTGTGGATCCCTTTTCAAGATATTCGATGAGCAATATTCCGTGTGCATCCCAAAATACACTGGCCATAACCTTGCCAGCCGATTTCGCTGTCTTCGCCTTCTTCGGAGCACTTCCACCAGCTTCCACCCATTGCTTCGATTGATTTTTGGTTTCAGGTGTGTAGTGGTGGGTCCACGTTTCATCAACAGTTATTATATTATTATATTAGATTATACTTTATCATATCCAAACACCGCTGTGAAGTGATCTGTCGAACTCACTTTTGTTCAACACTGAGCAAACGCGGCACCCATCTTGCCGATAACTTTTTCATATGCAAATTTTCATACAAAATGTTGAACACACGTTCATATGATATGTTTACCATTTCAGCAATCTCACGTATTTTGACCCGGCGATCATTCATAACGATATCGAGGATTTTTATTTATCAAGCTTTTCTTTTGACTCTTTTGCCGTTTTGCCTTTCATATAATAGTGTTTAATCCCTACACGAAATTCACTTTTTTCCATTTCCAAAGAAACGCAAAAGTTGCTTACTTCAAACGACAACAACAAATAAACTAATCGATGAATTTGCCCAAAATTTTAACAGCTTACGTTTGACAGATCGTAATTTCTAAGAAAGAAAAATTTTTTGTGTTTGTGCTGCCATCTAGCGCTAGGTAGCTTCAATGTCAATCCGCCCTCGTATATCAGGTAGTGTTTAAACGATAGCATAGGGTATATTGGCTATGAGAGCCGCTATAGTTTGTGGCTCATTCGCATAGACTTGCGACCTGCAAGCCCAAGAAGCTTGTAAGCATCAAACTATGTTGCTAACCTTTAAGGTAAGTAGCTTGACCAACGCCATTTATAAGGAAATATGGACTCAGACTGTTGCCATCCCAAAATCCACATTAAACAGTGACTTCTTCGTGATGCATCAGATGCTCTTGGATTTCATGTGAACTGGCTTTGTCCCAAATTCGACAATTTGTTATTTATGACGTAACGATTCATCCAGAAATAGGTCTTATCGCTGAGCTATAGGACAGCCATTTTGATTAAATAATCTTATCACTTGCATATGTTAATCACGCAATATCCGTCTATTATGGTTGACAGATGTCAAAGTTTGTAAGTCCTTATTGGTAGACACGTCATATGCATGGGTACAACAGTAGCAGAGCACAGAATGTAAGTTGTTGTCATATCGAGGCGGAGAGTTACAGAAGACATAATCATAAGTGTGGCCGATTGCAAAATTACTTTTAAGAACACGTTAAAGTGCTTGGGCGTAATGATTACTTTCATAGCCATGTAAGGTACAACAAGAAAACATGGAAGGTCTGCTGTATACAATAGAAATATGATATTGCATGAACTGGAAACTTTGCGGTCGACGCAATTCATTGTACGGATTGGTTTCACTGCGGGTATGCTGTATTTATTCCATTGTACCCGTGAGCGAAAGAGTGCGCCTTTATGTATGTGGAAGGTATTACGAGTGCATATGCTCGATTTGTAATTAATAACTTTAATTGAACCGAACAGTTGTCAGGAAAGAAAGCACTTGATCATGGACGCTACATCTTGAGCGGGTACAGTTAATTTACAACTGTTTTGATTGGCTGATACGACGCCTTTGTATGCTTGCTGTTATGTTGTAATTAAAGCACTGATCATATTTTCTTTTCCTGTCCTTTGTTGAGAACTGAAGTAAAGGTAAGTTATATAATCCGATTGCTACAGTCCAATTACAAATAAGAAGTATGTTGAAAATTATATAAATCTGGTGCATTTTAAGCTTAATGGGCCGTAAGTATTGGTCACAGTAAATGCGTACATGAACAATACTCGTATAATTTGCACATTTTATGAACAAGATGTAATCCATAAATCAACGAAGGTTAAAGAGAAGTCCTTTCATACAAAACCTAGCAGCCCAGGTTCGAATTCCGGCGATGACAAGGAAAGCTTTCATAATTGTTTCGAAATTAAAAAAAAATAATTTAGAAGCTCCGATCACCTTCAGATGATCCATCCAAGAAGCCCTCTGATTCATTCGTAAGGAAAAAGGACAACATCAGCTACAAAGCAAAAGGAAAAAAGCTAGAAATCTATGATAAGCAGCAAATATTCCTCACCGCTACATCAAACACATGGAGGGCATTGTTTCTCGGCAACGACAAATGACAGCATCATCATTTATCTTAGACCTGTTAAGCAGCGATTAGACGATCCAGCACGGCTTGTCATCAAGCCGTGATGGTAAGCCAACCAGCAAATCAGCTCGTGTTTCCGAATTTGACAAACACGACAAACATGCTATTACACGAGCTGATTGGCTTGCCATCAAGCCGTGCTGACAAGCCGCGCTGAATCGTCTTATCGCCGCTTTACAGCTAGACCGATTAGAAAGAAAGCAAAGTAACTGAAAGAAGATAAAGATGCTTTGTGGAAACCACATGCTCCCAAGAAAAGTAACGGAAAGTAATAATGGAAGCCCCATCTTTCTAACAATCCATTTCTAATCTCAAGAAGCGGAAAAAGAACAATAAATCAATTTGCAATAAAACAAAATCAGTTTCTATGTTCTAAATGGTTAATATGACATAATGATATAAATACCAACCCGCGTATAAACAGCAATATGACCACAATTAAAGTTACGATAACATTAAAGCAATTAAAGTGTTTTTTTTTTCTTTGCTTTATTTCCCTTCTTAAAAATACAATACTGACACACATTAAATCGTAGATATTACGCGAAAATATGGAAAAGAGTTGCATTCTATACCGGAAAATTTATTTGCTTTTCTTTGGCTGAGTGTGTGTGTGTGTGTGTTTATAATGGAAAAACCATGAAAATTGAAAGTAAAAGTGTCGTATTTTTCAGCAAAACTTTGTTGAGATAAAATGAAAACTTTTATCAGACAGACAGACGGAGACGTCGACAATAAAAGCCAGACATACTTGTACTTATGTATACTCATTGCACAGACATAATAGAAGAGATGCATACGAGTTTGTATATAATACACATACATATAGTATGTATGTGCATACGTATATATTAAGTATATAGAGAAAATAGTCTCGCTACTTACTTAGTTTAAATAAAAGAAGAAGAATAATAAAACTAAGAATAAGACGTTAAAGGAAGAAATATTTCCCTGAAATAGTTTTTCTTCTTTAAAGTTTCTAAACGAACGAAAGTAAGTAAACTTAAGAAATACACAAGCGCAAGCATATGAAATGAAAAGAAAAAGTATGTCAAACAACAGAGAAGAACTTTATAACAAACAAAAATATTGGAAAAAAAAATGAAATCAACAACGTAACCCTGCGTCTTAGAAAGGAAACAGCACACACACAGGAGAACACTAAATAGAAAAAAAGAAAAATGGCCTCTAAAATAGAAAAAAGAACTTAAATGGCATCCTAGAAATTCATACACACACACACATATGCACTATGGTAAGCGTCCATGCATGTGCCCTTTCTTTACACAGCAAGGGATGAGCACAGAACACATACACAATTAACAGTAAAGCAATGTTAAGTGAGTAACATAGGCCATTAATATGAACCATTTAAAAGAATCATTTGTAAGTGTTGCGAATAGGGATAGAAAAATTAAAAAAAAAAAAAAATAGTAAAACACCAATGTGTACCGCCGTACCGTATCGTGACACTCATAGACTGTAAACTGAGCAACCATTTAGGGGTTGTAAACGTAATGGCTGTCATAAAATGTTTCTTTGTTTTTCCCCCTATTTTTCTCTTTTAGTCAGCCTGTTACTTCTAGGTCTTTAAAGAAATATTTTTTGTAGACATAAGTGACGTAATTTTGATAATTTATATATACACACACAAGCACACACATGTACAGGCAGCAAATAGGGATGGTTATGTAGAAGCGGATCGATTATTGCGTAGCATAACATCGAGCTTAGCTCATTCTATGGGGGGAGTGTTTATAGCTACACGTACGCATCTTCTTAATGCGTTTTTATATGCCAAGAAACAAAGTGAAAGAGAGCCAGAGTGAAAGAGAGAGAATGAGAATATAAGAAAACAAAGAATAAGCAAAGAGGAAGCAAATATTTAAAACAGTGTTGCCATTCTATTTTAAAAATACTATAAATTAAGGCAAAGAAACAGTTTCTACGGACTTCCGAACTTTGACAGTTGATATCGGCCATGAGTGATTATAAATATTCCGAAAAATCTGACTGAACTGAACCTATGCGAAAACTGGCGCGAAATAACGCTTATTAACATCGCCAGTAAATCCACTGCTCAAATTATAAGTAAGCGATTCTAGGGAGCTTTTAATTCGATACTTCGCAATAAGCAAGCTGGATTTCGCCTAAACAAGTCATGTGCAGATCACATTAACAGCTTTTGCATCATCATTGAGCAATTGGTTGAATGGCGTGCACCTCTTTACCGTGCCTTCATTGACTTTGAAAGAGATTTTGATGGTCTTGATCACTCCGCTATTTAGATTAGAGGTACTATTGAGAGGATTATCGACTTAAGTAAGATGCGAGCTGTTGTGTCCTATAGAATAGTAGCGTCAGTCGACCAATCACTATTGAATTTGGTTTTAGGCAAGGTTATGTTCTCTCTCCAAGAGGCATAACCTGGGGACTTAACACAAGATTGGAAGATATGGATTACACAGACGGTATCTATATCCTTGCTTGCAGATAATGTGACATGTAAGAAAATCTTGATCTATATGGCAGAAGCATCAAGAACGGGCTTGAGGATAAATGTCTTCAAAAGCAAAATTATACAAATCAACGCTAATAAAACAATGATCTTTCGAAATGGAAGCAGAAATTAAGGAGTTGTTTCGTCTTGTTGTTATCCTTGTAATATCCTCTCGATGTCCGACGGTTTCAGTGCTGTTATTCGGAGCAGATTGTCCTATGTAGACAATCTTTAGGCCGATTTAATGCTATATGGCTTTCTTCACATATTTCCCCAGAAACGGACATTAACATCTTTAATTCGTGTGTGAAGTCTATGCATTTGTATAGTTGCGAGTCGTGGAACAAAGTTGCGAAGGATGTCAATTCAATTCAGGCATTTATAAGCCGCTGTTTATGGCGCATTATGAAAATGTTATGGCCAGAAACAATACCCAACCTTTCCTTATGGCAAAGATCACACCAACTTTTTGTACTGAAGAAAATTTTGAGAAGAAAATGGAAATGGATTGGATACGCTCTTAAAAACCCAAAGGACGACATAGTGAAACTGTCAGTTGAATGGAACCCGCATGGAAACAGAAGAAAGCCAAATTTATACCTGGTGAAGATAGATTGAGATAGATAGATAGAGTAACTGCTTCCCATAAAATGACTTGTAGCCATATTAGAAATATGTTATGGCCCTATGATACCATTGGGTTCCTTAAAGAATCTAATAAAAATAGTCGTATAAAAATTGGTGTTCTCTTCGAGTAATGTTGCGCTTGCACAGCCAATTTTACGATCGCCATTAACATTCTACGAAAGGCGGATAACAATTAATTCAGTGGTTTAGTATACAATAATCTGCCGAAAATGACGTGTATTTGTTAGCTCTGCAGCTGTTGGAGACTGAAATCTTTAAAAATAATCTTCAGCTGTAAATGAGAACGTTAAGAAACAATATTGTTGGATTTGAGACGTGATTTGAAAATCCAAAATCGTCTAATGCACTTCAAAAAGTCACTATTTGAGGTGAATTTTTGGCTGGCGGCATTATCGCCCCATACTTCTTTAAGAAAAGCAATAGCGAACACTGTAGCTCGATGATTCACAACTTATTTTGGCCTCAATTGGCTAATAGTTATTAAAATTTTGACAAAAAATTTAAAAATGATGGCAAAAAATAACTATGGCAACACTTATAGCCCACAATGTACATCACGCATATGCACACACATGTATAGTAAATGCACTTTTAACTCCCATACTCTTTAAAAAAATAGACGAAAAATAACTCAATGCTGTGGTATTCTCACTCAATTTGTTAAATACTTTTAAATTCTCCCTATAAAAGCCAAACAAAAACTCATACACACAATATATGAGAAAACTGCATGGAAAGCAAGTGTACTATTACTCTTTGTACATGTAAAAAGTGGGTTGGGTTTGTGTGTTGAATTCTTCTCAGATTATATTATGCTCTTATTGGAGAGGGGGAACACAACGACACCATAGGTATACACGTAATACTTGTAATAAAACAAAACAATAATAAATATATTCTCTCTCTGATACACATGTTTGTTGTTGATACAACAAAAAGAAAGAAAAAACCAAATGCACCACTATATATGCTAGTTGTTGTTGTTATAATATATATGCTATATGGCTATTTCATATATAGATGTTGTTTTTGTTATTCTTATTGCTGATTGTTTGTTTTATCTCCCAACTACAAGCTAATCGTAGTTGTGGCCCTCATCATCGTCTCCATCATCAAATGCGTTTTCCTACTAAAAAGGCCGATTATACTTTTACATATGAATTTTGTTTTTGTTTCTTTACTCAATGGTGTTGTTGTTGTTGTTGTTGCTGTTGCTGTTTTTATTTTTATTTATTTACAACACTCATGTGTGTACATTTTAAGCCTCTTCTTTTATACCTGCATAACGTTACGTTGCTGGTAATGATAACGATGATATTGTTGTTAAAACCCTTTAATGCATATACCCATAGTATGTAAGTGCAAGAGGGAAAGAGAGAGTATTTTTGGTATAGACCAGTAGTTGAAATTATTAAAATCAATTCTTAACGACCACACACATGTATGACTTTGAGTACTTGTTGTAGGTATATAAGAAGATATGTCAGCTATCGTTTGGGAAAAAAGAGAGGAGAATGAAAACCAATGACCAAACAATATGCAAAACAGCAAACATACAGTCACAAAATAATTTTGGACTTTTTTTCTTTAAACAGTTTTTAGAGAAATTAGGTATATATTTTCGCTGTTACATTGGTATATTTTTGGCTAATGGCCTATCATCATCCAGGTGGTAGCCAAAAATTTTATAATTAAATTAATATTTTGTTTTCTTATGAAAATTTGCAAAAAATGTAGGATTTTTTGCATTGAAACTAATAACGGGCGTTTTTTGGCTATTTGATTTTTCAGGGTAAAAGAAGATTCGTGGCATGTGGCAATGCCAAAAATGATCAGTAATGTCCATTTCACCATTAATAACGCTAACAACGCATGCAAATCATTGAATTTTTATATCAAAATTCGTGCTGTGTGAGAAAAATTATCTTCAGCGACGAAGCTCATTAGCGCAATGGGTACGTCAATAAATAGAACCGCTGAATTCGGTGTAAAGAACAGACAGTGGCAGTTTAAGAACTGCTAATGCACCTTGAAGATGTACTGTTTAGTGCGGCTTGTGGGCCGACTGCATCATTGGATAAACCATGAATATTGCAACGTTGCAGTCAGTGGCATAAGGTGCCGTGCGATGATTACTGACATTTTTTGACAAAATGAAAGAATTAGACTTGATAAACATGTGGTTATGCCACACAACACGCTATATAATAAACCTATTCAGAGACGAGTTTGGTGAGCAATTAACCTTACGTTTTGTAACAGTCCATTGGCTGATAAATCATGCGATTTGACCCCACTACACTATTTTTTGTAGGCATACGTGAAGTCTCCTTTGTATAGGGGCAAGTCAATCACAATTTAAGTCCTGGAAGGCAAAATTACAGCTGCTATTGGTGAGATATCGATCGAAACGCTGAACAAAAAACTGGCAACATTTACATGAAATAATATCTAAAAACCAAATGGCAATTACTCATTAATCGACCCAATTAAATTTTTCATTCACTTCTGTGTTTTTCCAATTTTCGAAACCCAAATTGGTAAAACCCACCCGTTAGTACAAATTGTAATTTCCTCTAGTGGGCCTAGTTATAGTCCCAGTAACCCACAAGAGCATATAGTTTGATTTGGGTGTCACTCTGAAATTCTCCAGCATGGCAGACGGACTTGAAATTTCTTACGAGACTGTGCCACAGGCTTTAAAGACATCGGAACGCATATTGTGTGAATGTGTTTAGGGAGACCAATAGATAAGGTGGTTTTCGCCTCAAATCAATATCGAAGCTCAAAGATCTGCATAATATTTGGCAGTAATGTTTCAAGGCAGTTGATATGTGATCTACACATGTACCAACGTAAGAATATTGCCCAAGCTCTCACAAGGTTGAGTTAATAAGGTGTGCTTCAAAATGATAAGGTCACCTTAATATTTGCTCAATTCATCCAAACTATGAGATGTTATGTATGGTCACCTTATTTCAAAGAAATTCTTCGTTTAAATAAGTGAATAGTAAACCGGTTTTGCTTTTAGAGATGTACCATTATTCAATGCGTCAAAATGATAAGGTCAGTGATTCATTTATCCAAACTTTTATTTAAACTAAGCAATAATCAATAATTTTTAATTTATGAAGTTCCCATTTCCTTCTATTGTCTTAAAAATACGAGATGGCATCGCACTTACTAAATAGTCCAGAACGTTGGAGCGGATTTCGCACCAGCTGTTGCAGATTGACACTTTTAATTCATTTTTTGTCCGGTAATGTTTGTTGTCTGCATAAACATTACGCATAAGCAGTTCCAACAAATTTTCCATGGGGTTTAAGTCGGGGGAACGTACCTGCCAATCAAGTACTTTAATATTATGCTCCTCAAACCATTGTCTGGTCGACTTGATGACATGAATTGCTGCGTTATCTTGCTAAAAAGTGAAAGTTTTGTCAGCATTTTGTGCCAAATAAGACAGCAAACGTTCAGACAGAATGCCCTGGTACTCTAAACGATCCATTCGAGTGGAAGGAAAATAGAAAGTAGTTCCAGGGTACTATGTGAGCTAAAGCCAGCACAAACCATCAAACTGCCACCGCTAAAATTCTGTTTGGAAAAAAAACAAGGGCTCCTTCGTCAATAGCAATTGAAACCATCTGGTCCATCCATGTTAAATGTATTGTCATCAGAAAAAATTACCTACAAACCCAAAAATGTATGGAATATCTTATAACCTTTTTAAAAAATGTTTACTTAAAAAAAACTCCTTACGTTTAATCCTATGCTGCTTAGTCAGGCAGGGAATTTTTTTATTTTAGCTCGAATAAGGTTTTGCTGGGCTTTGTTAGCTCTTAGAACTGTGCTTTTTGAAGCTTGTAATTTCAATTCCTCTTTTATTGCTACCGCACTTTTCATGGAATTCGAGGCTTTTCGTGAAATTAGCCGAGTTTCACGGGCAGTCAGGACCTTTGGAAGACCCGTGCTTTTAATTTTCCATAATTTTTTCTGTTTTTGAGAAAATTTTGCACAACACACTATGATCGTCCCAGTTTTTTCGCCATTCCACGCATTCTCAATCCCTGATCATGAAGTGCCACAATTTGCCTTGTTCATAAGGTGACAAAGGTTTCCCGCGACCCATACCGCGCAGATACTATTCAAGTTATAAATTATTAAAAAAAAAAAACAATTGTACCTTCTGATTAGATTAATTGCTTATTAATCACTGACCTTATCATTTTGACTCATTGAAATTTGCACTTATTTACACAAATTTAAATAAACATGATATAACGGTACATCTCTAAGAGCAAAACCGGCTTAGTATTCACTTATTTGAACGTAGAATTTTTTGTAGCAGGTGACCATACATAACATTTTATAGTTTGGATGAATTGAGCAAAAATTAAGGTGACCTTATTATTTTGAAGCACACCTTAGTAAGTGAGTTTGACTAATAGCGCCACCCATAACCTAGTTAGCTTTTTAACATCGAACTTTAAAGCAAAGCTTAATGTACCGTTTGAAATGCCTACAGCCTTAGTCATTTCACACAACTTTATTAATTCTAGGTATTTTAGAGAGCATATCTCACAAGACGATCTCCTTTATGTGAGATTAACTTTTGTTGTCATTAAACCATTGATATTATTGGTGTGGAATTCCCATCATCTAAGTTTCTCATAACTTTATGTCTATGAATTTTGCGAAAATATGTAAAACAAAACAATTTAAATTTTTCTAATATATCAACCAAATTAAGTCAAGAGTATGGCTCTAAAGCGCGGCGCAGCTGTCACATGCATTTTTTATAAAAGTCGTATGAAGTTAGTAACTTTAATGATACTGCGTCATAAAAATATCCACAGAGCCGCAAAAACACTAAAAAAATATATACCAGATCAGTCGGAAAAGATCCAAAAAAGTATAAAATTTTGCATCTGGTCAGTCAAAGAAGCACACAAACCGTCGGGAGATAATGAAGACACTAAACATCAACTTTATAATAGACTAACCCGCTGTTTAAATGTCATAGAATTAAAGCAAATCAATATGATTGACCGAATTACTGTCAGTGAAAAGCAATAAATTGGAAAGATTTTCGTAGTCAACTATTGCCGTCAATGAAAAATATGTTAAATAGCTACGACAATATATAAAAAATTATGATCAGAAATCGTCCCAAGTAAGGGAATTTCAACCTGACTAAAGAATCAATTCTGATTTCTACTGATCACAGCTCAGCCGGGTAAAAATTGGAAAAAGGGGTTGTGTTCCACCATCATAAAATATGCTTTGCCACACATATCTTTCATGACCAGTCAAAAATACACTACACTTGACCTGGAATATAGCCCAGATCTATTATCGTCTGACTACCATTTATATCGTTGTCTCTAAAAATCTCTTGATGGTTCAAAATTGGTCTTGCGACACTTACCAAGCCTATACATACAACTTTTCGTTTTCCTTAGTATCTTTTCAATAAAAAATTTAAAATCATTTGGACTTTTTCTCAAATGATTCTGTAAACCTACAAAAGGTCAGTGGTCTACCGGCTAGGTAATAAGTTAGATTTATAGGAGGATCCAGCTCCAATGGTATGTATATTGATTATCGTTCATCATTAAGGAACTTGGTCTATATAATGCAGTTCCTCAGGTTTCTTAAATCAATGTAATCAAGGAGGTTTTGCACTCAAAATGCGATATTCTAGTTTCCACAAAAGCTGCCTTATAAATATCTGCTTCCTTTATCCAATTAATATTCCGACCATAGCATTTTTTTACATAAAATTAATCCCTCATTTGTGAGAAAATTTATTCTAATACTCTTCTGAAAAGTTTTTTTTTCGATAGATTTGGACCTGATGTTTTTAATCTTCTTAAGCCGAACAACTAGTCAAAATTAGATGAAGTTTGTATATTTTTCATAATTTGCAAGCGTTTATTTCCCACTCTTCAAAACATGCACAAACATGCTCTTGTGTATACATATAATATTACTATTACTTACCCAATTGCATTTATTTTCGTTGTCATCAATTCGGGCCATTTCTTTAAATAGTTTTCTTTTTCAATTCCAAACATTTTTGTCATTTTGAATTCTTTAAAATTTACAATTTTATCATTTTCATTCAATCTCTGCCAAGAATGAAACATATCCCGTTGTTGTTGTTTGCACTTTACTGTTACACACATAAAATAACGGAAGTCTATTGATGCTTGTGCTTGCTTATGATTGTTTCCTTCAATCATTGGCGATCGCTGATTCTCTATCTTTATTATCTTTCATTTACGAGACTATTATAATATTCTTTCAATTTATAAGTTAGCACACAATAAACACAGATTATAAATAATTTTTATTCCATTGTACACTCAAATTAACAAAATAATTATTTTTTAAAGAATTCTTATTAGATCTTACAACACGCACAATTTACAAATTTTTTCTATAAACTGTTAGACTTTGCAAGCCCGGTAAATAAAAGCTCATCGTTGTGAAAATGTATGTTCATATAGCGTATTGCTTTACACCAATGCATAAAGCAACTAGAAATATGTGCGCCCTCTTCCCACACTGAACAAAAGTAATAAATGTAGTTGTAGTGCTGCAAAACGTTTTATTACAATGCATAGTATTGTTATATATGTATAAATAGTAGGTTTTTAGCTAACTTGTCGTTTAAATTTGTTTTATTCTAAGATAAAGTTCTCTTCTATCTTTCTTTTAAAGAAAATTGCAGAGAAAAGTTAAATTAAATTTGGAAATATTGTCTGTAAGACTAAATAACTTGTAAATAGAACTGATAGTAGTATAAGTTTGCCATTATTAACAATTGCATTCTGCCTGATTTACTAGGCGATAGTGAAACAAACATTTTCGTTTGCCTCAGTTCAGAGATGTTTTGCCTTGATTAAGGAAATTCCTTTTCAACACAGGAGTTGATCTTGCCTCAGGCTCAATGAAAACCCGTAAAAATGTTTGCTAAGCAGTGAGCTGCTTTCGTTTGTGGGTTATCCCTCATGACCAAATTTTTGTTATGACCAATTTTATGCAGAGATTGAAATGGACAGACCTGTTTTAAGTTAGTCTAGATTTGATCCTGACGGTCATGTTACTTTTACGTAGAATTCAATTATAGGCATAGAAATCGTTTTCTTTTTAACTAACATATAAGAGAATGTTTTAAAAAGTTTCGGGGATCAAGTATTCTTACCGGACAATATATTACGATTTTTTTTTTGCTATTTAGTTTTTCACTGTAAATAAAGCTTCATGTTGCAATACCAAATGTGTTCAGAAAGATTTAAAATTTTATCAAGAATAGAATAATAAGCGAACGACGCTTGCAAATTATTGAATTTTACTATTAAAATTCATGTTGTGTGACATTTGTAAAGCCGGCATCTTCTTCGGACTGTACCTAATTAATAACTATGAAAATCGCAACGTTACAGTCGATGAATGATTATCGACTTTTTGTTTTCAAAATGGTAGAATGCGATTTGAGTGGTTTGTACTTTCAACAAGACGGTCGCTTATGCCATACGGCACACAATACCATGTGCTTATTGAGAGAAGAGATTGGTAAGCAACTAATCTAACGTTTTGAAGCTGTTCATTGGCCGCCAAGATTATGCGTTTTAAACCCACATGAATTTTTAAGTTTACAGAAACAAACCAGCATCAATTCTAACAGTGAAAGATAACACTAGAGCTGCTATCGGCGAGATACTGGCCGAAATACTGGAAAAAGTATGTCAAAATTGATGCTCATGGTTGGACCGGCTATGGTGCTGCCGCGGAACATTTACATGAAATAATCTTTTAAAATCAAACGGCAAATGCATTTATCGTCCCAATTCATTCAGTTTTATAAATTTCTGCGTTTTTTCCCTTTTTAATTAGATTTTACGGGTTGACTCTTTTCCTTGACTATAAAGACATACCCTTGGGGTTTGGCGGCTAACGGTGCAGCAGAGGCAAGGGAGGAGTTAATATTCGCATTTTTCGTGGCATTTTTGACACTTAAATTTTTGTTCTTTGCATTTCAGTTATTTTACAATCATAATTGTGCCATTGTTTCATATAAAAGTCTATAGGAAAAAGTTAAAATGTCTATCCACATGTTCTTTTCGGATATACAATTATTGCAGCCTCTGAGACTATATTCCTTGACGCTTTTGTTAATTAGTGAAATGCTAATATTAATAGGAATTTACATTTTTGAATCTCTGGAATTGATTTATGATGTTTCACATACAAATTTTATTTTTCTGTCTTCATGTACTGTAGGTACACGAAGACTTTCTCGCTTATGCACCGTATGAATATTGCCATTATTGACTATTCATTAAAAGAAAGTAATTAACAAAGTTATAACTATACCAAATATTAAGGATTAAAAACAATTCTGAAAGAAATATGCAAATAAAGAGCTGGGATACTATTATAGTTGCAAAATTTTATACTAGTGTATGTAGCGGCTGACACAATCAGCCGCATTCTGGCATCTAACGTACATTGTTCGGTATAAAATTTAAAATTAGTTTTAAATGCATTTCATTTCAAATTTTTTATACAAAATTTTCTTTAAATAGATTTCGAATAATTGTTTTTAAAAAGCCTTAATATGTAAAATAATTTTTTCAAAAAAATTTCTTTTTTAAAAAAATTTTTATATGATAAATAAAAGAATATATATACTCACATACATATTTTCTTTTGTTTTTATGTGTAGGTACACAAAAATACATATCTTTCCAAAATCGGTGCAAAAATTGGAACGGGGGTAAAAGGGATACAAAGAAATGTGTTAGCCTTTAAATTATATAGATAATTAAAAAACTTGAGCAACTAAGAAAAATTTAAAAATTAATTTTTAGTTACGTCAAGTTCCAATACGTTCATTAAATATAATACATTCATTATATATAGTTAACAACCAACAACTAATGAATCTCAATTGAAAAAAAAACGTTTAGCAACACTATGCCCCTGCAAAGCAATACTATTGTTGTCTCTTTCATTTACTCGTAGTACATCCCTCTTTGACATTGACGATAATCTTGAAAAAGCAAAAATAGAAGAGTATGACAAAAAATTCGTGGTGCGTTCGTGAATAAAATTTCCTAAATTTTTAAGAAGAAATAAAGAAAAAATATTAATAAAAAGAAAATATTTATATTTTATTTTTTGTGTTGTAAAGTTTAACAAAAAAAACCACATTAATAGTGGTAAGTGGCAAGATAGGAATATTTATAAAATTAGTCAAATTAGTAGATTAAAATTTCGAGAAAATTTTTTGTACAAAACGAAAAAAAAAAAATACGAAAGAATTAAAATGTGAATAAGAAAAAAAAAACATGGTTATCATGCAAAAGATGAATGTATTTCTTGTGTTGCTTTTTAGTTCGTGTGTGATGTAAAAAAATAGAAAATGCGTTCTGGGACAATTTTTCTTTAAAATATACGATTCCAAGAAATGATTACTGTAAATACATTTTTTGTGCAAGCAGTTATTTTCGTTTTTCTTTTCTATTAAAATCTATTGATTTTTCCCTGGAATTAATGTTACTCCGCAGCAACCGCAGAATGTAATGGAACTTGTTTTTGACGTTTCAGTTCTCTTGCTTGTGTATAATGTTGTTTTTGCTGTTTTAGTAATTGCAATGGAGCCAAACAAGAGAAAAAACGATTTTCACGTATTTACGTGTTAATTATTGTCTTTCATCTTCCCTACGAAATTTGATAGTGTAAAAATGTAAAAATGAAATCAGTAATTCTATAACAAACAAAACTAAAACAAGACAGTTTTCTTTTTTTTTTCCTTGTTTTTCAAAATCTCGAATTTTCTTTGTTTGCCGGTTTCGTAGATACCTGCATTGGTCGAATTATTGCCTTTTCTCTATTGCCTTTGTTTGTGTAAAAAAACATATGCATTGTTGTTGTGCTTGTGTTTCTAAAATAGTGTTGCCAAGAGTTGATATTGAATTTAATCGAATTGGATTATATTAGTGGTTTAGCAATTGTATGCAGCACGAGATCGTTTTTTGTTCGCTATAAGTATTCTTATTGGATTGATGGCATTGAAAACGAATACAACGCTGTAAAACAAAATTTCGGTGTGTCAATATAATGCAACACTGTAGTAAGCAAAAAGCTGTAGCGTCAAAAATATTTTTGTTAACAAAATACAGAATGTTTGTGTTTTTTGACATACGCGAATGTATCAGTCGTTGCTTACGTAGTAAATTAGGGCCACCTTATTGAATTCGCCTTGTATGATATCGTTACAAAGTGTTATTAACACAAGCGACTTGTCAAACGTACTTTCATTATTTTTATTTTTTAGGAAGACCTAAAACTGAAGTTTATCATACCTTAAAATCGTTGTTTTCACTTGAAAGGACCCTAACTTATATTAAAAAAAAAAAATTTAGTGATTCCAATACATTGCACACATTCCAATACATTGCCTTGTCGCAGAAATTTAATGAAGTAAAATCAAAAATAGAGATTTTACAAGCAGTTGTATGCTCTAATTAATTTCAAAAATTTACTTTCAAAAAGCGCTAAGTAACCAAGCGTAGGGGCACTGCTACACTTTCAATATATAATGTGATATTTGGTACGTGATCCATTTCATTGGATTGATGGATTGTGATAGTATGCTACATGTTCAATATATATCACGTGATCCGTGAACCAGATTAAAAAATTTTGGGTTTGCTTCACATTCAATAAATATTGTGATACTACTGGTTCACGCTCAATATAGGTACATAAATTATAAGGAGATTGTAATCGAAACACCAAATATGTGATAGATTTTCATTCACAGTTTGAGAATATCAGTTTCTATTATGGTTTTCCTTCTCCCGTGTAAATGGAATTATTTGAGTTATGGCCTTTCAACATGAGAGATATAATATGTAGTAAACTTTTTTTTGTTAAACATTTTGTGCAAGAGGCTTCTCCATAATCCTAAACTAGATTCTTATATTTATTTTAAACAGAGCCTTGTTTAAAAGACTGTCTTGTGCTAGCTTCAACACCAGCGGCTTGTCAAACGTATTTTTCTCTTTTAAGACAATGTTTCCAAATTGGACCACACAAGCAAGAAATAGGTGAAAATTTAAATTCAATTTAGTAAGAGACTAATAATTACTGCACTTGTGTCAAAGCTTATTCGGTAATTATTGGTAATTTAAATTTGCACCATTAACAGAGTTCTGCAGAGATCGAAATAAATGTTAGCGTTGACATGGTGGAACATTTATTTTTTCTGTTGAACAATCTGGCCGTTTTTCGTTACCTGTTGACAATAGAGAACAGAATCAATCCTTTGACTAGTTTGTAGAAGCTTATAATGACCAAATTCTTTCTAATTCTAATTTTGCCACCATCTGCTAACCTTCAAATTGCTTCGTCCGCTATATTTATTTTGTACATTGTTGTCGTTCGTGATTCAATATACACCAATCGCTCCAGGACTGTTTTGATTTCCTATCGACTTAGCTGTGAATTCGACCCATTAAATTTTTTTACAGTTAATTTATGTGGCACCCACACATCGAGCATCTTTGTGTATCCAGTTTTTTCAAATGGTTTCTAACTCTTAGGTGCTGAATGTCTGGTTCTCTAGCAATGTCCACGCTGCTGTTGTACCAATATTTCTCAATTTTTCCTTAATTTCATTGATTATAGACTTGACCTTGGCAATTGATGCATCTTTATAATCTAAATTATCAGATCGAAAACTAGCAAACCATCTCGTTGCTGTTTTTCTAGTTACAGCATTATTGCTATAAACTTCATATATTTTTTTTAGTAGTCTGCGGCGTATTCTTATCTTTTCTAAAACAGGTAAAAAATATGACGGTAATGTTCCGATATTAACAATGTCTTGTAACAAGTGCAACTGAAATTACCGACTCTGCAGTCTGGCAGTGTCAGACAATATGCTCGACTGTCTCCAATTCATCCTCCTCATTCTTCCAGATTACCGTTTCCCATAGAAAGGTATTCGATCGTAAGAGACAGTGGCGCGTTATTATTTCTCTCGCTCTCCTAAGTCTTCCAGTAACCAACTCTAAGAGTAATCGAGTTCCCGATTCATCCTACTTGGGTCATAGGGCTCCGGATATCCCGTAGTTACTCCTATCACTCGATGAGCCGTCGTATCTCTCTGAAACCTTTGTCTGTTTTTCAACTCAAAAAATCTTTTTAAAAAATTTATGAGGGCGGCTCAACAAGTCACTAACTATATGAAGGAAACACAGGCAAAAATTTTATTTTTCAACATAGTCTCCTTTGAGCTCTATACACTTTGCCCAATGTTTTGTTAATTTTTTCCCCTTTCCAAAATTAGATTTGTTGAGATCATCAAATAGGCCTTTTTTGTAAGATGACGTCATCGTTGGAGTCAAATTTATTTCTGCCAAGCCATTTCTTCAGGTTTGAAAATAAGAAATATTTACTCGGTACTAAATCCGGAGAATGGTTTTTTGCCATGGAAATTGCGCTTGGGGGCAGCCTTGACCACCAAATACGGTCGTTTTTTAAAATCCTCATTACATTGACCCAGTAAGTTGGCATTGATTGTTTACCCTTTTGAAGATAGTGAATGTGCATTATACCGCTTGCATTCTAAAAAGTGGGCGCCATGACTTTATTGGCTTTCTCGAAACGGAGCAAAAACTCGTTAATATTGCGATATTTCGGCTGAACTAAAGCGAAGTTTTCACACTACTGCGCAAAAGCGGCTCGTATTTTGCGATAAGCTTTCTCATACCTAAGTGATCATTCACAATTGAAACCACTGAGCTCTCTTTTTTATTTAAACTCATGTATTTACATAACCTCTATGCAGCTATTTTGTATAATTTCACTTTGTTATCTTATCTTCGGCATAATTAGGCTGTTAACTAACATCCTAATATATTTGGAAGAAACTTGAATATTAGTTTTATGGATTATTCTTTTTCTTACTTTATTTTCAGAGTTTTTTTAAACCAAAAACGCGTTTTTAAAGCAGTCGCTGCGCTACAGTGCATTGAGTGTATTTGTAGTTAACAAACGAAAATTACAACATCATTTCACCCATCTCGCTCTCTCCACTACTGATCTACGGTTGATTTAAGTACGATTTTGTGTTTGTTTGTTTTTTTTTAGCAGCCTTTCGGCCAGCCAGCTATTGAATATTGAGAAAATAAAAAGAAAATGTCCAGCCTACCACGTCGTATTATCAAAGAAACTCAACGCTTAATGCAAGAGCCCGTACCGGGTATTAATGCCATTCCCGATGAAAATAATGCCAGATATTTTCATGTCATTGTAACCGGACCAACTGATTCACCTTTTGAGGGTGGCGTTTTCAAATTGGAACTGTTTTTGCCGGAAGACTATCCAATGTCAGCGCCAAAAGTAAGATTTATAACAAAAATCTATCATCCAAATATTGATCGTTTGGGTCGCATCTGTTTGGATGTGTTGAAAGATAAATGGAGTCCTGCTTTACAAATACGCACCATCTTATTATCGATTCAAGCTTTACTAAGTGCTCCCAATCCTGATGATCCCTTGGCCAATGATGTCGCTGAATTATGGAAAGTCAATGAGGCTGAGGCCATAAAGAACGCCCGCGAATGGACTCAGAAATATGCCGTCGAAGACTGAATGCTGCGTTAGGCGAGAGCAGAAAACAAGAAATGAAGCTGAAGTACGTTAGAAAAACAGAACAAATATTAATTAAAAGAGAGCCTGTGTTTTCTCTCTTTTGTATTTATTGATTTTTTTTTTTCACTTTTAAACTCTCTTTAACTCTTTTTTTGATTTTTTTCTTATTTTGTAATAGGTTGGTAAATTAAAAAAAAAAAAAAATAAAAAATAAAATAAAAAATAAAATAAATATAAATAATAATAAATACATATATACAATACATACCTATAAATTTAAATATGACGACGGCTCATAAAAAAACACTTGCATTGGATATGGATTTTAATGTGGATGGTAACAAAGAAATACTACAACTTTGCAACTATTAATATCTTCTTATTTTAATTGAAAATAAAACGGGGGAAATAGTGTTTTAACATGAAATTGTCGTGGAATATATAATTAAATGAAACTCAAAAAAAAAGTAGTAATAACAATATAAATTTTAATTTTTAAATTAAAATATAGAAAAAAAACAAAAAATTATATATTAAAACTAATAAAAAAGGAATAATAAAGAAAATTTGCAAATTTATTTTTTCATCACACCAATCAATTTAAGAACCATCATTTATTTGTTGCTTTACAGTTAATATAATAAATAAATTTATCGATAATAAAATAAAAAAAATTTAAATTGTTTGTTTTATTTCTTAGCTTTTATTTAAAAGGGAAAGGAACCAATGGGTAAAATATATCTGCAATGATGGGAGTAATATGCCCTCTCAAGGGGAAAGGAACCAATGGGTGAAATATCTCGGCAATGATGGGAGTAATACGCCCTCTCATTAAAGAGCCAAAAAATATTTGAAGTAAGTATGGACGATTTGGTAAACGAAATAACCAATTTTGTTGAAAAAAAAAATTAAAAAAACTTAGTTGTAATCGATCAAGTTCGACTATTTGATGATCTACAACGCAATCCAATTGCATCATATTCTTACTTAGTCTACTAGTTGCGTGATTTTAATAATAACTGGGTGAAAATCGGCATAATTGGTGTGGTTGGTTGGTTCATATAGCCAGCCATAGAATCTACGAGTTTCAAGTAGTGTTCTTGGACGCCGTTTTGAGAATTACCACAAACACAAAACGGCACGATGTCGGGAATACCTCTTACTCTGATATCTGTGGGATTACCTGGTGGAACTCAGGATATCGCGGGGGTGTCGTGTAGGAACCACTCGCCGAAGGCCTTAGGAGACGGTTCATAATCGTCTTTTCCTCCTCCGATCCACTAAAGTTACGGCAGCGGTCGTTGTACCGTAACCAGATGGAAGTCAATAACAGCCCTCTTCAGCGAACCAATCCGTTCGTCCGCTCAGTCTCATCGAAATCACGCTGACCCGGAATCTACTCAAGGGTCGTCTGGGAAAAGAGACTGAGGGTGTTCATTGAGTCCTTGTACTCTCGCACGAACCAAGAGGTGGTGGGCTGGCTGTTCACGCAAGAACAGACGCGTCCTTGAGTGGCACCCTTAGATAGTGGTAAGCATGTATTTTCAATAGCCAATATTTCCGGGCCATTCAGGTTAGCTTCCATCGAGAACATTCTGGATCCGTGTAGACCCTGATGTCCAACCCATTTAATGGATCGCCTCGATTTTAGTCAAAACGGAATCTCCCCGAATCTCTCATTAAGTTCCGTAGCAGTCGGAAGTAGAATATAGTCTGTTCGGGAGTTCATCTATTATCCTGTCAAATAAGTGTGTAGTATAGAAGCTATACATACATACGTAGACTTGTTTCGAATTTTAACGTGCTATCGTCAAACTGGCTATCATCACCATTAATGTTAAAGTAAACTTTTATTTATTTTATTTTTTAGTTTTAACAATGGCTTATATGGCCGCCTCAAAAACTTACCAATCGTAACAAATTTACTTCGATCGCAGCAAAACCTTACTTGCTTTATGTGCGGCAAGGTTCCAGATATTTATTCTTCTAATAATGGCTACCTCTACTTGCAGCGAAGTGAGGCTTAATAAATATAGAAGTCAGAGATCAAAAACATAGGGATATATGAGGGTATTGAGGCAGATGTTAAAGCAATCAATCGGACTGTATAATTCCTTATACTGATTTTGGTAGAATATTTAAAGTCATAATTCTCTCTAGAAGCGAGGGGTGTAGGGGTAACTTGTTTGACGAATATCTCAGTGTTCAAGATAGCTGTAGTGTTTTTCAGGCTGAGACATTTTGGTTAATAGCCTGGCGACGCTTCTCTCAATGAATTCGTATAGTACTGCTGTTTAGTTGTTAAGCAGTTAAGCACCGCTTCGTTTCTTCGGTGGCTTGATTGACAGCTGGGACCGTCGTAGAATGAAGGAGTCATGGAGGGGCAGAGGAGACTGTAGGGTTTCCAGGCTATTGTGGCCGCGACCTGATCGCTCCAGGACGGAATGGGTCCTCAATCTGAGGAGGGAGTCTCTTAGGACTCTGATAGGTTTTGTGACTGGGCACTACGCTCTGAGGGCGAGGAATGGGATTTGGGAAGCACGCTCTTGCGACAACACAGGAGAGCCAGAGATTGTGGAACACATCCTCTGTCACTTTTCGGCTCTTTATGGGCGCAGGCTCAGGTTGCTGGGCCGGGGCACTTCCGATGGCCTTGGTGATAGCGCGTCGGCTAGGATATGCGCCCTGGAGGGTTTTCTATCTGGTTTCAGCTGGCTCCTTAGGTGATGCCTGGTCCTCTTTGGGCATCCGTCTCTTTTTGTGGTCTACTTCTGCCCTTTTTTTCTTCTTCTATTTCTTTCTCTATCCTTCCTCTCTCTTTTCTTTCTACTTCTTTCTCTTCATTCCTCTCTTCTTCTTCGATGAAAGGTTCTTTCCACAATGGGCCACTGTGGTCTCTGGGTGGGGTGCTTCGGTGCCGTCTTTCGTACCTACCTACCTACCTAGGCAGGGTTCTCTATTAGAGATTACTTTAGTTTGAGCACACGAATTATCAAGAACTAAATCTGTTTTAAAGATCTCCAACGCGGTTTCAGTCGTAATTCCGCTGGGGTTTAACAAAAGATGTATGTTTAGACTCTTATATATAAGAATGATAAATTAATTTCATTAGATTAATTTTAACTCAAAAATATATTTTTTTAGACACATAAATTAGAACAATAATATTCAAATTAATAAACTTGAATTAATTGTCGAAATTTTATATGCGTATATTTTATACCAGTCAATTTGATTGGTGTTTGTATATCTAGTGTTATGTGAAAATAGAAAAAATAATCTGGACACTTGTAGGATGCACAAGGTGATGATTGATTAATTCAATTCGCGACGTCGTGAATCTTTTGTGTCGATCAATACGCTCACCGCTGCAGATTGAGGCTGCGAATAAAGCCAATTATTCTGTTCGGTGAGACAACAAAAGAACCGCTTGGAGTCACCACAGCTACGCCCTCCATAGGAACCCTAATCCTGCTAGCCAGACTGTCGCAAAGTAAATGTGTTCCTCTTTTTATTAGAAGGGTTCACTATGCAAGTTATGGCTTGTAGTAGAAGGGATAGAATGAGGTTTTCGTCAGTAATAACTGAATAATGGGTAGTTAGACTTGGATTCTCGTTGAGCAGTCGCAAAGACAAGATAAAGGAAGAAAGAGTTTATCATGAATGCCAGGCTCTAGCTATCAAGAGTAACAGATTCCTTGACAAATATTTATGGCGAATTATTTAGGTCTAGATTTAATAACCTACTGAGAGAGATATATCTGGCTGGATCCTAAAATTATACATGATTCAATAGAAGATACAACTTACCATCAGGATCGAATTGTTATTTTATATATATTTCAAAATATTTCATTGGCAATAGTAAATGGGATATATTGAGAAAGAACCTCACTTACCTGTTATCCCGCGACCACTTTCTGTCAGCCATTCTGTTGATTAATTCAAAATGTAGATTTTTCTTGTTTTTACTGATAAATAAGTTGACCTTAAATTCCCAAATGCAAGGAAAAGGTTAATGAATTCCTACTCTTCATTGCAGCTTTTGAAAAAAGACATAATAAGACGTTATTTTTAAGATCTGTACATGTCTGCCTAGAGCCCAATAGCCTGTTATCACCTCTAAAAGGACTTTTATATAAATCCTAGATAAGTTTCACATTCAAGCATTAGCAGATGGCTTCGTTTACCCATCAATCATACGAGATCCAGTTCGTGAGATATCAGATGTTTATTTTTCTTAAGAGGAACTCCGCACGTAAAGATGCAAGGCAGGTATCAGCCTGAGCAAGATCTTCTGCACTTGCAGTTAATTTCCTTGTCTATGTGTCCAGGAAATTACTAAACGTTAATCATCGAATGTCATGCTATCTTGCGTCATTCGTAAACAATTTTCGATGTTGCTATCAATAAAACTGTAGCTTTAAATATTTAGTTTCCACAATTTTGATTTATAGATTTATAAACCAAGTTCCAATTGAGTTTATTATTCATTATCACTTTCAGATATTTGACATGAGCATAGGTTCAGCGCGGTGCGCGGTACGGTAGTTTATCCTAAACCTTTCGATAATACAAAATGTATATTTTTTAATAATACTTTATTGCATGAAAAATATGTATATATTTTTTACTTTTTGCTTTTAACTATTTATTATTTCTTAGAAAAGCTTTGTGAAAATGTTATTAATTCTCACTGCTCATTTGGAATATGTATCTGTCAATATTTGTAAGAAATTCTGGTCTAGAATAGTCATTTCCAAATTTGTTTTCTTTACCATATTGCTTAACATCCTTATGTGTCTCCAATAACATGGCTATTAGGCACTCATTATAGCCATTGGCAGCATTCATACACAATCGTTTACATATGCTCTGCACAAATATTTTACCATTTTTACCGTTTTGAAAACTAACAGTATCATCACCGGTACAATAGGAAATAAGAAAATATTTGGCATAGATTTCCATTTCCTCATCGTTATCGAATTTAATATCGGCATCATCATTTAGATCACCACGACATGCTTGTACAACCAGCCATTTGAGCTTATTTTTCAATTGTTTTATCTTGAATAATGGATTAAGAAAGAGAGTTTTGATGCGAGCAACATTTTCACCTAATTTAACGAGACCATCACTGGTACCATGGGCCAAACAGAATATGGTTACGAATTGGCATTTATCGAATTTTTCCAACCAGTCTTGTTTGGTTTTCACTGTGAAATATATTAAATAAGTATTTATATTTTAATATAATGAATGAAATGTGTTATTGCAAACTAAAAGTATTATAATCAATTTTTAATCGAATTATGTGGGAGTATGTGTCCCTTTGACGGCAACAAAATAAAATTTCAGCGAATGGCGTATTTTTAGCATAATAATCGGAACTTTTTAAAAAGTTATGCACGACAAAGGTCGTAAAATTGTTTCTTCCTACAAAATATCGTCACTTGTCTCGAACGTAGTACGCGATCATAGTATAAATTTTGAAACATAAAAAATAAAAAAAGAATCTGATGCGCTTAGACAAAGCTCCTCAAGAACATGAAATATACACTGTGTTGCAAAAGTGAGGCAATGTAAGTAAAATTTGTGTAAATGTTCTAATATTTTTCCTCTCTCAAAAAAATTAAAACGCATTAATTTATTCAGTTCACTTGCTCAGAATATTCTGATCTCTTTAACTCAATTGCATTGGCTCACTTTGGGAAAAATAGCTCAATTATCCAGCCCAAAAATAACCAATTATCGGTGCTTTAGTAGAAAAGTTTTTACATTTAACATTACTAGTTTGGAAAACTTAAAGATTGTGTGCACTAAAGTGAAAAGTAAAAAAAAAGTTGAATGAAGCAATTATCTATCGATCTAATAGATGCAGTTCTAGAAAAGTTTAAAAGTTTAAAAATTTAACTAAAAAAAAAGTTTAATAAATAGGACAGCGGTCAGTGGCTAGAAAAATTGCCAATTACAAAAACTCAACAAGATTTTGAACAAAAAATGTAAGTCCGAAAACAATTACTGACACTAAAGCCAGTGCCTTAGACGATATGACAATATGGCATACTTACATTCTTTAAAACAGCTTCTATACTCTTTTAGGGAATAATCCAACCAATTATAGACAATCGCATTGTAATTATCTTCGAATGTTGATTTGATTTTTGTGAAATCTTCATCGGCACCATCACGTGTTTTAGATTCTCCAACCACAAATACAAGATTTTTAACCATATTTTGCTCCATTTTCTGCAATTATAAAAAAAAAATTAATTAAAAAAAAACTTTTTTAAGACAAATTTTAAAATGTACAAGGTTTGGTCAAAAAATACGGTTATTTTTTAAATTTTTTTCAAAATACATTAATTTTTTAATCAGTAGGAGGTCTGTTTCTTAACTCTACATTGGGATTCCGCTGGATCTTATTATACATAAGAACTAAATATCGGGTTTTTAAAAAAGGGAGGAAAAAAGAAAAAAAAAACTAACTAAAATAGCTAAACTAACCGACTAACTAAAATGCTTAAATATGGTAGTCCTGAATTGCATTGCATTGCTAATAGTTTGTATTTGAGGGAGACGTTATCTGCAAAGGCGGATGGAATTAATAAAGAAATATTGCTTAGAGATAGCTTTGTTATATTTTATAAAGTTTATCTTGTTCCCTCTATTCGATCTCGAAAATTGTATTCTAGGGCATAAATGGGGTGGCTGCCATTTATAGACAATTTTATGTAGAAATATTAGTGTACAGCACTTCAGAATATTGTCGAATGTGGTGTAATAAATTTGTCTCGCAAAATGTAAAATGCTCCAATTCCAAAAATATACATACGTGGCTACAGTATTATATGTAACATTTAATCTTCGTCTACTAATTGCATCACAGGTAGCGAATAGTTCACAACCATACAAAAGAGTTGGTAATAAATAAGAAATGAATCGGTGTGAAATGCTGCGACATCTAGAGATTTCGGAACATTGCATAAGTTCTACATTGCAGTTAGTCCTTATATGTATAATTAATTAATTAATGTGTATCGCTGGCAGATGCGGTATTAGATCATCTGATGCTCCAACAACTAAGTAGTGCAGGCGATTTGTTTGCGTTAATATTTAACCCGTTTTCAGATGTCCATAAATAGTTACGATGCAAATCCTCGTTTATTAAACTCAAATAGTAATTATGTGCATCAGTAATATCTGAAAATGTTCTATTTGGAATGGAAGGTCATAAGCGTATATAGAATACAATAATGGTGCAAGTATGGATCCCTGTGGTACACCCCCGGGCATCGAACAACTTCGGGAAATTTTGAGTCATGACAGACACTTTGATTTCTATCAATGAAATATGACAATATCGGCCTTAACGCAGTAGATAAGAATTTGCACATACATATGTATTTATTTATTAACTCAATTTAGTCAATAGATTAATCCTAACAGACTAACTAAAAAGTATGTATAATATAAAAAGAAGTAAAAAAGTTACAACAAAAAAGCAAAAAAAAAAATTAAAAATTTATCAGATATTAAGAAAAATAATAATCTGGCGCCTGCCTTATAATATTAATATTTAATGAAAAATCAACAAATTCGGAAATAAAATTATATTGACTACATAAGCTCTTAAATGGATCAGCTATAGAATAATTTGATCTGGATAATGACGTGAATTTCGACAAGGGACATTAAATTTAACATTTAACGGATTCTAAAATAAACTCACAACAAATATTCCTGTTGATAAGGTTCATCAAAAACGATACATATAACATGATAGTATAAGAAGGCAGTTCCAAATAATTCCAACCCAGGTGATGCAAACAGAACAATAAAAATTGTTTCTGAACAGATTCAATGCGGGTGATATGAATATTATAGTAAGGATCCCATACGACTGATCCGTATTCCAAATAGGTCTCACAAGTGAATCAAAGAGCTGTTTCGTAATGTAAGAATCGGAAAACTCGTTAGCCCACCTCTTTATAAATGCAAGAACACCTCTAGCTTTGTTCACAGCCAAATTAATATGATCAATAAAATTTAATTTACCGTCGAGTAAAATGCCGAGATCAACAAATAAATCCACCAACTATAATTGATGACAACCCAGTTAATAATTTACAGCAATTACTCCTAGAGAAACGCATGCATTTACATTTTTTTAAATTCAGCTCGAACATGTTGTGTATGTTTCAATTTATGCTTCAGAATTAAATGATGCACGGTGTCTGATGCCTTGGAATGATCAAGCAGTATTAAAAATAATATCGTGTTACGTCTATCAATTTGGCATCTAATTTCCTCTGTAACATCAATCAAAGCACTAAGACAGCTATGATTAGGTCTAAATCCTGATTGCCTTTCGGTCAATATCGAGTTATCATATTTATAAGTAACGCCTAATTTGCGTGTGTAATAACTTTTCCAAGACCTTTGACAAATAGAGCAAAATAGCAATGGTTCGATAACCCTTATCAGATTTGAAAACCGGTATAATATTGGCAGGAACGTAGACATTGTGACAATTGTTTTAAAGAAATTAGTGAAAAAAATTAGCGTACAAAGGCGTGTCAGTCTAATAAATCTTGGATGCATCCCATCAAAACCAATAGCATTAGATATTAGACTTAACAATTAGGAATGATATCAATTGAATTCAAGCGATTGTCGCCCATTAAATACCACGTTCTCATAATATTTAATGTGAATAGGTAGCAAATGTACATTCGAAAATTGTCGATTTATCGGTTCCACGTCATTTGCCTGAGTTTCAACGTTACAACGATTAACTAAACCCATTCTATGAATCTCTCTCCATTTGCTTCGCGACTCTAGATACATTTGAAATCTATTACTATAAAACATAGCCTTTGCCTCTCTAATATTCTTGTTAACATCAGCTCTTGGAGCCTTAAAGGTCTCATAAAGCTCCGGGATCGAATAGGTTAGGCTACGTGCTACCCTCTAGAGGAAGCGGCTAAATAGCCAGCCATGGAAGAGTCCTAAGATGCCCACCTTCAGTTCATGAATTCCTCAACCGGTACCTCTGTGGAAGTTGACCAAATTTGACAGTGACACATTCCTGAGACAGTCCAGATTATGGATTATGAAAGCACACACGCTTTCATAGAGCGGCGCAATTACAAAGCAAGCCTTGTACCGTTTCCTCTTCGTCCTCATTCTGACAGCTCCTACAATAGCCATGGCATGCACCTTATGTTATGACCATTAATCTTAAGCTTGTTGTTAGTACGATTAAAATGGGAATTAATGTGCTTTAAAAAGCTTAAAGTTTATATCAAGTACAAGTTCTTTTCTGGTGAAAGCATTGTAAGATTGAAGAAAATTCAAATTCCCATTAGCTACGACACTGCTTATGGCATTGTGCTGAATTTTTAATGTAATTTTGCCAGAAGTTTTAGTTGTGAAAGGTGTTTCAACCGAGTTTGTTTCAAAAGTACCCTCTTTATGTTAAAGAAATTAAAATTAAAATTGTATTGAGAGATAATCGATTCAATACTAAAGTATTTTGACATCTTGATTGGCTCGAAACATTTAATTTTTGGGGATCTTTGAGATATAAGACGTGTGTCAATGTTGTTTGTTTAGAAAATGATTCATTTAGATCACGACAAACAACAGAGGAATTGAGAAATCATTGAAAAAGAAGTTGATGGCTTGTGTCAGCCAAGCTTGTTTAAAATTTGCATTACTTTAAACAGAAATTCTTAAACGACATCAATGATGAGCATGAATCATGCTTGTGATCCATTGCTTCAGCCAAGTAAATTAAGAGTGATTCGAGAGGTTTGGAGACTGCATATTCCTTTAGAAAAGGGACCTTTTTAAGGTACACGGATGGGTCAAAGATGAAGCTTCAAGTCCACTGGTGGAGCCAGAACCCTTTTGTGGATTGAGAAGAAGGTGGCCTGCTCACAGAAAATGGGGATAATGAGAGGCGGGTACTCTTCTCTGGCCGTACGGGTCTGAGACAATTTAAATTTTTCTTGGGTAACTATAACAGAAGGAGATTTGAATCCTACACAGGAATGTCCAGAGACAACCTGAGAATACTGACCGGGCTTTTGACCGTTCATGGACATCTGAGTAAAATGGGAATACTCTCAAGCCAGATGAGCAGATTCTGTGATGAGAAGATCGAATCACCAGAGCTCATAGTGGGTACATGTGAGGCATTAATGCACTCTAGGAGGAAGTATCTCGGTGCCTATCAGATACTAGGTAGGGAGTTATCGACCTCATCCTAAATTTCGCCAAATCGACGAGGTTGGGGAATATATCAAAGGGAAATCCTATATGTATGGAGTGCATTACATTAGATCGAGAGGTTGCAGTACTTTGAAACCTCAAAGATGAGATTTAATCAATTTGCCTAAATTTTTTACAATCGTTTGAGTGCCGACTTTCGTGAATGCATAAAAGCTTAAAAATATCTTATGCGGTTAAGCATACGAGTACATATATGTATGCTCATAAATTTCAGATTTGACCTTTTATAGAAATAAAAATTTAAAGTTATTGTAAAAACAGTAATAGACTTTTAAGTGTGTGTCCCTAATTTACATACATACATATGTACATATTTTCTTTTATGAAATAAATTCACAGCAAAAAAACAATATAAAACTTTTCCCATTGATAAAGCCACACTGTTAACTTTTCAATAAAATATTTTCTTGCGTATAATTTCATTGAGAACATAAAACAATTTTGTTCTCAAAAAGCATAAGAAAAGGTTTTGCTAAAACAAAACATTGTAATGAGGCTAGTAAAACGAGTACAATTGTGTTCGTAAAAAGGCAATAAATAATCATTATTTTAGAAGGAAAAAAGAGCAATATTTCTGACATAATTGGACTTTTGGTTGCATATTTTGTTTTTTATTTTCTTGTATAGTTTTTCTATTAAATTCTGTTTATTTGTTGTATTTACTAGAGTAACCGACAAAAGCCATATCATATCATATTGTATTATTATTGTTATTCAATAAGAGCGATAAATTGTTTATTCCTCCAACAAAAACAATACGTGGCAATTGTCAAATTTTATTATAAAGTAGGTACATATGTAAAGAGAAAATGGAGAAACATGAGGCTTTTAAGTATCATCAAACGAACGAAGAAAAATAAGCTATTAACACATGAAAATAAAATCTTAAAATGTGAGATAGGTGTCGTTGATAGTGCTTAAATATATTGCTACGTTTAAACCTTTTTAAAACGTTTGAATTTAAAATAAAATAAACACCATTTTGTTGTTATTTATTTACTACACTATAACTTCTTCTTATTTACTACACTATAACTTTTATACAGTTTATCTTCATACAATAGCTTAATATTCGTTTATACAACACTTTTATTTCCGCTTAAACACGACCTTATTTTATGACAGCAAAACGATAACTAACTGACGTGCATATAAAGCAGCCTCTTTATATACCTAATTGCCTACAGTTTGGAAATTTCTCATATCCTCCATTTTATATCCGGTAGTGCTGCCAGATAACGCAAATAAGTATGGCATTGACAGGGTTACACATAACTACCAAATATACCAAAATTTTCGTAACAATAACTAACTCCATGTTAGATGGCGTTATGTATTAACTCGTTATGTTTGCTCGAGGGTCTGTTTCACTGAAAAAGATTTAATTTATTCATCATCATATTTATTTGCCAGTTTGAATATTCCGGGATTGATTCGGATGATAGTCTTCGAATATTTTTGCCAAATCAGCGTTTAAATTTACGTTTTGGTAAGTGTAGGCCATTATTGGAGACTTGGTAGCTGAGCTGCTAGAAATTATTTTAATTGCTGCAATCAGTTCTCGTAGTTGTCGAGTGGAAGATACAATATCCGAGAAATGTGATCTTAAATTGTCATCCCCGAAATTCCCGATGTTAGAACACCACCTTGATCAAAAAGTTCCCCCGTGTGGCGGTCCCATCGTTTCGATTTGAGTTCTTTTTGTTAAATTGGAACATCTGTTGCTGATATTCCCACAAAATCTTGGCGTCAGAGTTTGACATTTGCAAAAGCTACGTAACCAGGATTACATCTATCTCTATGTCTGTTCGTGATTTTTTACAATACAGAAATAGATTTAAACTTGTATTAAATTTTGCGTTAAAAACGGATTTAATGGTGCGCGAAATGGAAATGGAAATGTTGAAAAAGTGTTTCGGCAACGAATCTCAAAAGAAAACGGTCGTTCACGAGTGGCACGAGCGGTTAAAAAGTGGGTGTGAGTCAATCGAAAATGATGAAGGCAGTGGCAGACCATCGACTTTTATAAAGTAAAAGAAATGTTGGTCAATAACCGCAAAGTATCCATCAGAAAGAAAGACCTGAATTCCATGCAAAAAAGAGACCGTGTTGAGGTTGCATGATTTGCGAGGCTGAATCCGATCCCACATTCATCAAAAGGATCATTATTGGAGACGAGGCGTAAGATTATGTGTACACATGCAATGAATGGCGTTCACCAAATGAACCGAGACCAAAAAAATCATGTCGTTTTCAGTCAAAAAAGAAGACAATGCTTATGGTTTTCATAGATTACAACAGTGTAGTGCATCATGAATTTTTGCCAGAAGGCCACAGAAAACAATTATTTGGGCGTTATGAGACGAAAGAGACCAGAATTGTGGGCAGAAAACTAGTGGATTTTGCACCATGATAACGCACCGTTGCACAGTGTCATCATTATTCGAAATTTTTTGACGAAAAATGCAACAAATATCATCCAACAGCCACCGAATTCACCTAATTTGTCTCCCTGTGACTTCTTTCAATCTGTTCAATCGAGTTAAAAACCATTACGTGGAACGCGTTTCAGCTTGCCGAGAGGAAATAATGAAAAAATCGCAGAAAGCACCGATGGACATATCGAAAACCGAATATAAAAAATGCTTCGAGGATTGGATCAAGTGCTGGCATAAGTGTGTTGCAGTCGATATTAATTACTTTGAAGGGGACAATATAGATTTAGATGAATAAACTTGTAGTTTTAATTTTCTGAATAAATTTTTGATCAAGGTGGTATAATGTTAGGACAAGTCCTAGCCTGGACGGTAATACGTTCTTTGAGAATAGTTTGCTGCTTATGTATATTAAAACTGGACAGTTTCATTTTTTATCTTACTGTGGAAACTTACGTCGGTGGGTTCGGATAGGCTCACGGTAGACTATTACATATTGGTTTTAGCACTTTCTTGAGCAAGAAGAGGATAACAAAATCAGACTAAAATATCCAACGAAAATATTAATTTTCGAATCACTTTCATTCCATGAAGTGTTTGTGTTTTTCACCATTTTTTTTGATTTTTGCATTTTATGGCAGAGAGTCCAATTAATGTTTATTTTACACTTCAAGCAGAAGCTAAAATCTTTTGACTCCAAAAAACGCATTCAATGCACATCGTATGGCATCTGCATGCTCAACACCTACTCAGTTCCGCCAAATGTTTAGGGTTTCTTCAATAGAATAAAAGAGTTTTTTTGTAAGGCAACTTGTGTTGAACTGAAACACATTTTCAATGGGACACCCTATAAATTGGAAAATGTTTTGTATTGTCAACCATTTAGTGGTAAATGCACACAAATAGGATTAAATACGAGTATACTTGAGCACAATAAGGCCTAAACCATGAATGGATAAAATTAAATAAATCATTTTCGTTTATTTGTTTGTTTTTAAAGTAAGCCGGCGCTTAAAACAAAAATCATAATCGATTCGGTAGCTGCAGCTTAAAACTACAATTAAGAAAGGGAGCGGATTTTTCGTTGGTACTCTAGTGTACCAAAAACAAGGCTAAAGGTTTCTGGTAAACAAAATTTGTCAAATGAAATGATATTGAGTTATTTTTTAAGAGTTTTCGAACTTCATTTAAGAAAAAACGATAAAACGATCTATATAATTCAATATTTAAAGATGATTCATGGTTATGCCTCAAATGGTTCATACGCTGGGTCAATTTTCTCTCTCCATCATATTGGCCGGTATCTCACTAATAAATTCCTCAATATATATGGTTTCCGGTGCGTCAACTGTTGCGGCTTGTCCATATAGACATGAGCCTTAACATAGCAACTCAAAAAATAGTCTAAAGGCGTTAAATCACACGATCTAAGCGGTCAATGGGGCTGCCCCAAACGTGAAATAAACTGTTCACCTAACTCGCCTCTCATTTGAACCATCTTGTTGAAACCACATGTCAGTCAAGTTCAGCTCATCCAATTTTGGGCAAAAAAAAAAAAAAAAATGTAATCATCACACGGTAGCGCTCGCCATTCACAGTAACGTTCCTGTCTTCGTCGTCTTTGAAAAAGTCCGGTCCAATGATGCCACCGGCCACACCAAACAGTGCATTTTTCGGGATACATTAGCAGTTCTTGCAGTGCTTCTAGCTCTTCATACAAAATACGGCAATTTTGCTTGTTTAGAAATGAGCTTCGTCGCTTAACACAATTTTCCGATAAAAACGCATGAATTTTGATAATAATATTCAATAATCTGCAAGCGTTGTTCGTTTGTAAGTCAATTCATGGTTAAATTATAGACCATGTTTGACAGTAACTTGTTCAACGAAAACAGCTGAGCTCCTAAAAAAGTGTTGCAAAAAAGTTGCTGAAAAATCACTCGATATTTAGTTCTACAAAAGAAATACATTATTTTTATTTTCCTGTTAAGAAATGAGTATATCTTTACGTTGACTAAACGTGTTTCGATCATGCCAATAATTTCCGAATGAGCAACGAGACGATCAGAGCCTTTATAAATTAAAAAAAAGTATTTGATACTCTGAACCACTTCAAGATTCCAATGCATTTAAGAGTGAATATGTCCACAAAGCGGATAAACCTATATATGAACGCCAAAAGTCGAATTCTGCACTTTCACGGAAAAATATATTTACATGGATTCTCTCCAAAGTCTCTGTTTAATTTAGAGTTTGGCTTTCAAGGGCGAATTAATATTACCTTTCCCTAGGAAGTCTTTTAGCCAATTCACTTTCTTGGTTGCGATATCGATCTTATTACATAAGTCGGCGGTGTAGAAAACGGAACTTAGGCGGTCTTATACTACCATTTACAGAGAAACATAAATGCTCTGGCCCATTCTGACGAAGAAAAATACCAAGTTTCTCTTATCCTTTGATAGAAATTCAATTAAGCTTTTTATATTTTCCGGAATTGAAGTATCTACAGACAGTCAAGATCTAAAAATTTTAACTGTTTCGTGATGTATCACAAGCTTTCAAGCGGATCACAAGGATTTCGCATTCGTCCGAATTAGGAATGGCGGTAAATTAAGTTAATTAATTTTTGGTAGACTCCCCTCGACAATCACTACAACGCCAGGCTCCCGAATAAGGTCACGAGGTCTGCTGCAATCCAGATCACAGTGTATGTGTTGCTTAACACCACTATAAAGGCAATTTTTGTCATGCTTGGTTGGCTTCCTTTCGGGATACTTGCCAGGAAAAAGGCTAAGCTTGTAGCGATGATGCCATGTCACAGTGGCGTATTGTCCCCTCTATTCTATCTGAGAATCCACGAGTCCTGGATGGTATTGATTATGCTCCATCCGGACCGGTGCTGAATGGAAGATTCCATTTCGTGACCCAAGACGACTGGGTATCTGGCTAGAAGTTCTGGAAGTTTATACTGACGGGATCAGAGTGGGCAGTGGAATTTTTCCCGAAATGCTCAACCTCAGGGTGTCTCCGACTTCCCGACTATTGGATGAGTTTCGATCCAGAAGAGCGGTGTTCACACAGCTGACATATCCATCTTTTCTGATAGTCAAGCGGCTAGGGACTGTTGCGATTCCTTGTGATACTATTTTATCATGGCAGTTTTATATCCATCTCTTATGTGCCCCTGGTCACAGAGATATTCCGGGTTATTGCGTTGCTGATGAGCTTGCTAAGATGTGCGCTCTTGTTCCGGACAGCCATCTGTCCTTAATTAAATGAAAACTTTCAATCAAAGAGTATTTTATGATGATTTACCATCAAATTATCTGACTCTTTAACTAAATGGAATTCAACAAATACAAAAATCAGTGTTTGGACCTGTATGGCTAGTGCTGGTGTGGTGTGCAAGTTGGCAAAATGCATTTTTTTAAGCAAAATAGTTCCTTTTGCTGATCTGAACATTCGAAAAGAAAATACAGAGCTCGTTCATGGAAATTGGGTATCGTAAACAACCGCAAATTCTATCAAGATAATGAACTCATGCACATATCAGATGTCACAAAGCTTTCGTTGATCCATAATTGTTTCGAATTTATAGACACACATGCGCGGAGTTAAGAATATTATGTAACTGAACTTCTTTGGGAGGAATTGGCTAGAGGAGTTCATAAAAAAAGGTCAACACCCTAGTTCAGCTGAATGTGACATTATCGGCAATATTGAACTCCATAGAGCCGGAAGTATATCAAGTCAATTCTAAGACGCTTACTGACTGCGCGAGCTTATAAAGGATATGCAAATTATTACCGGTTTGGCGATTATTGCATTTTAGTGAAACATACTTAGATTTGGCCCATTATGCGTTGAGTTTAAAAAATTGTGTTATTTTTGTTTTTGTATTTAAACTTACAGTTATTATTAGATCAAATGCTGGTTTTCCTATTATTTATAAAGATAAATATCTATCCTGTATTGTACTTCTTTCTTTGGCGGTATTTAAGAGATAAAGTGTACGTCCATATGCCAGGAACATTTCAAGAGTTAAAGGATGAGATAATTCGGCACATTAACGACATTGACTGAATCTCAATTATGTCTCAGGTATGCCACCGTAGCCGTGTCGAGCATTTGGCCTTTATTTTGTTTCACGCATAATTGTCATATATCCTTCTATCATAATTAAAAATATTAAGATAATTCTATGAAAACTTTTCGTTTTATTTACAGTTAACATCGTGCGTTTTAGTTGGACCACCCTTTAGATGCCACATCAATTTTTAACCATATATCGTATTTTTGACCTTTTACAGCTTTTACCGTGAATTAGGTTGGTCGTTAAGGATTTTAGTAGCTATAAAAAATGATTCCAAAAAATATTGTAGTATGTTTCGCCTGTCTCATAATTATGTAAATTTAGTTATTGTTTTATTATCGAAAAGAAAAAAAAATTATTAAAAAAAGCTATTCTGTACGCAGCCGGTAGGATTCGAACCTACGCTCCCAGAGGGAATCTGATTTCGAGTCAGACGCCTTAACCACTCGGCCACGACTGCTCAAGTTCATCTTTGTCTAATGTTGTATTAAAGCTTAAAGCTTTTAATACCAAAACGCATACATTTTTGAAAGCTTTTTCTTAACTTGTTCTTTTTTTAAATGTATTAAGCATTACAACAATAATTCTTATTGGATTCTATAAATACGCGTAAAATCAGAGAGAGGGAGAGAGAGAGAAAACGAATTCTATATAATAAACAAGTGACGTCAGTTATGAATGTATGTATGAATGAATAATGTACTTAATACATAAACAAACAACAAATATTGCAACGATATGCCATAAATAATTGCAGACCTTTTTTTAGTGTTTATTGCTGTTTTTGTTATTGTTTATTGTTTCATGCAACAATGCGTTTTTATTTTTTGTTTGCTTTCTCTTTGCTTTTGTTATAGGCGGCGGTATATTTTCAAGTTGTGATGTGATGTTGGCATTCCTTTCACGCCTCTTTTTAATGCAACCAATGAATGCAATGATACTCGTATAAGGCAAGAAGAGTGCATTCAAATATTTAACACACTCTGACACACAAACACAAGTGCATACAAATATTGTATAAAACTGGATGGACATGTGTTGATGCATAAAAGCAGAATGAGCAGCATTGTGTGCCAAAATTGTGTGGCATTTTAATTAAGTGCGACTATGGAAAAAGGTAATCTTACTTATTAACACACAAAATTGAAATGAAAGTTCCATGTTTTTAGGCCCTACACCACTTAAGTTGGTAAAGGTTTACGCTACTGCTTTTCGTAGCGCCCAGAAAATAGTTTAATAGGTATCCCGATTTTAATAAATCAATTCACTTTAAATTACACTTCAAAATGATTGCAAATTGTAAGTTAATATAACTTTCAAGAGGTTTGTTCAAAAAATGTGATGAATTATTTGATTTATTTTGGAAGAAAGTTAAAAATCATTTAACGATTTTCAGGGGATCCTTAAGCTGTTTCGATCTAAGTTATTGCTTTTATGTGGCTCCAAGTCATTCTATGGAAAGCAGCTTCTCTCTCGTCTACCTTTTCCAGGTATGGGCTGCCCTTCCAATTCTTCGGCTTCCATTCAATGGCTAATTTCGCTTTGTCGTCGTTTGGCTTCCTCAGGGTGTTTCCTACATTTCCTTTTCAAAATTTTCTTCATTACAGGAATTTGGCATAATCTATGCGATAAGAAAACGTTGGATATTGTTTCTGGCAAAAAAATATTTTTAGAATGCGCCGCAGACAGCGGTTTATAAGTGCCTGAATGGAATTGATACCCCTCACAGCTGCACGGTTTTCAACCATACAAAAGCGTAGACTTCACACAACAGTTAAAGATATTAATTTCATGTCGTCTTTGGCGAGATATGTGGAGAAAGATAATCGGACAAGAAATTGGCTGTCCAGGCTCAATCTGTTTCGAATATCAGCACTGGAATCGCCGGATGTTGTGAGAATACTTCTGAGATAGCAAAAAGGCGAGACATCTTACAAATTTCTGTGCTATTAACGTTGGCTCCCATAATTTTGTTTTTGAAGATAGAAGATGTTAATCCGCAAATCCGTTCTGTATGCTTTTGCCAGTACAGAATCGAAAATTTCTCGCATGTCGCAATATTTGTGAGCCAGAAGACAAATGTTGTCTGCTTAATCCAGGTCTTGCAATCTTGTGTTAAGTTCCCAGGTTATACCTCTCGAAAAGGATAATAAAAAGTAAATAAAACATTGTCTAACTTCAGCTCTAATAGGACCTGGTCGATTGACGCTGTCGTGTAAGACACGACACCACGACTTCGTATATAGAGCCCTAATTAAGTCGATTATCTTCTCAGCTATACTGCTGAAAGCCAATACATTCCAAACAACGTGGTTATTAAGATTTTCAAAAGCTCTTTCAAAGTCCATAAAAGCAAGGTAAAGTGGTGTACACTATTCAACCGATTGCTCTATGATGATGAGAGGGCTATTAATGTGTTATTCTGCGTTATTCCGCAGCAGTTTCCGCATTGGTTCAGGTCCAATAACCACTCGCTCTTTTAACTCTCTTCTCTTGAGACCAACCAGCACTCATTGGATAACCCCTACTAAAGCAGTGCATTGTGCTGGTACTAGAAAAATAGGTTGTGGGAAGGAGGATGGACAGAGTAGTGTCTATGGACGATCGATTTAAATTTTCGAATGTCGTAAGTGGCAAGGAAGAAATTCGCCGGAAGATTGTTCCACAAACGAACAGTGCGACCAAAGAAAGATTTCTTCATATAATGCTTTATGCGATTCATTGGACAATTAACTACAGAGGAATGTGCTCTACGAGAAATACGGATACTACGTAAGAATATATGATTTTTAGGAATTAGTTCCTTAATTTTGTCGGAATACATTCCGACCATGCTCTAATGAATCGATAAAGTTGGCTACCATACCGCCATTAATAAAAACCCTTGCCATCTTCTGTGCGCGGTCGAGAAGCTCAAAAAAAAAATTTGAAATACCGGGCCATAAATGAGAGTTGTATTCCAATTCGGGGCGGATATCGGTCTTCAAATATTAAGGAGATCAAATGCAGTGGAGTAATTCCTGCACCGTCTTAAAAACGCGAGGCATGTGAATGCTTCCTTCGATCCTTGTGATCGTACCAATGAACGTCACAGTGAATACTTATGCCCAGAACATCAAGTGAGCCACGTCTGTGTGTCAGAAAGCAACATTGGGTCTTGCGCGCATTAAAAACGATCCTGTTCGCGCAACCCCACTCAGAGATTTTTGCCAAGTCGCTTGCAAGCGTGTCATTCATATTCCGCCTTTTCGCCCCGATTTCCAAAAGGCTTGGCCTACGATCAAAAGAATATGAATTATAAATGGTACTGTCATCTGCAAAAGAGTAGATAGGATTAGAAGTAAGAAAAAGAAAGTTCTTAAGAAATATTAGAGAAATGGAGTTGGAGAAGGAACAGAGCCTTGCCCCTGAATTTATCTTGAACTCGTCGGATGAGATCCCATCTATAACCACTATTATAGAGCGATTTCTGAGAAAGCTTGATATGAATCGAGAGAAGTGACTATTAACACCAAAAGCAATAAGTTTGGATATGAGAACCTCGTCCCAGACTCTGTCAAATGCCTTGGAAATATCAAGGGCCACTATTTTATTCTCACTAAATTCATAAATGGACCTATTCCACCTTTCGGAGAGTAGCGGCTGCGAGTTTTACGGAAACCATACAGGCGAACGCTTAGCAAATTGTTGGACTCGAAATACGTCACAAGGTGATGATTAATCATAATTTCCATAATTTTGAAAAGTACCGAACAAACTGCTATTGGGCGGTCGTTTTCAGGGTTACTAACCTCACGCTTCATGACCAGCGCTGGAATGCCATCCGGCCCAGAAGACTTATCAACGTCGAGATTTGCAAGAACTCATCACATAGATGGTTCGATTGCCAGAACTCCTTGGGCTAAATATTGTCTAACCCTGGTGCTTTGCCATTTGCAAGGAAATTGATGGCCTCGGTAATTCCCTGAATATCAGATGAATTACTTGTTATATTTCTCGTGCAACCGGGTGTGCTATGCAGTCACAATAACTTACTTGTTCAATCGTCCTATTCAATAATAAGGAGGAGTGGCGTTCCATCCAGTCCTCCAACTGGTTTCTTTTGGACGTGGCCATCTCACAATTACTTTTCCGAAGTAGTTTGCAACATATGAAGCTCCTGCTGGTGAGTTAGTTTTTCATGTTTCTATTCGCAGTACAACTTCCGCATCATCAGCTAAATTATCAAACCATTTCCTTTTCTCATCATTGGCACACGTCCTGATCTGCCACCCACAAGTGTAACACTTCATGAAAAGTCTTGCCAGAGGTGCAAGTGTTCTGGCCATGTTCATTTTCTGTTTGAGATCCTTTCTTCCTTTCTTCTTTCTCTGAATTTGTGGTATTTTAATTAAGTCATTTAGATTTTCCTTCTACCACCAGAATATCGAGGGACAAGCAGTATTCACTTTTTTCGAATTTCAAACCCCATTGGGGTTAATAACATTGTGGCGGGTGTTTATAAAATTCAGAAAATATCGCTTCTTTAAACCGACATGTCGCTATTTAAGTTGCTAATTTATATTTACACCTCATGTTTGGAATGAAGTCATCAGGATAAAAGACAACTGTATAATTATCTAGTTGAGCAGAAGCGGCATTTTAAATTAACTACTTGTTATTCCATATATAACGTCTTCAGAATCACCACTGTTGTTTTAATTCTTCCATCTGTGACCAGCTTTTAGCATTCTATCAAGACTTGGTAGACTGATTTTGGTGTATTTGGTTTTAAATAGCATACATAGATTACACAAGTTTGAACGTTTTGTTTTGTTTATTAAATAAATCATACATTTTTAAAAGGGCTACCTACGGTGTTTAATTATCGCTTTCTGTTTGTCCACATACACGTCACAGTTTTAGTTATCATTTTTACCCTTTTTCCCATTATATCCCCTTTAACTTCATATTAAGATAGACACTGTAGATGTATAGTATACAGTCTTCAAATGCAGTCTTCATTTTTCTATAAATTACCGATCGTTCGTATGAGAGGTATTATGTCCACTTATCCTTGTATCATCTTGAAGATATAGACAAATAAATATTTAATTTGTATGGGCGTGGCACAGCCAAGTTTGAATTTTGAAATTTATATAGCCCATAGTAAAAATTTCAAGAAAATCGATTAAGCAGTTTAGCTGTCTATAGTTCAAACAAATAAACATTCATTTTTATAAAGGGTGGTCCAACAATAGCACGAAGGCTTTGCTCGTATAGAGCCTTTTCGCGTCTAAGTACTGTGGCACATGAAGATCTCGCTTCTTTGCGAAGCAAATCAGTGAAGCAAATCACATTTATTATTATTAGAACAAGATTTGTTTCTTGATTTAATCGAAAGTTTTTTGGATTGAATTTTAATAACAAAGGGTGGCCCATCCATAATGCATGATGTTAATTGTGAGTCACAAATTAACGTCAAGTTTTTTGCCCAACTTAATATTACAAGTTTTTATCTTAGTGTTTGACAAATTAAATCATATATCCCTCCATTGACATGGCATTAAGATTTATAAAGCCTTTACGAAAATGGGCGTTCAAATCAAAATGCATTTCGTGCACTTCGTGATTTTTTTTTTTTTTTTTTGGTCCGCACAATCGACCAAATGTGTCTACAATCGTGAAAATTGTGAGCAATTGTTCAGCAAACCGGAACTGTAGGAAATGTAGAAACACCTGTAAATGCTCGCCCAGTTCTCTCTGGGCTGGCGGCGTCATTGGGCCGTACTTTTTCGAAATCGAAGTCGGCCAAGTAGTTACCAAGATGATAACGAACTTCCTGTGGCCAGAAATTAAGGATATGGACCTGGGCAATATGTGGCATCAACAGGATGGTGCCACTTGCCACACAACTAACGCAACAATCGCTCTTTTGCACGAGAAATTCAATGACCGTATTATCTAACGTCGTGGCGATGTTTATTCACGGTTATGTGGTTTGACACCGTTGGACTTCTTTCTTAGAGGATATTTAAAAGAAAAAGTGTACTTCAATAAGCCAAGAACAATTCAAGAGCTAAAACATGAGATAATCCGGCACATTAGCGACATTTGCCCTTAATTATGTCTCAGAGTCATTGAAAATATGGACTGACGGATGGAGGTATACCACCGAAGCCGTAGAGAGCATTTGCTTATATTTTGTCTCACACATAATTGTCATAGATCATTCCACCATAATAAAAAAATATTAAGATAATTCTCTGAAAACTTTTTGTTTCATTTACAATTAACATCATGCGTTTTGGTTGGACCACCCTCTATATAAGTTTTTTGTGGAGATTTTGGAGAAGACATAACCGTTGTTCGATACTTATGCAGTCTATTTTGGAATCTTTCCTGGTCTAGGAATTGACCGGTCTTTAAAACAAGAAAATTTTGAGTGATTTATAATCTCTTTAATACTTCTTCACCGAGAAATGAAATTGAAAAACGGCAAATTGCATGAATGCGTTTACTGATTTACTGCACCCAGAGAAAAAATAGCAGGTATCCACTAAAACAACCTTAAATCAACAAAAAACCACTATGAAAACTAGTCAAGGTGGGAAATTGTAAATTTAACAATGTATTTGAAAAAACAACTTAAATCCAAAATCAATGTGAAAAAAGCTATGATCTAAAATTGTTTCACTTGTTTTAACATTGGCCGATCTTAAATCAAAAATTATGCATTTTTAAATTAAACATATTGTACATTATTTCAAAATATAAAATATTCTCAACCACGTATATTAAGGTGTCAAAGGTGTTTTCACACTGGTTTGAAAATACTTCATTAATTTAAAAACATACGCCTTTAAATATATTTTTTGGCATTTTAAAATCGACTTGAAACATTTTCAACTTGCGGTTGTCGTCTTTGATATTAAACTTATTCAGAAATCCAATATTTTCATGTTGAATTCAATGTTGAACGTTTCAAATTAACAAAAACATTTTGGTTTAAAAGATGAGTATTTTAATTTAATAGTTACAAAGTTGAATAAACGTTAAAAAAAAAAAATAAAGCTGTAAAATTTTAAAGTCAACAACGGCCCATTTCGATTTTAAAATGTGATTTTTCTCTCTGTGTAAAGAATTTTGAAAGGGCGAGGGGAAGGTATACTACTTTGTTTGTTTATAATTTTTGATTATATGAAAGTAAATGGATCTTATATTGATAAATGTTTTATTTAATTTCGGCAATTATGTATGGAATACAATACGAGTATCAGATAAATGCCCGCCTCTGTTGGCCTCGCAAATGCGTGCCCTTTTGAGGACATTTTGCATTATATTCTCACACGTTTCACGCGGTATTTCATTAATTTCATCACGAATATTTTGTTTCAGTTGCTCCAGCGTTTCTGGTTTGTTTTGCATAAATATCCCCACAAAACGAAGTCCGGAACAGTCAAAACAAGGCGACCGTGGAGGCCAATCAACATCGCCATTCCTTGAAATAAGTTGTTGTGGAAAGAGGTCTCGCAGTAATTCCATTGTAATCCTGGCTATATGCGATGTGGCTCTGTCTTGTTGAAACCATATGTTAGTCAAGCCCAAAGCACTCCCCATTGACAGTTACCGTTACGCCGTTTTCAGTTTCAAAGAATTCCTCCTGTCCAAATTGCAAACTAGACTGTCACTTTTAATGGATGCAAAGGTGACTGATGAATAATATGAGGGTTTTTCATTGCCCAGAACCGACTATTCTGTTTATTCACATAACCATTCAAATAAAATGTGCCTTGTCACTCATTCATTCATTTTTCATGATAATCGATGATTGATTTTGATAAAATGTTTTAACGATTAAAACACGTTGGTTTACTAAATATTTTCCCATAATACATTTCTCACTTCTCTACTTCACGACTGCCAAATATGAATTGTCAAGACTAATGTTTACCAAAATGGCGGCAAAACAAAGTAGTATACCTTCTCGGCGGACACCCTATATGTCCCTCAAAATTAATTTTTTACATTTCCATTTCGACTTTTTCAAGAAATTTGGAAATATGAGTGACGAGCTTTGCGAACGATTTCACTAAGATCCTATGAGTGAAATTTTAGAACCTGCATATGCTGGGTGACTATTGTTGGAGTGACATGAGGAAATAAATAAAAATTTATATAAAGAAGAACTCGAACTCTTCTTTTTACGTTTTTTTTTTAAGTTCGTAAACTAATGCTATTCTGTTTTCATTTTTTATGAATTTAGAAGCCTCATGCATGGCTTAAACTGCGAAAAAAAACCTTGTAAGCTAGTTTTATCAAATAATGGAGCATCAACGATGATAATATTCTTGCTGATACATTCTTTTATAATTTTAATAAATCTAAAATTAAATTGAATAAAAAATAACTTTAAATTTCTTTTTTTTTTGCTTTAAAATTGCATTTAATATTTTGCTGTAATTTAATTTGTTAAATTTTATTCAATGTAACTTTAATGCAAAAATATCCTTCTTTTCTCCAAAAAATGTCAAGGATTTTGTTTTAAATTATCTACTAAAGTACGCACGCATACAAATATAAGACTATATACATACGAGTACATACACATCTAAAAATATCAAAAAATCATTTAAATATCCTTTCTGTCTGCTAATACAAGTATTTCGAAACACTCGTTAAAGTTAGTGAGAGGATTTGAGGAACAAAAACAAAAAAAAAAAAAATTATTATTTTTCTCTGTCGGTATCGGCTTGTCTATTTTTATATAGAGTCGGTCTGTTCTGGCCTGCCTGCTTGCCCGGCTTGTCTTTCTAACATGTCAATTGCCTTTTTATTTTTTATATAAAAGAAAAATATTTATTATTTGTATGCGCGTGTGTGTGTGTGTAAAATGTGCGTAAAAGGATATTTCCCTGCGTCTTTAACTTCACCGCCAGACATTACCATTGAGTTTTCCACATAAACATTTAAAGGATATTGCCGTTTGTTTGTTTGTTTGTATGTGTAACTTTGGTATGTGTATGTGTGTTTGTGTGAGTATTTATAATATTGTATTTTGTGGCACTGAAATCCATTATTTAGTTTCGTTTTATATACTTCTTTATGAAAAGCTTTTTTCTCGTTCATTTACCTTTTTTTCGGTCATGACTATATAAAAGCAAAAATTTCCGTTATTGCGTGTACATGCTATAGACAAATGTAATAGCTGCAAGCAGCTAATTAGAAATTAATTTAAAAAATCTGTAAAATAAATTTAAAAACGACTTCCGAACTTACATACCTCCGAACATACATAGATACACTTTTCGAATTAGTTGTCATTTAATCAGTTTGTTTCGCCAAATCATCATTGACGGATAGAGCGTCGAACAACAAGTGCATATGATCAAATGTTTTACCAAAATGGGTGTTCTGTTCTGGGGATTTGAGGTGCACGACGACGAAACTTAAGATCTGTTGAAAACACCATTCGTGATAGTGTGCATAAATTGCTTATAGGAAGCATAACAACGATAAGATTTTCGGCAGTATTAATACAGTGAAAGTATAATGAAAATTCACTCGAATATGTTGCTTCTTAAGGAAATTTTGTTTTCCATCAAATTTGAGAAAATATGAAGAAATTTTAAAGCTTCTTGTCTTTGCTACTTGTGACACTGTTTCTCATAAAAATTTATCTTATAAATATATTTTAGACAGCATTACTAATTAGTTACGAATAGCTGTAAATATAAGTAAATGCGTTGCGTTTCGTTTTAGTCTAAATACATATGTATTTGAAAAATCTCAAATTTTTTCATATGTTTTTTATACTTTATATTACAACTTAAGTTAAAATATCGATTTACACAGAAATTTCGATACAAAGTGAAATAAATTTTAAAGGCAAAAAACTGAAAATAAAAATTTAATTCTCATTTAAAAAAATTTTAGTCGGTAGTAGAAAACAGATTGGAAGAGATTTTGTTATAATACAATAATAAAAAAACAATAATTTACAGTGGTTGATTCCAAAAACTTGTAAAAAATATCCAAACAATTGCAACCACACAGAAAATCTTGGATATCAGATAATACTGAACTGAAACTGCAGCCGAACAACAATAGTACTATTAGGCAGCAATACTATCAGCTGGCGAAACAAGTTAGGAAATCTCTTCTTACAGAAGTAAGTTCCTAGAACGGCTAGCAAGAGCGGTAAAAGAATCACTACATTAATAACGAACAATGGTGCATAGACGCAGAGATAGAGAAAACATTGTAATGAAATGAGCAACATCACAGCGAAATGGTTCAGAGCAGCTGTGCAGAATGATATAAAAGAAGCGATTGATAAATTAAGAAATAAGAAGGCAATACGTGAAAAACGGCGAAAATTCTACGGGTTGATATCCAAACCACGGTTAAATTTTAACGCCCTCACATCAGTATAGGAGGAAGAATGGCATCATTTTAAAGTTACCAAAAAGTAGCGACTTGAGAGACTATAACTGTAACGGGAGAGGAATTATTCTGATTTACACCATATTCATACAAGATATTCGCAGTCATAATACAGGCAAGGCTTGAAAGCAAAATAAACAACATACACCCAGAGAAAAACGACAGAAATTCAACAAAAAACGACTATGAAAACTAGCTAAGGTGGCAAATCGTAATTTCAACAACATTCGATCTAAAAACCATTTAGATTTAAAATCAATGTCGAAACAACTTTGATTTAAAATTGCTCGTATTTGTTTTAACATTGGCCAATATAAAAACAAAAATTGGAAAAACAAAAATGTTTACAGTTAAATTAAAAATGGCCTACGTTATTTCAAAATATAAAAAATTTTACGTCAAAGATGAAAATTTTCAAATCAACATAGCATAGCCTTACTTTAAAGGTTTAGAATCTTTGAATTGAGCGCTTTCAATGTTGGATTACCAATATTACTGTAGTAGTACAGTTCCAAACGATTTACTTAATTTACTTTAATGTTTTTAATTCAAAATACAATAATTTTGTTTTAATTTTTTCCGAAATAAATAATAAACAATAACATTTTTGGGAGGATTTAAATACATAAGTATATAAAATACAAACATATCATCAAACAACATTTCTGTATGTATGTGACAGATGACACAGTGCAATGAAAGTACTTCTGCTAAAAGAGGAATTGAATTAACCATCTGCTATTTGGGCGGAAAGATTAGAGACTGTAGGACTGCTCTTAGGGGGCTTATGGACCATTATGTGGTCCTATTATGCTGCGTACCGGGTCACTGTGGTATAAGCGGTAGCGAACTGGCAAAACCGCATTTGGAGAACAGGTCTTTCTTTGTAGAACGATTGATGAGATCACCAATAGGTCATCTCTTCAGGAAGGCAAAAAATCCCAAAGTTCATGGAGAACTCAGTTAATTTTGGAGTTGGACAGGAGTGTGATTTTTATAATAACTGGCTGTATCTTTTATGGGGTCCTTCCTATGGGAAAACGGTACTCCGGACTTCAGCGGTATGTGTGACTTGGAGATGAACTTGAGACAGTTGAGCATATGATAACCGCTGCCAGAGACTTCTTGTGTCGTAAAAATATATTCAAATGTATACACTTGCCTTGTAATATCTGCAACAGTAGTATTAAATTAATGTCTTTTATAAAAGATGTTAATTTTTTATTGGACCTGTTGAACTGTGTTTTTTTCACTAAAATATAGAACTTTTATCTGACAACTTTCAATTTGTATTTATTTCGACTTTTGGTTTGTGCAACTTTATTTTAAAATGTTCAACACTATTTGAAGGCCGCACAGCTTTAAATTTGAGTACCACCTAGTAATATCAAAGACGAGTAACATCAAATCAACAATCAACAATGAATTTTAAATTAAAGCTTAGAACAATGTTAATTTAATGTTGTTTCACTATAAAATATATTCAACAACGTGCATTTTAATTTCAAAACGTACGCCTTTAAATTATATTCTGGAACTTCTTCCGAACTTGTTGTTGTCGACTTTGATATTAAACTAATTCAGATATCCAACGTTATTATGTTTAATTCAATGTTGAACATTTTCGAATTAACAAAAACATTTTTCTTTTAAAGACGAATACGTTGATTTTATATGGCCTTACATACTTTCAAAATTGCTCAACGTTGAATTACCGTTAAATAAATCCAAATTAAAGAATGTTTAATTCAACAACGATCCACTTCGATTTAAAAATGTGATTTTTTTCTCTGTGTACAATATTACGAGACGAACAACAACGCTTCAGACTAAAACTCTAAAACTCAGATGGACTGCCGTATGGAAAGCACTGAGAGCAAAAAGAATACCATAGAAAATAATTCGAATAATTAAAGCGATGTACGAGAGGATGCATAACTTTCAGTACTCCACAATATATCTAAACAAACTAAGCTCACAAACTTGTATCGAAAAACATTACGCAAAAGCTGCAGGTATTCATCAACAAGTGCCTCAGAATGGGGAACCCGTACGGAAGCAAATGAGGAAAGAAAATTGGAGTGGAAACCTCAAGTCTCAAAAAATATTGGCCGACCACAAAACAACTGGGAGATGCACAATTATCCAGGAATAAAGACAGAACAATCTAACAAGGGAAAATGCAAAAACAAATGCGGTAAATCGTGTAAGATGGAGAAGCTTTGTGGAAGACATGTACTTCCAAGAGGAGTAATGGGAGAATAACATCAAACATCGCCACTATCCGTAATAATTTGCAGGAGAATCCGATGGGAGCCAGAACAACTTGGCTAATTTTGCGTGGTGCAAAATTCAAATGAAGGGGCTGAAAGTAGGAGTTGGAAACCTAACCCAAATTTTAATCAAAAAATAACATTCAGCAAAAAGATCAATTTTTAGATGAAAGTATAATTTGGGACGATACCAAACTACATGTGATTCAAAAGTGTGTAATGCATCCCCAAAAAGTCAGTGTCAGTGTGGACTTTGGGCTGGTGGCATCTTTGGTCAATATTTCTTTCAGAACGAGATTAGCCAGGGCCTGGGTTGACGATTATTGACTTCTTTTGGCCTGAATTAGATGATATGAACGCCAACAATATATGTGTTTTCTGTAGGACTTTCTTTAGTGGTAAATTAATGCGAATAAGCCGCAAACCAGCATAACCTACATTAATCAATTCAATCAATTGTTTATGCTACAAAATCATGGAGAACACACACTTGTTCTATATATAAATTTAAAATTAGAAAGTGCTTAACGAAAAACCCATTACAGGGTACCATGGATACTTAAAAGAATTGACGGACAAATAAGCTGTCTTTCATATAAAAGTTATGCAATCGTTAAAAATAACTAACTTTTAAAAAGATGCAAATAAAAAAGTGTTGCAACATACTTATTAAAATGTTGCCTTTTTTATTGCCAAAAACGAACATAAAAAATTCTAAAATGTTTTTTAGACATTAAAGTAGGTCGCCAGTATCTGCTTAAAAAAGTTATAAAAACTCAATCATTTTTCTGGGCAACATTTTTACCCTGTAATTTTAAGGGCAAAATGTGCAACATTTCTGCACTTTAAAAGGACTAAATTTTTAGAAAACAACAAGAAACTGTTTCTTGGTGTTGTATTTTTTTTAACACAAAAGTGGCAAACAATTTTTTGCTACAAAAAAGACCCTGAACCTCTGAAGTTTTTATTAGAAAATTTTTTTCGTAAAATCTTCTCCGACGTTACGAGTATATATCAATTCCAAAAAGTTTTTGTTACGTTTTCCTGATTTCATTTAGAAAATGCATCAATCCAATGACTTAATTTTTTCTAAAGTCTTCAAAAAAGAACTAAATCTACTCCACTAGACTTTTTTTTTGATAAATGTAAGTATGTTTGACATAACGAAAGTACAACATTATTTGTTTGAAGTAAAAAGAAAAACTATAGTTCAGACAAAATAACAAAATGGTTGAGAAAATATTCTCAGGCTTTAGTGAAAAAAAAAAAAAACATTTGAAAGAAAAACTACTGTAAAATATATTAACGTAAACGTATGTAAATGGCAATAATGTATGCAAAAATATTGCAATCCATACGGCTGGGTAAAAAAAAGCTATAAAAGAATGACAAGTACTGGCAAGAACGGTAGGAGTTCCACCATCACTATTAAAAGCGACAGTACAAACAAAAACCATGTCAATCACTTTAACAACTTACAACAACACCACCGTGAAAAACAATATGACTCTGTACGAGGAGTGCAATGAAAACCAAAAAAGTGTCTTTCTTAGGCATGCTACTATAGGGAGCGTAGTTTCAGATATTTCAAGATTTACAGGAGAAATTAAGAGGTTTGTTATAAGAATATGAGTAGAATTGATTCCTGAAGTTTGAACTAAAGACATGTATTTAGTAAATTCGGCTTCCTATCAGACAGCGCCCGGTAATTAGGCCAGAGCATTCTGCTTTCTATTATGCCCAGTACCCATCTGTCTATCAAGCTCGACAGCACAACCAAAGGGGCTTGTATATTTTCATGCATAAAATCCAGAGAGGAGATCCTAGTACCTCACTCATCAGCAAGCCCCCAGTTGCCAGCATGGCTCGGAACCAATATCACTTTGACTACAGTGAGATCTTACTTGGCATGATTTAATAAATTATGTTCTACTTCTGTTGTTGATGCTGATAATTCAACAAATAATAGCCTACTGCATATATAAAATGTGGAACAGTAAAGCGTGAAAAAACCAGGCTTTTAAAAAAACCCAACCCACCGATTTTTATTAGGATTTTTGATGGTTTTTTGTTTGTTTTATAACTGCTTCCTAATTTCGTTCAAATCGACAATTTATTTGTTGGTAAATTTACGTCGTTTTAGCATTTATAATACAATTTTGTACTCGTGGTCTGATCGAGGTGGCGTTGTGTACTATAAACTGCTAAAGCAGACTGCAATTACTTCGTTTGAACCGTACGTTATGAAAAAAATGGTCGGAATACAAAAACTGACATGATTAAGTTATTCTTTTGCACGATAATGCTCGTCTTCACGTCACAAAAGTTGCCAAAAGTTTGTCAGAAACGATCAAATGCCACTCTTACCGTATTCTCCGAACATTGGTCCCTCTGGCTATTGGCTGTTTCGACGGATACAATATCTTTTAGCATGTCACCGAATTACTGCTTTTCAAGAAATTTAAATCGGCTTTAAAGTTGCCTTAAAAGTCGATATAAGCAGTAATTTGATACATTTTTATTTTGATATATTTGTTAATTCATTATCTTTTTTAAGCTTAAGACAGGTACGGAATTAATACGTAAATTATACTTATTATACCCCCCAGATCTTTTTAAATATTATAACCAATAAAATTCGGGTGGGCTTAATTGGGTGACTCAGAGGGTTGTCAAACATGGATCTACATCTGCTATTTGAGATCCTCCACAGATGTATTCAGCCGCATCATGAGATAACATTAATTTCCGTTCGAATAAAAGCAAATATTTTTAATTTAGAATCAAATCTATGCTATCCTACCATAAAGTTGCAAAACTAGAAATTTCGCTTTCGAGCATATTAACATTCAACAATTCATAAACAAATGCTTTAGAAGAGGATTTTCTGGTTCAACGTAGTAGCGGGCGCCAAACTAATGCCATTTTTACACTACATCGGATATTTCATAATTCGCTCTCTATTCATAATTCAAAGCCCAATTATGAGTTGAATTAATAATTCCCCAAGCAAAACTTCAAGATTGAAAGACCCATATTGTTAACAACTCGGTTTCAATTACCCTGTGAATAACTACAAAATTAATGTGACCTCGATTTTTTTTTGGGTCTTTGAATTTTTATAGGGTAATTCGTATAAGCAATTCAAAGTAGAAAACAAAGTACTTCGAAGTCTCATGTAAACATGCTATAACACTATTAAAAGATAATATTACTCGCAATGTAAAAAGTAGAAACCGCAAGGAAGAGAAGAAAATTAGCATGAAGCTGAAGTTTGAAGAATAGAAAAAAACGCTGATTCATTTTTGCTTTATCTGTACTATACTAGAGTATAGTATCCTCTAAAAATTATCAATTATGAAATTAAGGAGCATTAGTTCTTTCAGAGCAAGACAAGATTTTCAGGTGCTTTTTACACAAGTTTAAATCATAATAAAACAAATCAATATATTTTTAATATCAATGAAACAGGCCTTGTTGGCTAGTAAATTTTATGACATTAATGCTTATATATGAATTCGGCCATGTGGCCGCCACGGCTGGCGCGTACAAGGTACAATCTGGAACACCAATTTTCACAAACTTTTCGTAGCATGTACGACCGTACTTCTCTAATAATTCTACGAATGTTGATATCCAGGTGTTCAATTTCCTCTAGTGGCCAATTATTGGGATCATTGCGTGATATTATTCTCTCATCAAAATTTTTTTTGAGTAAATCAATTGTAGCAGATTAATGCTAGCTACTCGTAGTTAAGGTACGTTAAAATTTCGAATCATGCCCCTTTACCGATCGCCATTGACAGTAACATTCTGACCATCAACGTTTTTAAAGACATATGGACCAATAACTCCGTCAGTAATTTTCTGTGGATGTAATGGTGTTTCGACAAATGTTTGTGGATTATTTTCACTTCAAATGCGACAATTTTGCTTGTTTACGTACCTATTTAATCATCGAAGAACAAAATTTTGAATACAATTTTATCAATATCAATTAGTGCCACAGCTCATTTGCCGAACTGGCAGCGTTGTAAGTCTATCTTTAATGAAAATTCAAACCAAACTATATTCAAGCCAGTTTGCTTGTAGAAAAGTATTTGTTTTCCCTTTTCAATAGTAGAGCGATAAATTTTTAAAATACGTAAATTCACCTGCACTGCCTTGTAAACGATCAATCTTTTTGTTAAGATATAATCGGGGGCATCACACATAACCTATTTTTCTATCTTATTTTTCCACCTTCCAAAGTATGTTGCAAAAGCTTCAACAAATCTCAAATTCGCAAATAATCAAAATACAGGGTGTAATAGAGCTACAGACTGTCTGTAATATAAGAAGACATTAAATTAAAAAAAAGAATGAACAGCAGAGGCAACACGATTATAACCAGACTTCAAGTTCATTACAATTAAAAGAAGAACAGCGACAAGAAAACAAAAAAAAAAAAAAAAAAAAAACAAATGCAGGGCGACCTACCAAAGGCAGTAGATAAAACAGCTTTAAAAAGAAGCAAAAAAAAAACACTGTAACCAACCACAGGAATGAATTTAAATAAAGCACAGAGAATGGAGAAGCACCAACAATATGAACATCATACTTCTGCAACAACAACAACAGCAAAATAAGAAAGACAACTTGCAACAATAACAACTTCAATGCAATTGTTAAACATTAAGCGGCTTAACCATAATAAAAGTCAGAATTAATTGGATTTTAATTGTCTGTTAAGCGCTGAAAGTTAAGTCCAAGTCAAATGTACGATGAACAGACCGACAAACCGTCGAACAGACGGACGTATACCTATAATGTTGTGCATTATTACGGAGTGGCTGTCTAGTTGGCTTATTAGTTGGTTGGTTGGATGGTTGGTTGGTTGGATTGTTTGTTTGAATATTTAAAAATTGTTGTACGAGTATGTAATGTAGTTGCAATTGTGCTTTTTGTTGTTGTTATTATTGTTTTATGCGCATCATGATTACTTTATTCATGTTTTCAACATGTTAAGAAAAACATACAGCAACACATGAAATTTTTTTTAATCCCATCAATTTATTCACATATAGAATATCGTTTCAAATGCCATCTGTGCATTCCCCTCCATTCCGGTTTGCCTTGACTTGAAAACAAATATTATTAGTTGACATTGACTTGTTATGACCAAAAAAGAGTTCATTAGGTTTGTAACTGAAAGCAGACATGCATTTTGGTGACAAAAAAAAAAAAAAAAAAAAAAAAAACGATTAAAAAGTCAAAACAAATTCCCGAAGAACAGAAACTTGGAAGAGTCTAAATACCTTTCTATTTAAGTAAACATTGAAATTTGAAAGCGGAATTACGAAATTAATATTCATTGAGTCGACCGATTAGTGAATTCATGTTTGGAAACGAATCGGGTGTTATGATGGGTTATGAATGCAAACCAAAATCACCCGTTTCGAGTGTGTATGTTCATACGAGTACCTGTTCATGTATCGTGTTCGTGAACAAATTTTTGTACTGCATTATAATCAACACTGGGCTCGTCTAATGACTTATATTCATTTCCAAAACTGAAAACAAAATGAAAATGGTAGAGAACCACAATGATTGAAGAGATGAAGACTGTATAAAATATGTATAAAAAGTGCTTTGAGTATTCCGAAAAGCGTTGAAAAACAGAAGAAGAGATAAGAGGTTTATAACTTTGGGTTGGAAACACTGCTTTATTTGAAAACCGAATTAACAGCTGATAGTTGCTTTTTGTTTAGGTTGGTTTGATATTTCATTATGGATAGAAATTGAAATTTTTAATTAAATTTCCATTCAAAATGTTGTTCTCCGATGAAATTCCAACAAGTCGACAACATGCCACACAGAGCGCGCTACAATTTATCTACTCAAAGCAACTTGTGATGAAAGTGTAATTTCACTTAATGGTGCAATAATTTGGCCACCAAAATCATGAGTTTTAACACCATTGGATTATTTTGCTTGGAGTTCAGTGTGGTCATTTGTCTAATTCGATAAACCAGAGGCAATTAATAACTTAGAAATCATCATTCGAAGAATTTTTGGCGGAATAAGGCCGCATATGCTGTAAAAAGCTTGTGAAAATTGGCGTTTCATCTGTGGCGGCCACATAATCGAAATCATGTTTAAACATTAATGTTCATTGAGATTAAAAATATAATTCTTTGTTTTATTACAATATGATTTAAACTTGTGTAACTTTAAAAAAACACCAGTTATAAGCTCAAGAGAAAACCTTGTTTTGCTTCTAATGAAAGAACTGCTTAAATAATTTCTTAATCGATAGTTTTTAGAGGATACTGTTTAAAGTACTCCAGTATAGTACAAATAAAGTAAAGATCAATCATCGTGTTTTTTCTGTTCTTCAAACTTCAGCTTTAAGCTAACTTTCTTCTCTTCCTTGCGGGTTATACTTTTTACATTGCGAGTAATATTATCTTTTGATAGTGTTGTAGCATGTTTACACGAGACTTCGAATTACTTTGTTTGTTATTTGAATTACTTATACGAGTTACCCTTTAAAAATTTGGGGTCACATTTATTTTGTCGTTATCCACAGGATAATTGAAACTAAATTGTTTACAATTTTCGTGCTTCGATCTTAATGTTTTGTATGGTGAATTATCTTATTCAGCTCATAATTGTGCTTTGAACAGAAGAGCGAATTAAGAAAAACCTTTGTAGCGTGAACATAGAATTAGGATAAAATCACTGGTCTTCAGTATTTCGCTATCGATTAGAATTTGGCTGTTTTGTGGATAAAGTTCGGCGTTTGCTAGCTATTACGTTGAACCAGAAAATCTTTTGTTAATTAATTTGGATATTAACGCCATATTTCAAGTTTCGCAGTTAGTAGTTTATTTACAACAAAAATAAGTATAATTTACGTACAAATTAAGTCCGTACTTGTTTTTAGCTCACAAAAGATAATGAATTCACAAATTTATTAAAATAAAAACGCATCAAATCACTGCTTATAACTTTTCACCACCTTCGAGCCACTTTCCGACTCTCGTTTCAGAAAAACTACTCGTTTTTTGAGGCGATCCAACTTTGAACCGATTTTATATTTCTTGAAAAGAAGTGATTCGCTGACATGCTAAACACTATTTGTGAGAATACGGCGGGTGCGTCATTTGATCGTTTCTGACAATCGTTTGGCAATTTTTGCGACGTGAGGTTGAGGGTACTCATTCAAACGAATAACTTAATTATGTCACTTTTTGTATCCCAAATGAAGTAATTGCAGTCTGTTTTAGCAGCTCATAGTACGCAACGCCGCCTTGATCCGACTAAGAGTGCAAAATTTTATTATAAATGCTTAAACGACATAATTTTACTAACAAATTAAAAATATTGTTAAATTAACCGAAATTAGGAATCAGTTATAAAAACCATCAAAAAGCCCACTAAAGCCCGGGTTTTTGCCAACCCTGTGTAGATCACACTTTATTTTTCCATATTTTATATATGCAGTGGGCTATAATTTTTTAGATTTGCAGCATCAACTGATCATCATCTGGGTCTTACGCAGGGCGACATACGTGCCCCTATGGTTGTCCTGTTGAGCCTACAGACGAATGGACACTGGGTAATATATGTAACCACGTGTAGAATATCCAGAATGCTCTGGCCTTCTCTGTCTATAGAGAGGACTATGTCTCGTCTTAGATTTGAAAGAGGATCGATGGGACATCTTACGGGCATAATTACCGGGCATTGGATGATAGAGCGCATGTCGATGCTTATCGGGAAACGATACTACTTTTCTGATAGGCGCTGTCGAGTAGAACAAGGATATGTGCGAGTTAAAGGAAAAAACGGGTTTTCACACCTTTATGTACTTATAAGCTAATAACTTAGCTGTCTATTTCCCAATTTTACGTTCCTTTACGGATTTGGAAAGAAGAGAAATGTACCTTCTAGATGATATACCATATATAGTATGTCGTTTACTGTCACCGCATATCCATAATTTAATTTTGATAAGAGTTGATATACTGCACTTCACTTAAAGGTGGCCACTATACATCTATTCTAAAATATTTTTGTACAGTGTTTTATTGTTGTTGGAATAATTTTCTTGTTGTGACATGGTGTCTATAAATATGTCGCTTGTCAGCTGCACTCGAATTGGAGACAAGAAATGACTTTGGTTCCAAAAAAAAAAAAAAAAAAACATTTTTGAATAGAAACAATGTAAGAAACAAATGTACAATAGCCTTGAAAACTTTTTTAGATCTCTCAAAGATGTGCCGCTGCTTTTTTTATCTACAGGAGAACACGCTTATAACGAACACGATTTTTTTTTAATAGAGAACATATACATACTTTTGATCCGTTTAATAAATATTCAATAAATTGACTACTTTTATAACGGAATGTATGTATAATGTTCGTTATAAATGTGTTCCACCGTACTTGCACCAATATCATTTACATTCTCATGCAGTATCGGTTTAACGAAAGAAACGAATCATTTAGTGGTACACGACATTTAATGTCGCTACCGAATTGTATTGGCCACTAAGTAGCCCATCATCATCAACAGCAGCAGCAGCAGCAGCCGCATGATCACATACTCGTTTGCGCGCTTTACCACACACAGCATTACAACACCATTAATATACTTCTTGTACATATACAATATTAATGTACAACAACAAAATATCATTACAAGTTTTAAAACATGTTGCATATGCAACATGATGTAAATGAAGTTTGAAAAATTGTCGTTTATGTATGTGTGTGTGTCCGTGTGTTCATGTACATTAAGTCATTTAAGGTTTAAACATGATAAATGCCTCTTCCGATTTTTGATGATCGTTTTTTAATTGATTCTGCATGTACCCGTAGTGTGTGCATGTTGCTCTTTCCCTGCAATGGTTTATGCAAGGGGTGTGCATATGTGATGAAGTGTTTATGTGGCGCTCAAAAGCAGAAAAAATCGGAGGGAAAAAAGAAAGATTTCAATGCCAAGTTTACAATTTCAGCATCAGCAGCAGCAGCAGCAACAAACGAAGGTAATCAATTTGCTTGTCGTGTTAGTGATAGACATTTTAATTGATTTTAACTATTTTTAATGAAAAAGTTAAAAGAGAACTGGTAGTTTCAAAAATTTGGATTCTTTAAATTTCTTGGCACGATACAGAAATCTTCAGAACTAGATTTTTAAGATAATCAGCAGAATTTCGTGTAACGAAAGATCATTTAATGTTAAAGATGTGGTCTTCATTGATGGGTTCTTCCGAACTTTTGTCAGTTAATAGCCACATTATTGTTGAAGCTAAACCCGTCAAATTGACTCTAATTTTTTCAGGGCTACGTGCAAATGAAAAAATCGTTCTACCAAAATGACTAATATGACCTAATATTCAGCAAACAATCATCTTATATTCCATGCACGAGTGGCCAATGCATTTTCAAAAGTCACTTTCAACGTCAACGAGATTTTAAACCGAAACTTTGGTTGGTTGGTTGCTTCGTCCATGTGGCCACCCATATCTATTACGAGTGTCAAATAATGTTGTTTGAAACCGTTTTGAGAATTGCCAAAACTCTCGAAACCACACGATATCTGGAATACCTCACAACCACTGCGTCCAGTTAAGTCTGAAGCGATCGCTAGTCCAAAGCGCTATATCGCGGAGTTGTCGTTTAGGAACCATACGCTGAAGGCCTTACGGCGACAGTTAATAAGGGTCGGACTGATTGAGTGCACCTTACGTCAATTTAGACCATGTCAACTTTATTATACTTCAGGACTCTTTAGTTATCCACCTTCAGTCCTCCCGATCGAGGTAAAAGTCCAAAATAGCCCTCTTCTGCGATCCTATGGGTGATGCCAACTAGGCCGGCCTTCGTTCACTTGATACGGATGCCGCTCGAATTAACTAGTCCGCCCGCTCATTCCCGTCGAAGTCATGATATTCAAATCAGTGAGTCGCTGCATCCTCTGACCAACCGAGAGGTGGTAGTGTGTTATCTAAGGGCAAGGATGGCAGCCCGACTGTCTCCGCAAATACATAAATGCTTCCTTAATGGCCAATATTTCCACATAAGAAACATTCGAGCCATCTGGAAGACTGTAGTGGTGATTTAGGTTAACCCCCATCGCGAAGATTACGAATCCAACACCACACCTCATCTTTGAGCAGGGTTTTATTGGTTATATTAAAAAAACCGGGTGGGTTTTTTTATTTAAAAGTTTTCGTAGTTTATTTACAACAAAAATAGGAGTAATTTACGTATTGGGACTACAAATTAATTTGTTCCGTTTTTGACCTCAAAAAGATAACGAAAAAACAAATTTATCAAATCACTGTTTACATACATCTTTTCTGCACCTCTCAGCCAATTTCCAAATCCTGTTTCAGAAAAACTTGTCGTATTTTAAGGCGCTCCAACTTTGAAGCCGTATAAATAGGTGTGAGTATATTATATATCGCAACATCCGACGGTGCAATGTTCGGAGAATACGGGGGATGCGGCATTTGATCGTTTCGAATAATTGCTTTGAATTTTTTGCGACATGAGGTCGGGTGTTGTCATGCAAAAGAATAACTTAATCATGTCTGTATTTATATTCTGGCCGTTTTTCTCATAATGCATGATTTAAACGAAGTAAACCTTTGGGCTGGTTAACACTCAACACCTTTTGAAATACGCACTCTACTCGCTAAGACCTACCTTATACTTGTCCTCATGTATGGGTGCAAGATATACGCAAACTGCTCGGGCAGAGATTTCAATAAACTCAAGGTTGCTTATAATAGTGTGACCAGATATATATATAGCATAGGACCACGTGGATCAATTTCCAGATTTTCATTTCTAATTAATCATATCTTCCTATATAAAATATTAATTTCTAAGCAACTAGTTTATCTTTTTTTAAGATCTTGAAGTTAGGCAGGTCCATACGGGGAACAACATTAATTCAACAGAAACATCGAAGAATCTCCTCACAGCGTCAGTTTTTCATCCACCGCATTTCTCTATGGAACCAACTACCGAATCAAATTCACACAGTTGACAACGTAACTAGGTTTAGGAATGAACTTTTGATACATTTTGGCTGATTAACTAATTAGGTGGTTTTGTATACGTATGTAACTCTTTATTTTTATTTATAATCGCTGATCTCTACATTGTACTTTTGATTTCAGTAAGTTTAAGTAGGAAACTGATTCCATTTTTATTTTTAATTTTGTTAAGTATTCTCTGATAGAAATATATGACTTAGTTTGTAATTCTCATTAGCACTTTAATTTATAAGATGTCGATCTTGTTGTATACGAAAACGGTGGTGACAAAAATAAAATTGCTAAAAAATCAACCACTAAAATAAAGAAATATATTTTAAATATCAATAAAACAGGCTTTGTTGGATAGAAAATTTTATGACATTAATATTTAGTTATGATTTCGGTCATGTGTCCGTCACGGCTAATGCGTGTTCAATTGTCTCTGGCTTATCGAAGTAGACAAGTGACTTTACATAACTCCAAACAAAATAATCCAATGGTGTTATATCTCATGATCTTGGTGTCCAATTAATTGGACCATTACGTGACATTACTCTTCAAATGTTTCTTTGAGTGAATCAGTTGTAGCGCGTGCTGCGTGACATATGACTCCGTTCTGTTGGACTCACTTGTCAGCAAAATTAATGTCAGCTAAATGAGGTATGAAAAAATTTCTAATCATGTCCCTGTATCGTTCACCATTGACTGTAACATTCAAACCATCACCGTTTTTGAAGACATATGGAATAATGACTCTGCCGGCTTATAAAGTTCGCTGAACAGTAATTTTCTGCGGATGTAATAGTGTTTCGACAAAAGCTTGTGACTGATATCCTCACTACAAATGTGACAATTCTGCTTATTTACGTACCCATTCAACCAAAACTGGGATTCATCGGAGAACAAAATTTAGAATTTTGAAGTTTGACGAACAGAACCATTATTTTGATAAAATATTTCAACAATTTCCAAAACAAAGAGCAACTATCAGCTGTTAAATCGATTGTGAAATGAAGCAGTGTTGCCAACTTAGAGTTCTTAAGCTCTAAACACACTCGATATTTATAATATAAATGAATTAAATATTTCATGAGTGAAACTCCCTAAAATCATCATCATTTAAGGACATTTGTTTTTGAAATTTTGCGTCCTTTTTTTTCGGTAAAGTTCAATGACCTCTGAAGAAAAAGTATGTGTCTGTGCCTATGTGTGTATTAGTATAAGGATATATTGAAGTTGAACTATGAATGTGTATCATGTCATGCGTGTCCTGTTAAATGTTATTATGTATCTCTACATAATGTCTGATTATAGTCTAAGCGTGTGTGACTGTGTAGGTAGCACTACCACTTGTTCGTACTTATAGTGATGTATTTCTGTGAAGGATAACAGCTGATGCTTTCTATAATAAATGATAATAATTTTTGTTGTTGTTGTATTACAAATGCCTTCTTAACGATTATATTTTTCTAAAGTTAAACAACATTTGCCAGTCATAACACAACACACCCTACTGTTTGCGTTTTGCCCCTAAACTTCAGGCGACTCGCACATGCGTAGGGATTATCCTTTTGAATTATATACATATATACAATAGTATATGAAAAGGATATAATCTTACACAGTCGAAAGGATATGTGCTCAACTGCTTGTAGACATAAACTTTAAAAGGCTCTTTTAGGTTACTTATCGGCTTTTGTTGAATGCGTATGACGACGGGCATGTATGAATTGGTGCTTTTCTTCCTTTTTACTTTTGATACTGCCGATTTTTTAGTCCTTTTATCTTCTTTTCGGTTGCTTTTTCATTGTATATGCCATTGACTGTTTTGCTACTGCCGCTGCCGCCGTATGACAAATGTCAAGAGCTTTGGGGCAAAAATCATAAAACGAAATGTTAACGTACTAAATGACGACTACGGATAATACCAAGATACGCACGTGCTTTTTTCACAGTTACAATATTTTGTTGTTTTTGGTTTGTCTGGTTGTCTGTCAAATCGTCATCGTAGTCGTGTTGTTAAATTTCTTTTCTCAACTTGAAAATTTTTTATGGCAAGTAAACGCTTTTTGTATAACGAAGTATCATTTAGAAAAGCAAATGAAATTCAATTGAATTGAATGAATGGCTTGTAAGTGAGTGAATTGATCAGTTATTCTAAGGATAGAAATAGTAAAATATGTATAAAATAAATAAATTTATTTACAGTTTTAACTATATCTATAGCAAAAGGCCTTTTAATGTTGGTTTTATGTCGGAATTTTATTGACGTGGTGTACTGAGACTATCTCTTCTCTAAAGGTATCTTTGCTAGGAAATATTAACATCTGTAGTTAATGAAGGATTTTATCATATAAGGTGAAGCTCAGGTATATGTTGTAAAACTTATTTAAGGGACTTTGACTGCCTTTAAGCTGGATTTTCTATCTTAAAGCTTGTTTTTACGAATATCTAGCGCTTTTTCTGATCAATAGCTCAACGCCTTTAATACCTTATTTCCTTGAAAAAAAAACTAATGACAGAAACACAGACATCTCAAAACTGTTTTAGGCACAGGCTCGGGTTTTCACTCTGATGAATTTGAAGGTTTAAGCATTAAGTCTAGAGGGGGCAATAAAATTGCGCAACTAAAGGGTCATCTTGGACATTCAAATTGATAGATTATGGGCGTCGGAGAAGTACAAACTTTACTACTTATATGGTACAACAACCGTTTGTCGGTCTTAGCTGGGTCCAGAAAGGACGCCAGTAAGATCTGTTTTTAGATTCCCAAGGCCGATAAGTCTTGGTTTTCCCGGCGAAGATGAGGTTGTCCTCTTTCTTACTTTCCACCTTGGTGTATCGTTTTGAAGGTTTGCCTATCCGAAGTTTCTTAGTTCATACGAGAGACGAGAGAACCAAGCTAGCGCAGTTGTCGTATTATAATGTGCCCCACTATGCCCACGTCCCTCTACAGACCATATAGCTCGCTGTTCCAACGTCTACGGTACTCATCTACTACTCGTAGAGGATCGAAGATCTTATGAAATACTTTCCTCAAACGCTCCCAATACATACTCATCGTCGTTGTTCAGAAGTTACGCTTCAGCGCCATATAATAGGACAAGTATGATAAGGAGCGTGTTGTAGAGCGTGAGTTTGGTTCGTCGAGAGAGAGCTCAGCTTCCCAATTGTTTGTTTGTTGACAAAAAATACTTGGTCATATCACCTCTGTCACCACGAAACCAACTTTCATCGCTTCCATTTATAGACTGGAACATGCTGAAGATACAGCACGGGCATTAAGGTCGACAATGTCGATATCGACTGCGTATGCCAGCAACGTGACAGTTTTGTAGAAAATAATGATTTGACGTTTCAACTCGGCGTCATGAATAATTTTCTGCAGTAAGAGGTTGTAGGAGTTGAAACTTCTGGGATAAAATAGCACAACTAACGACCCATCTTTGGATATTCACATTAATAAACGAAAACACGTTGGAGAAGTCAAAACTCAGGTGGTCTTATATTATTACTTGTTCAATGTCCAAAATATTCTGGTCTACTTAGACTCAGAAAGGACCAATACTATTTTGGCTTGTGGTAAGAACTCGACTAGGCTTCTTAGGCGTATAATTACTCGATACTGTATCGGTTATATGGATGGCACAAGTTCTATGTGACTGTTCCGCTTTATAGGATGAAATATTAAACTATCCTGAAGCAGACCTTTTTCATGATATGGAGTGTCTCAGGTATGTATCACTGTTACCCAGATTTCTGTCCTAATTTGAGAGCCATAATCTTTTATTATGGCGTACGGCCTTTGAGTTTATTCGCAAATTGACGGGCATACCACCTAACCGTATGACGGCCAATATTCACCATATTCACCAAATTTGATGGCAATTTTTTGACTTTGGCTTTGCTAAGTTACTTCGTTGGGACGATTGGGCGTTGGTCTCGATGTCATAGCCATTTAACCGTAATTAGTCAGTTAATACTCATTTATGCAAGTCAGAATCATTGTTCTTTTCACGTGATAGTATAAAATAAGAATTATGATAATGATTCTCCAATTCTCGCAGCTAAAACATTCGGAAATTCTTAGACTTAAGGTAAGAGAAAAGCGTTTCGAACAAGTGCAATAACCAACGAGAATTAAGAAGTCAGTGTACATACGTATACTCTCATGGGCAGCGGAAATGTTTCCCAGATCTAGTAAGTCCTCGACATACGCGTGTTGGTACATTGTTTAATAAATCAGTGGACTCATATTCCCATAGTCTTCCCGATAGGGCAGTTGAGGTGACCGTAAAGTGGGCGAAGACAATTTTATTATTTGCACGTGTTGTTGTCCATGGTGATTTGTCTAAATCAACTGAAGAAATAACAGTCAATTTAGGAAATATTTGTTTTTCCATTAACGCTCTTGGCTGCATATGGTTTGCTGCAGTTTCGTTCGCGCAATCTCATGTATGCCTACACGATCTTGGAGTATTGTGCATCTTCAGATGTCTTTTATTCGAGCATATTTCATCTTGAGCCCTGAGTATTCCATTCTGGTGCCATCCTTGTGATTATATCCAGTTTCTTTCTGATCGTATAGCCGATACACCTCCATTTTCTACATTTTATTTGTTCAGAGATCGGTGCCAGGTTTCACTTTCGTGCGACAGAGTTAAGTTTATACATGCTTTGCATATACTAAGCTTGGTTCGACTGGATATTTGATATCTTTTTCGTACCGATTTAGTCGTTGTTGCTAACTGTCTAGATAGTGGAAGCTATATACGTATTCGACCAGTTGACCTTGTAGCATGATGTTTTCTGCACTAACGTTGTTAACCTTCGTGGCTTTAGTTTTCGTGATATTTATTCCAAGTCCAACTTTGCGTGTCCATCTTACCAGATCTAATTTTACTTGCATGTACGATCTTATGCGTCAGTGGACAAATCTGTATAATCCAAGTTCACGAGTTGGCATGATTTTCATGATTTACTCCTTCCTCTGAACAGACTTTGCTCTTGATATCATCCAGCACGATAGTGAATAGTAGAAGACAACCTTGCTTTACTATAGCTTGGGTATGCAAATGTTGACTGTTGCCTTTCTTGGGAAGGACCGACAGTTCAGCATCTTGAAACACAGCACTGATGATTGGAATTATTTTTTAGGGCAAACCATTTGCTCTCAATGCTTTCCATATGACAGTCCATTTGATGGTATTTGATGGCCTCTTTGATACTATACTTTTTTCGCTATCAACTGTCAAAGTTCAGTAGACCGTATTGAAAGACACGTTATTTTTATTGTTTTAAGTGTTAAGTCATTTTGTATCTGCTGTCAGATGGGCGTGGCTATACTTAAACTATATACTCAAACAAGATTAAAATATATTTCACTTCTTATGTATGTAGTCCTCGTATACTTAATACGTTGTTTCTGATGTTTGATAAGGCTTCTCAATAGAACATAAAGAAAGGCATACGAAAATATTTCTTAACAATTTTGCAAATTTTTTTTGTTTATTTTTTTCGGGGGTTAATGTCCTTCCGTAAACTGTTAACATTTTTGTGTTTCTTGTGCCTTTTGTTTCATACAAATACATACCATACAACATATGTATGAATACAAAAATACAACTTTAATAGCAGGAGGAGCACATATTTAACAATTCATTAGCCACCCGCCAGCACTTTCTATATATAAACGATAATGATGATGATGATAATTACGTATAATCTCCTACACAACAATGGCAATGGTATGACGCATTCCGACATCCTTATAAATTTCGTGTTTTGTTTGGGCCATTTCATTTCATTGTGTTGCGTTACGTTATATTGTGTTCAAATGCCAAAAACTAAAGGACAATGAACGTCTGTCTGTCTGTCCGTGTGCATATATTTAGCTGCGTAGGATAATGAAGAAAAAGTATAAAAATATAAGGAGAAGCAGGGCGCTGGCATATCAGAAATATAAACGAATTCACAACAAACATCAAACCAAATAAATTAGAAGTGATGAATTCGAAGCCAAAAATAAAACAGTTGTTTTTATATCCTTTTGTAGCAATTTTAAGCATTTTCCTTTGAATTTGAAATATCTTTATAGCCAATGCGCCTGGCTATGGGTGCTGCTGTTGTGCAAGTTTTTATTTCTTCTGTTATGGTTTTGAAATATTGATACCAATTCACCATCATTCACTGTGGCAGAGTTTATTGAACTTTGAAACGAAAAAAAAGGACCTTTTTGCCTTATTGTCCTTTTGTTTTTTGTTTTGTTTTGTATTTGTTTGCTTGTTAGTTTTCTTAAACGAAATGTGTTTTTTCTCCGTTTTTAATGTTTGGTGTGATAAATTATTTAAAGAAACGGTGCATTTAAACACTTGTTTCGTACGTTCTTTTGTTACTAGTCTGTTATTAGATGAACGAATGACTTATGGCCACTTCCCATCATTTCACACCAATTTAATGCCTCCATCCAAGGAAATAATGAAAGGGTTATGGTTTTATAAACTAACGGTAGTTAGATAGCGTCCATACGTATAATTTAAACAGAAAGAAAAATTGTTTTTTTTCTATTTTTTTTTTTTTAATTTAATAAACGATACTAAAATGTGAAATAATATTTACTAAGTAGAGACACATGTTTGAGGCTTTATAGTCGAATATAATAAATTGTTACAATTTGTTTTTTAAGTCCGACATAGGTCGCGCTAGTCAATGATCGGTAACTGCACTCATCTCATCAGTTAGAAAAAGGACTACTTCATTTGCAAGGAGTTCTTATGACCCATTGTGCAACACTTTAGGGAACAGATCCATCAAAGAGGTCGAAAAGCCGCACGTGGGAGAGTCCCAAAGTTCACCACATTAAACCCACCAGGACTTCATGAGTTCCTCGCCTAAGCCAACTAATAACCCTGACGTTCAGATCATAGGAACGAGTATGTACTACCTTAATATGAGTTACCATAGAGCGGGACAGTCACCATGTTCCCTACAATACAGTGCCGAGTAATTATTGAGGAAGAAATTCGATCAGTCGCCATCCAAGTCTAAAAAGAAATATAATCCTTTCCATAAAAAGAAAAGTTGAATAAAAGCGCAAACAGAGTAGCATGTATAAGAGTCACAACGATGCAGGGCCCCCTAATTTCACTCTCATCGCTAAAATCATTTACTCGGATGCGCGCATGATTCGGAACTTATATCAGTCGTTTCAGTCGGGTTAGTGAACGGATACTGGTGAAAAGATATTTGTAATAATAATTTAAATCATGGACTTTTGTGCAACATTCCTTTCACGGGCCATGATTTTTTTCCTGTTAAAGATTTCGTTGAATTCTAGATTTGACGACTCTTAAAACGTCCAGCTCAATTGGATGAGGTCTTTTATTGCTCCAGACTTTTTAGACACTTATATACAGAACTACGGCAGTTTTTTCATTCTACACTTAAATTCTTGCGTTAAGAACGTCATGATAGGACTGAACTGGGATTGTGTTTTTACTCAATAAAAGCTACTAGAAAAGTAATATCGGTAGGGTGGTCAACACGGTAGTCCAATGCGTGCAAACAGTCAAAAAGAGTCGAAAGAACTTCGTTTTGACAAGTCCCGATGTATTGTTATTTATATTGTAATGTATAGCAATATTTCGTCACTAGGCTCACATTGTACCGGGAAACAACTATAATTTCGAGAATTGTGTGGCAAATACACCGACTAGACGTGGCACGACAGCACAAAATCTTTCAGCAAACGAAAGTGTTAGTATGCCTATCTTTACTTGTCTTCTGTATCTTAGTCTGGATCCGCAATATATTTGGGGATAGATTTTTTTCGGTAAGCAGGTGAGAAAGCTGTGGCCGGTTGTAGTTTTAAGTAGAACTGGCTAACTAGTGAATCCGCCAAGACTTGAATCCGCCTTGCTGCTACCTTGGTGACTTGTATCGCTGCTTGGGTCTGGTAGGTTGGATTTTTCTTTCTAGGGTAATTGTATTAAGTGGCATCACAATGGGCCCTTTTGGCTTTAGTTTGTTGGTTATAGGAGTGGCTGTCGGTTTTTAATCTAACCTAAGCTAATGTAAGGGATTAGATCCAGCTAGTACACCTCAGATATCTAAGCAGTTAATTAAATAATTAAAGCTTGGATAGCAGGACTGGGCAATCGCAGAAAACCGTTACGTGAATACCGTTTTCTCCTTTTCCCTGTCATTTTAACTGCTAATATAATCGTGAAAGGAGAGTCCAAGTCGACACCCACGCTTACCTAGCATCCAATTCATAGTTATTACTCACAATAACCTCGAGATATATCTTCTATTACGAGTTACAAATTCCTTAATACATTCCTCATTAAAAGAAGGCAACATTTACTTTACCACACTACAGGTGCCCACATTTATTATTACACTTTTAAATAAGAAATCTAAAGATACGAAATTTAATAGATCTCAGAAGAATTGCGACTGAAACGCCATTGGAGGTACAGATCCCGTTCTGGCCAACTCGTCAAGTTGAAATAACGTCTGACACACGATTTAGACTTAATAGCTCATTATTACACTAAATGAGCAATTAAAATGTACCAGTATATGAATTCGATAAAGGAAGCACCGCCTGGCTATCAACAAAAACTACAAGATTGTCACTGCCATTGCAGTGATTATTTCAGCTTGAAATTAGTCAGACTGTCCAAGTAGTGCTTTCCAGAATTTGGAATTAAAAACTTTTCAATTGGATTTGTACATGAAATTGTTACATAGACGCACGTATGCAGGGACCTAAGTAGGTTTCGCAAAAATACATATAATACAACAACATTTAAGCTTACTTCCCCTAATACCGTTTACGTCATCTAATGATTCATATCGTAATGTACTCGTAAACCAAAGGAACCTTATAAAACCTTTAAGAAAATAATATGCGAGAAAGAAAAGAAAAGTTGTTTAAAGAAACACTGCAACAACATGTGGTTCTCCTTTGCAATTTGTTTTTTATCTGTTATCTTAACACAGTTCTGGTATCTTGTTTTTTAAAAAGGAGGTATGATAGAAATTAGTAGGAAAGAGAACATTATGCAAAAGTTCAATGAACGATTTCATATTCAAAAAACAAAAAAAAAAAAACAAAAACAAAATTAAAAAAAGGAATAAATAAAAGACAAATTTTGGTGACAATATTATACAAGAGCCGAGTCAGCTATTTGACATTAGTTGAGGTGCTCTTTTTTTGCTTTTTTTTTTTGATTGAAGTGTTTAAAGCGTGAGTGAGAGGAAATTTTTCAAGAATAACTGCTTACTGTGGGTGTTCAGTGTAAGCAAACGATTGCTACCTTCCTTTTCTCCTATTGCTATGTTGCTTTTGTCCGCATGGTCTTGCTGTTGTTAACACAACTTTTCAGCCCACCTGTCGAAAGATGGAACAGTGGGTTATGAAACTAAAGTTTCAGTTGATCACGACCTTTACTAGGACATAACGCATAAGTGTTGTAGTGGTTAGAGGCCCAGGCTCGAGCCGCAGTAGAGGACATGACGAAAAAATTTAATTATCGTTTTGAGTGTTTAATAGAGAGACTTCCACTCCCCTTCAGGCAACTCCGTCTCAAAAATAAAAGAAGGAAGTCCCCCTTACCTTTCCAGCTTTACCTCTGGCGATGATGACAAACATCAGACGAAATTACATTGCTAAGTAAAGATCAACACCACCACTTAGCAAAGATTTTTACCACTACACAATCATATCGAGGGGTGCTACGGTGGATTAATCATCTACTTAGCTTGAACAACCGACTTGATTAATGAAACCAATATGCTTCCCAGAGAAGTAACGAAGAAAAAAAAACGCAGAAGTGTACAGTGGACCCAACCACCAATTGCGAAAGTGGTAACACCGACAGATTCTCTTTTGACAACAATATTGAATTTATAGATGAATAGGCAGTAGAGGAGACGAATGACAGATTCAGAATATCTAGATTGCGCTGGCAAACTTTAGAGATGGATAAGACCAAGACTCTATGGGCCATTGGGTTTTTCGATTAGGTTTTTTACGGTTATAATATCTGGGCAGCCTATATTACAACTATTGTAGAGATTGCTTAGATGAGAAAGAATCTGTACAACAACTTTAATGTGATTGACACGCTTTACACGAGCAAAGGCTAAGGCGCTTTAGTACAGATCTCTTCTTTCTTTATATGGACCGTCTCAAAGGGAGATGCCACTGAAGATTTCGACCAAATTTTTCAAAAACATCAGTTAGTTTTCATGGGAACTACGCAAGGAACACACTGTCGTTCAAATTACGGAGGGCGATAGGTCTTTAATGCGTTAATTAGAGTTTCCATGGGAATGCTTTTTTATGGGTAGGTAATGGTAAATGGGCAAAAAAAAAGGACTTGTTAAGCCTAATCTATACCACAAGACAATTATTTTGGATAAGAAATTTTTGGTATATCCTTGAGCTCTTTTAACACTGAGAATAAACGAAGCATAGCTTTAAAGCATTAGTTCTAATCGAAGACATTTAATGGAACTGGGCGAGGTTGTTTTGGTTTTAACGTCATAGCCATAAAACTTAATAGTTCTGAACTTTTTAATTATCTTGTGATTAAGTATTCTGCTACTCTTCGTCATGCGATTTGATTAAAACTTGATATTTTATCGAAATAGACGTGTTTTTTCGGTCTAGACTTTTGTGGAACTTTTCATCCGTTTCAGAAAAACATTCACTGCAGTATGACTTATACTCGTATTCTGGTGCTCAAAAGGAAAGAGAAGAACACGTCTGATTTGACTAGAGACTTAATTTGGCAGCAGCAAATTCGGTTCTCCTCCACAGAGGAGACGTACTGGTTGTAGTTTATACATAAAACGGAGAAAGAGACTTTTTGTCTTGAGATGTTTCAGAAAAAACTTTATTAGGTGAGATTGATGAGAACAAAAAGGGAGGTTGTGGGGTTAGCCTAATATGTAAGAGGAGGCTATTTGCCTTTTGGTAAAATAAGGTTGCTACACCCAGAGAGTGTAGGCCTAAATTGAGTGTCGGATAACTCTTATATTAGAGGCTGCGAAAACGCTAGCATTGAGTTTGTATTATCGTTCGGTGTTAAGAGCACCATGTTTTTGGTGCACTATGCAATCCAATAGCAAGTAAATCTAAGTCCTTTAGCTCTCATGGAGGGCCCACTGTTTAGTGAAAACCCACTGTATCCTTTACTCGGTAGGATAGTATTTGTTTAAATAGAAAAATTAATGATAATAACAAAAACTGACTACGTCATGTGTAAAATGTACAAGAGTACTACTACGTACTATACTATGCCCCAGTATCCTGTCTTAGGTAACTTAAACCGAAAAACAAAAAACAAAAATAATATTCAAACCAGAAAACAGAGTATGAGAAACATGACATTACAACACTCACACAACAGAACACAACACAGCCAATGGTTTATACGCGAAAACACGCTCTAAAGGATAAGCCATTATCCTGTTGACGCTGTTTAAAGCTGACAAAACGACGATAACAACGTTGAGCACTTTTACGATTTTGTCTAATTTTTTTTTATATTTTGTTTTTTTTTTTTTGGAAAAGTAGACAAAGGACAGGTTGAATAGGGTAAAGTGAGGTGGTATAAGGTAAATTGTGTGCCAAGGGACTGCAGGAGAAAGTCTAGAAAATTTTGTAACCTTTTTTTCGGTTTATTACTTTGAGTTTGTGTGTCGGAAAACAGTTTTCATGCCAAAAAATTCTTAAAAAAATAAATTTAAACTGAAAATGTACCAGCAGCACGATAAACAAAGAAAGTCTAAATAACAAGAAAAGGCATAAATGGAAAGAGAGAGGTACTCTTCTTCTTCTAAAGGAGACAACTTGCAATCGCGTCATATTTTATTATTAGTAATGTTTAATATTCAGACCTTCCATGTATAATACTGATGACGTTTGTCATCATCATGCAATTGTCATAAACAGTCAAATATTTTTGCAAGTACTCATCTAAAGAATAAAGTCCTGTGTCTTGTCTTCTTGTTGCCATTTCAAGTTAAACATCAGCAGGATACTTAAATCATAGAGAAAACGTAAGAAACTCCAAAAACTCAATGACATTTGGCACTAAAACATCGGCAGTCACGCATTGATATGCATGCCTAAGCCGACGTTTTTTGGGCAAAAGGAAAGACAAAGAAAAAAATAAGAAGGATTTTAGACGCAAAACTCCTGTTTCGTGTCACAATTACTTTACTTATTTTGCTACTGCCGCATAACTGCAGTAAATTCCTTTCTTCTTTTGTACTCTAAACATAACGGCAATATTGTGACTGACGCTAAAGATTAGTGTACAGTTGTCTTGCCAGTTGTATTCCAAGTGTCGCTAATATAAGAGTGCATTTGAAAATCTATGGGAAAACTATAGATGACTCCTTACTATAAAAAAAAGGTATGAAATGAATAAATAATATTTCAGAATGGCGCTTTCTTTTTAAGCAACTATATTATAAAAACCATGGTGAGTTTTGTAACAAAACACTGTAATTCTGAGCACAATTTGCTTCATTATTCCTTTTCTGAAGAATACCGCTGCGAAAAATCAACGAATTCTAGTAAAAGTTCATGGAGATCCCCAGCTTAGTCTAGGCAACTTGTCGTGATTGATTGAAAAGATTTGGCGATTTCAAAGCGCGTGATAAGTTTCGTTCCGACTAGCAGAAAAATTTGGAGAATAAAGTATAACGTTTTTGCTCGGTCAAGATTAGCTTCAAACTTAGAATTTTTTGACTAAATCTTTGGGAGTTTATCATCATGCCAAGTTTATCATCCTGCACTATTGCAGGACACCGCGACCCATGGGAACTATTGTATCCTTTCCTGTCTATAGTTTGTTCAGCAGGTTTGCTGACTTCCTAAATCAGCAAGTCAAGCGTAACGTTGCCAAACGCCTATCTTTGACTCTACAATGGAGTTCGTAGTGTGTCATGGACAACGTTTGTTGTATTAAGATAAAATCATGCAATTGCAAAGCGTTGCAGCCATGCCATTTGGGCTTGCTTTGTATATTTTATAGACAATTTTTAAGACATAGATAACGCCTGACGCAATATATATTGTATGTTACATTTTGGGAGCGCCAAATGGCGTTTTCGTATGTTCCGTGGCACGCTATATAGGAGCCTTACTGTGCATTATCACTTAATCAAGGATCGGGTAATCGCCAGATGCTTGGAACACTAGAATGTTCCAAGCGGATTTTGATACTCTAAGGCGGCGATCAGTCCGCAATTTGTGTGTTCTTACGGGCCATCGGGTCTGAGCGCACATTTGAAAAGGACGGCGATAACAGATGTGAATGTTTGTAGCCTGTGCTCAAAGGCATCAGAGACAGCGGAATGTGGGGAGCTTGATAGGTTTAGTTGGAAATTTTTAGTAAGACATAGGGTCTCATTGGGAGACATATCCACCATTATGGTTTTCGATTTGCTGGTGTTCATCAGTAAGGCAGCAGATCTGCTGAACAAACTATAGACCGAAAGGGGTACAATAGATCCCATTGGTTGCAGAATACTGCAAGAGTGCTGGTTAAAATGATAATGATAAATGTCCGAATAGCTGATACAAAGCTTGAGCAGTCTTATATAAAGTTTGTCTAGCCAGAAGTGTTTATCTATAATAAGACGTTAAAAATGATTACAAGGTAAGTTTATCATGCTGACATGATCCACTTAGAGAAAACATTGTTCAATTATTATTGTACAATTATTATTATTACTATCAGCCAGTAGGTTGCTCAACGGCAGAAACAAGAATCTAAAAGATCTTTTGTGTCTTATTGTAGGCACGAATGATGCGCCCCCGGCATCAAATGATGTCTAGATAAGCATAAACTTTCACTGACTACATCCCCCTCAATTGTTCGCATATAGAAGGGCACAAGACGCAAGCCATGTTCAAACAGCAATTTTTTCGCTCCCGACTTAAGTCGAGTAAATCCCTGACAGGAACAGATCTCATCGCTCCGTGTCCAATTGACACCGATTGAAAAGGAGCAAGATCCTAGTTAGAGCAACACAGTCGAACAAAATGTGCTCTGTAGTTTCATCACCCTGCGATTGAGATGACATCTCAGGTAGTAGTGTCCCGATAAAAACAATGTCCTTCTCCAAAGAGAAAGGCCCCTCTAACAGCTTGTCCTGTCGCAGTCCTCGGCCACCCTCCCTATGTTCGACCCTGAGAGAGTGTTCACATCTGTTCACTCTCTACTTGATGTCTCCATTTAATCCTACAAAAGTATTCTGCTCTCGCCAGCGTCGCTGGAATAAAGTTGTTCTCCTCACCGAGTTGTTGCAGGTAGTCAAAGCACGCATTGATTTGTAGCGATTTCACCGAACAATATTGTATGGTTACTGGCCTAATATATAGCCAGACACCTTTTGCCTTATCCATAGCATAAGCCATTCTTATTCTGGGAGGTCTGCTGCCTGAGTAGAAAGAGGTCTGATTAGAGACTTATTTCTGGCGAAAGGGTATCAGAAACTTTGGCTTCCGCATGGGGATAAGTGCAGCCCCTATGGGATTATACGTGATAATTATTGCTTAGACCTATAACTCGGAAAAACTATTGACTTCATATTGAGTTCTATTGAAATTAATAATGTCGTTGGTGCAACAGTATGTAGTGCTCAATCCTAAAGGAAATAAAGTATTGGTTCTCTTGGTTGTTTACGAAAGGATCCGTTTTGAAAATGTACACTTAGAATGCAACTCGAATGAAGTACAGACTTCGGTGTAGCTGGTAGAAGCTTTCTATTAATAATCGACGCCGAGAGTGCTGAATTATTAAGCATATTGAACTTGGTGAGAATATAAAAGACATGTACTACTGCTTCTGGGTTTCGTTTGATTCTGAATGCCCTTGTTGGAATACAAGGCAAAATCTTTAACAGATGAGAAGAGGTCTTGACAAAAAACGAAAATCAAAATAAAAACGTATTTCATTTAGGACGAAAATATGAAGAGTCAGGCTTGACAACGTTATTTATATTCAGCAATACAATGGGCTTTTAGAAAAAGTCTTAGGTGAAAGCTAGAGACGATTAATTATCTCACACATGAATAGGCTTAGTTAGACTACTTTTTCTATAAACTGTAAACTTTTATAAACTATTATTAATTCTAAGCTATAAGAACTCCATTGCTTATTCAGGAAATTACTGACTTTTCCGATTTTTGCATAGATGTATGTTTTTAAGAAAAATATGAGGCTACTTTGATACGAAAGTAAATATAATGGTTCTTCGGCCCTCAAAAAAGACAATTTTCTTCTGTCTTCAAATTGATAATATATTTTTAGGCGGCTGCTCAGACATGCTTTATTGAACTCAAAGCGTAATTTTAAGACAAACGGCATGTATACAGTAAAAAAATGTATATCCAAAACAGTTTTACAAAAAGGGTCCCAAGCACAACAAATATGTAACACCCACAGGGCTGTATAGGGTATAGTGAAATATGGCGTTTAATTTTTTGTCATTAATTTAAGAAAAAAGAAAAACAAAAGTTCCCAATTTTTCTTGTCGTTCTTTTTATGCCCCAAAGGCATATTACTATGCAGCGACGCATAAAAGCTGAAAAATAATTTGAAGCAAAAGATTTTACTCAAGTAAGACGAAAATAAGAAACAACAACAACAATTTTTATTTGCAACAGAGCACAGACAACAGCAAAACAACAAATATGTTTAAATGTTGCAGCAACAGCTTTTACTGCAAATGATGTTGAATGACTTTGAAACTGTATTGCAAAGAGGAGGATATTTAAAAAAAAATAAATTAATAAAATAAAAGAAAATAACGAAGAAGAAAAGGAAATAACCTCCTGAAGGACATATGAAGGAGATTTTCCTTACAGATGCTTCTAGATTTACTTATAAAATATGTACAACACAACAACAAATACATGCAACATGCAAAAACAGAAGAAAGTAAAATATTGCAGCAGGCAGCAGCATTTGATTTGTTTTTTTTTATTTTTTCTCCAAACTCATGGTGTAAAAGTATGTAAAAAGAGGTGGCAGAAGTTTATCGTGGCAACAGCTTCGATGAGTAACCATTATAACCACCACTACCAGTTCTAAATAATTTTCTTCCTTTTTTTGATGATGATGTTTATGATTTCATGAGTTTGTCTTAAGTTTGGAGAGACGAGGGGGAAAAATGTTTTTGTGGATAATTCGTGGGTGGAAAGAAAATTTTATTAAAATTAAAATTACTAAGACGTGATAAGTTAAGGTTTTCTCAGTTAACTCTTGGCGGTTCCTATCTTTGCTATTAAACAGAAAAAGGATATACGATTTTGAAAATTAATTTTTTTTTTAAATAAAATTTCTTTAGAAATTGTCTGTGTTTAATATTTTAGAGATTTTAGCGAAAATACGAGTTCAATAAAATTTTGAGCTAAGATCCACTTAAGGTATAGTGTTAAAAGCACAATAATATTTAAAATTGAATCGGGTGTTTTTTTACAGTTACAGAAGTTTAAATCATAATAAAACAAAGAAATATATGTTTAATATGAATGAAACGGGCTTTGTTTAGCCACGCCACGGCTGGAGAGTACAAGGCACAATCTGGAACACCAATTTTCACAAACTTTTCGCAGCATATGCGGCCATATTTCGCCAATAACTCTTCGAATGTGAATTTTAAGGTGTTCAATTGTCTCTGACTGAATTTACATAACCACAAAGAAAATAATCCCTTAGGGTTAAATCGCACGATATTGGTGGCCAATTAATTGGACCATAACGTGGAATGATTACTTCATCAAAAGTTTCTTTGAGTAAATCAACTGTAGCGAGCGCTGTGTGGCATATGGCATCTTACTGGTTCAACCACCTGACAGCAAGATTAATGCCACCTAATTGAGGTACGAAAAAATTTCTAATCATGTCCCTATACTGTTCACCATTGACAGTAACATTCTGACCATCATTTTGAAGACATATGGATCAATGACTCCGCCAGCCAATAAAGAACACCAAACAATAATTTTCTGTGGATATAATAGATATAATATCCACAAAAGCTTGTGGATTATCTTACTCCAAATGTGATAATTCTGCGCATTTACGTACCTAATCAAGCAAAAGTGGGCTTCATCGGAGAACAGAATTTTGAATGGAAATCTATTCTCTATATAAAAGAGGACCGAACGATATATAAAAGAGAAACGAAAGGTTTTTATCTATATGCGGTTTTGTGTCCATTGGTTCGCGAGTTATTGACGTTATAAAAAAAATTTGTTATAAAATATAAAAATAAGTTGTCCTATGTTCGTCAAGAACCACTAAATCGGTTTTCAAACCAATACATGTATTGCAGAGGTGTATTTTCACTGATGGTTTTTATTCAACTGGGCGGCACCACGCCAATATAAAACTTTTATTTATATGTCTATATCTGTAAAACGGTAGGAATTTCTAAACGTGACCCAAATAACTATTTGATCAATATAAATCATGATTCAAAGAGTGGGCGGAATTGCATAAGTGGGAGTGGCAGCTGCCATATAAGGTAAATAATGATTTTTGTATATCTTTGGAAGGGTAATGGTGGAATGTTTTGAACTTGGTCTAAATTACTTCGTGGTCTAAACACACCATCAGTTGAAATATGGGCAAAATTGAGTAAGTGGGTGTGGCACCTCTCATTCAAAGTAAGTATTGATTTATGTATATCTCGAGAACGATAATAGCGAAAGTTTCTAAATTTGGCCTAAATAATTTGAATGAAAACGGATTTGAATTTAGTGCATCAAAATGATTACATCCATATATATAGTTTTATTTAAATGCGCTTTTTGTTGTGGGCCAGTGTTATATCTCAGAGTCATTGAAAATATGGACCGACGAACAGAGGTATGCCACCGAAGCCGTGGCAAGCATTTGGCAGATATTTCGTTTCACACATAATTGTCAAACTATAAAATGTTATGTATGGTCATCTTATATAAAAAGAATTCTACGTTCAAATAAGTGAATAATAAGCCGGTTTTGCTCTTAGAGATGTACCGTTATATCATGTTTATTTAAATTTGTGTAAATAAGTGCAAAATTCAATGAGTTTAAATGATAAGGTCAGTGATTAATAAGCAATTAATCTAATCAGAAGATATCACAATTGATATATATTTTTTTGTAATAATTTATAATTTAAATAATAACTGCGCGATATGTGTCGCGGGAAACCTTTGTCACCTTATGAACAAGGACAAAATGTGGCACTTTATGAGCAGGGATAGAGTATGCGTAGAATGGCGAAAAAACTGGGACGATCTTTGTGTGTTATGCGAAATTTTCTCAAAAATAGAGGAAATTATGGAAAATTAAAAAGCACGGGTCGTCCAAAGGTCCTGACTGCCCGTGAAACTTGGCTAATTTCACGAAAGGCCTCGAACTCCATGAAAAGTGCGGTAACAATAAAAGAGGAATTGAAGTTACAAAAAGCACAAAATTAAAAAAATTCCCTGTCTGACTAAGCAGCATAAGATTAAGCGTATGGAGCTTGCGAAAAACAACATGGCAACTAGTTGGCATCAGGTAAACATTTTTTTAAAAAGGTTATAAGATATTCCATACATTGTTGGGTTTGTAGGTAATTTTTTCTGATGAGAAAAAATTTAACCTGGACGGCGAGATTTAAGGAAGGAGCCAGGCTGTGCTGTTTTTAAGTCACACGACGTGTCACTTACTATTAAAAATTTATTAAATTAGCAAACCTAAATGTATGCGAATAAAACTAAGAACTATTTATTTATTCAGTTCGTTTATGAGCCAATCATGTGTAAAGGACTGAGCCGATTTTGTTAAAATTAAACACAAATTCATAGATCAAACTTACAAAAATGCTGTCGTGGATTTTTTTCTTTTTTATTAGACATCGGAGACTACTAAACTAGTAACTTTTCGTCCGAAATGACACGTATTTTTTCTTTTAAAAGCAATTTTTTATTGCCAACAGTCATCATCTATTTCAAACGTCTTTGCATTTATAAAAAGAGATAGTTGGCCCAAAAACTGATAAAATCGGGTTAAAGGGGAATGTTAACCTCGTTTATAATATATGTATGTATATAAATTCTCAACGCCGGATGAGTAAAGGTAGTTCTAAATGAAGCTCTAGAAAAAATTTTTGGTAAATTTTGGTTTTATTTAGTCAATTTCATTATTAGCCATTGGCTAATAAAAAAAAGGTAGAGTCCTGTCTCAGGGTGCCTAAATTGAAAGTTCCCAGCCAATTTTTGGCGAATCAAAAATGTCCATTGGCATTGAAATAATCTAACCTTAATTAAGATTTCTTTCGTTTAATATCCTCATTCCTTTTCGTTTTTCATATCTCGTACTGATACACTTTGAAAAATATAAACTTTTACACTAGCGGCGATTAAAGAAACTTCATTGTTCCTGAAATGTAAATTGAATTGTCAACTTTTAAACAAGTGTTCCATTTGCACAGTCGAATTATTTTTTTTTTCCGATTTATGGGAAAAATTGTATATGAGTAATAAACACAACACAGGCGATTAAGTTCACAATAACAAAGAAACAAAAAAAAAAATAAAATAAATTTCATAACTAAGGTAGTAACACTTTTTGACACATTAATAGAAACAAATCTGTAATCAAATTAATTTCTTATTTAATTTTCTTTTCTGACAAAAAGTGTTGCCCTTCTTCTATTCCTAGCCACTAAACGTCGTTTAAAATTAAAATATATCAAGGATTTCAAAGGGCAACATTTTCAAATAAAGAAAGGGCAACAAAAAGCAATATTTTCAACTTTTCTGTCGAACTCATATGAAAAAAAATATGAATTTTCTAATTAATATAAGCATATAAGCAATGCAGAAGCTATTGTTTCTGTGATGCTGCAATTTTAGTGTTTTTTGATTTCGGACCTTACAATGTTTGTACTACTTTTTCTCTATTATCTTATTTTGTTGATATGTCAGAAAAGGTTAAAAAAGCTTAAAAAAAGCTAAAAGCTAAATGGAAAATTTCTAAGCTAAACCGAACATAAAAAAGCTAATATGATCACACTGCAAGGAGCCCTTGTTTTATTCCAAACGGAATTTCGGCGGTGGCAGTTTGATGGTTTGGGCTGGTTTTAGCTCATATGGTACCCTGGAACTCGACTTTCCTTCCACTCGAATGGATAGTTTAGAGTACCAGGGCATTCTGTCTGAACGTTTGCTGTCTTATTTGGCCCAAAATGCTGACAAAACTTTTACCTTTCAGCAAGATAAAGCAGCAATTCATGTCAGCAAGTCGACCAGACAATGGTTTGAGGAGCACAATATTAAAGTAATTGATTGGCTAGCACGTTCCCCCGACTTAAACCCCATGGAAAATTTGTGGGGACTGCTTGTGCGTAATGTTTATGCAGACAACAAACAGTACCCGACGATGAATTAAAAGTGGCAATCTGCAACAGCTGGCGCGAAATCCGCTCCAACGACAATTTTAGAAAGTGCGATGCCATCTCGTATTTTTAAGACAATAGAAAGAAATGGGAACTGCATAAATTAAAAAGAATTGATTAATGCTCAGTTTAAATAAAAGTTTGTTGTTAATAAGATGACCATACATAACACTTTATAGTTTGGATGAATTGAGCAAATATTTAATGGACACCTTAGATCCTTTTATCATAATAAAAAATATTAAGATAAATCTCTGAAAACTTTTTGTTTTACTTACAAACTATTTTGAATTGTAGGATAAGCCTCTTTTTATTAACAAAGAAGAAATTTTTGCTCTTTTTAGAGCATATTTTAAAAAATTTTAGGTTATATTTTCGCATTTTTAGTGCATAAAATATGCACTAAACACTTTTTAAGAGCATATTGCTGGTGATCATATTACAATAAGTCGTATGTAATATATATGCATACATATAGAAAAATTTCTTTTTTAATTTCTGTACTACTACTATGTACTTCTCTAAATAAACCACATCTATCAGATATTGAAGGTTTTAAAAATTGTCGTGAACAATTAAAAATGGTTTTAATTAACTTTTGTTTAAATGGCATGTTTAAATTCAAACTGTGTTTAAGCCTTAAATTGTATACTTTATTGTAATTTTTATTTAAGTTTTTATTTCATGATGACAAAAAAGGAAGGTCAATGAACCCTTTAAATAACAAACGCATGATACATTTTTAAGGGAAAGGAGAAGATAAAAAAACCGATTTTTCCGCCGAAATCAAATTCGCAATGAATGTTAATTTAAGCATACAAATACAATTTTTGGTTAAAATCTTAACAACAACAACAACAAAAAAGAGAACAATACGCAAATTAAACAAAATTTCGTATCAATTTCTATTCTATTGTTGAAAAAACACATCAGCAGCGGCTATACAATATGATGACCACCACCGGACCTATCAGCATCGCAAAATCTTTTTTTCCCTATTTTTAACGATTTTTTTATTTCTTATTTTTTTTTGCAAAAAAAAACTTTTACCCATAAAACCTAAGACGTGTACAAGTAAATGACCGCTATGAAAACGGTTTTATTCGCTGTACGTTCATACCGTACGCTTTACTGCTGATTCAATTTCGTTTGACCTAATTTAAGCTGTCAAAACTTATAAAGTTTTGCAAATTTTGTTCCTCCAATTTTTTTTTTTTTTTGCTCTAAACGCTTTAATTTTCGCTAAAAAATTTTAGTGTTTCTGTTGATGATGATGATGAAGAGAGGAAAAAAAACGCAAAACCCCCAAGTGTGTTGATTAATTGAGTTTTGTGGTCTTTTTTTTATTTCCCTACCGCCTTTTTTTGCGCTCCAAACGCAACTGACTATACGCTGCAGCAGTTTTGTATTCCATGGATGAATTGGTTAATAAAAAAAAAACTGGAGAAAAATGAATAAAGTTCAGAAATTAGAAAACGACACTCAACTTACTGTAAGATTTGAAACCATCATAAAAGTAAATGATTTTCAGTTCTTCTATTTTTTGCATTTAAAAGAGAATCGTTTACAAAAAATATATTTCCTTTGCAAAATTTCTATTAAATTTGTTTGATTGTGAATCAGATGTGTTATTAACCCATTTTTAAGTAAAACATTTTAAGAAAAAGAAAATGAATCATTACTTTTTGTACGAAGTTGGTCCAATAAATTAAGTGACTTTTCATTTGATGACTTAAAAGCAATACCCACTTTATGCACTAATGTACAACCAGGTTATCATACAAGTGACATATAAACTAATCACGTAGACAGAATATGCAATTTTTTTAAGCAATCTGCAAGCTAGTTTGCCTTACTTGTGTTGATTTCCAGAATATTCTTGTTTATTCAATGTTCTTATTCGCCTTACTACGATTGCTGAGAAGAGAAACTTCTAGGGAAATTATGAATTATGAAACACTATACGCAAACAGCCAGCATGATGGCAGCGTCTGCCGACCAGTCCCTTTTTAAAGCAGTAATTAGATTTATGTTTCCTCCACATTGCTGTTCTATGTTGTCTTTAAAGGTGTATATCCTCGTCCAGGGGTATAATTTAATACAATATTGGAAGACTTTACCTAAGTCGACGACATTTGTCTCCTAGTGGACAAATATTATGACATATGGTAGAAAATGGATTCTATACAGTTAGAGGCATGATTGATAATAATACGACCAAAAGGATCTTTTGTGCAGCCTGCCATTGGGTGTTTGAAAAAATTCATTTACAAATTTTAGTTCGAGTACCTCTTTTTTAAATTTGAAAAGAACTGTATCAAACCAACCTCTGCCGTTTTTATCGATAAGCTATCAGTAGAGAACATCTGGGTTTACTAAGCGAACAACTGATCCAACTGAGTTTTGTAGGCCTCTATGGAATTAACAAACAAATGATAATCAAAACAAATGATAATCTAAAGGTACAAGGTCCAGGCCCGTGATGAGAAATGGAATTTTCGTTCGATATAAAAAAAATTTTCTGAGAGTACTTTTTGACAACAGTGACAAATTTTTTAAAAAAAAAAGATTTTGTCATGAGTTGCTTTAGTAAAAAACTTAATGACTGTCAACTTCTAACAGATTTTCAGAAGCAAAAAATTGTTTGTCCCGTCCCAAATTGTATGTCCCGTAGTATTACTATATGTCTACTAACGCACAACACCTATCTCGCAGCAGTTAGGCATTCAGTAGACCTAATGCAGGCAAGATTTTTTTCCAGATCGTACGTTGGATTAGTCCTTGTCGTCGAATCTTGCACTAACAAGCAATGAGAGACTCAAATCACCTAATTCTAGGTAATGGCAAAGGTAAACATAATTATATGGAATTACCATCCTTTGAGCACGTCTACCAACAGCCAAATGGTCAGTAATAACCCACATAAGGTTCCTCGCATGTGCTCAATAGCTGACTCATTCCCCGGTAACCCAAATGTGGCTGGATCCTGCTGGTCTCATAGCAGGTTTGTTTATTTTCACATCGTGTGAGCGCCATTTGAAGAAATTATCATTACACCAACCTTCTGTCTAAGAGGTGCACCGATGTTCGCTATCGATCCGTTTGTATCCAAAAAAGTGGTATCCGTATATTTGAACAAAATAAAACATTTGGGAACAATTAATGAACCCACAAACTTTTAATATCAAATAGTCTAAAACTCGTAATTCTTGCCTTTTTCCATATGAAGTGAAATATTTGTACACTGTAAATTAAAAGAATACTTAAAAAATTATTTTTGATTACAGTAGAATATCACAAATTCGAACAGTCACAAATTCGAACTGTCCAGAAATTAGAACCGGCCATGTCAATATATTGGACGATCTGAAATTAGAATAAATTATTTTTTTTCGCTCATTAAAATAAAATAAAACGGGGAATCACCAAGTTATTCGTGGTGTGTGCAATTTCGTCATATGCGTGTGAAATTTGATATGGTTGTACAAATTTGGTTCGGTTGATGACTGAAGATCAAAGTGAAAGTGTTCATACGTATGAAATTTAAAAAAAATGCCAAATAAAATAAAAATACCTTATCTTTGGATACCAAGCTTCAAATATTAAAAAGACTTAATGAAGCCGTGAGTGGAAATCATTTAGATCAAGATTTAAATGCGACAAAATCTTCTATCAGCTACATACATAAAGTCAAAAAAACAAGAAATAATGGATGCAGTTATCAGCACCTATCAGGAAGCAAAAGAAAAATCTTTGCATAAGGCGGAATATGAAGAAATGAAAAAGCGCCTTTATGGGTTTTAAATCAACGTGAAAGGAAGAACACTGTGACACAGGACCTATATATAAAGCAAAAGCTAAGCTAATTTTTAGTGAAGTGTACCCCGATAAAGATGAACACGCATTTACTGCAAGTGATGGATGGTTTTCCAAATTTAAAACCCGTCATGGAATACGGTTTTAAAAAATTGGTAGAGAAATACTTTCGATACTTTCCTACGCAAATTTCGTGCAAAAGTCGCAGAAATGGAATTATTAGAAATGCAAATATATAATGCTGACGAAAGCAGTATATTTTCCGCTGCCTGCCAGATAGAACATTTGTCGCTTCTTGTGAAAAAAGGGGCCAAGGATTTAAAATTCAAAACGAACGCATTTCGATTTTACTAGGCGTAAATTCTGATGACTCAAATAAATTAAAACCATTGGTTATTGGAAAAGCTAAGAAGCCAAGAAGCTTCAGAGGATTTGATAACCCACTTCATTATGAAGATGCCGATTTTGCAAAAAAAAAATCATCTTTTCAGATGAAGCTCATTTTGATCTTGGCGAGTCACTGTTTGGTGCGGATTTTGGTCCAGAGGCATACGAGTAATTGGGCCATTTTTCTTCAAAAACGAGCAAGGAGTGGCCGTTACAGTCAAAGGCGATCGTTATCGGGCCATGTTGAACGAATTTTTGTTCACAAAAATTGAAGAGGAGGATATTACCAACATTTGGTTTCTACAGGACGGCGCTACGTGCCACATAGCCGAAGCTATACTCGATGTTTTGCGCCCTGTTTTTGAAGATCGCATTATCAGCCGCAAAGCTGATGTCGTTTGGCTACCTCGGAGCTGCATTTGACACCGTTGGACTATTATTGGTGGGTACGTTAATAAGCAAAATTACAGTAATTGGGGCTCAGAAAACTCAAACGTGGTCTTACAGAAGCCAATGCACCCATTACGTGTAACTGTTTGGTGCGGCTTGTGGACTGGGGGCTTCATTCGCGAACATTTCTTTAAAAATGAGTACAGCACAACCATTAAGGTGAATGGAGACACATATCGCACCATGATAACCGATTTTTTGTGCCCGCTCTGCTTGGTATTGACACATTTCTTGACACAATCGATTTATTTTGGCAAACGTTTGATGGCCGTTTAATTAGCCGAAATGGTGATGTCAGTTATCCGCCAAGAAGCTGCGATTCGACACAGCTGGACTATTTTCTGAGGGGCGCCGTTAAAGACAAGTGTTATGCCGACAAACCAGAGAAGGCAAAATTTCACTCCGTTTTTGTATTATTGCATTTTTAATCTTAAACTTTTAAATTGCCCACCCTATATTACAAAAAAATATTTGGAATTTTAAATTACTCAATTTAAAAAGAAGAAGAAATAATTCTATAAAATAGTGGTCACGTTTTTTTTTTTGTCAAATATTTTTGACATTTAAGATATTTTCAACATTTTCTAGCCTGAGATAGAGTTTCTTTAGATGTTTTTCTATGAAAATATTTTTGTTTTAAATGATCAAATGCGTCAGTTTATTTACGTTTTATTAACAAAGATTTCCATATTGCATGTTCATATAAAATTTGGATTTTTTCATTAAATTGTTCTCATGAACTTGTTTGTTTAGTTTAATGGAAAATTTATTTTAATAAACAAATTGCTACAATTTCGCTCTAAAAAACTGTATACGTTTTGGGAAGTAATGTTGCGCATCACATTAATGGGAACATATTTTGTATAAAATAATAATTTAAGTGGCAATTATGAAAAAACCAAAAAAAAGATCATTTACCATCTACTGGAGAGGATCAGTTGAAAATCATGTATAAATTGTTTATAAAGTTTTAGGGGAAAAAAATAAATAAAAAGTATACAAATTTTCTACTTTAAACCATCTTTGGCATTTGGCATTTAAAAATATATATCGGGTCCGCCATCTAACGTTTTTTTTTCAACTAGTGCTGATTTCGTGAATGGTAACACTTAGCTCATGTCTGATTTGACAGATAATTAGTTTTATCCTTCCGCTGAACGAATATGGTTGTGTGTACGCTTGAACACGCTGGGAAATATTGCGACATTACTTTGAAAATCATGGTAATGTTGCAGATTGTGTGCGATGTGTTCAGATGAAGCCCATTTTAATCTTGGCGGGTATGTAAACAAGCAAAATTGTCGCATTTGGGGCACAGAAAACCCGCACGCATACATTGAAAAGCCGATACACCCAAGACGAGTCACTGTTTGGTGCGGATTTTGGTCCAGAGGCATACGAGTAATTGGGCCATTTTTCTTCGAAAATGAGCAAGGAGTGGCCGTTACAGTCAATGGCGATCGTTATCGGGCCATGTTGAACGATTTTTTGTTCACAAAAATTGAAGAGGAGGATATTAGCAACATTTGATTCCAACAGGACGGCGCTACGTGCCGCACAGCTGAAGCTATACTCGATGATTTGCGCCCTGTTTTTGAAGATCGCATTATCAGCCGCAGAGCTGATATCGTTTGGCCACCTCGGAGCTGCGATTTGACACCGTTGGGCTATTATTTGTGGAGTGCCGTCAAAGATAAGTGCTACACCAACAAGCCAGAGACAATTGAAGCTTTAAAGGACAATATTCGTGGACCGATCGGTTAGGCTACTACATGGCCAACCGAGGCGGCTATTTGAATGCAATTATTTTCCATTATTAACCGCAAGGATTGTACTTTGAAATAAAAAAAGAAGTTTGAGAAATTATTCAGTAGTTTTTTTATAGCATTAAAAAAAATTTTTTTTTGGCGGACCCTTTATATATTTTTTTTTAAATTTTTGGCAACATTTAGCTTTAAAATATAATCATAATACATATACTATCTAGTTGTACAAATAATTTAATAAGTACTTAACTGCTTTATTAGGCATAACGAATTTTTTTTATATATTATATGGTTATTTAAAAAGTTACTAATAGGCAAATAAAACAGTTTGACAACAATTGGAATAGTTGCCAAACTTAGTCATTGACAGTGCAGTAAAAGAATGAATTCGATATGAGAAAGATATAATAAAAAAAAAACGGATTAAAAATCGGATAAACAGAAGTAAGAAAGATACATTTAAGCATATCGAAAACAAAAATGTCCCTACCAATCCACCTAATATTGCAGAAAAATGTGAGGGATTGTATAGCTATCTTCAGAACTATTAAGGTTAGATTCCGATTCTAGCGCTAAACTCGTACCATCAGCAGTTTTTAGCGGAATTAATCGCTTCCGAGAGTCATTCTTAATATGTTTATGAAGGGAGAAGATATTGAAGGGGCATAACATTACTCAGCATGGTTTACACATTGTGTAAAAATGTATTTAAGATGAATTTGTTGCTCAATTGTCCTGTATTGACCATGTTAACAGCCTAAAAATAAAAGTACAACGATCGTACGAATAAGATCGACACCCTCAATCATGAGACCATATAAAGCGATCTATCCTGTAAAGGAGTATGTACATACTAGGGAGATCGATTATTCGACTTTTTTCAAAAACCGGTTTTCGAATAATTCGAAAAGTAGCGCTTTTAAAAAAAATCGGTTTACGGTTAATAATAATTCAACTAACCGGTTAACCGGTTATTTTATTTAAATAAAATTGTTCCTAATTCTTGAAGCGCAGAGCTGGACCACGTCGTTTTAAAAATAAGTAGAAACTGACGGAGACCTTAAAATTAAAGTGACAATCAATACTAACAATAATTCTAACAAATATCATAAAAATAATGCCAAAACGATGTGCAGAGGCCATAGAAAACAAACTCAAAGTACTGAAAAATGCTTAAGTTTCGAACAGCTGTTCAAGGAGCTAATTTCGCTTTAGTTGTATTACTCGGTAGAAAATAGAATTAAAGGTTTTGCTATTACAGTCACAATTTAGGTGCCTAAGATAACAAAAATTAAACGTTTTACTTTGAATAAATCTATTAGTAATATACGAGACCTTAATTACCTTGACAAGAAAATTTGCTTAGATTTCGAGCAGCACTGTATGTAAATTTATGCACCACGTATTTAATAGTGTATGTGTCACTGTGATATGTTAGGTAAGACACCGACCCTTTAACAAAGCAGTTGTTGGTTCAATTCCAGGCCACACCATCTGACAATTTTCAACAGCAATATCGCCTTACAATATTACTAGCGACTGGTTATGTGTAACTATGCACTGAAAAACTTCAGTAACTAATACATCTGCCTTTTGGAACCGGCGTTTGTAGGTTTGTGGCCTGTCTAGTTGATAATTTTCCATATATAAAAATTAATATTCACGAGTATTTACAGAAGATGAAAAAAGGTTATTTTTGCTCAAGAGTTAGAGCTGCAAAACAATCGATAGTATTATCGATTGTATCGATAGTTTCGTTTTTGACTGATCATCGAGAGTTTTTTTTTTCACTATCGACACTATAGTCAAATTCTAAGAACAAAAACGGAGACTAAATATAGTCAAAGTCACATTTGCAAAAATTTGTTCGACGCAGGCTGTCAGTCGTTTGTAAACTCGTATAGTTACATAGGGACACAGTTTAACAGTTTCTTAAAGTTTTATTTATTAAAATCAAATAAAGTATTGTTACGAAAATGAAAAAATGCTGAAGAGAAAATTCACCACATAATTGGCTTTTGTCAAAGTTTAATAATCGGCATAATTACCTGTACTAATTAAGAGTGCTACCATCTGCATGGGTAACGGTGTTGCCAGTTCTATTCCTCTTTGTGTATTATAATGTAATACCATTTGAATTAACGTAGATAAATCCAAGATTTGAGTCTGTACTAGAACAATCGAAACTAATTATGAAATGCTATAAAAGATAGCGCATTGCGGTTGGTGAGTTAGTTATCATTTGGCTGTCATAAAGTAAAGTCTGCTTAGGCGAAAATAAAAAGAGTTGTATAAGCGAATATCAATTTGCTGTATTAAGGAAAGTGTATACAAGTAATAGTGCAGTAAAACAAAAAGAGAAAGTGTAAAACAACAAAAAACGTGGAGTTTGTTTATTTTAACGCAATTTAAACGAACTCAAACGTTTAAAAAAGTTAAAACGCCACAATACTTTATATGACGTCATATATATCGATATATCCATGAAAAAAGATCTATGTATTTCTAGCATGCAATCGACTGTGCCGGCTTTATTGCACAATATTTAATCGAATTCCAGGTTAAGCTAAGAAACTCTATCCCCATTTAGGTCTTGTTATTTCAATGTGGATCGGTTGCTGTTGTGTTAATGCTCAGAGAGCTTTGCTCTGAACACGCGTAGGCAATGCAGTCTCCTTATATAACTAATTGCCTACAGTTTGGAAAGTTCCGGAAATGTCTCAAATGATCTTATATTCCCTATCCGTTAATTTTAAACATGTAAGATTGTGTTACCCAGGGATAATTTCATTGGTAGTGCTGCCAGATATACAAATAAGTATGGCATTGACAGGGTGACACAAAATATACCAAAATCTTACAATTTAGGCATATTTATGCTAGTCTAGTATGTGCCTAGGACTTAAGCCAAAAATATGTGTTTAGCTTATTGGTGTTACTCCTAAGGTACTGAATCGATTAAAATTTATATTGTGCCCATCTGTGCACAAGAAGCTTTATAATCATCATATCTTTCAAAAATTGGTGCAGTAGTACGCAGACAAAATGGTTTACAATACGTGTTTGCCTATTACATGCCTAAGCTCTACTCCTGTGCGGCATATTAGCGATCTCAGTACCGTTAACGATATGAACAAGTTAACCAAGTTTTTTTAAATTTATTTTATTTTGATTTGATATAAAATAGAATTCTTTAAAGTCACTGCTTTCATAAAAACCCATACAATTTGGCAAAGATGATGATGACGATGATGATTATGATAATGATGGTGTTTAAGTGGCTAAAGAAAATTGATGATGGCGTGTTTGAATGTACTTTTGTCGCGACTTTATTACTAATAAAACAGAATTAAAGGAGAGGTTTAATTAGTTTAACAAAAAATAAGCCAAATACGATGAGTATATGAAAAATGAAACACAAAAATTCAATATAGCATGTGATATCAAATAAAAATAAACGCTTAAAAAGTATTATGAAAGACAATGGCAAAAAGAAAATAACCATTGGAAAATATACAGTCAGAGACTAAAGTTTAAATACAGATGCCAAATTAAGAGTTTTAAGAAAAGTAACCATTTAACAAAAATTTTTTGTATGCAGTTATACTTATTATCATGTAAAATAAACAACAAAAACAATTTTTTTTACAACATTGCAAACATAACGATAAAAATTAATAAAACAATAATTTGATTATGGTTAATATTGATTAGCAGTTAAAACTTTATTTAGTTACGTTTTTGTTGTTGCTTCTGAAAGTTGCTATTTGAAAACCATGGGTAATGGACAAAAAGGTAAAGCGATAGTAAAATAGGAAAATGATTAAAAATATAATTCTCAAGTGTGCAGAACATCAAAAAAATATAATAAGAAAATTCTGTAGAAAATACGGAAGACCAAAAAAGTTTTGCAATCGAAATCTTAGCAATATCCTCAGTGAAGCACGTAAAAGCCCAAGATTAAGTGACCCAAAGTGGGCACATGATATCCCTTATAGCTTAGACAAGCATGTTCATCCAAAAACAGATTTCCGCGAAAAGAGAACACTAATTAGTGAAAAAATGGGAATCTTAGAAAACTGTTTTTTTCAAAGACGAATGTAAATTAAACTAGTTTTTGAAGGGTTGTCGTGCAGGAGTTTGATGGAAACCCATTTACACCTTCGAGTAGTAAAAGTAGTTCTAACTGTAATACATAATAGTAGCAATGTGATTACTGAGGGAACAATGGAGCACCTATAATTGGGAATATGGGCTTTATGGATGGTGTTAGGTACCAGTATCTATACAAGAACATATTGCAGAAAAATTGGCAGGATTCTGTGAATAAATTATACGATTACCCCATTGCATCTTTTAACAGTACAACGATGTAAAGCACATCGCAAACTCTGTTAACGAATGACTTTTAAACCATGTCCCGCGGTAGCTCTTAGAGCCTTCTCAAAACACCAGACTTAAGCCCTATCGTATAGATTTTTAATTTAGTGAAACGAAAATTGGAAAACAATAGAATTACAAAAATGGTTTTAGTAAGAGAGCATCTCGAGGAAGTCTGGTCAGAAATATCGGCGTCTAAAACGAAAAATTTTGTTGTTTCTAAGCCTCGACGTCTACAAGCAGTCATAGAGAGTCAGGAAGGCCCAAACAAATATTATATTGATATTTTGTTATCCATGGCTTAGGAATATTAATGACTAACTCAAGGTGTATTTAAACTTTGGTCCCGTATATTTTTTTTTATTTGCGATGAAGTAAATATTTCTGGTTTTCGTTTGGCTTATTTATGAGGGTCATTAAAAATATGTACTTTTAATTTGGTTATACTTTTAGGTTTCTTAAAACTCAAAGTTTTTAAGATGTATTTAAACTTTAGTCTCTGACTGTAGGCTGATTTTTCAAAGCCAAACTGGCTATAACAAAAGTAAAACTTAATATTAGAAAGGTTTGTGTTGGTTATGTGGACATCACAGTCAAAGCTCTTTGCTTGTGGAATTAAAACTGTTGTTCTACAAAATATTAGCAAAGAAAGTTGAGCACATTCGGTTTCTATAGCTATCTGACAAGTGGCAATAGTGGTAAATATGATGATGATTAATTTTGAATTAAGAAATTTTTAGTTCAAAAGTATACCATATGACCCAATCTACTGTACATATACGGACTTATGACTTTTTCAACTTTTGGAAAAGTCATCCTGCTATAGATTATTATATCTGGTGTTTTTTTTTACAGATTTATAACTTTGAGTTGGCAACACTGCTTTATTTGACAACCGATTTAACAACTGATAGTTACTTTTTATTAAGTTTAGCCTGACATTTCAGTAATAGAGCAACGCTTGCAAATTGCTGAATTTCTTTAACAAAATAATTTTTCTGTTCGTCAAACTTAGCCCATTTTTTGTAGATGGATACGTAAATAAGCAGAATTGTCGCATTTGGAGTGAGGATAAACCACAAGCTTTTGTCGAAACACCATTACTTTCACAGAAAATTACTGTTTGGTGCGTTTTATTTAGGGACATGATTAGAAATTTTTTCGTATCTCAATCAGCTGAATGACATGTGGTTTCAACAAGATGAAGTCACATGTCACACAGAGCTCGCTAAAACAGATTTACTCAAAGAAACTAATTGATCGGGAAATCAACATTCAAAGAGTTATTGGCAAAATACAGCCGTATATGCTGCGGAAAGTGTGTGAAAATTGGTGTTCCAAAATGTGCCTTGTAAACGCCAGCCACATGGAATCATATTCAAACATTAATGTCATTAATGCAGCCACCTGAAATCATATTCAAACAATAATGTCACAAAATTTTCTATTCAACAAAGCCCATTTCATTATTATTTTTAATATATTTCTTTGTTTTATTATGATTTAAGCTGGTACAACTGTAAAAAAAAGCATCCGATTTAATTTTTGTAGCATTTCTTTCTTTAATAGACAAATATATCAGATTTAACTGTTTAAAAGCAAATTTTTTTAAAACTCAAAAAAAAAAAATTAAAAACGAAACGAAAACAATAGTAAAAATAACAATAAAAGGTCCTTAGACATCTTATCCGTTTTCTTTTTTATTTTTATTCTCTTTCTCTATCTCTAGCTTTTTGTTTTATATTTCTTTTATTGTTTTCTTTACAATAATACATGACTTTGAATGTGTTTTAAAGCAGCCTCTAATTTAACGCAAGACTTGATTTTCTTATGCCATTTTCGTTGAAATTACAAAGAAAAAAAACCAGAGCAAAGTAAAGAAAACAAGGATATACAAACATTTTGGTAAAGAGATCCTTGTTTCACACAAAAGTTTTGGCATACATACGGAGTATATAGTCAAGAATTTATCCTTTCCAGCAACCATCCAAAATTGATGTAGCCAGCAACCATCATATACTCTTCCTCGATTACAATCACTCACAGACACAAAGACAATCATCGTTGACGTCCAACGAATATTATAAACTAAAGGAAGGCATAAAACAAATAGATAGACGGACAGACGGAGAAGACATACATACATACAGTTAAATATATATATAATATACCAATTTTATTTTATTTTAACATATTTAAAGATATTTGGCATTTAACTTTTTAAGTTGTTGTTGTTGGATAGCTGCTTTTGCCTGTTAGCTCTAGTTGTTGCTCTCCTTTACTTACAACTCTATTGTTATTTTTGTGGAAAATATAGCCACAGTCAGCTGAAAAGCAACAGAAATATCTGGAATGTACAAGCCCTAAGCTATAATTATAAGAGAATCTTTAGGAAAGCAGAAAAGTAGCATAGGTTGCCTAGAAAAGGTCTCACGCCAGAAAAGTATAACCCACTTGAGTTCAATAAATCACGAACCCCTATTGTGATATATAAAAAGAAAGATAGAAAAAACAGTGAAGAGATAAACTAATAGCAGTGAATATGAGATCCCAAGACTCTCAATCTCTCTTAAGAAAGAACGAAATAAATCAATCATTCAATCGTCAAAAGTTGACCACAGTAAGAGACCACAGTAAAGAACTTCATAGTCAATCCATTAACCTAAAGCTCTGTAAATTCCCCGAAATACTGCGAATCGAGAGGTCTTCGGTTGTTTTATACCTGCTTGTGAAAGTAATACAGAAAGTGGAAGGGTATCTCCTCCTCACAACAGCTACAACAAACACGCATTCCTAGCTAGTTATTTGGTTACAACAGTTATCCAGACCCGAGTTCACCTTACTTGGGATCAATACTGACCTTGGACATGTTCGCGCCCCGATCCTAAAACAAACCGAAAAGACGCATGCATAAGGAAGGTCAGCTTGATGACATTTATATCAGGCAGGTCTGATATTGCACGCAAAAATGGACTGCAAAGGAAAACAGTCCGAATATCGGAAAGATTCGGACACTGCCACAGGAAATGTTCTCCTTCTCTTCCTCATCCTGATAGCTCCTAAAGTAATCATTGAATGGTAGACCCAGACCTATCGTGCGCACCAGTCACCTAGTGCCAAGTGATAACAGCCACCAAAATTCGTAGCCAATGTCGTGGTATCCTCGTGATAGACTCGAAACGAGCCGGAGCAGGCGAGTTCATTCTTCCACCTTTGCTGTGCCCTGCCCAACATGTACCGCAGAACAAGAAGTCTGCATGAGGAAAGTGTCATCTCCTCGCTGCCAAGGAAAGAGCCTACCCTAGCAAGACCACCCGCCACACAATTCCCCCACCCGGGATACCCATTAGAGTAACCCCTCACCCAGATAATCTCTGGGTCTGAATGTCTCACCACCTCGTTTAGTGAAGCCTGGCATTCATATACCAGCCACAATGTCGAATAGACACCGAAGAGCGCCATGATCACAGCCTGACTCTCAGGATTTCAACGTCGAATACTCTGTAGTACATCAACCAGTCCACTGCCCTCTTTATCGCCGAGACCCTTCTACGTACACCTCGACAGGCTCGAGCCGTATCTACGTAAACACAATATAAAAGTAGTTTCTTTGCGCCATCTGCAAGCGATCAGCATCGATGTAGCCACAGTATAAGAAAAGAGGAAAACTACAAAAATCGCTAATAGACACTGCATCCTTCACCAAATTGTCTGCAATTATAGTCCTAATTGATCCCATGTCCTCACCTCACATTACGGTTACACGTGATAAAATAATATTGAACGATTGGATAATGGAATTGCATGAGATGGCTGAGTCTATAGACATCTCAACTGACGGGGTACATCACATTTTACGTAAAACGATATGGAAGAGCTATCCGCGCAATGAGTGTGTGTATTCACTATAATCGACAATGAAACCTTGTGGTTAGTGCAAGCGAGCCTTTAGCTATGCTTATTTGCAAGAGTTTTGGATCATATTGTACACAATCCATGGATCATTACAAGGCACCGAGATAAAAAACAATTGTGTTGTATGGGTGAACCTGCAGAAGGGATAGGCAACTGCTTATCTTGAAAGGGCTAATACGGAGCGATTTAATGTTGATTTGAAATGAGAATGAGCTCATCTAGTAAAGGAAAAAGTGTTTTTCTATTATCTCTATTCGTAAAATTCATTAATTGGAACTGATAACTCTCATCGAACAAACTCTCCAGATTAAGTCATAAGCGACTGTTTACTATCTTCAGAAATTTTAGGAAATAGCTGAATGGTAAGATATTTGGAGGAAAACAAAAAGTCAGCTTTAAGACCAGGGTCTTGAGAAATCCTATTATTACGACGGAATAAGAACAGAAAACTGGAATAAAACTAGAAAAACACTCGACTAAGCGAATGAAACTTAAAGAAATTTATTTTAAGAAGTTAAACTATTTTTTATTGTCACAAAACTATCAAATTTCTCTCGTTTTATAATATGAATGTGATCCAGAATTCACCAAAAATAATTTCTGAAATTTTATTTAAATATTTGATCTCAGAAATAACAAATAGGTGCCCTTATTTGGCTATTTCTGCGCTTACTTAAAAATTCGCGATATTTAAAAAAAAGTTTTTTTCTTCTGTGGAAAGCTTAAGGAAATTAAAGGATTTTATGGCACAAATTTTATATGAAGGAATCTTCTTGAAGAAGGATAAATGATTATGCATTTTGAAGAATCTTAAAATAAAATAAATTTTCTTAAAACACTTACCAAAAATCCTATAAGAAAAGCCAAATAAGAAATGAGGATGAAAAACTAAAAGAAATAAAAAAAATTATAAATTAATTATACAATTATGAAGGTTGAACAGAAATCTTAAATAATGAAGAGAAAATTTAAAAAAAGGTAGTTAACTTTAAAATGTACATAAATATTTTATTTTGAATTTATATATTTGCTTAAATAGCAATTTTTATTAACGAATAAAAAGTTACTATTTTAAATGACGCAATTTTGTCTTGTTATTAATCTGTTTGGATCGTCAGATTATACAAAAATTATCCAAAGCAGCTTCAGGCATAATTTTTTTCTTACAATACCGTCTGTTGAATTTCGATTATCTATGGTAATTAATAGGAAGATCGATTATTCGACTTTTTCAAAAACCGGTTTTCCAATAATTCGAAAAAATTCAATTTTTTTTAAAACCGATTAAAGGGTTCTGTTATTAAACTGAAATTATTTTCAATTCTAGTTGCATTAGCAAATAAAATTGATAAATTTTTGTTCTATGTTGTAGTTTCTAGCAAGTAAGAATGCTAGAGTAACGTTTGGCTTTTTTAAGATCTTAACAGACATTTTATTCTCGACACCGCAACGTCCTAATATCTTATCATCTCAGTGATTAATATTTTATAGCGTATTTTGTAAGAGTTCTACTTGCCAGCGTCTAGAGACTGCTTGAAATAGAATCAAGTTTTACTTGCTGCACAATAACGGTCAATCTCATAAACATATTTAAGGTGGTTAATAATTCCTTGTGTTAAAGAGCTTTTCCAGCTTATCCTTTCAATCAATATGCAAATATTTTCACACTTTAGAGAACATGTGTAGCAACTGTGGTATGTTAGGTAAGACACCCACCTATCAATGAGGAAGGTCTCAGTTCAATCACAGGCCACATCATCCGACAATTTTCAACAGCGTTATCACCTCACAACATTGCTATTTATGCTTGAATAACTTTACTTACTATAACATCTACCGTTCAGAGCGGGCGTTTGTAGGTGTCTATCAATGAGTCTAGTTGATCATCATTCTCCATATATAAATACATAGTTATTTACAGAAAATGAGAAAAAGTTATTGTTGCTCAAATGTGCATATCTTCTTTGATCTACCATGGTTTGCACGTTATTTGTGTGCCGTTCAAGGCTGTCACATACAGTATAAAAATAAGAGGTTATATATTAAGTTTAAAAAAATACTTAAACGAAGAGCATATTTACAATAAAAAATATAAAAACATGTGAATATTATACCTATTCGTCTTAAAATAACCAGTTTATTCGGTATTCGAAAAATTGACATTAAAAAAACCTTATTCAACAAGAACAAAACCGGTTTAAACCGGTCGAATAATAACCGTTCGATCTCCATAGTAATTAGTACAATTCATCCATTCATTAAATCCATTGTCATCTTTCTACATACTCGTATATAAAAGAGGACTATAAAATGCGTTGTAACTGATTTCTCTGAAATACGCCAACCACATTATTTTGTAAGTCCTTAAACGAACGGTGAAGTCAATACCAAGGTTTTTGTAGATCTATTGGTTCACGAGTTGTTGACCAAAAAGTGGCAGAATTGGATAAGTTGGAGTGGCATCTGCTATATAAAATAAATATTGGTTTTTGTATATCTTTGTAACAGTAATAGTGGAAGATTCTGAGTTTAGTCTGAATAAATTTGTAGTCGATACACTTCATAAGTCGAAATTTGGGTGAAATTGAATAAATGGGTGTGGCATGTTCCATATCTAGAGAACGATTAGAATGGAAGGCTCTGAATTTGTTCTAAATGACTTCTTAGATAGTACAAATCATCAGTTAAGAAGTGGCAGGAGTCGAATAAATGGGCATGGTACTTCCCATACAACGTAAATAATGAGAATGGTTAGAGTTGAAGTTACTAAATTTGGTTTAAATAACTTGGCAGTCAATACAAACCATCATTAAAAGAAAATATGGATTTTTGAATGTGTAGAGAGAGCGTGGTAACAGTTAAGTTTATCTATATCTATGCACATCAGTCTAAAAGCAGGTACAACACAAAGGCTGCCAGCAACTCGGGAGGTATTACTCTTAAGCAAAATAAATGGCTTTGGTTTGGCCATAAAAATCTTTTCGAGAAAATGTCAAAAGCCTGTATTTAGTATTCCATATAGAATAAAACATTATTTACTATTAAAAGCAAAAGAATGTTTCACTATTGGCATTAATCCACGGACTACTTCATTTGAAAAGGCGCGGTGTAAATACGGGAAACTTATATGAGAAAAATAAAAAAAGTACTTTTTGTGTAGTTCAATAACATTTACATACATATGTATGTATGTAGGAAGAAGTTCAATTATTTAAAAGGTAGTCGTGTATAACATACACGTGCAATACATCCGAAAAGCATTATCTTATGGTAAATGGTAAATGCTTTAAATACTCTCCATATCAGCAACTGCATTATAAATTGTTTACATAAAAAAAACAAGGGACTCCCCGCTGTTTTATGATTTGTAAGCTTGTGCCATCAACGGGCATAACCAGGAGTGCCAGATAATTTTGATTAAAAATCTGCATATTTAAAAATTCAAATCGGCATTATCGGTACTTCGATTTACAAAAATCGGCAAAAAATCGGCCAATTAAAATTTTCCTTTTTATATACGATAATGATATTTTTATTAACAAAAACTTAAAAAACAGAACAATTTAGCATCGTAATAAAAGTTATACCAACATTATGCATTTGCTTGTCTCAAAATTCGAGAAAAAAATGATAACGATCTCAAACACACATCAGGCGTCACAAAGTTTTCGTTGATCTGTAACTATTCTATACTTGAAAGAAATACCGGCGTTGAACCCAGAAATTTATGCAAAAAAACTACTGTTAAGTATGGAGGATGGTTTGGGACTGTATCTTGAATGCTGGTGACGACAATTACAATTTTTTTTATGGTAAAGTGGACAAATTTGCTTATCTAATATTCAAAAAGGAAATAAAGAGCAAAGTGCAGCGAATGGGGGTATAGCAAGCAATTTTCCATCTTACCTGACCAAAACTTACAAAACAAGAACAACAAGAACAACTTTAGAAGAAATTGGGTAGAAGAGTTTAGCTTTTTGGTAGTATCAAGGCGAAATGTGGACTGAACGTATCACTGGTGGAGGAGGGAGTTTTTCAAAGATAACATGTGATACGCGGGCTCTTCCGAGCTGCGGGCTATCAAATGAAAAGGTTCTGAATACCATTGAAGCCCAAAATGAGTTGCCAGCTACTTCATCGAGGGTACTACAGAGAAGTACTATCGGTTGCGTCCTTCAACTCATCCTTGCGATAGATGATCAATCTGTGAGTAGATCAAAAGTTTAGAACTAAATAGAGCCAGAAGAATTTTCTTTTTCTTTTAAAATCAATTCCTACGTGACAACTGTCTGTTCTGGGTTAGAAATGATATGTAAACTATTATTAACTGTTCGATTATTGCATTTTAAGTATCCATACTTTGCTTTGATTGATTATGTTTTGAGCTCAAAAAATTAGATTTTGTCTTATTATCGTCTTATTATTCATAACGGCTCATATTTAATGTATACTGAAGACCCCGAAAAATGTATATATTTTTATATTTAGAGTACTTTTCTACGAAAAAAAGTCTTATCCGTTTTTACCTTGGAATCACTGTAGGTATATAATATTCGTAAAAACAAAATTTTGTGTGTAAAATTTCTCCATATGTGTAATTTTGATGTCGATTCAATCTGACAAAATTCAATCCGTATTTTAAAAATTAGTGTAAAAATCATATGGCAGATATTTTTACGTTTACACGATAGGTACGTAAAAAACCGAAAGAGAGTAAAATGAAAGCAGCTGTTTTAAAAGAGACCAATAGTGCGATTAAAAAAATTTGCTTTTTTTCTTTGTTTATTTTATTTGTATATGTACATATAAATACACCCCTGATATAATAAAGTGTGGTGGTTTTTAAATTTTAAAAAAAAGAGAGCCGTAGGACCATGATATAAGAAATAGAAGGTGGTTCCACTCAAAATTGTTTAACAATAAACGAGATTCCTGAAGTTTGCTTTATATAGGGTCCGCCAAATAAATTTTTTTATTTTTTTGAAAATGCTATTAAAAAAAAAACTACTGAATATTTTCTCAAATTTCTTTTTTTATTTGAAAGTACAATCCTTCCAGTTAATAATGGAAAATAATTTCATTCAAATAGCTGTCTCAGCTGGGCATGCAGTAGCCTACACGATCGGTCCAATTTTTAAGCACATATTATTATCTTTAATTGTGTGCAGCTGTATTTCACCAATGGCTTCACGAATATTGTCCTTTAAAGCGTCAATTGTCTCTGGCTTGTTGGCGTAACACTTATCTTTAATGGCACGCCACAAATAATAGTCCAACGGTGTCAAAAGCAGCTCCGAGGTAGCCAAACGACATCAGCTCTCTTCAAAAACAGGGCACAAAACATCGAGTGTAGCTTCGGCTGTGTGGCACGTAGCGCCGTCCTGTTGAAAACAAATGTTGCTAATATCCTCTTCTTCAATTTTTGTGAACAAAAATTCGTTCAACATGGCCCGACGACGATCGCCATTGACTGTAACGGCCACTCCTTGCTCATTTTCGAAGAAAAATGGCCAAATTATGCCTCTGGACCAAAATCCGCACCAAATAGTGACTCGTCTTGGGTGTATAGGCTTTTCAATGTATGCGACAATTTTGCTTGTTTACATACCCGCCAAGATCAAAATGAGCTTCATCTGAAAAGATGATTTTTAATTCTGCAACATTACCATGATTTTCAAAGTAATGTCGCAATATTTCCTAGCGTTGTTCAAGCGTATAAACAACCATATTCGTTCAGCGGAAGGACAAAACTAATTATCTGTCAAATCAGACATGAGCTAAGTGTCACTTTCACGAAATAAGCACTAGTTGAAAAAAAAAACGTTAGATGGCGGGCCCTTTATGTAAACATTTAAAAAAGCGTTGCGACATGCAGAAAAAGGATCAATATTCCTAGAAATTTTTCACAATTTTGTGTAAATTAATCGAGACTTTAAATTTAGAATATTATTTAGAATTTTGCAGCATAAGTACCAATGTTAATTTTGAATATATAATGTATGTATGTTTTTCAACCAAGGCTATTTCAGAATAAATACTAAAAGATATATATCGATATGGAAAATTTGAAAGTTTTGTTAAAGATTTGCTTTAAATTGTGTTTTAAATTTACGATTTAATAATCGAATTCGAAAAAAAATCATGTGAAAAATGGGATTTTGTGAGCAATGTATGGTAGCACAAATTTCAACATAAAAGTCAGTTCGCCTTTATTGTCAAATGGTAATGTCAGAAAAAATGAGAGAGTGGTACTACCTTGTATTTTCTTATATCATGCGTACGGCTGCCAAATTTTCATCCGTAAGCTCTCATTTAGAGGTGTCAGATCATTTTGATAAAAATCGGCATTATCGGCACTACGATTAAACAAAAAAAAAAAAAAAATCGGCAAACTAAATTCCCCGTTTTAAATACCATAACGATATTTTTATTTACGAAACCTAACAAAATAGAACAATGTAGCAATGTTTATATCATATAAAATAATATAAAAATATAAAATAAACGTTACGCAAACAAATCGTATATTGTTATTAGTACAATGATCGCATTTGCTTATGTCAGTATTCGAGAAAAATATGTAAAGCAAAGTGCTGGGAAAATGGGTATAGCCAACAACAGCGAGTTCTATTAAGATAACGATATCAAACACGCATCAGTAGTCACAAAGTTTTCGCTGATCTGTAACTCTATCAAATTTTAAGAAGTTCCCACGTTGAAGCCAGAAATTTATGTAAATTAACATTGTTCGGATGAATTGGCTAAGGGTGTCCATCAAAAAAGCCGACAGCTAAAGCAGGGTATAATCTGTTTTTTTAAGCACAACCCACAATATTTTATTAGGTTTTATTAATGCTTTTAAATTTCGTTCAATTTTACAATATTTTTTTATTTGTTAGTACAATTACTATGTTTTATTATTTTGCACTCTTTGTAGGCCCAATGGGGCGTTATGTACCACGAACTACTAAAACCGAGGTACACACTGCTATTACTTTGCTTATACCGCAAATTATGAGAAAAATGGCCGGAATATAAGGACAAACATGATAAAGTTATTATCTTGTGTGACAACGCTCGGCTTTACGACGCAAAAGTTGCGAAAAGATTACAGAAACGATCAAATACGATATCTTACCGCATCCGGCCTATTCTCTGTACATTGCTTCTTCTCTCTACTTGCTGTTTCGACGTATACAACTTGATTTGGAGTTCACCGCTCCACCTCTTTCGAAGAAATCGAAATTTGGCTTCAAAATTGGATCGCCCTAAAAGACGAGATGTTATTTCGAGACGAGATTCGAAAATTAGTTGTTAGCAATGATGGACAATATTTTGATTTACTAGTTAATTCATTATCTTCAAAAAAAAAAAAAAAAAAAAAACATTTTTGGAGCTAAAAAATTAAGAAATTTGTATATAAATTGTATTTAGTTTTTTGTAAATATACCGTAAAAACCTTAAAATTACATTTGTTAAACTGATTATAAAAAAAACTTAAAGTTCCACCCGGATTTTTTTAAAATATAATACCCAATAAAACCTGGATAGGTTTAATTGTCTTACCCAGTGGGTTGCCAACGCTGGCTTAAAGTGACTTTAGTAGAAATATTGTACTCCATAGAGCCGAAAGTATGACAAAATTCGTCAAAATCAATTCTAAGAAACTTTCTGTCTGTTCTAGATTACAAAGGATATCAAAATTGTTACTAATTGACCGATTATTGCATTTTTTGTATTCAATTATTGAGAGTAATCAAAAAGAATCGTTGAAAAGATTACTTTTTGATTACTATTGATTATTTTGTAGTAATTGGCAGTAATTCTGATTATTTTTTGATTATTTGTAATCGTAATCAATTAGTAATCATACAAAACCATAAATAATCGTAATCGTAATCATTACTTCGCCCTTAAAAAAAAGTAATCTAACTAGTAATCATAACGATTACTAATCATTATTATTAACAGGTATGGTTCTTACCTTCTGAAATTCTGTAGTGAAGAATTAAAAAAAAAATAAATAAATAAATAAATAAATAAATAAATAAATACAAAATGCTAATTTTATAAGAAAACGAGAAAAAGTCTAACAGAGACTTTTATTTCTTTTTTTACCCACAAGTCAATTAAAAGGTGGGTCAATTACTATCACTTTTATTGTTAATGCTTTTCCGAAGGCAATGTACACACTTTATCACGCACTTTTTTTAAATTTTATTACTGTTGTAGTTAATTGTTTTCTTTTTTTTAAAGAATCTTTTTACATAAAATATTTATTTTTTAAATTTTTTGTTGTGCAGCTTTACTTAACAACAACTCGATGCGAATGTTTCGATCACTGGAACTGATTTTAATTGTTTTGATACATAAAAATTAATAAAGGGATAAGGTTGCCAGGTCTACATATTTGAATATTAAAAAAAAATTGCAAAATAATTTTTTAAGCACACTTGCTTCTTAAGAAACACAAAAAATATTTATTTACTTCATAATAAGATATCTTCTCCTTTACTTTGTATTCATCTAATACATCATTCAATAGAAGCTGTTCTAATACAAAAACTTATGCGACGGCAACACTTGATTTTTTAATCAGCGTTTGTTGTTTTTTTTTCGTTTTGTTATTGAAATAGTTTTTTTTATTGTTTGTGCGTTTTGCTATCCATTCTCACCGTCTTTGTTTGTATTTTCTCTTGTGTTTTTGCTCATTAAAAATTCAAACTAAACAAAACCGTTTTTAAGCAGAATGTCTTTAACGGCTGCGGTGTCCGAGTGGTTAAGGAGATGGACTTGAAATCCATTGGGTTCTACCCGCACAGGTTCGAATCCTGTCCGCAGCGAGAACTTTTTGGATTAATTTTTATATTATTTTTTTTTGTAATATGTTATCACGTTTAATCTTATCATATGTATGTGTATGTATATAAAAATGAAGGTGTGTTTGTATGATGGTTTGTTTGTTTCTGCTTAATAGACAGCTAAACGGCTGATTTTCTTCAATTTTTTACAATATCTCTCTGTATGTCTGGCAGAAGCTATAGGCTATATAATTTTTAAAAATTCCGTATGTGAGGTGCCACGCCCATACAAAGTGAATAGTTATTTGTCTTTATCTTAAAAATGGCCACAGAAATCAAATCATCAGGCAAAAAGTTGGTGATAATTGGAAAAGTGGGTATGCTACCTCTCATACAAAATAAATATTGATTTCATTATATCTTGAGAATCGATAAAGCTAAAGTTTCAGTATTGGGCCTGAATGACTTCATGGTCAATGCAAATCATCAGTCTAAAAGTGGGCGGAAATTAGAAAATTCTTGACATTTATAGACAATTTTTTTTATTTATTTTGGAAAATATAATTGGTGTTCGTAAAATTTCAGTTACAAATTAAGGGAAGGTGGCTCTAAAACTAATGATTCTGATCTCTGTCATTAACAATTAACAAGATTGAAGCAAAAAATTCAAAATTAAAAAACGGCCTGTATTAATCAATAGGAATGGTGTTGTGAACTACAATTTGTGATTTGTGTTTTTTTGTCGATTTTGTAAACGAACTTTTTCGAACTCCTATTATAAAAATTTACTTATAAATTTTTTAGTTAAACTAAAAAATACACTTAAATCGCTTTACGTTGTTAATTCACGAAAATATTTTATAGTTCTTTACAAAACTTTGTGTGAAGAAAACTTTAAAAAAATTTGTTTTTAATAATATTTTTTCTTGATTCTTGACAACCTGTAAATTATCTTGCAAATCAAGCAAAATTAAGGCCACCTGGCAAGCCTAGAGGAATACAACTATATGTTTATTACTGTATTTTTTGAGAACAGTTAAAGCAAACGCTTCTGAATTTGGTCTGAATGACTTCATAGTCTATACAAGTCATCAGGCAAAAAATGGGCGAAATTAAGCAAGTGGGCGTGGTACCTCCCATATAAAGTAAATATTAATTTTGTGTATTTTGAGAACGGCAATAGTAAAAGTTTCTAATTTGGGTTCAAAAAACGTCGTAAACAATAAACATCATCAGTCAGTAACTGTGGCGAGATTAGATAAGTGGGCGTGACACCTACCATTCAAACAAAATTTGTATTTTGTTTATGTCAAAGACGACAATAATTAAAGCCAAAAGGCGGGTTTTACAGACTGTATACAGCTAAAAAGCAGAACCTGCAGTGTCTTTCTGCATTTTGAGAGGATGGAGGAAAAATGGTAAACAATTTAACTAAGACAGTAGTTTACAAGATATGTATAAAGAGTAAGCCAATGATTTTTGAAGACTATAAGTACATACCTGTAAGGAACAGAATGGTTTGTGCATTGTTTGGATGCTCAGACACCATTAGGTCATAGGGAACGAAAAAGCGAATGAACTGGCAATTAAAGCCAAGGAAGCGTCAAGAGTAAAATTGGAGAACTTTCAAGATATAAGTCGCAGTACTTTGCGACTGACACGATGGCAGACATTGCACGCTTTCGGTGTTTCGAATGGAGGTCTGTAAGGATATATGATTAAGTTTATCTGTACCAACACTTGCTTTCGTCAACATCCAAAAACATCAACCCTGTTTTGACTTTGTGTACTCTTAAACGTCAACCAAACCAAACAGCTCTAAAAACATCGACTGCGAATAAAGCACAATTTTAGCTTCAGTAATTCTTAAAACAGTTAGATGAAACAGGGGATAAGTTGGGTAGAAAAGGTTCCGTGACAACCTATATCAGTCGTGAACCTTGCTGTGCAGCACCGCTTATTACCATTCTCAATCTAATAAAGGATTGGGATATTGCCAGATGCTTAGAACACTGGAGTGCTCAAAGGAGACAGCGCCACTCTAGGGCGGCGATCAGTTTGGGCGTCGCTCTGAAGTTCTTAAGTATGCCAGGCCGGACTTGAAACTTCTAACAAATTTTTTTATGAACCACTGTGGACTTAGAGAGCGCATCTGAAGAGGATGGCGGCACAAGCATAAGAGACGTTCCGCCCTTTCTGATATTGTGTGACTGATAGATTTAAATGGAACTGCTTAGGAAGACATAAGACTCATTGGGATTTATATTCAGCATTATGATTTCAAATCTGTTGGTGTTCATTAGGAAGGCAGCATATGGCTTATCGATGGTAAGACCAAATATGGGTCTAATGTTCTCAAACAGAAAGCGATTATGGATAAGAAACATGTGCCATTATTAGATCATCGCTTGGGAGTTGCTAAGTAATATCAATGATGATTCTGATATGGCTCACAAAAAATCTATGTGAAACTAGCGTGTCACATTAGATTAGTTGTTGAGCTTTTATTCGCTATTTCCTTAAATTAGAATAAAGATTTTCAACGCAGAAAAAGGTAGCATAACTTTTTGACGGTCGCAACCAAAAATGTCTCATCCATGCCTTGAAATGTTATTATGAAAGAAAGGGACGGGATACGAGAAAGCAGAGTGAAATGATCTGGCCATATTTTACTGAAGTTAGAACGACTCACAAATAATCAAAGACCTTATGCAAAACGTTTAGGAGAGCTTTTAATACAAGCTTAGATGATTTTACCTACAACGACGAAATTTGTCTCCAAGCTAACAGGTATTACAGATAAGCTGGATTCTTTTAAGACACGGGCGGCTTGTAAGCAAATATCTTTATAACGAAAAGTGCACGAATGAACGCTATTGATACTGCGAAACCAAATTAGAAACAAGAGCTTGGAAGAAGTTTGCCAGTTGATCCAGTGTTGACATCTGAAACAGAATGAAGTCTTAAGAATATTAACTTAATCAAGACAATTATCACAGCTATTGATAATACAACATATAGCGTCCGCCAAATATTTTTTTTTAAATGCTATAAAAAAAAACTACTGAATATTTTCTCAAATTTCTTTTTTTATTTGAAAGTACAATCCTTCCGGTTAATAATGGAAAATAATTTCATTCAAATGGCTGCCTCGGCTGGCCATGCAGTAGCCTACATGATCGGTTCAATTTTTAAGCACATTATCGATTGTGTGCAGCTGTATTTCACCAATGACTTCACGAATATTGTCCTTTCAAGCGTCAATTGTCTCTGGCTTGTTGGCGTAACACTTATCTTTTACGGCACCCCACAAATAATAGTCCAACGGTGTCAAATCGCAGCTCCGAAGTGGCCAAACACATCAGCTCTGCGGCTGATAATGCGATCTTCAAAAACATGGCACAAAACATCGAGTGTAGCTTCGGCTGTGTGGCACGTAGCGCCGTCCTGTTGAAATCAAATGTTGATAATATCCTCCTCTTCAATTTGAACAAAAATTCGTTCAACATGGCCCGATAACGATCGCCATTGACTGTAACGGCCACTCCTTGCTCGTTTTCGAAGAAAAATGGCCCAATTATGCCTCTGGACCAAAATCCGCACCAATCGGTGACTCGTCTTGGGTGTATCGGCTTTTCCATGTATGCATGCGAGTTTTCTGTGACCCAAATGAGACAATTTTGCTTGTTTACATACCCGCCAAGATCAAAATGAGCTTCATCTGAAAAGATGATTTTTTTTTGGCAAAATCGGCGTTTTCTGTAAGTCGATCCCAGGCCCAGATTCCTAGCGTTGTTCAAGCGTATACACAACCATATTCGTTCAGCGGAAGGATAAAACTAATTATCTGTCAAATCAGACATGAGCTAAATGTTACCATTCACGAAATAAGCACTAGTTGAAAAAAAAGTTAGATGGCGGACCCTATATTTTTAATACATACTTAAAATAAAACTCAATATCCAACTAGTGGTGATGGATTGGGCACACTGTGCTAAAACCCAGGTATAGATTCTATAGGTGAGCTTAACATTACCATTTACTTACTGATGAATAAATCATTTATTATAGACTGCACAAAAGATGAAATAGATCACGCTACGCACCATCTCATAATAATAATAATAATAATCTCGTTTAACTTTGCACTTTCTTTTAAATAAACGCTGTTTAATGAATATACATACATACATACATAGACAATAGACAATTGCCCCTCTTTCTCTAGTCTACTACCATCTACAACAGATTGGTATCACTAAGTGTTAAAGAACGGATAAAAGAAAACCATTTTTGAGAGCAGCAGACTAAAGAATTTGTTAAGCGTGTATACACAAATGTCAGATTTAATTTTCGCTTAACAAAAGTGTCTGTCTATTCGAATGACACATGTTTACTAATTAAACAAACGGTATTAGTGACAATTTACAATCACAACAGCAACAACAACAACAACAACAACAAGAATTCTATAACAATTCTAGCAGCACAGGCGCGTGCCATTTAACAAACATACTCGTCGTACACCTAAATTAACATCTATGGACTTGAAGGAAAAAAAGAAAATAAAATAAAATGGAAATGAATTAAAGACTAACAAGAAGAAATCTTAGACCCACGCGTATTAACCCAATAGACATGCTTTCTAAAATAAATGAAAAATTGGTGAAAACGACATGCGGATTCAAGAATGAAAAATAGGCGAATAAATAAGAGGGTGTGAGGGAAGGAGGGGGTTTATAAAATTGGTAAATAAAAACCAGTAGTAGACTACAAATCACAATCAATGCTAAATTACACACAATAATAACAAAGAAAAAGTAAAAAATAAGTTTCCTGAACTATTGCAGCCACAAGACAAGAAGCTATGAAGCGACAAACATGCCACAAAGAGTCAATGGCTAAATGAACGATTTACAACGATTTCTTTAGTCTTTTTTTTAATTTAAGATTTTATTGCAGTTTTTGTTAGTTTTGTTTAATTCATTAGAGACAGTGGTGATTGAAAAAATAGCTTTTTTTAAACATTGAGCAGTGTTGAAGCTTTTTGTTAAAATAATAAGTTTTTCTGTAAATTGTGTAGATTTTGCAGTTTTTAACATTTTAGTTTTTTATTTTCAATTTTGTTATCGAAAACAAGAGCTATGCCTAAGAAGCAGTTAGCACCACTACATATGTGTACTTTTTTCACTTGAAAATCAGTTTTTTCTTCTCAATTTTCAGTTTTCTTAAAAAAAAGATAGTAACACTGCATACTGTACAAAAGGATTTTGTAACAACGCAGTAAGTACTGATACAATATTGCCCGGGAACTGACATTTTTTTTTTGCCTTCTAGTACAATCAAGCTCTGGTGAATTTATTAGTCAATTCGTTTTAATAAGCGCTAGTCTGTCGCTGTTTCTTACTATGCCCGCTTATAGACTTTAGTATTTTTATGCGCTTTAGAATATATAGTTTGAATCAGAAGCTCTGCATACTATGGGTCTAAAATTCCACAGAGACGTTCATTGAAAAAAGAAGAGATGAGAGCCATATTTAGGAAAAAAGATTCCAGAGGAAGAAAAATTAGCGCCTGATTACAAGAAGAAAGGGATAAAGTGCGAAACTAACCATTGCTAGATTACAATAAGAAAGCCAGATAGAGCGGAAACCAGACAGTACATAAAAGTGTTAAATCCAATTACTCAGATCCAAAGGCCACCGAAAAACAAATTATCAAAAAAAAAAAAAAAAAAAAAAAACAAAAACAAAAACAAAAGAAAAAATCGTTTCTCTATTGAAAGGCGACAATGCAGTGCCCAGTGACAATGACTACGAGACGAGGTATCTCCTCCCTAGAGAAACCCACAAGTTCCGCCATTCTCTCCTAGTCAGTGCGAGGTCGCATAAGGTGGGCATCATTATAGGCAAAATATCATAAGCAGCTGTTAATACGTGAATGGTTTTGTGCATTCCCCCTTTTGCTAAGTCACCGCAATCACTACCCCTTTTTATTTTATTATTTTTAAACTGCTATTTATTTGCTCATAAGTGTACGTCCATAATAACTGTAGATTACTTTAAATACGCGAATTTTTCTTTAGGACACGCACAATTTAAATGACAAATGAAATTTTATTAATATTGGGTAAGGAAAGGAGCATTTGTCGTATAAAATCTTAACTTAGTTTAAAACCTTAACCAAACATATACTTTTGGGGAAGTTATCGAAATTGATAGATAGATAGATGAGAGGGCTTTGGAGAAGATGAAACACAGGATATCCAGGATGCTCTAGCCTCCTTTGCCAGTGGAAAGAACCAGGACTCTCCTGACTTTTGGGAGATACTGAGCACTGGGTGTTTATCGGAAGAGTATAGGTAACCCAAGTTATGACTACTGAAGAAACTGTCAAGATGAAGAACAAGACTATCTCAGGAATATAGGAGGTTTTTGCTTAACTTCCTTATATCTGACATTTGGGACCTTGATGAGATTTTAAGTTTTCTTTTTTAATGGTATCACAATTGGCCATGGGGCCTGCGAGTGTACTCGCTAGCAGCAGGCATTAACGTGAACTTAAGTTCAAGGTGATCGAAATCGAAATTTCAAAATACTCTTAACTTTTATAATTTACCCTACAGAGTAGAAACACATAGGAGGAAGTGAATAAACTTTATCTCCTCCATAATAGTGAAATAAATAATTTCGTAAACATAAAATAGCGTAATCGCCTATTAACTTTGGATTAAACACACTTCTTTTAAGCTGTCATGTTATTAGTTTGGAATGGTTTATGTAGTAATTCCTAGAAAGGCATATTACTCAACCTGGGAATTTTAAAAATGATCAATGACTTGGCTATTTCTTTTTAGGCAAGTAGTTTGACCAGAGAACAGAACAGTCATGAATGGCAGCAGCAGCACAAAAAGACTTAAAAGATCGATAGCCAAAAAAAAAAAGTTTAAACATCTTGTTGTGGCATTTATTTATGTGGCAAGTAGCAAGTGCTATTCAAAAAAAAAAAAAAAAGACAAAAAATTTACATGTGATAGAAACACAAGTAAAGGAACAGTAGCGGGAGCGAGCGCAGGCTTACAAGCGTTCTAAACAATTACAATTGAAATAACATTTGCTGGTCCACCTTAACATGTTGCATGCAACATGTTAGCCAACCAAGGCTGACGTTAATTAGTAAATGAATAAAATAGAAAATTGAAATAAAAGCAGTATGATGCTGCTGCCTACCAACCATCCCTCCGCTGTTATCTCTTTCAACAGGGCATGGGGTGTATGGCCGCTATTACAGCTACTGTTTTTACAACAATTACAGCCTGGTTTGCTCGTCGTTTTGTTTACTTCTCCTTTTGTTACTGCATAAGAAAATGGCATGTGAACAATATGTCATGGCGTCTACTGAAGCCACTGTTTAACTTGTTTTAAATGACTCGAACATTGTTCTTTGATTGGAGCCGCAGCATAGAACTTTGTTTATATGCATGTATATAGGCTAGCCTGCCAACCATTTGGGAGGGAGTCTACTTATTGTTGTTGTTGTTGTTGCAACCGTAGTAACATAAGGAAAATTGAATAAACATACTCTTAGATTTAGTTTACGAGCGAGTATACGCGCAATTAATTTGTATCGTTCGGTGTTCAATTAATTGTAACTCTGCCAGCCGCAGTTTCAATTTATTCTTTTGATCAATTCCTTTATTTAACAGCCGATATATGCACTTCAATTGATTTTTAGATTACAATTATTCCTTTGCATTTTGCATCCTTGTTACTGATTATTATCATGTTAATATTGTTGATAAACTTCAAGACTAAAATAGACAACCATACTCGTACGAGTATAATGATTTTTTTTTCTTTTCTGTCTTAAAATAGTCTTTAAAATGCTAATGGGTGGTCTGATTTGATAGTGCCGATAATGAGAGTTTTCAGGTACCTTATCCTGCATTTATCGTGAATTGCATTCAATAACATGCGTCATTATTTTAAAAGCGTTTAATAGTAAAATATTGCAGCATCTAAACAAAAGCTTAAAGGGGATTCAATAAATTAAAAACAAATTATCTCTGAGATTTATTAATATGCAACAGAGATGTTCACATATCAATCTTAATAGAAAATAAAAATGAAAAATAAATTAAGAGCCAGTTAAATAGGGTACCACCACGTCACCCTAAACAAAAAATTAAATTTTGAAAATTTTTTTTCTACATGCCTATGTAGATTATAGACAACATTCTGCGAGACGAACAAGCTGTCTTCAGACCGAATAGAAGTAGAGTAGATCAGGCTAATACTTTACGAATAATCATCCATAGAATAGCGTACCCCCTGTATCTACTGTTTGTCAATTTCAAGAAAGCGTTTGATACCATCAGGCGAACGGCTATATGGAAAGCTCTAAGAACAAAAGGAGTACCCCAGAAGATAATTCGAATAATCAGAGCGATGTATGAGAATGAAGAACTATCTGTTCTTCACAACGGGAATATCAGCCAACCATTCCACACCAATGCTGTAGTTGAAGAAGGATGCCTACTATCACCATCGTGCTGGAGGACATAATGTGCATAGTCTGTTCGAAAAAAAGAGGGATCACATGGAGTTTCTCACGCCAACTCGTAAACTTGGATATGATATTTGTCTACTCTCGCATAAGATTTCCAATATGCAATTGAAACTGGAGGACCTAGAAAGATTGGCTCGTAGTGCTGGTCTTGAGATTAACATCAAGAAAACCAAGGCCATGAGAATAAACAATACGAGCACGGAAAACATCATGTCGAGTATGTAGATAGTTTCTGCTATCTCGGAAGTACAATGACTACAAACGGTGGCGCAGAAACAGACGTAGATAACAGGCTCAATAAAGCTACACCGGCATGTGGACGACTGCAGTCAGTATGGAGAAGCTCACATACTCGTATATCCAGACGGACTAAGCTCAGAATATTGAACACATGTGTTCAATCAGCATTGCGGTAGGTATAGCAGTGAAACCTGGCATCACACAGAAACTACAGGTATTCATTAACAAGTGCCTCAGTGTCATATGCGGAATATTCTGGCCTAACTCCATAAAAAACACAGAACTGTGGAGCATGACTAATGAGGAACCCATACTGAAACAGATAAGGAAAAGAAAATGGGGATGGATCGGTCACACCGTCCGAAAAAGTCCCAAAAGTATCACCAAACTGTCACTCGAGTGGAATCCTCAAGGCTCAAGAAATCGTGTCCGACCAAAAAACACTTAGAGATGCACAATTATGCAAGAACTGAGACAGAGCAATCTAACATGGGAGGAGGCAAAGTCAACAGCAGTAAGTCGTGTTAGATGGAGATGCTTTGTGGAAGCCATACGCTCCCAAGAGAGTATTTTTTCAATCTTTTTCAATAGAATACATAAATAAAACTTTGAACCGATCTTAACTAATTTCGGAACAAAACTCGAAAAAAATAAACGAAAACATTCTTGTGTCAAAATTAAGTCCAATCACAAGAAAATTCTATTCGCTAGAAGCTATCGGGTATCTTTTTAGAGGTCTATAGCTTTAAGTTGACAACACTGCTTTATTTGACATTTCATTAAAGACAGACTTACACCAGAGCAACCCTTGCAAATGATGATATTGATATTGAATTTAAAGGGTGTTCTAAATAAAATGCACGATGTTAATTGTAAATAAAATAAAAAGTTTTCAGAGAATTATCTTATATTATGATAGAAGGTTCGATGACAATTATATGCGAAACGAAATATCAGTCGAATGCTCCCCACGGCCTCGGTGGCATACACCTATCTTTCGGTCCATATTTTTAATGAGTCTGAGATATAATTGAGGCTCAATGTCGTTAATATGCCGAATTATTTGATACTTCAGCTCTTGAATTGTTCTAGGCGTATTAACGTACATTTTTTCTTTTTAATATCCCCAAAGAAAGAAGGCCAACGGTGTCAAATCTCATGATCGTGGCGCCCAATTAACGTCGCCACGACATGTGATAATACGGCCATTTAATTTCTCGCGCAAAAGAACGATTGTTTCGTTGGCTGTGTGGCAAGTGTCACCATACTGTTGGAGCCACATATCGTCCAGGTCCATATCCTCAATTTCTGGCCACAAGAAGTCTGTCCCCATCTCGCGAAAGCGAACACTAATCACGGTAGCTGCTTGGTTGACCTAATTTTCGAAGAAGTACGATACGATGACGCCGCCAGCCCATAAACCGCACTAAATAGCCTGCATAGGTGTTATCACATTTCCTACAGACCCGGTTTGCTGAAATTTGCATACAATTCTCCCGATTGTGGACACATTTGCTCGATTATGCTGACCAAAAAAATAACGAAGTGCATGAAATGCATTTTGATTTGAACGCCCATTTTCGTATAAGCTTCAAAAATTTTAACGCGCTGCTTAATTGTGTACCTCTCCGTGATTGAATTTGTCGCACATTGAAACAAAGATATGCCACATTAAGTTGGGTAAAAAAACTTGACGTTAAGATGTGACTCACAATTAATATCGTGAAATATGGTTGGACCACCCATTATATTCAAAATTTTGTTCTCCGATGAAGCCCATTTTTGGTTAAATGGGTACGTAAATATGCAAATTTGTCAAATTTGGAGTGAAGCTTTTGACGAAAGACTATAACATCCACAGATATATACTGTGTCAGAATGTTACGTCGATTGTGAATGGTATAGGGACATGCTTAAAAATTAATTAGCTGGCATTAATCATGCTGACAACAGGACGGCGCTATATGCTACACAGCGCCCCATACAATTGATGTAAGAGTAATTGGCTTATTTTCTTTGGGGTTATGTAAAGTCACTCGTCTACTTCGATAAATCAGAGACAGTTGAAAAACTGGAAATCAACATTCGAAAAGTTATTGACGAAATTCGGCCGCATGTAAGGGTTGGTTTTATTGGGTTTTGTAACTGCATTCAAATTTCGTTCAATTCGATAATATTTTTTGTTTGCTAATGCAATTACGTTGTTTTAGTATTTATAATGCAATTTTGCAGCCTTGAGCGGATCAAGGCAAAAACTCGATGATCGGAGCTGACTGCAATTACTTTGTTTGAATCATGCATTATGTGAAAAACGGATGGTATACAAAGACAGACAAGGTTGAGTTATATTTGGCAAAATTTGCCAAATAATTGTGAGAAATGATCAAATGTCGCACAGACATTGCTCCTTCCGACTATTGGCTGCTTCGACGTATACAATATTTTTTGGCATGTCACGGAACCATTTCTTTTGAAAAAATATAAAATCGGGTTCATTGGATCGCCTCAGAAGGCGAGAAGTTTTTCTATGACATGATTTAGAAATTGGCTTAAAGGTGGGGAAATAATGTAAGCACTGATGTGACAAAACTTTGTTCTGATAAATTTTTAAATTTATTATCTTTTTTGAGCTAAAAAACGGACCAAATTAATTTGTACTCCCAATACGTAAAATATGCTTCTTTTTGTTGTAAAGAAACTACGAACTACTTTAAATAAAAAAAACCCACCCGGGTTTTTACTGCAGTTTGTACTGCAGCCATCAAAGTAAAACAAACAAGCATCACATCACTTAAATAACTTTTCGATACAGCGATAAATCATAGTAAGCCTAGATTGTACACTAAAATAGCAGTAGTATTTGGCTTTTGAAACAAAACTTTAAGAATTTTTTTCTTTACTTTTCCATATTGAGTTTAATTTATAAAAAATAAAAATAAAAACGTGTATTTATGAGTTCGTAGATTGTAGTTAAAATAAAATATATTTTGTGTTTGGTATTAATTAAAAATTTTTTATTCAACACAGTTTTGTGTACCACTGCTTGAAATATTTTTACAGGCAATAACAATTTTTATTCTGACTGACTGACTGTTTACAACTTTGCAAACAATAACAATTACTCAATAACAATAACAATTACTATAATTACAGATTTTTCTTCCTAAAGATCTTCCAAACCCATCGTAGTTATAACTTAGGTTCGATCACAACCTTTTCAACCAGAGGTGACCCACACTTAACTCTCTTTACTGAGTTAGCTTTAACTAAACTGATTTTTACTTCACTACTAGATTCACGAGTTTACTCCGTATAAACTCTCTTCACACCGAGTTCAACTCCCTTCACGCTGAGTTTACAACACATAAACTGTACTCGCTGAGCTTACTTTACTTAAATTGATTGCTGTTCGCATCGATGTGCTTTTTATATGGCTGTTTACTCAGCCATCGAAAGCTCTCGAACCTCTCGATATTTCAGATAGATTTCATTTCTTTCCTTTAATTTCTTTTAAGTTATTTTGTAGCCATGCGTATGCTTGTTTTTTTTTCTGTTATTTGTTTTCTTTGCTGTTAGCTTTTGTTGTTGCTGTGTTATTTTTATTTACTTTATCTAATGCTACTTTATCTAACGCTAATGTTTGTTGTTGTCGATTCTGGCTATTTATAAACAACATGTATAGTTGTTCTTTCAGCTTTTGTTTATTATTTTTAGCGATGTAATAAACGCAGAGGTGCCCAATCTTATTTTCGTAACACTGTTATATCGCATGCTCTGTGCTCTTCTACAGTGTTTTTCTAATAAAGTTTTGTTTTATGTTTTTGTGTGTTTTATTCTTCTATTGTTATACTGTTTGAAATATTGGGTGCTCGAAAAACTTCGGTTACAAGTTGTCGTTAGATGTCTCTAAAATGTAATATCTCTGGTAATATTAATTGCTTCAGGCAACGCTTCGGCTTGTTTGAAAGTCGAAATTTTAAGCTTCACTTAGTAGACATTATTAAAATCACATTATTTTGTAAAAATTTAACTACCTCCTATTTTGCTTTTCTATTATAGAAAAGATCAGGATGAGTCACGGGCTGCTGAAAAAAGTTGGCAAGTTTACGGCGAAGATGCTATAACTAAAAAAATAGCAGCGAAATGGTTTGATATTAAAGATCCATCTCGTTCTGGTCGAGTTATCACTAAAAAAAATCGATGAAATCATTGAGAAAATTGAGAAAGCCCGGCATATGAGCAGGGAGGACGTTGGTATGGAACTAGGCATTCAGCACCAAACAGTTATCAACCATTTAAAGAACTTGAATACACAAAGAAGCTCGATGTGCAAGTGCAGTGAATTAAGTGAATTAGCAGTGAAAACTTAAATGGACTGAATTTCTATTTGAGTTTAACTGTTCAAACAGAAAGTAATTGAACGATTACATGCGCTGAAAAGTGCATTACGCACAGTGTTGTCATAATTTTGTTAAGAAAAACTGAAAATTTAGAAAAACAAAACTGATTTTCAAATGAAAAAATTTGCGATTTACTGGTCAAACAGAAAGAAACTGAACGATTACGTGCGATGAAAAGTGCATTACGCACAGTGTTGTCATAATTTTGTTACGAAAAGCTGCAAATTTAGAAGATCAAAACTGATTTTCAAATGAAGAAACTGCACATACGTCTATAAAAGTATAAAAATATACATAAACGAATAGATCCATGCATAAACGAATAGTTTCACACAATTTTGGTTTACAGAACATACCCGATAATGTAGGTTTTACAACAAATTAACATTGAAATACATAAGATATGATATAATGACAATGTACTTCAATTTAACACTTTTTTCCGACAAGCAGTGCATACGGCAGATAAACTGGATTCGAGTACGCTAAATCCAGTGGTGCTAACCGTTGTCTTTCTATTAGCTCTTGTTTTCGAGATATTTTATTATTTCGAAAATGGAGTTTGGTTGCACAACATATATTCGCGTAATCCCAAACCGGTTTAGTTGAAAAACAAAAAAAAAAACTGAAATTTCGCAATAAAATTATTTTTAGATAAGGCTAAAACAATCCTTTAATTTGCATAGTTGTTTTAGAAATATAAATTTTTGACAAACAGTGGAATCACATTACTACGTAAGAACGTACTTATGAGTAATATTTTATTAATATCACTCATACTTACGTAGTATGTACATGTGTTAATTCTACCTTCCTTTCCACTGATCGCAAAGGAAGATTAGAATTACATTTTCTCATTAAAAATGATTGAAGCAAGTCTCACCACAGTTCTATTAAGCAAATAGGGTGAAATGTTACTTCAAAAATTATAATCAAAATAACAAAATTGAAAGTAAAAAACTAAAATGTTAAAAACTGTAAAATCTGCACAATTTACAGAAAAACTTATATTTTTAAACAAATAATATCAAAACGGCTTAATGCTTAAAAAACTACGTTGCATATTTGACAACACTGGTTACATACGACAATAATGTGCAAAAAAGATTATGGACAAGGCAAGATGAAGTTTCGTAGACGTTGTCAAAAGCCAGGATTGACACCAAGATATGTAATACTGCGTGTCTGTTGAAATTGAAAGGAAATTGTTCACTACGAGCTTCTACAACAGTCTTGAGCTTTTCATAGGACTTTTGTTTTCGATCAACTTAAACGTATTCTTACGCTCTTGCTTTTAGTAATCAATGAGACAGCGATGAATGCACATGTGTGGTGAATGTACACAAATTTTTTTACGCTCTTGCTCACTGAAACAACAACAAGTGTACAAGTGCAGTGGGTGTATGTTGATTTTTTTTTAAATTTTTTTAAAACATCAACTATACTCTCTCTGAGAGAGTAATTTCCATGCTTTCACTAACGCAACTACACTTTTAGTTTTGCACAATACTGTTCTGCAACATAGTCAAACGATTGATTTTAATCTGTACTGTCAACAATTAACGAGATTGGAGCAACTTGCTTCAAGCAAGCAATTCAATTTAAACGGCCAAAATTGATAAAACAGAAAAGGTTTTGTGTTCCATTATGACAACGATAGACCACACATATCTTTGATGACCCGGCAGAAACTGAGATAACTTGACTAAGAACTTTTAATGCATCCATCATTTTTCCAAAAATTTTGATATTAAAAATATTGTTTTTAGATAAAAGCCAGTGTTGGTATCACATGAAACCATTCAACGATTTTATATTTTAGATTAAATAACAAAAGTAAAATACAATTTATTTAATGGAGTTTTTGTACCCCTAGGGCACTGCTACACGTTCAATATTTATCACGTGATCAGATAACAAAATATTGGATATGGGTAGCCATCCCTCAATAAATATCATGATATTGGTTTGTGCTTAATATATATTTAAAGTGTAGCAGGGCTCTTAGAAATTATTTTATAAAATTGTTTAGAAAAAAGACCTTTATTGTTAGAAGAAAAGACTTACAAAGTAAGACTAAGTGTATCGCAGCAACTGAAGCTTTAACTAAGATGAGTTTCTTATAGTGTTACAAACAGTAGCATTAGCAAAATATGCTTTTTATCACATATAGCGATGTGGACTCTAAAAAAGCAAAAGAAATCTATTAAATTCTATAACACTAGACTACTTGAAAGTTGTGTGTTCTTTTACTTTTTCGCTTACTTTTTCTCTCTGTATTTCTCTAGTGTTTTACAACTTTTAAACAAACTTTTTCCAGCAGCCACCAGAAAAAAGAAGAAGTTAGAAAAGTCGTCTGTTTCGGTTAAAGATTGTGCAGCTGGCAGTGTAACTTACAAGGAAACATATTTGAGAATTTGAATGCGTATTTATCCACAAACTGTCTCAAGTACAAAACTATTATTAAAACTATTATATTATATACAATTGTACATACATACATACATACATACATACATACATAGGAGTACACATAATATATGTAAAAGATGGAAATAAAAGTGTTATAAAATACACATACATGCATACTAACAGAAGGATACAAGCTAAAGTGAAAGGATTCACAGAGTTATGCTGAAAGAGAAAGAGTAGAAAAAAAAACAATAAAAAAGTGAGTAAAAAGTGAATAAAAGTACAATAAAATTATGCAGAATTAAATTAAGAAAAACTATTTTCAAGGTCATCACACAGTGTTAAACAAATGCATAACACGTTGCGACAAAAAAAAAATTGAAACAAAATACCTGCCAAGTTATATCAGTCTTCTAATAGGCGCTATCGAGTAGATATGTGTTTTTGGAATTTTCGAAACATTTCCAAAGTTCGTTCTTCGTTCTTTTCTGTCGCACCGTGTAACTTAAGTGAAGAAAAATATATAAAAGGAATTATACTCATATTAGAGCAAGAACAGTATCTTATCACTTTTAATTCTATAGCAATCAGTCAAACTAAGGCACTGATCACAACTCATATTATGTATGTACACTCGTAGCTTTGACTGTAAAAAGTTATTTTGTGTAGACGATAGTTAAAATGATGAACTTTTTCTGATCAATAGCAAAAGAATGCTTCGTCTAAAGAATAAAGTTTGCTCCTAAAGCATTGTTGGTGAAGAAAGGCTGAGGTAGCTACCACCATAAATGAAATAAGTAGGGTACAGAGACTCGCCTGCCTCGGTATAACTAGTACAATGAGAACGTGTCCAATAGCGACTTTGGAGGCCTTGATTGGTTTACACAGCTTCACTTCTATGTAGTGGGGGTGGCTGCATGTTGGGCGGCAAAGTTTTTCGTGACTGGAAGTGTATCCATTCTCCGCAGGGTGGTCGGAGATAGCTCCACACTGAATGACTGTGTCAGTGCTGGTGTTCATGGACTGAGATTTGTGAGACTGAGACTTGTCGATTCACTGGGAAGATCACAAAAATACAAGTTTATTCTTCTAAATCTATATTGTGCCCTTCAGAGTAATCCCCATCGACTGCAACACACTTATGCCAGTAGTTGATCCAACTATCGAAACATTTTTATATTCGGTTTTCGATATGTCCATCAGTGCTTTCTATGAATTTTCCAATATTTCCTCTCGGCTGCCGTAATGGTTTTTCAACTTGAGTAAACAGAAAGAAGTCACAGTGAAATTTGGTGGCTGTTGGATGGTATTTGTTGCATTTTTCGTCAAAAAATTTCAAATTATGATGGCACTGTGCGACGGTATGTTATTATGGTGTAAAATCCACGAGTTTTTTGCCCACAATTCTGGTATCTTTAGGCGAATTGCTCAGGCAAACGTCTCATAACGCCCAAATAATACTCTTTGTTTACTGTCTGGCCTTCTGGTAAAAATTCATAATGCACTACACCGTTGTAATCCGTGAAAATCGTGAGCATTTCCTTCTTTTTTGATTGAATATGACGTGGTCTTTTTGGTCTTGGCTTATTTGGTGAACGCCATTCACTTGCCTGATGTCTGGATTGCGTGTCGTACTCATAAACCTACGTCTCGTCTCCAGTAATGATCCTTTTGATGAATATGGGATCTGATGCAGCCTTGCAAATCATGTCCTTTGCAACCTCAACACGGTCTCTTTTTTGTATGAAATTGAGGGTTTTCGATGTCGATGGTCTGCCACTGCGTTCATCATTTTCGACTGACTCACAACCACTTTTGAACCGCTCATGCCTCTGCTAAACGACCGTTTTCTTTAGAGAATCGTTGCCGAAACAATTTTCCAACATTTCCAACGTTCGCGCACCACTAAATTCGTTTTTAACGCAAAATTTAATACAAAATTGTTGTTGCAAACTTAAATCCATTTCTAAAATTGTAAAAAATCGTCAACACTCATAGAGACAGATGTACTCTTGGCTACATAGCTTTTGCAAATGTGAAGCTATGACGCTAAGATTTAGCGTGAATATCAACAAGAGATGTACCAACTTAACAAAAAATTCAAATCGGAACAATGGGACCACCACACTGGGGTTATTCCGGGAACTTTTTGATCAAGGTGGTATTCTTTGACTGCCAAGCTGTCTAAATGGGGAATCGTATGACATCTAGACTGGCCAAATATTGCTACGATACATTGCAAAGGCTTTAGTTCGGAAATAAATTCCAGTTTTTTGAGTACCTGGACACTATGGAATAAACAGAAAGGGCTCTATGACAGCCTATATCGGTCCGGAACCTTTCTGCGCAGCACCACATATTATTAGTCGATCAGTTCGAAATTGCGGCGTCGCTCTGTGGTTTTTAAGTATGGCAGGCTGGACGTGAAACTCCTTATGGTTTTTCTTATTGCCAACTGTTGACTAAGAGAGCATCTCAAAAGAATGGCGGTCACAGATGTGGATGTTTGTAGAATGTGCACACAGGCATCAGAGACAGTGGAACACATATTGTGTGATTGTGGTTTTGATGGTTTTTATTTCTTTTTTATAGTTTACAATTCAATAAATCTTTTTGCACTCGGCACGGTTTAAGGAAATCTTTATCAAACACGTGTTCACTTAACTCAATCCAATCCGTACAGACCGATATATGGTCATTAACAGCAGTTAATGTGCCGAAATATAGCGGAGACTTTTGATACGATCTTTATGTTACTAGAACAGCATTGCGGCTCAATAAATCCTTGATTTTTTGCATTTCCCACCTCTACTCCGCAAGATGTCTTAAATGTGGTATCTGAGGCTGCCCAATCGACCACAAATGAAATCTTGTGACATCTTTGCAGGACTGTTTGGCGTTATTCAAGCGCAGAGTTTTTGTCCCACATCGTAACCATGGACGAAAGGTTGATCTACCACAACACACCAGAGACTAAACAGCAGTTAACAAAGAGTTTTTTTTTGGGTTGGGTTGGCGCCTACACGAGGTAAGGACGGTTTGTCTGCCTAAAAGTCTTGGCGAGTGGTTTGGGATGCATTGATTACCTTCAGAACTGTAAAATAATCAATGGCGAACATTTTGACAACTTATTGAAACGATTTAATAAGTATTAATAAAGGAAAGTGTTAAAATTCAGCAGAACAATGGAAGGGTGTTCACATGTGCAGTTGCCATTGCAAAAATTCATTCCTCATTTGCTTTATTCTCCGGAGTGATTATTTCTTGTGGTTAATTCTTATATCCAAGCCTAAGAAAAATTCTTGGCGGAAAGAGTTTTGATTTCAACGATGAAATCTCACAAACACGATGACCTCGACACACCTTGGGTTTTGGAAGGGATAAAACAAATGGAGTAACGTTGGACAAAGTGATGATTCGTTGAATATCCTAGTATCCAACGTTTTCTTTAAATTTTCAAAAAGAAATATTTGCGAGGGGTTAAGTCCAGACAGTATTTAGGATATGGCAGCAGTTCGTAGCTACACAAATGTACATCCTTTCATCGTTTTGATGAAATAGTTTTTCCACTTTGCTAGATTTGATCGTTTTTACTTTCAATCGATATCGAATCTGTCTAAAGAAAGTTCAAAATAATATTACCCGATATTTGTTTTAATCTTCTTAAGTTAATCGATATGAAACGACAAGTAATCCTCCAAAGTAATTACATGTTCCATTGCTAGGATACTTTCTATATCAAAATGTTAGTGTTAAATATGATGCATACTTAACCAGTGGTTGCGTTTAACAAACAAATTAGTTAAAAAAATGAGTAAAATACTTAAAAAAATAAACTTCATACTCGTAGTGCTGAAAACAGAAAGTGAAAATTGCAAATAAAAATCATTCTACCAGAAGTTGCAAATAAAAAAAGTTTGTTAAAGTTGTCGTATGTTCGCCTTGTAAAATAGAAAAGTGTTGCTGCTGCTGAATTTTTTTTTTTTTTTTAATTTCATTTTCACAACTGGTGCAGTATGTCATGCGGAATTTTACTACATTATTCGTTTGGATGTTTGTGCTTCTTAAAGGAATGCACAGAGTACTGAGTACACAGACAAAAGAAGATGGCAAATATGTAAACTAAAGATGAAAAATTAAAAAATGCTAAAAGTTCAAGTTAACTGAAGTTAAGTGTTTAAAAGACGTTTTTTTTTTAATTTTTCCTTAAAAAAAAAAAAATTGTGGATATTAAAGTGTTAGAAGTTAAACTGGGAGATCAAATTGCTTAAAGTTTTTTTCAATTCAATGCTTCAGAAGTTTCCTTGAGCAAAGTCAAGGATAATAAAGTAAGTAAAGTGTTTTAAAGAATCGAGGAATGCAAATTATATAGTCTTAATAATAGTACTTGAGCATTCTTTGACCTTTCTGGTACCGGATTTTTAGTTTTACCGTTACCTCAAAAGCAGACCTTTAAAGAAAACATGTGTTTGTGTCAATGATGATCTCTTTTTTTGTTTAGTCTTTTGCCGCCTAAAGGTCTTTTTAACTTAGAAAAAAAAAAAAAAAAAATACGGAAAGAATTGTGTTGAGATTAGGGCTGCCAGACTCAACATTTAAATTTTTTTTGAAGAAATCTTGACAGGCAAAAATATTGGGTGTTTGAAAAACTTTGGTTACAAATTGACGGTAGATGGCTCTAAAATGTAATATTGATTGCATTAGGCAACACTAAAGTTTATATGATAGATCCGAATCATTACGGGCGATGAAAAATGGTACGATAATAATGTGCGAAGAAAATCACGGACGAAGCAAAGAGAAGCTTCGTAGAAGGTGGCAAAAGCATTCAATTTTAACAGCCAGAATTGATCAAAAAATAAGGTGTTGTGTTTCTTCAAGACAATGCCAGACCACACATATTTTTGATAGCCCGGTAGCAAAGGTGAGAGCTTGGCTGGGAAGTTTTGATGTAGCCAGCATATTGCCCGCACTATGAACATTCATATTATTATTTGTTTTGATCTTTGCAGAACTCTCTTAATGGCGTAAATTAAGATTACTTAGAGGTCTACAAAACGCGATTAGAACAGTTTTTCGCTCGGAAAAATTACTTTATCCCGAAAACGGCGAAAAGTTAAAGAACAAAGTTCGTTTCAAAAATAAGTAAAAGGTTTCATTTTTGGCAAAATTTGTAAACAAGCTTTTTCTAACACACATTAAAAAAATTTAATTATACGCTTTTTTAAATAAACTAAACTAAACTAGGAATCAACAAGCGAATCAAGGCCATCTGACAACCATAATTGAGAGGTTTTTGTTATTGCCTTTAGTAATAGCACTGGGTGGCTCACTATTGTTATATACAATGATGCGTCAAACAGACATGGGAATACTGGTTCTAAATTTTCTTAGGATTCTAGATTTTTGCAGTGTTCTAAAACCAAAATTATGGCCATAAATATTTTAGCACAATATATCACGTATTACGGCACATATATTCAAAAGAAATATTTTTAGATTTACCGAAAGCAAAGCGTACATAAGAACTTTGAACAGAACATCAAAAATTATCCGTGAATGAGTGGTATCTCTAGGTAAGATTGTAAGATATTTGAAGAAATTTGACATTTTCATGGGCATAAGCGTGCACAGGCAGATACTACTCTGGTATTTTATAGATTAATTGGGAATATTATAATTCCTCTTGAGAGGAGTAGAATGCAACTTACGGATAACCAACGAGTAAACGAACTTGTCACGAGACCAAGAACGGGAACGGGATAATCATTAATGCTACTAAGCTTACTTGTAAGAAGCCTTACAGGCCTTAGTAAACACACTCAAAGGCTGGAAATCCCATACGATGATCTCAGCAAATGCTGCTGTGCTGAAAAGCAAGATCCACTTTGAAACTTACTGCCATTTGAAGTGTAAAGGCAGGCATTGCTTGGTTGGAAATTGTTCTTGATGATTTCGCCAAAATCTGCACCTTCATTACTGGATGGCTGACGAAAGCTGGTCCTAATTTGTGAGAAATTTGCTGTGATAGTGTGAGTGAGCATATCCCTTTTGCGATGTTATCGAAATTGTTAGATGATTTTGCGTTGAGCAGTGTGGAATGTAATTGGTCTAATACTACCACTTGCAGGATATACAGGATGCTCTGGCTTTCTCTTTCAGTGAAAAAACCAAAATGCTCCTTACGTTTAAGAGGGAGTCGATTGGGCTTCTGGTGGGTATTAAAGGGTGGTTCAACCACAATGCACAATGTTAATTGTGAGTCACACCTTAACGTCGGTTTTTTTGCCCAACTTAATTTGACATTTCTTTCTTTAAGTGTTTGACAAATTTAACCATGGAGAGGGCGAAAATGGGCGTTCAAATCAAAATGCATATCATGCACTTTATAATGTTTTGGTCTGCATAATCGACCAAATGTGTCCACAAACGGGAGAACAGGGTTTGTAGGATATGTGGAAACACCCGTGCATGCCGCCCAGTTCGTTCCGCAGAAAAATTTACTGTTGTTCGGCCAAGGTCAACCAAGCAGTTACTGTGAATGGTGTTCGCTATCGCGAGATGATAACGAATTTCTTGTGGCCAGAATTTGAGGATATGAACCTGGACGGTATATGGTTCCAACAGGTTGGTGCCACTTGCCATACAACTAACGAAATAATGACTCTTTTGAGCGAGAAATTCAATAGCCATGTTATCTCATATCGAGGCGATGTTAATTGGTACCGTTGCATTTCTTTCTTAGGGGATATTTAAAAGAAAAAGTGTACGTCAATAAACCAAGAACAATTCAAGAGCTTAAGGAAGAGAGAATTCGGCACATTAACGACAATTAACCGCAATTATGTCTCAGTCATTGAATATATGGACCGACGGATAGGGGTATGCCACCAAAGCCGTGACGAGCATTTGGCCGATATATTGTTTCACACATAACTGTCATAGATTCTTCTATCAAAATAATAAATATTATGATAATTCTCTAAAAACTTTATTTCCAATTAACATCGTGCGTTTTGGTTGGATCACCCTTTATTACAGGGCGCTCTCTGGTTGAACGTATGTCGAGGTGTATAGGTTATCCATGTTATAGCTACTGCCAGGATGAGAAAGAGGATGAGTTTGTACAACACCTTCTTTGTGACTGCCCCCTTTTTATAGGAGCTTAGACTAAGGCTTGTTTTTTCCATGATCTACTCCATGACCTGGACTGTCTCAAGGATATATCACTGAGGAATCTTTTCTATTTTGTCAGGGGTATCAGTTGGCTATAAAGAGAACTATGTGGTAAGTACACTCAGTTAAAAGGGAGGGCTTTGCTCGATCCCTCTTTCGTCTGACGTTGAATACTTGATGAATTTTCGGATTTCTTCTTAAGGGTATCACAATAGGGCAAAAGGGCCTCTGAGTGCACTTGCTAGGTGCCTCAGCCATCTTACGAAATTTAATTTTTCGATCGCCCAATGTCATTCCATAGATTTTGACAGCTTAACGACGTTTGTGCTGAAACAAATGAATTAAACTTTTGCGTAATTTTGAGATTTGATTATGCGAAGTTCCAATTGTGTTCATCAAATCCTAATACTAGTAAAAGGTATACTTTTTACCTATCCTACCTATTCTACTATCATAAATAATATTTTTATTTTTGAAATGTAACATAATAAGTAGTTACAAGCTGTATCTGTGGATCAATTATAAATTGCTCATTTAATTTTTCTGCGAAAGAATTTTCGCGGTCTGTATTCCACACACGGATAGATTTTCTACAGCAAAACTAACGTTTTCCCAGTCTTTTTCCTTTTTTATTTGTAATATCAGTTCTGTAAAACACTCGTTTTTTTTATTGAAAATAACATGTGTATGGAATACAAGTACAGAGAGTCCTTGCTGTCCTTCGGTTATGAATGAGTAAAGGGAAAGACTTGAAAACATGAATAGGTGATGAGTACGAGTGGTGTTTATGTGGCATTGTGGGTTCATATTATATTTGAACATTTGCTGTATATGCTCTATATACATACATAGATACATACATACATACATACATATGAACAATATATTACATTTATATTTTATATTTTATTTATTCCTTTAGACATATATATATGCTCTCATGTACATATTTGTATTTATTTCTCTTTTTTTTTTTTGAAATGTGTTTTAAGTTTAGAATTCAACTTCTTGGTTTTTGTTGACCAGCTTAGGTTTTTTTTATTTTTTTTACAAAAAGAAATTTTTTTGTGGTTATTTGCTGGTTTGGCAAATAAACTACATTATTTATGGGTAGTATTTCGTTCTTTAAATATATAGTATGTATGTATTTCAAAGATGGAACAAAAAGAACGAGAGGTGTTATAAAGTTGAAGAATCACGAGATGATATAATTCAGAAACTGTGTTCGTGAATTTAATACGTTAAAACATCTCAGGCATTTCCTTGTCCCTGCAAGCCATTGCAATCCATTTATCCTCCTAATACCGAAGATATTGCTCATTCCTATTCAGAGTTACGAACTGTTGTTAAACATATTTTCTTTCAGAATCAAAGCTAGAGAAAACAGAAACAGAAGGTCAGTTCTTGCAACGAATCAAATTATAACAGCAAAGACACAAAGTCATATCGGTCAATCGAAAACAGTAAATGGATACTGCCTCTAGGCACCGTATCTGCTCAAAAACTTGGGCATATGACGTCCACGTGCTTTATATATAATGTGCTTTTTAGAACAGAACTAAATGTGTTGATTAATTTTTCTTTTGCTGCAGCAATTGCAGCATGTCTTTTTTAATTGTACAATTGTCTACCTCGTGCTTTGTTGCCTTCTGGGTTTTATTGAAGGGTTTGTCTGCAGATTTCGTTTGGTTGTTTCCGTAGAGTGTGTTAAATTCAATTACACCTCTTTCGGGTTGTAAAGGCTGTTTTTTATAGAGGTATAGAACTTTAAGTTGCAATAAATCAACGATGGATTATTCGATTGACATGAATTTTATTTATCCGAAAGATAATTTTGTGGCATTACATTTTAAATATTATTTCTGCCATATACCCGCCACGGCTGGAGGGGATGTAGTCCAATCTGGACGTCCAATTTTCGATGACTTTTTCCAACATTTGTGGCCGTATATCGGCAATAACATGGCGAATGTTGTCTTCCAAATGGTCAAGCGTTTGTGGCTTTACAGCATAAACCAATGACTTTACATAGCCCCACAGAAAGTAGCCTAGCGGTGTTAAATCACAAGATCTTTGAGGCCAATTCACAGGTCCAAAACGTGAAATTAGGCGGTCACCAAACATGTCTTTCAATAAATCTATTGTGGCATGAGCTGTGTGACATGTTTCGCCGTCTTGTTGAGACCACATCTCCTGCACATCATGGTTATTCAATTCAGTAATAAAAAAGTTAGTAATCATGGCTCTATACCGATCACCATTGCCTGTACCGTTCTGGCCACCATCGTTTTTGAAAAAATACGAAACAATGATTCCACCAGCCCATAAAGCGCACCAAACAGTCAGTTTTTCTGGATGTAACGGTGTTCCCACATACACTTGAGTATTACCTTCACTCTAAATGCGGTAGTTTTGTTTGTTGACGTAGCCATTCAACAAGAAGTGCGCTTCATAGCTAAACAAAATTCGCCTATGAAAATTGAAAAAAAAATTCGCTTGTGAAAAATGAAAATTACAGTATTTGCAAGCGTTGTTCAGGCGTGAGTCTGTTCATGATGAATAAATAACTTGACAGCTGTTAAATCGGTCGCTATCTTGAAAGGTAATGCCAACTTAAAGTTCTATACCTCTATAAAAAAAAAGCTATACATTTGCTCCGCAATTTCTTGTTTGATAATGTATTTAGCCGCCAGATCTTGAGGATATTTCTCCGGCTCTCGTTGATAATTGTATAAATGCCTTCGTCATCAATCGTATCTTGCAGCGGTTGATATAGAGGATGATCCCCTAATTTTCCAGAGCTCTGAAAATAAACCTTAAGATATTCTCTCCAGGATATTACTGGAAACCCTAACATTTGTCGAGATTACACTACTAATGTAGTTGAAAGAATTGAAATTCATAATTATGTCGTCACTGACGTTGATATTACTGTCATGGCTAAGCGAATTTATCTTCAGACCTTAATGTATTTATGTAGACAACATAAGAGCGGTTGTTATGAAAATTAGCTTGCTCTCTTTGTATGTTCGACTCCAGCTTATCGTTTATACGGTTAAGTCGAATCCTAGTGAGCAGCTTTGTAGGAGTTGGTACAAAATGATACCTTTTTTGGAGTTTGGAGCAAAATTTTCTTCAACCACTCAGTGAGCAATTTTTCGGTCTCCCTAATTTCGAGAGAAGCGGATGTAATAGAAAAGCTATAGTTCTGGTATAGTCTTCATGGTTTCTATAGCCCTAGTAATTTCGTCTATCTGTGGTGATTGTGAAATTAGCAATGTCTGCTGATTGGACATCAAAACGTTCGTTCTATCTACCATCACCTCCAAATATTATATTTTATTCTTTAACTCTTAGAAGGGTTATGACAACTTGTTTTTTTTTAGGAATGTAGACCTCAAAACCGATGCTTTTGACACAGCCGGATTGAGCTGTAGGATCAAATTGCATACAAACATTTCATAAGATCAGTCTAATAACTGATGCTTCGGTGATGTTTTTAGTATCTATATAAATACATATCGCACTTGATCAACAAGAGGGTATTAACTCTCAATTTTAAAAATGCCACTTTTTGCAAGAAGATAGATATTGACAACATCAATATCAAAAAATTTCAACGTATTTCGATAACTGTTTCATCTCGAATACCACATTTGAGACCATATTCGTGATAGTGTAGTGACTACCTTTATATCACCAAAGAAGTATTATTTTGAGTCAATACAAAAGTGGAAATAGAAATGTATCGTCTATTTTCATTGAAGAGGTATGATATTTTTTGCTTCGGATTTTCAAATTATTTTAAAATGTAACCACAAATAGTTTTTCACCTCCATTGAAAATTTTAAAATTTTGAGTTAATACCCTTTTGTTGATCAAGTGCGATATATGTATATACATATATTCTGTCAGACCCTATAGATCTGTAGACTTCTTTAAATCATAATCAGAAACTAGATGGATTTCTAATATTCTTTTGAATTTGAATTAAATAGGTTGACAGCAAGACATTGCAAAGGCAATGTCGTTTGCATTCAGTAATCTCTAACACCCATCTTAGTGCGCTCTTTTAGAATATTTATTGTAATGAAAAATATGAGTTTCGTCTTTGCCAAAAAATCAACAAATTATTACAGAAATATAGAGAAATTCTTAATCCTAAATTCCGTTTACATGTATGGCTTTGAATTAAATAAAGAAAAAGAAATAACAAAACTTCCCAGCTACTGTCTAAAAAATAGATTTAACAAAAATCAAATGTTATTACTCTTATGGAACTTAACTTTGATTCTTTGTAAAGTTAAGTGAAATTGGAAAAATTGCCTTCTAAAAGGGAAGCATAACTCTAAGTAGTTTATTCTTGCTGATGCAAGAGTCACCCTCACAGAAGATTCACCCAAGCTTGTTAAGAAAACATTAAAACATGTGATGGTGTTCGTATTGCTATAGGAATATTCCACAGAAAACCTCGATTAAATAGGTATCTTTATCATCTACCCTCATCTGGAAGCACTGAATCTCATGAAATTGTTTTTTAGTATATTTCCTTCTTTCGAAGGAATATGCCATTATATCTTACAACATTTCTTGTTGTTATTTGAAACCTGCAGAGAAATTAAGATTATAAAACTTACGTCATAGTGAATCACCGTGATAAACGCTGACAATTGACCATCATCGATGACTGAAGATAAATTTTGTTTTGTGCCATACACGACTTTTTTAAAGTAATTATCCAAATTTCGTAAATATCAGAAAATGATTTTGTCTTGCAAGCATCAGTGTACAGTGTGTACTAACAGTCAATATCAATGAAGAGGTGTAGTAGACAAAATCCTGCATTAATAACAGACAATGTCGCTAAAGCTTAGATCGTACTTGACTCATAACAAACAATGTGTCGAAATTTCAGCATATAGTCGACTAATAGCAGACAATGTCGCTAAATTTCAACATGTAGTCGACTAATAATAGACAATGCCGCAAAATTTCAGATCGTAGTCGACTTATAACAGATAATGTCGCTAAATTTCAGCATATAGTCGACTATTAAGAGACAATGTCGCTAAATGTCAACTTCTTTAGCATAGTGTTATTACAATGAAGTTGTCATACATAACTCTCTTCATACATAACTTTCTTGGTCCATTACCAGGAGGATTCATTAATGAAATATTTCATTTACAATAACGTTTATTAAAATTTTGAATTGATTTGTTTTGAGTTTTTTGAATACTAGGGTTCAAATTTATAAAATTAAGGTTCATTATTAATTATTAAAACGTTCAAATTCTAAACGTTATTTCAGCAGCAAAATTTTATGTAACAGTATCAAACCATATTATCTTTAATTTACAGTTTTATACTGTACAGTGTTCTGTTCACTTGGAGTATTGCTGCTACAAGTCGAAACATATGTAGTTTATTTGCCTTAATAAAAAAAACGAGTAATGAAAAAAAGAAATAACAATCGATTTTCAAAATGAATAGAATTTTTGATTACAAGTAGTAGGTGTGTTACTCCAGAGGGACACATTAAAGTTTCATGTGGCAGAAGTAAAACAGCAGGCGGCAATCCAACTTAGAAAAAAGCCTGCAAAACAAAACAAAAAAGGATGTCAATGCGTCGCTCATGGTATATTGATAAGGAATCCATCCATACATGCAGCAAACCAATACCAATAAACAGTATTAAGGGGATCAGTGTGTGTGGGTGTGTGCAAATACTTTCAATGTATGCGTATGTGTTAATACAACACATACAATTGATTTGTTTGGGGATACACTAATACACCATGTGTACATTTGAATTGTGTAAGAGTGTAAGAGTATGTTTTGCTTTGTAGACCTGTGTGCGTGTGGTGCATGTCCTTTTTATTACCTTTGTTATGGTGTTGTTGCTGTTGCATGTAGCACCCATAAGCAACAACAATTTGTATGTTGTTGTTACAAAATTTCACTCATTGATTTTAAAAACAAAGTTGTTGTTGCTGTTGTTGTTTTTTTCATTTGTTTTGGTCGATACATTTGGTCGGTTGGTGTAGGGTTGCAATTTTTAGGCCACACCCTCACAAAAGCCATGCAATCGTTTGCTATTGGCCAAAAATGCAATACAAATATATCCCTGTTCCCCCACCCTCTCTTCCATACAAAACACGTCTAATATGAGCTTAAAATACGAAATCTAAAAAATAAACGAAATTGTTTGAACACAGAAAAAATGCCCAAAAAACTCAAACCCAAAAAAACTTCGTTACATTTCAATTCAGAGGCACAGAAACAAGTCAGTCGTCTCATCGTCATCATCACCAACTACCACTACTCTACTACTATTACTCTTACTATGCCCAATACCGCACAACTTTCATTACCAAAATTCATCTCCCTCGTCACTTCGCTTCACATTCGTCCGAAATGAATTGAAAAGCAAAAAAAAAAAAAAAAACATTTTAAAATTCTGTGCAAAATGTGAATGTGCAGTTTACAATAGCAACAACAAGACTACAGCAATATATAGCAAGCAAAACAGCAAAAAGGAAAGTTGCAACATTAGGGTGTTCATGCCCATTTGCCTGCCTACCCATCCTAATAGTCATTGCTTATTGCCACTACAGTTTGTAACACACAATTCAACTTTATATTGTGTGTATGTGTGTTAAGTGTGTTGCAAGTTTCCTTTTTGTTGTTGCAAAACTGTGTGTATATGCGAGGGTGGTTTAAGTATTTTTAATTGTGTGTGTGTGTGTGTGTGTGTGTGTGTGTGTGTGCGTTTTATTTTATGGCAGTTGCTTACACTTAACGTCCGTATGCCAGCCAGGTTGACTTGCTTGTCTACTTGACTCATTTTAGCCACGAAAAGTAAGAAATGCAGGGAATACTCAATATTTGCATTGGCAATGGTCACATGGTGATTTGGTAGCGTTTTTTGTTTTTTTTCCCAAAATTTTTCTATTTTTTCAAGTTTTTGAAAAACAAAAATTTTGTTTTTTTTGTGTAAAAAATTATTTTTGTTGCGCATTGTATGCATTGAAGCCGATAACTGCTGCCATTTTATTTTGTTTCTTCTTTTTTATTCCTTAACGATAGTTTAGTTTAGTTTAGTTTTGAGTATATTTTTTTATTCTGCATTTATACATGGTTAGCACATTCAGGATTTTGTTTTGTTGTTGTTCTTGTTTCATTTTATTTCATTGCTTTCTATTTTTGAAAGTTGCCTGTGAGTCGTTATGTCTGTCTATACCGAGTGTGTAAAATGAAGGACTATTGATATTAAAAGAAGAGTTGCCATACAACTTTATGCAATTTATTATTGCAAGAATTAATGAAGATGTCACCTTAGCATGTATCCCAAAGATTTAAAGAATGTAAAAGCTCATGACTGTGGTCTGGAGGGTCAATGCAACACTATGAAAGTGAATCGTATTCTTTTCTAAGAATGTTGCCCTCGTTAAGTGCAAAAAAGTTGCATAATTTTAATTCAAAAAAAAAAAAAAAACACAAGTTGAAAATGTTGCCCTGAAAAAAGCTAAGCTTTTATGTTTTGAAATAGGTGATGAACGGATGAATAAAAAATTTTAATAAATATTTTATGTTCATTTCTGAAAGAGTAAGAAAGGCAACTTTTTAATAGAGAGATGTCAACATCTTTTAGTTAGTTAGTTAGTTACGACGGGTGGCCAAACAACGGTCCAGCCCACTTGGGTCAAATATTGATCCCACTGTGATATTCATATCAGTAATCCAGAAAAGAAAAACCTACATGTTCTCATGCCTGCACAAAAGAAGATATCCTGCTGATATTCATATCAGCTAGATCCGACAAGGCATCCAGAAACGGACTGCCAAGGAAAGCAGTCCTAATGTCCGAAAGAATTAGACACTGGCACAAGAAATGCTCGACAGTCTTCTCCTCTTCCGTAAGAGGAAAGCGGCATCCTAACCAAGTGGTCAATCTCCTCATTTCTGAGAAGAAAGCCCACCCTCGCAAGTTCGTCTGCCACACAGTTCGGCCGGGTGTCCAAGTGACCCCTTACCCAGATAATCTCCAGGTCGGAATGTCTCGCCACCTCGTTCAGAGATGCCCGGCATTCACACACCAGTCGCGATATCGAGTAGATACCGGAGAGTACCCTGATCGCACCCTGACTGTCCGTACAGATTCGGATTTCAGAATCATATACCCTGTAGTACATCAACCAGCCAGCTGCCCTCTTTAGCGCCGAGACCTCTGCCTGTAAGACACTGCAGCAGTCCGGCAGTTTAAAGTGTTCTCTCACCCCGTATAAAGGAATAAGTATACCGCCCCAACCGCTTCTGAGGCTTTTGATCCATCCCTGTACACCTCAACAGAACCGGGTCTAATTACCGGCTCTGGTGACATGCACACGGAAAACATCCTATCCAGGAAGGGTTAGGGTGTGCAGTAATCTATCCCATCAGGGATCGTATTCAAATACCTAAAGATGGCCGCATGCCCATAGACCCTGTCCGACCATGCCCCTGCATCTTCAACCTTATCGCAGACATACCTGTCATCTGCCTAGCCATCAGGTCCACTGGAATCCAATTTAGTAGTACAAACAAGGCTCTCGAAGAGTAGACCTGAGCGCACCTGTAATTATCAGTGCTGCACTCCGCAGAACTTTATCAAAGATCCTGCAATATGTGGATTGCTCAAGAGAACTTCACCATACAACCGCACCATACATAAGTATAGGCTTAACCACCTCATTAAATAACCAATCGGAATTCCTAGGATTTAGACCCCAAGAATTTTCAACGGCCCTATGACAAGTGTACAGCTCAACATTCGCTGTCGCCGCCCTCGCACGCGCATTTCAGTTCAGCCCATTGAAGCCGCGGTAGGGAAAACGACACAACTTTGTGCCTGCGCGTGAATAATACCAATTCCGTCTTTCACCTTTTCATTATTATCTTCTTTAAAGACAACATTTTTTCTGAAAAATCGTTATGAACTACTAAGAACGCAGTTTGATAGTTCCACAAGATTTTGTATTTCCATTTTTAAAATCATTCTGCACTTATTAGCTGTAATCAATTACTGCATCTGCAAGCTGCATCTATTAGTTTCCTTTGGGCAGCCATTATAAAAAAAACCTTTTTCAGAGTAATTCTTATAAAAAATAATATTTAATTTTTTACCAAAATATCCATCACCGTACCTTTAATATGGGCACATACGGTATAAAATAAATCGGTGGCTTATTTTTGTGTAAATTTATGATTTAAAATTTTAATACTTTGCTTGGTCATCCAAAGGGAGATCCAGAGAAACCTAAATAAGTATGGTTAGATTACATGGGTCGCCTATTGCTATCGAGTATAGTCGGAGGCCTTATGGCACATAGTGAAGGAACGTTTTCCTCAATCAGTCGCAAAATTTCATTCACTTCATCAGAGCGCAGTGTATTTTCAAATCCAAAAGTTCCGGTTCACTTACAGCATTCTCGACATTTTTTACTGTTTCTTCTCTTTTGTGGTAAAAAAAACTATCATATAGTGCAGTATTTTTACAGATATTTCACACATATGTGTTCTGACTTTTAACACTAGATGACAAATTAATGAACTGTCTTCTTACCAACACTTCAAAGTGAAATGTCATCCTTATAGCACATATCGCTTGACGCAAAAGAATAAGTGTTATTCGTTATATAAGCAACAACACCGCCTTATAGTAAAAAAACTGCGGATGTCTTTTCTGTGATCCAATGTTTGCACTGATAGATCAATAATACATGCTAATTATGGCTGTGGAATTTTTTCCGAAGAGGCATTTAAAGTTGACATGCACTGTACATAGTGTAACGGAATACATATGCAACAGGAATGTCTGCGTGTTTACTCATAGTAAGATACCCACAGAGTCTACCTACAGGCTTGGCAGCCCACTCGGGTTTTATTGGGTATTATATTTAAAAAACCCTGGTGGATTTTTTTATTTAAAGTAGTTCGTAGTTTATTTATAACAAAAATAAGTATAAAGGCTGGGGCATATAGAATCCGTCATATATTATGCGTCACCTTTTTTAACTGACAATTAATCATCAACAAAAAAATAAGGCTTTCGAAGGTTAGGACCTGAGCGCACCCGCAATCATCAGTGCCGCACTTCGCAGAACCCTCTTAAAGATTTCGATATATGGGAATTCTCAAAAGATCACCGCTACAAAACCGAACCATACATAAGTATGGACTTGACCACTATGTCCAAGATCCACTCGGAACTCCCAAATGGCCCTGCGGCACATGTACAGCGCAACATCTGCCCTAGTCAGTGTGCTCTGTAGCCAAGACAGCTTGGAGTGCAGTATAAACCTCAGATATTTCGGGCTATCTGATACCCTAGTTCTGCCACGTACCTTCGTGTAGAAAAAGTCAACAAAATCGGTGCTAAAATTGAAACTCAGCCTTATTTATGAGGCATGGTTATTGACTCATTAGGGTCTTCTGATCTGTATCAGCAGAAGTAGTCACGACGATAACTTACCATACCCGTATTACGGTTTTACTTATTGAAAATAAAGCGTTTACGTATTTGTGAATTTTGGCAATACTGTTGTCGTTGTTGGCATTTAAACAAAAAAAAAAAAGAAAATCTGCAAATACTCGTATTTAATATAGAAAGAAGCCAAATCATGTTATATTCCATGTACTTGTTCGTTTGTTCATACAAAATATTTTGTTATCTTTTGCGTTTTATTTCGATTTTTTTTTTCATTCACTATTTAAAAACTATACTGTTGTCTTCCATATTTTTATTTCAGATGGGCTGTTATACTTTTTATTATCGTTATTTGGCACAACATTTACGAATGCAGTCACCACCCGCTCTTAAGGCCTCTCGTCACCAATAGACATACGAATAATGTTGGCAACAATTGACGCCAAAAAATATCAAAAAGTTTGAGAAAAATTATTGTTTTGTTTTGTTATTTGAACACATTATAGAAAAAATAAAAAAAAATAAAAATAAAGAAAAATAATAAAAATAAAAATTAAATAGTTTTACTTACTAATTCAAAGAAACTGCATATAAGAAAATTCCATACAAATAAAAAATAAAAAATAATGCATTCTGGGGTATTTTAGAAACTAATCTACTCGTAAATAGGCAATAAAAATATTCCATTTTCATGATTAGTCTTCTCGTACGATTATTATTTATTATAAGAATTCAATTTATTTTAATTTCTTTCAGTGCATTAGAATAACAAAACAGTGGGAGATAGCTGCAAGGAATGCATTCTATTTACTTACTAGCACATGTGATGACATTTATATTTATACAGTAGATCATCATATGAGGTTTGTTTAAAAAATAACGTTGCTTTTGGAATTCTTTCTATGTTATCTAACTTGCTTTTAAAATGTGACTTCTGAACTCTGACAATTGACAACAGAAGTAGGGTTGAAGTTACATATGTCTAATTGTCATTTAAAAATTGTCAAATTTGGGATGATATCAACCCACATGACATTCAAGTTACTGACTGTTGAGATTTTTGAGCTGGAAGCATCATTGATTCATATATTTTTTAAGCGAAGTTGGCCAGGACTTCCGCACCAATATCAAGGGCAATAGGTAGGGAGATCGATTATTCGACTTTTTTCAAAAACCGGTTTTCGAATAATTCGAAAAGTAGCAATTTTTTTAAAACCGGTTTTCGGTTAACCGGTGCTTTTATTTAAATAAAATTGTTCTTAATTTTTGAAGCGCAGAGCTGGACCTCGCCGTTTTAAAAATAAGCAGAAGCTGACGAAGAAAACTCTAACAAACCTCTTATAAACTAGACCAAAACGGTGTGCGGAGGCCATAAAAAACTAAGTTTATTACACAAAGTACTGAAAGTTGCTTAAGATTCGAACAGCTACTCAATTTCGACTTTGTTGTATTACTTGGTAGATAAAGGTTTAAAGGTTTGTTATTATAGTTATAAAGGTTTGTTATTATAGTTATAATTTAGGTGCTAAGATAATAAGAATTAAATCTGTTACTTTGAATAAATCTATTAGTTTGTAATAAACGTTACGAAAAATACTGTATGTAAATTCATGCACCATGTATTTAATAGTGTGTGTGTCACTGTGGTAAGTTAGGTAAGACACCCACCTTTTAACAAAGCAGTTGTCGCTTCAATTCCAGGCCACAGCATCTGACAATTTTCAACAGCAATATCGCCTCACAACATTACTAGCGACTGGTGATGTGTATTTACGCTGTGAAAAACTTCACTAACTAATAAAGGGTCCGCCATCTAACGTTTTTTTTCAACTAGTGCTTATTTCGTGAATGGTATCACTTAGCTCATGTCTGATTTGACAGATAATTAGTTTTATCCTTCCGCTGAACGAATATGGTTGTGTATACGCTTGAACAACGCTAGGAATCTGGGCCTGCGATCGACTTACAGAAGATGCCGATTTTGCCAAAAAAAAAAATCATCTTTTCAGATGAAGCTCATTTGATCTTGGCGGGTATGTAAAGAAGCAAATTTGTCTCATTTGGGTCACAGAAAACCCGCACGCATACATTGAAAAGCCGATACACCCAAGACGAGTCACCGATTGGTGCGGCTTTTGGTCCAGAGACATAATTGGGCCATTTTTCTTCGAAAATGAGCAAGGAGTGGCCGTTACAGTTAATGGCGATCGTTATCGGGCCATGTTAAACGAATTTTTGTTCACAAAAATTGAAGAGGAGGATATTAGCAACATTTGATTTCAACAGGACGGCGCTACGTGCCACACAGCCGAAGCTACACTCGATGTTTTGCGCCATGTTTTTGAAGATCGCATTATCAGCCGCAGAGCTGATGTAGTTTGGCCACCTCGGAGCTGCAATTTGACTCCGTTGGACTATTATTTGTGGGGTGCCGTAAAAGATAAGTGTTACGCCAACAAGCCAGAGACAACTGACGCTTGGAAGGACAATATTCGTGAAGTCATTGGTGAAATACAGCTGCACACAATCGATAATGTGCTTATAAATTGAACCGATCATGTAGGCTACTGCATGGCCAGCCGAGGCAGCCATTTGAATGAAATTATTTTCCATTATTAATCGGAAAGGTTGTACTTTAAAATAAAAGAAATTTGAGAAAATATTCAGTAGTTTTTTTATAGCAAAAAAAAAAAAAATATTTGGCGGACCCCTTATATCTGCCGTTCGGAGCCGACGCTTGTGAGTCGCTTGATTATTCTCCAAATATAAAAATCAATATTTATTTACAGAAGATGAGAAAAAATTATTGTTGCTCGAGTCTGAATATCTTTTTCGATATACCTTGGTTTTCACGTTCTTTATGAGACGTTCAAGGTTGTCATATATACAAAAATAATTAAATTTATACAAATACATTTATACAAGTTAGCCGCTAAGCATATTTGCAATAAAAAATATACAAACGTATAAAAATTACACTTATTGAAATTAACCGGTTATTCGTGTTAAATCAACCGGTTTATTCGGTATTCGACAAATAAAGATTTTGATAAAACCGTATTCGATAAAACCAAAAAAACCGGTTAAAACCGGTCGAATTTTAAGCGTCCGATAGCAATAGGTTAATAATTTCCTACTTCTTTTCGCCTTAAATAGATGACATAAATATTTGGTTACAATAAGAGAGCGCGGTGCACAGTGCGTCGTTCTCATAGAGCGAATGGGTAAAAATAGAAGGAGTCGTCGTAGATAAATGAAATTTGGTGCATACATTTGTTATATGTTTGACAAAGGACACGCCCACCGCCCACATATATTAAAAACAAAAAACTTATCTTAAGATACTTTTTAATATTTAAATTTTTTAATAAAAAAAGTTGTGTTAATTACTGATATAAATAAATAAATTCCAAATAAACAACAAGTTTTTAACGCATGTAATTTTGAGGATTTAAAAATGTATTGCAATCTAGAGAAAATTAGATGTTGTACTGCAAATTTTGAGTTGTAATAATAATTTTAATTTTTTCTGGGTTAATATATTATATATTAAGTGATAATCCAAATAATTTTAAATTTTTTATTTTCCTCAAGCTATTTCATAGTAGTAAAATTTATGAAAAATGCTCTAAATTATACATTTTAAAAGTTTCAAAATTCCTTAAGTTGTAGGACAAAGTTGGTTCTAATGTTTTCATTTGATAACACATATTATATACGAGGGCGGACTGATATTGAAGCTACCTAAGTAGGAAAAAACATTTTTTTCAAAACACATTCATTTCTCAACATAGTCTCCTTTTAGCTCAATACACTTAGTAAGACGAATTTCCAACTTTTTTATACCATCTGAATAATACGATTTTGGGAACTCCTCAAAATACGCATTAGTTTCGGTAATCACTTCTTCGTTTGAGATGAATTTTTTTCCTGCGAGCTATTTTTTCAAGTTTGGAAACAGGAAAAAGTCATTAGGGGCTAAATCTGGACTATACTGATTTGCTTCGCAAACAGGCGAGATCTTCATGTGCCGCAGTACTTAGACGCGAAAAGGCTTTATACGAGCAGCGCCTTCGTGCTAAAGTTCTTACTTTTCCGCGGGGAAGTAAAAACTTTTGGTCATTCGTTAAAAGGCTGAGGAACAACGCTAGTTCGGTTCCTGCTTTTGTAAAGAATGACCACACATTCACGAACCCGGTTGAAAAGGCAAACCTTTTGGCTGAAATGTTTGCAAGTAATTCTCACTTGCCGGAGAGCGTTCAACCACTGCCCGAACTTGAAAGAGTATCAGAAACTATACCTAGTATATTCTTTCGAGCTCGTGCTGTAAAAAGGGTCCTTGCAAATCTCAAGGTTAACAAGTCTTCTGGGCCGGATGGCATACCAGCACTGGTCCTGAAACAGTGCTCTTCGACGCTTGCGCGTCCATTAGCTCACCTTCTCAGTGCGTTATATCGCGCCGCTATTTTTCCATCTTGCTGGAAGGTTTCTAATGTAACGCCAATCCCCAAAAAGGGCGATGCTAGTAAACCTGAGAACTACCGTCCAATAGCAGTTTGTTCCACACTCTCCAAGGTTATGGAGAGTATGATTAATCACCAGCTTGTGGGATATCTGAAGTCCAACGATTTACTTAGCGATCGTCAGTACGGTTTCCGAAAGGGCCGTTCTACTGGTGACCTGCTGGCGTTGCTCTCAGAGAAGTGAAACAAGTCCATTCATGGTTTTGGCGAGAGTAAGGTTGTGGCTCTGGATATCTCAAAGGCGTTTGATAGAGTTTGGCACAATGCTCTCATTTCGAAACTTAATGCTTTTGGTGTAGGTAGTCACTTCTCTCGATTTATATCGAGAGGGTACCGCAAGGCTCTGTTCTTTCTCCTACTCTTTTTCTAATATTTCTTAACGACTTTCTTCTTCTCACTTCTAATCCTATCTACTCTTTTACGGATGACGGCAACATTTGTCATTCTTTTGATCGTAGACCGAGCCTTTTGGAGGTTGGGGTAAGAAGGATGAATATGAACGTCACACTCACAAGTGACCCGGTGAAAGTCTCCGAGTGGGGTCGTGCAAACAGAGTCGATTTTAATGCACATAAGACTCAATGTTGTTTTTTAACACACAGGCGTGGTGGTGTGATGTCATCTGTGTCAATGGGTAATGTGGATATTGAGGAATCTGATGCTCTTGATGTACTGGGCATGAGAATTCACTGTGTCGTTCGTTGGAATGATCACATATTTCAAGTGTCGAAAGAAGCATTCAAGTGCCTTGGTTTTTTGAGACGGTGCAAGAAATACTTCACTCCATCTGATCTCCTTAATATTTACAAGACCTATATGCGTCCCAAAATGGAATACAACTCTCATGTATGGGCCGTTGCTTCAAAGTCTATTTTGGAGCTTCTCGACCGCGTACAGGAGAGGGCGAAGATGCTCATCAATGACAACTCTATCGATTCACTGGAGCACCGTCGCAATGTGGCGTGTGTTTCATTGTTCTATCGGTACTATAACGGAATGTGTTCTCACGAAATTAAGGAATTAATTCCCAAAAATCATATATTTTTACGTAGTACTCCTATTTCTCGTAGAGCGCATCCCTTTGTAGTTGATTGTCTAGTAAATCGCACAATGCATTATAGGGAGAATTCGTTCTTTGGTCGCACTGTTCGGTTGTGGAATAACATTCCAGCGAAAGTATTTCCTGCCACTTACGACATGAGTAAATTTAAATCTAACGTCCATAAACGCTACTCCCTCTGTCCTCCTTCCAATAAGCTATTTTCCTAGTACCAGCATAATGCACTGCATGAGTAGGGGCTATCCCCTGGGTGCTGGTCTTATATAAAAAAAAAAATAAATTTCTTGATATTTTCTAGAGTAACCAACTCTTTTGGCCTTCCTGTTGATGGTATTGTTGCAGTGCTTGTTCGGCCACCTTTAAATTCAGCAATTCAATATTTTACCATATAATCTGACGGATGGTACCTCTCATACAAATTAAGTAATGATTTTTGTATATCTTGAGAATGGCTAGAGTTGAAGTTATTAATTTTGGTTTAAATAACAAGGAAGCCAATACAAACCATCATTTTAAAAAGATATGAAATTTCGCATGTATAAAGAACGGTAACAGTTAAAGCGCTCTTTATCTATTCACATCAGTCTAAAAGCAGATACAACACAAAGTCTCTAAGCAACGCGGGAGAGATTACTCTAGTGGATTATAAAAATTAGTATATGTATAGCGATTCTGTGGAATATAATGCTTCGAAAAAGATTACTCTCTTTTATGTGGTTCATTACATTTAAAAGAAACTGCAAAAAAACTAAGGCAGCTAAAAAGCGCTTAATAATGAATGGAGACGACAATAACGTACCTCTTATAGTGTTCGGAGGTACATGCTGCATTGGACGGTGTTTTAATGGAGAAATTTCTTCTCCTGTACGCTATTCAGAAGCTTCAATATAGCCAAGACATTGCTGAATTACCATTGAATTTAATCTCAACTTATTCAATGAACGAATTTAAATTAAAAAAATCAATATGATTCAAAGAAATCGTATAACTTACATTTAATATCTCTACTTGATAAAATTATTTTATTTAATTTTTTTGTAATAGAAAACATATATTTATTTAAAAGGCTTAACTAAAAGCCTTTACAAAAAATTACAATTTTTATAAATCATGTAGACTACACAGAAGACCATTTTCTAAGAACAATGCCTAAGAATTGTTTGAAAATATCATTAGGTGCAGTTTTACTTCTAAAACTAATGAAATGGCAAACGACCAAAACAAAATTTAAAAAAAATTCTCTTACATTGCTCTTGAGCTCTTTTTTTTGGAAAATAAAATAAAAGATAGAAAAAATGATTATTAAAAACAACAACTATGTACATACTTTGAATGGAACACAAAATGACTGACATGTGCAGATGTCCTGCCAATCAATGGCTATAGTCGAAAGCAGAAACAAGAATTTTAGAGCAAAAGCAAAACGTTAAGCTCCGTACATGCAAAGAATAAATCGAAATTTAAAAGGCAACAGTATTATAGTTAAGCGTAGGCATACGGGTAAACAGCTTCAAAAGAAAAGAATTATATCCTTTGATATGGTTAATAATGAAAAATATTTATTTGCCAAATTTTAAAAAAACCTATTAGAGACCTAAAGGAGCGTAGTGGATAGATAATGAGTGAAAATAAGGAATCCTAAAAAAGGCACAACAAACTGTTAACATGAGAACTAAGATTATTTAAGCTTAACGCTGTGCGAGTATTAAAAGTAAGACTATCTGTTATTCAGGACTATCTATCATTATGCAGTCCTTTGTTAGGTAACTTATGTTCTAGAAACCACGATTTTCGTATTATCTTATAAATGCCAGTTGTCGGTAAAGAAATGCTAACTGTCAATGTCCCCACTGACAATTAACCTGTTTACTGAATGGAAGGATAATGAGACTTAAAGTCTTATAAGAAACTTAATTAAAGATCAGAAGCATCTTAAAAAAGGGTTAGTTTTCTTATTATATTTGGAGTTCTAGCATCCTCGATCGTGAATAATAGATTATGCTACTGCAACTGAAAATAAACCTGCATATGCTCCTTAAGAGCGTCCTACACAACGGGAAAGAAATTACATGAAGAATGCAAGATCGTCTAAACTGTGTTGACTACGCTGATGATGTTTGCCTTTTGACTCATAGCTTCTCAGATCTTGCATCAACCTGGGAAGCATAATAACAAATACGAAGGTGTCTGGACTTAGGATATGTGCTGCCTGGATAAATACCCTCTGAGTTAGTGGAACGCCTCATTATTTACAATAAGAAATAACCAAATAGAAGACGTCTGCCACTTTTATTATCTCGGTAGCATAATTTTCAAGAACGGCGTTTCAACTGACAAAAGACAGCCGCATGCAGAGGACACAAGCGTCACAGGTACGAATTTCCAGCAGAGGATATGACGAAAAAATTTAATTGCGGTTTCGAGTGTTTAATAAAGAAATTTAATCAAAAAAAAAAGCCCACTGGCCTTTCAGCTTATCTCTAGCGGTAATGACAAACGTCAGACGATTACTTGCTAAGTAAGGATCACCACTACACAATTATATAGGGGCGAGCTACAGTAGAATAATCATCTACGTACTTCGCTTTTAGATATCATCTTGATTTATGAAACTGAAACAGGGCAATGGATGCTTTGTGAATAGCCAGTATGCTTTCTAGAGAAGTGACGGAGAAAAAATGCAAAGAGCACGTAAGCTTTCGTTCGTTTAACAACTATTTGGATTTACACTTCTTTCTCTTTCAGCAATAATGTCAAGTCCGGTTGCGAGAATTGGACGTGCTGCTCCTCGGGACATGTAGAGGAAACAATGTCTTCGTAGGATTTACAAATATTCCTAGAGTGGTGTCGAATTGCAGGCTTTGGAAACAATCTAAACAACTCTCATAGCTACGAGAATAAAATGAAGCAAATGACGGTTAATTGTCCACATTTTAAGAAGATCGCAGAAAGACATAACGAGAAATACCATCGACTTGAACCTGCCGGGTAGCTGAAGAGAGGATGCACAACTCATATGTGAAAATAGAATGGACTTAGTGCAATTAGACTTGGTTGGCATGTGGTTTCACCAAGACGGTGTCGCATGACACACGGCACGTATTAACATGAATCTATAATGAGTAAAAACTATTTTTTGTGGCAATACGTGAAGTCTCTATTGAACAGGGACGAGCGGCCCAAATTCGAACCCCAGCGGTGGGCATGACGAAAACGAAAAAAATATTAATTGTGTCTTCGAGTGTTTAATGAAGTGACTTCAACCTCCCTCCAGACAAATCCTTCTAAAGCGGCCCCACCGACTATCCAGCTTACCTCAGGCGATGACGACAAACATCAGACGAATGATTAGGATAAAACGTTAAGTAAGGATCACCACTAACACTTAGCAAAGATCTTCTTCACTACACACAATCATATGAAAGCAAGTTACAGTAGATTAATTATTAGCTTGAACATCAACTGATTACTGAAACCGAAACAATATGCTCCCTAGAGGAGTGACGAAAAAAAATCTTTAAAAAGTAAATGACTATTGCAAATTCACTGCTTTTTTCAATTTTCATAACCCAAACGGTTAAAAATCACGCGTTATTCTGATACATTTTTCTTACGCAGAAAAACAGACCCGTACTTAAAAGTAAACACCGAGTTTTAAGAAAAAATGAATAAATAAACGGAAAAGTTTTAATTGAATTGTCAAGCAGACAAACAACTCAGTTATTTGCGTTAAAATGATTTCTTAAGTCACCTTTTGCGACACTAAAAATTTACTCCATTTTCTTTTAAAATTTGTATTGTGCTCAAATATAGAAATTTTACGAATTCGAAAATCGCAGGAATAGAGTAAAACTATTGGCAATATTTCTCAGCTAAAATGGAGTATGATGATAGAAAGTATGGAACTGGATACGAATCATGAAAAAGCTAGTTGCCGAGTTTGTCATTACAACAACAATATCAGCGAATATTTGGGTGAATCACTTTTCATCATTACTAAGTGTCCAACAAACAAATGAGCCTACAATAGAAACAAGCCCAAGAGATCAATCGTACCAAGACCCGGCTATAGAGGATCTTGAAGTAACGATCGCCCTGCTAACAGATGATAAAGTATGGAGGACCAATCTTATCAAAGGAAATATTACATTCAGTTTCTCAACAATGGGAAAAGGGTATCTCCATACCTATTTTCAAAACAGGAAACAAAAAAGAACTTAGAATTACAGAGGTATATCGCTTTTCGGATCAATTCCAAAACTATTCAGAAATTTCCGAAGAGCAGCCCGGCTTTAGAAGAAACAGATCAAGCGTAAATGCCATATTTATTGTACGACAAATATATGAAAAATAAAGATCTAAATATCAACAACACCCAGATCAAAGTTGATGATATATTGACAGATAAGGTCCGAAATTCTTCAGAAATAAGACAAGGTGACTGTCTTAGCCCAATCTTTTTCAACATCATAATGGACATCATTATCGAGAAGGTAACAACGGCAGCCGAGGGTTATAAATTGTCTACTGGCGAATTTATATATTGCGCAAATGATGCAGTTCTGGTAGACGAATCTAAAGATAACTTACAAAGACTTCCATAGCTCTTTTAAAAGGCAGCAGAATCGTTTACCATGCATATTTCTGTGAAAAAAACCAAACGTCAAGTCATATCAAAAGAAACAAGACGAAGTAAGTCGGCAGGCAACAACAAACCGATCGAACAAGTTTTGGAATTTAACTATTTGGGCTCCCTTACAATATACAGCCGAGATCTCAAAAAAGAATCGAAGATGCAGGCTAACAAAACAGCAACATTATCGGAATATCTAAGAAATGTTATACTGCGAAAAATATATATGAGCAATGACAGCGAGATGAGAGTATATAAAGTATGCATTCGAACAGTTATAACATATGCATCCGGACACCATTGTTACACAGCAAATATATACAGGGTGTCCGCCGGGAAGGTGTACTACTTTGTTTTGGTAAAGAGTTCATATTTGGCAGTCGTGAAATAGAGACGTGGAAAATATTCAGTAAACCAACGTGTTCTAATCGTTAAAACATATTATCAAAATTAATCATCGGTCACAGTGACGATGAGAAAGTTACGTGAAAATTTTGGAAGAAACAACGTGCCAACAAGACGCACTATTTATCGTGTAGTGAATGATTACGAAGAAAGAGGGACTGTACTGCAAGATCGGCTGAAAACATTACTGAAAATGTTCAAAACAATCCATCAACATCTATTCGACACCGTGTTCAGGAGCTTGGTCTTCAAAGAACAACTTTGGTCACAAAGAAGAAGATTTGCATTTGTTTCCACTTAAGATTTAGTTGACACAAGAGCTTCTTCCAGAAGACTATTTACGCCGCCATACATATGCCAATAGGATGTTACAGCTCGCCCAAGACAACCCCGATTTTCATGAAAAAATCATAATGAGTGACGAGGCACATTTTCATTTGAATGGTTATGTGAGTAAACAGAACAGTCGGTTCTGGGCAATGGAAAACCCTCAAGTTATTCATCAGTCACTTTTGCATCCATTAAAAGTGACAGTCTGGTGTGCAATTTGGTCAGGAGAAATCATTGGACTTTACTTTTTTGAAGCTGAAAGCGGCGTAACGGTAACTGTCAATGGGGAGCGATGTCGTGATATGATTGAAAACTTTTTAACGCCACAACTGCATGCTTTGGGCTTGACTAACATGTGGTTTTAACAAGGCGGTGCCTCATCACATACAGCCAGGATTACAATGAAATTACTGCGAGACCTCTTCCACAACAAATTATTTCAAGGAATAGTGATGTTGATTGGCCTCCACGGTCGCCTGATTTGACTGCTCCGGACTTCTTTTTGTGGGGATATCTGAAAAGCAAGGCTTATGCAAAACAAACCAGAAACGCTGGAGCAACTCAAGGAAAATACTCGTGATGAAATTAGTGAAATACCGCGTGAAATGTGTGAGAATATATGGAAAAATGCTCAAATGGGCTCGCATTTGTGAGGCTAACAGGGGCGGGCATTTATCTGATATTGTATTCTAAGCAAAATTGCCGACATTAATTCAAACATTTATCAATAGAAGATCCATTCTCTTTCATATAATCGAAAGTTATAAATAAACAAAATAGTATACCTTTCCGGCGGGCACCCTATAGAAACTATAATCACAATGTAATGCATTACAAACCCATCCAAATCGGATGCCAGAGCAATGGCTCCTTACTTCTAATGTACATATCATTCAATTTTTCCTATTGTCATAATAGTATACGTTTGGCTGTGTTTCATTTGTAATAACTTTTGTACTGCTGGGTCGTTACGTCGTCAGCTACAACTATTTCATTCTGTTCCAGGCCTTGCTCTTTAATAACATTGAGCTGAAGCAAAAATCAGAAGAAGTAAGCTAGTTGTCTCACCTACAAAGAGTTATTTATACTTTCAGAGGTGTCAATTGTCCATATATCAAAAATCGTGGTTTTAGAGGCAAAAAAACGTCAATTGTCATTTTGCCAAAATTTTGTTAAAAATCCGACAAAATGACGATGGAATATCATATCTGGTATCTATGTACACAATGTTCGACAAAAAATCAAACGACGAGGTTATAAGAGCCTGTAAATTAATAAATGTGTCCAAGTGATTAGAAGAAGAAGAAAATGGAAAAGAGAATGCCTGAAAATCATCCCGCTAAAACAGCATTTGAAGGAAGAATCTGTAACACCCGACTCCAGAGCCACCCACAAAAAGATGGTATGAATGTTGGACATCGACCTCTATTAAGGATTATTTTTGTGATTTAACAAAAACAAGAATTGGATATTGTACTTATATTGATATGTATATGATATGAGAAGATATGAACAGAAGGTAATCCTAAATAAAGAAGAAGAAAAAGAATTCTGTGCAAACTAATTTTTTTTAAAATACATACTTAGATTTCATTTATTGGTATATGAAAAAGGGAAAAAAAAGAATTTAAGTTTTCTTAAAATCCAGATTTAAAAAATACTAGAGCCGATCTTTATGGTGTATGCAAATTAGTTTGATTACAAAACTCTCGCTCTTACCTAAAATGAATGGTTGATGGTAGTTGCTTAAAGTATCTGATAATTACTTCTCTTCAATGTCCCTCTCATATCCTATTTTCTTTTTGATAACATTACGCATCTGTCTGTAAATGAAAAGTAATCTCTGCTTAAAATCGAACTGATTGAAGGGAAACTAGAAATGTAACGAAACAAAGAGAAATAAACCAAAAATTCCATGCAACTAAATTAAAATCATGTTATTTATTAGAAAATGCTTAAGGATATTCTCTTTCATTCTCTCTACTTTACATATGTACCTGCACATACCACACTACAAAATATCAACTGCAGAAGTATGAACAAGAGGAGAATAGGTACCATTTAAACAATAAAGTATGGTAATCACTTTTTCTTTAACATCATTTATAAAGCATATATTGAATAGGTAAATGAAATATGGACATGCTTTTTTTAAAAAATACAAATCCCTTAGACAAGAATGTACGTATATAGTAGGGTCATAAATACTGTAATCACATTTAGCATATCGATTATAATAATAAAATTGAAAATACGCTCTCATGAAATATGGCTTATGAAAGTTCACCATTATAGCGTTAGTCTGCCAAATTTTGCTGTGGAGAGGTCAGATAATGAGATCCCCCGATATGAGAAAATCAGACATTTTAAATGCTCCGCTCGGGATTAATCGCATAACAAAAATTGTTTGAGGAGACTAAAGATATAAATAACCACCCCCGGTCGAGCCGCCCACGTGTAGTTTAAATACGGTGATTTATCAAAGTGAAATCCTCTCCATAAACAAAAAATCATTCGGCGTATTGACGACACTTGAGATGGTCAGTAAGCTTCAACTCTTTAATCAATTGAACCCTTTAAGCGTGTAAATTCAAATCTTTAGTCAAAATTCGCATCAGTGATGTTCGTGAGATGTTCAACGAAAACAATTACGTGCCTGTGTACAGATAATTAAATCGACAACAACAACGCGGCTATAAATGTTTACAAATAAAAGAATTGGGCAAACAAATAACAGGCAATAACAAACAACAATAAAACAACATGAGCTAAAAGAAGTAGATGTTCATATTCGCATGGCTTCATAAGAACTAGAAATGAAATGAAGGAAAGAAATGGAATCTACCAGAAATATCGAGAGATTACAGAGCTTTCGAGCTATTGCTTACTCAGCCATACAAAAAGCATAACGGTGCCAACAGCAATTAGTTTTTTTGATGTAAACTTAGCGAACGAGTTATTGGTTAGAACTCAGAGTAAAGATAGTTTAGTGTGGGCAAACTTTGGTTGAACAGGTTGTGATCAAATCCAAGTTGTAACTACGATCGGATTGGAAAATCTGTCGAGTAATTGATGTTGTTTAAAAAGTTGTAAACAGAGCGAATAATTAAGAATAAAAATTGTTATTGCTTATAAAAAGGTTACGAGCAGTGGTGAACAAAACTGTGTAAATAAAGGATTTAAATTAAAAACCAAACGCAAAACTTATTTAATTTTAACTACAATATACGAACCCATAAATAAAGGTTTTTAAAAGTTAAAAGCGTCAGAATATATAACTATTAAACATTTTAGTTCAATCAGGAACAACACTCATGTCGAAGCGGTTACATTTGCTTAGTCTTAAATACAATTTGTATACAATATTGCTTCTAAAAATAATTTTGTTAAGGAATTTCGAAGTTTGTTTTTCGACTAACTTGACTAAATACTCCTTCAACATTTGCTGCAGAAAGTTAAAGCTGGAAATAATAGACTGGATTCTCTCATTTTACTTTACATAATTTTCAGGAAAATAAAGAGTTTAGGTCTTAGCAAATTGATTTTTAAATAATTCCTCATCACCGTTTTTAATATTTAGTAATTTATACATTAGTTTTTTAAGTTTTACTTTCTAAATATCGTCAAAATGAGGACAAAAATCATCAAATCGTCAACGTACTAATTTTGGAGCTAAAAATCATCAAAACAATGATAAACCATTAAATCTGCTTTTACCGAAAGTTTGTAACCGAAGTTTTTTGGACACCCAAGAGCATTCAATATTTTAAATGTTTGAACTTAAATGTGTACAAAAGTATGTAGGACCCTACTAAGTAAACTAGAATGCTTCAAAAAAGGACAGAGAGAGAGAGAGAGAGGAAAAAATATGGATAAAAATGTATGTTAGATAAGGTACTTTTTTATGTATACAAAAAATACTCTCCATTCGATATGTAAAATGAAAATATATGTTGATGCTTTTTACATACATACATACTATGTAACATACACATTATGTATGTATTGTATGTGGAGTTGTAACTACTCGTTTTACCATAGTCCACACAAAATTGGAAACATACTTTTGAATAGATGTTTCATTATCGAAAAATCTCCTTTAGCATCCTTATGATGTGTTTTATTATATTCTTGTGATCAAATATTTTTCATTTTCGTTTTTTTTTTGTTTGTTTTTTGTAATATTTTGTAGTTTTTTTCCATTTTCCTGTATTATAAATTTTTTTCCTTTTCGGTTTATTGGTATTGCACCTATACTACAAACTCTCATCAATATTTACTATTTTCTTCGAAATATTTCAATTTTTAATTAGAAAATGTACACATGAGTTGTTCCTTGAATGCATTTGAATTTGACATGTGAAAACTAATCAAGTCCGAAATTTGTAATTTATTTTTCGATTTTTTATGTGTACATTTGTCTTCTTCTTTTTTTGGAAGAAAAATTGTATGAAATACACCAATACTTCGTGACAATGACAATTATTTTGAATGTTTTCGAAGGATATTAAATGCAAATTATTATTTTATTGTTAATTTAATTATTGTTCTTAATATTTTAATGCTTAATTGATATTAAAGTTTGTACTTTTTTGTATGAGGCGTACCCAAAATTAGCCAAGCTGACGAATATATGGCGGCAGTAGTTTGAAAATAATTAAGTTTCAAGACGCCAACTTGACTAGAATTTTTCTTTTGTAAATATGGAAAAAATAATTGCATATCAAATGTCTTAGTCTAACCAATATTACAGCCGAGATAGATACTACTACGGGAAACTCTGTTTCTTCCTTTACGACTATAAAATATTATCAAGGCGAACACCGTATTGGTGGTTCAATCGAGGCTAAAGTAATGCGAGCTCCTACGTCACTTCACAAAGTATTCATTGCTTTGTTTCAGTTTCATAAAGCAAGTTGATGTTGAGAAGCTTAGCAGATAAATAATCTACTAGAGCTCGCCTTCAAATGATTGCTAAATAATGGTGGTCTTGAGCCTAGTTTAGCTTTGTAATTTTATCCCAGTAGGTGGCATTTTCTCCTGTTTATTCGTTTGATGTTTGTCATCATCATCAAAAGTAAGCTGCAAGGTCAGGGTGCTACTTCTAGGTAAATTTGTCATATCTCTTGCTTGGGATTCGAACCTGGGCCACTTGTGTTGTATGCGTGAGCTCTAACCACTACACCATGCCATCCCTGGCTAAAATGATGGGCATTTAAAAATGTGGACAGAAAATGCAAAAATGGATAAGCTTTTCTCAAGATGCGTACTGCGTTTGCTCAGAATAGGACAAAAATAGTGCGGCATAGATATTTTAGTAAAGTGCTTGGCGACGTTACACTACAGTTAAGCCAAGTTTTTGCATCAATTTGTAACCAGGGATGAGATATAGAACCACTTCCCGCCTAAAACCAATGAATAGTTAAAGGAACGAAGAGACGTATCCAAAGAAGCAGAAGGCAGTTCCCATCTACAGTCGTGGCATCTATTGTTTTGAGTTGTATTGGCCTGTTTTTTAAAGCAAAAGCTATCAACGGAGAGCAATACGCTAACTTTTTGCAGCGTTTAAGTGATGATATTAAGAAAAAAGGCCGCCATTGACGATAAAGAAGTTGTTGTTGAAAATCAATGCCCCCTATTTTTGATACGCAAGAGGTGTGAAATCTTCCTAAGATACTTATAGCCCATGCATGGAACTGCCTATCGACATTAGTTCTTGGAGATGGTAAAACTCCAAGATGGCTAATCATCTCCGTTCTGTTCACTATTTCTAAACTTTACTATTTAACTCTGAGCTCTAAAAGATGGCTATTCATCTCCGTTCTGTTCACTATTTCTACACTTTACTATTTAACTCTGGCTAAGCATAAAGCCGACAATATTTTCCACGTGTAGACTGACTTTCCCCCACGCATATCTAAGCATGGCAATGATTTCTGAAAAACTTGATCAGTGTTTTCTTTACAGACCACGCTTTCGTCTTCTTCACAGGCTGCATATTTTAAAGAGTTGTCGTGTTCACATCGTTGTAGATACTTCCTACGGTCACCATGCTTGCACCACCATGCGTTTTCTGTATCCACTTAAGTATATGCGGAATCAATCTAAACATCTATCTTTCCTTTATTGAATTTAACCACCTACGTTATCACGATATAACCCCCGCTGTCGTTGCACACTTTTAAACAATCTCTACTACAAATTGCCATTATCATTCCTGATGGTTTGGCTGGATCCTTGATAACTTATGACACCGGTTTAGATGAGGCTATTTTCTCGAAATAAACTTATAGGGTTATGTTAGGTTGTATGGATTTAGGCGCTTTGACGTGTTGTGATACCCCTAAAAAGAATACACTCTAAGATATACATAAAGAGAGACTAAGCCCCCATCTAATTCGAGCGAATGTTGTACTCACGTAGCCCCTTTAAGGATTAATCAGTAATTCTGAAATTTTTTTCGATTCTTCCTCTTTTTCACCTGACAAACATCTGCAAGACTCTTAAGACGGTTAACCAACACTTTGTAAAATATTTACGATCATACAGTGCCCAGTAAAAATACCCCTAAGTGGTGATACTAGACTACCTGAGTGTGTGTCACATTCGAAGACGATGAAAAAAAACCACTTTGTATGCGATTGTGGCTATTGACGAATTATCTAACATGGGAACCAACGTTTGAAGCTTTGCCAAAAAATTAGTTTAGCCAATGTCATCATGCTTTCTGCCGACCCACAAAAGTCATTTTTGTCATAGACTTGTTGATTATCTTCTATTTTTGATAGAGTCATATTTGCGTTTTCGCAGACAATAGGTCGGTCGCTCCATAAAAGATGACTTTTTATACAATATTTTTTATTAATAATTTTTTTGTTGTTGATTGTTTTCAATAGCATTTATTGCGCTTAAAAATTTGACTGCATTTATTGCAAACCGTAGTGTTATATTGAAAGGGTCTTAATGGGTATAAGAACTGATGTAAACTGCAAGAAGAGATCGTCATGTGCAAAACAATCATTTTTTTAATGCATATTATAATTTTCATTCGAGACTGTAACATACATATCTATTAATTATCAAAATTTAATGATAATTTTCTTAACAATTTTAAAACTACTGGACAAAAATATCAAAGTGACTAATGAGTATGATTCAATCATACATAGAAAGAATAAAAGATTTCCTCATAAAATAATTTTAACATGAAAATTTTATGTTTTTTTTCTACTTAAGTAAAGAAAAATAATTTTTCCAAGTCATAAATAGTAAATAATAAAAATTTTTATTTCTGTAGATAAACAAAAAAAAGCCCTGATCAAGAAGTACATGCTACAGGTGATAATCATAGAAACAGCCAGGGCATAAGCATATAAGTACGTACCACCAAAATTGGTTTTCTAAAAACATATAAAATTTTATTTCGTTTTGCCATTTTTTAAGGGTCAAAATTGGGGAATTCTCTATATGTCTGAATATATTTTTGTTTAAAAATTGCGTAATAAGCAATCACCAATTAGAAATTAAAACAAATCGCTTAATTGAATTGCATTTTGTCTTAATTTTCCTTACTGGCAAACCTAAATGAGAGCTTTGGTTGTTGCGATGACATTTGTCTACTGTTGATGCTGAAGTGACATACCTAAGTAAAAGCGTTGAAATTGTGTCGTGAACATAATGCTAACTTTACTTTTCAACAAAAAATCACTAATTTGAAATTAATTGGTAAATATCTCGATTTGACGTAAAAACAGCTAAAATGGCACTACTTTTTATTCTTTTATTTTTTCTTCGCAGCCAACTTCATTTCTCAACGCGTTGTCAAAATTGGATTTTCAATTGCAAAGCGTTGACGGCGCGCTATGATGGTCTGCTTCATACAAAGTGTTAGACAACGTTAGACAACGCTTAGCGCTCTAATTTAAGTTTGCTAGCCTATGTCCTTTGTGGACCTGTTGGACTCTTAACTAACACACATCTTGGATTTGACTAATCGACGTATAAGGGTCTACTAGTTATTTAATTAACGTAATTGGCAATTAAAAATATTTATTATTAATTACAGTGGTGGACATTGGGTTAGCACATTACCTGTGTGTACTTTTTGGAATCAGAATTTTTTTTATATCCTCTCGCTCGTGGCCGAAGTTATACGTAGCATTAGTTTACTTTAGTTTTGTGCATTTCAATTCGTTTATTTTGTGTTGAAATAGAGCAAAACCCAAAAAAAATTGTCAGCAATTTGGCAGAAATTGTAAATAATATGTTATTTTCAGCAAGAAAACAACAAAACTACTTATTTATTTCATTTAAAACTAAATACTGGCTAAGATAACCTTTTTTCTCAATGGCATCTTCACATTTTCTCGGCATATTGTCTATAAGTCCCACGCAATGTTCCTTTGGTATTGCTTACCATTTCTTTGAGACTTCTGTCCATAAGTCACTTACGATTTTAGGCTTAACAACGATAATGTGTTGCTCTGCATTATTCCATGAGATCACTACTGGACTAAGATCTGGTAATTGAGCCGGCCAATTTAAAATGTCGTTTCTATTTTGCTCGAAGCACCACAACACTGTGGTTGAAATGTGTTTTGGATAATTATCATGCATAAAATATCATCTAAGTGGCATGTTTTCCTCTGCAAATGGAGTCAATGTGTTTAAAAGTATTCTCTTTTAAGCGTATTGATCCATTTACGTGCCTGTTTTGATTATAGGACCAACAGCTTGCCTAGAAAATGCTGTAATTGTTGTGTACCTATGGTTGTGTTACATGCTTGAAGAATGCCATATACAACATTTTCCATCAGATTCAAATCGAAAAAATTTGGATTCATCACTCCAGAGGACATTATTCCAAAAAAACGCAGGCTTTTTAAAATGCTCACAGCAAAATAAAATTCAGGACTTTAAACTCTCTTTTGATACTTGTGTCTTATATTCTACAATGCATCCAAGCAATATTGTTTAATTTTTTCTTTCTGCTAACTGTTCGCGAGGAGACGTAAATACCATATTTTCTTGAAAACTCCTTTTGAGTTTGAGTTGAGGACTTAACGGGGCGTACAACTGAGGCTCTGTAAATAAAGGAGTCCTTTTTACGGGTTGTCTTTCTAGGCCTAGCGCACTGTGTAATAAATTTGTCTGTCCCAAGGGCTGGGATATGAACTAATACGTTGTACATCATCTTTTTGTAGCTGTTTAATAGGGAAGGAATATCACATATAATGATTCCTTTAGAGATTATTTGCTGAATCAATTCTCGCTATGCCTTTGTACACCGTTTACTTGACCTATTCCTATTGATTGTTTTAATGTTTTTATTAAAACTTTTGGTATTAAATATTCAAAAAATTGAGCAATTTAAGATTTTGAACGAAAAATTAGTGAAGAGTGAGCAGTGTGGATTACAAATTTGTTTAAATAAAATAAACATAAAAATAAAACCCACGAAACATACTGAGTACACAATAGACAACACTTGCAGGTAAATACTTCACTCAATTTTGATGCCTAGAAAAAAATATAAGCTTTTCAATGCAGCATACATGACATGTGCTAACCCAATGTCCACCACTGTATATTGAATTTGGTTATTATGACCAAATAACTGGTAATTAGATATTTTTCAATTACTCTTCAATTAATTTATTATATACAATTGTTAATTGTCTTTTACGAATTTCTTATAATAGTAATGCATATCTTCGGAGTAATTCTGAATACTTTTTGCCCAATTCCAATTGTCAATTGTATGACAATTTCCAATTAAATATTAAACTGGTAAATAAATTAAATAAAAAATATAATTGATAATTGACAATTGACACTAATGAATCACAAATTGCATGTAATTGATAATTGAAATTATAATTAATAGCAAAACATACGTATTAGTTGATAACGCCCAAATGTAAATAGAATTACAAACAAATTTTTATTAGCATAGGGTATCTTCTATATTCATTGACAACGTAATCCTATCTACTGATGTATGAATTCATCATCATATTAACGCTGCTGATGATGTTTAATGGGCTGCTGAAGATGTTGCTGCTGATGCTAAAATAACAAAATAATAATGTGTTGTAACAACATCATGCAATTAAGTTAGTTGCACTTTAACCTATTAAGTGTGAAAATTATATTTTTGAGGCATCGATTTTGGTTAACTTTTTACAGCCCAGTGTTACTAATTTTCAAAACATTAATAATGTAATAAACAGCCGCTCATCGGCTGGTGATGGCATGAACAAACGTATTATAAAAGAACGAATGATGATGATGCATAAGCGTAACTTATTAGTTTTCTTCTTCTTCGTCTTCTTTTGTTTTAGCAGTTAACGTCTATGGTAAATGCTAATTATTTAATTTATTTATTTTTTGTTTTTGTTTTTTGAAAAAAACACAGGATTTGTTTTGTAGAGAAACAACAATAACAACAACAACAACAGCCACAAAAAACAACTCAAGTGCATGTCAAGTACAAGAAGCTAAATGTGAAGGCTTACAAAAAAGAGATTGCATGGTTATGAAACGGTCAATGGTTAATAAACGGTGATAATTGAAAAATAAAAACTTTTATTTTTATTTAATTTTGTTAAAAAAAAAGTAAAAAAAATTGTATTTTTGCAGTAGGAAATCTTTAATTTCCTTGCTTAAGAACCAAAAACAGAACAGTTGATGTAGTTCTCTAAAGACTGTACAATTATTTTCAAGGTCTTTAAGGTAAGAAAGTCGATGTTTTTTTGATCTACGATGTGCATATTTCAATTCTATGGCAGTAAATGAGAAAAACGTTTTCACTTTAGGGCAAACCAAATGTCTTCAATTAAAATGTGGTAATAATACACGGCGTAAGTGTATTATGTATTACTATGTTTCACATATTTTCGTCTTAATATGCCACACCTTTGCATAACTGTTTCAAACTAAACTCATCTCACACCCCAGTCTGCATAAGTATCGTGCGAACCGACATCGATGTAGTATAGAGAGTAAAAAGTCAAAGATTACTGCAGCTTAGGAATGTTGTGCGAATGCCGAGGAGACGTTTGAATGTGATCCCGAGAGAAGACAAAAAGGGGCCGCCTAAAACTCTACTGGAAAAATTAAGTCCAAGAAAACCTTTACAAACTCAAAGTGAGAAATTGTAGAAAAAGCGCGGAATACTGAGGCGCATGAAATTCAATTCTTAGCTCGGTCATTGGCCCTCATAGGTAGCTATAATCAGCCAACTAAACAAATAATAAGCCTGGTTTTCTTAAATCGAATACAGCTCTTTTTCTGTTATTGATTTGGATAGCTTTTTCGTCGATTTATAAGTACAAATTCAAAATTAATCGTTTTGTTGATTATAATCTTCTTAAGCGTCTTAGCTTTGGGCTTATGATCTCCAGATGTATCGGTATTTGCTTGCATTTGGCCCACAATTCCGCGTTTGGTATTCGCCCACCAGATCTTCAGGATCTTTCTCAGACCCCTGTTAGCAAAAGTTTGGAGTTGTGTACCCGTACATCAGAACCAGTTCCACGTTCGAGTTAAACAACCAAATTTTATTACCGATTTATATAAGGAAAGATCTTCAAGTGTAGTGATTAGAGCGCACGCATACAACACTAGCGGCCCATGCTCAAATCCCCAACAGAGTAATTGACGAAAAAATTTAATTGCGGTTTCGAGTGTTTCAAAAAGTGACTTCAACCACCCTCTACACAAATCCATCTACCAAAAGCCCCTCTCATCAACTAGCTTACCTCTGGCGATAGTGATAAACATCAGACGAATGATCAGTGGATAAACGACACCAACTGAAAAAAAAATTACAATGCTAAGTAAGGTTTATCACAACAACTTAGCAAGGATCTACACCACTGTAGAATTATATGGAGACGAGCTACAGCAAATTAATCATTAATCATCTACTTAGCTTAGTTTGAGAAGAAAAAACTTGATTAATGAAACTGAAAGCATCCGTTGCTTTGTGGAAAGCCAATCTGATGCTCCTTAGAGGAATGACAGAGATAAACCAAATGTAGGCTTTGACATCGTTTGCGGACTGTCACCGGCCTTGACCATGTTTTAATATTTCCATTTTATTTAATATTTCCAGATTCAATACAACTTATATCGGCGGTAATGATTCGTTTCAAAAATGGTTCGATTTCGTTGCTTTTCAGCAGCGTTTTACTAATATTGGTGTGATCAGTCATATTTCCTGTCACTATCAGAGTGTCACCATAAGGTCCTTGTGCTACTACTCACTATCTTATCCATCAATGAGCCACATGAATCCCTCTAGTTCATTGCCTCAATTCAGCCTTTGTCGCTTCAAGCGGCTTCACCTTGACGAGATGCGACTCAACTAGATTTTTTCTCTGAAAAGGTTGTCATCCTCGTTAATGTCTCTGCTAAAGAATTGTTTTTACAAAAAATGTAATATAGAACAACACCTTTACAGCATGTGTTCGTTCGATACAATCGAATTACAGTTACCGCTATATGGCATATTTGGAAGAGAGTCCAAATAGTATACTGGCTTTGTTTCCATACTTAATGTGGCATTTGCTTTACAGTTTTGTCGAGAAAAAACACAACATAATTTTTCCGGAGTAAATTTGTTTTGTCATTACACACAACCGGATATTTTTGCATAATACTCGATTAAATCGCACATATTTGTATAATTCATTACTCTCATACTTTTTTATACGGCCTAGATAAGTTCTAAAAAAGGTAGGGCGTAAACCGAAGTGCCGTTAAACGAGTCGCTTTTGTTTGCTTTATACTTTTTCTTAAAAAAATGGTGAATTCACGATTTTTTTAGCCATATAGCAACGTAACTTGTGCATTAAAGTGAACTTGTTCCATAATTTAAACAGGCCGTTATAGCGAAATGCTGTAAAAAAAGGTTGTATAAAGAGGCATGAATGTACATGTATCGGGGGATATCCCTTGAGTGCTGACTACTGGATAAAAAAACTATCTTTTACAGAATCATACTTTATCAAGACGCCAAGAGTGTGTATTTTAATGTGTTAAAATTATAACGATATTGCCCACATCGCTCTAGTGGCGACGGCAATATAAACTAATTTTTGGAGGATGTTATTGAATACGTAAAAAGTGTGGTTCTTACTACCGCTACTACATTCTATAGTTTCAAAAATCGTAACTATTTTGTCTTTTATAGAACATTATTCAAATCCATATCAAAGAAATCAACATATCCTTGACCCAAACCAATTTCTTCATACTGAAAATATCAGCGACAACTTTTCTAAATCAGAAACTCTTTTCAATGTTTTATTTTTCCAAATATCGTTTAACAGTCCGTTTAAACATAAATGGAATGCAGTTAATAAGACGTTAAATAAATAAAACGTCTTATTAATGGTATTGCAACAAAAAACCTTGGAACACAAAACAGATAATAAAAAAACTGTTAAAAACTTGACGCAATCTGTAGCATCAAATGAAATCAACAACAACAAAAAATATCTTTTCAAACTTCTTTGGAAAACTGGAGAAACGAATAAAAAAGAAATATCTTCTACAAAGAAAAGGATGTAAAAGAGAGAGAAAAAAAATTTCTACAGCAAGGATAAGTCATTTGAAAGTCGTACAAAGTCATTGACGACGTTGTGTGGCAAAAGAATATTAAAAAAAAAAAAATTCAAAGGAACTAAAGGTATTACGCACTGGCAGTCGTAATTGGAACAAACGAAGTCATAGGGTGCGTATTCTCCCTTAAGAGGAGGAGAAAAGGTCTTGTTTTCTAAGAAATAAAAAAAAGCAGAAAAACGTGAATGAATAAATTTAAGAAAAATAACAGAAACTCACAAAAATTGTGTTAAAAAAGGTATTTTATTGAGAGAAAACAAAAAAAAAAAAACAAATCAAATCGAAAATATTGAAAACGAGGGCATTATGACATTAGCGGAGTGTCTGCTCCATAGATATCGACAGAAACTATAATAAATATCTACTTTCAAAATAACAGTTATGCTTAAAATTTTAGCAGAATGATAGCTTTAGTGCATTATCTTTTATTCTATGCTGTCAACAATATCTGCAATGCAATAGCCACTTTGTTTATGCATGGAACACACTGCAGATAACCATATACGAGTACTAACGGAAGGTACCTTGATGGTGAATAAATCTCCTCACTTGGATAACATCACGCCTCAGCTTCTTAGGGTAGACTGTAACATCCTGTTATAGCATCATTCTAGGCGTCTGAAAACAAACCTGTGGGATTCAAAGAAGGTGTGGTAAGCCCTTCTGGAAAAGGCAAAAAGGCACCTTACTGTGCATGGTGAACAAAACAATAGCTTAAATCGTAAACAGAAGACTGTCTGCAACAATTCTATCGACATTAAGATGCAAGCGAACCGGCTTCCGCTTCGAAAAATACTGCTTTGACCACATAAACAATCTCAAGATAATCGCTGAACAATCAGCGGAATGGAGGTCTAATCTGGCTGATCAGGGCTTTATACGGAGTGCCACATGTCGCATATTACATGAAAACCTAATCAGCAGCATTGCAGTCGAAAAATGAGTTCGTCAAGAGCCTCTATTGTTTAACTGCGTCCTTGACCTGACACTGCCCAAAGCCCTAGCACACAGAAGCAGAATTGCGTGGGGACTGCAAGGTCGGCTGGAGGCAAATGATATTTCTCTGAAATGCTGGCAAGTCCACATGCCTTACAGCAAGCTGCACAATTTCCTAAGTTAGGGCTAGATGTAAAACAAAGCCAAATTACAGCGGATCAACTGCAACATAGACTAGGAAGTGAAGAATTTACCTCAATTCTGTTATCTGGGAATTCTCATCATCATATCAGGTGAGTCATCGGCTAATATATCTCATCATTCAATAAGGCAAAGAACACGTGCGCACAGCTAAAAGAAGTTTGGTTTTCAACAAACATATCAAAGAAGACTAAGCTCAGATTATTCAATTCCAGCTACTCATCTTCTAGGTGACGATAGTATCCAACACCGAATTGAGTAAAAAAGCTCACCAGCGGTCAATTGAAGTTTAAATAAGTAAATGGCAAGCGCTAGCGTGCGATGATTTCAAAATTATTTTGCACAAAATGGTAGAGCTGGACTTGGCTGACATGTGGTTTCAACAAGATAGTGCCACATGCCACAAAGCACACTAAACACTGGACTAATTGAGAGGAGAGTTCGGTGAACAGTTTGGGCCCGGACAATTGGCCGCCTAGATCGTGCGGTTTAATGCCTTTAGACTATTTATTGTGGGGCTATATTAAGGCTCATGTCTATAGAGCCAAGCTAGCAGCGGTTGACCCACTGGAAGCCAATATTGAAGAAATTATTCGTGAGATATCGGCTGATATGTTGGAGAGAGTATTCCAAAATTGGACTCAGCGTATGGACCATTTGAGGCATAGTCGCCGTCAATATTTACATCTTTAAAAATTGAATTATATAGATCGTTTCATACATTACGCTAAATTGTATGTTACAAATCCGAAAGGTCTTAAAAAATCGCCCATTAGAATTAGATCAGTTATACACTAAGGAGGCAGAAGATGATACAGCCAGGAGGGCAATTAACTGGAACCCGCATGGTAGTAGGTTGCTAGGGAAACCTCTTAAGGCAATGAAATTTGATTGGCCGAGTTATAATAAATATTTTTGACGCGTATAATTATGGGCGAAGAAACATAGGTTAAATACAAGAATGTTAAACGAAAAAATCGAGGTTAAATTAGGGTCAACAAACGATTTCAAACACTATTATGAGTGTGTGGTGATACTGTAAGGGAGTTATCTATAATGACAAGCAAAGTGATTAATTTTGATCATTATGGATAACGAAAAATGCGTTTAACCCATTTTAAGCAGCCATGCCAATTTGGAAACACCTAGTTTTTAACAAATTATAAAAATTTCTTGGAAATTGTTAATAAAATATTGTGTCTTAATAGTGAAAGTTGTAGTTTTTAAATATACCTTTTCAACTAGAGTTTACCCACATAACTTGTTCGCTGAGCTTACACCAAATAAACTGGCTGCTATCTATATCGATGTACTTTTTATATGGCTGAGTAAACAATAACTCGAAAGCTCTCGAACCTTTCGATATTTCAGGTAGATTCCATTTCTTTACATTTATTTTTCTGTAGTTCTTATACAGCCATCTGCTCGTAAACAGCTTGTATGTTTCAGCGCAAGTTGTGTTGTTGTCGTTTTCGTATTTGTTTCGTTTATTTGTAAACAAGCACGTAGCTTTTTTCGCGTCTTTTATTGTTTTGTTTTTTAGCAATATAACAAATGACAGGTGTTCTCAAACTGGGTTCTCGCAACAATATTAAATAATATTTAAATAACACTTTCAAAAAATTATGACAATTTTATGTCATAATTTTTTTATGTTTTTGCTTTTTTTGCATTACTAATTATATTATTATTGGCTATTAATGGGTTAATCTAAAATGATGAAGATAAAAACCATTGACTGAAGGCAAAAAAGTTGTGTCAAGTCTTTGCTAAAGCTGGAAGGGGATTATCCATTATGAGTTGCTATAGCCAGACAATTAATTTTAATTTCTGCAGCATAAAGCTCAGCTATTTAAATGAAGCAATCAAGGGTTAGAATAAAATAACAGAAAAGATGCTGTATTCCAATTATGACAAGGCCATGTCTTTAATGACACGAAAAAAGTTTATCAGCTAAAAGGTTGGAAAGTTTAACTCCATCGTATGACAGACAACAATTAATTTCAGTGTATGGAGTTTGAAGACCCTTTGAAAGATTGCTTGACTAAGGCTTTAGCTAATAAACCAAAGAAGAGCTACGATACGTAGATAAAACCTAATTTTTAATAAAAAAAAACGTTGTTTCGTTATTACAAATTACAATTACAAATTTGTGCTACTATTTTAAGCAACGCTGTGTGCGTACATGTTTTTATACTTTATTTTATTTAACACACTCTACATTAAGTAAGTCACTCTCTTACACGAATACAAGAAACATGTACGAACATAATGGCACTCTGCTATAACCTTGCAAACAACCCTCATTTAAACATTTTAAAACAGTTTTCTTACTCTCATACTAGGGTAGAGAATAGACCCCTCACTACTAAACCTCGACTAAACGACGACATTTAAAAAGAAAATATTTTCTTTTTCTACAAACGAACAAAGAAATCCTTGACGAAAAACATAGAACAAAAAAGAGGCAGACAACGATGAGGAGAGGAAAGCGGACAAATAAGAAAAAATTCCCTGTGGATCACGTTGTTTATAAATTTGGTATTGTTGCTAGCATGGTGTGTAGTACGTACATAAGTACGTATGCGGCATATGTAGGTGGCATAATAATAACAATAATGGTGGTGATAGTGGTTGGGTGGTATTGCTAGCGTTTTTTCTTCTGTTTGGGTTTTGGTTTTGTTTCCAACAACAAAGAAAACCTACCCTCGGTTAAACTGAAATTTGTTGTCGTAGGTTATGGTGTTTGTTGTGCTTGTGCTTGTTCTTATTTTATTATATTTATTCTAAACTTTTGTTGTTGTTACTTTTTGTATCTTGTGCGTGTGTGTGTGTTATACAAAAATGGTTTTTTGTATGGTTTCATTTATTTAAAGAGTTTTATTATGTTCCCTTTTATTTTATAATTTTTTTTTCGATTTCGAAAACGAAAATAAGCATAGGGAAGGATAAGAAAAAGTTAGAAAAACAACGCACATTAAAATGAAGGCATAACAACACACAGTAAGTAAGTGAGTACCATAAGGAGAGTGTACTTGCTATTGTCAGCCATTATGGCAACAAGCTAAAACGCATTAGGGTAGGTCGTCGTTGTCATTATCATTATTATAAATGGAGGGCGCAAATAAACAGTAAGAGTAAAAAAATAAAATGTATTTTATAATAATGGCAACATTAAAACGCAAAATATATCCTGTTATCATTACAATCAAATGGTATACTGGTATACCATGCAGCATATATCAGCTAATTAGATATTGTCTTTAAGATTTTTTAACTTTATAATTTTGTTTTCATTGCTCTATTAATTTGATTTCGATGCTGTGCATGTGACACCTAAACTTCAATCTTCTTTGTCATTTGATTAATTTTTGGTGTTTTCACCATCTTTTGACAGCTTTAGAGTTGCCTTGGCTGTAGCAACTAGATGACCAAGGCGAAGTGCAACTTTGACATCGAAATTCCGAGAACGAAATTCACTTCCAGCATTCTCATTCATAACATAGTCTTTTTTCGGATATTACACTCACTTTTTGCAAGATTGACAAGTTAAATAAAGGGTGGTCCAAACAAAACGCACGATATTAATAGTAAATAAAACAAAAAGTTTTCAGAGAATTATCTTAATATTTTTTATTATGATAGAAGGATCTATGACAATTATGTGTGAAACCAAATATAGTCCAAATGCCCGCCAATCCTTTGGTGGCATACCTCTATCTGACAGTCCATATTTTTAATGACTTTGAGACGTAATTGAGGTTCAATGTCGTTAATGTGTCGAATTTGCACATCCTTTAGTTCTTTAATTGTTCTTGGCTTTTTGACGAACACTTTTTCCTTTAAATATTCCCAAAGAAAAAAGGCCAACGGTGTCAAATCACATGATCGTGGCGGTCAATTAACATAGTCACTACATGAGATAACAACGGCCCTTGAATTTATCAAGCAAAGGAGCAATTGTTTCGTTGGCCGTCTGGCATGACAACAGCCTGTTGGAACCGCATATCGTCTGGAACCATATCACCAATTTCTGGCCACAAGAATTTTGTTATCATCTCAAGATAGCGCACATCATTCACGGTAACTGCTTGGCCGACTTCATTTTCGAAGAAGTACAGCCAGATGAATACATCGAATAATGTGACTGTTACATCAAATAATTTATCACTATATAGGCCTGCTATAACATCTGGACTTACCGAAGCGATAAATTATACTATTGATACTATAACTTCTACTAATATAATATAAGTTAACGGTAATATTAGTTAACACAGCTGTAAATGATTTTAATGTGCCTTCTGCTTATCCAGTTTCTGATCCGTCAATTTCTAAGCTTGCTAAACATGCCAACACGGCTACAGTTAATCCTGATGTCCCTTCCATTGATTCTGTACCTGATCCTTCAACTTCTGTGCTTGCTAGAAATGTTGATCACCTAATGTCCTCTAGGAAATTGATAATCATGGTTGACATGGTTGAGCACGTCGTATTTTAGGTAAAGTCTAAATTGGGAACATGTGTCGCAATATTTGTTTCCAAGTTTACATATACACCACCTAGAAGTATAGCATCATATAAAATTGCTGTTCCTGCTAATTTTTATGAGAAAATTGTGAACCCTTGTTTCTGGCCTATGAATATTTTTGTTCGGGAATTTTTATTAAGAGATAATTTGGAGTCTAAAAATGGAATAACTACTCGTCTGCCATCGACAAATTCAGCTGTTTCAAAATATAATAATTATATCCAGAGATCGTTTAAATACGAAATTGTCGAATCTTCTAGTAGATAGTTATGATTTTATGTACGATATTATTGTCTTTACTGAGACCTGACCAAATGATAATGTTTTCAATGCTGAGGTGCTTTGCAATAATTATGAAATATACAGATATAATCGGAATGAGCGTAGAGGTGGTGGTGTTTTGATTGCTGTCTCTTCATTATTTCCATCAGAAAATAAGTCTAATATTGAGTTTGTCGCTGCTGTTGTAAAATTGTGAAAATCAAAAGCTTGTGTTACTTGTTCATGTTCTTCTGTATATTCTGATCATGTCAACGCGATATAATCAGTTGTCCTGGTTGCTGAGATAAATTATTCTGTCTTTGTTGCTGGAGATTTTAATCTACCCTCAATATCATGGAAACAGTCATCTGATGTGTCTTATTTAATTCCACTAAAGAATAGAAATTGCCATGATGAGTTTCTAGATAATATTTTTGGATTATCTCTATGCCAAATTAATACAGTTTGTAATGATTTCGGGAAATATATTGGATATAATCTTCGTTGATGATGCGAGTGATTGTGCTCTAAAACATTCTGAACCCTTTACTTTGCCTTTCTATTCCATTTGAATTAAGATTGAAGCCTTCGGCTATAAGCAAAGTCTTCTGTTTTCAGCGTACTATTTATGATCTATTTAATGACTTGACGGGTAGTACAGTAGAATCTCACAAATTAGAACCACTTTGTGCACCGGCCAGTTCGAATTTCTGAAAAGTTAGACATCTGGACATTTTTTTTACAGAAAATGACAAAGTTCTAATACAACTAGTTATGTAAGCTTTATTTTAACACAAACAAGTTTTTATTCATTAACATTTCGTTTATTGAACATATAAATTCATAGAAAAACTTTTAAAAAGTGTTTTAATTATTAGGTATTTTATTGGTTTTTAACATAAAATCAGTAATATTTGTTTGTTTTTTTGATTTGTTTAAACTGGATATCGTTACGGACGTCCAAATGGTTAGACATGTGTTTACTGGCAAAAATATCACTGTTTTTGCATCATTTTATAATATTATTGATGCCTTCAAAGACTTTTGAATGAGGAATAGCTAGCGTTATGTTGACAATGTCGACAACACTATTCGCTGCATCAGATACGTCGGTAAAAACATCTTCATTTCATTTCTCGCTTTCATTTAGATTTTCGGGATTGTTTGGCATAATTATATTCAAAAGATCAAGATTTAGTTGAAGAATTTCATTGCAATCCTGATTTCGTTGATTCAATTGTGCTAGTGGCAAATCATCATTGCTGTCGTAATCGCCTGAATTCCAATTTAATAATTTCGACCAAGAATTTTTTAACATGTCGGTTGTACCTCATCCCATGATTGTTTCAACAATACTATTGCATCTCGGCTTGAATGCCGTTTCAAAAGCTTATCAATATCGCCACCATCACCAATTAATAGAGATAGCAACTTACTTCTGTAAATAAGTTTCGTCATTTAAATACGTTTTTGATCCATTGGCTGAGCTGCTGCTGTTACATTTGGCGGCAATAAATATGCAATTATATTATCATCCCCACTTTGAAGTTTATCAATTGGAACAGTATTAATCAGAATCGGAAGAGTTATCTACAAGTTGAAAAGCTTTTGAGGCCAAATTATTGTCTTCAGAAAAACGAATGACCTGTAGAACAAAAAAAATTAAAAAAAATGGAACTTAAAATATGCATTGGTTAAAGATACTTCTTTGATAAATATCTTGCGAAATCAATCATTAAATATCCGGGAAGTCATCCACGCATTTTTCTAAAAGTCATAATGATGTGGGTTATCATATCCTCTGAAGCTTCTTGGCTTCTTAGCTTTTCCAATAACCAATGGTTTTAATTAATTTGAGTCATCAGAATTTACGTCTGGTAAAATCGAAATGCGTTCGTCTTGAATTTTAAAACCTTGGCCCCTTTTTTCACAAGAAACGACAAATGTTCTATCTTGCAGACAGCGGAAAATAGACCGCTTTCATCAGCATTATATATTCGCATTTCTAATAATCCCATGTCTGCGACTTTTGAATTTGAATTGAGTGACCACACCAGCATCACTCGAAAGTATTTCTCTACCAATTTTTTAAGACCGTATTCCATGACGGGTTTTAAATTTGGAAAACCATCCATCACTTGCAGTAAATGCGTTTTCATCTTTATCGGGGTACACTTCACTAAAAATTAACTTAGCTTTTGCTTTTTATATGGGTCCTGTCACAATGTTCTTCTTTTCACGTTGATTTAAAACCCATTTATGAAGGCGCTTTTCCATTTCTTCATATTCCGCCTTATGCAAAGATTTTTCTTTTGCTTCCTGATAGGTGCTGATAACTGCATCCATTATTTCTTGTTTTTTTGACTTTATGTATGTAGCTGATAGAAGATTTTGTCACATTAAAATCTTAAGCTAAATGATTTCCGCTTACGCCTTCATTAATTCTTTTTAATATTTAAAGCTCGGTATACAAAGATAAGGTATTTTTATTTTATTTGGCGTTCATTTGGCCATTTTTTATTTCACACGTATGAACACTTCACTTTGATCTTCAGTTATCAACTAAACCAAATTTGTACAAGCATATCAAATTTCACATGCATATGACGAAATTGTGCACACCACGAATAACTTGGTGATTCCCCGTTTTATTTTATTTTAATGAGCGAAAAAAAATAATTTGTAGTTAAAATAAATAATAAAAAAATAATAATAATAAAACTTCCAGAAATTAGAAGAGGAGGTTCTAATTTCAGACCGTCCAATACATTGAAATGGACGGTTCTAATATCTGGACAGTTCGAATTTGTAAGGTTCTACTGTTTTTGCTGGTATGATAATCTATCTATTTCCATAAGCAATAATTCGTATATCGATTGGTTGATCACCCATTTTACAATACAGTTCATTCATTTCTTGAAATTTGTGTTCTCAAAAGATGCTTATATACTTTAGTGGGCCTACCGTGGAACTCAAAGCAACTGGCCCGGCTAAAAAACCTCGAGAATAAATACTATAAGAAATATTGAAGGTCTGGATCGATTACTGATTATGGGAAGTATTTCGTTTGTCGGTCAGAATATAATCTGCTTAACTATGCCCAATAAAAAACTATTTAAATAAAGTAAAAACCAATTTCGTACAATACCCTAAGTCCTTCTATGCATTTGTCAATTCGAAGAGAAAATCCAGCGGATTTCCATCTGTTATGAAATTTAATGGTAAAGAATCTTGTAATGTTGATGTCATATGTGATATGTTTGCCGATTTTTTTGCAAATACGTATTCCGTTGTTGTTGTTGGTTAAAATTATAAAAATAAGTACCCTTATCCGCTTACATCGAATCAAATAATATCCCTGTCTACTTTGAATGAGAGTGACTTTATGGAACACTTAAGAAAGCTGAAGGTATCCTGTAGTCCCGGTCCTGATGGAGTTCCGAGTTGAATTTTATATCGATGTGCGGAATCATTTGTTACACCTCTTATTTTATTGTTTAATGTTTCGGTTAAGTATGGCTATTTTCCTAAGTTTTGGAATGATTCATATATCTTACCGCTTTTTAAATCTGGTAATAAATCCGATATAACAAATTATAGAAGCATTGCTAAATTGAGTGCTATTCCGGAAATGTTTGAAAAACTAATTCCTGATTTTTTCTGCCATAACACTTTAACGATAATTTCATCTTATTAACATGGTTTCAAAAAAAGGCTGCTCAATAACAACTAATGTTCTGCACTTAATATCATTAATTAACGCTGCGTTTACTCAGGGAAAACAAACTGATGTTGTTCAGTAAAGCTTTTAATAAAGTGAATCGTAGACTTCTGCTGACTAAATTGTATTCGACGGGAAGGAAGGAGGCTGTACGAGTTTATAATAGTACTTCCAAATACATTTGTGTTTCTTCGGGTGTTGCCCAGGGCAGTCATCTCGGGTCACTCCTATTTTCTCTTTTAATTAATGATCTCCCCAATGTTATCAACTTTGCCAATATATTGATGTATGCTGATGACATAAAAATATTTCTTTCTTTTAATGATTATGTTGATCACCTCTATTTTCAAAACGACAAAAAAAACTTATTTGTGTGGTGTAAACACAACATGTTGGAGCTGAATTAAAAAAAAGAATTAAATGCGTGCGTTTCTCTAGGAGTAATGTAATTGCTGTAAATTGTTTACTGGGTAGTCGACAGTAAATTAAAGTTTATTGATCATTTTGTGTGCGGTGGGGTATGGTAGGTAAGACACCCGCCTACCAACCGGAAGGTCCTCGGTTCAATACCAGGCCAGACCATCTGAAAAAAGGAAAAGTTTTTCAACAGCGGTTCGAAGCCGGCGTTAAACTGTGTTAGGTGTCTCTCCATGAGTCAAAAATAGAATCAGGTGCAGCTCATTTAATTTGGCTGTGAACAAAGCTAAAGGTGTTCTTGGGCTCAAAAGCGGTGGGCTTAGAAGTTTTCTGATCCTTACATTACGAAACAGCCCTTTGTTTTACTTATAGGACCTAATTTAGAATACGGATCTTTCGTAATATTCATATCATTGGCAATGAATCTATTCAGAAACAATTTTTATGGTTCTGTTTGCGTCACCTGGGTTGGAATTATTTGGAACTGCCTTCTTATACTTGTAGACTAAATTTAACTAATCTGCCTACTCTTAAAAGTCTTCGTACCATGTTAAATGTATCGTTTTTGATTAAATTTATCAATGGGAATATGTGTTGTGAGTTTCTTAGAGAATCTGTTAAATTTAATATCCCTTGTCGATATTCACGCCATTATAAACTTTTATATGTTCAAATATGAAGATCGAATTATGCTATAGCTGATCCATTTATGATATTATGTCGCCAATATAATTTTTTGTCCGAATTTATTGATTTTTCATTAAACATTAATCTTATAAAGCACAAGATTATTATTTTTCTAAATACTTGATTTTCCTTTTTTGCTGTATCTAAAATGTAATGTAAAATTTTTATAATATAAGCTTGTATATCTTTTCATATTATACAAATATAACCCGCATCAAACAGTCTCTCTTTGTGGATGCATCGGCATTACAACAATCACTCGTGGATTCTCATTTGGCCAAATGTGGCAATTCTCCTTGTTAAAGAATCCACTGAGGTGAAAGTGTGTCACCATTCACTTCTAACTGTTCCACTAACCATTCGGCGTACTGACGACTCTTGAAATAGTCAATAGGCTATGTGTGTGAAGATAAATTTGAATTTGAAAAGCCAAGACACCAACCTTACTTTTTTAACATGCAATTTTTCGTTAACAGAGTACTGTTAGAAGATTAACAGTGATTACCTACAAAACATAAAATATCTTCGTAGGATAAGTGAACATTTCGGGAAAATATGACGGTGCTCCCATATACCACCATATACATATTGTTGTCAAAGCGTCTAGTAGAGAGCCTACATAGTGGTATATCAGAAATAATTACCGGATTTGAAAAAATTGAATTTTCAAAAATCGCCTTTATGAAAAATCTGAAATTTCTTGGGAGGATGAGTGGTAATTTCTCTAAAATATGGAAGTGCTCACATATACCACCATATATATATTGTTGACCAAGTGGTCTAGAAGAGAGCTTACATAGTGGTATGTCTGAGATAATTACCGGATTCGAGAAAATGGAATTTTAAAAAATCGCCTTTTTGAAAAATCTGAAAATTCTTGGGAGGATGAGTGGTCATTTCTCTAACATATGGAAGTGCTCACATATACCACCATATACATATTGTTGTCCTAGTGGTATAGAAGAGAGCTTACATAGTGGTATGTCTGAGATAATTACCGGATTGAATAGAGGTGAGACTGAAATCAATCTCAATTTCGGAAGGACTTTGCGTATGGACAAATACACTTCGATTTTCTCTTCAGGAGTTTGAGGTTGGAGTATTTATGCGATGTCAGATAGTCGCCTTGGGTGCTGTGTCATCCTGTGACAACTTTTAATGACCTTTGTGTTCGTAACAGGGTTACTCTTTGTTGGAATATTAAGCGAACAGAGGAGCTCGACGGGTTTTTATTGTATATTATCCATTTTTCGGTGTTCCTGTGGGATATGCAATGGAGCGGATTAGCTCCTGGGCTGAGGGAAAGTTCGCTTGATTTTGATACGAAACAGTCGAGGAGATTAGTGTTGCTTTCTCCTGGAAGATCCAGAAGTCTATTTGTGCTGAATAAGGTCTATTTACCGGTCATTGTGGCCTTAGATGCCATCAGTGTGTTTTGGTGGCTGTTGATTTCGTTTTGTGTTTTCTTTATTAAGCTGAGGAGTGCCCCGCATAGCTCAATTATATTTTCAAGTTGGTTGGCAAATGGTTTAAACAGAAAACACTTTTTCACATAGTTTCTAAATACATAACACCAGCTATTAACAAGCAGCAACTTTGTGTATGGACAAAAGATATTTCGCATGTATTTGTCGTTCCTTTAGAAAAAAAAACATGCCCTAGTGTTTGTATAATTCATACGGTAGAAGAAAAATAGGAAGAATATCTTGTTATTATCGCTTGTATTTATTGCGTAGGGAGTTTTTAAATCGTTTCAAGTCTTTTTGACGCCATTTTGTCCAGTTTTCATTTTTAAAATGTGTATATTTTACTTCTTATCACTACATACTGCTATTTTTTTTAGAATATTTCTAAAAAAAAAGAGGAACCCCGCCCATGTTGTGTTATTTTGTTTTTTGGGTTTTAAAATTGATGACAGAAATTGCATCCATACATTCAGTACAAAAAAAAAAATTTTTTTTTTTGTAAAACAAGACATCAAATCAATTTAAAGCTAACACGCACATACACACACACATACACACACATAACTTGTATATGGACACTAATTTTTAAAAATATCCTTTGATTGTTTTGTTAGAAAAGTATTGTAATAGAAAAGAAAGAAAAAATTGATAAAAACACTGCCGTTGATGGCCTTCATTGCTTTTAACGAATATCAGACAAAATTCTTTAAATTTTGTTTTGGCTGAGTTAAAAAGGGGAAAGTAAGCCTACGATAAAATACGAGGAAAAAATAAATGTACTTACCTCGAATAAGATACTGGATGTACAAAAAATGGACGATGAAGTAGTTAAAACTCTGCATCAGTAAATCGTAGCGAAAGTCGATATTCATCATAAAAAGAATAGAAGAAAAAATGTACAAGTTTATAGCCAGACAATAATTTTTAATACATATTTTTTTTTATTAACTTAATGAGAATTGTAAGCGATTTGTACAGGAAATCGATAAAGAACTCTTTAAACCCAGACATTATCATAATCATCATATCGGCCAGACACCATTGCAGGACACTGCGACCCATGGGAAATATTGTGCCACTTCTGGTCCGTAGTTTGTTCAGCAAATCTGCTGCCTTCTTAATAAACACCAGCAGATCTGAAACCATAATGGGTATGTCACCCAATGAGGCCCTATGTCCACCTAAACTTGTGTTATCAAGAACCCCACATTCAATATGTGTTCCGCTGTCTCTGACGCCTGCGTGCACAGTCTACAAATATCCACATCTGTGACCGCCATCCTCTTCATATGCGCTCTTAGTATTCAGTGGCTCGTAAGAAACTCCTTTAGGAGTTTTAAGTACGGCCTGCCATACTTGAGAATCCCAAAGCGACGCACAAATTGCGGACAGATCGCCGTCCTAGAGTGACGAAGTCCCCTTTGGGCATTCCAATGTTCCAAGCATCTTGCAATTTCTGGTTCCGAACAGCAAGGTTCACTATCGATATAAAGACAAGTCCTTGAAACAAAACCAGTTTATTTAAACCGCACTTCGGACAACGTTTCGGGCATCTCGGCAAATTACAATCGCTACAATCGTCCTACTGAGAGGACTGCTGGCAGTGTGGTGGATAAATTTAAGTCCGCTGGTTGAGTAAACAATGAACCAACACCTGAGCAACGACGAAATATAACATTTGACAAAAATACAGTAAAGGAATCAGAAGCAGTCGATTCGTCTCAGCCACAAAAACTCGACCTTTTGCGAGCCACAATTTTTCAAATTTTTACTTGGGCTTGCACCCGTGCAAAATTGAGCTAACCCCGGTGCTAAAGATAATCGATCATAGATAACGACGTAGGTTACCTGAATTGGTCATGGAACAGCTGGAATCGACCTTAATTTTTATCATAAAATCACACATGTTCCACATGGGAGAATCCAATGCATTCTAAAAACGTTATTGTTTGGTGTGGAACTTAGCTGGCATCGTAATCGGTTCATATTTGAGAACGACGTTGACCACTATAGGACTGTTCTGCATGCTATACAGCTAATGCAAGATCATCTGGCCTCTAGAAAATTTGAAACTATAATATGGCTTGAAGCTCTAAAACTGTCTTTTAACATTAACCTTTTTTGCCTGTTTGCAATGCAATAATAGGTTATTTGAACTTCTCGTAAGTACCCGAGTATACTTTGAATAACCTAACACACTCTGAATTTTAAGGGTAGCCTACCGCCTAAAATAAGTGACTTGTAGAGATTTGGCGAAAGATTTATCTATGGTATTACCGACATCTTATGTTTTTATTAGGATTTGTACACGTAATGACTGTAGCTTGGAACTAAAAAGGACTCTAACGCTGTTAAAGGTGAATAATTAATTTTAATCCTTTAATCCTTTAGAAAGAACCCAATACTGTACACTGTACGTGGTGGTCATGATTACTCAAAAAGAAATCCAAGAACATCAAGAATATAAATAAAATAAATCATATTGGAAAGTTAAAAATGATTAAAGAATTTGCCTAAAGGCCATTAGAATTTTCAAGTGGTTACCCTTTATGGTTTTTTGGTTAAGGGGTAATATAGAGAGGAAAACTTTAGTTTGCAGTATTCTTTATATGACATAACATGGAAGTTATAAAAGTTACTAGTACCGATTCGGACTCGATAATTTTTAAAGATTCATTCACACGGCCTAACTTTTCTGGTCACTTCTTCCATTTGATGGGCAGCTCATTTGTGGTAGAATGGATAAATGGACAAGCAAAATTGCCGTAATTAGTGTGAAGAACGGCCAGAATTGTGAACGGCCTAGACTAAAGGTCCGTGGCATCATTGGACAGTACGTTACTATGAATGGCGAGAGCTACCGAGCTGACTTGGTTTCAACAAGGCGGTGTCACATACCAAAAAGCATGCGAAACTGTGGGCCAATTGGGAGACAAGTTCGGTGAACAGGTTATTTCTCTCGGTCGATAGGCCATCTAAGGCTATGTTAAGACTCAAGCCCGTAACGGTTGACGGACTGGAAGTCAATATTGAATAATTTTTTTGTGAGATACCGGCCGATATGTTGGAGAGAGTATGCCAAAATTAGACCCAGATTTCGTTCTATCGACTCAAATAAGGATTTCATACATTTCTCTAATTATGGGATTTTTTAATCAAATCCGAAAGCTCTTAAAAAATCATCTGATATATGGATTATCGATTCGCAAAGCAGAGATATAGAGAACGCATAAAATAGAAAGTGATGTAGTACCTGATGATAGCGTGTCGGGGTGAGCGTGTATGTCCAGATTAATGACATCTTCATTCTACTATACAATATATAAAAGTCTACCGACAAGAGAAATTCGAATGCCTAAGTAGTGAAGCGAGGCGTATATGTTGTTATTCGATATTACAACAATGCTTCTGACTTTATCTATAAAAGCTTTGCTTTAAATGGCAGTCAAACCAAACCAATCTAGTCTAGCTTATGCTGGGTCCCAGGGTCACGTGGAAATTTCGGAAAATGAAAGGTTGGATGAACTGACCAGAAAGGAGGCTTCCACTCCACTGGTGGGCCATAACCCTTTTGTGGCCTGGAAAGGGGCTCTTGGAAGAGCATACTCAGCGAAAGTGAGAATAAAGAGAGGCGGTTACTCTTCTTTGGCCATAAAGGCTTGAAACAATATAAACCTTTATTAGATAACTACAGCAGAAGGAGATTTGAATCCTGCATAGGAATGTCCAAATACAACAAGAGGATATTGACCTGGCTTTTGACCGGTCATTGCAGGATAAATGAACATTAGAGTAAAACGAGAATAATCTCAAGTCTGATATAATTCTGCGACAGGGAGATCGAATAACCAGACCACATACTGGGTACATCTGGGGCATTAATGCACTCTAGAAGGAAGTATCTAGGTGCCTATCAGATAGCGGGTGGAAACTTATCGCGTTCGGCAGCAACCGACATCCTGAAATTCGCCAGAACGGCGATATTGGGGGAAAAATACTATGGGGAACCTTTTATAGATGTAGGGCTGTACAATAGATCGATGATAATAATAAAAATTACTTCTTATTTCTTGGCTAATGCGTTTGTATAGATCCCAGAAAACCATTCTCGAATTTTATACTTGTCGTATACGTTCCCGTCTCAAACATAGTAAACATTTATTGTGTTGTTTTTCTCGGCAAGTCTTTCTTTTTTCCTTTTCATTTTCTAAGTTTTGTAATGTTGTTTTTCAGTTGTTTTCCATTTTGTCGTCGTAGTAGTCTTCTTCTATGGCTTTTTTTAAAAACAATTTTGCGTTATTTTTATTGTTTGCAATAACATGCCGCATGCGGCATGCAACGTGCCCAATGCGACTATAAAAAACTGTATAAATTCACTTGTTTTTCAAAATGGTCGCACTTCGATTATACACTCGTCGTATGCATATGTACATGTTGCAGTGTGTACGCGTATATGAGGGAGTAGTGTATGTGTGTATTTGTCTATAAGTGCATGTCTTTGTGTAAGTGTTTTAGCCTTTAATATTCTACGTACGATATTGCATGTCAATGAGTTTTTGTAAATGTGTATGGTTGAATATATGTGTACACACATCATATGCAGGGGGTTTGTTTGTGTAAATTTTCAATTTGATGGAAAATAATGGTGATGAAGACGACGCCTACAAGTCGGAAAACATTTGCACTGTCACAATGCAACCAATACACATGTACTAATACATACATTCACACAAGTTTAGCAAGAATGTTGCATATTAAGTCTGCCTGCCTGCCTTTTTACAGACTTTTCAACACAAAAAACAAATAAAAACACTTTCAACAAAAACGGTGAGTAGAAAACGATAAAAAAGGAAAAAAAAAAACAATTTGCGTGTGTATATGTATCAAAAGTATACTGTGTGCAACACTTACCACAGGACTATTACCAATGGCTGTAATTGCGGCACGAATTATAACGAGGGTTTCTCATATCTTTTCCATAGCATGAGTAGTTAAACACAGAAGAGATACTTACGTAGGCCTATATTTATTAAAAATCGTTACTACCCTCGTATAATTATTTTTTATGTAGTTGTCACTGCCAATAGTCTTTGTTGATATCCTTTTTAGTTTTTTCAAGTCATGTTATGCTGATGCAGCACAGCAAATAGCATTAGTTATTATATGTATTTGTTGTTGTTTTTATTATTATTGTAAGTATTTTAGTACATAGAGAATATGATATTTGACGTAAATTGACTTGTTTTGGCATTGAAATACTACACTTTTATTTTTTTATATCATTTTTCTTTGAAAATGGGCTTTTATCAGCATTTTTTCCCTTTTTTTATGTGGTGGTGGCATTTTTATTTCTTGCTCAAGATATGTCGTTTGACTTGATGATAATGATGATGGTGATTGGAGTATTGTTTGTGACAAATATACTTGAGAATTTACAAATTCTTCTGTGGATTAGATATGACAAAAATGAGGTGAGCAGGAATCTGTATGAAGGACTATTTCCGGAGTTATGAAAAATACTGGGTGTTACCAATGGCAGGGTTATTATTGCATTATTATTATTATTATTATTATTATTATTATTATTGTCATAGGGAGGTACTGAAGTACTGAGACCTTTCGATCTATTGTACAGCCCTCGATCTGTGTATGGTTTCCCTATAATATCTCCTCGATCAACATCCATCGACTCCCTGTCGAATACATAATGAGCTCATAGGTGCCTCTTTTTAAAATGCATTAACGCCGCACAGGTTGCAAGTATCTGCTCTGGTGTTTCGGTTTCCTCCTCACAGAAGTTTGCACACAAATATTCATTGAGGGAGATAGTCGAATGCAAAGCTGTCCTACCAAAATTGTACCTGACTTCCCACATGGCCAGAGATCCAGACGAGGGTAACCGTATTGTCCCCACCTAGCAAGTTTGGTTTAATCAGACAGTCTCATACGAATTTTGAGGCCTAACTGCAAGCAGTAGGACTATGTTCTGTCCTCTTTACTTTCTGTTCAACTTCAATTGCGGACATCTTTTGATAGCGTAGACTTGCTCGCGAGTTCTCCCATGAAACCATCAGTGTACCACAGAATGGGCTGTTTCAAAAAGGAGTATAAAGCTTTCAAATAGCTCCATTCACCATTATCTTGGTGCAAAGTATTTCCTAAACGCATAGAGTTTGCCGTTTTTGTTTTTGAAGTCTCTGTATCTTAACTAACATAACCTGAGTTGTTTTCAAGTTCGTTCCTGCTGTCAGTACAATGACTACTTTGGTGCCCATCTACATACGATATGTGAGTTGGTTCATTCAATAATTGCGCAAGGTGGTTGTGCGCGGCAAATAGCTCCACGTATTGGCCTTCTGGAGTTGTGCGGCCTGAATGGCGTATCTAAGACGAATTATGAACATTGAAATCACCAGCAACAACAATTTCACTGTTCGGGTAATTAGCAGGGATACTCGATATGGAATCGGAAAGAGAATTAAAGCCAGATATTGAAATCTCTCTTCACGCGTTTGGGCTTCTATACAGGTAAGAAATGCAAAAGATGTGCCCTGATTTTGAATTTAACCCAAAGACAGTTAAATTCTGCACAACTTCATCGCGAATGTACATTGCAAGACCCCTATGAAAATTAAATAGGGATAGAAGATGATACCCAGGGATATGAAATTCCTGTGGATCAGCATTTTTAGAAATCTGGGCCTCACATAAGGCGAAAACATTCGGTCTATAGAGACAAATGTGCACATACACAGAGAAGTTCGCCCGAAGTACGTGCACATTGCAGAAATCTATCCGAAAACGTTCTGCCATTACGCAAATAAAACAAGAACAAAATATAATATAAATGCCAAAAATTAACTATAAGCAATCAAAAATCCAACAACTGTCGTCCGGGTGTGGACGGCAAGGAAGTGGCTTGCTGCTGGTTGATTATTCAATAGCCAGTGTTATACCTTCGCTACTGAATAATCTAACAACAACCACTCCAAGCGGTTCGCACCTATAGGGAATAAAGGAGAAGATTGGAAAACAAAAACACTGATGGTAGGATATAACCGTCTTTCATTGCCGTTTTAGTTTTTTTATTTATTTAGCTGTAAAGTGTGTTTAATTTTCCGCATTAGTGTTTATCCCGTTAATAATAAACAGGCAAATTCAAAAACTAAATCACAAAGAAATTATAGTAAAGATGAGTTGCCACAATTAAACGGTAAACTAGTGAAATTCCATAAAAAAAAAAATTGTACTTCTGAGTTTGAAATTTTAACAAAAAAAAGTACAATTGTACCAACTTTTGCAACCCTGCATAAACTCATTAATTCGTAGACCATAAGCTATGGACTTAAAATGCTTCATGCTGTGAAAATTACCTTATTTCAGATAATATTTGTGCAAAAATTAATTTAAAAAATGGTGTTTTTGATACGTACACAGGCGAGCAAAACCGAGTACAAAATCATCGTCCTTTAGTTATTAATTTATAGCACATTTAACCTAAAAATGCTGATTTTGTACTCGGTTTTGCTCCCCAGTATATATTTTGCGTAAAATAGAAAAATATAAATATTTTAATGAATAGAGCCAGAAATCTTAATTATTTAATCAATAGTAAAATTGTAAGTTGTTATTATAAGATCCTTTAAAGTTTCCAAGGGCCATTTTTTCCATCTACGTATATTTGAAGCCAATAATCTAATCTGGTTCCAAGTCGTTCCATGCGAAGCTGAACGGAATTGACCTCAATCACAGGCGCATTCTATAACTCGTAACCATACAAAAATAGACTTCCCGTACGACTTATATATGTTAATTTTCGTGTTTGGATAGATATGTGAAGAGCGTTCTATAGTATGTCAAGTTTCAGTTTGTTATCCACAAATTCTGTTTCCAGTTTGAAATATTGTTGTGTAATTAGCGTTGATTCGCATAATTTTGGTTTTGGAGATGATTATCCGCCAGCCTGCTCTTCATGCTTTTGCCTGTATAAAATATAGCTCTCCGTGCATTTAACAATGTCTGTGAGCCAGTAGATGGATGTCGTCTGCAAAATCCAGATCTTCCAACTTTGTGTTAAGTTCCCGGGTTATACTACGTTGCAACACACAATCGACAGTAACGTCAGCAATGGAGAAAGAACATAACCTTGTAACACCTGTTCTAAATTGTTTTTAATTTTATTTTTAAGCAATCCTTATTAAAAAGATCTTTGTATTTACCAATGGAAATTCAAGTAATAGATTTTTTTCAGTATATTTTTCACTTTTTAAATATTATTAAAGTTTTTTAGAGCGCGTTTTGAACACAAACTGTCACATCATAAAAAGTTTTGATCATAAAAAGTTGGCAACACTGATTATAAGGTCTCCAGAATTCTTCTTATAATTGGGCTATAAGTAGAAGCTAACAAGGTCTTCCGCATTCTTCCTGTCATCAGTTGTGGTTGTATTTATTAAAAACTCAATTATGAGGTCTCCCGAATTCATCCTATAATTGGGCTATAAGTAGCTGGTAATAAGGTCTTCCGCATTCAGCTTGCCACCAGAAGTAGATTAAATAAATTCCGTTCCTGCCAGAAATTCACCAGATCTTTAAATTGCTCCCGAAGATAACTCCTGATTCTCCAACCAGACACCGTGCCAGTTCTTGTAAATTATCAAGATTATAAACCAGTTTCAGACGTTTTCTTTTAACGCAACACCCATGCCAGACGCTGTTCACCATATGACACCCGTTCCTGTGATCCTCGCAGACGGCGCCGAGCCCAATTCACGAGTTGAATCTGTAGTAGATTAAGCTAACCATTAAGTGTAGAATTAAGGGTTCACAATGAAGTTTTGATTATATTCTAATATGAAAGAAAACAATCGCATTTTATTCACAAAGGACGCAGCTGGAAACATACGGGGTTCTGTTCTTTCAATTAGGGTGTTTTCTTCTTCTTGTAAACGGTACTATCTTGGCCTTGCTCGGGTTAATGTGCAATCTCATCGATATATACACCACCGATACACAATACCAAGCCACTTTTGAGTGGTATCACAAAGAGTTTCTTCGAACTTGCCTCTTTTGTTATCAAAACTATATCGTCTGTATAGCCTTGGCAGTCAATATCCGCCTTATACAATTTCGATAAAAGTTCGCCAACAACCAGACTCCACATTTAGTATGAGAGAACCCCCTTGTTAAAACATCAGACCCTTTCTGTGATCTCGTGAAGAATATTAGCAAATGTCTGCTCTATATCCAAGAAACTACATATTGTCATAGCCATGTTATCTAATGACTCCAGAAATACTGCGACTATATTTACGAGAGCTGGCGGCACAATAACTCGGCTAGAAACTACACAGACAAAAACAATTTTAAATCAAGTACCTATATGCTCTGGAACCCGAGTAGGTATAACAGGTCAATCAATGAGTCCGTAGGATAAGTAAGTAAAAAACAAAATTTTGACAAAACTCGATTTTATTATTCAAAATGTTGTCTTCGAGGGCGATAAAACGAGTATAGCGAATTTCCAACTTGTCGATATCACTTTTATAGCACGATTTATCCATTTCGTCAAAATAGGACCAGCAAGCATTCTCTTGAGATCTGAAACAGAAAAAATCGCTGGGGGCTAAATATCGAGAATACGGTGGGTGGGTGAGCAATACGAAGCCCAATCCATTCAATTTGCCATTGTTTTCATCAATTTGTGAGAGGATTTGTGAACTCACGCGGCAACCACTTTGAACAGAGCTCTCGCATACCCAAATATTCGTGTAAAATGGTAAAAACACTACCATCTGATACCTTTACAAAGTCAACTTGTTCGTACACCAGCAATTTGCGATCGTTCGTAACCAATTTGTAGATTTTTTAACGTTTTCTGGAATAACAGCCTCATCATTTGTGCTGGTACGACCACGTTTAAATTTCGCAAACCACTTCTCTACGATTTGTCTCGATGGACCAGATTTCGGATAGTGTTTATCAAGGCATTGTTTGGTTTCCACTGTATTTTTTTTTTTATGAAAAAGCAATGCTTTATCAAAATTCACTTTTTCCATTTTTTTTTTTTTTTTAATAACAAAAGTTGCTTCACATAAAATGCTATAACTCAGGAATCAATATTCAGATTGCTGTCAAATTAATACACGTCTTGTTTGAAGGTTAGTACTAAATAAAAATCATATGGACAAAATTCTAGTAACGCCATCTATGTGTTATCCTATGTACTTATTGATTGGAGTGTTAAATCTGATAAAAAAAACTTAGGTCTGATTTCTGTAACACTGGAACTGATTAAAGCCACTGGAACTTAAGTTTCTGCCTCTGTCTAGAGGCTGGGTGTTGTCCTTAGAAAATTATATTAGACTTTGTGCAGAGTTGTATTGGAACTTACACTGCCAATAGTGCAACGAGTGCTTAGATATGAAAACAGCTGTTATTTGTATAGTCAAAAATCAAAATCTTTAAGAGACAACTGATTTCGTATAATAATGGTATCAAGTGAACTATTTCCTAGATAGATATATGGATCACAATTGCCGGAGGCTACTAAAAGAAACTTCTTACAATTTTTCTAAATCTCAATTTTCAAAAACTATCAAACTTCTCGTTACTTTTAAAACTTTTTAAATCTTTTTCAACGAATTTAGAAATTATAAATTTTCTTCAGAGTGTATCTCCTACACTGGCTGTATATTTTAACTAATTTTATGCCATAAAAAACTACTAAAACGCAAAAAATTAAACCAATTTTTAGGACAACATCTCCCACTCCTACCCATCCATGGTAACACAGATAAGAAAGGAGAAAGAGAATGAAAACAAAACTATTTATCAAAATGTTGTAAATTTAAGCAATTTAAAGTAAACAAAATATGATGGAGGAGAAATTGGAATAAATGGGGGGAGAGCAGCAAATATAAATGATAGCTGTTATAGCCACAGCCAGATATCATCCTCCTTCACATTCTTTATGCCAGGAGGAGGATAAAAAAAAAGCTCAAGGAATGCCATAATGAAACATGACTATTACGACCAACTGCAGGAAAATTATGATTTAAAACAGAAAAATAAGAAGAAAATGTGAATTCTCTGACTGCTGCACATGATATTTAGAAATAAGTAATGCTGCTGTTGGTGGGTCAGAGTGAGTGTGTGTTTATGGAAGAGAAAACGCATTACAGTTACTGATGTCAAATGAAGCGGCAAAATTCAAAATGAAATGAATTATTGCCGAAATTTTCCTTCCACACACACACACACATACGCACACTATAAGGTAGAGCAGAGTTTAAAATTAAAGAAAAAAAACCGACTAAAAAGGATAACGGCGTCAGTTAAGCTAAGCTAAATGACGCCCAGGCGACGTTTCAAAATGAGGATATTTTTTGAAATGAATGAAGTAAAAAAAAAAAAAAAACACAAGAAAAGATCCTGTCATTTAGTAAACAGCAGCTTGAAAACTGTTTTTCCTACAACACTCGTACGTTCGTACATTCGCTGTTCTGTTCAGTTAGTTTGCGAAACTGCATTAGAGATTGAATGTGGAAATATGGTGAATAAATGTCATAGTAAATAAGTAGTAAGTATGTGTATTTGTATTTGTATATTTTGTAGCGCCATTATGGCAACGCATACAAAATGTTGCACAAAAACTCCTCTCGTTCAACAATATTCCTTGAAAGGCAAAAAAATAACCCCAGCCATGGGGCTGAAAAACAAAAAATTAAAAAAAAAAATGTGTAAAATAAAGAAAATATTTCATCTTTTTTTCTTTTCAAATATATTTTAACTTTAGCTTTTCTAGAGGACAAACAGGTCATACAGCATGGTATTCGTTGTATGCAACAGCATAGCTTAAGCAGCCTGGTGACTGCATCATCACTCGACTCGTTCCTGTTTTTGTGCAAGAAAATGCTTAATCAAGTTGGGGGAACGCAAAAATTGTTCACAAAAACTGCGAACTGTTTACTGCATAACGAAGGACGTTTTTGAATTCTAAAGGCAGTTGAACTACTACCAGAAATGATTTTTACTTCTTTTAGTTTTTCTCTTTTTCTTCTTCCATTTATTTTCGTTTTTTTTTTCTTAATAAAAATTCCACCCATCTTTATTGGGAGAGATATAGTAATACAATTTGAAGAAAAAGTACATGAAAGAAAAACAAAACTTTGGTTAAATAGAAAATGGTTGAGCAAGTCTACACGACTCTGACAAAGCCTTACTTTTTAAGATAATTAGATAGTAAAACGGCTCAGCTTAAAAAAAAAATAATAACTTCTCAATCTTCTATTTTTGTTACAAAATTACAGCCATTTGAGCCAACACAACTCTTAAATTGTTGACCAAACATTACTGTTTTTACTGCCGTTTGACGCTCTTCTTGGTAAACTTCATGTTGGTACTACGAGCATCAGGAGAAAGGATCGTAGGTTCGTACCCATTGTTGGGTATGGCTTTGCCTGTTATAAAATAGAATTGCGGGAAGAGGCTGTTGTCTCTCTCAATTACGAAACATTCGGTGGCGACCCTCCTAAAAGGATAGGATACAACTTACGTGTTTGTGATATCAGAAGCATAGGAGGAAACCATTTTGACTCTAGAATAAATCCCGCTATTACGGTGAACTTCATTTTGTAGAGTTGAGTTAAATATGTCAAGAAATTAGAGCTCAATAACCTCTATCGTTTAGTGGCAAGGGCTGTGCACTGACACATGAGGGGGAAAACCACTTCCTCCTCCAAGACAGAACCACAAGCTGGTGGAAAAATCATCCGAGCTAATGTAGAGTCTATCGACATGCTTTATAATGATGGAACGGCCAGGGGAAATCGGTCCGGCAGCGCCTTGCGATACCGCACATGCCCTTATGCCGGCAACGAAATTAGGCTTTCTTATACATTAACCGGAGAACATCCAGGCTAGCCGAGGCAATCGGAACACTTATGCCCGATTCTTGTTTGAAATTTGTGAGCTCCATACCTGCCTCAGCCAGTTCATCAGCAACACAATTTCCGGCGATATCCCTGTGTCCCGGAAACCATAAGTGAGTTACCCTCGAATAATCTGAGATCTTCATCATAGCATTCCTGAAACAAAATAGACTTCAAAATGACGCTTATAAGCGACTTGATTGCAGCCTGGCTGTCGTAGTTATTCAGAAACTGTTCATGAAAAAGCCTGCCATTCAACAAGCACAGCGCAGCCCTCAGTATGGCAGAAGCCCTATGTATACACGATAGCCCACCCTGCTTATCGTTCTGGAGCTGTATGTGGCTATAGTCGTACTGAAGTGCACAAGTTTAATCGTCTTCCAATATGTATGCAGTACAACGAAAACTAAAATGTTCAACAGAGCATAACAGATAAGCGACAATTTCATTCAGTTGTGTGATAGCTTTTAATGAAAGCAGACGTATGTCGTTTTGCGTATTTAAATTGTTTATTTGTGTTGTTGCTTACTTTGTTTATACTGCAGAAATTTACTGTTACTACTACTACAAATGCAGTTTTCTCTTTTATCACTCTTGGTATCTACCTCATGGGGAAAACGAGGTAAATACCAAGAGTCGAACCAAACGTTTTAACGATCTCTAAGGATCGCAGCGTGCTCATAGTCCAGATTGGGGCAGAAGTTAACTGCACTTAGCCTTACAGTCATCAGCTCAGTCTTAACTTAAATAAAATGGTCGGTGAGAAGCCAGTTAAGTTATTAAATAAGGCCTTGGTTAAATAAGGTCATTTCATTTCAAAGTTTTCTTTATGCATAGACAGAGAAAGTTTTGTTTACACATATTTTAAAACGTTTTAAATATTCTTTAGACCATTTCCTAAATACAGAGAGTAATATTAAAAATTGTTCATCTTGATTTAAGCTTTCGTTAGTGTTTAGACAGCGAAACTTTTCTTTTTCTGCTATAAACTTGAGAAATTTTTTTTGTCATTAACCTTTTTAACCGAATAATAACTTAAGTTTTTAAGCCAAAAAAATCGATTATCCGTAGCTGAAACCGGTTTTTCATAAAACTTTAAAGCTAGTTTTTCATAATTCCGTTTTCATTATTAAATACAATAGATAATATCCTTATGATAAAATTAATGCTCCGTAAGTATTGTAATCAGTAATTTTATATCTTTTTTATAATAGAGCTTACAAGCTTTACACCACAATTGGCCTTAGCATTGCAATCCATTTCACTACCAATAATTTTTCTGATTTAATTTTTCGATTATTTGATTGCGAAAATCTAGTAAGCCTACTACCTAGCTTGTCTTTTTGCAATAAAACCTTTTTAACAACATGATGTATATATAGTAGGGTATACAAATCAACCAAAAAATTACATAAAAGACAGAATACGAACTTATCCAAGTAGGAGAATTTAATCTGGATGCAACGCACAAATGCTCAACAAAATACTCCCCTAGTTTTTCAAAAAAGGCACAATGACTACCACATTTAGTTTTACTATTTATATTACCAATGGCATTCGTTGCAATGTTGTTGTTGCATGTAGCATAATCAGAGTATATACCAGCGTACATATTAAACGTCCATAAAGTCATTTTGCAAGCAAACAAGGGGACGTTAAAGATTCTTTTTGTTTTCTTCTATTTTTCGGGGTTTTCATCTTTGTGAACAGGATATTTGTTTTGAAGAAAACTTTATTAGTATTCCGCAAGAATCCATTTATGGTGCCGTTTTTTACTAAAAAGAAAAAAAGTCGCAAAATCCAACCAAACTGCCATAAGCAGCTGTATTCAAGTCATTTTCATACGCCAACAAAAGTCTTGATGTATGCCTGGTTGCACAGGCTAAGGATATAAGCAGGGAGACGAGTAGCGAAAGAAGTTTGACTGTTTTGCTTAGAAGTGCGTAAGTAACGTGTGAGTGTTTAGCCCTAAGGATAACGTACAAATCTTTAAAAAATTTCCTTCAATTTTCTAGGAAAAGACGCCAAAGCTAAGAAATGTAACCTAAAGCGTCCTTGGAATGTCCTTCATATAGAGAAAAGAGAAAAACGTTAGAAAATGCAATTTTACTTAAAATACCCTCTTCTCTTTGTGGCAATAGTTTAAAGAAAATTTCCTATTGCCTGTAACAGACAACAATTTTTTTTCTCCTGCTAACCATCATTTACTTTAGCGCCTGGCATGCATCCTGAGTGTGCAGCGTTTAGAGGGGGACATCAACCAAATCATTCCTTTACTTTGTGCCGTGTTAACATATTAAAACGTGCAACTATTGCACGGGATTTCATATCATAGTCATTATGTTAAATTGCTTTTGGAAATATTTTTATTTTTTAGTTTTTTTTTTTTGTATTCCACGCTTCTCTCAAAATAATGCATTTTGCGTCTTGGAAAGAAAATTTTTCCCGTAGAAAAGCGGTAGAAAAACCAGAAACTTTTCTTCAAATTGTTTGGTCTTTACTATGGCGCCTTTCATATGTGCTTCATTTGCTCTACTATCGCAGTATTCGTTCTTTTTTGTCTTCTTTTGCGTTTGGTTGATGGGTTTTATTTTACGTTGCACTCTTACAAATTCGCGGGATTGTAGTTCCTTCGCAAAAAAATTCCTTCATTTGTCAATGACGTGTTGTTTGTGCGTTAGTATGTGCTTTTCTTTCCGTTGCTTTCAGTCTTTGTTTTTGTTATTTTTTGGGTTACAATTTATTTTCGGTAATTTGCTAAGACCATCGAAAGACTAATGTTTCAAGGATTACAGAGACTTAAGAAAATAAATGCGTGTTAAGGAAATGAATGTTGAAGTTAAAGTCTTTTTAGATCCTTCTTTTTTTTCTTACCAGATAACACTTTAACTTGGACTTTAATGCAATGTAAATAAGAGAAATTTTTTGTTGTTGTCTTGTATATAAAGATATTTTAATTTTATGGACTGCATTTATCGCTGAGGTCTTTCAGCGATACAATCTTTAGCTCCTTGGTCACTGCAAATTTCCCGCTTTAGCTGAATCTCCGCTCTGTTTTGGGAACAACAACTGAATCCAATTAGCCCAATCCGATCAAAATTTTCACCCAGGTATGATTTTGATATCGTTTCTGACTAAACAAAATTAATTATAAGCAGTGATAGATCAGCAGGTGCCAAAACTACGAAGTGTTATGCGAAAATTGCGCATAAACCATTACATACGAACATCTTGATGCACTACGTTATGGCTAACCTATTAACAAACCGGAATTTGTAAAAAACCGGTTATCGAAATATACGAAAAACTGTGTTTCGGTTAAGGTTTTAAGGACCCTATATCGATCCGGAATCTTGCTCTGAATCATCACTTACTACCATCAAGGATTGTGAAATTGCCAGTTTCTTCGAACACTGGAATGCTTAAAAAGGACTTTGTAAATTTTGGACGTCGTTCTGAGGTTCTCAAGTATGGTAGGCTGTACTAGAAACATCTTACAGTGTTTCTTACTGGCCAAAGTAGACTACGCGCGCATGAAGAGGTGGGCAGTTACAGATGTGGATGTTTGTAGACTGTTCTCACAGGCATCAGAGACAGCGGAACACATATTGTGTGGATTAAGATGAAAATGTTTAGGTGAAATACCCAGCATTATAGTTTCGTATCTGCTAGTGTTCATTAGGAAGGCAGCAGATCTACTGAACAAACTATAGACCAGAAGGGATCCCATGGGTCGCAGTGTCCTGCAATAGTTCCAGGTCGACATGATGATAAAAATAAGATTTTAAGCAAAAAACTGAGTAATCGGTATTTCTAAACTCAATTCTCTTCAAACTTTACCTTAAAGAGTTCTAATTTTATTGTAAAGTAAGGACTAGAGAATAAGGTTACACTAAGCCTTATATGCCGAGCTTCCTTGCGCTCGTTAACTCGTTAGGTTTTAGGTCGAATGTATAAATTTTTATTTTACATACTTAAGTCATCAAATGGAAATTATGTCGAAAAATTAAAAAATAATAATTTGAAAAGTAAACTTTCTATGTCTGAGCACAAAAGAAAGCTTAAAATAGAATAGAAAAAAGTTTCTTCAAGCATAAACAAATATGCTATTGGTATTCTAAAAAATTCAGTTACGAATTGGCGGTAGATGGCTCTAATATATAATATCTGTGGTAATTGATTGAAACAAGCAACACGATAGGTTGTTTGAAAGTTGACGTTTTCAGTTTCACTTTGTTAAAGGACATTATTATTATGTTAAGGACATTATTCGCCAGCTGCTCTTTGGTTTACCAATTATTAAAAAAGTCAATAAAACCATTGAATAAAATTACTACGGTACTAGGCATTCTATACCAAAAGGTTATTAACCATTTGTAGAAAGGTGAAGAGGCTCGATGATTGGGTGCTACATGAATTAACAGTGTAAAACTTAACGAACCGAATTTCTATTTGCAAGCCACTGCTGAAGCGAAACGAAATCGAATCATTCGCGATGAAAATTGGGTTACGTATGACAATAATGTGCGAAAAAGATCATGGATGAAGCAAAATGAAGCTTTGCAGACATTTGCAAAGCCACGATTGACACCAAAAAAGGTAAAGCCGTAAGTTTGATGGGATGTAAAGGGAATATTTCATTATAAGCTTCTACAAATTGATCTCTACTATCAACAAATAACTTCAATCATCTTTCAATTCAATTAAAACGGTCAGAACTGATCACCAGATTAGGTGTTGTGTTTCACCGTGACAAAGTCAAACCACACACATATTTGATGAACCTGCAGGAACTGAGAAAGCTTGGTAAGGAACTTATGAAGCCTCCAGCATATAACCCGAACCTTGCACCTTCAGATTATATTTGTTTCAATCTCTTCAGAACTCTCTTCATAGTGCCAATTTAAATTCCGTAGAAGCCTGAAAAACGCAATTGGATTAGTAGTTCGCTCAGAAAACCAAGAAGCTCTATATTGATTAAGTAATGGCTTTATGGCAAAAATAGCAAATAATCCGACAAAATAACATTGAGGGTTGTAAACCTAGGAGAGGACATACAAAAGCTGTTTTAAAAGATTTTTAAACATCTTCCAAATTTTCAGTTATTTTGAAAAAACTATTTTAGGATGGGTCGTAGTACTTTAGTACCTTTAACTCACTCATTTTTATACCGGTTTTTTTTAACAGTTTTGGCAAAGCATTCATAAAAGCAAAGTATTCATATTGTAAAAAATTAAGTTTTCATCAAAAGTTTTTAATTTTTTCAGTAGTTTTTCAAATTCAATAATAGTTATTTAATTTTTTTCTATGAAGATTTTTTTTTTTGTATATATAGTGCTTATTTCGTGAAAGGTAACACTTAGCTCATGTCTGATTCGACAGATAATTAGTTTTATCCTTCCGCTGAACGAATGTGGTTGTGTATACGCTTGAACAACGCTGGGAAATATTGCGACATTACTTTGAAAATCATGGTAATGTTGCAGATGAAGCTCATTTTGATCTTGGCGGGTATGTGAACAAGCAAAATTGTCGCATTTGTGGCACAGAAAACCCGCACGTATATATTGAAAAGCCGATACACCCAAGACGAGTCACTGTTTGGTGCGGATTTTGGTTCAGAGGCATAATTGAGCCATTTTTCTTTCAAAATGAGCAAGAAGTGGCCGTTACAGTCAATGGCGATCGTTATCGGGCCATGTCGAACGAATTTTTGTTCACAAAAAATTGAAGAGGAGGATATTAGCAACATTTGATTTCAACAGGACGGCGCTACGTGCCGCACAGCCGAAGCTACACTCGATGTTTTGCGCTCTGTTTTTGAAGATCACATTATCAGCCGCAGAGCTGATATCGTTTTCTTTGTGGGGTGCCGTCGAAGATAAGTGTTACGCCAACAAGCCAGAGACAGTGACGCTTTAAAGTACAATATTCGTGAAGCCATTGGTGAAATACAGCTGCACACAATCGATAATGTGCTTAAAAATTGGACGGTGCTAGTGTAGGCTACTGCATGGCCAGCCGAGGCAACCATTTGAATGAAATTATTTTTCATTATTAACCGGAAGGATTGTACTTTGAAATAAAAAAAAAAATTTGAGAAAATATTTAGCAGTTTTTTTATAGCATTTTCAAAAAAAAAAAAAAAAAATAATTGCCGGACCTTTTACAATGTCTTGAACACATTTTTATATAGAAAAAAGTAGACTTTACTTGTTGACATCGGTTAATATTTGAAAACGTTTTTGAAATGTTTAGTAAGGCAGCTTATGAAAAAATCATATGATTTTTTAATTGAGTGATTTTTTATAAGTTTCTCTACTAAAAAGCTTAATAGCTCCGTCAATTTAAGCCCATTTCTAAAACGTAAAACTTATTTTATTCATAACTAAACAGTTTCTTAATTAATTTATAAATAGTATGGTTTCTATATAAAGTAGTGGCCAAAAATCCATCTTAACGTAAAAAATGTGAAAAAATAGGAAATACACACAGGTATCCCAATCTTACGTAAATGATATATACTGGGTGGGCAAATTTAAGCTTAAGAAGTAAATTGGCTGTCATATGATGAAATGTTAAAAATTGGGAAATTTTAACTATGGAACGCTACACTCTTGAACAAAGAATTTTAATTGTGAACGAAACTGAACGAAAACAACGCATTTGTCAACAAAATCATCTTTAGTGATGAGGCCCATTTTCAATTAAGCGGTTATGTAAACAAACAAAATTTGAGTCCTCGAAAAACCATTACATCCAAAGAAAGTCACCGTATGGTGCGGTTTGTGGTTAGGCGGCATCATCGGTTCGTATTTTTTCGAAAATGTGCAAAGAAACGCCGTCAGCGTGAGTTCTCTGCGCTACCCAACCGTAATTGACTAATGTTGACATCACCTTTGGTTTCAACAATTCAGTTATTGCATGAGAAATTTCCCGGTCGCGTAATTTTTCGTTTTGGCGATGTCAATTGGCCGTCTCGTTCTTGTGACTTAACGCCGCTGGATTATTATATCTGGGGCCATTTGAAAGACCGGGCTTACGTGAACAAACCACAAACAACTGACACTCTGAAAGATGAAATTCGGCGCTGAATTGACGAGATAAGCGAAGCTTTGTTGCAAAATAGGATTCAAAATTTTGTGAAAAGAGCGGACGTCTGCCGACGTGCTAGAGGTGGACATTTGCCCGACATCATATTCCATTATCAGTTCCAACATTTCTATTTTATGAATAAAACTAACATGTCAAAATGTGTTTTTAAGCCAATTAACTTTCTAAACTGAAATTTCTCCACTTTTTATATCATTTGAAAGGTATGTTTCTTTTACTTTAAAATCCCTGCTTTTAGGTAAAAAAAACTAACGAATCTTAGATAAAGGACCATTTTGGTCTATATTGTTTACTAAGCGATAAATTAACTAAAATGTGTGTGTTTTTTGAGTTTTTTATATAAAAATTTATTATAAATTCATTTTTCAGTCCTATTTCTGTAATTCCCCTAATCTAGTTCGTGATATCACTTGTACTCAGTAACTCCCATATTTCAATTTTTAGGGCTTTGGAGGAAAATAGTCAATATGAAAGCAATGCGACAAATTTCTGTAGGAAATGAAGAATATAATGCATTAATCGGTGATGTATGAAGTAAAAAATGTAATGCAATGAAGTTTATATCTTTTACATAGTGTCGTAAGAATTTCAGGCGAGAATTTTATATCCACTAGGAGATCGGACGGTTATTAAGCGACTTCATTTTTCGAATACCGAATAAACCGGTTCAATTTAACACGAATAACCGGTTAATTTAAATAAATATAATTTTGATACGTTTGTATACCTTTTTATTGCAAATATGCTCATCGTTTAACTATTTGTATACAATTAGTTATTATTTTTATAGATATGACAACCGTCTCACAAAGAACGTGGAAGCTAAGGTAGATCGAAAAAGATATGCACACTTAATCAACAATAACTTTTTCTCATCTTCTGTAAATAAATATTGATTTTTATATGTAAAGAAGAGAATGATTATCTAGCGACCCACAAACGCCGGCTCCGAACGTCAGATATAATAGTTAGTGAAGTTTTTCACAGCGTAAATATACATATACAACCAGTCGTTAGTAATGTTGTGAGGTGATATCGCTGTTGAAAATTGTCAGGTGGTATTGCCTGGTATTGAACCGATTGAACTTCTTGGTTGGAAGGTGGGAGTCTTATTTAACATACCACAGTGATACTCATACTATTTAATACTTTGTGCTTGAATTTACATACAGTGCTGTTCGAAACCTATGCAACTTTTCTTGTCAAGGCATTTAAAGACTCGTATATTACTAATAGTTTTATTCAAAGTAAAACATTTAATTTTTGTTCTAAATTGGGTATCATCTAAATTAGAACTACAGTAACAAACTTTTAATTCCATTCTCTACCAAGTAATATAACAACAAAAACGAAATTAGCTCCTTCAGTAGCTGTTCGAAACTTAAGCAACTTTCAGTACTTTGTGTAATACACTTCGTTTTTTATGGCCTACGCACACCGTTTTGACATAGTTTTTATGAGATTTATTAGAATTATTGTTAGTATTGATTGCCACCTTAATTTTAAGCTCTCCGTCAGCTTCTACTTATTTTTAAAACGACGTGATTCAGCTCTGCGCTTCAAGAATTAAGAACAACTTTATTGAAATAAAAGAACCGGTTAACCGGATACCTGAATAATTATTAAAAGTCGAATAATCTATCTCCCTAATATCCACGCATCCGTGGCCAACAAAATTTGCATTTCTGGACGCCATAATATACATAAAGCCTGCTGTTTTGTTTTTTTTTCCAATACTAGAAAAATTCGACTCAAAACGGAAAGATGTAAAAATTTCCACTTTTCGCTAATACTTATTACTACAGGTGTTTATCGTGCAAAATGATTTGTTCGATGCACGTTTTGGTCATAATATTTTCCGAGAAGTAAATAGCAAGAATATTTTTAACATAATTTCAAGTGCTTCTCACTTCGGTGGCTTTTCGAGGTCGTTGTCTTTTTAGGCAATGTATGTTCTCAAAACATGCGAAATATGGCATTAAGTTTTGGCTGACTATCGGTTTCAAATTAAGATTAAAAATTAGGTGGAGAGGGTCGTTTTTGATTTCACTAAAGACCAGCAATGTCAAAATATCACTTCTGATAATTTTGTTTCACCTTTAGTATAAGGAAAAAACATGTTGAATGGAAGCTGACAGACATCGGTCGCAAAAATTAAACATTTATTCCTTCAATGTGCTTATTTGCAAAAAAAGTTAGTTTACATAGATCAATAATTGCTTTCAATAAAATTGCATCTGCGAGTGCCGTAATAAAAATATCATCTGCAGGGTGTCCGCCGGGAAGATATACTACCTTGTGTTGCCTCCATTTTGGTAAACATCAATCTCGACAGTTCATATTTGGCAGTCGTGAAGTAGAGACGTGGAAAATTTATTATAGAAAAAAAAACGTGTTTTAATCATTATAACATTTTATCAAAATCAATCATCGATTTTCATGAAAAAATCATAATGAGTGACGTGACACATTTTCATTTAAATGGTTATGTGAATAAACAGAATAGTCGATTCTGGGCAATGAAAAACTCTCAAATTATTCATCAGTCACCTTTGCGTCCAGTCTGTTGTGCAATTTGGTCAGGAAGAATCATTGGACTTTACTGAAACTGAAAATGGCATAACGGTAACTGTCAATGGGGAACGATATCGTGAAATGATTTTAAACTTTATAACGCCACAACTGCATGCTTTGGGCTTGACTAACATGTGGTTTCAACAAGACGGTGCCACATCGCATACAGCCAGGATTACAATGGAATTACTGCGAGACCATTTTCCACAACAAATTATTTCAAGGAATGGTGATATTGATTGGCCTCCACGGTCGCCTGATTTGAATGCTCCGGACTTCTTTTTGTGGGGATGTCTGAAAAGCAAGGCTTATGCAAACAAACCAGAAACGCTGGAGCAACTCAAACGAAATATTCGTGATGAAATTAATGAAATACCGCATGAAATGTGTGAGAATATAAGGATAAATGTGCTCAAAAGGGCTCGCATTTGTGAGGCTAACAGATATTGTGATATTGTATTCCATACATAATTGCCGACGTCAAATAAAACATTTATCAATATAAGATTCATTTTCTTTCCTATAATCAAATATTATAAACAAACATAGTAGTATACCTTACCGGCGGACACCCTGTATTAGGAAACTAGGGATATGCAGCCGCTGCAAACCTAAGTGTGGTAGTAGGTGCATCATATGGAGCAAATTTGCTCTTCATTCACTGAGAAAACTTGATTTTTCTCACCTCTATTTTAAGCCTACTTCATAGGAATAAATCGGTAAACATTAAAGGACCATATTTTGTTATCTTTCTTTACATATAAATCACTAAAAATGTCGTAGATGTAATAATATATAAAAATACCACCTGACGTAACGTTTTAAGTTGACCCAAATAATCCAAACCTAACAGCAGAGTTAAAATCGGTTAACAGTTAGCTAAGCTTTCAGCTTGTAAGTGCATGAAGGTATGAAAAATGGATTTTATCCAGTCAAATAAGATTTTGAGGGTGTTTCGAAAATTTTAAACACAAATTCTTGTTTTAATCGATAGCGGCTATCAGAAAACTAGTGTTGTTCCCAGGTATTTTTTGCTGTAGCATAGAGCTGCAAAACTACGATAGTCGGCCCACTCGATAGTTTCGATAGTTTGCAACAAAACTATCGATACTATCGGATTAAGTGCTACTAGTGGAAATGGAAAGAATAATAATAAATATACTATACTAAATATAGGGACACTTTATTTTCCCAGTATGTCGTAAAGTGTTATGTATTGAGGTCTTTTGATGGATTAATCAATCCTTATAGATAGCGAAATTGGACAGACCAAGAAGTGCTCCAAAACTTAAGTAATTAATAAGATCCAGTGAAAGAAAACTGCAGAGACTATGGGAAGAAAGCGTAGAAAAAAAAACTTAATTCGTGCTTCAAAGACTAATTCCTTCAGGTCATCAAAAAGCCACAAAAATGAACTTATTCTCCTGTTCCCAGTCGCACAATAAGAAAAAAAGACTTTTGGAAGCTAGACTTATGGTAAGAGTCCTCGAAATGTATCATTTCTCAGCAAACGGAAGCAACACCTGCACCGAATGAAGATTACTACCTTGATCAAAAAGTCACCGGAAAACCCCCTTTGGCGGTCCCATCGTTTCATTTTGAGTTTTTTTTTTTTTTTTTTGTTAAGTTGGTACATCTGTTGTTGATATTCTCGCTAATCTTAGCGTCATAGCTACGTAGCCAGCGTAGGTTATTCTGGTCACACGGGGGTTATTCCGGGAACTTTTTGATCAAGGTAGTAATTTATTTTGGTCAAATGCAAAATCGTGTGTACGAACATATTTTAGTTACAATTCATACTTTATTTGAGTTTAATAAATAGAAATTTAAGAAACTGTTAAACTGTGTCCCTATGTAACTATAAAAGTTTACAGACGGCTAACAACCTGTGTCGAACAAATTTTTGCAAATGTTACTTTGACTACATTTAGTGGCCTCTTAGAATTTGACGACAGTATCGATAGTAAAAAAAAATTATCGATGGTCAGCCAAAATCAAAACTATCGATAGCACTATCGATTGTTTTGCAGCTCTACTGTAGCACCGCGTTAGTGATCATAAAGACACATATTTGGTTAAATAAAGCTCGTTTTAAGTACAAGAAAAACGAGTTTCATTTTTCGTCAAATTTTTAACCGAACTTAAACGATCATTTGGACAACTAAAATATCGCTTCAAAGTATTAACTACCCAGTCTAGCGATTAAAAAATCGTTCTATAGAGACAACCCACGGTCCATACGTGAATAGTAACAATGGGAACAATTTTCTTAACTGCGCTATAAACTGTGACCAGTTCAGCATGTTTTCTATATATAGCTCCTTGCCTTTTATATCTCTTTCAAGATTTAAGTAAATGATTAGTTGGTAAGAAATTGGTTTTAAATAAAAAGGTTTTCAATGGTTTACACGCTTATTTCAAGAGTCTCAGGAAATCTTATAATTTGAAGGTAATAAGAAACTAAGAAACACTTCATGTTAAGAACTAAGAAGCCCCCAAAAATTTGTTATCCAAAAAGTTACGGAATTTTAAAAAAAATCCCCTTATGTTTCCGAAAATGTATAACTTTTAACTCGATAAGTTTACACTTAATTCTGAAAAATGTTTCCCTTATCATAATATTACATCTTATAAAAAAATAAAATTTTCTTACATTAACTTTAGCTAACCATTACTACAGTACACACCACTTTGTCTTAAAGTAATCGTCTCTAAAGTGATGCAAATGCAGTGAAACAAAAATTTGTGTTTTTTCTTCTATTTTCACCGTTTGAAACAAACAAATATTTTTCCAATTAAATATTGCATTAGATCATGCAGTTCAGCTCTCCATATGCTTATTTGTGTCTTATGTTAGTTTCTCTGTAAGTTTTTGAACTCCTTGTGTAGCAGATGTGTCAGTTTAGTCAGTCAGCGTCTTAGGAACAACAATAAAATTCAATTAAACCACGCAACCCCAAGACAACAACAGCTTTTGAAAGTCTATCGTGTTGGGCTACTAGAATACATCGCTCGTACAAGGCTCCGTTGTTTCTTGTCTTTGATGTCTATGGCTTGTAGTGATAAATGTCACAGATAGCCGTAGGTTTCTTGAACCTCTTGTGCAACGCACCATAAAAATGTTTTTTTTTTGGAAAAACAGACAAAAACTGCACAATTGAAACGCATATTGAGAAAATACAAGAGAAACGTACCGACAACAATTGACATCTTTCAATTAGGAAAAGACTTATGCGACTGGTGTGGGTATGAAATGTATGGAAATGCGTTTCTTAATTTGATTTTAAAGTTGTTTACTGCATATGTAAGAGTACTGCATATGTAAGAGTACATTGTGCACACTATTTGTAAGCAAAGTATTTTATTTGTTATAAGTTTATAATAAAAAACAAATGGAGATGCAGCATTAACGACTATAATAAGGTTGCCAGAAAAATACAATAACATATGTAGTCAGAAATTTAATATTCAACACAGTGTAAGGTACAGTGTCAAGAACTGCAAGCTGCACGACCTATTACGTCTCCTTGAACCTAATGTTTGTACAGCAAACCTGCTGCCTTTTTAATGAACGCTAGCAGGTCTGACACTTTATAGATGGACATTGATTGACGTTGACACCTAAGGCTTACCTAAACACTTCCAAATAAATTTAACAAGAACACCACATTCATAAAATATGCTGTAAAAACGGTACTTGCAAATCTCAACGTCAACAAGTCCTCTGGGCCGAATAGCATACCAGCATTGGTCATGAAGCAGTGCTCTTCGACGCTTGCTCGTCCATTAGCCAACCTTTTCAGTGCGTCATATCATGCCTGTATTTGTCAATCTTGCTGGAAGGTTGCAGGCTGTTCGGCACTTTCCAAGGTTATGGAGAGTATGGTAAATCATGAAATATTTTGAATCCAGCAATATGCTAAGCGATCGTCAATACGGCTTCCGTAAGGGCCGTTCAACTGGCAACCTGCTGGCCGTACTCTCCGAGGGGTGGAACAAATCCATTCATAGTTTTGGTCAGAGCAAAGTTGTGGCTCTAGATATTTCCAAGGCGTTTGATAGAGTTTGGCATGTGGCGCTAGTATCGAAACTTACTTCCTTTGGTGTTGGTAGTCATTTCCCTCCATTTATATCGAGCTTTCTCAGCGATCGCGAGAAACGACGAGCTCAGGATAAATTCAGGGATACCGCAAGGCTCTGTTCTTTCTCTAACTCTATTTATAATATTTTTAAACGACTTTCTTCTTCTCACTTCCAATCCTATCTATTCTTTCGCAGACGACAGCAACATTTGTCATTTATATTCTTTTGATCGTAATCCGAGCCTTTTAGAGATTGGGGTGAAAAAGCGAAATATGTATGACACACTCACAAGTGACTCCGAGTGGGGTCGTGCGAATCGGGTCGATTTTAATGCGCGTAAGACCGAATGTTGTTTTCTGACACACAGACGTGGTGGTGTGGTGTCGTCTTTATCTATGGGTAATGTAGATATTCAGGACTCATATGCTCTTGATGTTCTGGGTATAGAGATTCACTGTGATATACGTTAGAACGATCACATTTTCAATATGTCGAAAGTAGCATTTAAGTGCCTCGGTTTTTTAAGACGGTGAAAGAAATAATTCACTCCATCCGATCTCCTTAATATTTAAAAGAACTATGTCCGACCCAAAATGGAATACAACACTCACTCTCGACTACTCTATCGCTTCTCGACCGCTTACAGGAGAGGGCGAAGATGCTTATGAATGACGGTAGTATAGCCAACTCTCTCGATTCCTTAGAGCATCGACGCAATGTGGCGTGTGTTTCATTTTTCTATCGGTACTGTAACGGAATGTGTTCTAACGAAATAAACGATTTGTTTCCACATAATCATATATTTTCAAGCAGTACTCGTTTTTCCAGTAAAGCACATCCCTTTGTAGTTGATTGTCCGATGAATCGCACAAAGCATTATAGAGAGAATTAGTTTTTTAGCCGCACCGTTCGTTTGTGGAACGATCTTCCTGAGAAAGTTTTTCCTGTCATTTACGATATGTATCGGTTCAAATCAAACGTCCATAAACACTACTCCCTCTGTCTTCCTTCCCATAACCTATTTTCCTAGTGCGAGCACAATGCACTGCATAAGTAGGAGTCATCCCCTGAGTGCTAGATAAAAAATAAATAAAAAGTGTGTTTCGCTGACTCTGATCGCTGCAAGCAAATCTACAAACATTTACATCCTTGATCGCCATTCTCACGCTACAACGACCGATAAGAAAATTTGTTAAGAGTTACAGGTCGCTCTACTATACTTGAGAACATCTGAACGGCATCCAAATTGTGGACCGATCATGGCCTTAGCTTGTTAGTATTATAAGCATTTTCTAAATTCCTAATCCCTAATTAGTATGAGTAGTAAGCATAGGCAAAAAGTTATCTTATCTGATTGGTATATATAAATCAACCGGATTCTTAAATAAAAATGTTTTGGAATTATTAGAAGAAAAGTGATTTTAAGACGCTATTTTCAGTTAAGAATCCGTGGATTATATGTATGGAAGTCTTGATACAACTCGCCGCGGAAATCAAAGAAAGCAGTATAAAAACCCTGGCATTTATTCGAATAGGGAGTGCATCTTTTCGGTTTTAGTTTCGACATCGTAACCAGATCCATCTGGTTTGAGGCCAGTTCAAGTTTCCCAAGGCCGTCAGGTTCTGCAATGCTTGGTCTCTCCAACGAAGATTTGGTCGTCCTCTTCCCCGCTTTCTGCCTTGGGGTACCTTATCAAAAGGCTGCCTTGCCGAAGTTTCTTCATCCATACAAAAGACGTGGCCAAGTCACCGCAACCGCCGTATAATAATGCGCTCCACTATATCCATGTCCCTGAACAATTCGCGGTACTCATCTCTTCCTCGTAGAGGAGCGAAGATCTTACGAACTATTTTCCTATCGAACGGTCCTGAATCATTTTTTTCGTTGTTCGGCAGTATCCATGCTTTTGCGCCATATGGCAGGATAGGGATGATAAGCGTTTTGTGAGTTTGGTTCGTCGAGAAAGTGCTCTGCTCCTCAATTGTCTACTGAGTCCAAAGCAGCATCTGTTGACAAGAGTAATTCTTCGTTTGATCTCCAGGCTGCCGTCGCTCACGATGTTAGTGCTGGTACCAAGATTGACAAAGTCCTTCACTACTTCAAAGCTGTGGTCGCCAACAGTGACGCTCTCTCCAAGACGCGATGAATCTTTACTTTTTAACAAAATATACTTAATCTTGTCTTCATTCACCACGACACCCGCTAAGACGCTTTCTCTCTAGACTGGAGTAAGCATATATAGCGCGGGTATTAAGGCCGGCATTGTCGATGTCGGGTGCGTATTCCAGCAGCATGATGCTCTTGTAGATAATGGTGCCCTGGCGACACGGATAATTTTCGACAGTAAAAGTTTGAAGAAGCCACATGAGAGGAAATCGCCTTGTGTAAAACCTCGCTTAGTACCAAACGACTCGGACAAGTCCTTCCCAATTTCGACGGAGCTCAACGTCATAGCCGTATAAGTTTAGGTGGGATACCAAATTCAGATATGGTGGTGTAGAGGCAATTCCTGTCTGTACTGTTGAAGGGCTTTCAAGTCGATATTCGTCTCATGAGTCATCTCCAGGATGGTGGATTTATCAAGTCTGAAGCCGCACCGATAGGACCCGATCAGTTTGTTGCCGATGGGCTTCAGTCTCTCTCACAATACGTTTGATAAGACTTTGTTTGCGATATTAATCAGACTAATACCGCGGTAGTTTGCGCATATGGCGGGTTCACCCTTCTTTTAAACTGACAAAGCACAGGTTCCAATTGCTTAGCATTCATTCATCCGACCATATTTTGCAAAGTAGCTAGTGCATGCGCCCGGCTTTGAATGGCTCAGACGGCAGTCCCTCGACTACAGCGGCTATTTTGTTTTTCGTAACCATATACCAATGATTAATTAATACAATTTTTAAATTAGTGGAATAAGACGGGCGGCAAACAAATTGTAAGAAAATAGCAAAGGCATGGCTAAAACGCACTGTGACCCGAAAGATCTTTTGTGCGGGTGTATCTGTTCACTACAGCATCTTGAAGCTACAAAAAGCCAGTTATTCTATTTGGGGCCAAAAGATATGCTCCCCTTGAAATAATGATAGCATCTTTTAGGAACCTTATCCTCCGGGCCAAAATAGCAGGACACTGTTCAATCATTTAGAAATGGTAGTCTATTCAGAGAAAAATATCCATTATGAGCTGCTACAAAATGATCAATTCTTATTTCTAACTGCTCGGACCGTTTCGATGAAGCAATTAAGAAAAAAATGATTTGAATTGGTCAACAAAAGAGTTGTTGTGCGTTATCATGACAATAATTTGGCGCGAAAGTTTTGATGCGGCTACCACCTTTAGATCTTACCGCTTATCTGCGGAGCAAATGGTATTTTATAAGGTAAGAAGTACAATATGTCTTAAGATTTTTAAAATTACACAAAAAATTGCGACGAGAACAAAGAGTATGAAAGCCGTATACAAGGTGTACTTGCCTTATAGCGTGCCAAACACACATCATTTAAATATTCTGACAAATCAAGGCCTTTCATGATCGATTTATACTCGCACATATTGCATACGGTGGTAAGGCAAATAACAAGGCATGTGTTTCATTTTTGATGTACGTTTGTATGTTTGTACGTTCAGTTTTGTTATTTTGCAATTGCGTTAATGCAACAGTCAGTGCGAGTACACAAGTACTAGTATGTACATTTGCACTATTGGTGTGTGTATATGTGTGTTCGTTCTGTCAAATGTCAAACTGTTATAATTGACAAGGATTTTGACAATTGAAACTGCTACCGCTTTAGGAATGGCATGAATGTTGGTTCGTTTTTTTTTTTTAACATCACTCACTCATTCATATACTCTGCTCGTTCACTTGTTTATTCACTTATTCATTGTGTGTACTCACTTACTAAACACTGCACACTTGAATGTTCAGTTCAAACACCGCTCTCTCTGCCTGCTACAAATTTAGTTTTGTATTAATTTTGAATAATGCGTTGCAATTTTTTATCTTTTCTGGCGTATTTGGGGTTTTTGTTTATGTTTTTAAAGCATATTCGGGTATCAAATACAATATTTTATTATTCATTTTAGTTTTTTAAGGTCTTATTCTTTTTTTTTTCTTTGTTGTTATTTTGCATGTCTTAACCACATTTGCATTTCAAAGTATTTTGTCATTAGTTGTAATTTTATATTTATTTGACAGTTTGTCACAGTAACTGTGACAGTTTATTTTTTGTTGTCTACTTTTCATAACTTTGAGCACATTTTTATTTAAAAATAAATTATTTTTGCATATGTTTTTATATTGCCGTTACGTAGATTAAGTAACGTAGAGTATTTATTAAAAGAAAGAACAAAATCAATAATCGAATATTTTAGTTTCCCAGTAAAATTAAAAAAAATGATTCTAAAAGGGATTTGTTCCAAAAATAGGCTGACTTTGCTCATCTCGTGTCATTTTTTAATCTTATGTTTTGAATGTGAGACACACTGAGCCGACAACAAGTGTTTCAACTATTGAATTCTATGTTGCCAACAAGGCGATCAGGGCACATTTATTTTCCTTTTGAGTCCAGCACTTAGGGGATGATCCCTATTGACCGCTACTTATGAAGAGCATTGTACAGGTGCTAGGAAAATAGATTGTGAGAAGGTGGCTAGCCAGATTAGTGTTTATAGACGTTTGATGTGATCTTTCGGGGGAAGACTATTCTACAAACAAACGGTGTGGCCAAAAAACGAATTCTCTCTGTAATGCGTTATGCGATTGACTGGACAATCAATTACAGAGGGATGCGCTCTATGAGAAATACGAGTACTACGTAAGAATATATGATAACTAGGAATTAAATCCTTAATTTCGTCCGAACGCATAACCTTAAAGTACCTATAGAGCAACGCAACACACGCCACATTGCGATGATGCTCTAATGAATCAATAGAGTTAGCCACCTTACTCTCATTAATAAGCACATTAGCCCTCTCCTGAATGCGGTCGAGAAGCACCAAAACAGTCTTTGAAGCACCGGCCCATACATGAGAGTTGTATTCCATCTTAGGTAAGATATAGGTCTTGTAAATACCATCCCGATCAAAAACTTTTCGGAATAACCCTCATGTGATACTCCCATCGTTCCGATTTGAGTTTTTTTTTTTTTTTTTTTTTGTTAACTTGGTACATCCCGCTTAATCATAGCTTCATAGCTCAACATTTGCAAAAGCTACGTAGCCAAGAGTACATCTATCTCTATGTGTGTTGGCGATTTTTTACAATTTTAGAAATGGATTTAAATTTGCAACAACGAACTTGTATTGAGTTTTGCGTAAAAAATGGATTCAATGGTGCGCGAACGTTGGAAATGTTGGAAAAGTGTTTCGGAAATGTTTCTCTAAATACAATGGTCGTTTACCGGTGGCAAGAGCAGTTCAAAAGTGGTCGTGAGTCAATCGAAGATGATGAACGCAGTGGCAGACCGACGAAAACATTGATAGAGTAAAAGAAATGTTGGTCAATAACCGCAAATTAACTATTAGAGAGATAGCGGCGAACTTGAACATTACCTATGGATCCGTCCAAGACATTTTGGTTAATGATTTGGGTTTCCGTAGTGTTGAGTAAAGTAAAGTTGGTGCCAAAAGACTCCAATCTCATGCAAAAAAGAGTCCGTGTTGACCGTTTTTAGTCAGAAAAGAAGGTAATGTTCGCGGTTTTTATAGATTAAAATGGTGTAGTGCATTATGAATTTTTGCTAGAAGGCCAGACAGTAAGCGAGGAGTATTATTTGGGCGTTATGATACGTTTGCGTGAATCAATTCACCGAAAGAGCCAGTTTTTGGGCAGAAAACTCGTGGATTTTGCACCCTGATAACGCACCGTCGCACAGTGCTGCAAATACCATCCAACAGCCACCGAATTCACCTCATTTGGCTCTCTGGGACTTCTTTCTGTTCAATCGAGTTAAAAAACTATTACGGTGAACGCTTTTCAGCAGCCGAGAAGAAATGATGGAAAATCGCAGGAAGCACTTATGAACATACTGAAAACCGAATATGAAAATTGCTTCGAATTTGAATCAAGCGCTGGCATAAGTATCTTGCAGTCGATGGGGATTACTTTGAAGGGGAAAATATAGATTTAGGGGCATGCTGTCGTAACTAAAAAAGAGGTATTTCTTTTCTCTCCAAATAATATTACTGGCTTTTGGTACAGGCTTATGGACCCCGACCAGCAGCTTTTGACAAGTTAAACCATGGAGGAGTACACAATTCGGCAGCGCGTTAAGAGCGTTGAAACCTTTTACGAATATGGGCGAATTTGGTCAGCATAATCAACCAAATGTGTCCACAATTGGGAGAATTGTGAGCAAATTTTATCAAACCTGGTCTGACTCGTCGTCGTGCCCAACAATTGAACATATCACGAACATCACTATTGCTAATTTTGATTTCAATTTACACGCTTACAAGGTTCAATTGACTCCAGAGCGGAAACCTACTGAACATTTCAAGTCAGACAGAAATTGTTGAAGAGCAGATGAATCCACAAAGAATGACTGTTTGGTGCGGCTTATGGACTGGCGGCATCATCGGGCCGTACTTTTTCGGTCGGCCGAGCAGTTCCGTGAATGGCCAGATTAAGGATATTGACCTGCACAATGTGTGGTTCCAACAGGGTGATACCACTTGCCACACAGTCTTTTGCGCGAAAAATTCAATGGCCGTGTTATCTCATGTCGTGGCGATGTTAATTGGCCGCCACAATCATGTGTTTTGATACCGTTGGACTTTTTTCTTTGTGGATATTTAAAAAAAATATTTACGTCAATAAGACAGACGTTATAAGACGGCACATTAACGACATTGAACCTAAATCATGTCTCTGAATCATTGAAAATATGTACCGACGAATACAGGTATGCGGGCATGTGGCCGCTACTTTGCTTCACATATAATTGTCATAGATCGGTCTATCACAATAAAAAATATTAAGATAATTCTCTGAAAACTTTTTGTCTTATTTACAATTAACGTCCTTTATATTAAACACTTTTTTACACCGAAAAATATATACATACATAGGTTATTAAGAAAAAACTATGGAGTTACCAAACTGTCTTTTTACACACTGTTTAGAGCGCCCTGCTGCTAAGCCTATTAAAGGCAGCGATCAAGGTTTATTGTTTAATTCTTAATTTTGTTTTTAATCTTGAGCAGAGTTTGCTAATAATTTTCTTCCGAAGAAATGATAAGTAAATAATTTAAAGAAGTTTAATGCCATCAATCAAGAAGTACATAAACTGCAAGTACTTTACTTGCCATAATTGTTTATTATTTAAACCCTTAATGCCAACAGCGATCTAGATAAGACAAAAGTGTGAAATTTCAAACAGTGAGTTAAATAAGGTACAAAAACCTAATAATACTGAAAAACTTTTTCTTTTGGGCTGAAACGACTTTTGGAAGCCATTACATATGTATATGTAACAATGGGCTGATTCCTCAGCTTTTTGGCCGTTATGTTTTCTAAGTAAAACAAACATTTTTCATAACAAAAAATTTGGAAAAACTCCTTATTTACCAAACAAAAACAAAAATACGCAAATTTTTAAGCTGAAATTAGTTATTCAGCTTAAAAAATCTAATATTTCGGGTAAAACAGCAAAAAAATTAAAAAAATTTTTTCTGCTGTTCGTAAAAATAGTACTTTTCAAAAGTTTTGATGGACCAACGTCCAACGTCGACTTTTTACATATCATATCTGCATGAGTACTAATTTTTACTTTTAACTACAGGAAGATGACCTTGTGGTGTCCTTTCGGTTCCATAAGACTTACAGTATCGAGCAGCAATTGCAGAACGAAAAAGTTCCTAACACATATGTTCTCCTATTTTGAGGTAAAAGGTTCAAGCGTTTTATTGAGAAGCATCGATATACCCCATAAAGATCGAAAACCACCATTACTTTCCATCTGTCCCAATTCTCTATGCGTTAACATTTCGATTTGTTCTATCTGCACCACCAGTGTTTTGGTTATACTCGAAAAACTCTTCCGACTTTTATGATTGGTAACTTTTCGTGTATAGTAGTTGCTACACTTCGTAAATATTATTACAGTATTGACGAGGTTTGCGCTTTCAATATGACCATGTTACAGCTTTTGAAATCTTCCTTTTATCACGATTTTGAAATAAAATTTTCCCTAAATGTTCTAGTTCCATTGAGTCTTTGAGTTAATACGATTATCTACGAATTTTCAGAAGAATCTGATTGTAAATAGTTATCTCGAGGGGCTTAATGACAACCTTTTTAAGTAAATTTTCGTTACTATCATCTGACAATAGCTCATGAATACTTGGTATAGCTTCTTCTACATAACCATGCTTGCTAAAAAAAAAATGCTAAATACTCGCACGTGACTTCGGATTACTTCATTCTCTGTTTGTATTACTTATTTGGATTCTCCCGTTCTCACGGCTCCATTTTCGCTGCTGGCTTATGAAATCAATGCAGTGAGCGACCATTGTTTTGTTTCTTTACTTTAAATTATGCTCAGAAGCATACTTTAGGGAGATCAATTTAATAAATTTGCATTGTTAAATGTGTAATGAAAACATTTTAATTAAATGCTAAAAAGTATGCCAAACTCATATGATCTGAATTTTGCAAAAATTAGAGATGACACTGAAATTGAAGTAATACACAGGGTAATAGATATATAATTACTTACAATTTGAGTGATTCTCTCTAAAAAAAATGTTGTATGGAAATTTATGTAATTAGATCATAATCGGGGGTTGTATTATAAAACAGAGAGTGAATGATGAAAAATTGGTGTCGTGCGAACGTAGTATAACTTCAGTGAGACAAAAACTGCTGAGAATAACTCAATGTTAAGTATACGTAACAGCTGCTTTTTTTTCTTCGTAAATCCTTTTAGATTGATTTTGCAAATTTTTAAAACAATTCATAATAAAAACACACTTCTACTACATCGATATACAGGAAGGGCAAACTTGAGGTTAGAAAGTAAATTTGCTGTCAAATGAGGAAATGTCAAAAACTGAGCTTTCAACCTTTAACACTTCTGCTACACTCTTGAGCAAAGAATTTTAATTGTGAAAATTTACTGTTTGAAAAACTGAACGAAAACAACGAATTTCTTCTTCTGCTGGATTATTTTCTCTGAGGCTATTTGAAAGACCGGGTTTACGTGAACAAACCGCAAACAACTGACACTCTAAAAGATGCATTGATGAGCAAAAGCTTTGTTAAAAAAGGTGCTTCAAAATTTCGTGAAAAGAGCGGACGTCTACCGACGTGCTAGAAGTGGACATTTCCCCAATATCCTATTTCATTAATTATTCCCATATTTCTATTTTATATTGGTATGAATAAAACTGAATTTGTCAAAAAAAATTGTGTTTTTAAGCCAATTACACCCTTTACATATAACTTTTTTGTATTAAATATTAAAAATAATAAAAAAATAACTGATCTTACGTTCTTCAAGTCGACATATATTTCAAAATTTGGAGTCAACAATTTTTTAGGCATTTTTCAAAACAACCATACAGCATAAAACCAGATGTTAAACTAATTTGAAATACTTTTGGACGTTGAGCAGACAATAAATTGCGCAATATTATAAAATTTTCAAATACTAGATATAGTAGCGTTACATATACGTAACAGTGGGCGATAATGGGTTAAATGAAAAACTAAAATTTTTTTGAACAAAAATTAATAAAATATCTTAAAAATTATTTCGTCATGTGTACGTACTTGTGTCATGATCATAAGCGGAAATGTGGATGAAAACCGAACTAAAAAAGATGAATTGGTTTTCGACACAAAATGATAAATAAGCACGAACATCAACATTTTTAGAAAAATGGGTGCAAAATTTAGTATTACCAGGCAAGTCTTTTCTTTATATTTTTTGAATTTTGTTCATTTTATGCTCATAAATAAGAAACCCTAAACCAAGAGCTTTTAATTTATTGTGATAACCTCAACTTTAGTGACTGAATTTTAAAGACTTTTCAACACGTTGTTGCAAACACATTATGGAAAACATAATTTATGCGTCTCACTTTAAAGTGTTGCAGCAGGAAAAACCAATACTGTGGCAAGTAAAATAATATGCTTTTGTTTACTAACTTGTAATACCAAAGAACAGACATAGAAAACTCCAAAAAGAAAAAAAAGGTATTAAGTTGTAATACGAGTACTTATAGGTTTCAGAGCAAAAAAAGAACAAGTTAACGCTTCACATAAGAGTACAAGCCATTGAAAGCCATTAACTAACCAATCATAATGACGGCGGCAATGAATGGGTAATGGTGATGATGACGCTGAAATAGAAAAAACGCAGACCAGATGAAGACACCGAAAAATGTGACATCAAAATGGCGTGCAGTTAATAAAGGTTGCATTGCAATTCAAATATAAATGCCTGCCAAATTGACTGCTTCTCTGCTGACAATGATGATGGCCAGAATTTAAGTTACAAAAAGTGCATGTTTTTTTTTTCACTTTTGGCATAAAAAAGCATGAAAAATTTCTTCTCATTCAAGAATAAAATTAAAAAATGAAAACAACGAAATAAATTTTTTTATTTACGAGTTTACTGTGTGTACCTTGACAAAAAGGGCGTGGAATATTAATTAAAAACTAATTTTAAATATATCATCTACTCAGACAGACATGTTCAATTTCTTTAGTGAAAAAGAGCGCAAAAATATGCGACTTTTGTAAAAAAAAATTGAAATAAAATATTGCTTTACTTACACTTAATTTGAACGCCCTACCATATATTGCATATCGAGGATTTATGTTTTTTCTTTTTTTTAATTTAAAATACCGCCAGAACATTTACTTGTACTCTGTACTTGTTTCTCTCTCGATCTCATCTCTCTTTATAGTTTACAAGTAAACAATAATAACATGAGAAAACAAAAACAATATAAAAAATGCTTACCGAAATGTCACATGTCAGCCCATATTTCTTATATGCCAAATACTTTTTGACATAATAGTCCAATTACCTTATCGCACGATCATCGATCGTTTTTTGGTCACAGTACAGTAGCAACAGCAAAGGCAACAAACACAAATACAACAAAACAAAACATATTTTTGTTGTACAGTGTTGTGGCAGTACTTTAAAATGTTGCATTCAAATTTAAAGGTGCTAATGATATGATATGCTTTTCAATTTTAGTCTTCTATTCTTAGAAAGTGATAAAAATGTATTAAAACCCGGTTTTCGTACTATTCGATAACCGTGTTTTATGTTGATCAAGTCCATAATGCGCTATGACCCGAAGGATCTTTTTGTGCAGCCCCATAAGTTAACCACAGATTGAGGTTGCGAATGAATCCAGTTATCCTATTTGACGAGGAACGATATGCCCATTTTGAAGTCATCACAGAAATGCGCAGTAACATCCTCCTCAGGGCAGAAAAAGCAATGTTTAGATGAATCTATATCGATCATCTTCAACATATACCAAAATACGCTGATAGGATCTTAGACCATAATGCTCAGTAAATAGAAAGAAATAAAAACAAGTTCTTAGAACTACTGGGAGAACCACCGGTTTCAAAACAAATTCTCTCCTTCACAACCTTGCGAAATCCGGGCTAAATCGCTTTTGAATAATCTAGAGGGATGCCAAAAAATGGCGCAGATCCCATAAAACCCAGTTCACTTAACAATCCAGCGTAAACGCTAAGTTCACTGAGAGATATTTGCAATGGTATGAGCAGGCAGGCAGAGAAGTGTGTAGAGAAAAAAGAGCAGTTTTTAAAAAAATCTTTAATAAGGGTGTTCAAAAATATTGACTTACATATTTTGACCGAAAATGGAACACCTTTCTCTCATATTTGAAACGAAAGAAAAATATGTGCTGTTTTGATAGATAATCTAGAACTTATAGGTTTTCTGAGAAAAAAAACCAATCAAATTTTGCAGGCCTCTGAGGAATTTCAGTTTACACCGTTAAGAGGGTTCTGAAAAGATCGAAACAAATGATAAATTGAGAGCATAAGGTCCAGCCTCACTATTACTATTTTGGGTCTGCCTTGAGAGTCTGCCTCTCAGACCACACTGCAAGAAAAATTTGATTCTTTTTACACAAATTCTTGTGTGCACTAAAAAGTGTGCATTCACATTTTACGTATTTTAACATAAATTTTTAATAGAAAAAAAGAAGAAAAAATAAAAAATCAGAAAACAACAAAAAGTAATTACAAAAACAAAAACAAAACACAACTAATAAAACTTCAAATTAAGAAGAAATTCAAATTCAATTAAAACTTTTTTCTCGCACTGTATTATCTATCTATTTTCCATTTATTCCTCTCGCTTTATTTTTTGCTTAGTCCAGATTCCAGTGCCGGATTCTGCTGTTAACTTTAACTTTAAAATATCGATAACTTAATGTCTTCTAACAAAGTGAAGCTTAAAATGTCACCTTTCAAACAAGCTATAGTGTTGCCTGACGCAATTAATATTACAGGTGAACCAAGCATGTCTTTTGAGTTATGATACTTTTGAAGTAAATTAGCTACAAAAAAGATCCTATTGAAAGTGTTTCCTAGTTTGGAACGGCTTTTGTTTTATAGAAATCTTTTTACGAAAACATTCCTTAACATTCTTCCAAGCTATTCCTATACAAACACTATACTATTAACAACAACCCTACTTTTTTCAATACAATTTTTCCAATATATAAAAAAAGTTTTGGTGATCATGATCACTTGGAAAAAGAAAAAAACAACAAGAACTCATTGAAAAATGGATAACGAAACGAAAAAAAAAACGAATTAAAAGTTATTTGCTGTTATAAACTGATACAGTCTTGTGAGTACGGTGATGGTGGCAAAGTGCCAAGAGATCGATTATTTATTGCTTTAAAAACTACTTGTAGTTGCTCCTGCTGCCACCGTTACTGCTACTCCAAATGCTGACGAAGAGGATTTTTTTTCTTTCAGTTTCGTAAATGCTTTTTTTGGCGGCAGCCGCTTCAACGCATTTTTATATGTTTCGGCAAAAAAAAAAATTCACTACAGAGACTGAAAAAGAGAAAAAGAAAAATAAATTCCATTTAAATTGCGTACACCATCGACTAAGGAAAAAAAAATACAAGAATTGACGTCCGACAATGTTGTACGGATTACAACATGTTGGCCAAGTTAAACGCGTTGTTGCTACAGCATGTTTTAACTGCGTATGCAATTGCCAGCAAACAGATACTACACGAGTACTCGTACACATACACCTTCTTAGGACAATTTTAATATACACCGACGTCGCCGTCTTCTTTAGTTTTAAACATCTGGTTAAAGAGATCGAAACAGTTCACTTTTATTTATTTTTTGTTTTGTATTTGGATCCCAAACACAAAGACAACAAAAAAGAATTGAAGCATTGAACGCTGCTTATAGACGCCGCTTTAAACTAAAGTGTCGATTTACAGCTTAAAGATTTTCTTTTTTGCATTGTTGTTGTTGTTGTTGTAGTTTTTGGATTTTTGTTTTAAATCGAATCGTATTCTTATGGGATTTCAAAATAATAATACCCAATAATAATGTAAGAACCAATCATAGTTAAAGACGGGGGCCAATACTTCCTAGATTTATGGCTGAAATGTCACTTAAAGTTCCAAAAATTGTTGTACCATATTATCGACAGGGTAGGTTTTTAATTTCGAAAATAATTAAGGGGATGAAACTAAGGGGATGTGAAACTAATTGCAATTAATGATGAAGCGATGTTTTAAAGGGCCCTCGAACCACAATCAATTAGTAAGTAACGGGTGTTTTTTATAGTTACGCAAATTTAAATCATAATAAAACAAAGAAATATATTTTTAATATCAATGAAACGGGCTTTGTTAGATAGAAAATTAATGTTTAAATATGATTTCAGTTATGGGGATGCCACCGCCGGCGTGTAAAAGTCGCAATATGAAACACCAATTTTAATAAACTTTTCCAAGTATATGTGGCCGTATTTCGCCATTCGCTCTATTTTCTCTGGTTTATCGACGTGGCCAAGGGACTTTTTTCCCGTTACTCCTCTTGGGAGCATATAGCTTCCCCAAAGCATCTCCATCTAACACGGTTTGGGCTGTTGTTTCCTCCGATGTTAGATTGTTCTGTCTTAGTTTCTAAATAATTATGCGTCTCCAGGTGTTTTTTGGTCGACCAAGATTTCTTGAGCTTTGAGGATTCCACTCGAGTGACATTCTTGTGATACTAGCTGGACTTTTTCGGATGGTGTAAGCCATCCATCCCCATTTTTCTTTCTTTATTTGGTTCAGTATGGCTCCCTCATTGGTCATGTTTCACAGATCTGTGTTACTTACGGTGAGACATTTTTTAATGAATACCTGGAGTTTTTGCGTAATGTTATTCGATACATGCCAGTTTTTACTGCCATACATCAGTACTGATTTAAAACATGAGTTGAATATTCTGAGGTTAGTCCGTCTGGATATACACAGGAAATCCATACCTACTGCCGCTCTAGCTTCATCGAACATTGTATCTACGTCTGTTTCTGAGCAGCAGCTATCTACAAACTCGACTGCTTGAACCTGTATCATATGATAGTATTGTATTGTTTACTCTCATGGCCTTGGTTTTCTTGAGATTTATCTCAAGTCCAACATTGTGAGCCAATCTTTCTAGCTCCTCTAGTTACTACTGCATATTGGGTATATATGAGAGAGTAGACAAATGTCATCTGCATAGTCCAAATCTTTGAATTGGCATGAGAGACTCCATGTTATCCCTCTTATCATCCAGCACGATGGTGAAAAGCTGAAGTGATAGCAGGCATCCTTGTTTGACTCAAGCATTGGTGTAAAATGGTTGGCTAATACTCCCGTTGTGAAGTACTGAAAGTTCTGCATCCTCATATTATTCTGATTATTCGAATTAAATTTTTGGGTATTCCTTTTGTTCTCATTGGTTTCCATATTGCAGTTCGTCTGATGGTATCCAACGCTTTCCTGAAATTGACGAACAGTAGATACAGGGGGTACACCATTTTATAGACTGTTCGATCATTATTCTATTCAGTCTGAAGCCTGCTAGTCCGTTGTCTAGTCTAGTTGTCTATTTTACCCTGAAGTCTCCCTTGTATTATGATTGCAAATATCTTATATATATATGATGTTAGGCAGAGTAATTTCTTTTCAATTATTAAAGTCTTCTAAGTCGCCACAATTTGGTAACTTTACAATGTTAAAGTAGTAGTAGTTCTTCCACGTAGAAGGCAGCTTCTCTTCCTCCCATACTGAAGTGATGTGAGACCGTAGAAGTTCAACTGTGGTTTGGACGTCAACCCGTAGAATTCCCGCCGGTAGTTCACCCTGGCCTGTCGCCTTATTAATCGCCTATTTTATCGCATTCAATTTGGGACATTTTTTACATAACGCCAAAGAAAATAATAAAATGAAGTGAAATCATACGATCTTGGTAGCCATTATGTATAATTACTCTTTGATCAAAAGTATCTTTGAGTAAATCAATTGGCTGTGTGACATGTCGCTCCACCCTGTTGGAACCATATAGCAGCAAGATGAAAAATTTCTAATCATGTCCCTATACCATTCACTATAAAGTGACTAAACAGTAATATTCGGTATATGTAATGATGTTTCAACAAGAGCTAGTGGATTATCCTCACTCCAAATGCGACAATTCTGCTCATATCACATATCCATTTAACCAAAAATGGGCTTTAGCGGAGAAAAAAATTTTGTATATTGAAGTTTGAGGAACAGAAACATTATTTTGATTTAAAAAAAAATTCAATAATTTGCAAGCGTTGATCTGGTGTAAGTCTATCCATAATGAAAAGCACCTATCAGCTGTTAAATCGGTTGTCAAATAAAGCAGTGTTGCCAACTCAAAATTATAAACCACTCAAACAAACGCCCGATACTAAGCCAAGAAGGTGAACTTGGGTAGAAAGTCTTATTGTCCACCCACCAAAACTGGACTTGTCTGATCTAACTAATCAACATTTGTTTCCCTATCTGTAAAACTCTTTCTCAATGTTAAAAAATTTGCTATTCCTAGAGTTGCTTCAAATTACTTGACTAAGTTTTACGCCGATTAGTTCTTTATAATTAGAATTATAAAGTTAACCGAAAAATAAAACAAAGATCTTTAACACCTTTTAAGCCAAATTGTTACCCTATAAATCTTCTCTTATAAGATTTCTTAGATATACATATTTATATATACCCTTTTCTTTTTAATTAATTTTAATCAAAACTTGCTTCCTGTTAATCCATTCAAAATCATTTATCTGTTGGCAAATTACCTCCATGTAGCTGAGTTTACTTGCAGCATCAACAATTTGTAGCACGTGTCCGAAAACTCGGCAGTACCTATCTGGATTAGCATGAACCAAAGAAATGAAACACACCATCGGTTATGACTGAGAAGCGTTTGTTTGTGTATTCACTACTTAAAAGATCAAGCAGTTACTCACACACCATTTAACTGCAAACGATCATAAGACGGCCGACCGCACAAATGAGACTCTGGGGAATTGTATTGAGAGAATGAAAAAAAAAAAAAATTTTTTTTTGTGGCATAAGAAACACACTCGTATTGGCAAAAATCTTGTAGTTTTGCTACGTAAAACACCACTACATCAGCATCATCATCATCGTCCATATCTTATTACTACACTGGTTAGTTGGCAGTGATATAATACCAGTTAGAACGAGTATTACTTTATGCGTTGTGCACTTGCCATTACAATTGTAAAGAGCATGTTGCATGCCTCACTAACTGTATGTATATGTGTGTGTGTGTGTGTGTGTATGTATGTAAGTATAGCATACAGTCTTTGTCATTTTATAGTTTTTAATCTTATGGCAGAGAGAGCAACAAAAAATACAACGAAGAATATAAATCGTAACGAAGTAACAAAACAACATAAGAATGTAACATGATATTGATCTGATTTTATTTTTTCTACCTTAACCCCTCCACCTCCTTCTAAAGTAAGAAAAGAAACATATATATTTTGATGTTTATCACCAGCTTCAGCTACTAGTTTTTCTTTAAAACTTTATGCGCTAGTTTTTTCTAAAAAAAAAAAAAAAAATATTTTTTTTTTGTTGTTATCAAATGACCAATTTTTATATTTTTACGTTTTTTATTTTTGTGATCCGTCTCTCCTAGTTGCGCGTAATTTAATGGTATCGAATTATTTTTAGATTTATTTATTACTTTTCATATTATGATTTTATTGTAATCATTCTTCACAGACTTTTACAATTTAAAATTCTCTCCTTTATTTCACATGCCTATTGCCTGACTGCCTGCCTTGCCTGCCTATTCAATCCATTCCAATATTTATTTCCTTTTTTTTGTTGCCATTTCGCTGTGTTTATGACATTTAAGGTGTTCAATTTAAAATCGATTACACCCATTGAATTGCCGGCAAGTACCAGAGAAAATGTATGACCGTGCAACCAATTCATATTTTCAAATGTTGCAACATATTATTTCTTTTAAAGAGCCGCTAGTGATTATAGTTAAGGCTACCAGCCAACTCCAAGGCAGTTATTTTATAGCAGGCGAAGGATTTCTTTTTTCAAATGTCATTTGGTTTGGTTTACGTAGTAAAAGTTAAAGAAAAGAAAACAACAACGAAATAGTGATTGTCAATATATCATTTTCGAATAACGTTTTTGGGAAAAATTATTGGCTATATGAAGATATAATTATAGAGAGTTAACTCAAGCGCCCCATATACATACGAGGGCAGCTCGATGTGTTTTTAGCCTGACATGGTGATATAAACAGCAAAAAGCTTTGTATAATATAAACTTCCATTCGTCATATGAACACATGTTAAATTTCATTTAGATCTGTCACTATATCATTATGAATTTCTTGTCCCGATAAACCTTTCTTATGTAAATATTTAATCACACCACGAATAGCAAATTTTTCCATCATAGAAAATCACTGAGGTGCCTTTTTTAACACCTGTTACTACACGAATGAGTTGATGGAAAATTTGAGGTTAGTAAGTACATTGACTTTCAAATGATGAAATGTCAAGAATTGAGTTGTCAACCTTTGACACCTATTTAGTAAAAAATTAGGAAATTTTAAGTATGGAACGCTACACTCTTGAACAAGGAATTTTAATTGTGAAAAACTAAACGAAAACAACGCATTTTTCAACAAAGTCATCTTTAGTGATGAGACCCATTTTCAATTAGGCGGTTATGTATAAAAACAAAATTGCGGATATGAGGCTCACAAAATCCACAAACAGTCCTCGAAAAACCATTACATCCAAAGAAAGTGACCATATGGTGCGTATTTTTTCGAAAATGAGAAAGAAAATGCCGTCACCGTGAATTCTCTGTGCTAACAAACCAATTGGCTAATGTTGACATCAGTGACCTTTGGTTTCAGCAGCAATTCATTTATTCCATGAGAAATTTACCGGTCGCCCAATTTCTCGATTTGGCAATGTCATTTGGCCGCCTCGTTCTTAAGATAAACGCCGAAAGACCGGGTTTATGTCAACAAACCGCAAACAACTGACACTCTGAAAGATGAAATTCGGCGCTGCATTGACGAGATAAGCGAATCTTTGTTGCAAAATGTGGTTCACAATTTTATGAAAGGAGCGGACGTGAGCCGACGTGTTAAAGGTAGACATATGCCCGACATCATATTCCATTATTAATTCCAATATTTCTATTTTATGTTGGTATGAATAAAACAGAATTTGTCAAAAAAAATTGTTTTTAAGCCAATTTACTTTCTAACCTCAAATTTGCCCATCCTTTACAAAGCTTTATGCTGTTTATACCGCCATTACTATGTCCGGCTAAGAACATTTCGAACTGCCCTCGTACATACAAACACCGGCGTATACGATTTGTTGAACAACTTTCTCTTATTTTTCTGTAATTTTATTATCAATAAAACTTCTTACCGAGTCAGTAGTTCTTATTATTATTAATTTGGGTTGGAAAGGTCCAACTGGCCATGGCTCTGTGACCTAGAAAGCTCTATTATGCCAGACATTTCGGATTCAGACGCCGACTGCGATAGAAATCCCAATGAGTTTCTGAGCGATTCCCTTCTCGGTTTCTGGAGGCAATCACTCAGTGGCCACGGCAGCATTTTAGGACTTCTTACTCCGTCTCTGAGGGAATTGGAGTCAGACTTGGTTACCCGTAGATTGGACTACTCCGGAGACGCCAAGGCCTTTCTGGTATTACGGTGTTCACAGATGGATCCAAGACGGCATCCGGTGTGGGGAATGGTATTTTCTCCGAGCCTGCTGACTTGGCAGAATCCCTTACACTACCGGAGTTCTCTGGCATTTTTCAGGCGGGGGTTGCGATTATGCAGGCTTATAGGATGCTGAGAGAAGGATCAGAATTTTCTCTGACAGTCAGCCCTGGTGTCGCCTAGTAGCAGCTCAGCTTTAGTTCTCCAATATAAAGAGGAGATGAAGCTCCTTGGTGCTACATGTACTACGTATTTGATTTGGATTAATCGACACAGGAACATCGTTGGTAATGAGAGTGCTGATGATCTAGCTAGCAAGGCCTCGATGGATGTGGAATCTATCACTTTCTACTCTTACATCTTCTGTCCTATGACTATAGTCAAAGAGCAAATCTATAGTTTCGTTCGTGAGACGGCACAAAGCAGGAGAAAATTTATATTCCTCGTGTGCTATCTCGAAGGTGCTGTGGCCTCGCCACTTTATTTCCAAATTCATTGCGTTGTGCACAGGTCAGTGGCTGATCGGAACGCAAGCGGAGAAAATAGGTTTACCCTTTAACCTTCACTGCAGAAGCTGACAAACGTCCACTTCCTGTGTGATCGTCCGGGTCTGGCAGGCAAGCGATTGCGATACTTTGGCCTACTTTTCTTCAAAGGTTTTGGTTTCAAAATGGCGCTTTGTTGCTATTTGTAGTTGATCTCGTCTTGGCTAATTAGCCAACGTACCCACCTACCTACCTACCAATACCCCTGGGGAGGTGACTGTCCAATCGGTCTGGACGCACCCCTTGGGACAGTCTCCAAAGGAATACCCTCTACCACGTGTATGAAGCCGACGAACCTGTTCAAACCCAATAAACGGCTCCCCAAAAGTTCGTCTCCGAATGTTTGCCAAAGCAAGAGAATATACTTCGTCGTCTCCTCTTCTTCCCTGCACAGGCGGCACTCCGAATCAGGTAGCACATTGAGGCTAAAGAGGTGATATCTAAGATAGTAATGGCCGACCAGGAAGCCAATAAGGTTTTTAATAGTCGTCTTGCCCATGCGGCGGAGCTCGCTATTGTAGGTGAAGGGTCTCGTTAGACGCTTCGACTGCCATCTGTAGTTCTTACCATGTTCTGAATATTCTTAAAATAGCAGACCCTAAATATCAGCCTTCAGTTAGATCTCTTTTTTTCATTGAGTCCAGCACGCAGGAGATGACACCTAGACATGCATTGCATTGAACTAATACAAGAAAACCTAGTTGTGGAAGCGTGAAATGAGGAAGTAGTGTTTGGGGATGTTTAACTCTTATGTGAGTAACAAAAAATATACCCTTAACAGAGAGACAAGGGTATACAGAAGTTTTGCAGGTTTCATATGAATATAAAATGCAGAATATTTTTTTGGGGTACCCAGCTAACCTTTCACTCTGTTAAGGGTGTATAATTAATTTTTTGGCGTTCTAGACCAACAACTTCAGTAACCAAAGCCTTTTTAAAAATGAATTGGGTTCGCGGGTACCCTCTCAATCACATTACCTGCAAAATAACTTCTTAATTATCAAAATTTTAAAATATTGTCTTTAAAATTTACTCGATTCAGAACATACCCGATTAACATCCGAAGGTTAGAGATCTAGTTCCAGAATACATCTAGCGGCCCTATAGATGGCCTGGAAGACAGTGCAGTGTTTTCGGGCAGTCTGAGAGTTATCGCGAGGCCAAGTTCATCAGAGTAAACACCTGATCCTTGTGTCCGCTATTGTCTTTGAGTCATAGGTATCGATTGAGATACCTATATCTTCCCGAATAATATATCTTACAGCCCATTCTTTTCTAGCGGGTTTTCTAGTACCATAGGTCCTACCGAAGTTGAAGTTAGATATCGCATAATCCGTTCGACATCCCAAGTTCAGCCCGATCACTTCTCGTAAGCTGGTGCCGAAATCAATGCGAACGTGCTGCAGTCCATCTCAGAGCGCACAGCAATTACATTAGTGCTTATTTTTGTATTAAATTTTGCTCATTTTTCTTCGAAAATGTGCGAAAAAAGTAGTCAAACAAATTGGGACAGTTGACATTATACTTTTTAATAAGCCGCAAAACTTATACATACATGTATACGTAGTATGAATGTACAAATGTATGTACGAACATACATTGTTTTCAATTTCTTTAAAACATTTTATTTTTTTATTTTTTAAAGCCATAAAGTTTTTTTAACATTTGCGGTTAAGTTGCCTGCTACTGTTCGGTTATTATTTAATATTACTGACATATTCACTTACGTATTACAGGAATGTCATTTAAAAATGTCAAAATTTTGTCATATGCAAACAACATGCAACGAGTTTACGTTAAAAACATAAAAAAAAACAGAAGACAAAACTATATAGTTTGAAAGACTTTCATATACGTGTGTATGTATGCCTGTACGTATATTTGTGTAGATGATGTCACAAACACATACCAATACAAAGCAAAATATTGCCTGTATTCCGAAAAAATATTCTTATTAAATTATTTAGTAGAAAATGTTTTTATTCGCAAATCTTTTCCAAATACAGGGTGTCCGCCGGGAAGGTATATTACTAATTTTTGAGTATATGAAACAGAATGGATCTGATATAGTTTTATTTAATGTCGGCAATTATCTATGGAATACAATATCAAATAAATGCCCGCCTCTGTTAGCCTCATAAATGAGAGCCCTTTTGAGCACATTTGTCACTACATTCTCACACATTTCACGCGGTATTTCATTAATTTCATCACGAATATTTTGTTTGAGTTGCTCCAGCGTTTCTGATTTGTTTGCATAAACCTTGCTTTTCAGATATCCCCACAAAAAGAAATCCGGAGCAGTCAAATCAGGCTACCGTGGAGGCCAATCAACATCACCATTTCTTGAAATAATTTGTTGTGTTGAAACCACATATTAGTCAAGCCCAAAGCATGCAGTTGTGGCATTAAAAAGTTTTCAATCATATCACGATATCGCTCCCCAGTGACAGTTACCGTTACGCCGTTTTCAGTTTCAAAGAAGTAAGGTCCAATGATTCCTCCTGACCAAATTGCACACTAGACTGTCACTTTTAATGGATGCAAAGCGGACTGATGAATAATTTGAGGGTTTCCATTGCCCAGAACCGACTATTCTGTTTATTCACTTAAGCATTCAAATGAAAATGTGTCACGTCACTCATTATGTTTTTTCATGAAAATCGATGATTGATTTTGATAAAATGTTTTAGCGGTTAAAACACATTGGTTTACTGAATATTTTTTCATAATAAATTTGCCACGTCCCTACCTCGACTGCCAAATATGAACTGTCAAGACTAATGTTTACCAAAATGGCGGCAAAACAAGGTAGTATACCTTCCCGGCGGACACCCTATAGAAATACTAGAATACTACTGTAGGTTATTTAATAATGTATGTATAACACAATTGTTATCATTAATAGTCAAATTTAAGACTCTAATCATAAACTGGGAGAAAGTTAGTTAGTTAAAGTCTGAGACAAGACATATTATTATGACATCTTGTGACAAACGGGTTAGAATGTCAAGTAGTATACTTGGTCACCGCTTAGAGAATTGCCACAAAAAACTCGAAAGCACGCAATGTCGGGTATACCTTACCATTTCGCTAGGTAACCAAACAATCAGAAGAACGCGTAAAAAAAAGTTATTACAAAAGTGGTGATTTGAACGTGGTTACTAATTTTTAATTTTTCAAACAAAATTTCGTGAAGCTGATTTCCCACTCGGTGATTACGTTAACAAGCAAAATTTCGAAGCACCCAGAAATGATTGCAGAAAAGCCATTGCTTCCGGAAAAAGTGACTGTTTGGTGCGTATTGTGGACGGGGGTATCATTGAGTCATATTTTTTTTTAATGGCCGAATGATAATTGATTTTTTGGCCTGAAATTGAAGGTTATAAACTGGATGATATGTGGTTACAACAATACGTTACCACGCCACAGAACGCAATCAATTGCAAAATTTCCAGGTCGAGAAATTTATCGACTTGTTTAAGTCAGTTGTACACCTAGATCATAGGATTTGATATTGTTAGACTTTTTTTGTGGGACTACATCAGAAACAAAGTCAACGTGGATAATTTCCTAAGGTTGGAGCAATTGAAAATCAACATTCGTCGCAGCCACTACAGAGGCGGCTATTTATGTGATATACTAGCTTTACTTATCCGACGTTGCCCGGAAATTTACATATACCTATATATATTGTATATGTGTATTATAATTAGGAGATACATTCCCTTTTTCCAGCCTATCCGTTTTTTTCCATCTGTCTGTCTTTGTTGAGAAACTGATAAAACAAATTTTCACGTCTCCCACTGATATATTTATTGAGATGTGTGATATTTATTATTTCTAATGGGCGGTGCCCCTCCCACTTTTTGTGTAGTCAATTCTTGATCTTAACGTGCAACTTGATAACAGTATAGTGTGTGAAAAGTTTAAAGATTCAATCGTTTATAGTTCCCGAGATATATATTGTAATAACCACGTATTTCGTAGGAATGGACTATGAACAAAAAACTCTCCCTTTCTCCCCTATTATCCCCGCAAAACACATCTTCTGAAAATATAGTCTTGCGCGACACATGTTAATGTTAGCAAACAACAAACAGCTTTAACAAGAAAAAATGCGTGTCATTAATGTTTACCGTTTACCCTTATTTTAGCATCCGCGAGATCCAATTTTGACAAAAACACTCCATTTTAGACAAATTTCTACAAAATCGATTTCGTCGTTTACGCGTGGTTGACTCATAAACAAACTGAATTAACAAAATTCTCATATGATCTCAATTGGCCCGTTTTACCCCGATTTTTACCTCACCCAATTCCAAATTTGGAAAAAGGTATAACCTATAACACTTTTGTTAGCTAAATCTATCTGTGTTCCAAACCTCATCAAAATTAGAATGTTAGTAAACAAAAAACTTTGTTGTTTAAAAAAAGTCACTTATTTTGCCCGTTTTCTCACAATTGTAGTCACTTCCGTTCCGATTCTGAAAAAATTTACATTTTTATTAATTTGATTTGTCTGTGTTCCAAATTTCTTCAAAATCGGTTTAGTCGTTTATGAGTGACGGAATGACAAACAAACAGATAAACTTACGAAGAAATTTATAATATACAGTGGTGGACATAGATTTAGCACATTACCTATGTGTACATTTGTAAACAAAATTTTTTTATTTGTGTATTATTTTAATCATGTCTACGTCCTAACATATCATTCATGGTCCAAGGAATACGTAGCATTAGTTTACTTTAGTTTTGTTCGTTTCAATTCATTTATTTTGTGCTAAAAAAAATAGCTGAACAGTAATTTGGCAAAAATTAAAAAAGAAATATTTTCAGCAAGAAAAAAAGCAAAACTATTCTTTTACTTAATTTAAAACAAAGTATTTGATAGAATAACCCTTTTCCTGAATAATATCACATCTCTTTAACATTCTGTCTATAAGTCCCATCCAACATTCCTTTGGTATTGCTCACTATTTCTTTCAGATTTCTGTGCACAAATCACTAACATATCTGGGTTTAATGTGTAGCTCTACATCTTTCCATGGGTATACTACAGGACTGAGTTCTGGTGATTTAGCTGGGCAATTTAAAATGTCGTTTCTATTTTGCTCTAAGCAACACTGCACTGTATGTTAAATGTGTTTCGAATAAATACAATGCATAAAATACTATTTAAGTGGCATGTTTTCCTCTGCAAATGGTGTCATTGTGTTCATCCATTTGCGTACCTATTTAGATTGTAGGACCAACACAGTGCTTAGAAAATGTGACCCAATCTATCACATTTCAGGCACCATGGTCTTCTGTCATTGATGTGTACCTGGGGTTGTGTTACATGCTTGAAGACCGCCATATATAACATTTTCCGTCAGATCCAAATCGAGAAAAATTGGATACATCACACCAGAGGACATTATTAAAAAAGAGCGGTGGCTTTTCAGAATGCTTGCAGCAAAATAAAATTCGACACTTCAAGTTCTTTTTTAATACGTGTGCCTTATGTTGTAAAATGCATCCAAGCAATTTTTTTTATTTTTATGTTCGTCTTATTATTCGGGAAAGGAGATGTCAATACCAAACTTTGATGAATCCTACCTTTAAATTTGAGTTTAGGATTTAAAGCAGCCTGCAACTAATGCCCTTTAAGTAAAGAATTCCTTTTTACGAGTTGTTTTTCTAGGCCTAGCGCGCTGTGTAATACTTTTATTGTCCTATGGGCGTGAATATCAACTAATACGTTGTATACCATTTTTTGTAACAGTTAAGTAGGGAATCAATATCACAAACCATGATTCCTTTAGAGATTATTTGTTGAATAAATTCACTCTATGCCTCTGTGCACCGTTTACCTTGACCCGTTTATATTTATTGTTTTATGATTTTTATTAAAAATTCTGAAGTTAAACATTCACAAAATTTAAAAATTTAAGATTCTAAAAAAAAATTCGTGAAGAATGTCCAAATTCGTAACATGTGCTAAATCCAGTGCAGATTACATATTTTTTAAATAAATTAAACATAAAAATTAAAACCGCGAAAGAAAATGAAAAGAAGTTACGATACGAACTGAGTACATCATAGACTTTACTCAATTTTGCTATATGCTAACCTTATGTCCACCACTGTATGTAGATACAGTGTCGTGCAAAACATGAGTAACAAAACCTATAAGGACTAATAAATGTCATTTATAAATTCTGTACTTTATGTACATTTATACACACAAAGCCTTATACAAAAAATATATATTAATTTATGTAACCGTTACTTCAAATATCAGCAAAACCTATCGGGGTCTTCAAATAAAGGTGTGCAAAACAACAGCAAAAAATTAATCTTTTGTTAATGAACCTTTATTTTTTATATCTTAGCCAAATTTGAGCAGCATATAATTTGAGCAAATCGGATTCTAGAACACGTTTCCATTCAACTTCTAGAGTTCCAAGAGTTCGTTTTGATTTTTGAATCATTTTCCTGAAATATTTTTCTTCAAATTTTCAAAAAGGCTTAAGATGGGTGATTGTGCCGGTCAATCAAGGACTTGAATCCTATTCTCTTCTATTAACGCTTTGACTAACCTCGATGTGTATTTCGATACATTAACGCTTTGAAACACCCATAGAAGTGGCATATTCCACTCTGCATATGAAATCATTTTAGTTTCTAGAATGTTTTTGTTCAATAAATTGATTCATTATGCCTTTATGTTGCTAAAAACTAGTCCACACCATAACGTTTCCTCCCCCATAATTAAAACTATTTGTACAATTGCGTGGATCAAGACACCGCTCTCACTTTAAACATTATTAAGTCGAATAACTAATTTTGGCACCACGACTACATGTATACGCAGGAACTGCGTATTGTAATTTGAATGTTTTATGCTTGTTTAAGAGAAAAACTAGCATTTCCACATGTCTAGAACAGGGTTGTCATATCCGGCGATTTCTCGCCAAACGTGGCGATTTTAAAACTGATTTGGCGTCCTAATTTTCGGTTTGGCGACATGGCGGTTTTAAAATTAGTTGACGATTTTGTTGCCAATTTTTGATAAAAAATACAAAAATTAAAATTATTATTTTGGTATTTTTATGTATGCAATTCGTGAACTTGGTGTATTTTAATGTGTCGTTTGTAGAAGGCAGCCGAACTCCAGTTGTTTTCCCGGAAACGAAAAATTTGTAGGTGCTTATGTGGAACTGAAGCTAATAGATTTTTAGGTACCAGCTTAAGCTGAATTCACCCATTGTTTTATTTTTTTGAAAATTTGTTCTGAAACGATTCACTCACTTCGAACAATTGTCTGGAAAAACAAGGTTACCATATGAAATATATTTGCAAACAAGGCATGATTGCAATTTGCTGCTTTTTTGTGTCAATTTTAGTTATTTCGTAATAAGCAAATTGTAAATTAATTGCTTTTAGCTGTCTTATACCTTCTACGCAAACTCTTAAAAAGTGATTGGCATTCGCTTCCTGCAATTAATTAAACACAACTTGTTGAATGGTTTTGATAATCATCTACAAAATGTAACTTACTTCCTATTCTAATAGAGGTTGCTATTGTTAACCACACACCTTGCTTCATAAAGAGTCCGTCAATTAATTTTTTTTTTTTTTTTTTTTTTTTTTTTGAAAACAGGGCGCAAAACATCTAGTGTAGCTTCGGCTGTGTGGCACGTATCGTCGTCCTGTTGAAACCAAATATCCTCCTCCTCAATTTTTGTGAACAAAAATTCGTTCAACATGGCCCGATAACGATCGCCATTGACTGTAACGGCCACTCCTTGCTCATTTTCGAAGAAAAATGGCCAATTATGCCTCTGGACCAAAATCCGCTCCAAACAGTGACTCGTCTTGGGTGTATCGGTTTTTCAATGTATAGGTGCGGGATTTCTGTGCCCCAAATGCGACAATTTTGCTTGTTTACATACCCGCCAAGATCACAATGACCTTCATCTGAAAAAATGATTTTTTTGGCAAAATCGGCATTTTCTGTAAGTCGATCGCAGGCCCACTTAGCGAAGCGAAAAAAGCGTACACACAACCATATTCGTTCAGCGGAAGGATAAAACTAAATTTCTGTCAAATCAGACATGAGCTAAGTGTTACCATTCACGAAATAAGCACTAGTTGAAAAAAACGTTAGATGGCGGACCCTATATGATAATTTTTGTAACTTTTATTACTCATATCATACAAACATTCCCTGCCCGGATGTGTTATTTCTGAAATAAGCTTCAGTGCAACTGATTCATTTAACTCTATGATAATATTTATTTAATTGTATGTTTAGTATAATAATATTAATCAACAGTTACTTTTTACATCAAACAAGATAAAACAAGTGATGTGTATTGTATTATACATACATACATATGTACAAAAATTAAAATTAAACCAATTCAAGCTAAAATTGTTCCGAAGCAAGTTAACTCTCTCTCTCGCTCTCTCTCTCTCAAAAAGAGAATCGTCAAACTACATATAAAAAATGGTTTCGGAACAAAATTTTTGTTTCTAAACTAAAAAAATATAGAAAAGGTGAATGTGTTTGCTTGAAAAATTCACACATATTCTTCAAGGCTATGTAGTCTAAAATTATTCAAAATGCTTACTTCTCTTCATTCCAAATCCACTGAAAAACTTTAAATCGAATATTATTCAGTTATTTGATGTATGAAGGTATGAAACCTCTTGACCTTTAATTACAGATTTTGAAGGTATTTCGAAAATTTCAAAACCTGACTCTTGTTGTACTCTTTCATTAGCAAAATATTATAATTTTCAGGTATCGTTTTTGCCATTATCTTATGTGGGAATTAAAAAAGAAATCATCTTTCAGTGAGAAGGTGAACCAAGCCAGACCGCCAAAATTGTGAAAGAATGGCTGTTGAATCAAAAATTTTAGGTGAAATAAGCGGTTAACATAGAGCCTTAAGCCTAATACAATGGAGAATTTTTGGACAATAGTAAAAAACGCCTAGAAAATATACATAATTAGGCTTCGAGGAACATAACAACGATAATAATACGAATGGATCCAGATTTCTCTTACGTTTATAGGTAATATTGTAGAGAATACGCCACAATAAATAAGGAGCTCTAAGAAGAGTATTAAAAATATAAGTTTCTTTCTTTTTTCAACGCCAAGTGCAAAACTAAGTGAATACGGATTTTTTTATATAATTATATATAATTTTTATATACTTTTAGTTCATACTTTTTTGAAAAGGCTGAGGTATTTTTTTATTTGATTTCCTTTTATAAGAAATTTTCAGTTCAATTTCAAAACATGCCATTAATTTTGCACTCCACTGTATAATATGGCGAATTTTTTCAACTTTTGGCGAAATTTAACACTTTGGAACAAATTATTTTTTTTTTTTTTTTTTCAAAAAATATTTTTATTATTATATTTTTTTTAATACAAATTGTATTGTAAAAATTGATTTGGCGATTTTTGATATTGAATTTAGCAAAAAAGCTGACAATCCTGGACGAGAATGTTATGAACACTGCGTAATTGACTTACAGAGCAGTGTTGTTATGAGACATGCATTACCGACGTAGGAAATTCGTTGACTAGGTTTGGTTTCCATAAATGTGGTTTTCCTAGAAAAATTTATATTCGAAAAGGCTTTACTTAATGGCTTTTCGTATGTTTTAAGCCATTATCCTGTAAAGTTACATCATGTATATGAGAAGTTAAGATCTAAAATCGACTTTCGAAATCTAATTTTTTCTTATGATTATATTTACCCTTAACGAACATCAAAAACAACCATTTATTCATTGCCAATAAATTTTCGTTGAGAAACTAATCTTAGAAGTTTATGCTTAAAGATGTTTTTCGTTCATATCTATTTAACATGAAAATTATCTTAATTAATTACTTAAATATGTTACAAAAAGAAAAGTTATGTTTTAAAATGTGCAAAAATATTTTGTTGTATGTTAATAATATTCCTGTGTTGCATGCAGCTTTTAATTTTCTAGAGATATACACCTTCCCCCCTTACGTACAACATCTCGTTTCTTTTTGACAAGATTCTAAATACAATTCAGCCACTTTTATTAACTCCATTGTGTTGTTGTTATTTAAACACAACAGGAGAATGCAACAGAACAGAATGAATGAGTGAATGAAACGAATCAACGAATGAATAAATTTTGTTTTTTCTTTCAACATTTTTCTACAACAAATGGTATTTTGTAATGATCCATTTTAAACACACATAGAATTCTTCTTCTACTTTTTTTTAGAATAGATACAAATTTTATTGTTGTTGTTGTTAATATTTAATGCAAGTAAATTACACTTTTAATCACCACTAATCTTCTGCTCAATGAATAAACGAATCCGGTAACTAAAAACAAGAAGATAACACTGACTTTGCGTGTTTTTTGAAGGCAGAAAAATAAATGGGAAAAACATATCCATTATCTCGAATTTTTTTTCAAGATTTTCAGCAAAAAAAAAGCCATACAATGTAGGCAAAATAGGCACTTAATAAATAAGATTTATAATATCCGTAGAATCTAAAGAAAAGCAAAAAGACACAATTATTGTGAAAATATTTTTCAAATTTGTTAAAATCGCATAACAAATCAAAAACAAGTAAGAAAATTCGACACAGAGTATTCAAAAACTGAAACCAATAACCGGTTAACCGGTGTTTTGTGTTTAAAATCGCCCATTTTTTAACATTTCGGAATTATTATGAACGGTTAACCGGTTATATATATAATTATTAATTAAAATTAATTATTATTTAATTAATTCTATTATTCAATTAATTTTATTATTTAAGTCACCCAGTGTTGCCAGTTTCTGAGTAATTATCCAAAAATGGAACAAAATTTTTTTTTTTTCTTGAATTATATTTTAATCATAAATACCTATTTTATGTAAAATTTTTCCAGCAATATTTCTTTGTAGTAAATTGTAAATCCAAAGAAATTATTTATTGTTTTGGTTGCGGCTATTGGGTATACAAGTTAATAATGTCGATTTTTTTTGCTTGAAAAATGGATTTATTACAAAAACAAAATTAATTCAAAGTATTGTCCATCGTTAGTCACTACTTTCTCCCATATTTCTGGTAGCATATGGATTCCGCACCAAAAGAACTCTTCCGGTTTGAAGTGAAGAATAAATCGAGCCAATTTCTGATACCCTGTCTTGAGGTGAAGCGTATTCAAGTAAGGGCGTTCTGTATCAATGGAAACACATGGTGGTCAGAAAGAGCAAGGTCTGGGCTATAGGTTGGGTGAGCCAAAACTTCCCATCCACTGTTTTCCAAATAATTTTTGACCGATCTTGCAACATGTGGTCAAGAATTGTAATGATGGAAGATAATGGCCCCTTTTTCATTGAGTGCAATCTTCAATCAATTGTGTTCGGTACAGGTCCCCTGATCGTCTAAGCCGATTTCAACAGCTTATATTACAAAACACCCTTGTGATCCCACCAAATACAGGCCATTATCTTGGCGTCATGGATATTCGGCTTCGTCGTTGATTTAGCTGGACTTTGCGTATGTCATTACGATACGATGCAAATATGATTTCTTTTTCTAGCGTTCAAGCATCATTTCCGACATGCAAAATCGCCTTTCAACGTCTCTCGGCTTCAATTCATATGGGACCCGATTTCCTTGCTTTTGAATGAATCCCAATGCTTTTAAACGTAGGGAAATGGCTTGTTGTGTGACTCCCAACGATAATGCAAGTGCTTCTTGCGTTTGACAACAATCTTCGTCAAGCAATGCTTCCGATTTCTCATCTTCAAACACTTGAATCGTGCAAGCCATTCTTCACAAGTTTTTTGAGTTGGTGCCTGTTGACCTTATGCTTCTACCAACAATCGATAACTTTCAGCAAACAATTTCTTCATATAAAAGAAGGTTATCAGACTTCCTCGCAAAACATCTTTTTTAGCGATTGCCATCTATCGAATACTGAATTATAATGACAGATGCTTATCCTCCACAATACCATACTCTAGTGATAGTTATGCCATATGTTGTCCAAATCAGCATTATTAATTTGTATACCCAATATCATACCATAACAAATCCAAAACACGTCTCTTGTTTTTTGATTAAAGTGTTAAGCTGCGACCATTGAACAAAAAATAACTAAAAATTGCTAATCCGAACTATTTTATGCACAACTCAATTGAATTGTAACATTTCTACAAATTCAAACTCATGTCAAAAGTACATATGTATGTATGTCAAGATAACGATTACAGAATGGTTTAAGAAAAATGGCTGCTAAACTACAACTGAACAATCTAAGCATAATGCGCCTTTTATATAAAATTGGTACTAGTTTCGAATGTTCTAGTAAAAACCAAAGCCTTCTCAAATCGTCTACTCAGAGCCGATAATTCAAATATAACACCAAAAAAATGAATTGGTAGAACCGATCAATAGGTTATTGGTAGCGCTGTTAACAACACAAATAGGTATGGGATTGACAGGGTGATCGTAGTAGCTTTGACAACACAAACCAATAGAAGAAATTGCATAATAAAGTTTGTAGTTTGAATGTACTAAATTGGTGTACCATTTTTAGGCATTTTTATTTTCGTAACAATATTTTTAAATGAAGGTCCATATAATGTTATCATCTGCCATCACTAGACGACTTTCTGTAAAATCTTGCATTAATCGAGTTTTAAAACAATACGATTTAATGAGATACTTCTTTAGGTTGGAGTTTACGAAGATCCTTATATATTAACAGAGTCAATCTAGCAGCATTAGGCGCAGATTTAACTAAACACCTTTTAATTATACTCAAAATTAGCTTTATTAAACGAATATGTGCCGTTTTGATCGATAAACTTTTACCATCTTTGGTAAAAAGCCATCAGTGTAGAATTTCTAGGCTTTCTGAATGAAAAATTGATCCAATTGTGCTTTACAGGCCTCCACACAATCTAAATCTACACCTTTAATAGAGTTATGCAGAGATCGAAACAGAAATTAATCTGAAGAAGCAAAGTCCGGGCTGTATGCTGGATGCTACTTTCCTTATTTTGCCATCTCCAAACTCTTGTGTGAAAAGAATTTTTAAGCAAAATAATTAAATTAACAAAAATTTATAAAAAATTTGTACAAACAAACACAAAAAATCTTTTGTGTAATTTACAAAAGTGTGGATAATTTTGAGAGCTGAAGTCACCCCATCATTCCTTGTTGCTGTTAAGGTAAAAGGGCTCTAGTTCAGGCACGGAAAGTTATTCTTGAAAAATATTTTTCTACTCCCTTTTAAACTTCTCCTTGTGCTCATACAGATGAAACTTTCGTTACAAATCGTTTTAAAAGTTTTTTATTGGCTGGTTTGTATAATTTACAAGCATAGGGAAGTCTACTCTCATGCTTATTCTCATATCCTCTATTTTATATCCGTTAATTCAAATATGACACATAACTACCAAATATACCAAAATTTTGGCATTTTTAATTTCGTAACAATATTGTTACGAAAATAAGGTAGGGCACCACGGCGTTTATTACATCGCTAGTATAAATAAACAAAAGCTGCAAGAACAACTATAAGTGCTGTTTACAAATAACTAAATCTACAACAACAACCATTAGCAGAGATAAAGTAAATAAAAATAACACGGCAACAACAATAATAAGGTAGCAAAGAAAACAAGTAACAGATAATAAACAAGCAAGAACAAATACTAAGAGCTGAAAGAGGTAGGTGTTCACGTACGCATGACTACAAAAGAACTAAAGAAAGAAATGGAGTCTACCTGAAATATCGAGAGGTTCGAGAAATTTCGATGTGTTGTTTACTCAGCCATATAAAAAGCACATCGATGCGAACAGCAATCAGTTTATGTGTCGTAAACTCAGCGAGTGCAGTTTAAGTAAAGTTAATTCAGCGAATGAGTTATTGGTGTGAAGAGAGTTTATAAGGAGTTAAGTCGTGAAGCTAGTAGTGAAGTAAAAACCAGTTTAGTTGGAGCTAACTTAGTAAAGAGAGTTAAGAGTGGATAACTTGTGGTTGAAAATTTGTGATTGAATCTAAGTAATAACTACAATCGGATTGGAAGATCTTTAAGAAGAAAGATCTGTCGAGTAATTGTTGTTGTTTGCAAAGTTGTAAACAGACAGAGCAATTAACAATAGAAAATTATTATTGCTTGTAAAAAGATTACAAGCAGTGGTGCACATAACTGTGTTGAATAAAGGATTTTTAATTAAAACCAAACACAAAATTTATTTTATTTTAACTACAATCTACGAACTCAGAAATAGACGTTTTTAAAAAGGTAAAAGCAAAGGGCAGCAACAAAATTTTTCCATCTCGATATATCTTACCCCATCAGTTTCAATTTGAGCCAAGTTGTTCAGATATCGTTAATTTCGGACTCCAGTAACCTTCTCGAAGAGTAGGTAGGTCTACATATTCTTCTGCTGCCCTTAAGATGCCAATCAATTGTAATTCTGGATATATCGTCCTGGGATATATCATTTCAAGACATAATCCAGCTGATCCCTCAGCTATCTGAAGTGAGCGTATATAGTTTACAGTATAATTCCATAACTCCACTTATAATTAAACAGTAGGTACATTTCATATTTCAGAGAAATAGACTTGTGGTAAAATCTGTACCCTTTATAGTTTACCAAATAACTGATTTGGCCTTTCAATGCGATTCGCAATATTCTCACGTGATCCGCCGGTAGCAGATAAGAAGCTTCCTAGATAGCAAAAACTCTGTACATCCACAAAGTTCACGTTGTTAATTCTAAACTTAGAAGAATTGTTGGTATTAATTCGCAAAACCTTTGCCTTGCTGATGTTAATATATAGACCAACATCGGAAGAGATCCAATTTAGCGCACATATCGGAAAAGGTATGAGCAAGTAGACATGTGTATATCATCGTCTAGGTTTTCTAGCCATTGTGTATTGGGGCATTGCGGACAACACTCAGAGAGGTTCTTAATGTTCCTGGCCGTCGGATGGAATTGAAGACGGACGGCGAAAAGCATAATCTTCGCTGCCATGGAGGACTGCGTAATGTATGTACGGCATAAGTTCTTTCGGCAAAAGAAAGTGTCAGTATACCTATCTCTACTTGTCATCTGTATTATAGGTGCTGGGCCAACAGCATGTTCTCCAGAAGGTGGAGACAAATTAATTCCTGCAGTATGGCGAGAGAGCTGTGGCCGGTGGTTGAACGGAAGAGGTCTAGTCAGCTGGTAAACCTACCAAAACTAAGAATTTGCCTGTGGTGGGTATGCTCACGGGCTATTGTCTAGTGGGCAAGCATACAGTCTGCCTGTAGCACAGTGGATCTACGTTGTGTAGCTACTGCTGTGAGGAGGAGGTAGTAAGCCTCAAGGCACTTACTTCGGCGCTATCAAGGCTGAGGTTAAGGATCCTGGGAAAGCATCTAATTGCTACTTGGAGTACCGAAGGGTTGTATCGGTGGCTTCGTAGTCGAAGCCGGTTTGAAGTCGATGGTTATGCATACCTGTTTTTTATTTTTCTCTCCCAGGGTCATTACGCTGTGTGGAATCAAAATGGGCCTTTTTGGCCTTAGTGGGCCTTAGTGTTCTAGGACCGGCAGCTGGGTTTTAACCTAACATAACCTAGGCCTTGTAGTCGACCAATCAACATACACCACATGATGCCGTGGATTGCTTGCTGCATAACCGAGACTGGAGTTGTTGAGTTCTGGTACAAGTCGTTATAAATCTGGAAAAAATTCGGCAACTCCACACAGACGTGTAAAGAAATGTGCTACACAAAGGACTAGGACTAGTCCAAACGTAACACAACAGAAAAATGTGAACCATTTAACATTGTAATATCGTAGGTGAGGAGCATATAATCCAACTGTTCACTTCATAAGTATAATCCAAAAACTGCTCTATGTCACTTTGTAATTATGTAACTGTGAGATATTCCAGTAGACCGTTGAGTATAGACTTTTGTAGGTAAAGCGACAAGGCTGAAGACTATGCTGCTAACGAATCTGATCATCTTGACAGCTAAGGCTTAATATTCACAAAGAAGATGGAAGATCGTTTCAACCCCTTTCCGTTTTACTCCAACTGCAACAACAGTCGTTAACAAAAATTTCAAGTCGAGATGCATGTTCACCTAACACACACTATCCAGATATTACTGTCAGCAACTTCTGTTTGTGCCGTCTATCATAGAGGGTCACATTAGCTTTGCCACCCTAAAAGTGCCAAAATAACGCTATCTGTTCTTAGCCTGCTGAAAAAGAGTCTGAAAATTGTCTGAAAAATGCGCATACTACCTTGATCAAAAAGTTTCCGGAATAACCTCCGTGTGGCATTCTCATCGTACCGATTTGTTTTTTTTTTTTTTTGTTAAGTTGGTACATCTGTTGTTGATATTCCCTCTAAATCTTAGCGTCATAGCTTGATTTAAGATTTCCAAAACATTAATAATCTTTTTTATGTATAGACTTAAAAATAAAATCCTAAAAACAATCGAATTAAAAAAAAAAAACTTTTTTAAACTTTTTTCTCAATCCAATTACCCATTATTGGTTTTCTTTTTTTTTTTTTTGTTTGTTTTAAACCACAAATAACCATTAATACACACTATGCTGACACTAGTAGTCGACTTGTCGTTTTTCTTTTTAGTTTTTAAGATTAAGTCTACCAAAGATCTTCTGTCTTTTTACGCAGTGGTAGGTAAACTTTATCTTTAACATCTTCTCTATTAAAGAAAAGAAAAAAAGAAATGAAATAGCAGACTAAAAGCCTAGATAATCAGCCTCCAAAAAAACTTTTTCAACTTGAATAATAACGAAAACCAAAAAATAAAAATAAAATAGTATTTGATGTTATCGCTTAAAGATAGAAAGAAGATGCAGCAGCACAAAATCTCTATAAACCAACTTATTTTGCTTCTTCTATTATAAGTCGTTCATTGGTCGTCATCATCATCGTTAACGATTGTATTGAGTGCTCAAAAGCCATTCAATTGTCAACTTTGTTTTCTCTTAAAAAACTTTTTTCGAAAAATTTTTTGTTTCTTTCAAACCATTGAGTAGCCCGATATTGCCGACCACAATTACTATTTGTATGTATGTGTGTGTGTGTGTATGTAACATTGTGTTACAATGCGACAATTGCTAGCTTGCTAGGGTGATAACTAGTTGAAGAGTGCAACAACTGCAACAACTGCAATATACAGAAACATTAGCCACAGTAACAACAATAGCTGTGTTGTTGCAACCGCAGTAGTCACAACGAAATAAACATTAAATCTCTCGCATAAAATGAATGTGTGTGTCGGTGTCAATTAACGCGGCATAACATGACTTGAGGCAAGATTTATGAGAAAATTTTGTAAAAAAAACAACGGCAACTGCTGCAACAAAATTACTTTATTTTTGTGAAAAACTATTAACAAAAGACAGCGAAAAAATATGGCTTAAAATCAAAATAATTGGTAATAAAAAATATATATGTAATCTGTTCTTAAAACTACCATTTCACATTCAAGTTGAACACGTAGCCCTCTAGAATATACAGTATAGATACCCTCAAATAGAATACCACCCTTAAAAGTTCAATTTCATTCGATATGAGGCAACAATTTAGGGTAGTTTTCAAGCGGCAAGCAAAAGTGTGAAATTCCACTGCCTTATTTACAGAATTAAGCAAAAAAGCTACACAAGCAGTCGTGGCCGAGTGGTTAAGGCGTCTGACTCGAAATCAGATTCCCTCTGGGAGCGTAGGTTCGAATCCTACCGGCTGCGTCTTAGGATGGTTTTTTCTTTTAAGATTCCTATTTAGTTGTTTTTTTTCGAAATGTTTTATAAAAACCGGGATGCAAAAGTGCAGGGGCACTACTCCCCCTAAATACTTATAATTGCAACGTTGCACGTGACTGCCCATTGGTTTATAGCACTCAGTTGCGATATAACTCAAAACCAAAATCACACTATCTCCGAGAATTAATTAGAAACTAACCGTGCTACTCTCTATAACATTTCTCGTGATAGGAATGCCACTTAATGCACCACGTTACTCGTATAATAAAAATAATAAAAAATTACAAGGTGGTGATTACCCACACTCTCCCATAACTTTGGAAAGTGCCAAACAAATTGCTATTGGGTGGTATTGATGAGGGTAGTCTCACCTTTTTAGCGACTGGCTTTATATTAGCAACTGGAATGCCATCCGGCTCAGAAGGCATGTTAACGTTGAAATTTGCAAGAACCCTTTTTACATCACAGGCTCGAAAGTACATGTACTTATACTAGAGTAACTCCTCCAGTGTTGCTGGGAGGCTTTGTGTTGTAAACCTATAGAATTTATCTCTCAGGACAACTTAATTTTATATATATATATATAGATAAGAATACATATATATAAATAACTTTTACTCGGTGTGCTTTGTGCAATACCCGCTGTTCCAATTTTTCACGCCTTTTGACTAATACGAATAGATTACGCAACTTTAACAGTTACCGTTTTCCACATATGCAAAATTCCATGTTTAGTAGGAATGGCAGCGTGGCAGCTGCCATTACTTATTCAATCTTGTCCAGTTATGGACTGATGATGTGTCCTTGCCAAGAAGTTGTTTAAACCAAATTTAGAAACTTTTACTACTACCGTTCACATGATAAACAAAAATTAATAGTTAATATGTATGAGAGATGCCACACCCACTTATACAATTCTTCCCACATTTTGACTGATGATTTGTATTAATTACGGAGCCATTTAGACCAGATTCAGATTCTAATCCTTCTCTAGATATACAAAAATCAATATTTAATTTGTATGGGAGATGCCACACCAACATATTTAATTTCATCCATTTTTCAACTGATGATTTGTATTGACTACCAAATCGTTTAGACCAAATTCAGTAACTGCTGTTCTAACCGTTCTCGAGATACATAAAAATCAATTCTTACTTTGTATGGGGGGTACCACTCCCACTGTTCTGATTCCGCCCACTTTGTGAGTGATGATATATATTGACCACAAAGTTTTTTGGGCCAAATTCAGAAATATTTATATACAACCATTCTCTAGATATACAAAAATAAATATTTACTTTGTATGGGAGGTACCACTCCCATCTATCCATTTCCACATTTGACTGATGATTTCTATAGACTGCAAAGTTATTTGGGCCAAATTTAGAAACTTTAACTGTTACCATTCCCAAGATATACAAAAATAAATATTTACTTTGTATGAGAGGTACCACTCCCATCTATCCACTTCCACTTTTGACTGATGACTTCTATTGACTACAAAGTTATTGGGGCCAAATTTAGAAACTTTAACTGTTACCATTCCCAAGATATACAAAAATAAATATTTACTTTGTATGAGAGGTACCACTCCCATCTATCCATTTCCACTTTTGACTGATGACTTCTATTGACTACAAAGTTATTGGGGCCAAATTTAGAAACTCTTACTATTGCCGTTTTGAAGATATAAACAAATAAATAAAAATTTTATATGGACGTAGCACCGCCCAGTTTATGCTAAACCATCAGTGAATCAGTGGTTCAGTGCTCTCCGGCAAGCTAGTACTACAAATAATTCCGCCAAAAATTTGCGGTGTTTGTGAATGCTTGCTAATTTTTTTTAAGAACTAGAATCGCTCTAGCGAATCAGTATGGTCGCAGGTATTGTTGCGCCAATTCCTAAACGCTTCCGCCCTAGATCTGATTGAAGTAAGATTTAATTCTTGATTTAATCGAAATCTGTTTGGGTGGAATAAAGATATCCATGCCCAACTTTTTTATTTCCCCGACCACTTCCGCAATGGCATCCACATTTGAGTCTAGGAACAAGAATTGCAATTTAAATGCCCAAAGAAATAGGCATGTAATTGAATTTAGCGCACTGATTTAGACTTGGCATGTGTGTACATGATTTTAGATTACAGATATGCATACTATTATGTACTTCTGTTACACTATGGATTTTAGCTGCCGGATTAGTTAAGATCTAATTTCTGTCACTAGGGGCACTGAGAGCACCACAGAACTTATGTTTGTACCAGGTGTACAGACAGATTAATATAATCTTCCCGGACATTCAAGCGAAACAACTTTTAAAGTTCTGACCGGAAAACTTTGTAAATGGTATTGTCATATCGAGCCTTTATTTGATTTGACATCTTTGAATTATTCTTTCTTTTACATCAAATTAGTCTTCAATTAACAAGCCAATTATTTTGGGCAAAATAGAGATAAACACTCCTATAACGAATTACCATAAGAGGAATGACGGTTTAAAGCAGTTTTGAGAACTGGAAGCCTTATTTGAGTGGTGTATTATTTAAAATAAAGTCTAAAGCAACTTAATATCTTACAACGTATTAACATTTTCATATTTTGAGTCTTACAAACTCGATTGCTTATTAAAGACTATTTGAATACAGATAAAACGATAAATAATTTGAAATAATTCTCAAAAAAAAAAATAATTTTTAAAAATTAAAAAGTGTGCGTTGGCCGGGAATCGAACCCGGATCAACTGCTTGGAAGGCAACTATGCTGACCATTACACCACCAACGCCCTGTCTACGGAATCAGCTTAAAGTCTTTAGAAACAAAAGCTACTAAAATAACAAATAAAATAAACTTTAAAAAGCTTTTATTCGAACACTCATGTTTGATTTTTACGAGGGGTAAGAGAGAAGACAGAACTAAATATAAACACCGTTTATGAAACACAATTTATTTTGAAAACAATACTACCATTGTTAGCATTATGGAGTACACAACGGTAGGTAAACATTTCTGCAGGTTATCCAAGTACTTTTGGTAAAATTTTGTAAATTTTCTATTTCTGACTTAAAAATGCTTAACGTTTTTGGCTTTATGCATCATAAACACTTAAATAACCTTCTTACACACCTTAACTTTGTCAAATTAATTTAATTTAATAATTTATTTTTATAAACATTTTTTCAGTTTGAAGGGAACACAAGATCGGTTTATAAGTAGTTCCGCGAAATTATTTTACAGATTTAAATTAGAAAATTGCTTACTAAACTCTAAGCCAAATCTGTTTAGCACAGAGCACTGTTTATAATGAATGCCATAGTTGCCTTACAAACTTCAACCATAAAATCTAAGAAATAAATCTTTATTTGGCGGTGAGTTAAAATCACAGAGTCCGATTTTGATTAAGGTAATACTTAAAGTATCTTTAGTCAAAAAAGTGATTTTTTTTGTTTGTATTAAATCTTTTAAAACACGAAGATATTTCAACAAAAAAAAAAAAAAAAATTAGATTCATTTAAAGAACACTAGATGAAGTTAAATCATTTTTCATGTGTTTGATATAATCCATCAACTTATCAATATCAATTTGCTTCTGATAGTATTTGATTTTTAGCAATGTCTCAATATGGCTATCTGTTAGCTTGTTTCCGAATTTGTTTTTGTCTTCCCATTATAAATTTCGATAACACAAAATCTTATGGAATTAATATACAGGCATTGACAGCTTTTACAAATGCGTGAATATTATCTACCTATTAGGAATAGGAAATCTTTACATTTATGCGCCTATAATTTGGCGCAAAAGCAATAAATAAATAAATTAGGAAATCTATTGTATTGTTGCTCACTCTATATATATTAAGGACAATAAATCTTTCTTAACCTTCATAAGGTCTTTAAATTTTTTGACGCTAACGGTCTTCGGGGCAGATTTGACTCAAATTGAATTTTGTATATTTAGAGGAAAATAAACTGTACTTAAGTATGATGTAATTTATTTACATAATGTATCAGCTGTATTGTTGTAACTGTAGGATTACCTTGATTTTACATAGCTGATTCCAGTAGTATAGATACATATGTACTGTATATATAAATTTACATATGTATATAAAAGGGGACTATAATATGCGTTGTAATTGATATCCTCTGAAATGCGCCAACCGACTTTATTCTGTAAGCTCGGTTTTTGTAAGTCCATTTGGTCGCGAGTTATTGACTTTAGAGTAAACCCTTATTGCATAAGATTTACTTAAAAACTAATTTTTTGACTGCATTTTAACTTTGTGTGAGTAGAAAAATATTTTTAAAACTATGGATATAAAAAGCATATGTAGAAAGCTTTCATTTGATGTGTGGCTTTACTACTGTTCAATTGGGCGGTGCCACGCCCATATAAAATTTGTATTAACATGTCCATATCTTTTAAACTGTAATAGTAAGAGTCTTTAAATTTGGTTCAAATAACTTACTAGTTAATACTCATTATCAGTCGAAATATGGGCGAAATTTAATCAGTGGATGTGGCATCTCACATATAAATTAAATATTGTTTTTTGTATATCTAAAGAATGATAAGAATGGAAGGTTCTGAATTTGGTTTAAATGACTTTTTAGATAGTACAAACTATCAGTCAAAAAGTAGGCGGAATCGGATGAGTGGGCATGAGACCTCCCATACAAATTAAATAATGATTTTTGTAAAGGTTCCGCCAAATAAATTTTTTTTTTTTGAAAATGCTATAAAAAAAACTACTGAATATTTTCTCAAAATTCTTTTTTGATTTGAAAGTACAATCCTTCCGGTTAATAATGGAAAATTTTTTTATTCAAATGGCTGCCTCGGCTGGCCATGCAATAGCCTACACGATCGGTCCAATTGTTAAACACATTATCGATTGTGTGCAGCTGTTTTTCACCAATAGCTTCACGAATATTGTCCATTAAAGCGTCATTTGTCTCTGGCTTGTTGGCGTAACACTTATCTTTGACGGTGCCCCACAAATAATAGTCCAATGGAGCCAAATCGCAGCTCCGAGGTGGCCAAACGACATTAGCTCTGCGACTGATAATGTGATCTTCAAAAACAGGGCGCAAAACATCGAGTGTGGCTTCGGCTGTGTGGCACGTAGCGCCGTCCTGTTGAAACCAAATGTTGCTAATATCCTCCTCTTCAATTTTTGTGAACAAAAATTCGTTCAACATGGTCCGATAACGATCGCCATTGACTGTAACGGCCACTCCTTGCTCATTTTCGAAGAAAAATGGCCCAATTATGCCTCTGGACCAAAATCCGCACCAAACAGTGACTCGTCTTGGGCGTATCGGCTTTTCAATGTATGCGTGCGGGTTTTCTGTGCCCCAAATGCGACAATTTTCTCGTTTACATACCCGCCAAGATCAAAATGAGCTTCATCTGAAAAGATGATTTTTTTTTTTTGGCAAAATCGGCATCTTCTGTAAGTCGATCGCAGGCCCAGATTCCCAGCGTTGTTCAAGCGTATACACAACCATATTCGTTTAGCGGAAGGATAAAACTAATTATCTGTCAAGTCAGACATGAGCTACGTGTTACCATTCACGAAATAAGCACTAGTTGAAAAAAAACGTTAGATGGCGGACCCTATATATCTCGTGAATTGGTTAGAGTTGAAGTTTCTAAATTATGGTTTAAATATCTTTGCAGTCAATACAAAGTATCATTTAAAAAAAATTTGAATTTTGTATGTGTAGAGAACGGTAACAGTTAAAGCTTTGTTTGTCTATTCACATCGGTCAAAAAGCAGGTACAATACAAGGGCTCCCAGCAACGGGGGATAGATTACTCTAGTAATTAATATAAGATCAATAGTAATTTTATTAGAGTGCTCTTTGCATACAAATTTTTACAACTAATGCATACTAATAGTGTTTTATTATCTGCTTGGGACATAATGAGCAGCGACCTCTTTTGACTAGTTCGCATATTTTGTCTTAGCATTTGGTTGAAGTTAAAGGCAGCAGCCTATTAAGGCTTATCTCATTGTTTATGTGGAATTTTGTTAGAAAATTATGTTCTGTATAGAGTGTCCAAAATTGAGGTATCATTTTAATTTTGCTGCCATTTTTTTTCAACTTGTCATTTTTATTCTAAATTTTAATTTTCAGATTCTAAACACATGCCGGTTAGTTAATATGGAACGTTACACTACGTTACACGTTACTATATTTTGAAAATGGCAAAGGATTTCATGATGTAATTAGGAAATTGGTGTGGTTTGCGGTCGAAAGTAATCATCTGACCATATTTTACTGAAAACGAAAATGGAAATGGGATTACGGTCAAAGGAAATCGCTACAGGATTATTATGCTTTTTGTGGCGGAAAATAGATTATTTGAACGTAGAGAAAATATGGTTTCAATAGGATGGTGCCACTTGTCACACGGCAGGAGAAACAATGGACCCCTTGAGGCCCTATCATTGGGAACCTGCCAAGTCAGTAGGGGAGTCACTTGACTGAATAATTTTTCATTTTTTACCGGAACCTAATAAAAATATATTTAGTATTAAAAAAAAGTCTTTTCTTTATTAAAATTAAAATGATACCTCAATTTTAGACACCCTTACTTGCCGTGTACTCGTTTGACACTCTATTTTCGTTCCAGCCATAGTTAAAATAATATAAAAGGATTGCAAGCGAATATATATCCTACTATATTACTACATATTACTTGAAGCCATCCATTAGTCTTATTTTACAAGTATTATATAAAAAGATTGTATATATGTATCGTGTCAACCAATCTTTTGCATCTCTTTTAATTCAGTCATATCTGAGATTTGTTGTCCTCGCGATTACTAATTTCAGGACTATGACAAAAAGTACTGGGAAGAATCGCATATGTACCTATTTTTTTAAATTTTAAAAGGGTTAGTGTCCTTGAAGAAAGAACAAAATTACGAAAATATAGGTTTGCCTTTTATTTCAAATATCTGGGGTGGTATTTTAATCTTATTCTTTTGTGCAGCTTTTCCAGTTGTGTGCAGTTTTGTTGTTTTTTCAACAATTTTTGTGTCAATTGATATAAAAAAATTTTCTATAGTCACATTCTGACCCCTCACCATCTTTAAGATCTAGGACTACACGCATACTTTGGTTTGTTTCAGGTATACTTCGTATTTATTTACCTGTATATAAAGCAGCCAAAATTGTATGCCACCAGTTACATCTTGAGACGTGTTATAAAGTTTAGACAATATGTCAACCTACATATTAATATGTATGTATCACAATTCAGATATAAGTGTAAACTTGTCTAAAACTCATTGATTACTACTATTATACTTATTTCAACTCTTCAAACTAATTGTCGCAAATTGTGCTGTTCAAAATAACATAAATTTAGGATTTTTACTCTGGATCAAATTTGACCCGAAGTCTTTAAGCAAAAAAATTTATAAATAATTTTTTTGTATATGTAGTTTTACAAAAAAAAATTTGTTTCTGTTCAGAATTAAATTCCACTTATTTTTAGAAAAAATAACATTTTTCATTAAAAATGGGTCAAAATTAACCCGAAGAACTTATGAAGGTTAAATAAGTTTACATTCCATTTTTGTACGTCCTAAAACATTTGCTTTCAATAACGTACACCCTATATTATAAATAAGCTTTAGAAAATATGTTTACTGTTCAATCAGAAGACCTTTCAAATAACAGATTTGACAATAACTCGACAGAGCGTTGGTGGTGTAATGGTTAGCATAGTTGCCTTCCAAGCAGTTGATCCGGGTTCGATTCCCGGCCAACGCACACTTTTTATGATGTTTGTTCTTCATTTTTTTAGTGCATAACTTCTTTAATTTTAAAAAATCATTTGATATAACAAAAATATACTGATTTATAAACAATTGATATGTACATACGTACATATCTTTTAATATGTACATACATATGTGTGTATGTATGTAGACTAGAGGTGCGCAAAAAGAGAGAAACACTTAAAATGATAAAAAGACTACAGTTAAAACGCTGTAACAAAATAGGTATTCATACACAGTACAAATATTTATAAATTTATGTAGTTTATTATTAACACTTCTCAGTGTAGAAATCAAAATTTTAGCTCTCTTCAAAATCTCTTAAAATTAAAAAAAAGAAACACAAACATGCGCTACATCCCTTCTTCGTTAATGACTGACACGCCACTGACACTTTTGTGTCTCACACACAGCGTTGCCGTTGTGATACTAAAGTATCATTTTTGACCCTCTTTCATGCCAATGACACTTTTTTTAATGTATCCCTTTTTGACCCTTTTTGAAAAGGAGTAAAGGTCCAAAATTAATCACGAAAATTCTCAGTACACTTAGCTTTTATCTATTATGGTGTATATATACATAACATATATATAAAAATTACATTCAATATTATTATTACAACCGACTTTTATGCAACTGTCATATTCTATGCATACCTATTTTTTTCATATAAAGTTTGACAATTATGTAAAATGAACTGATGATCAACTGCGGTTATGCCTTGATTTATGTACATATGTGTTTCGGTTTAAGTTTTGAATGGGAGAAGCTTCAATATATTTTTTTAGTAGATTTCCATTTAATTTTGTAGTTTCAAGTGCATCCATGTATAAATATGTTCGTATTTGCAACAAAATAAATGTGAATGGGCAAGTAAGTATTACATTCCCAGATATCTAATTATATTAACTTATGTATAAAAATATACTTGTTTATTTGTGGTTAAAGAATAATAGATGAGCAGTAGGCTTTATCAAGCAATATGGAATACCATAAGAAAACTGCCTAACATATATAATCGCAGGTATTACAATTTTATGTTGAACTATTTTGGAGTAAAGTTGTTTTGTGCGATAAAAGTAGGAGTATTAGTCACCTGACATAAGTCCCACAGACAATTTATTTGATATATTAGATAACCTAGTACAAAAATAGTGCAATTAAAAGCAAACAAGGCTGTATGACTGCTCTTCCTAAAGGTTATCACAATAATTCAAGTAAAACTATGATAAAAAATTGCATTTAAATTTAATGATAAAATATGGCTCCATAAAATTTAAATTAACAATAAAACAATTTTTAACATTTATTTTGTGGATAATTAGTTACCTAATACGGCAGAGCATGTGTACTCTTCTGTGTGCAGAAAATTGAATTTATTATTTTGCTTTAAGCTTAAAGGATATGTTATGCAAAAGATCATATACTTTTGTTGTATTTTTCGCGTAGATTTACATTATATGGTTTTCGAAAGTCCAAGCCTTATAGTTCTACGTAAAATCCCGTTTCCGAGGTGATATATATACTTTCCTGTGCGACTGTATATTCAAATTTATATGAATTCGTTACATCCATAAATATTTCCTTTGCCTCCTAGTAGTGCTTCCGCTAAAAGATTTTTTCAGAACTATTAAAAATATACTTAAAATATATACTTGTGAATCCATGCTTTCCTCTCTCAATTTACCCTAATCGGAGCTGGAAAAATGGACTCCAAGTAAGGAATTAATTACAAAATATAGAGAAAGAGTTTCTAAAAAGTGGTAAACATTATCAAGAGTTTTTGTAAAAGCAACTTCTTTCTTTTTGATAATATGGCGAATATTTGAATGTGTCTGTGAATTGTTTTTAGTTTTAACATTGATTTATAATTAAAGTATGTATAATTACTTTTTTTTAGTTTAATGTATTTAATTAGCTGTTAAAATTCGTTTTTGTTCTTTTTATTTTTATTTGAAATAAATTTTATTTTTTTTTTTTACCAAAAATCTTGACCCTATTTTACTTTAAAATACCCTTTTTTGACCCTTTTTTCTCAAATACCCTTTTTATGACACTTTTTCGAAATTTTCAACGGCAACACTGCTCACACTTATTTTTTACTTTGGTAGGTTTTTTCTTTCTTTTATCAACCCGAAGAGAATATATAAACAGCCGAGAAACTTCGTAATCTTAACAATATGGATGAGCGACACTGATGTAGACATATCTTATATATTTGGAGGCATTCGTAAAAAATATTTTTGATTTATAAAAGGCCGTGATTTTTGGAAAAACTACATTCTATTCATTTTCTCCTTCCAATTTTGTCAAATTTCTCAAGGTCTTCGACTTAGAGATTAAATCCAAATCTTTGAGCATTAGGCTGTTTTTTTTTTTTAATTTAGAAGCTAGAAATAATCGCAAGCACCTAAATCTGAAGAGTGCGGTGGCAGTACTTAACAAAAACAGCAAAATTTTTTTTTGCTAGAAAACGTCGTTTTTGTTTTACAAATATATAAACACTGTAATAATATACATATAATCGATGTAAACGATATTGCCTGAATGCCAAAAAGCTGTCCCACACAAAGTTGCAAAACAGTGTAAAAACTAGTACGGATCGCGCTTGAACACCGATGGTAAGAAATCGCGGTAGTCATCGTCATTGTCATCCGTGATAATTGTGAATAGAAGAGCGGTGAAGAATTCACAAACTCAGATCAACTTTAATACTGCTACTATGCTATCATTATTCACTAGAGTACTATACCTATAAAATGCATTGCTTATAAAAATAATTTAAAGGACCAAGTTCAGAAACTGCCATTCTAACCGTTCTCTAGTAGATACATATCGCACTTGATCAACAAGAGGGTATTAACTCTAAATTTTTAAAATTTAACTTTTTGCAAATAAAAAAAAAAAAAAAAATATCAACGTATTCCGATTACTCTGTCACCCCGAAAACTACATTTAAGACTATTTTCGTGATAATGTAGTGACTAATTTTATATTAATATATATATAATTGGATTTTCGAATTCTCTTAAAATGAACTCACAAACAGTTTTTCACCTTAATACCCTCTTGTTGATCTAGTGCGATATACATATAAAAATCAAAATTTTCTTTATATGGAAGGTGTCACACACACTTATTCATTTTCGCCCATATTTCAACTAATGATGTGTATCGCCTACGAATTTATTTATATCAAATTCAGAACCTTCCACTATTGCCGTTCCAAAGATATAGAAAATCAATGTATTGTCAACGATGTTGTTTGCACCAAATTAAGAAATTTCTAAATATTATTACCGTCTACTTTTAAATAAAAATCAATGTTTACTATGTATGTGTGATGTCACGCCCACTTATCCAATACCGTCCACTTTCTGATTGATGATTTGTATTGACTTTGAAGTTATTTAAACCAAATTCAGATAGACAAAAATTAATATTACTTTATATGGGAGGTTCCACCCCCACTTATCCAATTCCGCCCACATTTTGAGTGATGATTTATATTGATCACAAAGTTATTTGAATAATTCTGCACCTTCCACTTTCACCGATCCAAAGATACACTAAAATCAGTGTTTTCTTTGTATGGGAGGTGCCGCCAAACTTTAAAATATTTTCTAACTCACACAAAGTTTAAATGCTGTAACAAAAATCGTTTTCATGTAAGACTTATGCAATAACTCGCCAACCAATTGACCTAAAATAACTGCACATACTTAAAAACGTTGGTATTGATTTAACCTTTCGTTACAAAATAAAATTGGTTGGCGCGAAACATAGGTCAGGTTAGGTTAATCTAAATTGAAGGTTCCGTTGTGTCGGCCTAATGTAGCCATATATTTTGTTCAGATAGTACGTTGAAAGTAGTCCTCATCGTCGAATCTGAAAGCCTTAATTCATTGAGTTCTGGGCAGTGGCAAAGAAGGTGTTTCGTAGACTTCACTTCCTCTTCATCATTGCAACTTCTGCAAAGATAATTATATGGAATTCCTCCCCATTGAGCATATCTACTAACAGCCAAACAGTCATCAATAGCCCATATATCAACAGCTGCCCCATTCTCCGGTAACTTAAATGTGACCACACCCTTTTAGTTCCATAGCTGGTGGGTTCATTTCCCCATCGTGTGATCGTCATTTAGCGAAATTTCCGTGATACCAGTATTAGAAACCTAAAATTGTTTAATATACGGTGCTTTGAATATTTTAAAAACAGATACTTGTACTCGATAGTGCCTATCATAAAAATAGTATCACTTCCTAAGCATTTCTACTTCATTAAATTTTGTCCCATAGTGTAATCGAGTTGCCATTAGTACTAAAAATAAATAAAAACTGGAAAGTGCTGAAACAAAGGAATGAATAAAATTTAGAAATAGGGAGCTGTTTATGAGAGCATCAATTCCGTTAGAGGAGCAATATAGTACTTTTAGAAGTTAAATAGTATCAAAAAAGGACGATCGTATCAACTTTTCCATCACTGAGGCATGCATGCTACCTCCTATACAAAGTGAATTTTGATTTTTGTCTATCTTGAGATCGGTAAAGGCAAAAATTTCTGAATTTGTTCTGAACGACTTGTAGTCAGTGTAAGTCATCAGTCAAAAAATGGGCAGAATTATAAATAAATAGTAAACATTAATATATTTTATGTTGAGAACTGTAATAGAAGTTTCTAATATTGGTTTAAATAACGTTGTGGACAATATACGTTATGAGTGAATAATTGGGGGAGATTGGATAAGTGGGTGTGGCACTTTCCATTTTAAACTAAAAAAGGAATGTTTTATATGTGGGAAACAACAATTAAAGCTATGTAAGCTACCCCTACCTACGGAAAAATATGTAGGAGCGGGTATTGCACAAAGCACACCGGGTAAAATCTATACTTTATAGAAATGAATGTGTGTTTGTTTGAAGACTATATACAGCTAAAAAGAAGAACCGAGAGTATCTTTCTGGAAGGAAGGTTTAAATGTTTGGATTTGGACAAAAATGGAATAAAATGGGGAAGAAGGGTAAATATGTAACAGTTAAGATAATAATGAAGTTAGGAGTAGCAAAGCATTTAATTCCACTATTATAGTAGATATCTTTAATGTGGTAACAGTATTACTCATTTAAGATCTCCAAAGTTTATAAAAAGGCTTGTGCAAAATATATGGGGATCCACTATACCTACATTGGAAAAGTCTGGAAAAAGCTGACCTTCCTTACTTTGTTGCAACATCGTCTATAATCTATATAACAATACTGTTATATACACCATAGCAGACATATAGTTGGTAAGTACTCGTACATTGTTATATAGTATACATACAGCAAATGCTACTGTACATATATATTAAAAGTTTTCTTTACACAATAAGTTAACTTAGTTTGATTATTTGATGTTGATGTTGCACTACATTTTAATATTAAAAAGTTGTTGCAACATCTCAACTAAAATACTTTCTCTGTCTTTTGTCTGTCTGTCTCTCTGTCTGTCTGCGTTTATGTGTCTGCTCATTGTCTACAACATTTGTTTGCAAAACTTTATACTTATGTACTTCTATATATACAAGTATAAGGTATATATAATAATATTGTAATATATAATAACAACTACAATAAAAGATTCTGAAAAAATAAAAACCTTTTTGTTTCCATATCCTTGTGGCTGAGAGTGGCTCATAGTGGTGCTTCTAGTGGTAGCTGCTGTTGCTTGGCATTCTTTGTGTCTCATTCTGCTTTAAAGATGTGCATTCAACCACTTTGACTTTAAAAAAAGTTGCTGCTGCTTGCTGTTGCTCCTGTTGTTGGTCTTGAAAAAGTTTTTTTTTGTTGCTTTTTTTCGCCGGTATTTAATAAAACTATAAAATAAGAACAGAATTCAAACTAAAACTGTTAAACATATGAAAAGTTTTTATACTATATACTTAATAGAATATATAGAGCATTATATAGAACTGTATCTAGTACATACATACCATATGTATGATAGTATTATGCAGTTCTATTATATCTTTTATATGTACATACTATATATGTAAAAAGTACATAATGGTATAAAAATTATAATAATAAAATACTTTCACTTTATTATTTGCTTTAAAATACGAGCATTTTCGCTTTTGTCTGACTTGTGAAGTATTTCAGTGAAATTTTATTTTATTTTATTTTTTTCTTAACAGAAGCACAGACTGAATTTTTCTGTTCGTGATCGTTTAAAAAATATTACTTTGCTTAATATTCATTTAAAAGATGGTCTATTAACATCTGAATCTCTAATTAGCAAAAATAATTAAATTTTCATTAATATCACCATGCAACAAATGGAAACAAATTTTCTGACCTTGGATAACCACTATATTTTTTTGATGCGCTATGGTGGTCTGATTTAAAAAACCAGCTGCATTTAAGATTCTATGGATAAGTTTTTTTTTAGAATTTTTTCCAAAATATGAGATTTTTAAAGGGGTTGCTTCATACATCTTATGATAACTTTGAAGTGACTAATCGAATAAGTCACGCCATATGTCAAAAAAATCCAAATTATGCCAACTTTAAGACATTCTAATACCACTTTTTAATATAACTAATATTTTCGGAGATATTGACAAACAAATTACGAAAAAAAAAATTTTTTTTCCTTGGAAAAATTATAAAATTTTTGATTTCTAAAAACTCACAAAAAATAAAAAGTAGCAAGTATTTAACAGTTATTCATAAAACTGCATATAATAGAAACAAAAAAAAAAAAAAAAAAAAAAAAACATAGCTCATGAAAATCGATTGGTAAATACTTATTTTATTACCAATAAAGTGAGCGCATCTAAATTTCTTTTTGCTGTAATTGCCGAACAATGGTTCTTCTGTTGTACATCAGATGTTCTAAAACCGGAGCTTTACAATCAGTCAGAGCTAAATGATCTTATCAGAGACCACGAACTAACAAAAGAGAAATCAAAGCTCCTGGCATCTCGCTTAAGAGACTGAAATTTCTTAGAAAATAGTGGTAAGACAAGAGAATATCGGTATCGACATAAGCCATAACTCAATTTTTATGCAACGGAAGACAATATTGCTTTTATTACGACATAAGTGGTCTTTTTGAGGAGCTCGGCCAAAAATATGTCGCAAGTGAGTGGCGACTATTCATTGATAGTAGTAAAGCAAGCTTGAAGGCCACTTTACTTTAGATCGGCAACAAAGAACCATCTATTCCTATCGCACATGCTGTGAATATGAAAGAATCATATGAAGCTATGACCAGTTTATTAAAAAAATTTAATTATGAAACGCACAGTTGGAAAGTGTGTTGTCTCCAAGGTGAATATACAAATAATGCTCACTATGTAAAAAAGGGTTGGCCAACAAGACTCGCCCTGATCAAAAAGGTTAATGTAATCTTACCACTCTTACCACCGCTACATATAAAGCTGGGCACTAGACAATAGCAGGTTAGGATAGCAGAGCCAAATCTGCAAAAATTTTTGAAGGCGTTTTTGATGGTCCTTAAAATCCGAAAACTACTCCTAAGCTCCACATTTGAAAAGTTATTATCAACCGATGAGAAAGCTGCCTGGAATTCATTTCGACAAATTATTTTTAACTTTCTAGGAAACTACAGAAGCTTAAATTATAAAGAAATCATTCGTGATTTGCTTGAAAACTTTTCAAAAATAGGAAAATATTAATGAAATATAATAAAAAATTTTTTTTTTACTCAATGCTTATTTTAGGTGTAAAAATGTCACTTAAACTACATTTATAACATTCGCATTTGGACATGTTTCCGGAAAACCTGGGTTCCGTAAGTGACGAGCATGGTGAACGCTCTCATTTACAACTTAAGACCATGGAGCATCGTTATCAGGGAGTATGGAATGAAAATATGGTGGGAGATTTTAGTTGGTTTCATATAAGAGAATTAAACTCAGAAAACCATAGAAAACAAAACGAAAGTCAAAATAAATTTTAGATCGTACTTTTTTAACCTTAAGACCGAGAGCGCATCTGAAGAGCATGGCGGTCACAGATGTGGATGTTAGTAGACTTTGCTCAGCGGCATTAGAAACAGCGAAACACATATTGTGTATATATGGGGCTTAGATGGATATAATTAGAAAAACATAGGTTTTCACTTTAAAACAAATCCGCCATTATGCTTTTAGATCTGCCGGTGTTTAGTATGAAAGCAGCAGATCTGCTGAACAAATTATAGACCGGAAGGGGCACAGTGTCCTGCAATAGTTCCAGGTCAGAATATGATAACTAAGGCTGAAATCATCGTAACCAAATGATAAAAATAGCATTTTGCATGAATATTTGGATAATAAAAAGGTAATAGCGGAACAAGTGCGCTACTGCTCATTTTAATAACCGTTAGCTCAGTATTGTGACCACTTCAGACAGGCATCTGACTATGTTTACATAAAAACTAAATGGGATTCCTTATAACACAACAGATTAAAAAAATAAAATCTGGTTAAGAATGTCACGAGTATCATTTAAATTAATAACCTTGGATCTTTTTCGTAGATTAGGTATTGACTTTGAGTGGAAGCACAATTATGGGAAGTTGCTATAGCAAAAATCTATGAATAGAATTACAAACCGTTAATCAATTCATCGTATTCTCCAAATCTAGTTCTACCGTCTATTTTCTGTTTCCAATGTCTAAGAGGGAACTGAAATGGCTGAAACGAAGCTTAAAAAATACTATTTTTCTGCACCGCTTATCAAATATTGGGAAAACACATTTACACGTATTGGGTTATCAAAAGCAGCTTTATAATCATTGAATAGGTGTTTCATGTTCAGCTTAAGCATTTTGGAGTAAAGTACAAATTAAGATCAGAATTAAAAAAAAAATCGGAAAAAATTTGTTTATTTTTTTGGGCCTTTATTAAGTCTTGAGTCCACACTAATAATTCGAATGAATTTGAGAGTAACATTTAAAATGCTATTGCTGCAACAATGTTGCACTTATCTAACCGCTCATAGCACCAACTCGTTTTATTCTGGCCACTTTTTCTTACGAAATAGGAAAAAAAACATTTGAGTTCTGACCAGATTTTCAATTCTAATGATTGGGACATCGGAGGCCAGTAAAACTAATATTCTTGCCTGGTGGTTGAATACGATCTTTTGTGATCGTTTTTTTGGGTCGATAAAGAGTAGCATGACAAATAATGACCTTTTAATGTGTGTTTGCATATATGTTTGTTTTAAGACTATATCTCTCTGTATATGTGGAAGGAACTATAGGTTATATGAATTTCAAAAATTCCAACTGGGCGGTGCCACGTCCGTACAAAGGCTGAATAGGACAAGTGGGCGTGGCACCTCCCATACAAAGTATATATTGATTTTAGTATATCTAAATATATCTAAATTGCAAATCGTAGGTTATTTATAGTAGAATCATTAAATTTGTTAGAATTAAAACTGAAAATTATTTGTTGTTTTGTTTTAAGCTTAAATGTGTCAAAAATCTCTTAATATAACCTTTTCAAGCTATTCTTTAAATATCTGATGGCTAATTTTATAGCTGGGTGATGTAAAGCATAGAAAAGAAGACAAAACTCTAAAGTTCAATTAACATTTGCTGTGTTACGACACTTGTTAGCTAATCCGAATAAGGCTCTAAATGTAATTCCCCAAAAATAAATGAAACCTAAAGCAATATAAGAAACACAAAATATTGAGCTCGAAGGCAATACATTAAGAAATAAAATTTTCTTTTTCAAATTTTTTTTTTTTTTTTTTGTTACAATTTTTTAAATTGCAACAACATTTTTATTACCCATGGCAGTTAAACGAACACAGCTAAAGTAGTCATTTAGAAAATAAAAATAATTTTTTTTGCGTCCATCTTAATGTTGTTCATCTTCATCCCGTGCTCGATTGCATTTTGTATTTAATGTACATCGTTCTCGTACATACACTCCATCCATTTTCTACATCCGGAAAGGGCACAAATATTGTATTTTTATTATTTCTTAGTTTTTTTATATCTTTATTGTTAAAAATGCCCATGAGAAATAAACAACGTGACAAAGTGCAATTGTTTGTTTTAATTGAAGGCATGAAGAACACACTATGCCTTCGATCACAGAGAGAGAGAGAGAGAGAGAGCTGGTAGTTTTCTTTCTTTTCTACAGAGAGCAACAAAATCCAAGTGCTGGTTTTTTTAAATATATTTTTATGGCTTCCTCCGGTTTTTCTTAGATGAAAAATTCATTTTTGGTTTTAATTTTTTAAATATTTTTTTACGACAATCCTGGCTTATATACTCGTATATATTTTTTTAATTTCTTCAGCTTGTTTGTCTTTACTTTAAATTCGCTTGACTTGACTGGTCAAGTCCAGCAACACTGGCCTGTCCGTTTTTTGTCGTCCATCACTGGCGAGAAATAAAAACGTCACTCCCATCGCAATTCCATTACATGACGAATGTGTTGTTTGGGGCGTAAAGAAAAATGTCAGCGAAAAAAAATATTTTTTTTTTTTTGCTAAAAACTTTTCATTTTTATTAAAACTATAGGACATTTCTTGTTGTTTTGTAGAAACGCAAGAAATTTTCTTCTTTTTCTAAACTTTTCTCATAGAAACTAAAAGAAGAAAAAATGACATGACAACGCGCCCAACATGTCAAGTGAGGATTTTAAAATGAATGAATGGCTGTGAAAAAATAACACATACTCTCTCGTATGTAACTTTTTTCTAATACATGTTTATATATTAGGGTGGTACACAGCAGAGTTTTATAAACTTTTACTACTACTATCCATTTCAATGCCTTGTTATAACTTACTATTCAGAATTCCAGTCAATTCACCGCCCGTATAGGACAGATAGTTCGTTCTGAAGAAAGTCGCAACAGTCTGAGAGCTAAGAGACATTCTAATTTCAATCTCTCTTTGTGTACAGGCCGCAAGTTCAACCCTAATCAAGGCTTTGGGCATCCATCCGCTATCACATTTTCCAATTACCTTGGTATCTTAACTTATCTGAAAAGTCAAGGAGATTAATCGAAACAAGGTTATTGACAAACATTTCTACTACCGTTATGTGTATGGTACGTTTAGCCATTAACTCCTCAGGTTTACATAAAGACCTAAGCCTAATGAAAGGAAAAAAAATGCTTCGCCGGCTACCAAACTTAAACTTGACTGAGGCCTTTTTGATATAGATATCGCATAAGGTCACCTAAGGCATCATAGCCAACCACTATCAATATCATCATACCGGACAAGCACTATCAGCATTCTGGGATCTATTGCGCCGCTTCCGGTCTATAGTTTGTTCAGCAGATCTGCTGCCTTCCTAATGAACACCGGCAGATCTGAAACTATAATGGTAGATATGTCATCCAGTGAGACCCTTTGTTTGTATAAACATTTCCATCTAAACCAGATTCAGACAAGAAGCTACTCTTCTCTTTTATTTTCATACGTACGTAGTCACTCGTGCAGGGAAAAAATAAATAAAAAATAAACAAAGAGAAGTAAATAGAAAACAAGTGAAAAAATACAGTGCAAAGTGGCCGAGTATTAATATTAGTTTGACTAACGCTCATCTAAAACTACATTACCAAATATGTGTAACGCTGTTTCTAATGCATGTGAGCACAGTTTACAAACACCAACATCTGAAACCGCCATCCTATTTAGATGTGCTCTTACTCTACAGTGGCCGGTAAGATACTCCTTTAGGAGTTTGAAGTCCTTGAGAATATCAGAACGACGCGGACTGATCACCCTTTTGAGCATTCCGGTGTTCCAAGCATCTGGCAATTTCCCAATCCTTGATTAGATTCGTGATGGTAGTAAGTGTTGCTGCACAGCAATGTTCCGGATCGATATAGGCTGTCATTGAACCTTTTCTAGCCAATGCATCCGCTGTTGCATTAACACCTATCCAGGTACTCACAAAAACTGAACTTTATTTCTAAGCCAAAGCCTTTGAAACATATCGTAGCAATATTTTATCGGTATAGATGTCACGAGATTCGTGCCAAATGCTCTTAAGGCAGCTGTCAGATGGTCTTATCCTTGAGCCTTGGCCATGATCTCAGCCTGGAATACACTCAGTGGGATCGAAAAGTTTCGGTTGGATCCTTGAACACCAGCCACTTATTTTGAAGCCATCAGTATACCAGCTTAGGTCTAACTCACTCACATTTGACCAACAATTCCAGTTCGGAAATTCAACCTTAAATCTCCTACCAAAGCACACATCCAAAGGCATAACACCCAGGACCAAAGATGCTTCTCCGAGCAATCTGCGTAGAATAAACAGACTCCCCGACCCCTTGGAGAAAAACTTTGCCGCCGAACATGCCACCACCCTTTTCACACAGATGTGAAGCGGTGTCAAACCAATCAAGGCCTCCAAGGCCGCTGTTGGGATACGTTGGTTCATTGCTCCAGCTACACCGAGACAACCGAGACTCTGCATCCTACATAATTTATTTATGGCGGTAGCTTCCTCAGCTTTTCTCCACCAAGCTATCGTCGCATAAGTGATTATGAGCCGAATAAATATAATAATTCCCGGCGAAAGACCGCACGTCTTACAGTAAGATGAACGACTTGTCCATAAGTCCCTCATCGCCTTGTTCTGGACGTCACCAATGTGTGAATTCCAACTAAGCCTCCTATCCAGAATAACACCTAGACATTTAACCACCTTAGAAAAGTTGATGGTGGTACCCACAAAAGAAATACAGTCACATAATAATTTGTATCTCTTTGTGAAAGGTACAACAAGCGTTTTTGAGGGATTTACCGAGAGCCCTTCCAGAGTAAACTAATTTGAGATGAGATCACACAACGTATTCTGATATTTCTAAAGGATCGTTCTAACAAGGTCATCAGCATAGCCAGCAACCGCTACACACTATGGTGAATTACTTTCAAATTTTTTATTGTGCGCACCACCCTAATAACTCCATTTTGTAAATGTGTTATAGGAGAAACAAAAACAACAACAAGAGAATCATACAAGGATATCAAATAAAGCAAAAATAAATAAAAACAGGATGCAATAGCTTTTACTATAGGTTGCATTATTTGTGTTGTTGTTGCCATATTCTTGTGTTGGGACCCCACTATGCATTGTGGTTGTATTAGAAAAAAACAAACAAAAAACGAGGCGACAAAGAAATATTGCGTTCGACGATAATACATACAATTTCGGGTCCATGTGTAAGTCTAAGCAAGAACAACAAAAACAAAAACTGTGTATTGCATCAAAATTTATAATGTCACTTGTGGTATATATGGCTTGTCACACAGCATGATGAAAAATAGATGGTGGTCACGACCATATACAATACACATACATGCACACAGGACGAACAACAACAATATTTGTTGGTTGTTTTTAAAGGATAGATTTATAACTGCCACAAACAAAATAATAAAAAAAATTATTTGAGAAATGTAACGACCGAAAGGAATATTAGAAAAAAAAACAACGGATTATTCTATGAAGACACTCGATGTCAAAGGCAAACGGAAAAAAGGATTCATCGTCTCTCATCAAATCCAATGTGGTACCGGTGTCTCTGGCATTTCTTTGTTTAGCTTTGGCTGTCTTTCAAAATTTGTCCCGTTTTTTTTTTTTTTTTTTTTTTTTTTGTAAAATTTTGATAAAGATTTATGATGCCAATAAAAATCATCATTGAAGAGACAAAGAAGCCATTTTATAAAATTAAAACAGTAGTCCTTTCGTTCTTTCCTCACTCATCATGACAGTAAAGAGTTACAAGAAGTTAATGTTTAAGGTTTATATAGTCTTTTACAAGCTATAGTTTAACAAATGGCGTTTCTACACTTTTTAAGAAATTTTTTTCGATGATCTTTGGCTGAAATCGAAAATCGGTTTTTTAAAAACCGATCCGTTTTCAGTGCACTCATACCTCTTTATAAGGTCTAGATAGGTTCTGAAATTGTAGGCCGTAAATCGAAAAGCCGTAAAAGTAGTTGCTTTTGCTTGCTTTACAATTTTTCAATTAAAAAAATTTTTTTTTGCCGTAAAAAGAGGTAATTTGTGCCGTAAAGCGAAAGTGTTCTATAATTCAAACAGGTCGTTATACAGTCAAAACAAGGTCCATTTATTTATTTTGAACTCTATTGAGAAATAACAGAAAGATTCAAATTTTCAGGTAGCTTTCGTTCGCCGAACCGAATCAATTGTGTTCGGTACAGAACCTCTATGATTGTCTGATACATCTGATCCGTATATTTGAGTCTTTTCGTAATTACTTGTTACATTAAATATTAATTAGACTCCTTTTACACATCAAAACTTATCATTTTTTTAGTGCTCAGACAGAGAAAGTTTTATTTTATATTTTGTTCGAACGTTTTGCACTTTTTGAAATAAATTATTGCATTTCTTGGCTTCTGAAACAGAAAAATTTCTTCCTTTCGACAGAAAATGAAAAGAAATATCATGGGTAGGTCACACTTAACTTCATTCTTTACTTCATCTTCTGGTATAAACTTGGACTTTTCAAAGTAATCTTTCTAAGTCCTTCATATTTTTATAAAACATATAGTGTGATTTTTTAGCAACTTTCTTTTTGGCAACACTGGTTTTGTTTGTTTTAGCTGTTTTCGTGTAACATGTTACTGTCAAACATGTTCAATTTTGTCTATAATTTAATCATGAATCGACTTACAAACCAACAACGAGATTACTGAATTTTAGCATCAAAATTCAGTTGGAACCGTAATTTTTAAAGGCAACGAAGGCAAGAACGTTGCTGTGTATGGCGAGCGCTACCGTGCTATGATTTCAACTTTTTCCATTTTACCCAAAATGGAAAAATGACTTACATGTGGCTTAAACAAGACGGTGTCACATGCCTCACAGCACGCGAAACTGAGAAGAGAGTTCGGTGAACAGTTTATTTTCCATTTGAAGCTGGTCAATTGGCCACCTAGATCGTGCAATTTAACGCCTTTAGAATATTCTTTGTGGGGCTATGATAAGGCTTATGCTTATAGGGACAAGCCCGCAATGGTTGGCGTACTGGAAGCCAATATTGAAGAATTTATTCATAAGATAACGGCCGATATGTTGGAGAGTGTATGCTAAAATTGGTCCCAGCGTATGAACCGTTTGTGGCGTAGCTGCGATCAACATTAGCATGAAATCATCTTTAAATATTGAATTATATACGTGCAAGATCGTTCTATCGACTCAAATAAAGATTTCATACATTTCTCTAGATTTTATGTGCTTTCAAATCGAATCCGACAGCTCTTAAAAAATCACCCGATAGATAGCCAAGTTATAAGGAAATGTTTTTAATAAAAAGAAACCGTTAAGCGGATGTTTTACTTGGTAAATCAAAATTCATATTTTTTCAGATTAATAGTTTATACGCTTTCTGCGAGAAGCAAACGGAAATTCACGGATATTCACTAGATTTGACATCCTGCGAAATTTGCCTGTTTTAAAAACTGCAAAGACCCAAGAAACCGCTGAGATTTTCAATGTCTAAGAAAAAGAGGACTGCATCGCTTAAAACATTCGAAAAAAAATCAGCTGAAATTACTTCAGTTAAGACGAATTTCTTCAAAAAGAATTTTTCTAAACAAAGCTCATACACAAATTACGATTATTGTAAGCCTAAATACAGTTCTTGTAGAAAATCTATTAAATTTTTTAACATTTTTCGTTTAGAAAACTTAATTTTTTTCTTGTATTTTTTCGATAAAGTCCACACAGTCACGTAACGAAAAATAATGCATTTTTGCCCTGTTGTCAAATTTCAATAGACTTACGAAAAAAAATGGGAAAAAGTTTCAACTTTGGAAATATACACACACGCACACACTTTTATTCTCTTTTTGTCTCTGTCTCTCTCCCTTTTCTGGTACTCAATCACGCACATACATACACATTCACACGCATGCATTTATACAAAAGAAAACTGCAATCAACTGAGAAATTGGCGATGTAACGACGAAACATGATGAGCAAGAAATTCCTATAGTGTGTGATAGTCCTTCGCTGTACTATGATTATTTTATATTTTTGTTATTTTTATTTATTTTTTGGTATATTGCACAAAAAGTTGTTGTTGTAGTTGTTATAGGCAATACTACTACACATACACACACACAAGCAGGCTGAGCCCGAATCTACAGTTTTTATTTTGACGGTGCGTTTACTCTACAATAGGTTTTAGCCATAGACGAAAGAATTTACACACACAGTCTCTACTTACTTAAAGTAAAATATATGTATAAAATCTCTGGAGAATACTCTCTAGGTATATATATGTACGTATGTGTGAAGAAAAATAAGAGAGGGATGGAGGGAGGGGGAGAGAAAGAGTGTAAGAATACAAGAGAATTTACTCAAGGTCCTTAAACGCAATAAAGTTTTATTTTTAAGCCGTTTTTCTACATCAATTTGATGCCTTTTTTGCGAGTAAAAGAGGTAGGGAGGGGGAAAGTAGATTTTCCCAAGTCGCAGTAGTGTCTGCTTCTAAAAGTGTGGTGTGAGGGAGGGAGCGTAAAAAGAGTACGAAATTTTAAAATAAGTCTTAAAAAAGTATTTTCCATTAATTTTTGTCATACTTGAAGTCCTTAGATACTTAACACAACACACACAAAACTAACCATGATAGCCCAGCAAAAATTTGGATCTGCTAAATAATGCAACTACTTAATTACTCTCATTTCACTAGACTTGTTTCTGCTTCTGTAAAACGCCGTAATATGTTTCATCACTTCAAGGGCCTGCTGACTTATTGTCCCTCTATGGTCCTACGCCAACCATTTCAGATAGTCAAAAATCAAATAACTTGTCCTCATATTAACGGACGACATTTTATGTGGTTCTGATTTCAGTGATATCCATAGCTAGCTAACTGGCTATGTGGTCCACGGAGTTTGAGAACTGAACCATTCCTCTGATTTGAGTTTTGTACGAGATTGACAAGTGGACCCTGAGGAGAGCGAAATAATGCTGATGTTTCATCACCACTTGAAAAGTTGCAGTAACAGTGTGGCGTATAAATGTCAGCGGGCGGTCTTTCTATGCAAGTACATTAGACTTAGGAGAACTAAGTGACTTTTCCAAAATTTGTTTAGTCTAGAAAGAAGACATAGCAAGATTTCTTTTACGACTAACTGGCTTTAGGAGAAGCTGAAATATTTAGATGACTTATCATTACAATGCTGTGGTATGGTAGGTAAGGCACCAGCCTACCAATCATGAGGTCCCTCGGTTCAATTTCAGGCCCAGTCCATCTGCAAATTTTAACAACGGTATCACCTCACAACATTGCTAGCGGCTGATTATATGAGTATTTATGCTATGAAATATTTCTCGGAGTCGGCGATCCCTTTCAGTGAGACTAGAAATAGAATTGGGTGTATCTCATTGTTTGAGAGACATCCCCTTTGTTCTTCTTGGGATGCCGCGTGAATTATGTATGTATGTATGTACCATTCCAAGATAGTGATTTCGAAGGCCTAGACTAGGTTTTCTCAGAAATGTTGCCAATTTTAGGCAATTTTAGGTTGTCTTACCAAATTATGTAAATTCTGATGAAATCAGAGTCAACTCGTCAGTGTTAAGAGGTTTCATTAAGCCAACCTAAGGTATGGAATGCAATTTCCACTACCTTAGTATGACAGTTGCTTGCATCTTATCTTACTTCCTTCGAACTTTACTGGGTTGTAGGTGAATACGAAATTTTCGTTAATTTATCAGATGTGTCGGGCTGTGTTTTTATAGCCAGTATTTCTTCCTTTTTTTCTCTTGGATATGTAGGATCTACCATGAGTGATGATGATGATGAAGATATTGTTATTGTTGTAGTTGTTGCATGTTTTTCTTCACTTTTTTTTGGCAAGAATAGTATAAAACAGAGCCTTTCTTTTATATTGTGGCTGAGTAAGCAATTTGCTTTTATTTTTTTTATTCGCCAATATTTCATTCCTTACGAGAGTGTTTTTTAGTTGTTGTTTTTTGAAAGGCATCAACTAGAAATTCCTTGTCGTTATTTTAATAACCAGCCCAATACTGAAACGCAGAAACACACCGACACGCGTGCATGCAATATTGCAATAAAAACAACTGCAAAAAATAAAAGGATATCAAACGGGCATTGTCGATAAGACACACGTTGGGAGAGAGAGAGAGGTGCATTGCATTAAGAAAACAAGGGTAGGAGACGTTGTTCCATCACGCCATTATGGCATGTTTTGGGAAAGAAAGGCAAAAAATAAAAACTTAAATAACCATTAGGATAAAACCATGGGGGTCATTTCACTTTAAGTAGAAACATTTTCAATTCTGTAAAGAGTGTGCTGTTTAATTGTTAGAGGCGCAGGTTGCCAGAAATAAATTTTCAGGTAACTGTGTACCACATATCATATATCAGCCTGAAAAATACTTGAGCCATCAGGAAGACAGTAGTGGTGATACCGGTTGACCTCTACCGAGAAGATTCTGAATCTCACACCAAATCTCATCTTTAAACCCTCAGTGTAGATCCAGATGTCTAACCCGCTGAGTGGATAGCCTCGATTCAGAAGGGTAAGTGATGCTCACCACGAATTTACTGTCGGACTTAAGCTCCGGCAGTAGAGGCAACACTACCTAACAGCCGCGGAATAGCAGGTACGCATCGCTCTAGTGACACCAACAGAAGCCGATCTCTGCACCTTTTAGAGCCCCTTCTGTGGCTTTTTGTATCTGATGAGCCTGAAGGTTTGAATTTTCATCTTTCTTATTTCTGTATGCAGTCAGCAAGGTCCAAAACATATAATGAAGCTTTGACACATAAATGTGACTGAAGTCACATAATAGCGAAGTCTTCTTGCCCTCTTTCTTAAAATCGAGATACATGAATGCCTTTTTTGAAACACGAAAAATTAGATCGTATTAGTAAAAATCACGGTCATCTGTGAGGGAGAAATTACTTTTAAAATATTAAAAACAAGGTCTCAAAGTACATCTAGACCCACACGCCTTGTTGTGATAACTAGTCCTTCCCTAGGGATGAAAAAATCCCCGGCACCATTGGCAGCGTTATTAAAAATTCTACTCCATTTCGAAGGCCCACATAGAGCAACTCGGTAGAAATCAAAGTATCTAGAGTGCTTATTATAGCAGAATAAAATATCTGGTCAGATCTCGAAAATCCTTTTCATTTTAATCGGGCACCAAGCTACCCAAAGGTAAGTAATTTTAATCTAATTCAGTACAAGTGCTTGGTTGTAAAGTCAAGCATATGCTTTGCAGATATCTAAAGTTACAAACTTGCTGACAGCAAACTTATGTTAGATTAAGTTTGCTCCTCAGAAAGAAAAGTTAAGAGGTATCGTTTATAGATGGGCCTCGCTAAATAGTATCGACACTTTGTAAGAAAGAGCGAGAGAGTGCCAATCAAGCGACAATAATTTTAAGTGATAATATCCTCATACTTTTTGGGATGGGCATAGAGAAGGGAAGGGCCGTCTACTGAATGCACCATTTTGTCTCTTCTATGTAGTACTGAAAAGGCTTTCTCTGATACGAAAGTGGCATCTTTGTGCATTCTTAGATATTCATGGCGCCTTCGACAATACAGGCTTTGACTCCATTTCTAGGTCGTTAGAACGACAGGGGGTGGAAAAGTCGATTATAGCTTGGATTAGACTCATCTCCTCGTCTCTTGACGGAGAGGAATCCACTCTGATGGTGTCAAAAGGGTGCCCTTATGCTGGAGTACTTTCTCCATTATTATGGACTGCATTAGTTGATGGCTTGCTCACTATGTCGGCTCATAGGGGTGTCAGTGTAATTGGTTATGCTTGTTATAACAGTAACTGGGAAATACGAGAGTACGTAGTATGATCTCATGAGGACGGCACTGGGAGAGGTCTCAAATTATGCACAATTATGCAAACACGGTTGTTGTACCGTTTACAAGAAGATGCTAGTTATCATGTGACTTTATTTATTTAATCGGTATTACCGCTACCACCGCTTCACATTTATATGATAAGGGTGGCTGCAAATTCGACATCAAAATTTTTCATCCATTATACTCAGGGTGGTCGGAGAACCATCTTCGGTCCGGGATGTTACGCTATTGGATCTGTGTTTTGAACCAGGATTGTTAGTTTAATGGAGCCTTAGTTCGGATTGAGTTTGATCTAAAGTTTTATAATGATGGCACTAAAACGGATGACTGTGTCGGTGCTAGTATTCATGGACCCAACCGAGACTTGTCGATGCCACTGGGAAGATTGCTGGGTGTCTTTCAGATTGAAATCGGGGCCATTGCCATATGTGTGGAGAATAACTCGGACCGTGGGCTCAAAGGTATGGCAATTAATATATTCTCTGACAACCAAGCTGCCTGGACAGTTGGCTCAAGTCGCTTAACTTCTAGACTTGTCAAATATTGCTACGATACGCTGCAGAGGCTTTCGCTGAGAAATAAGGTCCTGGACACTGAGGGTTAGATGGTAATGACACAGAGGATGCATTGGCTAGAAAAGATTCCGTGACACGCTATATTGATCCGGAACCTTACTGTGTAGCACCAATTACTAAAATCCTTAATCTAATCAAGGGTTGGGAAATTGTCAGATGCTTAGAACATTGGACCGTTCGAAGGGCACTTCTCCACTCTAGGGCGGCAATCAGTGCGCAATTTGGTCATTGGTCTAAGGTTCTCGAGTATTGCAGGCCGGACTTAAAACTTCTAACGGAATTTTCTACGGTTCACTGTGGACTAATACGCAACTGAAGAGGTTGGCACTCACAGATGTGGATGTTAACAGGCTTCAGAGACAGCAGAACACTTATTGTGTGAATGAGGGGTTCTCAATAGATTTAGATGGAAATGTTTAGGTAGACGTATGGTCTCACTGGGTGACATATCCACCATTATAGTTTCAGATTTGCTGGTGTTCATTAGGAATGCAACAGATCTGATGAACAACCTTTAGACCGGAAGGGACACAAAAGATCTCATTGGACGCAGTGTCCTTTAATAGTGCTTAGTCGGTATGATGAGAACGATAATAATAGAGAATGGAAGTTACTTTGCCATAACCAATGCTATTATACAATCCAACTACAAAGGTTTAATTTTTGTTTTTATTTCAATTTCATGCGAAATAATTTGGAATTTGAGCGTAGAATCACCCCCATTTTAGCGTGTGGATATTGCTTATAATAAATGATCCTTTTCAGCCATTTTTCTCTCTTGCATCGGTATGCGTCTATGAGAAAAATTTTCGTTTAGTTTTTATATTCATTTCGGCATTATTTTCGCTTTTTTGTTTATCAAAAATGCAGCGTAACGCATTACATTTATTACAGCAACTTTATCATCTGAAAGCAGTATAATCTTCTAATGAAGGATAGACCATCATCATATCGATTATAATTAATGGAAAAGGCTTAAATAATCTACTCGTTTTTGAAAGGATTCTAGACAAAATATTATTATAAATTATATATTTAAGTTTAAGATTTTACTATTTTTCCAACTGTCTGCAAAAAAATTTCGTTTAATCTTGACTTCCGCAACATTTGATTCGATTATTTGGTAGAATTGTCAGAGTTGGATAGTACATGATAAAAAATTCAAAACTCAATTTAGGAAATAAATTCTTAAGTCAAGCGTTGAACTTAAATGATCCTCTAAAAGATAATCTTGAAGATCTACTCGTATTACACCTTACTTTTAAGCTTTCAGATAGATAAGAGTTATGCACTTCTAGGTATCACAGACAATGAAAATGTTAAGGGCCTGAGTTTCTGACCCGTGATTCTCACTGCAATGAGGTCGCTAATCACTGAACAAAAAAGAGGTACTTTACTCACACTGTTTGAGTAAGTTTGAGTTCCTGATAAAACGAATAATGTCATTTATTTCTGAAAGTATTTAATTTAGAAACGAAAAGTTTTCGGTAATTTATTCAGTTTTGTACACATTAAAATCTACATAAAAAAATAATGGTACGTTTTAATTTTTGAAACGTTTAAGTTCTTTTAAATTGCGAAGAATATAATAAATACTGCGAATTCAATGGTTTACTTACAGTCGTTTATTTACTACAACTACACAGTCTCCAACTTATTTAATATCAGATAAATACACCAAACTACTCAATACTCAACTCTTAGTACGACTTTACACTATGACTGCTAAACTATAACTAACTGACGTAAACAAAGCAGTATTCCTTGTATACCTGACTGCCATCAGTTTCGAATGTTCTAGTAAAGTCTTTAAACTGCTTAAATCTTCTATTCAGATCCGCTAATTCAAATGTAACACCAAAAAATTGAATTGGTATCACCGTTTAATAGGCAATTGGTAACGCTTATTACTTAATGTCAACGTTTCTTCAAATATCAGGAAAACCCATCGAGGTATTCAAATAAAGACCTTACTTCTTATAACTTCGTCTCAGATGTGACATGGAATCAACAAAGCTATTAATTCTGGAATACGTTTCAATTCATATTCTAGATTTTCAAAGAGTTAGCTTTGGTTTTTGAATTGTTTTTCTGAAATGTTTCTCTTCAGTAAATACTAGGGTTTGCGTCGGGTTATTGTGCCTGCCAATGAAGGACTTAGACGCTTTTCTCTTCTATGAACTCTTTGACGTATCCCGGAACATTATCGCGCTGAAACACCCATCGAGTTGGCATATTCCAGTCGGCATACGGAATCAAAATCGTTTCTAAAATGTTTTTGTTCAATAAATCTATCCATTATACCATCAATTTTGTGAAAGGCGCCTATTCCCGTTCCTGAAAAGCAAGTCACTTTTTCATTAGGCTTTTTATTTCTTTCAATGAGAAAAATATCGCAACTTCTGAGTGGCGCTTATGCGACACTCAAAATTACACAGTTACAGAACAATGTCGGTAACACACGTCTTATACGTAAGGGTTAGGATACGAAAAGAGACCTGCACCGAGATTCCTTAGCCTTAGTAGAGCAGAGCAGTCACATAGAAAATTTCTTTTACCGATTCTTACTTTTCCCAACTTAAACAACTTTTACAATAGTCATAATGTGGGATCAGTAAATATATCCGAATCAAACCTATACGGTCCCCTTCCTTTTTCAACCAAACCTCGATATCCTAACCAAGGAAATATAAATTTCTTCTTGTGCAAGAGTCAGATCTTAATTTTATAGCTTAAAATTCATTTCAAAAAATTGCATAGCGTGAACCTACAGAGTGGTTAAGTTAAAACCTTTGTCAAAAACTTGTGAATTTAGTTTCTAATAAAAGCTATATTGTTTTATAAGGTCTTCGTATATAAATGACAAAAATTCGGCCACTAGGTTACAACTTCTCTTTTACATATAGAAAAATCGATTCTAAATATTTTGTAAAATTTTAAAATATTGTATTTAATTTATTTTTTTACATTTTTCTACAAATAAGTATAAAAAGCAGCAGATTGAGTGGCTCAACTCAATTTTAAGTGCATTTCAATGTTAAACTATTATCAGCATACAAGTACAATTGTTATATTTGTTGAAATGCTAACTTACGTAGATATCCTAAAGGACAACATTATGTCACTCCAAAACACATTCACATTTTCATTCATTTATTCGTAGAACGATTTTTAAATGAAAAAATACCTGGTAACACAAGTAAATTTTAATGTGTGTAAAAAAGAGAAGAGAATGAGAACAATTTAATGTGTTGACAAACATAAACTGACATTTATTAAATTACTCTCATCCTCATCATCATCAGCATCATCGTTATCCTGAAATGAAAATACGTGTTTAAGTACGATAAGTATAAGTATGTGTGCGTATGTGAATTATACGGTTTTGCAAATGAAAAGTTTCAGCATTAGCATATCCCTGTGTAGGCTATACTCGTAAAGCAAAAATTACATCATTTACATATTACATTATTTTAATACCCTACACTATCAAGCATGTTTAAAGAGGGATACTGCAATTGTCATAGAGTTCCTGATACGTTTAATTCAACTGATTGTCTTAATATAACTTACAAGATCCTTGTAAATCCGGTTTACCCTGCTATGAAGTCCGAAAGAATATATTAAAACTGGTGCGTATCGGTCTATAGTTTTATTGTATGATGAGCAGAGTTGGGTTTATTAGGCTTTTTAGTGTTCGCTTTTTTAGTTCAGCGCATTTTTATAAACTAGTTTGTTTTTTTAGTTCTATTGCTCAGTGCTCAGTTGAATTTTTGCAGATTTCACAAAAAAGATGCTGGTAACACTGCCTATACATGTTATTCGCGGGGTGGTATTACCAACGTTTTTCTTTATCAAATGAAGTGTTAATCTTAAGAGCGAAAGAGGAAGACGAATAATGGACTAAAATAGCTCACTAATTTTGCAGATCTTGCAAATTCTGGCAACACTCTTTGTAAATGTTATTTGCAGGGTAGGGTACTACCAATGTTTTCATATGAACAAGAAATAAATATTAATGAAAACAAACATGAATTGAAAAGAAACACGAACTTCGGAGCTAATAAAACCGATTCACGATTGCTTAGTTGAAAAAGATTATTACTACGATATTTTCATATTATTACGAAAATAAGGTTGGGCACCACAGCGTTTATTACATCGCTAAAATAAACAAAAGCTGCAAGAACAACTATACGTGCTGTTTACAAATAACCAAATCTACAGCAATAACCATTAGAAGAGATAAAGTAAATAAAAATAACACAGCAACAACAATAATTAAGCAGCAAAGAAAACAAATAACGGCCAATAAACAAGCAACAACAAATACTAAGAGCTAAAAGAGGTAGATGTTCGCATACGCATGACTACAAAAGAATTAAAAAGAAATTAAAAAAAAGAAATGGAATCTACCTGATATATCGAGAGTTTCGAAAGCTTTAGATGTGTTGTTTACTCAGCCATATAAAAAGCACATCGATGCGAACAGCAATCAGTTTATGTGTCGTAAACTCAGCGAGTGCAGTTTTTAAGTAAAGTTAACTCAGGGAAAGTGTTATTGGTGTGAAGAGAGTTTATTAGGAGTAAACTCGTGAAGCTAGTAGTGAAGTAAAAACCAGTTTAGTTGGAGGTAACTCAGTAAAGAGAGTTAAGTGTGGATAACCTCTGGTTGAAAAGGTTGTGATCGAGCCTAAGTTATAACTGCGATCGAGTTGGAAGATCTTTAGGAAGAAAGATCTGTCGAGTAATTGTTGTTGTTTAAAAAGTTGTAAAATATACAAAAAGTTTACAAGCAGTGGTGCACATAACCGTGCTGAATAAAGGATTTTTAATTAAAACCAAACACAAAATTTATTTTTAACAATATATACGAACTTCACTAAAATGTTTTCTGAATAACCCACGTGTGGCGGTCCCATCGTTTCGATTTGAGCTTTTTTGTGTTAATTTGATACATAAGCTGTTGATATTCCAACTAAGTCTTAGCGTCATAGCTCTCATGGGACTCACTTATACGACGGACGAATGCGAGACAAAATCAACTTTTGTCATATATGAAAATTGTGAAAATTACTTTAAAAAATCATTTATGACACCAAAGAAAATTCAGCGATGTTTCACCATTGTCAGCGTTTGTCCCAACTCTAAAGATAAGTGGACTAATCGGTGTTTCGACAAAAGCTTGTGGATTATCCTCATTCAAAATTTTCAACTTATGCGGAGAACGACATTGTATATCAATATCAATTTGTGCTTCAGCCCATTCGCCGAAATGGCGATATTGATTTGCGTTTTCAAATAACCCTATATAAAGAAATCTAATAGTGTTAAATCACAAGAGGTAGCGGGCCAATTCTGATCACCGAAACGAGAGAGTGCACGACCTGGAAATATCGCATGCATGAATTGTTTCAGGGGCTGTGTGGCATGTGGCAGCGCCTTGTTGGAACCACATATTGGCCACATTAATATCATCGAATTTCGCAGAAAGAACTGTGTTATTATATCGCGATATGGAGCACAAATAATAGTCACTTCTTGACCAGTCTCATTTTCAAAAAAAATTTTGTCCAATTATGCCTTCAGCCCAAGATCGATACCAAACAATGACACGTTGTGTATGCATTTGTTTTCGAAAATCACATATGGGTTCTCAAAACTTCAAAAGCTGCAATTTTGACGGTTAACGAAGCCATCAAGGTGAAAATATGCCTCATCGCTTAGATGATTTTGATCGAAAAATCAGCTTCATATGTTGATGTTCAATAATCCATTCAACGAACTCTCTTCGCTGTGCATGATCATTCAGCTTCAGTTGTTGTGTTAATTGAAATTTCTAAGCATGAATACACAGACCCTTTAGTGAAGCTTCTTGAAATTTGCAATTCTTGTCCACCACCCCGAATTGAGGTTCCTGGATTGTCTCCGACACTCTCACGCACTGCTCTGATACTGACATTGACTTTTGAACGGCTTCTTTTTGGACAACCAGTGTGTTTGGCGTCTCTAACGGATCCAGTCTCCATAAGTTCTTCTATTAATCTCTGCACAGTTGATGATGTTGAAACACTATTCCGACCATATTTTATATGAAATTTTCGAACAGCGGACATCGAGCTTTCATTATTTTTGATATATTGTTCAATAATAATGAAGACACGTTGTTCTGTAGTGTAACGCTCCATTTTTAGCAACCCTAAACTGTCAGCTCTCGAAATGTTTTTTAGGGTTGCCAACACATTACTGTACAAGTGACGGCAAATTCAAATCTTGTGTTTTGGGCTACACTTTATAAACATTAGATTAAATGAAGCATATTAAAAATGTATGTATGTATATACTAATTTTACTATATAGGTTAGGTTAAAAGCCGGTCGGCGATTTTAGGAGAAACCATTTAAGCCAAAAAGGCCTATTGTGATGATGCATAATACCATAACCATAGAAAGAAGCCAAGACGTCTTCAATCACGAACCGACCGATACAACTCACCCCTGCACTTCCACCAGCGATTCGAGGCCTACAAGGTACCTTATCAGAATTCTCAATCTCAGCCTCGATAGCGGCAGACATTCCAAAAGTGTCTCCCAGTTGTTATTTTACTCTAAAAACTAAATTTAAATTTATTTTGATTTTTGTTTACGGGAAATACATTTAATAATTTTTGTTTTTTTATTTTGTATTTTTATTTTATTTATAAATGACAAACCCTGTTTTACACCCATTATAAGCAGTAATTAATTGTGCTTATTTTATTAAAAACAGGGCAACCAAAATAACGCTAAGATGTATATTGTATTTATCGTTTTCTTTATTTAATATTGGCTTTAGTGTTGCCACCAACAGCCTTATGAATTACACACAACCAGCATCATACTCATATGAAGAAAAATTACACACAAAATTAGGCTTTTACGAGTATTATGTATATGCATACATATGTATATTTATTAGGGCGCGCCTTATTTAAAAAAATATGAAATTGCACTCAAACTCCCCCAAAAGTGTTCTCCGTAGCCAAAAAATGTATTGTGGAAAATTTTAGGCAGATTGCATCAGCTGCAGGCGTGCCGCATCCGTCCGCAAGCTGTCAAAATTTTGTAGCATATGTATTGACCATATTTTGGTAGCTTGAGCCTTAACGAATAATAAAAAAGCATTTTAAATAACTGTAAATTTCATCAGAAACCCAAAATTAACTTCATTTTTTTTTTGACCGTTGTAATACAGGACAGTCAGTTAAAGCCTTGGGATTTATTTTAACAAATTTTGGTATACTTCCGGCTCTATGGATTTCCATGATTTTGATAATGTCGCCTTAATCTGAATTAGGGTGTTTCACTTTTGCTGATAAAGTCTCTTAGGCAATTCCTTCGAAAGATCTTCAATTACAGTAGATTCTGGACTCTGCACAAGTGTTTCTGAAAATTTGGGTCAGGTAAGGCTCAACCTAACCTTTACCCGACGTCTGCGTGGGATCGTACTCTTGATAGAATGGGAAATTTCTGGCGTTACCGCCTTTTTTCTGCAATTTTCTTCATATTTTCTTTTCGAGTATTGAGATAAACGAACTTGTCGACATTACCATCAAAAGTATGTAGACCCAGCATTCAAGATACAGTCTCTATGCTATATGCTTAACAGTAGTCCCTATATGCTTAACAGTAGATTTTGTATTTTTATGATTAAATTCGGTTTGGTTTGCGAATCAGGATATTTCGTATGTCATATTCATATGACAAAAATTCACAATATAGCGATTAGGGAACAGTTATTATTCGACCGAATTCGATTCGAATACGGTTTCTTTAAAATGTCCATTTTTCGAATAGCGAATAAAATATTCGTGTTAAAATAACCGGTTAATTTAAACATGTATAATTTTTATATGTTTTTCTAATTTTTAGTGCAAATATACTATTCATTTAAGTATTTTTCTAAATTTAATACTATTTTTATACTGAACGTCGCCTTCAACGTCACATAAATGACGTGAGAACCATGGTAGATCAAAAAAAGATATGCACACTTGAGCAACAGTAACTTTAACAATTTCCTGAAAATAAATATTAGTTTTTCATATATGGAGAATGATGATCAACTATACTCATTGAAAGGGACCTACAAACGTTAGCCAGGAACGGCAGATGTTATAGTTAGTAAAGTTTTTCAAACGTAAATAGTCAAAACCAGATGCAAGGAATGTTATGAGGTGATACCACTGTTGAAAATTATCAGATGGTGGGGCGTGTAATTGAACTAAAAACTGCCTAGGTGTCTTACCTAACATACCACAGTGGCACACACTAACAAATACATGATACATGTATTTATGTTTCCACACATGTCCTTTGAAGTGTGAAAATATTTGGAAATTAATGGAAAGGAGAAGTCTAGATATATTTATTGTCCTTAAATACTGAGCTAAAAAAGCTCTTCGATACCAGAAATTATTAACCACCTTAAATATGTTTATAAGATTGACGCTATTGTGCAGCAAGGAAAACTTGATTCTATACCAAGTAGAACACTTACAAAACACGCTGTAAAAAATAAAACACTGGATGAAATATTAGAACGTTGCGGTGTCGAGGAAGAAATGTCCGAACGTTGTTCTAGCACTCGTACTCGCTAGAAACTACGACATGAGAGAAAAATTTATCAATTTTATTTGCTAATGCAACTTGAATTGAGAAGATTTGTATTTTAATAACAGAACCGATTAACCGGTTATTCGATATATTTATAACCGAAAACCGGTTTTTTAATTTGCACTTTTTTGAATTATTAGAAAACCGGTTTTTGAAAAAGTCAAATAATCGATCTCCCTAATATCGATTAAAGAAAACGGCAGAACAAATTATAAAATTATACCTAAATTACACACGAAGCTAATTAGACACAGGCTACACACAGTGATGTAATTACACACAAGGTGGCAACACTGATTAGCTTATGCTTAAAAAGCATATTTTAGCCTATTTAATATCAAAAATAAACATAATTTCTTATGAGTACAGAATATGCTTTTTCTGCATTATCTTATCTTTTACTAGATTTTTTTTTCTTTTTTAGACTATCTGCTAATTATATATAAAATATAAAAAGTGTAATTAAATGAAATAAAATTACAACTTTAACCCAAATAGTTTACACTTAAATCATTTACTATAAATAAAGAGTAAAAGAGGGAAAAAAAACATGAAAAACAAATGTATCCTGTTAAACATCCTGTTGAAAGAAGAAAGACTAGCAAAAGTAAAGTAATGCAAAAAAAAAAACAAAAATAAAAGTGAAAGAAAAACAATATCATTTAGCATCCTGTGTGACAAGCGTTATTTTATTTCATTTTCTTAAAGAAAAACAATAAAATTTTAAGGAAAAATGAGCAGCAGAAAAACAGAACAGAAAAACTGATTTAAAAAGTCATAATAACGACGTTGACATTAAACACAAGATGTAGAAACTAAAGGGAAAAATATCAAAAACTGGCAAACAATGTGAGAAGGTATGCAACAAACAAACACACAACCACACACACACACACACACACACACGCTCCCATTCAAACACACACATAAACAAACAAAGCATCATCTTTTGCTTTCAACTATTGTCAGGAATCTGGGTTAACTGTTGCAAAGAAAGCAAAAAAAGCGACAACTTTTCTTGCCACCAAAGTTGTTTTTCATAAAAAAAACAAAAACAAAAACAAAATGTAAATAAAATAAAACATTTAAAATTGTAAAGTATACATATACTAAGTATATGCCACTCACTATACTATATATTCATTATATGCTTACGAATATATAAATAAAACATAGTTATGTATATAAAATAAGTAAATAAATATACAAGAAAAAATTATAGAAAAAATGACTATGAGAACAACGACGGCAACGATCTAAACTCATACATACACATGCACTTGTACTAACATTTGCCAAAGTAAAATTTCAATGGCAAACTTCCGGTTAACTTTTCTCGCATTAAACAAAAGGAAAAACTAAAAAAATCTCTTGGAAAACTTACAATAAAAAAGATGAAACACATGCCATCTAAAGGAATAACAAATATGTTATACGAATATAATAATAGTGCAACGTATTGTTGCAAAGGATTCTTTAGCTATTATACTCTCTTTCTCTCTCTCGCTCTCTTTTTGTGCAACTTTAACATTAAAGAGTTTAAATATATAATATAATATACAAATACCGCAACATAAACACACACATTCATAATAGGTCACTCAATAAGTCCGTAGGATAAGTAAGAAAAAAATAAAATTTTATTATTCAACATACATAGTTGCCTTCGAGAGCGATACAACGAGTATAGCGATTTTACAGCTTTTCGATATCACTTTTATAGTACGATTTCTCTTTCTCGTCAAAATAATAATTAACATACGAACAAACACACAACAACCTATTCAGTGCTGCCGACTTTTTACTATCAAAACGCGCAGACCCAGTACTCCAAGGGCGCCAAAGAGCACTAAATTATAATTTATGTTATTATTTGTAATCCAAACGCGCTGTAAAAAGCGCTAATAATTTTTAAAGCCAAAAATATACTAAAAGTGTAAAGGAAACCATTTCTCCTATTAAACTTTCCACTTTTACAAAAACGATTTAGAACAAAACGACAACTTAAAAACTTTTTCTCAATTTTTTGGTGCTGCTGTTAAGCAAGGTTGTGTTCTCTCTCCATTGCTGTTTAACGTTGTACTCGATTATGTACTGCAACGTGGTATAACCTTGGGACTTAACACAAAGCTGTAAGACCTAGATTACTCAGATGATATCTATCTCTTTGCTAACAGACCTTGCGAAATGCAATGAAAACTTGACTCTATACAGTCGGAAGCATACAGAATGAGCTTGCGCTTAAAAATCTTTAAAATCAAAATTATATGGATCAATCAACGCTAATAACACAACGATCTTCCGAATTCTGAATCAGAAATTTGGGAGATGTCCGGTCTTTTTGACGTCGTCACGTGGCTCGCAGGTTTCTGATTGAACTATTGGACTTTTTAAGCCGACTGATTGCTATAGGACGTTCTCTTCCATTCAGGCATTTATAAATTACTGTCTGTGGTGGATTTTAAAAATTTTCTGGCCAGAAACCAGATCACACCAAGTTCTTGTAATGCAGAAAATGGACTGGGCACACTCTGAAGAAACCAAACTATGACTTAGTAAAACTGCCCATTGAATGGAGGCAAGGCAAGCAAAGGCACGCTTATTACTAGAGAAGACAAACAGCCCATAACATGACTTGTTATCAGATTACATCATCGACTTTGGATAGACGTAAATTGAAAGGATTCGTTATGGCTCTGTGATCCCCTTGGGATCTTTAAAAGTGTAATAACAAATAACAAGTTTAGTATTTTAATTAAATAATGAAAAATTTTAGCTTTTTTTCTAAAATAACTTATAAGTCTTGAAAAATGGGTACTTACTTTCATTCATTTTTTCACAAATATCTGGAATTAAGTAATTCTTACAGCATGAAGCATTTGATGTCAACAGTTTACCTGAATTAATGAGTTTATTGAATTTATTAAATTTATATTTCTTACAAGAAATTGCAAGTAGAAAAACGCTAACCTGGAGCGTTTTTTGGAAAAAGGGCTAAAGAAAAAAAATTCGACTTTCCGCATTTGAAACGCGCTATATGTAGCGCGAAAGGCGCTAAGTTGGCAACACTGAACATATTACTAATAAAAACCAACAAACACAACAACAACACACAGGGCAAAACAAAAATAGAACACACAGAGAATTTAATATTTCGTTCATAAAAATTTTTGGCTTCTCAGTAGATGTATTTATTTTTGTTTACTAACCTCCCAATTATGAGTCTCCCGAATGCATCCTATAATTGGCAATAAGTGTGGCTGGCAACATGGTCTTTCGCGTTCATCCTGTTACCATTGTAGTTGTATTTACGAAGACGGGTAACAAGGGCGACTCTCTTGCCGTCTTATAGTTTATTTATTTACTAACATTCAATTATAAGGTTCCGAATCCATCCAATAATTGAACTTTAAGTAGCCGATAACAAAGTCTTTCGCATTCATCCTGTTATCATTGTGGTTGTATTTACTCACACCCCCAATTATAAGGTCCTTCGCATTCATCCTATAATTGGGCTATAGGTAGCTGATGGCAAGGTCTTCCCATTCATCCGCTGTAGTATTATTTACTTAACTAGATACTAAAAACCGCTCCAGACGATAGATAGACGACCGTTCCTGTAATCGTGCACACTGCTCCTGTCATCCTGTCATATTAACCGCCAGATGACCCATTTCCTGACCCCTAACCGCCAAGTCCAACCCCCGAACCGAATCTGTGGTAATTTAAGCCAATTATTAAGCGTAAAAAATGGGGGTTCAAAAAAATTTTTTGCTTATATTTTGAATACGAAAGAAGGCAATCGTATTTGATTCACAAAGGACGCAGACCTTTGTTTCGATACTGCACAAAACCCAGTTGGAAAAAGAAACTGCGTTACAGTTTCAGCGATTACTTCATCATTGGACTTAACTTTCATTCCAGCAAGCATTCTCTTGAGATCTAAATAGAAGAAAAAGTCGCTGGCTGCTAAATCTGGAGAATACGGTGGGTGGGTTAGCAATTCGAAGCCCAATTCATTCTATTTTGCCATCCTTTTCATCGATTTGTGACATGATTTGTGAGCGCACGCCGCAACCATTTTTAACAGAGCTCTCGCATAGCCAACTGTTCGTATAAAATAGTAAAAATACTACTATCTGATATCTTTACAATGTCAGCTAGCTCGTACACCTTAAATTTGCAATCGTTCATAACCAATTGGTTTTCTGGAATAACAGACTCAGTTGGGCGTCAACTGCGCTCTGCATCATTTGCACTCGTACTACCACGCTGAAATTCAGCAAACCACTTCTCCACCATTTGTCGCGATGGAGCGGAGTTCGTATACCATTGTTTGGTTTCCACTGCTTTTTTTTTTTTTTTTTTTTTTGAATCAAAAAGCATTGCTTTATCAAAACTCGAAGATCACTTTTTCCCACTTTTTTGTCTTTTTTTTCTCACGAATCAATATTCAGATTGCTGTTAAATTTATACACGGGTGGTTTGAATTTTAGTACTAAATTAAAATCATATGGACAAAAGAGTCTATACCCGTTTATTCTAATTTCAATAATTATCTAACATGCATACGTACTGTGATTTAACTCCTCAGTTGAGATACCTGTAGCCTGAGCTGCCTTAGGTAGTTTTGCTTTAATTTTTTTGTGTTTTATTCACTACACTGTGTGTCATAACTATAGACGCATATACTATTTATTTGATACTCTAGCAAAAAAGATAATTAGGCCAGTGTTATCATATTCGATTAAGTAATCAAAAACACATGTAATTTAACAAAAATATAAGGTATCCCAAAACTAAAGCTAGAGTTGAATTTGCCGTCATTTCTGCAGTAATTTTTTGACAACCCTGAAAAAACAGCAGTTTGATAGCTTAGAGTTTATGGTTAATAAAAGTGACCATGAACAGCAAGAGAGTTCATATAGTAAATTATTGAACACCAGCAAGTGAATGGTAATTTTTCGAACACTGTCATATAATTATTAATTAATTAATTTAATTAATTAATTGATTTTAGGCAAAACTTCCAAAAGCTTTATCTGATCGATTAATTTTCCGACCAATTTCCCAGTAATTTAAATCGTTTTTTGATAACAAGATATTTTAAAAGATAGATCCTTAGTTCAGAGTGAGTGAGTGAATGGCTGTTACGGTACTGGTGTGCAGTCTGAGATCATGGCCATTGATATATAGGTGGAGATTAACCTGGACAGAGGGCTCAAAGTTAAGACCATTAATAGATGTTTTTTCAGCCAAGCTGTCTTAAGGGAACTTGGCTCGAATCGTATAACATTTAGACTAGTCAAATATTGCTACGATACGTTGCAAAGGCTTTTGCTTAGAAATAAGGTCCAGTTGTTTTGGATACCTGGACACTGTGGGATAGATGGTAACGAAACAGCAGATGAATTGGCGAGGAAACGTTCCATGGCACCATATATCGGCACCATTTACTACCATCCTCAATCTAATTAAGGATTGGAAATTTCCAGACGCTGGGAACACTGGAATGCTCAAAAGAGTCTTCGTCGCACTAGGGCGGCGATCAGTCCACAGTTTGGGCGTCGCTCTGAAGTTATTAAGGATGGTAAGCCAGACTAACGGAGTTTCTTACGGGCCCCTGTAGACTAAGAGTGCATCGGAAGAGGATTGCGGTCACAGTTGTGGATATTTGTAGGCATCAGAGACAGCGCCGCTGTCATAGCGGTAAACATACTGTGTGAACGTTGGGTTCATGATAAGTTTAAATGGAAATATTTGGCTGAACATAAGATCTCACTGGGTGACATATCCATCACTATGGTTTCAGATTTGCTGGTTTTCTAATAAAGGCAGCAGATCCTCTAAGCAAACTATAGACCAAAAGGAGGAACAATAGATCCCACGGGTTCCATAGTCCTGCAATAGTGATCAGAATAATAATGATAAACACACTCGTGTGTGTTTTTTCACACATATGAAATTTCTATGTACATGTTAGTTAGTTACGACGGGTAGCCAGACAACGGCCCAGCTTACTTGGGTCCAATATTGATCTCACTGTGATACCCATATACCCAGACACTTGCACAAAAGAAGAGATCTCGCTTATATTCACATCAGCCAGATCTGACAAGGCATCCAGAAACGGGCTGCCAAGGAAAGCAGTCCTAATGTCCGAAAGAATTGGACAATGGCACAAGAAATGCTCGACACTCTCCTCCTCTTCCTCAACCCCTAACAACCCCTACAATAGTCATTGAACTCAAACCCAATCTCCTAGCTTGCGCACCAATCACCCGGTGCCCAGTAGTCACAGCCATAAGAATACGCAGCCTATGTCGCGGCATCTCCATAATATACTCCGAGTGAACCCGATCATACAGGGCCCAGATTTGCCTTGATACAGAGCACGTGGGTTCATCATTCCTCCGTAGCTGTGCCCTGCCCAACATGTACCAATGACCGAGTGACCCCTTACCCTTAATTCTATGTACATACATATATTGCTTTTATAGTAGTAGTATATAACAAATGGTTTAAACTTTTGTCTAATTAATTTGACCCTTCTGAATGCATAACTATTGACGAGCAATTGTTTGGTTTTCGCAGAAAATGCAAGTTTAGACAACATAAATCTTCTGAGCGTAAAAAATATGGAATTAAACTTTGGCTATTAGTTTACTCTAAAACGTGTTATGTTTGAAAAATCAAATTGTTTTTAGTTAAACCAGTTGGAAGTTTAGTTGTTCCAATCATCTTTTTTCACTCCAATTATATCCTAAAGCTTTGATTTTAAGATCGAGGGATTTGATGGTTGGTGTGCCATATATCAACGTAACTAATTCTGTCAGACCAAAATATACGTAGAATTTTGAACTGACTATGGTCGGTACAATGTGCAAAAAGAAAAGCAGCTTCTCAGCAACACTTTTAGAATCTACAACGCTTGCATCATACATGGGCAGAGAAAAGCAATTGCGTAATACTGCAAAGCACAATGCATGCTTCGATTGATGTCTTCGTTGATCGCCAGCTAACAAATATTAAATCTTATGGTGGTTTAGATACAGTTGCCAAAATGAATCAACACGACCAAATTGAAAAAAAAAGAATATTGCGACGAGTTTTCTTAAAGTATGTCTTTCGAAACCATACATGACAGAGGAGAAAAGAATTACCGCGAACCGAATCAGGGGCGGCTTTGCTTTCTGTCATTAGTAACAATTCCCTAAATGAATCAGTGGGTGAGATAAAGGTTAACCCTTACGAACTTAGAAGATTCCTCTTCAGAGCCTCTTTTTGTTCAAAAAATACATATTTTTCACTAGAGATCTTCAAAAATACTTTTATTTTATTTGATATTTTTACATATTTTACAAATTTAAAAAAAGTAACAAATATTTCCCCAGAGTTTAATTTGTTTAAAAGGCAACGTTTAATATGCAGTGTATGTGCTGCTTTATTTTTTTATTAAAACGTTGTAAATATGTAATTGCAAACGAGTATTTTTGAAACAATTGTATTCATAATGCATGTGGCAATTACAACATGTAAATTGCAACATTCTTTAGATGATTAAATAATTTTATATTCTTTTACAAATTGACAGTTATTTTGTTATTATTTTTCATTGCTTTTATATTTTTATTTTTTTGCAATAAATACATACTTTTGAAATAAACGTTCTCTTATAAATACATTCAATATAAAGATTAAAACGCAAAAGGAACAGTAGACAAAAGCGAATCTGTTAAGCCCTACCAAACATCATTTATATATACATGTATGCATTCTTAAAAAAAATAGGTTTTTGTCACAGTAAGTGAGATAATAATCGATTACTAAGAAAATCATTAATGTGTCTTTAAAGCTATTCTCAATTTCATTTGCTATTTTTTACTCTAAAAAGCGGCCAAATCGTCAATATATTTCCTCCTACTTACTGTAGACTCATTAAAATAATCAATTAAACTAAGTATGTAAATGTAGAGAACGTTCCACAACAATCTAGTTTTTCACATTCAATGTAAAAGGTACACTACCGAGTCGGTAAAGTCAATCAAACAACGTTGCCAGCAATAATTTTTATTTAAGAATGCATGCCATAGTTCTTTGACCTGAAAATCGAAACCAGCTACTTAAGCCTAAACAATATTTCACATACGTAAAGGGTCCGCCAAATAATTTTTATTTTTTTGAAAATGCTATAAAAAAAATCTACTGAATATTTTCTCAAATTTCTTTTTTTATTTGAAAGTACAATCTTTTCGGTTAATAATGGAAAATAATTTCATTCAAATGGCTGCCTCGGCTGGCCATGCAGTGGCCTACACGATCGGACCAATTTTTAAGCGCATTATCGATTGTGTGCAGCTGTATTTCACCAATGGCTTCACGAATATTGTCATTTAAAGCGTCACTGTCTCTGGCTTGTTGGCGTAACACGTATCTTTGACGGCACCCTACAAATAATAGTCCAATGGTGTCAAATCCAAGCTCCGAGGTGGCCAAGCAACATCAGCTCTGCAGCTGACAATGCGACCATCAAAAACAGGCCGCAAAACATCGAGTGTAGCTTCGACTGTGTGGCACGTAGCGCCGTCCTGTTGAAACCAAATGTTGCTAGTATCCTCCTCTTCAATTTTTGTGAACAAAAATTCATTCAACATGGCCCGATAACGATCGCCATTGACTGTAACGGCCACTCCTTGCTCATTTTCGAAGAAAAGTGGCCAAATTATGCCTCTGGACCAAAATCCGCACCAACCAGTGGCTCGTCTTGGGTGTATCGGCTTTTCAATGTATGCGTGCAGGTTTTCTGTGCTCCAAATGCGACAATTTTGCTTGTTTACATACCCGCCAAGATCAAAATGAGTTTCATCTGAAAAGATAGTTTTTTTCATTCTGCAACATTACCATGATTTTCAAAGTAATGTCGCAATATTTCCCAGTGTTATTCAAGCGTATACACAACCATATTCGTTCAGCGGAAGGATAAAACTAATTATCTGTCAAATCAAACATGAGATAAGTGTTACCATTCACGAGATAAGCACTAGTTGATATCCCAGTCTCAAGTATACTCTTTGGAGATTTGAGATCTATCCGTATGCGAGTATTCTGTGTCTAATCCAAGGCATTTAAAAAAATGAGTAACTATGTATGATAGGGTAGCTAATGAAGCATTCAGATGTTGAAATTATTGTAAATAAAAGGAAAAGGCTATGGAGTAGTCGCCATTTTCGACATAAAATCAAACTAATGTATTCAAAAACTCGGAATTTGGAAACCCGGTTTTTTAGTTATACAATAAAACCTTTTTATAAATAATTATAATTCATTTCTATATATTTTATTAAGGAAGTAATAACTGAGAAAGTTCAATTTATTTGTAAAAGTTTTAGGTTTATAATCGAGTAAGGAAAAAAGATTCTGGATAAGTATTGGGTGTTTTTCACAGTTACACATGTTTAAATATATTTTCAATACCAATTAAATGGGTTTTGTTGGATAGAAAATTATATGTCATTAATGTTTAAGTATGATTTCAGTCATGTGGTTGCCACGGTTGGCGCATACAAACTGCAGTCTGGAACATCAATTTACACAAACATTTTCGTAGCATATGCGGTCGTATATCACCAATAACTCCTCGAATTTCAATTCCAGGTGTCTCTGGCTTATTGACGTAGACAAGTGACTTAACATAACTCCACAGATAATAATCCCATGAGGTTAAATCACACGTTTTAATTGCAACATTATTACTCTTTTATCAACAGTTTCTTTGAGTAAATTTTTGTAGCTGTGTGGTATGTGGCTCCATCCTGTTGGAACCACATGTCAGCCAATGTGCCTATATACCGTTCACCGTAGGCGGTAATATTTTGGCCATCTGTCATTTTAAAGACATATGAACTAACGACTCCGCCAACCCAAAAAGAGCCACGCGGAAGTAATAGTTTTTCGTAAGTATTATCCTCACTCCAAATGCGACAATTATGCTTATTTACGTACCCATTCAACCCAAAATGGGCTTCATCAGAGAATACGCATACGATGGTGGCTTGAAAGTTTTTAAGCCAAGATTCTTTATTAAAATCTTCCAAAAATCCAAGGGTACAAGCCCAGTTGTTGAGAGCGGCTGCGAAAAATTTGATCTGGATCTTCTTCAATGCCTCCCTGTACAGCAGCTTCTTCAGTACGGACTGTGTGGCATCTCAGGTTGTCAAATAAAGTAGTGTTGCCTACTCTAAGTTATAAATATCTAAAAAAAACACGCGATAGGTCTATATTTGGTGCTTTAACTCCCAATTAACATAAACATTTGATTTATTGTTAGTCTACAACATTCTGCTTATTTACGTACCCATACAACCAAAATTGTAACCGAAACCCATTCAACTGAAGTGCAAGTATGTAAGTCTATCCATAATGAAATGTTAAACCAAACTTACTAAAAAGCAATTATCAGCTGTTAAATCGTTTGGCAAATAAAGCTGTGTTACCAACTCAAAGTTATGAATCTCTCAAAAAAAGAACACCTGATATAAACACTTCCCTGTGCTCGCAAATTCTTTTTATTTTTTGTCAAAGAGATTTCTTTCTTTGTTAGGCAAATAAAGTTTGTATCAAAAAATAAGAAAAATTAAAATAATGTGTAAAGAAAACTTTCTCTGTCTAAACACAAAAGAAAGAGTTAGTTAAAATTAACTGCAATTTTTACAGTAAAAGATATCGAATAATGCGAATAAAAACAATATTTAAAACCAGGAGAATTTTAAAAGCAAAAAACCGATTTAACGTTTTCTGATTTCTTAAATAGATTAATTTGTTGCATATTAAATTAAGTGTTCGAATGGCAGTCCTACACTAACTGATATACTGGCATTGGTAAAATCGGTGATGATTTCGATTGATCTGTTAGCAAAGGAACCTGCCTTTATACATAGAGCCATAGAAATCTGACAAAGTAGACGATATTCCGCTACAAAAAAATAGTGCTTACAAGCAATATTCCACCGTTTGTGAATAATCGATACGCCTTTGTGTCTTGCTATCATGATTTGATTAAGGACACCGAATCTGTTTTTTTAATTACGCAAGATTTGTTTTGAAAAGGAAGTATGCCTAATTACAGTTTGGAACTGAGTTAAGATTTAGCCATAACATTCGGCTGTTCACGGACTTGGCATCAAATTGGGGCATATTACGTATTGAAGCTTGCGCTTTTAACCAGGGACAGTCAAAGAGAAAACGGAATTTGAATTAGTAGTAGTAGTAGTAGTAAACTATTGCAGTGTGCATTGAAGAAAAAAAAATCAACTAAACTAAACAACAAAACAAATAAACAGTTTAAGTACACAATGCGACTTCTACGCCTGCTTTCATCATAAGCTATCACACAACTGAATAAAATTGTTGTTAATTTATTATTCTCTGTTAAATATTTTTGTTTTCGTTCGGGTGTATACATATAGAGAGCTGATTAAATTTTGATCCTCAAGTGCTTCTATGACTGTCTTTGTTCTAAAACTTCATGGCCTAAACATCTCGGTGAAGAAATCTTTCACTCAAATAGGATAATTGCAGGCTTTAGAGTGCGTAAGTCTAGCGCACAGTCTTTTGATGATATCACCTCTTGAAGAAAAAGTATGCGTTGATTTACAATAATAAATTAATGCTACCAGCTGCTTAAAAGAAACTTTTTAATCCTGAAGATACAGCTTAGTATAGGGTTGGACTTGACCCATTTTATCTCATTAACTTGTTTTACTACAAGATGGCAAAAGTTGCTTCAACTTTTGAAATTAAAATATCGTTTGTGCTATCTATCGGTTTAAATTTGAACTAGTGGTTATTTCGAATCTGGAAATACTTATGTCATTCTATTCCGTCGCAAAATTCAGTATTTTATCTCCACTGCACGATTTCAGCAATTTGCGATTTATTGGAAATTTATTTCCAAAACAAAGACAACTGGTCGGATATTGCACGAAAATGTCGTACAAAATTTGGTCGCTGAGAAGGACCAACAGTGCCCGGTATACGCAAGTTTATTTCTAAAGTTCTTTAAACTGGTTTCATTGCTGATGCGCTAAGACGTGAGGCTGCTCGCATAGTGCGTACACCCGAAATATCGTAGTTGGGGCTGAGAATGTACGTGCGAATCCATCAATATCAACTCGTCATCGTTCTCAAGAACTGAACATATCACGCGCTAGTTTACGACGAATTTTGCGAAAAGATCTCGGTATAACGCCTTACAAAGTTCAATTGGTTTACGAGTTGAAGCCACATTACCATCCTCTTCGTTTCCGCATCGCTTGATGGGGCAACGAGAAACTGTAAGATGATGTCGATTCTGCCAAAAAAAAAAATCTTCTTTTCGAATGAAGCTCATTTTCATCTTGGTGGGTACGTTAATAAGCAACATTGACGTATGTGGGATTCAGAAAACGCAAATGCAGAAGCCAATGCACCCACTACGAGTGACTGTTTGGTGCACTTATCGCACCATGAGAACCGATTTTTTGTGCCCGCTCTTCATGTTATTGATGTGAACGATGTTTAATTTCAACAGGATGGTGAAACTTGACACACATCTAATGCTACAATCGATTTATTGCATCAAACGTTTGGTGTCCGTTTAATTAGCCGAAAAGGTGATGTCAGTTGGCCGCCAAGTTGGCTGCGATTTGACTCCGTTGGACTATTTTCTGTAGGTCGCCGTTAAAGACAAGTGTTATGCCGAAAAACCAGAGACGATTGAGCACTTGTAGGCTAACATTCGTGATGATTGCCGAGATACGAACCTATACACTCGAAAAGTTTCTCAAAAATTGATCCGATCGAATGTGGTACAGTGAGGTAAGCCGTGGAGCGATATGAATGAAATAATATTCCATTTCTAACCGGAACCGTTATACTTCACAACAACAAAGTAAATTTGGTAAAATTTCAAACCGTTTTTGTTTTATTGCATTTTTAAAGTTAAGCTTTTAAATGGTCCGCACCCGATATATCTGAAAATACATAAAAGTTTGAAGCGTTTATATCAGAAGCTCTTACCAGGACCTTGAAGCACCTATAAAGTAATATTTGAAAGAACCTGATGTAACAAACCAACTTCTTTCTTCTTTCATTTTGTACAACCTTTAGAAAAGAAGAAGAATAAATATAATTATTTTGGGTTGCACCCAAAAAATGATTATGACTCTAAGCGGAAAGTCACTTAAAAGTATCAACTCGTATTACCATATCAAATTAAAGGACGCTTTTTCTCTCTCTCTATTACTTTTCTAATGCATATTGTTTGTGTCCCTAATATTGTTTGTATGCATTTGCTGGCTTAATATTATTTACAGTACGAGTAGAGTTTTGAATTATTTAGTTTTTATTTTTTAAGAAAATTGGCATGTTTTTCAAAACAATAAAAACCTTCTTCATACGGTAAGAAAATGGTGAGAGGGGTACCTAATGAAAAACCATGAACTAATATGATAATAAGTAAGGTGGGTTCTCCCACCTTGTTAGATAGCAGAGAGTGTTCGTTATTCTTGTTGTCAATTCAAAAGGACTTCACATGTAATTTCTGTATAATTGCGAATTGCAATTATTTTTTGGCAGACATTTGCTTAAATGATAGAGTTTTTATTTTTTTTTTCCTTGAAAGTTAAAAACAAAATAAATTTTTTTATTTTATAAATTTACAAACGTAGGATTCCAATTACTATTGAATTGAGGCGGAGTTATTTCTGCGGTAATAAATGTTTGATTATTGTCTATTTATTATTACAAAACTGTTTTTTATTTTTTATTTTTTCCAAATACATAACTAATCGCTTTGTATTACCAGGCAGATAGGAAGTTTTTGAACAAAAACAGGATAAAATGCAATAGGACACCAACAAACACCGTTGGTGAAATTCATGATACTCGTATGAAATCAATTTAAACATGAAATATTAATGCGCTACACTCAATACTTGCATTCGTTTAAGTGGAAAATAATTGATATTATGATGGCATGTTGATTTTCTTTCCGTTTTTCATTTTTTGTTTTTGTTTTCTGATGTTAAACGAAAAGCAATTTTCTTTAAACTGAGTTTCGATATGAAATGCTTTGGCAGTTTTTATTCAATAAAAACATGTCAAATAATTTGATTTGCTAGTGTGGGAATAGTGGCTGATACTAATAAAAAAGGATAATTTATTCCACTTAATTATGAATAAAATTTTCCTGCACAATATTTTCTAGGAAATCTTGGCTTCCATTAGAAATCATTCTTTATATCCATTTTTTCGATTTTCTGATACCTTTACACAAATGAACTGGATTAAAAGATATGATAACACGCTCCATTTTTACAGAATGCTAAGGGGTGGTCTAACCTGAACGAACGATGTTAATTGTAAATAAAACAAAAGGTTTTCAGAGAATTATCTTAATATTTTTATCGGCCAAATGCTCGCCATGACTTCGGTGGCATACCTATATCCGTCGGTCCAAATTTTCAATGACTCTGAGGCATAATTGAGGTTCAATGTCGTTAATGTGTCGAATAATCTCATCCTTTAAGTCTTGAATTGTTCTTGGCTTATCGACATATACTTTTTCTTTTAAATAAAGAAGTACAACGGTGCGATATGAGATAACACGGCCATTGATTTTGTCGCGCAAAAGAGCCATTGTTTCATAGGCAGTGTGGCAAGTGGGATGGTGCCACTTTGGAACCACATATCGTCCAGGTCCATATCCTCAATTTCTGGCCACAAGAAGTCCGTTATCATCTCGCGATAGCGAACGCCATTCGCGGTAACTGCTTGATCGATATCATTTTTGAAGAAGTAGGGCTCTATGTCGCCGCTAGCCAATACACCACACCAAACAGTCACTCTTTGTGGATGAATCGGCTTTTCAACAATCACTCTTGGATTCTCATTTGCCCAAATGCGGCAATTCTGCTTCTTATCGAATACACTGAGTTGGAAGTACATATGTCTCCTCGCTTCTATCTATTCAACTAACCATTCGGCGTATTGACGATGCTTGAAATGGTCAGTAGGCTTCAGCTCTAGATTCAATTGAAGTTTGTAAGCGTGTATTTAAACCTTTATTCAAAATTCGTGTCAGTGATGTTGTTGGGCAGGAGAACGAGTCGAAGTTGGGGGTTTGCTGAAATTTTCGCATAATTCTCGGATTGTGGACATATTAAATCAAATGCGCTGAGCAAAAAAACCATGAAGTGCATGAAATGCATTTTGTTTTGAACATTCCTTTTCCTAAAAGGCTTCAACAATCTAAACGCGCTGCTCATTTGTGTACCTATCCATGGTTGAATTTGTCACACACTGAAACAAATAAATGTTGGGCAAATAAACTCGACGTTAAGGTGTGACTCACAATTAACATCGTGCATTATTGTTGGACCACCGTTTAGAAGAGGATGACCAGCTAAAATCAGTAAGACAAGAAAGTTAAGCTGAACACAACAACTTTAATGAGCGACAAAGCTGTGTTTGTGTCTTTTCTATCAAGAAAAGTGGAAACTATATGCCTGAGATTCTCTATGCTTGTGGAAATATTTTTATTTTTCAAAATAATTTGTCATTTTTCTAACACTATTTCATAACGTCTTTATAAGACAATTTCTGAAGTTCTTCAAAACAAGTTTAATTTAGTGAAATAACAGAAGGAAACCAAATAATGGATTAACGATTGCATAGTTCATCTAAAAGTGACGCCTCTACTAAAAAAGCGTTATTGATGACCGTTTGTATAAAATAGAGCGTTGTAGACTAGCAATAAGGCAAATGCTTACTTTTATTGAGATTTAAAATACCAAATATAGACCTATCAATTGTTTTTTTATGCGTTCATAATTTTGTGTTGGCAACACTGCTTTATTTGACAACCGATTTAACAACTGATAGTTGCCATTGTGGATATACCAGAGCAATGCCTGCAAACAAATTTTTTATTAAAATAATGATTCCCTTGGCTAAATTTATCACGCATTTTGTCCATTTAATTACGCACATAATCGTCATTCAGCACGGCTAATTCAAATAAAAATGTATTGTTTTCGGGTCACGTTTACTCTTACTTTTAATGTGCATTCCGTAAGAAGCCGAATAGTGAGCCCTGAAGAAGCTGTAGCCGCTACACAAGAAAGCATTGAAGAAGATACAAATGAAACATTCGTCGCCGTTCTCAATAACTGGGCTTGCGTCCTTCCACTTTATGGAAGATTTTACTGAAGGATCTTGGCTTAAAAGCTTTCAAGATTCAATTTAATTAAAGCCAAGCGACCATCGTATGCATATTTTCTGATGAAGCCCATTTTTAGTTAAATGGATATGTAAAAATGCAAATTTGTCAGCCACAGAAATATACTGTTTGGTGCGCTTTCAAAAACGATGATGGTCAGAATGTTACTGTCATCAATTGTGAATGGTATAGGGAGATGCTTAAAAATTAATTAGTTGGCATTAATCAAGCTGACAACAGGACGGCGCTATATGCTACACAGCGTCCCCTACTTGTGATGAAAGAGTAATTTCACATAATAATCCAATTATGTGGCCACGAAGATCATGTGATTTAATCCCATTGAATTATTTTCGTCATTTGTCTACGTCGGTAAATCAGAGACAATTGAGCACTATTCAACATTCGAAGAGTTATTGGAGCAATACTGCCGCATATGGTGAGAAAAGTTAGTGAAAATTGTTGTTTCATTTTGCGCCTTGTACGCGCCAGCCGTGGCGGCCACATGTTCGAAATCGTATTTAAACATTAATGTTATATAAGTTTCTACCCAATAAAGCCCGTTTCATTGATACTAAAAATAGATATTTTCGCTTTATTATGATTTTCTCTTGTATAACTGTTAAAAAAAACACCCGATAGAGAGAGGAAACTACGTGCGTATAACACATTGTAAAATTCTTTGCAGCTAATGCTGTAAGAGGAAGTAAGGTGTTCAGCGACATCATTACACCCTTTGAATACTAAGAAGTGTATCGTAGAAGTCCGCTCCCATAAAATAGCTCGTAGCATTTTGTTGGCAATAAAGCAAATTTTTATAATAATCGAGATTAAATAAAGCCATTTAGACCCCCAGCTAGGAATAGAGATTTCATGAAGTGTTTTCATTTGCTCAAAAGTCGGTGTGGTTCTTTGTAGGGAACGTCCAAAAATAAGAGAAGCTGCACAGCTTTTGAAGCCTAAGAAGTCTGTCAAGACAACTTACATAAAATGGCAAGAGTTTATAATAAACGTGTTTCAAACTGAAAGGATATCCCATGTGATTTATCCGTAATTAAAAATAAGATTTCTGATTGGAGATGTGCTTATATATAAGTATCTTACAGTAGATGCCTATTGGAGACGATACAACACCTTCACTATTATTGCCGTTTGGGCTTTTAATAATAAGGTATTCTAAAATGATATTTCTCCGTAACTCCTTTTGTAAGCATACGATTTTCACAAGGCATCTTCGTCTTGTATCAGTTACTTTGTAATCACTTTTTGTCTTGCACTTAAGCAATTGATTGATCTACTCTTGCAGAGTAGACTATAGAGATGTTCTCTTGACTTACGTGTGCCTAATAAAATAGTCTTTAAGAGTATCATAGCAAGAAAGTCGTTGCTCAAATTTAGGTTGAAATATGCGGTTCTCTAGAAGGTACATCTAGTGTCATGGTAAATCTACGAGGAACGAACCAAATGCAAACGAAAAATAAGATATCCTGTTGATATTTACGTCAGCCAGGTCTAACACAACATGCAGGGTCGAAATGCCAAGAAGATCATCCAAAAGACTTGAACAGTGACACAGAAAATGTTTCACCGCCTCTTGCTCTTTCTCATCCTAACAACATCTTCAGTAAATATTATTAAAGGTCAGATCAATTTTTTAGCATATTGGCTACAAAAATAAAGGCTGATTCAACCATAATGCATGTTAATTCTGAGTCATACATTAACGTCAAGATTTTTGCCCAACTTAATTTGACATTTCTTTGTTTCAGTGTGTGCCAAATTCAAGCAAGGATAGGTACAAAACTGAGCAGCGCGATAAGATTGTGGAAGCCTTTAGGAAAATAGGCGAGCGATTGTTGAAAAGCCGATGCATCCACAAAGAGTGACTTTTTGGTACGGTTTATGGGCTGGCGGCGTCATCGGGCAATACTTCTGCGAAAATGAGGTCGGCCAAGCAGTTCGCCATCGTGAGATGATAACGGACTTCTTGTGGTCAGAAATTGGTTCAAACAGGATGGTGCCACTTGCCACTCAGCCAACGAAACAATGGCTCTTTTTCTCGAGAAATTCAATGACCGTGTTATCTCATGTCGTAGCGATGTTAATTGGCCGCCACGATCATGTGATTTGACAAAGTTGGTCTTCTTTCTTAGGAGATATTTAAAAGAAAAAGTGTACGTCGATAAGCCAAAAACAATTCAAGACCTAAAGGATGAGGTTGTTCGACACGTTAACGCCACTGAACCTCAACTATGTCTTAAAGTTATTAAAAATATGGACCGACGGATAGAGGTATGTTACCGAAGGTGAGGTAAGCATTTGAACGATATTTTATTTCGCACATAATTGCCATGGATAATTCTATCATAAAAAAATATTAAGATAATTCTCTGAAAACTTTTATTCTTATTTACAATTAACATAGTGCGTTTTGGTTGAACCACCCTTAATAAGATTTATAAGACATAATTTGAATGAAAGTTTGTTGTATAAGCCCTTGACAAATCGAAAATAATTTTTATGAATATTAGGGTTACGTTTTTTTTCCAATTTTTGTGTTTTAAAACCCTGCTTTAAAACCATTTTCCATTGTGTTTCTGATTTCATTTTACGATTTACAAAATTTTCTAACCTCCAAATTCATAAAATTTAAAATAAGTTTTAAAAGTACATATTTTATTTAAAATATTTTATACAGAATAGAATACATTTTATTTTTTTGTGAATATGAGGGAACAAATATTAAAATTTTTGAAATAGATTTCTTACTTACTAGACTCAAGACATTTCCACCGACGGCATAGAATACTTGTTCTCTCAAATGCATTTTTCAATTTCCGTCGGTAAGTTTGATTATTTTCAAAAAATCTGTTGAAGAAAAGAAACGCAGAACAGAAAATAACATTAAAATAAAAACAACAACATAAAAAATAGAAAGAAAAAAACTAAAACCGGCAAAAAAAAACTTAATGCAACCAAAGTAGACACAAAATGCTCATAAAATGCGTAAAAAAAGAGAAAAATTGTATTGAAAAATAAATGGAAAACAACGAAGATTTTAAAAACCAAAGAAAGTTGCATATAAAGAGTACTTTGCAGAGAGAAAATACGTTTTCAAAGCATTTTTACAGACATTTCAAGCGGAAAATGCTTATCTTAAGAGGTTTTAAGAGCGCTGTTTGCAGAGCAGTCAAAAGCTCTTTATTTTTGAAATTTAATATAAAACGTGAGATTAGTCTTAAAAGCTTTTTAAGTGCTAAGAGCATTAAAACAGCTCTGCACAGTTAGCTAAAGAGCTTTATAACTGTACCGTTTAAAAGTACTGGTCTTCCTCTCTATACAGAAAGAGAGCGAAAGCTTTATAGTTTAGGAGTCTTACGTATTTGTTTGTAAAGTTGCACCATAATAGGGTAATGTTGCACAAGTGAGGTACTTTATAAACATACGCATTAGTTTCTTAAGCTATTGTTATACTGGTATGTAGTGCAGACCACGCCTACATTTGTGCAAAACACCCACGCAGCTTTTGTTTAAACTCTATATCCGATTGGCTACTTTGAGTTAAATTTTCTTCAATATTTGGACAACGTTACTATCTATGCCTAGGGAGACACAAGTGGTAGGAGTTGTTGTAGCAAATATTGGCGTGATGGTTGGTGTGTATGATGTTTAAGAACAAAAGTTTTTGAGTGATTTTTTTTCGAAATGCGTTGGTGTCATAGACTCAGCGTTGTTGTCGTTGTGTATACAATATTGGTAAAGAGAAGGAAAGGTCGATAACGTCAGGGCTAGAAGGGAAACTTATCATTAGTGGACTGCAACGCAGCAAAAAAATAAAAATAAAAAATCGTCGTTGTTTTTGTCGATTTCTCATAATGCTTCTTTATGTTGTTATTTTTGACTAAAAAACAAACAAGCAAACACATACACAAATAGAACGCAGTCGACCTTTGTAAACTGATGTGCATAGTTTCTCTATTTTTTTCCTAAATGCAATGGCCAAAGGACATGCAGAGGGAAGCACAAAAAATAGAGCAGAGTGTATGGGAAAAAAATAAATTCGGGATTATTGATGGCAGCACACAAATACATTTATATCCGTCTTTTAGGAACAAAACAACAACAACTTCTACAAAAAAAGGATCAACATATATACACACACCTACACACACACAAATGAATTTTTTTAAAAGCTATGCCCAGCACAACAGGACTTGTGTAAGGCCTTTCGATATTTACGGCAATGGCCAGGCCAGGCTATACTATAGACAAGTTTGTACAGCAGAGGCTTAGACAATTGTTGGAGAGCGGGGAGCAGCAATAGCGGGGATACACATATATTTTTACAGGCAACATAAGGCAGCAGCAATATGATATTTGAAAATGAAATATAAATTGTGAGCAAAAGAAACAAAAATGAAAGGGCTGAGAAAAAACTATAACGATGGCTATACTACAAAGAGTAGCATAGGTGAGGGGAAAGTGGGAATAAGGTAGAATAGTCCCGTACTCCTCTATATTAAAAATATTTTTTAGTTTTTATACACATGTCCATGTACGGAGAGTACATATATTCCCCACACACATTTGTAAAGATTGCGTGTAGACAACTACAACAGAAAAACTATATTGATGAAGGATATTTAGAGGATTTTTAAAAGTTGAAGTAGACCAGGCAACAGCAATAGAATCGAAAAAAAACAAAACAAATATGTAAGTCTAAGAGTACAGTTACTGCAGCATGTGTATAAAAACAAATTAAGGTTATACCGAGCTTAACTAGAAGAATACTTAGACAGATAGGTTTTATGGGAAATTAAAGAAAAGGGTCTGACTGCGATAATGTCAGATCTTACTGTTGGCCGATAAGAAGAAATCTGACTTAGTGTAATCGAAAGTGTAGTAAAGCTAATAACATATGTGACAATGAGTCCAATCCTTACCTTTGGCGCTCACGTCAAGTAGTAGGCGATGAACACCAGGACGAGCCTTTTCATTACTATTACTGGTTGCTTAAGTTCCACTCTTCAGGCCAAGCGACATCTTTATCAAGCGTGTGTCTGCGAAATGGGCTCTGAGACTTGCGGAATCAGGCGGACTGTGGCATGTTTGCATAGGTCACTTCAACAACTTATACGAAGTGAGCGGGTCAATTTTTGGGCATACAGCGGATTATGCGGTATCTACTCTAAACTTCGGTACGACCTATGGGACTACAATACCTACTAGGGACAATTGCGGTGTGGAATCTGTTTTTTCCCAAAACAATAAAGGCCACAGGATGGGGTTTTTACTCCGACAAACTTCAGGCCTCTCGGTCTCTCACACTGCTCTATGACTTCAGTGGCTTCCAAACCGAGATCTCGAACCTTCTCATATTGATATATACGTGAACAGTTCCAACGTATTTAGATCGGAATGTTTCCTCACCTGCATTTGCTCATTGACCTGACACCGTATCGTGCCGATATTGGTCTCGAGTTGTGAGGGCATTTAAGAGAACTATTTTGTTGGTGAATGAGCAACTAAGGAGTCACCTGTCACCACTTTGGGGTGTTATTGAGATTGATTTCTAAGATATTCTGGTCTTGTCTGGCAGTGGAAAGGACAAGAGCTCAACTGATTATTGGTAGGAATTCGATTAGGCTTTTACGAGTATAATTACTGATAACTGTATGATTGTTTGTCTGAGACCATGTTATAGCTGATATAGGAGCTGTCACTATGAGGAGAAAGATAAATCGGTACAGCACCTTCTTTGTGACTGTCCCTCTCTATGGGAGCTTAGACTAAGGCATCTTATATCCTCTCTGAGGGATGGTTACACGTGATTCAGGCCCAAAGATGGCTTGATTAGATCTCTGTCGTTTCCGACTTTGGATTCTTGATGAGTTTTCGAGTTATTTCTTCTATACCCTGTGCCACAGGACCTCCGATTGTACTCTTCAGCCACAGGCAACTCATTTAATCTAATCTAATGTGTCATACATATATATATAATGAGCTAATCTATAAAAAAAGAAGAAGCCCTACTTTACTTATGATTCAACTTGGTGACTACCTTTCTTAAGTGAGCGTGATTGCGAATTTTGTATTAGAAAATGACGATTTGTATTAATATTTTGTTTCCACTTCAAAAAATTGCTACAGAGTCGCATCGAAGGCTTTTCGAAGCATATGGCAATCATGTTCTATAAGAAAACATGCAAAAGAAGGTTCAGAGATAACGATTTTGATGTGAGAAATGAAGTAAGGGCGCCGAACTGCAAACAATATTGGATGAAAATGACACTTTGAGTCAGAAACGAATAGCAGACCGTTTAAAAAAACCACTTGTAAAATTTTGCTTCAAAGATACGATAGAAAATCGGTGTTGCATCGAATTGTTAATGGCGATGAAAAATGCATTTATTTTCAGAATCCTAGACGGCAAAAATCATGAGTTAATCCGGAACAACCAGCAACTTTAAGTGTAAAACTAGACCGATTCGGCAGGATGACAATGCTGTGTGTCTGATGAGATTAGATAGATGTGGTATACCACGAGCTCCTAAAAACTAGTAAAAACGTTAATACAGATCGCTACCGACAACAAATGCTAAATTTGAACCATGCATTGATCGAAAAACGATTAAAATGGGTCACAAGACACGCAAGGTAACCGGTTCAGGATACAATCAAGGCATTAGGCTGGGAGCTGCTACTTCACCCGCCGTATTCACCAGACTTGGCTCCTTCCTACTACTATTTGTTTTCATCGATAGGGCAAGCATTATCTGAACAGCATTTCGATTCCTACGAGGAAGTCGAAAATTGGGTTTCTTATTGATGTGCGCCAAAAGACAAACAGTTTTATTGGCGTGGAATCCAAAAATTGCCTGAAAGTTGATAAAAATATGTAGCTACCAATGGTCAATACTTTGAATAAAATATTTTTTACTTTCCCATTAAAAATTTGTGTTTTATTTTCACAAAAAAAAAACGCTCATTTCATACCAGTGCACCTGGTAAGATTTTCTAAACATGAGTGGCATTTCAGTCATGCATTTACTGTGCTGATTTATCCCGATACACTTATAACCGAGCTAAAGTTGTTGTTCTTGGAGTTCTCCCAGGAGAAAATGTCCGTTTTGCGCAGCTGCTGCTGAGTTAACAATCTTTGGCGGTCTTTGGGGGAATGCTATCTGAGTGTACTTGCTTGGAGGCTTAATCCATATCAGAACAAAGCTACCATGTTTTCTCCAATTAGTTTACAGAAATCTAAGCTTCTGAAACTTTCGATTAACTTGGATCAAAATTTAATTTCTCACCATTCCACAAAAGTCTGCTTTCTCTAATGCAGGCATCAAGCTACCACATCTATCCTTTATACACAAGAGCAGACTAAAATATCAGGCAAAGCTTTGAAGCTATAAAATGCTTAGAATGATTGATCAAATGTCTAATGTGTCACTTCTTATAGATTCCTGTTCGATAGTGTTAAGGAAGTGCAACATAATTTTAGGTAACTTTAAAATGGCTAACTTCATACCGAAAAGGATTATAGTTTTCAGCCTTTATTCCATAGCTAGAAAATGATCAATTTTGTTACTTTTGCAATGTATTTTTTTTTGACATTATGAACCACCCTAATATAAAATAAAGTAAAAAAAACGGCACAAAATATAGACGAAAACACAAATGGATAAAAACAACAATAAAAACAATAACAATAAGCATAAAAACTGTATCATCATGCACAAGAACCAGGCAATTTTTCTTTACGATCTCTGCATTTTCAATTTCTCCACAAAACATTTCTGGTCGTTTTTCGACAACACGGCCTGCATGGACTGACTCGACAGGCTCTCACTGACTATGTTGTGTGTGTAAATGGGGGCACGTGAAGTAAGTGGTTTATCAAGTGAATGGTGTAAATATGGGAGTGTAAGTGCGTGCATGTTCGCTTTTCTACTGCTTTATTTTAATGTTGGTGCAGGAGGATTTGTTACCATTTTTTAGGAAATTTTTTTTAAATTTTTTTATGCAATTGCTGTTGTTATTTCTGTTGTTTTTTGTTGATAAGTAAGCTTGCGTAAAGGATTATAAATGTGTGTATGTATGTATGTATATGTGAGTAAATAAGTGTTTGTGTATTGGTTGATAGAGAGAACCACTGTGTGTCCTGCAGTGCTTGTAAGTGCAGCGATTTATATGTAAGTGTACGTGTGTGTTAGTGCAAATACATAAGTTTTTATAAGCCCACTCGTAACTTTGTTCTTTTTTTAATGTTGTTTTGTGTTCTAGATGATGCAGGGACGGGTATTATGTTTTGTTTTAATTTTTTATTTTTTTTTTTATTTTTTTCGTATTTTCAAATATTCATTTATAATCTTTTTTTTATTACTTTTTTATATTATTTTATTATCGTTAGTTTTATAAAATTTTGTAGATTTTCTGTTTGTTTTCATTATAGAAGTGGAGGTGTATTTTTTGTTTGTATTGTGGTCATAACGACATAAATGAGGCTCTAAGCTTGTTAACGTATTTACATTTTTTTTTTGCTTTATATGGAATTAAATTTTAAGTAAAAAATATTTTCTGTCATATCTCATATTTTTTGTCAATACGAGAGCAATATAGCAAATCAGTGCAATATATCGGAAGCAAACATGGCAGCTTGCTATTTTAGGCCCCCTGCTAAAACAAAAATTCATTGTGTTAATACGAAAATTCAGCAGTTATTCAGAATTAAGCACACCCAAACAAAATATGTCACCAAGATGCTACCTTTAAATTATGATATTCAAGGGAGACTGGTTTATCCTTCTCAACGTGTAAAATGAGCTTTATTGAACTCAACTGTAAAATCCACTCTTCAGTCAGGCATGTAGCAGACTTAAGTCTTTATAAATAAAGGACTTTTTAGAATTTTTTGAAAGTTTTCTGACCAAGATTCTTAGAATATCTCACAACAAAAATTGAAAATACAATCCCGGTGGCGTACGTCATAGTGAATCATCGTGACAAACGCTGTGAATAGTAAATCATCGATGACTGGCGATTAGTTTATTTTTTGGTGTCATACGTGACTTTTTAAAGTAATTTTCCAAATATTCATAGATGACAGTTGATTTTGTCCCGCAAGAGTACTTTTGATAGTCAGTCAATATCATTGAGCTTTATTCCTTAACAGAGAGAGGTAGCAGACAAAATCCTGCATCGTTCAGTATTTCGTCTACTTATAACAGACAATGTCGCTAAAGTTCAGCATGTAGTCGACTCATAACAGACAATATCGCTAAATTTGTCACAAGAACTTATCGATGGCATTTTTTATTTACAATAATTTGATACAAATGCCGACTTGATATTGACGATAATTCATAGATGAAAATATCATAGTGACAATGTCGCTTAAATACGCCACCGGGATAGAGTGGAACCTATAGGGCAACCGAAGGAGTAGAAGTTTCAATCATTTGTAGAGAAGACTGACGAATATATATATATTTGTTGAAGTTATGTATCAGGTTCTAAGTGGGTAAGCAATTGCAGAACAAACTTTACTTTACCATCAATAATAATTCAAATAGCCACAAGGACCATAAAAAAATTAAATATGGTGCATGATTCGCTTAAACCAAATCAGTAGATGAAATCATTACATTTAGGGTCCTAATTAAGAACTAGCTTGAAAATACGTTGAGATCTGACTAAAAATGTGCACAAATAAATTAAATGATGAAATTCGATGAATTTTTTAAAACCTTACTCACTTTACATTGTTAATCAAGAAACTGGTATACACCATTGTCAGGTTAGAATCCCTGTTGACTCAATAAATTTCTAAAATCTTTTTAAATTTATAATTGAAAAAAATACTTATCTGGACAACCTTAATACATTAGGCATGGGTAAAATGTACCAGTTAAAATTTGTAATAAAAAGAAAGAAATATATAAAGTATTAGTACATAATCAATAACTTCCTATAACTCTCTCACCTGGAGTACCATTCAAACAAAATAAACAAACAAGGTAATGCAACCAAATACTTACCATGAGTACATATGTATACGGGGAGTATGCAAAATATTGTTTGTGCGCAGCACAACAAAATTTGATTTTGAAATTCAAATGCTTCATTCTACCAATTTTACACATTTTTTTACGTGTTTTTATTAAACACTGGACGCACTATGCCCAACAACAGCACCTACAATAGTAAACTACAGCAGCAGCAGCTGCTGCTGGCAGCTTTAAAATGTATACAACTAAAGGTAAAAAGCTTATCAAAGCAGAGAGAAGCAAACGAAACTAACCAATATGATGCTGAGATATTGACATAAGAAAGAGAAGGATATACAAAAAAAAATCAAATCATACACATATGCTCTCCTGCTGCCTGCCAGAAAATAATGGATCCTTGAAGTTTTCTTTTTTCTCAGTAGGCCTTTTCCTTTACTTGCACACACATACACTCACTGGCCAGTCAAGCATGTAAACACTACAACTACACCACTGGTATATGTCGGGTGTATGACTGAACTGACCCTACCATAGCATTGAAGTGATAACTCCCACCAAAAAGAGTTGGAAAAAAATCAAACTGGCAGGATGCTTATGCTTAACATACGAGTATCAACAGTACTGATGCTGTTTAGCCTCCACTAACCGCGCCACTAAAAGTTTTTTGTCCATTTATCCAGCAAGCAGCCAGTTGTGGACATGTACAGTTCAGCTTGATATATGAACCGTTTTACTGTAAAACGATGAATTTTTTATAAAGAAGTTTAAACTTTAACGGCCTATATTGAAAAGAGCCATCGGACGATACGAAAAAGCATTCTTCAAGCCCTGCCAGCGTTAGCTGACCAATTCTGAAGTGGGGTTAGACAAGAATGTGTACTTTCCCATACTACCTTTTGACGTTGTCCTCAACTGTTTGTTACACAGCAAACATGAAACACGATAATGGGTAAAACATGAGGTCTTAACATAAGGCTAGAAATTCTTGACGACGCTGACGACTTGTGTCATCTAACTCACAAACATTCCCACATGCATGGGTATGGGTTTGCAAATAAACATCGCCAGAACGAAAGTTGTACGAAGCAACGCTATAAATACTAAAATCCAGTGCAGGAAAGGTCAAAGGAGACTTCGTCACTATAGAGCGACGATCAATCCGCAATTTTGGCGTCGCTCAGAAGTTCTCAAGTATGGCAGGCTGGACTTGAAACTTCTAACGGAATTTCTTACGTGCCATTGCAGACCAAAAGCGCATCTAAAGAGTATGATGGTTACGGATGTTGATCTGCGCTCACAGACACCAGAGACAGCGGAACAATGACTGTGGGTGGACATAACTTCTCACTGGGTGACATATCCACCATTATAATTTATGATCTGTTGGTATTCATTAAGAAGCCAGCAAATGTGCTGAACAAATTATAGACAGAAATGGGCACAACAGATCCCATGGGTCTCAGTGTCCTGCAATAGTGCCTGGTCAGAATGCTGATAAATGGGTAAAGTACCCTTTCTTTATACATAGTTTAGAGCTCTTTTAAACGCTGCTGTACGGTGGCTTGGGTTCAATGCAACAACTTAAAATCAAACTGAAAGCCTATAGCTCCTGAAAGAACACTACAACTCATTAGAAAGATGTCTAAGCTCCAACGACATTCTGTTTTATCAGAATCAAGTCCATGGTACGACTTGCAATTTCATTTTCGTTCTATTCAGCGACAGACTTCTGATTTTTAGCAGCCCTTCGGTTGACAAATCTTTTTTGCCATCAAAAACAGGACGAAATATAGGGAAGTAAGATGGTTAAAACCTTACGGTCTGTGTCTACATCAATTCTTTTTGGTCAAGTGGCTCGCTGGAATATGACACTTTTTCTGTTGACTAATTTTGGTCCCATTTTCTAAATTGCTTTATTCAAACAGTAACGTTGTGAGTATTAAAGTTAAAAATTTAACTGTTTTTAGGGTTGTAGCATATCATAATAAAAAAATTCCTTTTAATTTCACCAGACCATTAAAATGCAGTCAATTAAAGCTTTAAAATCATTTGTGGAAGATAACCGTATGTCCCTTTCTGCTACGGCCGTAATAATCCGCTTCCAAAAAAGTTCAAATTTTATTGCATTTCAGCAACGCTTCACCAGCTAATTCGTTCAAACAATTTTCTTTGCGTTAATTCATGCGGCACGCAATAACCGAACTTTTTTTGAAGTGATTTCAAACTGTTATGTGTTTTGATACTTGGTTCCTCCACCATCTGCCGCCAGCTTTATTCTTCTCTTGCTCCACCAGGGGAAAAATTTCATTTAGTTTTTTAGTGACTTGTCGATCAAAGCAAAGTGAAATTATTTAAATAACTGTCTTCTTATTATAAAGGACCTATACAGCCCTACATTGCAAATGGTTAGTTAGTTAGTTATCAAATCTGGCAATCATTCCAAACAAGCTGAGGAGATGACAAAAGCAAACCTGGCTTTAGGTTTCAAATCAATTCAAGAAATGCTAAAACTTGAAAGCGTATTAGAAAATAACGGCGGGGAATTCTAAAGCTGATATTCTAGAATGTCGGTTAATCTCTGTCAAAAAATTTGTTTATAGGTTGTTTCGACACTGCTTTCCATGGACCAAAAGAACTGTCGTAAAAGCCAACCCAATGACAATCCTAAAATTCTTAAAAGGATTTTAACTCATGATGTGTCATGAGTTTATAGTTCCGATTCTTTATGATTTTGCTCTAATTTTTCATTTACCATGGCTTTGACGAACTTGGATGTTATCAGATTAAAACAAAATCCTTTACATGTAAAATGACTCATATGTGAAAAACTACAAAAAAGTGTAAAATAAACTTTATATAAAACAAGGACTATAGTCCTTTACAATTTTGATTTTCTTTTTCTCTACAAAGTAAGGAAAGAGATAGTTATAGAAAATAAGAGGTGAATAGTTAGGAAACTAAAGTCTATTGCAACTTCACATATTCGGACTCTTGTGGCCATGGACTACACTCATCCACATATGTGTATAAGGAAACAATCGGGTGTATGTGTTAATTAATAAGTAAAGAAGACACGAAAACACAATACAAAAAATAAAATCATTTCATGCAGGTGGTTATTGGATCCTCATAGCAGCGAAGATGAGAATACGTGCTGTTGCTGCATGAGTTTTTGCCTAATGCGTAGCCGTGGTAGTAAAATATGTTTTTTTTTTTGGGTGTAGTCCCATAGAATTGCGGATGAATTGAAAAATTCTCATTTTTTTTTCTAATATTCCTGGTCATTGTGTGCGTCATGTATTGTATACAATCGATGAAAACTTAAAACCAATTGCAAGAATTATATGGAAAAAAGACGAGGGCCATTAAAGGGATTTCAGATGTCATTAGTACTTATTTAGTCACAAAATTAAATACTAGTCACTAAGTTCAATTAAAAGTTTTAAGAAATGGTTTTAATAAAGTTAAAAGTAATGAGTAAATGCCAATTCGAAGTAATGTATTGTAAAGGGTCCGCCAAATAATTTTTTTTTTGAAAATGCTATAAAAAAACTACTGAATATTTTCTCAAATTTCTTTTTTTATTTGAAAGTACAATCCTTCCGGTTAATAATGGAAAATAAATTCATTCAAATGGCTGCCTCGGCGGGCCATGCAGTAGCCCACACGATCGGTCCAATTTTTAAGCACATTATCGATTGTGTGTAGCTGTATTTCACCAATGGCTTCAATAATATTGTCCTTTAAAGCGTAAATTGCCTCTGGCTTATTGGCGCAACACTTATCTTTGACGGCACCCCACAAATAATAGTCCAACGGCGTCAAATCGCAGCTCCGAGGTGGCCAAACGACATCAGCTCTGCCGCTGATAATGCGATCTTCAAAAACAGGGCGCAAAACATCGAGTGTAGCTTCGGCTGTGTGGCAGGTAGCGCCGTCCTGTTGAAACCAAATGTTGCTAATATCCTCCTCTTCAATTTTTGTAAACAAAAATTCGTTCAACATGGCCCGATAAATTTCGCCATTGACTGAAACGGCTACTCCTTGCTCATTTTCGAAGAAAAATGGCCCAATTATGCCTTTGGACCAAAATCCGTACCAAACAGTGACTCGTCTTGGGTGTATTTAAAAATATTTTATATTTTCTTTTCTAAAAAAATCAAAATTTAATTTTCAAGACCTGGATCTTTTCCCGAGAAGGGGTGACAAGCGTATTTTTATACAGTCTATTTAGTCCAAAGTGTCTAGTTTCCAGACATAGTAATTTCGTTCTGCACACAACTGCCAACCAGAATATTTTTTTTAATTTCAGACCTACTTTATTAGAATTTATGTTTGTTTTGTTTTGTACAAGTAAATAACACGGAGCGACACATCATTACTTTGGATGTGATACTATTTTTCTGATATCTGTTATCGAGTACAACAAGGATCTTTTTTGAAACTTTTGAAAGAAGAGCATTTGGAAAGAAGAGACTTTTTAATCTACTCGTAAATCTAACAAAGGACTCTGAAATGCGTTATAATTGATGTTCTCTGAAATGAGCCAATCGATTTGACTTTCTAAGCCCTTAAACGAAAGATAAAGTCAATACCAAGGTTTTTACGTGTTTATATGCGGTCTTGTAAGCCCATTGTTTCACGAGTTATTGACGTTAGAGTGAACCTTTTTGTATTGCATAAAGTCGACCTTTAATAGGAACACTTTATTTTTTCCCAGTATGTCATAAAATTTGATTTATTGAAGTTTTTTGGAAGGGAAGGGTAATCCTTATATATAGCGAAAACTGTTCAGACCACGAAGGGCTCCAAAACTAAAGTTATTAATAAGATCCAGTGAAAGAAAACTGCGGAGACTATGGGAAAAGAGCGCAAAACAACTGTAAACTTTAAACTGATAAACTTTTAATTCGTTCTTCAAAGATTAATCCGTTCAAGTCATCTAAAAGCCTCAAAAAGGAACTTATTCTCCCGTTTCAAGTCGCACAATAAGAAAAAAACTTGTGGAAGCTAGACTTATGGGTAAGAGTCCTCGAAATGTGTCATTTCTCAGCAAACGAAAACAACACCTGCACCGTAATAGTTAGCACAACATGCTATTGTCTGACGAAATGAAGATTAATTTGTTTGGGTCTACTGCAAAATCGTATGTAGTTACAATTCATACTTTATTTGAGTTTAATAAATAGGAATTTAAGAAACTATTGAACTGTGTCTCTATGCAACCATAAAAGTTTCCAGATGGCTAACAACCAGCGTCGAAAAAAATTTTGCAAATGTGACTTAGACTACATTCTAATTTACTCTTGGAATTTGACGGTAGTATCGATAGTGAAAAAAAAAATTATCGGTGGTCAGCCAAAAACAAAACTATCGATAGTACTATCGATTGTTTTGCAGCTCTATAAAGGCCTCATTAGTCGACCGTAGAAATCGTAAATGTAACGTAAATGTAAATGTAACATAAATGTAAAGGTTTTGCCACTTATAGAACAATTAAAAACGTGCCATATGTTTTTGTCAATGTGTGTATATGAATAATTAAAAATGGAAAAGTAACAGCTGTTAAATAACAATGATGGGTATTATAAATGTTCGAATTGTGTACGCTCTAAAAAAACAACCAAATGGGTTTAAATAGTATTTTTTATCTAAGTATATAAAAATAATATAATCATATATGTACATGTTTACACATATAAGATACACCAAATTATACCACATTATAGCCCCAAAAAGAGCTCACTTTATACTCCATAATAGAGTTATTTATCAAATAAATACTATTTTAAAAAAATTCAACATACAAAAGTTTTACTTTCTCCATGCATGGTTCACGATAGATCAATGTAACCAAAATTTTTACGCACCAAATTAAATTCATTGGAAATATCTTTTACGTGACATCCTTCTTTTATTGTTTATCAAAATTTTAAGATACTACGCAGTGAAATATTGAAACTAAGTGGTCTACATCGCGGACACTTGTCGTTGCTGATCCAAAGTTCTTTTTAATTTTATCTAATACATGCATTAATGCTTATCTATCATAAGCGTGTTTGCTTGTCACCTAAAAATGTTATTTTTTAGTTTATTCCTATTCCACATTACAATAAACGTAAGACGCTATTTTGTATTAAAAATAGTAATATTTTTTGAAATCGGATTCATATTTTCTAAAATATATTTTAAATTTGTTCAAATTATTATAAATTTCTTTGTTCCATGGTTTTAAATTGCTCTTTTAATTGTGTGCAAATAGTGCTAAAAAAGTTATAATTTTCCCCATATAATTAAACATACAAACAGCCCATCACTGCTTGACAAATGTCACGTAATGTTGACGTCAAATTCTATTTTCAATAGGTTGGTTACATTACATTACGGTCAAGTAAGCACTTTTTTCATAGCTTTTCATATAACAAAAGCGATCAGCTGACACAACTACATTTACGGTTTCTACATTTACGTTCCGCTAATTCTACCTTAAGTTTTACATGAAAACGAAATTCAGTACATCATTTAAATGTTGTCTGAGTTAGAAAATATTTTTAAAACTGTGTATATAAAAAGTCTATGTAGTAATCTTTTATTTGCTGTGTGGCTTCACTATTGTTCAAATGGGTAGAGCTACGCCCATATACAATTTGTATATATAAATCTATATCTTTACAACGGTAATAGTAAGAGTCTCTAAATTTAGTCCAAATAATTTTGTGGTTAATACAAATCAATACAAATCAGTAAACCAACGTGTTTTAATCGTTAAAACATTTTATCAAAATCAATCATCGATTACTGACTGTGACGATGAAAAAGTTACGTGAGAAGTTACGTGAGGCACATTTTCATTTGAGTGGTTATGTGAATAAACAGAATAGTCGGTTCTGGGCAATGGTAAACACTCAAATTATTCATCAGTCACCTTTGCATCCTTTAAAAGTGAATGTCTGGTGTGCAATTTGGTCATTAGGAATCATTGGACTTTACTTCTTTGAAACTGAAAACGGCGTAACGGTAACTGTCACTGGGGAGCGATATCGTGATATGACTGAAAACTTTGTAACGCTACAACTGCATGCTTTGGGCTTGACTAACATGTGGTTTCAACAAGACGGTGCCACATCGCATACAGCCAGGATTACAATTACTGCGAGACCTATTGCCACAACAAATTATTTCAAGGAATGGTGATGTTGATTGGCCTCCACGGTGATTTTACTGCTGTGGACTTCTTTTTGTTTGGATATCTAAAAAGTAAGGTTTATGCAAACAAAGCAGAAACGCTGGAGCAACTCAAGCAAAATGTTCGTGATGAAATTAATGAAATACCGCTTAAAATGTCTGAGAATGTAGTGCAAAATGTGTACAAAAGGGCTCGCATTTGTGAGGCTAACAGAGGTGGGCATTTATCCGATATTGTATTCCATACATAATTGCCGACATTAAATAAAACATTTATCAATATAAGATCCATTTTCTTTCATATAATCAAAAATTATAAACAAACAAAGTAGTATACCTTCCCGGCGGACACCCTGTATTTTACGTTCGGCTAATTCTACCTTAAGTTTTACATAAAACGAAATGTGTTACATCATTTAAATGTTGTCTGAGTTAGAAAATATATTTAAAATTGTGTATATAAAAAGCATATATAGAAATCTTTCATATGGTGTGTGCCTTCACTATCGTTCATCTGGTTGGTACCAAGCCCATATAAAATATGTTTTTATATGTCTAAATCTTTAAAACGGTAATAGTAAGAGCCTCTTAATTTGGTCAATACAAATCATTAGTCAAAAATTGGGCCGAATTCTATAAGTGGGATCAGCACCTCCCATACAAAGTAAGTAATAATTTTTTTATATCTTTGGAACGATAATAATGGAAGATTCTGAATTTAGTCTTAATAACTTAGTAGTTAATACACATCATCAGTCGAAGTTTGGGCGAGATTGAATAAGTGGGTGTAGCATCTCCAATACAAATTAAAGATTGATTTTTGTATATATAGAGAACAATTAGAATTGAAGGTTCTGAATTTGGTCTAAATGACTTCTTAGGTAATACAAACCATCAGTTTAAAAGTTGGCAGAACCGGATAAGTGGAGATGGTACCTCCCATACAAATTAAATAATGATTTTTGTTTCTGGAATTCGCATGTGTAGAGAACGGTAACATTTATAGCTTTCTATAGTTATCCACATCAGTCAAAAAGCAGGTACAACACAAAGGCTCCCAGCAACACGGAAGTGATTACTCTAGTTGATATACATATATAGTTTAAGAAACGTTGAGAAATATGTGTGTATATCTCAAGCAATCGGTAAAAGATGATAAGAAAAGAATTTCAAAAACTTAAAGCAGCTTTTGGACTACGTAAAGATTAGCCAAAGCCTGGTGAATTAGGCGGTACAAAATTTCAGCAAATATATCAAGGATAAATGTCAGCCTAATAAAAATATATACAATACATGTGCATATATATGTAATCAATAAATAATCAATAAAAAAATATTCATAGAATTACATGTCGCCAATGCTACCCAAATCGTTAATTCACAATTTTGTAGTAATTCAAAATTACCTGTTGGTTCTTTATCTGAAGAAACGCAAAAACCTATTTAAAATATTTCAGAAAGTTAGGAATTATGACTCAAGGCAATGGAATAACTAATTTGTAAAATTTTTCTTAACTTCCTTTTAATAAATTCAGACCTGATCCCGCGACTGCTTGCGATACTCACGTTACAAATCAAATGGTTGTGTCTAAGCAAGCAAAGTGTCTTTTCTTCTCATCATTTGTTAAAGTGGATTTCAACGCAAGCAGTGACGAAGATACTGATGAAACACAAAATGGTAGCCAATATAAAAAATATGTATCTTACACCAGATTAATGATTTTGATTTTAACCAAAAACGCAAACTTTTTTAATTGATTCGTAATAACAAGACCACAACCAGCGGTTTAATTAATTCAAAAATGGTACAATCCTACCCCACTGTGCAATGTTGATCAAACTCGACAAACGAAAATAAATATTTTGATTAATTTTGTATTATTATTATTGGCGCATATTTAGAAATGAGTACCTATTAAGTACCTATTTCAGTTATTCAAAGTTGGTTACTTTTGCTATAAAAAGTTTGAACTTAATTATAGTTAAAGCTGTAACTAAATACCAACTACCCAATACATTCAAAAAACAGCTGATTTATATCATTTCATAACTTATTTGAGATAGTGAAGTGGTGATAAAAAAATGGAATGAATTATAAGAGAAAGCTATGCAAATATTATCAGATGAACACAAGAGAAGGAATCGGTACGTGATTTCCTGTAGAATTAGTGACCTTACGGACAGCTGCTAACTTTGTTTATGATTGGGCTTTCATCCTATTCAACTGTTGCTTCAACCGACTAGTATCACTCTTACAGCCCATTGAAATCATTTATTCGTTCATGAGCCGCCAAGCTTCTTTTTTCTTATGAATCATCTTTGTGTCATTTCTCTTATCGCCGATGACAATAACATATTTAGACACCAATTCTTTAAATGTAGGTTTTTCATTTGTTGACCAATTTGTGTCTCTCTAAAGTGTACACAAAATAATAAACATTATTTATTTCCTGACAATTTCCTAAATAACGCCATCTAACGTTTCTTTTTCAACTAGTGCTTATTTCGTGAATGGTAACACTTAGTTCATATCTGATTTGACAGATAATTAGTTTTATCCTTCTGCTGAACGAATATGGTTGTGTATACGCTTGCACAACGCTGGGAATCTGGGCCTGCGATCGACTTACATAAGATGCCGATTTTGCCAAAAAAGTCATCTTTTCAGATGAAACTCATTTTGATATTGGCGGGAATGTAAACAAGCAAAATTGACGCATTTGGGGCACAGAAAACCCGCACGCATACATTGAAAAGTCGATACACCCAAGACGAGTCACTGTTTGGAGCGGATTTTGGTCCAGAGGAATAATTGGGCCATTTTTCTTCGAAAATGAGCAAGGAGCGGCCGCTACAGTCAATGGCGATCGTTTTCGGGCCATGTTGAACGAATTTTTGTTCACAAAAACTGAAGAGGAGGATATTAGCAACATTTGTTTGTGGCGCTACGTGCCACACAGCCGAAGCTACACTCGATGTTTTGCGCCCTGTTTTCAAAAAAAAAAAAATATATATATTATTTGGCGGACTTACCTTGTTATATTTGCTATTTGTTTTCATTTATGAAGCGTCCAAAAACATTCACCAAAATAAATAAGCTAGAGATGTGTTTTTGGTTAAGAAAATTGTATAGTAAAATTTTATTTTTACAAATCCTTATTTTAATTAATATTTCTTGAAACTAAGGGGTGTTTTTTATAGAGGTATAGAACTTTAAGTTGCAATAAAACAACGATGGATTATTCGATTGACATGAATTTTATTTATCCGAAAGATAATTTTGTGGCATTACATTTTAAATATGATTTCTGGCATATGACCGCCACGGCTGGTCCAATCTGGACGTCCAATTTTCGATGACTTTTTCCAACATTTGTGGCAATAACACGGCGAATGTTACCTTCTAAATGGTCAAGCGTTTGTGGCTTTACCGCATAGACCAATGACTTTACATAGCCCCACAGAAAGTAGTCTAGCTATGTTAAGTAGCAAGATTTTGAGGGCCAATTCACAGGTCCAAAACGTGAAATTAGGCGGTCACCAAACGTGTCTTTCAATAAATCTATTATGGAATGTTGCGCTGTCTTGTTGAAACCACATCTCCTGGACATCATGGTTATTCAATTCAGGTATGAAGAAGTTAGTAATCATGGCTCTATACCGATCACCATTAACTGTAACGTTCTGGCCACCATCGTTTTTGAAAAAGTACGGACCAATGATTTCACCAGCTCATAAAGCGCACCAAACAGTCAGTTTTTCTAGATGTAACGGTGTTTCCACATACACTGAGGATTACCTTCACTCCAAATGCGGCAGTTTTGTTTGTTGACGTAGCCATTCAACCAGAAGTGCGCGTCATCGCTAAACAAAATTCGCTTATGAAAATTGGGAACAACAGTAATCCCGTTTTGGGACCATTGAAAATAAATTACTTGACAGCTGTTAAATCGGTCGCCATCTTGATAAGTAATGCCAACTTAAAGTCCTATACTTCTATAAAAAACACGCAGTATAACCAAACAACAATTTTTTAGAATTTATATAAATTTTTTAAAGAACAAAAAAATGTTTTTTAATAGCTTTCTGAGATTTTTAATAAATTACAATATATATCGTTTAATATAGTATCGATATTTAGTTTTCTCTACATACTAATATACATGGTTGCATTTCTTTTAACAACTGAGAGCAGTTGCTACGAGTACGTTAGTTATGAATTATGCATAAGAGCTATGAACAGGGTTGTCAGACCTGGCATTTCTCGCCAAATGTGGCGATTTTGAAACTTGTTTGGCGTCTTAATTTTCAGTTTGGCGACATGGCGACTTTTTGGCGATTTTTTTGGCTATTTTTGATGAAAAATACGAAAAATTAACATATTGTTATAACTTTTTAATTTATGTAATCTTTTGCTATCAATTTAAAGTGAATACATGCATATAAATGTGTATGTATGTCATATTTTTCGATCATTTAAAAAGAACTAACGGTAAATAGGAAATATTTTCCTTTAAATTGTGTTTGCATAAATTTTATACAAAATATTAAAAGTCTGTTATGGCATCTTCGCCGAAAACTGCAAGAATAGATCGTCGCCATAAAAAGGAATGGGAAAAACAAAACTGGGCAAAAGGTAAATAAATTCCAACTAATAATGCCTGTGTGGAAAGAGTGTTCTCAATAATGAACTCCACCAAAACTCGGCTACGAAATAGAATGCAATATGAACTTCTTGACGCACTTTTGCGAGTTATGAACTATATGAATATATCAATAACATATGTTGTACTACTTACGATTAATAAATTTAATTCTCATGTAATGTATTCAAAAAAAGAAAATAATGAAGGGTGTCTGGACGAGAAAGTATATAGCATTTTAGATATATGACAAAACCGTGACCATATATATATATACCCAAATTTATTTTGTATTAACCATAAAAACTATTTGTTATAGCTTCTAGTAAACAACAAACTAGGTATTTTATAAGTAATGAATAACTTTTGTTTTAACTAAGTGTTTTTAATAAAAATTAACAAAATATATTATGGCGATTTTTTATTCATTTTGGCGAATTTTATCAATGTGGAATATATTACATTTTTTTTTAGAAAAATATTATTATAAAAAAATATATGGATTTTATAGTCAAACGGTAAAAAATAAGTGATTTAGCGATTTTGGCATTTTTTCAATTAAATTTGGCGATAAGGCTAAAAATAGGTCTGACAACCCTGACTATGAACTATTTTTTAGTTTCTGTTTTATTAATTACGACTTTAATGATGATATCTGAATATGCGCCATTTTTTTTTCTTTTTGTGCAAGACAATGTTCTAAAGTGTGTTTTGTTACATAAAAATAACATATTTTTTTTGTTTTTTTTTAAATCTGAGTTAATATCGTTCTGTTCTATTGCCAATAGGCATACAAAGTTAAGCACTTTTAAAAAAAAAAAAAATTAAAACACAGAAAAAAAAACCTATCGCTGCGGACAGGATTCGAACCTGTGCGGGTAGAACCCAATGGATTTCAAGTCCATCTCCTTAACCACTCGGACACCGCAGCTGTTGTTTACTTTACGCAGAAGTTTCGTTTTATTTTTAATGCCATACTTTTATCTCTTTCTCTCTCTATGTATATAATAACAACAACTTACTGTAATAGTATAAAAGCATCTGTTTAGCAATATAGCGAAATAAACAAATAGGTACATACATCCATATTTGGAACCAAAGCTTATACATATGTATTATATTATACATTCATATTTTAATGAAAAATTGAAGAAACTCATTTCACATTAAATTAATATTTTAAATAATGTCTGAAAGTTTGACAAATTAACAAATTTAATGTATATTAGCTGGAAATTTAATCGCAAAATATCTACATACATACATACATATGTATGCATGTAATTGCTTTCTATTCAACCTAAGCCAGCGTGTCATGCGTGTCTATCTGTCAAAAGTTCCCATCTCCATAAAGAATTATTAACACATACTCAAATAGTGGCGCGTCAATACTTAACGACTGCAAGAAATTAGAATTAGGAATTGTCGAAAAATGTTTGGCAAATAAATTGTTCTTTTTGTTACCCCATTACGCATCATACCTACTTGCACTGGAAAAATATTAAACTTATAGGTACTGTACATATGTATACATGCACATATATACATACATTTATCGCCGATATAAAAACGTCGCGATAAACAATGGCATTTCAGTTCTATTTCATGTGTGGTGCAGAGCTGATTCAAAGCGCTAAAGCTTTTATAAAGTAAACAATTTTAAAAAGTAAGTATACAAGTGAATATGTATATTTATTTTTATTACAGTAAAACTTAGTTTTAACTAATCTGAAGGGAATTGAAAAAAATTGTACCATGAATTTCTTCGTTCGCTTTTGCAAAAATTTTGCACTAAAAAAGCTTAAATTCGTTATGCCGAGTTTTTCATAAGAACGAAGTCGTTTATACTGAAGTTTCACTGTAATTTTTTTTAACAAGGGGATTTCCAGTACTTTTGTATTCGGTGTGCTATGAATAGAAAAATAAAAACTGATAAAAATTAAATATTTTTTATTTTCTTTTTCTATTTGAAGCCAATGTAAAGTTGATCATAAAAATAAAAAATAGATTGATATACACATTCATACACACGTACTGAGGGAGTCAAATGAAAGTAAACACCTCTTATATGAAAAAGCTTTTCATTTGAAAAATTATCTTTTTTTGTAGATGAGAACGCGGTACTTTGCCGTTTTATTTATTTATAAGCAAATTATTAAAGAGTTGCCATATTTTGAAAGATGCCAACTGATTTATCTTGAAGGTGATACAATTGTTTACTTTGATTACACGCTAAAATAATTGGATATTTTTTTTAAAAAGTGAATTATTTTCTAAGTGGCTAAGTCATAGTTCCTAGTTTTAACAAAATTAACTTTACCTTTATTAACAATCAATTAACATATTGATTTTTATTTATTTCTGTACTTAAACATATAATAAACAAACATACATACATATGTATGCACACAATTTTGATATGAAAAGATGCCTGCATATTATACACACAAGTAAAATTCATAAAGTAAATTAAAAAAGGAAATTTTTAGTGGTCTTACCTGTCTTATGATAGTATAGGCAGTGGTATTTTTGGAAAATATAATAAATAAGTATTCATAAAAATGAAATTTTGGTCCGATCGAGCACATTCATGATATTGAGTTATACAAACTTTTTCAGAGACAAATTTCCCCCATTATTGCATTGAATGATGCGAAATCATATACAATTTATTTCTCTTTTTTTGTTGAAAAGTTTATACAGAGCTTATCGGGGTAAATTCCTTCTTATAGCGATAACAGATGATAAACCAATTAAGAATTTTTGTGTATTTCTTTTTAAAAGATTTGCACAGATTTGTACAGAATTTAATATCCTAGACTTTCAATATTATAGCCTAATTAATTCGATAATGATCTATGTATGTTTAAGTTTAATTTGATTCGAACCGCTTCCCACTCATAGAATGTGTAAAACAGATACATAAATATGTAGGTTCACAAAATTTTGCAAAGTGTAGTGGTTGCAAAGAACTATGCTTTTGGATATATTTAAGCCTTATTTAGCCGATGAACTTCTTTTTGCTGCAAAGCTTCGTTACAATTTGCAAAATTTTAAAAACAAAACAAATATGACGCAATTGGTCAACCGTACGTCACAAAATCATCATTGCAGCTCACAGGACAATGTTTTCATTTAACCGATACGATGTATGTATGCATGTACACATGTATATATGTAGGTAGCTAATCGATTGAAATTTTACAACTTAATCCTAAACAGTGGTCTTAGAGACAAAATTACATTAAACACCATTTTTATAGTGGGCTTTTGGATATTTAAATTGCATTTTTCGAGCGATATTAAATTACATTTAATTCAAATCATTTTAAACATTGCCAAAGCCTCTATAGCTAGTAATTGGATGGGTAAAGTGTCAAAGCTGTCACGTTATTCTAATTTTTTTTTTAAAAAACTTCTGTAATCTGACTAAAAGTTTTACATAAATAAGCCGATAGGCGAGCAAAGCCACTTGATTTTACAATTTATTCTGTAAAGATTGTTTTTTAAGGTGGGTCTTAAAAAATTTTGGTGTATTTCCTTTCATACGTACTATTTCAATAACAGTGGCGTATGAATAGAAAAATCATCTCCCACCCCCTCCTTATTAAAACAAACGTTAAATTATATTTTGGGTACACAAAGTTCGATAGAAAAAGTGTGCGTCGGCCGGGAATCGAACCCGGATCAACTGCTTGGAAGGCAACTATGCTGACCATTACACCACCGACGCCTCTGCTTTTGAGCGGTTTTTTAAAAGCATTTTAACTTGATATTGTTAATTCTTTCGCAATATCAGATACATATATTTTTAAAATATCGTTGAACGAAAAGAAATTTTAAGATATATAATTTTCTTATAGAAAAATGACGTATATAGCCGTCATCTACTTTATTTTTTTGTATGCTTGACGGATAGAAGCTGTAACAGCTTTACATTGCTGTTATAAAAAAAGCTGTGCGTCGGCCGGGAATCGAACCCGGATCAACTGCTTGGAAGGCAACTATGCTGACCATTACACCACCGACGCCCCTGACCTTCACATTCTAGAAAATTTTAAAAATTTCAAGCTTTTTATATAAAATATCTATAATCATATAAAAGAGTAGCTTAAGCTGACCTTCATCCTTAGTTTAAAGAATAATACTTGTTGCAGTTCCTTGACGCTTCCTGTAGAACAACAATCTAAGAAAAATGGTGAAAAATATCTTTTTTATCTCGACTTAACACATCTCGAGCTAATTTTTGAATCCCAAAAAAGAGTTACGTGCGTCGGCCGGGAATCGAACCCGGATCAACTGCTTGGAAGGCAACTATGCTGACCATTACACCACCGACGCCCCTGTCCCACATAGTTGTTTAAAATTAAAAAAATTTAAGCTTTTATACTAAATTATCTATAATCGAATAAAAGAATAGTTTAAGCTGGCCTTTATCCTTAATTTAAAGAAAAAATACTTGCTGCAACTCTTCAATTCTTCTTGCCTTTCTACAGGAAATTTAAAACAAGGGTGGAAAAAATCTTATTATGTATTATTACCTCTACTTAATATAACTTAAGCTACTCTTTGAAACCTAAAAAAGCGTCGTATGCGTCGGCCGGGAATCGAACCCGGATCAACTGCTTGGAAGGCAACTATGCTGACCATTACACCACCGACGCCCCTGGCGTTGATGTAAACATAGAATTCTGTTATATTCCAAAAAATTGGGATTATCCTAATAAGGATCTCTTTGTAAAGTTATCTCCACCCTACTTCCTACTCCGAATTTAATTGTTTATTACTTGCTTATTATGGTTCGTTTCAGATGTTTCTGGATGAAGAAACCCTTAATCGATTGAAGGATATGAAAAATGGTATCGTTTACATTATTTTAACAACCAAAAATCGCTTTGGAAATGAAGAGGACATTCGAGACATCCGTGATGTTTTTGAAAACTACTACAACTCAAAAGTCTATGTTTGGCAAGATTTGAATATAACTGAGTTAAGGAAAAAATTTTCAAAAGGTAATCTCTAAAAAATATTCGTATATGGGGTGACTAGAATAGAATGATATAAGAAAATAATACAAATTTACATTATAAGCAACAAAAACTTCACTAAACGACCAATTCTGATTTGTACCTCTCCTAACTCGACCGTCTGCACGAATTAATCATAAAAGAGCGATCACAATTGACAATCAGAGGGGGTTTTGTTGACCTCTATCGTTCTAATTTAGGGTCACAAATATCTTTGATGATTCAGTAAAACCAATCTTCATTAACCTGGTAAGTTTTAATGTTACCACCGTATATAACATAAATCTATTACTACTATATCATGTGTCACCCAATATTATACACATACACATACATACGTCTATACATATATAATTACCATTTATTACATTATTTTAGTAAAAAAATCCAAAGAATGGAATGAAACCTATAAAAATGCTGAATTTCTAGTTTGTTTCGCCCTTTCGGCTGTCGGAGGTGATGGCCGTTTTGGTCTTTGCAATGATTTTATCATAAATGCCACCGTGGGTATTCACAGACAATTTGTAAGAGCCCCAGGACTTAGGCTTAAACCGAGATGGCTTATTTTACAATCACGTCGAGGCTCAAACCAACATTATCATTTGAATATCATTACCGATGCATACGAAAAACGTTATAATCCCGAAAAAGTTATTGTGCTTAGGGGAATAGAAACAGTTAGGGAGCACAGAGATGTAATGAGATACACTGATTATCATTATAATACAGAGGGTAATGAAGAACAACAAGTTCATCATATGAAAAAATTTTGTGAAGAAATAAAACAATTAAAAATACAATAAAAAAAATACAAAACAAATAATTTCACGTTAAAAAGTCTCATTGGTTTTATTTTTTAAATAACAGCGAATATATAAAAGGTCACGTTTGAATTTGTCGCATTTGTGCAGTAAAGTGTTGTTAAAAAACAATTCGACAGCTGACAGTTTAGTGTTAGTAAAAATGGAGCGTTACACGATAGAACAACGTGTCATCATTATTGAACAATATTTCAAAAATTATGAAAGCTTGGCGACCGCAGTTAGAAAATTTCATACAAAATATGGTAGGAATAGTTTTTTCATTTCCTCAACTGTGAAGAGATTAATTGAAAAATTCAGGGCGACTGGATCCGTTAGTCACACCAAACACACTGGTTGTCCAAAAACAAGCCGTTCAAATGTCAATATCGAAGCAGTGCGTGAGTGTCGGTGACAATCCAGGAACCTCAATTCGACATCATAGGCAAAAATTGCAAATTTCAAGAAGACCTCTATGCGTTTACTCAACAAATGTCTGTGTCTCCATGCTTACAAAATTCAATTAACACAACAACTGAAGCCTAATGATCATTCACAGCGAAGAGAGTTCGTTAAATGGTTTATTGAACATCAACAAATGAATACTGATTTTTCGAGCAAATACATCCCAAGCGATGACGCACATTTTCACCTTTATGGCTTTGTTAACCGCCAAAGTGCCGCTTTTGGGGTTCTGAGAACCCACATGTGATTATCGAAAACAAATGCATCCACAACGTGTCACTGTGTGGGGTAGATTTTGGGCTGGGTACACAGTGGGATCATTTTTTTTTGAAAATGTGACAATAAGTGACTGTTACTGGTTCTCGATATAGCGAAATGATAACACATGTGGTTTCAACAAGACGGCGCCACATGCCATACAGTCCGTGAAATAATTAAATTACTGCAAGGGACATTTCCAGGTCGTGTACTCTCTCGTTGCTGTGATCAGAATTGGGCCCTTAGATCTTGTGATTTAACACCATTAGATTTCTTTTTATGTGATTATTTTAAATCACAGGTCAACAAGCCCATAACTACTAGTGCATTCAAGGAGGAGATTCAATGCTGCATCATGAATTCAGCCACTTTTATGCAAAATGGTCATGGAAAATCTCGACAAACGAGTGCGTATGTGCACGCAAAGCCGTAGAGGCCATTTGCCGATGTTTTATTTCATATGATTCAATAAAAAAAATAACAATCAAAAGACTGAAAACTACGTTTTCTATTAAACTCAAATCTTGCGTTAATTTTGGGACACACTTTATATTGGGTTTTACAATAAGGGTGTTGAAATGGAACAATAGAATCTGTGTGTGTAGAGTATAACGTCCAGAACGCAAAATTTTTTGATAACTGCCGTAATATAACCTCATTGTACGGCTGACCTCAGGAAAATCTGCAAGCAAATGTATTTTGTTATCAAGTGGCAAGATCTTAGTGACAAATATGCAAAGCCTCTATAGAAGATTACTTTTCTCCTCAATAGTATTTGCCGTATAAGGAAATATGGTTCAATTTGTGAAAAATATTTTTGGTACTTTGAGTGCTCACAGAAATGTAATGCCTAGAGCCTAATGTACTTAACATTTTTGTAAATTGGATCATAAGATCAATCCTTAGCTATGTATGAAGTATTTGTCTGAAAGAAAACGGTGGGTATCAAGGCGCACCTATATACTCTTCAATCACCCTCTTGTGAAGTATTTAGAGTCCAATGATTTGCTAAGCGATTGTCAGCAAGGCTTCCGCAAAAGGTGCTCGTGTCGAAACTTATTGCTTTTGGTATCGGTAGTCACTCTTCGCGATTTATATCGAGTTTTCTCAGAGATCACTCTATAAGAGTGGTTATAGATGGGTTCTCATCTTCTACTCTATTTCTAATAGTTTCATTTTTCGCAGATGACAACAACATCTGTCATTCATATTCTTTCGATCGTGATCCAAGTATTTTAGAGATTGAGGCGGAATATGAATGACACACTTACAAGCGACTTGACAAAAGTATCTCAGTGAAGTTCTGCGAATAGGGTCGATTTTATGAATGAAACATTAACAAGTGACCTGGTAAAAATCTGCGATCTGGGGTCGTGCGAACAGGAAGATCCAATGTTATTTTTTAATATATAGACATGGTGGTGTGGTGTCATCTATGTCTTTGGGTAATGTAGGTATTGAGTAATCAGATGCTCTTGATGTTCTGGGCATGAGAATTCACTGTGACATTTGTTGGAACGATCGCATATTTCGAGTGTCGAAATAAGCATTCAAGTGCCTCGGTGCCCAAAACGGAATACAACTCTCATGTATGGACCCGTGCTTCGAAGTCTATTTTGGAGGTGGTAAAGGTGCTTATTAATAGTTGGTAGGGTAGCCAACTCTATAAATTCGTTAGAGCATCGTCGTAATGTGGCGTGTGTCGTTGTTCTATCGGTAATATAGCGAAATGTGCTTTGACTGGGTAGACAAATTAATTCCTAATAATCACTTATTTTCACGTAGTACTCATTTTTCTCTTAAAGCACATCCCTTTGTAGAATTTTCTTTTTTGACGCACCGTTAGGCTGTGGAACGATCTTCCAGCGAAAGCTTTCCCTGCCACTTACAACATAAATAAATTCAAATCAAACCTCCATAAACACTTCTCCCTATATCCTCCTTTCCACAATCTATTTTCCTAGTACATTGCGTATTGTACCGCACTGTATGAGTTGTGGCCATACCCAGAGTGCTGAACTCAAAAAATATAAAATAAATAAATAAAAAAAATGCTCTGGTGCACCTCTGCTGTGTTTGCTCTGAGACTCAAAAAGTCAGATGCACTGAGCCATAGAGGTATTGGTCACTGTTGTATCCTCCGAAAATTGTACAGGCGATTTCGAGACGGTGCTACGTTTATCTACACTGCCGGCTCAAAAAGGAAAACGTCTGCGGTCTCAAATTTTTACTCCGATGAACTTTTCTTTTTGGTCTCTTTCACTTTTGCCAGATGATAACAGATATTGCTTTTACGTAACTTTATAGGTACAATAATATATTATAACAGACCTAACCTTATTATTCATCAACGTCTTGTAACAACACTAGGTTCTGGCGGTTAGGATCTACTTTGGGCGACCTATCGCACTGTGAGCTAAGGCTACGGTGGTAGATAGATATCACCTATTTCGTGTAATATGATGATACAATGGAAAACTTTGTTACGCCCTAAAACTAAGGTTTCTGCTTGATTTGTAGTCCTTTGACATTAAAAACTCTTTGATATTAAAGTTAGAAACAGGAATTTAGCACATAAAACACATGATTCATTATAATTCTTTCTATTTACGGTGATGGTCTTGTTAAAGACCGTGCCCAACAGTTTTTGGACAATCTAATTATTTGCTTAATAAACCATCGTTGTATTGTTTTCAATTGTAGTAGCGAATTGGCATTATAGACCGAGTACTGTAATGGTCACCCGTTCCCATTGTACAACACTGTAGTAGACATAATTAAATTTTAGATTTCAAAGTGTTATTTACTTCAAGCTTCCTGAATTGAAAACATACCACATCATATGATGATCGTTCTATTATTGCACTTATTAAACGTTTCTTAAGCCGAATATTAAGCATGTTTGCCTTTGTGAATGCATTCAGTTAAAAAATCTGTTTGCACGCATTACCTCTAGCGCTCTTTTAATTAATCAATCATAATTTCCTATGGAAAATAGAGAGAGAGCTAGCGAACAATTTTTATGCTTCACATTTAAAAAGTCATTACATCTGAAATCCCAACATAAATATTTTTCATGTAAACTGTGGGTTTTTCTTTAAAGAAATCAAACTGAAGTGGTGGCAAACTATACCTAGAAGAGGCTCTGTAATAAATGCAATTCTTAACAGAAAGCAAAAGAAAGTAAAAAAAAAAAACATTTCAAATTAAATTATAATTATTTTGAATGCCAAAGAACGCATTAAACATGGACATATGAATGACTAGAAGCAGTGGAGTAATGAATTATAGCAGAACCTTTGCTGAGCTGGCTTTATTGAATTTTGGCGTCAAATTAAATTACTGGCTGAATGGTAAATTTTTTCTGAAGATGTGTGCAATGAATTATTTGGTTATTGGGGGATCGTTTTTCCCTCATGGGAGATGGCGTATGCTATGTACTTTCTTGATGTCCGCGTACGAAGGGGAGCAGACATGGCGAGTGATCATCATCTGTTGGTTGCAGAGAAGCGCACAAAGCTGGCGGTCACACGGAAACCTCTAACCAATGATGACATGCGGCCCGTTGGGATAAGCAAATTGGAGGATCTTGGTGTGTCTGCTTTATACCACGAGGTCTTGAAAGCTGCCCTATTTTCCTGGCAGGAGGGCGATCTGATGCAGTGGGATAGGATAAAATCTATTTTCATGGATCCCGCTATTGATATTCTCGGTTACAGGGGACACGTGAGGAGAGATTGGATTTACGATGGGATATGGCAAGTGATTGAGTTGCGGAAGAACATTAAGACGAAATTAAATCGAGCAAGAACGCGCGGTGTCAAACGACATCTGCAGATATGCTACAGCAAACTCGACAGGCAGGTTAAGCGTAGTGTTCGGCTGGACTAGCGACGGTAGATCGGCTCAGAGCGCTGCTGAGAGCCACCGTACTGGCGATTTATACAGTCATACCACATCGCAAAGACCCCTTAGAAGGACGAATGGAAAACTTGTGACAAAAGTTGAGGATCACCTTAAGGTTTGGGCTAACCATTATAGTAGTTTGCCGGCGGTAAATAGTCAATCTGTATGGTGTTAATGGTGCATGCGGAGCGCTTGAGGAGGAACCGCATATTCTGTCCAACCCTCGAGAAGATTGCGAATTCCATCAGCAGCCTCAAGAATAACAAAATTCTAGGTGTCAATGGGATATCTGCAGAGCTATTAAGATCTGATCGCCTTATTAGCGCTACAATAGTCTACCCAACTATTCAGCCATTTTAGAAGGACTTGCTGCGGGTGTGGTGATAAAAATACTGAAAAAGAGAAACCTTACAAACCCTAACAACTGGCGGTGTATTACGTTGCTGTGCGTGAGCAACAAGGTTATCGCTCACATCATTTCCAAGAGAATCTCCGAAAGAATAAAACCAATATTGAGAAAATAGCAAGCTTGTTTCACACCACAGAAGCCCATTACAAACCATGTGAATACTTTCCGTATCATTACAGAGCAACCTGTAGAGTGACGCTCACCAATGTATTTTAGAAGTGGAACAGCAGGTTTGAGAATAAATGTCGCGAAGACCAAAACTTTCCGTATTAACGTGGCTTCCCGGGAATTATTTGCTATTGCCACAGAAGAAATTGAGGACGGCTGCTAGCTGAGGCATATTATATCCGCAAACGGAGGTTCGAGCGAAGATATTAAGAATGGCTTGCAGAAAGCATGTCAAACTTTTGGCCGCCTAAGATCAATCTGGATATCACACATATTTTCGATACGTACGAAAACTGCGGAATTCAATGCCAATGTAAAATTCACCCTTTTGTATGGTTGCGAAATGTAGAATGCTGCTATTCGCGATGTGAAAAAGTAACAAGTTTTCGTGAACGACTGTCTGCGCAGGGTCATGCTTATTTTTTGCCGATAACTGTGGCGCAAAACAGAACAAGGCGCAATTGGCGGTGGATTGGTCACGCTCTAAAAGGATTCCAAATGATATAACCATTTTGGTAGCAGAAGAAGAGGACGCCCAGTCCATACATGGAGACTGTATTGAGGCCGAGTTGAACAGTTTCGACAAGAGTTAGAGAGAATTAAAGGCGTTAGCCCAAAACAGAGGGTTGTTCAGGAATTTATTGAAGTCTATGCACCTTTTAGGATCGATGGGAACTTATTATTTCTCGAGTTTGAAACATTAAATCTTCAGACCATTTTTCCATCATCTGATCTGGACGCGAGAACATGACACATGATTGCGAAGAATATAATCTATAGGTTGGCAAAAATTACATACAATGAAACCATTCGATTGTATGAATTCAAATTATGTTAGTCTGTTGTCAGCGATTGGGGTAAGTAAGCAAATTAAACTTACAGTGAAAATGGCGGCGGATTATTTAGTAACTAAACCAATTTGGATTTAGTCCTACTTTATCGTTCCCACGCAGGAAAATGGTATGGAGGACTGAATCTATTTACTGAGGAAGTTCCGATTTTATTTCGAGATTATCTAAGTAATGGTATATGACTGCAGCAAAGTGCTTAGTGACCTTAAGCGGCTAAGTCTGCCCACACTAGAAAGCATTTAAGAGGCAGAGGGTAGGCAAAAAGTGATCTATTAAGAATCCGGAAGCTAGATTTCTATAATATTTCTTACTATATCCACTGTTAAAAAAATTTCATTTTAAGGCTTAGGTAAGCTGGGCTACTATGATGTGTTCTGAGTTATCAAATACCCAAGTAACTTTAACACTTCATAGACTTCCCATTTCTTATTCTTCCTTCTAATTTTCTGCTATATTTTCTACTTCTATCTGCACTAGCGTTTCTATTGAACCTGTATTAAAAACACGTATCTTCTACATAAAAAAGAGAGTTAAAGAGAAGTAGAGAAAGACAGATAATAATTAGTCTTTAAATTTGAAATGCTTGGACAGCAACAATTTTTCCACATTTCATCATTAAATTGCAATTTTTCACAATTTTCAAATTGTTTAAATAGCAAACGCTCCAAAAATTTTAATGTTTTTCCTCTCTTTTGCTAAATTTTCCTATTTTTTTCTTCTGAAGTTTCTTCTTTTACGACTTTTGTTTGTTGCATGCATGCGTTTTTCTGTTAGTGGCACAAAAAATGGTTGCAGAATAACATGTTTTTACGAATTCAAAAAGTGCATGAATGAGTGAATACGTTACTGAACAAAATCTAAATGTTAAGTTTGAATATGATGGACGAGATTTGTGCAGATCATATATGAAAAAAAAAGATTTTAATAACAAACGTCAAATAAGGAAGTTTAAAGTCAAGTCAGCTAACACACTCACACACGTCTCAGAAAAAAAAAAATATGTGAGTAGGTCGCCTTAAAAGATTCAAGCTAGACTGTGATCTAAGTTCTAGACAAAATTTTTGAATCGTAATACCAAAGTGCTGAACACTAGAGCACATAGAAAAGAAAGGATACCTCTTAAGCAGCTTAAGTTGTATTGGCCTTTAATATGTCGCTTATTTTTAAGGATCATGGGCTCAGTCAAGCGCCTTTTTCCTTGCTATTTTGCAAAGGCTACAATGATTCTTTCAGGTAATAGCATGACAACAATGTTCTCTGACACCTCCTTGCAATTTGTCGTTTACCTTAGGCTTCTGGTCCCGGCTCCTTTAAACACTTTGCACCCTTAAAATAGTATTGTGCTTCGGAAGTTTTCTAGATAATATTTTTTCGCCTGAAAGACATAAGATCGACGTAAAACCTGAGAAATAACAAATAAATACAAAGTTAGCCAATGGATAAAACATTTTGCCTGTCGACTACTGAGTCAAAATGAAACTCATTTTAAAGAATACATATATTAATAATGCAACCGAAATCAATCAACTCTTGATCATATTATTCGTAAGCAATAGGCGGGCTTCAGAGCTAATAGATCATGTATTGATCATATAAATGCCCTGCGTGTTTTAGTGGAACAGATAAATGAATGACGATCATCTATTCATTTGTCCTTCATTGATTTTTGAACGACCTTTGATAGTATCAATCGTGGAATGGAATATAGAATGTACTCCACAATGCTCGGATACCGAACAAACTAATAATTCTGATAAAAACCCACTGCGAAGGCTTTAAATGTAGAGTTCTTTGCAATGGTCGTCTGTCTGGGCTGCATTCTCCCACAACTATTATTGTTAATGGTTTTAGATGACATCCTCAAGAAATCTGTGGGTGGACTAAACAGAGGCTTACCATTAACATTTACTGAGCAGCTGGAAGATCTCGATTAAGCCGACGACATAAACTTAATCACCTGGTAACGGAGCAGAGAAGCATGGCCTGAGAGTTAATGTTAATAAGACAAAGACCATCAGCATCGGGTCAAACAATTCAACAAATTTTTACAATAAAAGCAGCCTCGTTAAATCTGTTGACTCTTTTCCATACTTTGGAAGTATTATTACATCGGGCGGTGGCGCGAGAGCTGTTATTGATACGAGAATAACTAAGGCTACAATGGATTTTGCAAAACTTGGGAAAATCTGACGGTCAAGCATTTTCTCAACGGATACGAACTTGCAAACATTTCGATCAAACGTGATATATGTATTGCTTTATGGCTATGACACATGGTTGACTACGGATGCTATTTTTCAGAAACCTCAAACATTTGCAAATCGAAACCTTCGACGCATTTTGAAAACCTTCTGGCCAAACATCATCAGTAATACCGACTTGCTATTTAGGTGTAAAATGCACCCAGTGTCCTATATGATATATATAGTTGGGTTAGGCAAGCTCTCAGAAAACCGCAATATAAAGTCTTAAGGATCATGCTCGACTGGAATCCACAAGGTTCGAGAAAGAGAGAAAGGTCGAAGGCAGGACAGTAATGAAAGAAGTGGAACAAGCTGCACATTCTTGGAATGAGTTGAGAAGGTTCGAGCAGAACCATATACGATTTAAAAGTAGCTCGGAGGCCCTATGCTACCCAAGGAGTTAAAGAATAAATAATGATTTTTTCTTTTATTACCGTCTTATGTTAAAACTACCCTCGTATCTATGATAATTTTGTTTTTGCTGACCATATTAATAAACCTACTGTATGATCTGTGCATATGCGAATACTTTCTTTTCTTTTAAATTAATAATTCAATTCAAGCCCAGTCTACAAGACTCATCAAATTACAAAATTTAACGGCGGCTGACTATCAAATAACATTTGGCGTTATTGCCGTTCTTTCTTCTCTTTGCAGAGATAACGAAAATGTCAAAAATAAAGAACAAAAGGCGTGTTAGAATTTTATTTTTAAATAGAATTCTTTGAAGGAGAATTTATGAAATCTTAGCAAATAATATTTCATAAAAATAAGAAAATAGAGCTTTCACTTAAGAAATCAACTAACAAATTATAATAATTCTCATTGAGTTCATAACTACAACCGATAAATTGTCAAGAGCGGTCACACTTCTGCCTGTTTTCCATTATTCTTAGATATACGTATTAATTTTGCTATTCTTAAACTGTCTAAGGTATCTATGGGACGCTAACAGACCTTGAGCTGAAGAAATATCTTGTTCCACTGCTAGATTCTTATAAGTGCACAAATCAACTACTGAAGCTTGTCCTTAAGAACTTCTCTAATGCTGTATCTAATTCTTCAGGTTATTAAGTCAGTGGTTTAACGTGAGTACCTGCCCTAGGACGTTACCTCACGGTGCCAAAGCACGAGTGAATACAATGCGTCTTCAGGTTATTGCGTAATAGGTAAACATACGGAAAGGCTACATTTACCTGTAAATGATTTCTATCGAGGAGGAAGAGAATATGTCCCACTTCATACGCCAATGTTCGTCTCTGCATCAACGTAGACTTCCTGCATTCGGGCTAGATTTTCTCGATACCTTAAGGGACTATCGTCAGATTCATTAAGCTTTCAGTCTGGTTTGCAGGATAACTCAGGGAACTTATGCTCTTAAGCGAAGTCTAAGCCCGATGTATCCGGGCTTGCTGTGCAGATTGCATGCTTTTTCTCATGTGGCATCACAACAAGCCAGTAAGTGTGTTCAAATAAGCATTGATTTAATAAGCAGTTATTCTTATTCTAATAGTTAGATTATTAGTAAAAGAAATATTCATACACAGAAAAAAAACCAATGTAAAATCAATATGAAAAAATTTTAATTTTAAGTCGTTGTTATTTCCACGTTGCATAAAGTGGTGTCAAAAAATAATTAATTCATATTGAATTCAAAAAAAAAATTATAATATACGACTTTTTCGTCAAATACGTAAGTATTTAATTTTTCGTTCCATTATATTATGACCTGTAATTCCTGTAAGTAATAAAGAGTCACACCGAACTATGATGTTTTACCTCACTATAGCTCAGACTACTTCGTATTATTTTATCATCAATTTGACGTCGCCAAGTTTGCGATGGACGACGACATTTAAATAACCGCTATGGCTGTTTCACCTTGAGGTCTGCGCAGCGTGTGACCAATCCAGCGCCACTTGCAGTTAAGTATCTCGATATAAAAATAACAATAGAATTTTTTCTAGGCAGTAGTTAGCCAATACTTAGATGACATTTATGTAGTGTGATATGTTCTGTTCACAAGCGCACAGAAGAACTGATTTGAAAGTATAATTCAATATGCTGATCTTAATACGTTAAAGAGATTTCCAAGCAAGGAGTTGGAGCTAGAAAGACTGGTTAGCTCTCAAAATTCGGTAAGCTTTACTTTACCTTTACTTTTATTTACTACAACCACCAGATTGCGTCAGAATGTTGCTCAACATCTTTTAAATTTGCCACAAATGGTGGTGTTTATGCGATAGTAATAATCATCTTCATATTCCAGGCTCTAGATTTGTCCATTGAACCCTCTGTTTGCCAGAGAAGCATTACGTACTATAATGTCAAAGACGATTTTAAGGACAACAGAGAATATAAGCCATCCTTGACGAACGGCATTTGCAGTTACCCGACATATAGCATCACTGTAAAGAGCTCGAACAAACATAATTATCTCCGGTGGATAACCGTTGCACGCAAGAGCGCTCTAAATTGCATGATAGCTTAAGATGTCGAAGTTATAAAAACCAAGTAGAGGGGGATTGCCATTATGCCGACTGCTCCTCATATATTCTAAATGTATTAATACGATAGACACAAGATTTTTCTTTTAATACGGCTTTTGAAATTCTCCATTCAAAAAATTTTTTCAATGATATTCTCACCTTTTTGGCATACTACTTTATAGGAAAGCAAATCCTACTGGAGCGAATCCCGATCTCAAGAATTTATAGGCTTTATATGTATGGTTTTCTCACCTTTTTGGCATACTACTTTATAGGAAAGCAAATCCTGATGTCAAGAACTTACAGGCTTTATATATATGGTTTTATGAATATGAACAAATGAATAAAAGTGAGATGTAGAATCATTTTAAATTAACGTAAAATTTCGTTTAAAATGTTATCATAGTTAATTCAACATGAAATACTTGATATTTCAAGTTTTCACATTGTTGATTCAATAAGGAACTCACATTATTTCAGCATGATTATCCTTTTGATTTAACTTGAATTTTAACATGATTTCTAATTGTTTTAAAATGAAAAAATGTTGTTTATTTTAATTGTAAAATCATGAAATAATGATGAAGCAGTCATTATTAAAAAATCATTATCAACCTTGTTTTAATTGATTTTTTGTGTAGAAGATTTTAATAGCCTCTAAATTTCACTTCTGTGGCTTGCGAATCGTTTCTGACAAGCACTTACCCGAACGAGAAAGGTTAAATATTTATACTCGACGTTTCGAGATTTGAGTCCCTAATAATTCTTGTGACTCTGTAGATAAGAGTACTTTTGGTAAAGCGCCCTACTTCACTTTGCCATGGTAATCTAAGAAAACATAGAGCAAAACTCTGAAATATGTTGTTTTTTTCTAATTCGACTTTGTTGATCTCTATACAAAATCCGCATTGACTTATTTCAATAGTTATTGAGGAGCTATGCTTTTGATCTGTTTTGATTATTTTGCCAAAGATTAAACAATTCCAAAACTAACATCGATAGCATACGTTGATTACAAAATAAACCAAATATGTTACATGGCACAGGCCATATGGAAAAGTATCATCTGTAGTGGAAATTTGTAGATTCCGCAACAATATTTTATTCACTTTTCAGTATGACCAAAGCTATGTTCGTCAATGCAATCGCTGCAGTCTCGTATGATTTTTTAACAATATTTTTTTAAATTAAAATTATATATTTTTTTCGTTATTAATTTTTGTAAAACATTTGATATGTTTGCTTAACACAACATACCATCATTTCCTTATAAGAAATTAAAACGTATTGTTGTCACCTTGTACGAAGCAAACAAAAAAAAAAACGACCATAATCATAAAAATTCATGATCAAAACAACAACAACTGCAACCAATCAACTTATTCTTTTTTAATGGGCCCAAAAATAAAGAGTAGCAAGTCCATGGCACAAAAGCAACAGCAGCAGTTGCCATGACATTAATTGTTAAATGTGTGACATTATTTTACACGTTAAAAATTCTGCGTAATCTAAAATTTTTAACGATTAATCGTAAACGAATTCACAATTTAACGCAGAAAAAACGTGCCAGCCAAAACAGAAATGAAATCAAGAAATGGCAGCAGCAGCAACAGCAAAAATTGTTACCAAAAGACATAAACGGAATAACAACACACGCGTTTAAATTGACAAAAAATAAAAAAATAAAAATAAGCGTTAATGAACACGATAGGCCGCAAAAAAATAAAACTTGGAAGCAATCTACGACAGAATACTCTTGTCTGTCATACTCTCCTATAAAGCCACATTCATATACATAAACAAACGGACAGACATCAGTAAAACGTATTGTGATATTTGCAACTGCAACAAGGTGGTCATACAGGTGAATGTGCCTATGAATTGATATAGAAAACCGTTGCTTGAAAGGACACTTGTTTGTCTTTTTACGTCTTTGTGTCTGAGTAGTGTACCCTCTTGCAACATGCAGAACAACGATATTTAAAATAAATTGTATGGCATGCGCAAACTTACTTACACACTCACGTACATACGCATACATTTTCGTTCTCCGTTAAACAAGATCATCTACCAATAACCAGGAAAGAAGCCTTTCAGAAGTCAGATATTTAAAAGCGAGATTCTCGATATCTCCTCTTCAATATGGGTGACAGTGAAGTTGGAAGTTCGTACCTCAATAAATCCTTAGCAGGAAATTTGACGCTGCCATTATAGTTAGCAAACTAGTTGTTGGCAAGTTGTCGAGAGATTAATTCACCCTCAAGACAGTTTACCTTTAGTCAGCACATTAAGACTACTTTGCTACATGAAATTTTCTTACCGTTCACCATTTTAAAGATGACCTATCACAGCTCGAGCTAAAATGTTGGGTTAGATAAAAGCCAATAACTCCTAAACAGTTTGGTAGCCGAATGAAAAAAAAGGAATTGTAAGTTCTGACCAGAGATTTCTCTCAGAACCACAATAAATAGCTGTAATTTAAACTTAAATCGTTGATTTGTTGGATCACCAAGTCGATTTGTTTTTAGGCAGCATGTGAAGACTACTTCCCATGTGAAATTTTTTCACCGCGCATAACCTTTTACAATTCAAGTTTAAACTTAAGGACTAGATAGAAGCCAAAAACTACTTTGTAGGGTTTGCTTGGTCTGACCAGAGAAAGTCTTAGATCCACAACCACCATGAATTTTGGACTTAAATCGTTGGTTTAATGATCCATTAAGTCGGTTACTTTTAGCTATTAAGCTGCTTGTTACGTCCCCACAAGGAGTAGGTAATATAGGTGCCACCTATTTCTCAGTAGTTTGTTGATCGAATGAGATGTAAAGTTTTTGCGAAATCTGACCAGAGTCTTGGTTTTGCAACCAGTCAGCTTGCCCAAATTATTTTTGTTTTCGAGATAGGAAAATCCCTTCCTTCAAAAGCCATCGCATTCGGTATGTGGTGATTCCACTGAAAACTTATCTCCATCTCGGATATGATCCACCCAGGGACCGCATTTAGCATTACTTCGGGTAGGCTACATCAGCCTCACCCATGCCTTAGTCCGCGTACTGGCCACGATTGCAGGCAGGATGCGTCTAATTTGCTCTTTCTGGACCTGTTCAAATGTGTTGTTCTGCTTTCTTATCCATATCTTGCTTCGCTCTCTTATCTTCAGATCAATGTGGCCTGCCCCAGCTATGGTAAGTATTACAGCTCCCGAGACGATGAGGCACTCAGACGTTCGTTGTACTGCTGGGGGAGCTTTTGAATTTTTGCTCCACCCTACTGCTTCTCAACATACTTCGTATCCTTGGAGTAGAATGCTATTGCTCGTCTCCATAAACATCTACGCCAGTTCTGAGTGGTACCATTTATGTTAGCCATTAGCCGGCTTAGTTGCGCCGTAATCTTAGCTGCTTTTGCAGATGCGTGCTGTATCTGGTTGGAAAACGTTACTCACGGGTCAAACCTTATGTCCAGGTACTTTAAACATCTTTTGCAGCGTGATTCCACCAACACTAAATCAAATTTTAGTCGGTACGTGCCGCCTGGTAAGTAGAATTACTTGGTCTTGTGGGTAGCTAAGTTGAGTCTATGAGAGTCTGAGAGTTCATCCACGACTTGGTTCTGATCATAACTTGTCTGAGCTTGCGTTCGACAGCTTATACCACTGCCGCTATATCATCCGCATAGCCCATAGTAGCTTATATTCTGGTCTGGTCAACTGATGGAGCCCCGAGCTGCAATCAATGCTTCGTTTCACGTCGCTTGTGTTTTATATCAGTCTTCTGTTGCTTAGATTGCAAGAGGCACTTGAAAGTGGAACTCGACCGCCTGATAGACATCCTTCCATCTGAGTCTGTTGAAGGCATTTTTAACGTTGAGAACCGCCAGCAGTATGCTGAAGTGATTATTTCCCTGCGCAGCTTTAAAACCGTGGACAACGTCTCTCCATACTCCTACGGTGGACCTATCCCGCCGAAAACCGTATTGCCTATCTGATAAGCCCCCAGTTAATTACCATTTTCCGTGGTTTACCAGCTGTGTCGAATATGCAGTGGTCTGTAGGCTGATGGTTAATCTGGTCCGCATTTCCCATAGCTCTGTACTTTCCATATCCTGGGAAACATGTCCTCTACTAAGCACTTATTAAAAATGTTAAGGAGTAAATGCGGGATCTTATATGCTACCGTCTTTATCACCTCAGATGGTATGCCATCCGGACCTGGCGTCTTTCCAGATTTTAGCTTGAAAGCAGCAGTAATGAGCTTTTCCTTTGTGAATAACTCGATGCTCACATCATCTGCAAGTGCTAGTTCTTCCATTAAGTTATCATGCTCCGGGAAGAGCGAAGTTACAATCCTTGTTTATTGTCCCTATTCATCCCCCATAAACAGTTTATAACTCGTACCTCACGGGTTCCCTGTGCAGTTGTCTCTTTGCCACTTTTTAGATGTTTTTTTCATTATAAACATCGCCTCGTCGTAATTTTATTTATTTATTTTTTTTTTTTTATGTTTAACAAAGTATTCTTTTAAATTCCTGTATATCGTTTACCTCGAAGATCATGATGAACAACATTAGGCATGTGCAGGTTGGTAGCAGTCAAATCAACAGACAGACAGACAGACACATGCAAAAATGATCCAAAATCAACTGCAGCGTATGGAACCGAGAATATTGTGTGCACTGATGATGGCCAGACAGAAAAAGATCCATCTCCTTCATTCATGTTGATGCACTCTTACGAAAAACATGGCAAAGAAAAAAAAAGAAATTGTGCGAATAATGTTTGATTTGTGATTTCACAGAAACCAAAACACGAAATACATACACTGAAGGCCAGAAAAACGAATCATAAGGAGCACCCCTCCTTTACTGGTTTAAAAATTTCCTCTTCTTTTCTGTGATAGAAGAGTGTTTAAATAAATTAAGCGCAAAATTAATGTGTTGTGTTGTGTGTGTGTGTGTGCCAAAAGTGGTAGCCAACTTAGACCCCTTGCCCTTGTAAGTTACCAGAGAATTTTTCATATTTTTCTCTCTGATATTTCCATCCGCATTAAGTGTTTGTGTAAATATTAAGCCGACAACATGCATAAAACAAACTAAAGTTATGAAATGGAAAAAAAACGGAAAAAATAAGAACTTGTTGCTGTTGCATACAACTTGCTTGTATGCATGATGACTGCTGCCTGACCAACGCAATGCAGTACCACCAGGCTTATAATACGACAACTGGAGTGAACTGATGGTAATTTTTATTGAATTTATGAACAACTTAATTACATTCGTCCAATTAAACTTGAGAAAAGCAATTAATCAAAAAAAAAAAACAAACAAACAAACAAAAAATAGCATAACACGGACAGACATAAAACAGCAAGTCTTGTAGAATACAAAAAAATGAAAAAAAATCACTATGCAGTTGGAAAATGGAAAGGAATGGAAATGCAAGTGTGTCTTTTAGCTGTGTATGACTTGATAAATAGGCTTTTAATTGGAAATTTATGAAATATTTCTTTTGTTTTGCTTAAATAAACGATGCGCTTGGAATAAAATTTTCTGAGATTTAACATAATGACGTTTTATTTATGAATTAAAATTTTATGAAACCAAGCGCAGAGATTAACTCAGGTTAAGGGTCTACTTTAATAAACGCACATAATAGTTCTACATCACACACTCATAAGCAAGAACTTCATCAGCATCAGGTTATAATGATGAATACAATTTTTACCTTCACAGTGTTAAAAGTATACAAATGTATATGCCAATTACTCATTAATAACCGAAAGCATGGCTTGCAATGGCTAATCAAAAAAAAAAAAAAAAAATTGCAATTACGCACTAGATGGCATCTTCGGACAAGAGGAAATTAATTTACGTTTTGTAATATGCGAATTGGAACCAGTTAATGTTATAATTATAATTGATTATAATTAATTACATTAATTACACTGGTCTACACAAAAAACAAAAAATTTTCTCGCCTTTTAACAAAACTATATGGAATATAATGGTTTTAATGCGCCAAATTCAAATCCGTTTTTAATTTGCTGGCAGTAAATAGTCAACCTGTGCGATATGAAAGCGCATGCGAGTCACATGAAAAGGACATCCCGTGTGTCTGTTTAGCCCTTGAAGAGATTGAGAGCTTTGTCAGCAGCCTCAAGAATAACCAAACTCCATGGAATATATCTGCAGATCTATTAAGATCTGATAAAACCTACTCAATTATGCGTTCATTTTGGGAGGACGGCAACCTACCTGGTGAACTTGCTGAGGGTGTGGTGATAAATATTCCGAAAAAGAGAGACCTTACACGCCCCAATAACTGGCGTGGTTTTACGCTGCTGTGCACAACAAGGTTATCGCTGAGATCATTTCCAAGCAAGCTAGGCTCAGACCACAAGAGTCCACTATAGACCATGTTAATACTCCCCATATCATTTCAGAATAATCTGTGGAGTGGTGCTTACCACTGTATCCTTACGTTATGGATTTCGAGAAAGCCATTGACGGACTGAAGCATGAGGTACTTCATTGTACTCATTAAGGGTTTATAACTCAGTGCATCTTACAGACTTGGTTAGAAGTAGGAATCGGAATCAGCAAAGCGTACGTCTTATCACACTGCTTTTTAACTGCGGACACAATCCTTGCGAAAGCCCTCTTCGACCACAGAGCGAAAACGTGGGGACTGCAAAGCTGGCTGAACGACATCAACTATGCGGATATTATGTCCCCTGGCTCACAGTTGTCCGCACCTTGAGAAAAATTTACGTAACGTAACGCTGGCAGCGAAAGCGGCAAGTTAGAGAATAAATGTCGCGAAGACTAAAACTCTTCATATTAACGCAACGTTCCGTGATTTAATTGTTGGTGGTACTGAAGAAATTGAGTACGTCCGTCAATTCTGCCACCTGGGTAATATTATGTATATTCATAAACGCAGGGTCGTTCGAGGCCGCTTGCAAAAAGCGTGTCAAATTTTTGGTTGCCTCAGATCAATTTGGAAATCATACATATTGTCTTTACGTACAAATATTGCGGTATTCAGTACCAATGTACTGTAACATGGAACGCTGCAATTCGCGATATGAAGAAATTCCTAGTTTTCGTAAACCGTTGTCTGGGCAGGATCTTGGGAATTTTCAGATAACTGTCTCTTATCTTAAGCTTTGGCGTAGTGCGGAATAAGAACCATTATCGATTTGGATGAAGAGACGCAAATGACGGTGGATTGGCCACGTTCTTAGAAGACAACCGAATGATATTTGTAGAACTGCCATAGATTGGAACCCACAGAGTGGCAGAAGAAGAGGTCGCCTAGCCCATAGATGGAGACGACAAATTGAGGCCGAGTTGCACAAAACAGAGACAGGACATTTATTGCGGCCCTATGGTCTTTCTAGAATCGATTGGAACTTATTAAGATAAGTTGTGAAATTTATTTTGTACAAATACGATCATCTCTTCGGTATACCATACAACAAAATCTTTTAATTTTTGGTAAGAACCATAACAATAATGATAGCAAAGTTCCGATTTTCAATATATTTGAAATAGATGTTAAATTATTTTAATAAATGTACTCTAGTATATATAGTTAATGAAAACTAAAAGAATTTGTCCTTAGTGGACATTTCTTAAATCAAAAATAAAATTTAAACAATTTTCAAAAATTAATCTGCTACATTGGAAGAAGTCCTTTAAATTCCTTCTAATTTTTAAGCAGACAATTTATGTGTTTATGCCACTCCAAAAAACAGGAAAACAAATAACCTACCATTTACTCGTATTTCACAACACCACTGTGTGAGACTGCATTTGTCTATCTCCTGGGCATTGGTCAAACTGAATGTATAATAATTCTCGATTTGTTTTTTTTTTTTTGTCTTTTTATCATGTCATCTTTTTTCCCACTCTCAAAAGGACTAGAAAAATAGCCAAACAAATTGTGTCGATGGTAATGCAAGGATAAATAGAGGATACACAGAGAGACCAACAAGCAAATATACAAACAGCATATGATATGGCAAAATACGAAAAAGTAAAAGAACAAACAAATGCGTATGAATGCAAAAAAGCAACCAAAAAATTATTTGAAGGAGAAGCAAAAAGCAGAAAAAGTAAAACCAATTTACACTATGAACACAGCCACTCCATAGCCCAGCACAACTTAGCAGTACAAAGGAGAGATTCAACCAACAACCCTTGTGTGTGCATCCAAAATATTTGGTCACAAAAACAAAAATTTGGAAAAAAAAATATGTTTTTATTTTTTGCCCCCATTGGAGTGCACAAGTGTACAGAAAGAAATGGAACCTGCCAGTTAAGCAAAAACGCATAAAAACTTTGACATGAAAACTATAAAAAGAATATAAACAAAAAAATGATTATAAATAACCGAGAACGATGAAACACAGCAATACTCGTACATGTTTAGATGAGTTCAGTAATATTTGTTGTTGTTGTTGTTGTTGTTTTTTTTCTTTTCTAAGGCTCTTTCATTTTATCCAAAAAGGATTAGGAAAGGCAGCAGCAGCAGTAAGCCCTTATATGCAGGCTGCAGTTAAAAAATATTTTTTTCTTTTCGTCGCACAGACTTTCTGAAAACAGGCTGTCATTGCTTAATTTCATTTTTTATTACTTTTTCAAAAATGACATAAACAAAATAATAAAAAAAGGTGAACTGGGAGGCTGGTGATTAATCGAATTAGTTTTGCACTTTTTGTTGCAGAGCACACAACCAACCAAGTATTGAATGCATGCAAAAGGCCTGCGCTTTGTCCAACGCAGCACAAAGATAGTAAGTGAAGAAAAAATAATAATAAAAATTAAAAAAAAAATAGTATTCAAAGGGAAGTTTAAATCGCCTATAAACAAAAGGGGTTACGGCGAAACACAAAAACAAAAATTAATAAAAAAAAGAAAATTTTCAAATTTATCCAATAGCATAAGAGCAATTAAATTATAAAGTGGAAATGAAAAAAGTTTCAAAATTCATTTCATTCTAAACCATCAAGAGGCAAAATTTCGCTCTGAGCAAATGTTCTCCTTCTTTTGGTAATTGCTTTTTGTCGTTTTCTGTTATTTTGCCATTAGCATTGCTAGCATTTCTTCATCTTATTGATTTTGGTTAAATATACCTTTTATTTGTTATTGCTTTCGTCGTTTTGCCTTTTACAAATTTATTTTAAATATTTAAAGTGTACACAACTATCTGTGTAAGAAACAAAATTCAATTTTTTCTTGCAGTGTGGTCCGAAGGAGACACTTTCAACTTACTACCTTAATTGCAAAATGTATTAGTTTGCCTGACCCTGTTACAAACTCTTATCAAGTAGGGAGTTATTACGCTTTATACCGCCATACATATGTGTAAGTGAAAACGAAATGATGCACTCCTGTAAATTCTTGAGTTATTTAAAGGGTGATTTTTCTATGCTAATAACTTTGAATTGGCAACACTACTTTAACAGCTGATTAGTTGATTTTTGTTTAGTTTGGTTTGCACTCCAGCGCTTGTCTGGCAATATCGTCTCTTGGCTTTTGTAAGGTATGGCCTATTCTGTTCCATTTGCACTCTCTTATTTCCTGACAAACTGTCTACTTTATAGCATATCATGCATTTGGTATTACATAAGGCCTTTAGCTCAGTAGACCTTTCGTTCCATTCCTTACATCCGTATAGTGTGGCAGACTTGGCGTTCGAGTTAAATATTTACAGTTTGATCTGCCTGAGAGCGCCACACAATATCCAATGCTGCAAGTGCTTAACGTCCACTTATGATTCGGTATAGTATATACATATATCCTCCTTGATTCCACCGCCGTCATTTTTCGTGCTGATAGCAATATGGCTGCATATGTGTGGACAGCATGTAGATTTTCAATTGTGTGCGCGTGCTTGTAGGTGATCAGACGAATGTTTCCGGCCCAATGTATTTCGCAGTAGTTTCTCATTGATTCAATATCCAAGACTATATTGTAAAGTGGAGGACAGAGTACCCAACCTTGCTAAACTCCAGCAAATATGCCAATTTTGCCAACCAGTCGATTTTCGTAAATGAGGCATTGTTATACAAAATCTTGACAAGGTCGATCTACCATACCGGAATATCTTTGCACTCCATCGCACACCAGATTGATATATAATGAAATATAATCGTGATATATAATGACTAATGCCCTCTTGAAGTCAATTAACACCAGTTAAAGTGGCGTCCTCCATTCAACTAACTGATCGATAATCACACACAAGTTGTTTGTTAATCTGCTCTACGATCCGTAGTTTGATTAATAGATTGCCTAAATAGAACAGTACCTGCTTTTTCGCTAATTGAGATAGTTTTTGATTCAGATTTGACCTTTGATGCAAATTCACTCGACAAAACCCTCTGTTTTTACTGCTTTTTAGTCTCCGGTGTGCTACAATGAGTAAATGTTTTGTTTACAGTTTTAAAACGACAACAAAACCTAGTTTAGATTAAGCACAAACATCGCCGAGCACTTCTTCTAAGTTATCAGATGGTTACGTTTATGGTCAAAGAATGGGAGCAATCATGGCGTCTTTTAAACGGATAGCTTTGTCGTAATGAAATCAGCCAGCACACACGATTTCATTTTCAGATCGTCAAATGTATTGTATTGGTTCTATAGACAATAATTTGTCACACCAGATCTGTCGCTTCTTGTGAGTGATATGAACGTTAGGATACTTTTTATCGTACGACTGCAACTGAACGGAGTAAAGAAGAACCGCCTCCTTTACTACAGCTGAATTGAGTAAATCAGTTAATAATATCCTCGAAAGTCTCTGTTACCCTCCCAACAGCAGTAAAAAGCACCTCTATTCTCTAACTTATAAGTTAATCACTAAGTCGATGGGTGTCTAATCTCAACAATTTTTCTTTCATTTCTTCGGGCTCGTTTTAATGGCCCAATTAAGAGGCGTGTTGGGTGAACAGTTTATGTCACGTGTGAGGCCAGTCAATTGGCCGTTTAGATTGTGCGACTTAACGCTTTTAGACTATTGGGACAATCCAGCAACGGTTGACGTATGGCAAGTGAATATTGAAGAATTTATTCGGGAGATACCGGCCGATATGTTGGAGAGAGTATGCCAAAATTGGCCGCGGCATACGAACAATTTGAGGCGTAACAGCGGTCGACATTTACATGAAATCATATTTAAACATTGAATTATATACCTAGATCGTTCATTCGACTCAAATAAAGATTTAATACATTTCTCTAAATTTTATTTAAGCCAATAACCTTTTCTAAAAGCATCCATTAATTTTCTTAAAGATTTCTTAATAAATAATAGGAACAAATAAGCTGTGCCAGGTTCTCTTTTCTTATACTGCTGCTGTTAAAAAATTTCTAGAAATGTTTTTACAATAGTTTTTAGGCAAAATTTCTTTAAAAACTATCCATTTTGATAAAGATTTCAAAGACAACATTAATACCATAACTATCACCCGTATTTTATTACCTTTTCTCTGTCGTCCTCTAATAATCACAGAAACCTTTTAACGTAGCGAGGTATCCATCCATCTACTCAACAAGGATTAGCAAAAAATTGCAAACAAAAAAATGCTTAAAACTCATACCCATCTCATGGTACTCTGCTTAGTTTAATATATAATTTTTATATACATTCCAAAAAAATTCGGAAAAATAATGGAAAAGAACTAAAAACTAAAAAAAAATAGAGAAAAACATAGCTAAGCTAAGACATTTCTCTAAGTTCTTTTTTTCCATTTTTCCTTTATAGTTTTATCTAATGAAGATTCATGTTTTTCTCCAAGTAAACATAACAAACCTATGAAATGCTCATAAACCGGCCAAGGTACTGGGTAAGATGGCTGAGAGTAAAAAACCTTTTCATCAATTAAGAACAAATTAATAACAATGTGCAACACACATACACACACAGTCAGTCAGATAAAGATGTATATTCCTCAGACCAACAGAGAGAGCTCATACTGCTTCGGCTATAGTCAAAAAATATAAAAAAGAAGACATCCATTCTAAGCTTCATTCCATTTAACAAACGTCCATTGATATTAAAATCTTTCATATTAATGGATCCTAGAAGAAGCTGACACTTTTTCGTCATTATTTAGTAAATGAAAGACGAAACCATAATTTTTGGAAATGAAAAACAAAGAAAAAAACTTAAACAAAAAAATGTTAAAGAGAAAACATGGCATCATACAATTATTTTAGTAACCGAAAAACGAAAAGTGGAAATGAGTGAAGAAAAAGATATTTTTGCAACGAACATCGACATCAAAACAAAAAAATAGCAAATCTTGCATGAGTTTGAATTTTATCTGCAGTAGGATTCCATGCCTGGTACAGCATAATTATATGTGAGAATATATTAAGTTGCTTAAACGCTTTGTAACATCAGAAGTTTAAAGACTATATAGGTGGACCGGAAGGCAACGATTGTTATATTTCAGTATTTGTCGACGTAACCAATCAGCTATAAAAATATCCATTAGCTAAAGGTAGCCAATCCATTAATGGTTAGTAAATTCTAATCAAAGATCATTGTCTCTCTGTGTCGCTCCCGAACTATTTGGAGAGTTTAACCGTTTGTTGTGAGTTTCATGTGAAGCCTGACCAAAGACTTACATTTTCTAATGAAAGTATCAGTTGTCCCAGAAAACCAGTTTGCTATATAACCTTTGTGGGGCAATGTGGTGATTGTGATTTATACCCGAATTGTAAGAACTTGAGCTAATTTTTAAATTGCACTGCCATCACCAGTAAAGTGGCATTAGTTCCTTATAAAAGCCGGAGTGAGAAGTGAAGTCAGCGCAATTTATTTATCTGTGCTTTTGCAAACGTGACAATACTCAAGTTATACCCCCTAAACATCTTTCAAAACAAATTAATAGTACATACCCAGGGAGATACTGAATTCACCGACACATTCTTGTGGAGATAGTCCACATCAAAAGTTGTAAAAAATAATCCAATGAAAACCTTCTCTCTTCATACATCAAAACATTGTGAGTACGTTTATGATAAAAAGTATCAAACTTTATTATGGTTTTGCAATATTTTAGATATTCACATTAGTGTTGCCAGTTCCCGAAATAGAAATAGTATCCCTCGTATAGTGCGCGGATAGGAAAAAAAACTTGAATTATAAAAAACGCCTCTCCCATCAACTGTAGGTACTTTCCAGTGATTGAAAGTTGATTTTGAGAAGTTACAATAATGGTTGTAGTTTGGGTGATTATCGCCACGCTGGAGTACCCAGCTGGGCCTAAGGCACGAGTGAAAACAATGCGTCTACCAACGACCCCACTTATGATAAAAATCACTAGCGAGTACCAAATTCGAAAATATGTTATTTGGACATAACCTCCACGCCTTGGTAAAGTGTCGGATGTAATCTAAACTCCTACCGATCTCTGGGTTATATCGAGCTGACGCTCCCTCCGCGATTTGAGTATAGAACACAGCCACCACGTTGCTCCCATAAGGAGGCCTTACCATAGTCAGGCAGGAACTTAGGTCACTGGGCCTCACGACTCCCGTAGTACTAGAATTAAGCCTCCGGTCAGGCTTCGCCCCAAATGACTCCGGACTGGTGGATAATAAATCAATTGAATAAGACCAACAATATCTAAACAACAATAACGAGCTCAGAATCATCCGACCATACAAACAAATAATCATACATACAACTCAATCACACAGCCAGACAAGCGAGCAAAAACCAACAGTGTACACTCAAAATAAACTGCAGATGATGCTGTAAGAGCACCCATTATGCCCTAGCCCTAGGATTCCTCCTATTAAAACACTCCGCGCTCTTGTAAACGTCTATCCGTCATCCACGCCCTGCTAACATCTAGCACATCCTTCATCACGATGACTTCTATTACCCACAGATCTCTAATGTCATCGTAGAGTGAACACTCCACTAGAACATGTTGCGAATCTTCCTGTCCCATCCTATACAATCAGTAGTCAAGAATGCAAGGAGCGATCCATGTCCCGTCAGTAAAAATCCGAGACTCAAGCCAAAAACATAATCAGGGCGCTTCAGTACAAACCTAATGTCAGACGCGAACCATACATCACCCTTCCTATACATCTTCACTTCCCAATTAGAATTTCATCAATAATTGACGAAAGACTCCTATCAATCCTATTCGCCAGATCAGAAGCAGAAATGCAATCAGTACTCAGAAGTGGTAGTCCCTTCTGACCTTAAAAGTAATAGCACGACGCATTACCTCAAGAGGTGCTACACCTACCAACACCTGCAGGACATCAATCGACACCGTCCTTCAAGCCGGCATACATGCCAGTAAGCCGACACTCTGACAGGTAAGAGCCTTACGTCGACGATTAACAGACTTGACTGTCTCGTACCACACTGATATGTTGCACATACCAATTTGAACTCAAATCGGGTTCGCATTGAAACCAGGCTTGGTAGCGGACCCTCTTAAAAGAATGGAGACCCTCTAAGGCCAAAGGTTAAGCTCATTAGCGATCAAACAGTCTCCATTGGAAACCGTTTTGACTCCAAAATTAATCTTGCAATTGCGGTAACCTTCACTTTGGGGAGTCCAATCTAAGAAGACAGGAAAGAGAGGGCCAAAAACCTCTGTCGTCTGATGGAAAGAGCTGAACACTCACGGCATAAGGTTAAAAAAAATTCTCCTCCTCCAGAACCATAGCTCTTTCAAAAATCAAGCTAGGGAATGCCTTACATTCTGGCAATGGCCTGTGAGAACCGCAATAATTCGATATATGGCCATGGTCGGTCTAACAGAGCCTAGCAATACCACACGTGCTCTCATGACGCTACCGAAATTGAGCCTCGCTATACATTGACCGTAGAATATATAGCCTAACCGAGGCAATCGGAACACCAATGTTAGGTTTCCGTTCGAAACTTGTGAGCTAAGTACTCACTCTACACAATTCATCAACAACCCAGCTTTCTACGATATCCCTGAGTCCGAGATTTTCATGAAAAACCTCTGGCATTCATGAACGTCTATAGACGTCGAGAAGCTTGTGATAGACTTGATTGCAGATTGGCTATCAAAATACATCAGCAGATTTTTAGAGAAAATTCTGCCACTAAACAAGCATTGCACAATCTTCGGTTGGACCATGACCTCCGCCTGAAATACACTACAGTGATCCTCCTACGTAAATATCACAGAAATCCCATGGGTATTTCGAGGAACCTGTGGACCATTAGAAAAATATCCGTGGCCGCCTGCTTGCGCACATTTTCTATCAGCCTACAATCCCACTGACATACCCTAAAGCAGAGTAGGTTACACTACGGCCCAATAGAGCCTGATGGCAGGCCTGAGCCTACAAATCTTGCCCAAAACTGCGAATGCGTATAAAGATGCATAACCGCAACTGTATTATTTTACACGTTGCGTAAAGAGTAGTACTTGGTCATATTTTATGAATGTTTTGAATGGTCTCTGGCATGGTGGAATGTTATAACAAACCATTTCAATTTGCTGATTGTCGAGATCATGTGACGTTACATGGTTAGTTCGTTTCCCCGACACTGCATCAAGCCAATTATTTAAGCTAACAAGCTAAAAAATCGACCCAACATTTCAGATGCCGAATAAAATCACGCCATGTCCTATTAAATAGGGTTTTACTCACTGTTTTCTTTAATCACAGTGGCACGGCCACCTGAACGTATATCCAATAGGTTATGCGGGATAATAACGAGTATTGCTTTGAAAAAATACACTCCGAAATGGTAAAAAGAATAAACTATATCACGCTAATACAACTGCTCACTTTCTTAGCAGAAAACACTACAAAAATCATATCTCACACACTATTTTTATCATATTTGACTAACCATGGCTTTTGCCTATTCTTGAAGCTACAAATGGCCCACGACAGAGGAGGGATATGCAATCATTAAAAAGATAAAGCTATACCGTTACTATAATAGCTCAAGGTTGTACAAAATATTGTTCATCAACATAGCTAAGCGAAGACATTCTTTAGAAATCCTCATAGTGTACTAATATGGAAGCGTAATCCTAATTCGTATTTAACTTTCTTTGAACTTTCTTCCATCAGACTTAGAATTGTTAGCTTTTGTGTTTCTTCGCTATTCTCTACTATGTTGTTTCGGTGGGTTTATTGAATGAATATGAAAAAAGCAAGCTGATGATGGTGCCAGCAGCATCTTTAGTAATATAAACCATTTTGCTTTATTTTCTGTCTAACAGAGTCAAGAAAAAATATAAGAACCCCTTCATGGATATTTTTTATTTGCAAATGCATTTGAAAAACATTTTTTTTTTTTTGCTGAACGCTTCCATTTCGTTTAAGTTTTTGGCAAAGATTGATGAATTTTGTTGATGGTGATGACGATGTTGATGCCTTTTCTCGTTTTTCTTAACAAACCCTTCCTAAAATAATGTTGCACTCACTCATTTACTACCAACTACGAAGGCAGCAAAAATAGTAGAAAAAACAACATTTTCAGGAGTATTTTCCCCCTTTTGAAATGCACGTTGTTCTCTCTGTCTTTTTGTGTTTTTATTTCTCAATGTGCATTAGTGTTTGTGTGTGTGTAAGTATCCTTAGTATGCATCCTTGAAATAACCTTAATCCGTGCTGCGGCGTAAAATGAATGATGTTTGTAAGAAATTTCACTCACATTCACACTAGCAGTTGTAGAATAAGTAACACAACAACAGTAGCCAACAATAACAACAGCATTCAATTGAGGGACAAACATCCAGGATAACAAAAAAAACAAAACCAAAATGGAGCAGGAAAAAAAGGTTACCAAAAAGTAATATATTAGAAGTTATGGTCAGATAGGATACTTTATTTGGCACTATATTTTGTGCGTCTTAAGAATTTAAGAAACATTAAGTTAAATCAGTGCAAATTTCAATCGTTTTAATAGTTTTTTTTAGTTTTTAAAACAAGAAAATTCGCAGGTGCTACGATGTGACTTAGAAAATCAATTAAAAGCCACAAAAGGTGACATTATCGTAACACAAAACGCTTCAATTATTTTAAAAAATTCGAGTATTTTTTCAAAATTTATTACCCAGGGCCTCAAATTTCAGTGCGAACAGTAAGCTTTGAGTAATATTTTGATACCAGCGGACAAATTTTGAACCTAAACCAGTGGTTGTAATGTTTGAATTCAAAAAGTATCGGAATCAACTTTGCTAATACAACCCATATGTCAGAAACATCTAAAATCCCTACATAAGATGAGTCAAACGATATTGGAAACTTGATATTTCTATTGGTGGTCAAAACTGTTAATTTCCCGAATTCTTTTAGTTACAGCTTGTTATACCTGGTGTAGCGATATGAATTGAATTTTTTTTTGTGAAAATAAAACATTGATTTCTGATGGGAAATTAAAAAAACATTTTATTGAAAGTATTGGCCATTACTGGTTACACATTTTTCCCATCTTTCAGGCAATTGGTGGATTCCACGCTAATTAAACTCTTCGCCTTTTGAAGCAAACCAATTGGTTACCCAATTTTCGACTTCCTCGTAGGAATCGAAGGGCTGCTCAGCCAACGCGTTTTCCATCGATGAAAATAAATACAGTGCACTCGGAATAACAAAAATACTCGCTTTGGATTCATTTTTGTTTGGATTAGCTTATAAAATATAAACTGTAGTGGTCGGAAGGAGCCAAGTCTGGCGAATATGGCGGGTGGGATAGCAGCTCCCAGCATAATGCTTTGATTGCATCATGTGCCGATTCTGCTTTGTGGGCAGGTGCATTGTCATGTTGCAAAATTACCTTGCCGTGTCTTGTGACCCATTCTGGTCGTTTTTCGATCAATGCATGGTGAAAATTGATCATTTGTTGTCGGTAGCGATCTGTATTAACGGTTTGACCAAGTTTTAGAAACTCGTAGTATACCAAGCCTTTCTGGTCCCACCATACACACAACATTGTACTCTTGCCGAATCGATCTGGCCTTGCCGCCAAAGTTGATGGTTGTCCAGGATTAACCCACGATGCCTCGACAAGCAATCGATGAGACGCTGCAGCACGTTTCTTCAAATGAAAACAAAAAATTAATACTTTCCGCAAATCATCAATTTCTGGTACAAATTCATCATCTTCAACACGGTGAAAAAAATATGATGTTGTTTGTTTACTGATATGGTATATACTGAATATGTTTAACAAACGCTATTGGCAACAACAACAAAAAAATAAAGCTCGTTCACAATAAAAATACCCTATGAAGACATTTGCATCCTGACGCTCACTTCATACCACTACACCTGGTAAGCATTCTTAATAAATTGTTTTTCCCTTTTCCTAGTCGTTGCAGCTTTTGCAGAAATCATTAGCTAGTTCTATACGTCTGGCGTGAGTGACCAATGACTCCAATATCGACGATGAGTGTGCCCCTTTGAAAGTTGAGCAGATTTTCCGTGCACCTATGATCCAGCTTTGATTTTGATAAAGGGAAAGAAAAAAATGTAATGAATCTTCGAGGCCATAGCTACTCTTTCTGTAGTGTCACATTGCAACTAATGATAACCAATGGCCAGCAAAAGCTGGGTTCAAACAACTTGTTGAAATGAGGAGAAATCTGATTCCACACATATCAGGAGCGTTCAGATTTTAGGTAAAACTTGAGCTTAGTGTGAAATTGCATTACAAACGAATGCAATAGCTTACAGAATGGCTTTGCAGTCATATGATAATACAATAGGATGTGACAACGCCACAGTACTTATGTAAGACTGGGTTCTCAAGTATGCCAGTTTTGACTTGAGATTCTTACGGGAAACTGTAGACTAAGAGCGCATCTGAAGAGGTCACAGATGTGGATATTTGTAGACTGTGCTCACCGGCATCAGGGACAGCTGAACACATATTGTATGAAAATGGGATTCATGATAGGTATAGGTTGCAATGTTATGGTAGGCATAGGGTCTCACTGGCTAACATGTTCACCATTATGGTTTTAGATCTTCTCGAGTTCATTAGGAAGGCAGCAGATCTGCTGATTAAACTGAAGACCGGTAGGGGAACAATAGATCCCATCGCAGTGTCCTGCAATAGTGCTTGGTCAATATGATGATAATGATAACGATACGTTTCACCTTCTGAAACTCATAAATCAGGCTTTATTTGTAATTTGTTAACAAACCTTTAATAATATCACTTATAATTGCTTCAGTTATTAATTTTACTTATTCCCTTTATTTCGACCAAAACGGCATATGTACATTGATACTCATAATACATTTGTAGCGCGTCGAAGGGAGCCACACAACGGCATTTAATTATATTCATCCATTCATTTATTCCTTTCAACCGACAATTCCATCTTGGTTTTGTTATCCTATTTAGCTATCCTTGGTGTGATACGTATTTCCTTTCCCTAACTTTTTTCTTCTTAAAGTAAACTAGGAGAACCTCAGATCCCTCTTTTTTCTTTGTCCTTAAAGTTCTTTTTTTTTCTTTTTCTCTTAAGTGTATGCGTATAAAATGTTTATGAAGAGTATGTTTGGAGTGAAGTGAAAACACTCATAAACTGATGCCCAAATCAGTCATCTTTATAGGAAAGAAGGAGACTATACTGTACACTGCACTTACGAATGTAAGTTAAACTGAATTTTTTTCTTTAGTATTTCTACGAATACGTATTACTCTAGTTTTTTCCCCCATTTTGTGTTTTATGCATAGGAATGCATTTCTTTTCTGTTGTTTTTATTTTAAGTTTTTTATTTTAACAAGACTATTTCATTACTTATTTGAGTGGGTCCCCCCACGTTTTTTATGTTATAAATACTTTAAAATTTCATGCATTTTTATTCACTTTCTTTACACCAATAAAAAATTAGGGGAAGTTTTCTTTTAACCCATTGTAAGTGAGACAATTTCTCATTTCCTTTTAAAACTGTTTTTCTTCTTTTCTAAGCAAATATGTTTTTAAAGGAACTTATCACATTCATGCACTACCTTCTTATTTTGAGGTAATATTTTCAAAATTTTTAGCACAATAAGGAATTAACACTGTATTGTTAGCGAGTTTATACCTCTATAAAGCCTTAAATTGTGGTATAATGGACAAGGATAAAAAAATAATATTTAAGAATGGACTCAGATCAAGATATTTGAGTCCTGCAAAATAATAGTCCATTTCTATAGATGAGAGTTCTGGAATATAACATCTCGCAGTGGCAACACTAACCAGGTATTCATCAATCGTTGCTTTCAAAGTATATTGGAAATATTTTGGCCGAAGACCATTTCGAAGAGAAATATATATCGGCTGATTTCTTGAGGGCTTTCTGATTTGATTTACAAACAAACACATAAAATTTAGAGAAATGTATGAAAACTTTATTTGAACCGATAGAACGGTCTATGTAATTCAATGTTTAAATATGATTTCGTGTAAATGTTGACTGCGACTACGCATAGTGCATTAAGCAAGCAATGGACAAAAATAGAAGAAATGAAGTTTCCAAACAAAACTTGTCAATATAAATTTTATACCTATTTTATGTAAATTTTCCATTTTATGAATTAAAAAAAAATAAATAAATAAATAAATATTTGTAAGACGAAGTAGGAAAAGTTATTTGCAGTTCCTGGTTATATATAAATCGCACTAGTAGACTAAACAATAAAACGGCACTTGTAAATTTGTAAATTTCTGAAATTTTTCATTTGGTAGTTATATGTCACCCTGTCAATACCGTACTTATTTGCGTATTTTGCTGCACTGCTAAATCGAACAACTTTACGTTACATTTGATATAAAAAATAGAAGATATGAGACATTTCCGGAACCTTCCAAACTGTAGGCAATTAGGTATATAAAAAGGCTGCTTAACCTAACGTGTAGGTTAGTTAGTTATCGTTTGGCTGTCAATAAATACAATTAAATTAAAAGTGTTGTATAAACGAATATTAAGTGTTGTATTAAGACAAACAGTGTAAAAGTTATAGTGGAATAAATTTAAACTGTAAAACAATAAAATAAAGCGGCGTTTATTTTATTTTAACACAATTTAAACAAACTCAAAAGGTTGAAACGTAACAACATATTAAAATCACTTAAATATACATATGTATTGATATCAAATTATATATTTTCTAAAATTTTTTAATTATATTTATTTACTCAAATATTATATATAATAAAAAACTTTACTTCGCTCAGATTAATCAAAACACAAATTTTTAATATTACAATGGCCTCCAGCAAATAACGCCTTTAAATAAAACATAATGATTTTGATTTGCTGAATTCAAATCCGTTTTCAGTTTTTTTCCATCGGGCTCAAATTTTTTTATGGGCGTGGCAGGAACAAAATTTCCTAAACATTTGGACGTACCTGCATTAAAATCGGTGAAGTTGTTTTCAAGTTATGATGACATATTGACATAACTACCATATGTTGGGCGAAAAATTTGCACGCTCACAAAAAAAAAACTGAGTACAGTTTTATTTAAAGGCGAAAAAATTCTTTGTTCTTTGTAGACCAATGTTATTTGTTTAAGAGGACCCAAAAAAAATTAAACAAAACTTGATTTTTTTTAAATATCTCAACTTTGAAGTGCCACAGCGTAGTTGAGTCTTTCGCCTAAATATTTTGTTTTTATTTTATTATTGCCATTACCTACCGATTGATACCAATATTGTTAGGTTTCGAGTCACAAATAATTTTAAGTTTTGTCTATGGACCAACGCAGTGTGCGACACCTCAAATAGTTCATACGCTGAGTCAAAGTTGGGCATACTCTCCGCAAAATATCGGCCTGTATCTCAGGAAAATATCATTCAATATTAGCTTCCAGTGCGTCAATCATTGCGGGCTTGTCCTTATAGACATTAATATAGCCCTACAAAAAATAGTCTATAGGCGTTAAGTTGTACAATCCAGGCGGCCGATTGACCGGCTCATAACGCGAAATAAACTGTTCACCGAACAGTTTAAGCCGAGCAAGAATTTTGATAATAAAATTCAATAATCTGCAAGCGTTGTTCATGTGTAAGTCGATTTATAGTTAAATTGAAGGCCAAACTGAACATGTTTGACAGTAACATGTTAAATGAAAACAACTGAGCTACCAAAAATAAAGATGGTAAAAAATCTTAAACAATCAAACCAATGCTCATTTCACATATATATAACCGATTGCAAATGGCGCTGAATTAGTCACAAGCTTCGAAGACAGCATGAAAATGTAGCAATAACTGCCATACTTAACGCTCCAAACAGGACGGAATGAAAGCAGTTTGTGGCTGCCCTCTGTTTCTCCTAGAAATCATAGGCCATGGTATTTATGGCATACACTCACAAACGTAGATGTTGTATAGGTTGATTTAACATCAATTTAAAAATTTTTGTAACTAAACAAATTCAGGTATGTAACTGATAAGTGAAATAAATATAAAGAGGTATGACTGTACATGAATCAGGGGTTATCCCTTGAGTACTTACTACTGGATAAAAAAACTACTTATCTTATACAAAATCATTATTTATCAAGACGCCAAGAGTGTATCAAATATGCAAATGGGTCAAATGATCCCTACCCGTTTTTCTATGTAGGTGGCTGTGCCATTTATTTGCGTTTGGAACACTTCAATAATATGAGACTGCTTTCAAATTAAATTTGATCAAACAAAAGTCACGAAATATCAGAAATGATGGTTAAACAAATTACCTTCTTACACAAAAAATGGGTTAAAATTTTACTTTTTAGTTTATGTGTGTGTATGTTAATGGTGGTTAGTGCTTAAGTGCAGGTATTCCAATTTATATATTTTTTAAAAAACATTAAGGAAAATGTTTAGTTATTTATGCAAATTATTGTGTCCTACAAGGATAAGTATTAATTGGATTATTTATACACAAAATGAATAATAAAAAACTGTTTTACCTTAAATAGGAGGTAAAAGCAACATCAATAAATTTTTTTTAAATTTTAGATAAAAATAAAAGAGTATTGTACCAAACAGGCCTGCCCTGTTGTTGAAATAATGGACCTCAAAATTTTTAGCTACAATCCTATGTAGGCTTAGCAACTAATAAGATGACTTCTTTGAAGTATTTGCTTGAAACACAAGTTCACAGTTACACTTTACAAATATCGGGTTTTTGTTTTTTTTTACAGTTACACCAGTTTAAATCATAATAAAACAAAGCAATATATTTTTAACATCAATGAAATGGGCTTTGTTGTATAGAAAATTTTATGACATGAATGTTTAAATATGATTTCTGACATGTGACAGCCACAGCTAGCAGCAATCTTAAACACCAATTTTCACAAGGTTTTCGCAGCATATGAGGCCGTATTCCGGCAATAACTTTTTGAGTGTTGATTTTCAGGTGTTCAGGGAGCTAATATGCTCCCTAGAGGAATGACGAAAAAAGTCTTGCTGATATGTGGTTTCAACAGAACGAAACAAACAATTGATTTACTCGAAGAAACTTATGGCCCAATTAATAGGCCATCAAGATCGTGTGATTTAATACCAATTGATTCCTTTCTTTGGCGTTATGTAATCAAAGTAATCAATTGGTGTTAAATCACACGATCTTGATAGCCTATTAATTGGGCCATAAGTTTCTTCGAGTAAATCAATTGTTTGCTTCGTTCTGTTGAAACCACATATCAGCAATACTTTTTTCGTCATTCCTCTAGGGAGCATATTAGCTTTCCGCAAAGCATCCATTGCTTTGATCAATTTAATCTTTTTCAAGCTAAGTAGATGATTAATCCGCTGTAGCTTCCTCCATATGATTTTTGCGTAGTGGTGAAGATCCTTGTTAATTGGTGGTAATCTCTACTTTAGCATTCAAATTTTTTCCTAGTAGGTGGCGTGTGTTTTGCAGATCATTCGTCTGATGTTTGTCATCATCGACAGAGGTATGTGGGAGGTCAGGGTGCTTTTTATTTATTTTTTTAGATGGAGTTGTCTGGAGGGAAGTTGAAGCCTTTTTATTAAATTTGTGGTTTTATGTGTTGTTATGCGTGCGCTCTAACCACTACACCACGCCACCCCCATCAGTAAGATTAATACCAGCTAATTGACGTACGAAGAAATTTATAATCTCTATGCCATTCACCTTTGACAGTAACATTCTGACCATCATCGTTTTTGAAGACATATGAACCAATGACTCCGCCAGCCCATAACGTGTACCAAACAGTAATTTTCTGTGGATGTAATGGTGTTTCGACAAAAGCTTTTGAACTATCCTCACTCTAAACGCAACAACTTTTTTATTTACGTGCTCATTCAACCAATAATAGTTTTCATCGTAGAACAAAATTTTGCATGGAAATTCAGTATCAATATCAATTTGTGGTTCAGTCCATTCGCCAAATTGGTGGCAATGTAAGCCTATTCATAATGAACTGTCAAACCAAACTAAGCAACCATCTAAGAAGCAACCATCAGCTGTTAAATTAGTTGTCAAATAAAGCAGTGTTGCCAATTCAAAATTATTAAACTCAAAAAAAACCATTATAATAACTTTTTTTGTTACAGGTGTAAAGACATCAATGTGATTCAAAACACTTGACGTAAAGCTTTCCCAACAAATTAAGCCTGTCTTGATGATCTTTACCGCCATTAGTTTGAACTTCTGGTGCAAAAAACAAAAATATTTTCGAAGTATAAACAGATATGGATTTAAGTCACTGATTCTGTTTTATAAGTTCTGTGAACACCGAAGCGATGCTGTCAGTAGTGTAGCTTCTGGTAAAGCATTCCCAGCCAGTAAGGTTGAAACTAAGAGCAGTTCATAACAACAGTACAACTAAGTAGCAAATTAAGTGAATTATTGGAATGATACGCCTACCAGTATACCTATCAGTGAATATTAAAACCTATTAAATTGGCATCGAGACTTAAAGTGTTACTGAAACATTTAAAAATGTCGTATCCTTTTCACACTTTTACTTCTGGTGGTAACGAAAGAAATACCATACTTGTAACACATATAGATACCACTTCTAAAATGGCAATATATTGTTCTAATAAGAATGGAACATCTGAACGACCTGTCTTGTGTTAATGACATTGCGTTTATATCATTGAAAAGCTAAAACATGCAAGCATGCGTTGAAAATTACCACATACGGATGATGGTAAAAAACAGAGACTGTGCATGTGAACATCTTACGCAGTGTGATCGCTTTTTCTCAAAAATAAGTCTGTTGTTGAAGTAAAAAGATTTGCGTACATTGGCCGCTAAATAACTCTAGATGGTGTTGCCAATACGGGGATCGATGCTCGTCTTGCCAAGACACAACACGGCGCTAACGGCTACTACCATCTTCAATAATAATACAAATATTCTTATCATACGAGGCGGATTGATATTGAAGCTACATAAGTAGGAAAAAAAACTTTCCAACTTTTTTATACCGTCTGAATAACACGATTTTGGGAACTCCTCAAAATACGCATTAGTTTCGGTAATCACTTCTTCGTTTGAGATGAATCTTTTTCCTGCGAGCCATTTTTTGAAGTTTGGAAATAGGAAAAAGTCACTAGGGGCTAAATCTGGACTATAAGGTGGATTATCAACCAATTCGAAGTGGATTTCTCGTAGTTTTAGCATCGTATCTAATGCTGTGTGAACCGGTGTGTTGTCTTGAAGAAAGAGTACTTTTTTCTGGTTTAAATGTGGTCGTTTTTCCTCGATTGCATCAACCAATTGATCCAATAATGCACGATAATACTCTCCTGTGATTGTGTATCCCTTTTCAAGATAATCGATGAGCAATATTCCGTGTGCATCCCAAAATAGAGTGGCCATAACCTTGCCACCCGATTTCACTGTCTTCGCCTTCTTCGCAGCACTTCCACCAGCTTCCACCCATTGCTTCGATTGATTTTTGGTTTCAGGTGTGTAGTGGTGGACCCACGTTTCATCAACAGTTATTAATCTACGCTAAAAATCAGCAGGATAATGTTTTATCATGTCCAAACAACGCTATGAAGTGATCTGTTGAACTGGTTTTTGTTCAACACTGAGCAAACGCGGCACCCATCTTGCCGATAGCTTTTTCATATGCAAATTTTAATGCAAAATGTTGAACACACGTTCATATGATATGTTTACCATTTCAGTAATCTCACGTATTTTGACCCGACGATCATTCATATCAATATCGAGGATTTTGTTGATATTTTCTTCAGTAACCACCTCTTTTGGCCGTCCTGTTGATGGTACTGTTGCAGTGCTTGTTCGGCCCCGTTTAAATTTAGCAATCCAATATTTTACCATATAATCTGACGGAGCACATTCGCCGTAATGTTTATCAAGCTTATCTTTTGTCTCTTTCGCCGTTTTGCCTTTCAAATAATAGTGTTTAATCACTCCACTAAATTCAGTTTTTTCCATTTTCCAACACAAAAGTTGTTTACTTCAAACGACTACAACAAATAAACTAATCGATGAATTTGGCTAAAATTGACGTTTGACAGATCGTAATTTCTAAGAAAGAAAAAGTTTTTGTGTTTGTGCTGCCATCTAGCGCTAAGTAGCTTCAGTGTCAACCCGCCCTCGTATGTCTGTACTCTTATATTGAAGCGAAACATGATTCTTTGTTTCACTCGAAGCAGCAAGGAAAATCAATATTCCACTAACCAATGCCTAATTTACCAACGTAAATTTCAACAAAATTTGCAAGCCAACACATATTGCTTTAGAGATGAATTGCGAAAATAATGCTGGATTTGGCACAGATCGAGGAAACCAATATCAATTACAGAATAACTAGCTTTCGAGTAAAACACATTGGAACGCTAAGCTATAGTCAACCGATAGGACCTTTTGTGAGGAAATTTATTAAATGGAATAGTCTATTTAGGCCGATCTCAGGTAGATGTAGATCAAAAGCTTACATAAAAACATATTAAATTCAAGAGATTTACGGTTCTATGCGTCACCTAAGCGGCTTTAAAGTTATAAATAATAATAACGAATAGTCTCGAGAGCTTAGAGGTTTTTCGAGAAGAATACATGATACCTCTAACCTCGATATAAAGTTGTATTCGGTGATAATGGTTTCAATAATGCACCTAAAGTTGACTTATTCCTTTAGCCTTGTGTGTTGCTATGGATAGTAAATTGAGCCCAAGGTAACACAGTGTTGCTACTATATGTCAATCGTGGCAAGTAGTAAAAACAAGATATAAATAACGAATTTTAAGTATACGCTCCAATGCGGTAGCTATTACAGAAACCCTTAACATTTTCGAACTACGTCTGCACCAGCGTTGCCACAACATCGATTTTTTTAATCAAATTTCAATAAAAAAGTAACCAAAAAAACCAAAACTCTAAATCATAATTTTAATACAAAAAACATTAAAATAACATTTTATATATATAATTTATAGCAGTGTTGATTGAATATAGACTGGTGAAAAAAACTTGGGACAACAATTGATGAGGCATATTCTCCTATTTGCTCTAAACATTTTAACTATGTAAAGGGTGTTTTTTATAGATGTATAGAACTTTGAAATGAAATAAAACAAAGATGTATTTTTTAAATTTACTTTATTCGAAAGATAACCTTCTGGCATTATAATTTAAATATTACTTCTGGCGTATAACGGCCACGGCTGGCTCAGACGTAGTCTAGTCTGGAGATCCAATTTTCGATGACTTTTTTCAACATTTGTATATCGTATTATTGCCGTATATCGACAATAACGCGGCAAATGTTGTTCTCCAAGCGGTCAATCGTTTCGGTCTTATCGGTGTAGACTATCGGGTTCACATATCCCCACAGAAAATAGTCTAGCGGCGTAAGGTCGAACGATTTTAGAGGCCAATTCACGGGTCTGAAACGTAAGACTATGCGTGAAACTAATGTTTCTTTCAGTAAATCAATTTCGACACGAGCTGTGTAACACGTTGCGACGTCTTGTTGAAACAACAGCTCCTGTACATCATGGTTGTTCAATTGAACGAATGTGTCAGTAATCATGGCTCTATAGCGATCACCATTAACTGTAACATTCTGACCAGTATCGTTTTTTAAGAAGTACGGACCAAAGATTCCACCAGCCCATAAAGCACACCAAACAATCAGTTTTTCTTTATGTAACGGTGTCTCAACGGACATTTGAGGATTATAATCACTACAAATACGGCAGTTTCGTTTATTGACGTATTCATTCAAACAAAAGTAAGCTTCATCGCTAAACAAAATTCGCTTATGAAAATTGGGATCAACGGCAATTTTGTTTTGGGCCCATTTGGCCCATTTTGAAGCATTGTTCAAGCGTAAGTCTATTCATGATGAATTGCCAAGCCAAACTGAGAATTATTCTCTTAACAGCTGTTAGATCGGTAGCCATCTTGAAAAGTAATGCCAACTTAAAGTTCTATACCTCTATAAAAAACACGCTTTATTAACAAACACAACAGAAAATATCGTTCTCTCATATCCTTAGTTTAGAGGTTTAAAATTTATTAATGGACAGTTTTAGCTCAACAGCCTTTAGTAACAAATATCTTAATGCATCGTTACATACTCGAACCAAACAATAGCATTGAAGTCAATATGTCTGATATTTATTCTTACTTCGCCACTGAACGAAACAGTATAAGCAACAAAGTTTTATTGCTTGCCAAAGGTTATCCTGAATATGCTCCAACGATCTCAACGTGCGAGAGGTTATTTATCAGAAGTAATGATTTTGACATGAAGAAGGAAGATCTCTTAGGTTAGTCAATTCAGCCGCCTTATAACCAAGACAATGCCCGTCAGACTACCATTTGTTTCGATCGCAGTACCTTTCACTTTAGACGAATCTATTCAATTTCGATGTTGAGTTCATAAGAACCACGAAGAAAACGAGGATATCACTGTCGTCAATAACGGTAGAGAAGTGCATTAGAAACTTACTGAAGCACTGTTCAAGAGAAGAAGAATGAAAGCACTATTAAATTATTGAAAATCAACGATGAGTATAATCTTTGCTTCTGATTGATTGTATTAGATTTGGGCCTCAGCAACTTTATCTTCTTACAAAATTTTAAAGACGAATGAAAGGCTGTAGTTTCGCATCAATTAAAGAAATAAAACTATTTTATTGAAAGCGTTGGAGGCTGATCGAAGTGTTTTAAAGAATATGAAATGGATATTGATGAATAAGAACTTATTTTAATTAAAAACATTTTATTTTAAAAAAAAACTGTAATAAAATTTATGCAAATCTAACAAGTCTTGCTTAAACTATTTCTCTTTTTATTATGGATCACACACATCAACTCTTTATACCGTTAAATGTCGTGCCGCCTTCACAAAGCTTAACACATTTTCAACATTGTAAAGCATTTCGTATTAAAATAGCAACCAACTGAGCAAGCAACTGACGTTAAACTGTTGTTGCCTTATCATTATTGACTCAAGTCGCTTTTAAAATATTTCTGATGATAAAATAATTAAAGTTCTTCAAACACTTTAAAAGGCTAATTTACCTAAATATACATACATATATACAAACTCCTCGCCGACTAGGATGGACCACAGTCATCGAACAACAAAAAAAGAAAAAAAAGACGTTGCAATAGTGGAAGTAGGCATTCTCCCGCCCATTAAAATCAATAGGAGAAGAAGGAAAAGTTTTTAAAGAAAACTGAAAACATGATCAAGAACGCATTTTATTTGCCAACTTAAAGAAAAAAATTTTTCACTTTTTTGTGTGTAAAATTTTTCAAGTTTAAAGCTAATCGTTCAATTGAAATCAACAAACAATTCATTTACACAACAACCTTAAGAGTTGAATTAATCTTAAAGTTTCTTTTTTTTGTATTTTTCTTTCTCTGTTTGCCTAAACATTTGGTTGTATGGACGACAACGATGGCTAAATAGTGCTAAGCAGCAACAAGGCGCTACTACCACTCATTTCCACTGCCATATTGGTGATAGGATTAGCTGTTGTACCTGGAAATACTCGTACACTTAGTGTACAAGCAGCGTAACAAGATTATCTAAATATACGTTGTGGGAGACTAATGAGTGCAAAAAATTTTACAAAAAAAAAAAATAAATTCTTAAAATTCACAACAGCAGGCCAAAAAAAGACACAAGAAACAAATTAAGAACGTAAGACAAACAACAACACGAAAAAAGAAAGCACAAATGATTAAAACGAATACAATTTATGGGCGGTAGTGAACGACTGGGGGAATATATTACTCATAGGTAAATAAAAACCAATGATGGTCCTTCTGCCGCCACCAAAGCTACCAATCCGTAAATAAATTCTTTGGGATTTTAATCCACCAACAAAGTAAGTAAATCACCAAAACCGTAGGGATAAGTACCGAAGAAGAACCTTAAAATGCCCATTCAACGTCAATGCGATCATCAGATTTAACTGTTATTTTGATGGATTTTTTCTGGTGCAAAAATTAAAGCCGAAGTACCATAGACAACATTCACAGTTTCCTACTGAATGGAGGAAATATTGAGTGGGAATTTTTAAGACAAGACGTTTGTCAAAGCATCAATGCATCTGCATAGATTAACTTTTTGATGTCCATACCACTCTGCGGGCATAATCGACTTACTTTAATGATACAGAAGAAGTTTACGGCAAGTCAAGCGTTGAGCGATTGGCTGCTACTGTCGTTTGCCATTCATTAAATATTTTCTTAGAAGAAACAGCAAGTCCTCAGTCCACTCTTACAAGTAATAATGCTCCTCGTATTGGAGCGTGTTATCAGATATTAGAACGCGTACTAAAAGAATTTTTAGTGAATCTGAAGATGGTAATTAAATGATATGCTGTGAGTGTTTTATATCCAAACTACCGGGTTTCAGTGTAACCTGGTACCATGACCCATAGGTGGGAGACTCATTACAACTGTAGATGGATATGTACTCTTATACCCTGTGCCGACGTATAATTACAAGATTGCACTGCGAACACAGATTCTGTCTGTTCAAGGGTGTTTTCAGCAATACCTACATTAATACAAAGGATAAAATTGAAACAGTGGAACATGTAGCTTCGAGTGCTGCAGATTCACTAAAGAACGTCCTGAACTAGATTAGGTTTTTGACTGAAGATCAACCGTTGAAAATCTGATTGGCGAAATGCGCTTATTGAGCATCAAGTGGAATCCAAGTGAACTAGACGAGTTTTGCGCAGACTTGCCATAACCGATAGAGAACACAGGGCGTTGTTACAAGAAAAGGAGCAATAACGACCGGTTGAGCTGATGTTTCAGGAGAGCGACAATCGTACAGTGACACCTTACACCTTGGAAAAATGACGCATAATATAGATAGTCAGGTGTACAAGACAGCTTCTGACTTCTGACCAACAGGAAAGTCATATTCTAAGGCGTGATTTCGTACTGATGGCCCAGTGCGGCGTTTCAATCATATTAAACATTATCATATGGTTGGAACATCATATGTGTTTAATGATGCAGAAGAAGTTTACAATAAGTAAAGCAACTCTCCGAGTTATTACCAAGATATAACTGCAGGCGCTATGGATATGTAAATGGATATATACTCTTATGGTATACCCTGTTCCGAAGTGAAGATTACGAGACCGCACAGTGAACTGGATTTTATTTCCCACAGATAATGCTCGTTCAAGTCTGTTTTCAGCAATATCTGCACCGTTTTAAGTTAGCCAATAGTCCTGTGTGTTAAAACTGCCCGGATGAACTTGAAACTGTGCAACATGTATCTTCCGAATGCTGCAAGTTAATTGAAGAACGTTGTTCACTAGAGTATGTTTTTGATTGCAGATCAACAAATCTGAGCTTATTTAGCATCAAATTAAATCCTGGTAAACTGTTCGCTAGACGAGTTTTGCGAAAACTTGCGATAATCTAAAAAGAACGTAGGGTGTTATTACAACAAAATGAGCAATAACGTCGGTTGAGAGAATGTTCTAGGACAGCAACAAATGTAAAGAGACAACTGAACTGTGACAAACGTAACCTTTGATCTTAGCGATCTGGAAGGCCGGGTTGATCTTGCTGGGTAGAAATCTCAAACTAGGCCTTTTAACTGTTTTACACTTCGCAAAAAAAGGGAAAAGCATGACCCATAGGAATATAAGACAGCCTCTAACTGCCGACCAAAAAGAAAATCAAATGTGTGATTTCCTGCTGGTGGCCCAGTGCGGCATTCCAATCACAATTAACATATGGTCGAATTAATTATACGTGGGGCGCTGTTAGACCCATTTGAGCAACGAACAGGGTTCTAATAAGCTGATACATTTGTAAAATCTTTAGGATGCCTTGGGGATGCTTGGATTTTCTTCCCTAGAACTTCGAGAGGATTCTGGACCTATCACATTTACATTCTTTATAAACGCAGGTGATAAATCATCAACTTCACGTCACTTGTCAATGTAGGGTACTAATAAATGTGTTTCTTAAAGAGTGGGCGCAAAAGTGTGTGTATGTTTAGTAAATATAAATATTCGTTACGTTTTCTTAACTTGAACTTTCGTACTTTTTTGTTTGTCTCTCTTAACAAAATCATGATGATCCATTCATTTATGGCACTCATTCGTATTAAAAACTAAAAAGCATATAAAATGTTTACAAACTCATTGGATTTTGCTAGGCCCATGGCAATTTCTTGCTTTTTTTTTGATTCAATATTGCATTTGCTTTATGCGAATATTTAATACGTTCGTACTAGAAGCGTATGCGTGCGTGTGCTTCATGTGTTCTTGTCAGATTACTCACTTTAACGAGCAACAACATGTACAAAATTCTATGCATCAACCATATGAGGATTGCTCTGCTGGTTCTGTTTCGTTTAACATTTTCACTTGAAATTTTGCTGTTTCTGCTCAATTTTTTAATTGAATTAGTTAAGGCTTTTAGAGAGACAAGCTGGCTATTTGTCCATTCATTTTGTAAAATATTCACGAAAATTTTTACTTTTTTTCTACCGTTTCTTATAAAAACTAATGCCTTAGCAGCAAAGACAACAAGAAAATAAAAAGGAGAAAAGAAAACTTATCATAGGAGTGCGTTTAAAGCCATCATTAATTGTTGCTGCCACATCCATATACTACAACATACTATACGACGAGTACACAAGAAGTATGTGGCATGTTGTTTAACTCTTCAGTCTATATGTACGTTCTTTTGCAGTGTGTGTTGTTGTCGTCGTTATCAGTTTACGCTTCTTTGGTGCGTTTCTTTTCACATTTTCTTATGTTTTGTGTCGTTTTTAATTAAGCATAAATTTCATCAACTCAGATTGTAAAATACGATTCAAAGACATACCACCAACACCATTACCACCACAACAACAACACTGCCTCCCTACTTCGTAAAGCTTTGACATTCTGGCGGTTACAACATCTATTGCAGGAGGAGAGCAGCAGGCCATTATTTTATGTGAACTCCTATAAAAATTTGTTAAGTAGTTTAATAATAGTTTCGCTCATTAATTAAGTTTTAGTTTCGACGTCGTTTAAATTAAATTCTGTAGATTGTAAATTTAAAGTTTCTCTATTAGATTTAGGAATATGTACTGGTGGGGTTGGGAAGAAAAGAGCAACATAACCAAGTCGCTAAGATTTAAATGCTTAGAGATCAGTAACCATAAACAATTCAAATCGGGTAAATCAGATAGAAATACATATTTGAAAAATAAATTTGAAATAAATATTAACACATAGAGATGTCATTATGAGCTCATTTGTTAATACAGACGAGATCTGAACATAACAAATCAAATTTCTATACCGTGAACATTCTGCAATAAGTTTTGGTATATTCTTGGTGACATTTCACACATTTCGTATGAGCAAAGTGGCTATTTATCCCTGGATGGGACAATGCAGCCCTTTGACATGACCATAGTTTAGACAAATGACGCAGATATTTGATTCGGAAATGCATTGGAAACAAAAAAGTCCTCGAAGCCATTTAATTTTTTCCTCAAGCAGCATACTGGCTTTCCCCAAAGCCTCCATTGCTTTGTTTCAGTTTCATTAATCAAGCTTATATTCAATCTAATATGTTGTAGCTCGCCTCCATATGATTATGTAGTGGTGAAGATCCTTGCTAAGTGTTGGGGGTGATCTTTACTTAGCATTCTAATTTTTTTCCCAGTGGTGGCATTATCTTCTGATCATTCATCATCGTTAGGAGATAAGCTAGAGGATCAGGAGGGCGGCTTCTTTAGATGGATTTGTCTCTTTATTAAACACTCGAAACCACAATTAAATGTTTTTTGTCATGTTTTCTGCTGGAGATTCGAACCTGGCCGCTTGTGTTGTATTACTACACCACGTCAAGTTCCGAGGCCGTAAATAGACTTATTTAAAGCTAAGCATTAGCAGCACAATAGAATATGATAACCAAGCCTTTATTTCCCTCAAAATAATTCATGTCCAAGAATGCCCATCATGACGTTAACCATACCAGTAGATCTTTGTAAATACATTAATACTTTGGTAGACACTTGTGAATTCCGTTATTGTAGTAGACAAGCCAAAAAAAGATCTTGTATGACACAATTATTAGCTACATCGAACTGCAAAGCTGGTTAACTCTCTAAAAACTTAACACTAATGAGCGTTGAAGCTACGAGGGCGGATTGACATTGAAGCTAACTAGCGCTAGATGGCAGCACAAACAGAAAAACTTTTTCTTTCTTAGAAAGTACGATCTGTCAAACGTCAACTGTTAAAATTTTAGCCAAATTCATCGATTAGCTTATCTGTTGTAGTCGTTTGAGGTAAGCAACTTTTGTGTTGGAAAATGGAAAAAACTGAATTTAGTGGAGTGATTAAACACTATTATTTGAAAGGCAAAACGGCGAAAGAGACAAAAGAAAAGCTTGATAAACATTACGGCGAATCTGCTCCGTCAGATTATACGGTAAAATATTGGATTGCTAAATTTAAACGGGGCCGAGCACTGCAACAATACCATCAACAGGAAGGCCAAAAGTTACTGAAGAAAATGTCAAGAAAATCCTCGATATTAATATGAATGATCGCCTGGTCAAAATACGTGCGATTGCTGAAATGGTAAACATATCATATCACCGTGTGTTCAACATTTTGCATGAACATTTGCATATGAAAAAGCTATCGGCAAGATGGGTGCCGCGTTTGCTCAGTGTTGAACAAAAACGAGTTCGATAGATCACTGCACAGCGGTGTTTGGACATGATAAAGCATAATCATGCTGATTTTTGGCGTAGATTAATAACTGTTGATGAAACGTGGGTCCACCACTACACACCTGAAACCAAAAATCAATCAAAGCAATGGGTGGAAGCTGGTGGAAGTGCTCCGAAGAAGGTGAAGACAGCGAAATCGGCTGGCGAGGTTATGGCCACTGTATTTTGGGATGCACACAGAATATTGATCATCGATTATCTTGAAAAGGGATCCACAGTCACAGGAGATACATTAGATACTATGCTAAAGCTACGAGAAATCCACTTCGAATTGGTTGATCATCCACCTTATAGTCCAGATTTAGCCCCTAGTGACTTTTTCCTGTTTCCAAGCTTGGAAAAATGGCTCGCAGGAAAAAGATTCATCTCAAACGAAACTAATGCGTATTTTGAGGAGTTCCCAAAATCGTATTATTCAGATGGTATAAAAAAGTTGGAAAATAGTCTTACTAAGTGTATTGAGCTAAAGGAGACTATGTTGAGAAATGAATGGTTTTTGAAAAAAAAAAAATGTTTTTTTCCTACTTAGGCAACTTCAATATCAATCCGCCCTCGTATATTTCTGGGATTTATTCGATACTGAACGTATTAGTTGCTCCTTTTTTGTATATCAAGCTAATCTCTGTCAAATTGCGTCGACGCTGAAAACTTGACTTATATTTTAGTTTATACGGAAATAATTTTGTGGGTATCACAAATATGGTGCAAGTGTACCAGATCGCTGAAGAATTTCTGACTATGGACAATTACCCTTCAACTATCCAGGCGAGGGTTACGCCATTTCACTTGCGTTGGGGAATGTCCGAGGAGATATTCGAAGGTTTAAGTATTTATGTGATGTCAGATAGTCAGGCAGCTTTGGATGCTTCGGCATCCTGAAAAGTTTGAACGAAAGTTTGTATGAACTGCATGAAACCTTTCAATGAAGTTGGCATTCATAACAGGGTTACTCTATGTTGGGTCCCTGATCGTAAGAGCCATCTTGGAAACGAAAGAGCTGACTGTTTAGCGAACAGAGGAGTTCGATGGGGGAGGATTAACTGAAGGAGATTTTGCTTGGTTTTGGAGTAGCTTTTTCCCGAGAATAATAACGGAGTCTATTTACCTTATATTGGGGTTTTAGATACCATTAATTTATTCTGCGGAATGTCAAGGATGATCCGTGTAGGTTCTGCTCGATTTATGCCGAGACATCGGAACACTTGCTTTGTGAGTGCCCAGCTAGAGGTTGATGTTCCTGGGCAATGCTGTGTGGTACTCTAAATCGGGTAATTATTCTCTTACCAAATGGAATTACTGTCATTCGCTTCAGTCTGATGGGGCTACACAAAAGTTTCTTCGGGTAGCGGTGTATTTGGGCTCTGATTCATAAACATAAACCTAGCTCAAGGGGCTTGTTTATCACAAGCTTTAATGATATACCCTACAGATCAAATATCATTGTTTTCCGTTTAGAAGAGATGCTCATGTTTTCATTAAGAGTTCATTGAGTTCATTAAGATAAGTTCAGTTTTGAATGGCTGATATAATTAATATCACAATCATATAAAAGGTCTACTAATATTTAGCTAAGTTATCAGCATATTACGGTTTTTTAACCGTAAATCGAAATTTTGGGGGTGTTTCGAAACTCCAAAAACAGATAATCGTTCTACTTAATAGCGCCTATCAGAAAAATAGTATCACTTGCTATATATTATTTTTTTTTTTTGTGATGCACCGTATATTCTGTGTGCCGCTGTGCACCGTAAATTCTGTGTGTATGCTTACCTACCATAAGACACCCGCCTACCAACAAAGAGGTCCTCGGTTCAATACCAGATCAGCCCATCAGATAATTTTCAACAGCAGTACCAACTCACAGCACTGCTAACTACTGGTTATGAGTTTTTACGCTACGAAAAACTTTTCTAACTAATGCATATACCGTTCGGAGCCAGCATTAAATTGTAGGTCGTTTCAAGGAGCCTAAAAATAGAAACGGGTGCAGCTCATTGATTGTGGGAAGTCCCTTTTTTCCCTCTTGGAATTATGTACCGTATTTCCTACAGAATTTTGCAGCCATGAGTATTCCTTAACTTCATAACCTATTTTTCAATAATTAATTCTTAATAATTTAAATTTTTTTATACAAGTTACGAATTATTTAAGCAGCTAAAAATTTCAAAAACGGTGACATTAGAAAAAAGAAACAAACTTACCGATAACATATAATCTGATCTGATTCAAGTGTTCCAAAGCAAAACAAAACTTCGCTGGCACTTTTTGCTTCATAACTGCTGTGTAGCAATAAGTAGGGGAAAGCATGTCAAACCATCATAACAACTTATTTGTCACAAAACAATGACTCAATACAGCTGCAAGACATAAAGGCGTCTTTTGTAACAAAAGCGAAAAGTATGGTAAACGATTCATAAATAAATATATACTGAAGTTACATACATACATATACATATATGTAAATACATACATACATATATATGTATAAGAAAAATAATTCTCTCCCTTCCCTCTTAAAATTATAACAAAAGCACAAACAGAAAATTATAAAAAAGATGAAAATTATAAATGAGCTCATAAATTAGTGGAAAATAAAGTGAAAAACTAAAAACTTTGATTCTTAATTTTTTTATTTCATTTGGAAACCCAAAAACAAACTTTCAAGTTGAGGTCCTTAAACATCGTTAAGGGCAAAAGGATATAAAAAATCAACCTGTTAAATAAACTAAAGCCAAAACCTGCTAGAGTTTTGGGTTGCGTGGTCGTGACGACAAAAGACAAACAATTGTCTCTCTTTCATTTCGTTGGCATTGCCTTCTTTTCCTTTTTTAATTTTACACCGTTTTCCAAAGTACTGCACACAATGTACCATAATAGAATTATAGTCAGATATATAGTACATACAGAAATATAATGAGTTCACCAACACCACTGAGACAAATATTATAGCAGAAACCCCTTTTTATTTTAGATCCACATTGTTTCACTGTTTTGGATTAGATAAGTATAGATTATGTTAGTTGCCGGTAAATTAGCGAGTTCACTCGTGAGCCCTGTGACTCGTTGTTATACTTATTTCTAAGGTAGTCTATCTGCACTACCATGAAAGAGACCTTGTACATCCAAAATTATACCTGTAAGGAGCATAATCAAATTCCTACAAAGATAACAAGAAATGATTATTCCCTTTTTTTTGCCAAATTAAGCCAGTAGAACATTTTGGATATTCATACCTGATTTCCGTCTTTTCTAACGCCCATTGATTTATCAAGAAGTTTCCAGGGTTGTGTAAATGTCGCCGAAAGCAAAAATCCCGTCCAAGCATGATCCGTTAATTCGGCACTCATTAACGATATCATTTCCTCGGATGCCCTTATGCTCAGTTCGATATGCTGTTGTTGAAATTGGAGCAGTAATCAATTTCGATCGAAGTTTGTAAGAATATAGAGCATTAATTGACGCAAAAATATTCAAGTAAATATTAGAGGCCGATATTCGGGATTTAATGCGCCTTACACCGAGTGATTTTTCAAGAGATTTTCGATTTGATTTACAAAAAAACACATAAAATTTAGAGAAATGTATAAAATCTTTGTTTGAGTCGATAGAGCGATCTATATAAATCAATGTTTAAAGCTTGGCTTCCGGTGCGCCTACCGTTGCGGGCTCCGTTTTGCGTGGCATTGTCTTATTGAAACCACATGTCAACCAAGCTAAGCTCAGCAAAAGAAAATTTGTAATCATCGCACGGTAGTGCTCGCCATTTACACTAACGTTCCTGCCTTCGTCGTCTTTGAAAAAGTACGATCCAATAATGTCACCGTCTTATAATCCACGCTAACCAGTGCATTTACAATGCTTCTGGCTGCTCTTCACACCAAATACGGAAATTTTGCTTGTACATATATCCATTCAATCAGAAATGAGCTTCGTCGCTGAACACAATTTTCCGATAAAAAAGCATTGATAATAATTAATAATCTGCAAGCGTTGTTCGTTTGTAAGTCGATTCATGGTTAAATTATAGACCAAACTCAACATGCTTAAGAGTAGTATGTGATACGATTACAGCTAAGCTGCCAAAACCAGTTATGTCAAAAAGAAAGTTGCTACAAAATCACCCGATAATACTTCCTGCAGCTACGTCGGTAGCATAAAACTTCGCTTGGAAAATAGCGCAGTTATCAGGCAGTCTGATAGAAATTAAAAAGCCTAGTTCATATGAGTAATAATTGCAGACCGTGTCCGTTTTCTTTATATGTATTATAATCCCAAAAGTTCTAATAAAACTCGTTGTACATACAGTAGAGAGCAAAAGTGGGCACCGTTGAATTGCGTATTTACTAAGGAGATCGGACGAATACGGTTTTTCAAAATCTTCATTTTTCGAATACCGAATAAACCGGTTGATTTAAAAAGAATAACCGGTTAATTTAAATATGAAAAATTTTTAAACGTTTGCATATTTGTTTGTTGAAAATATGCTCATCGTTTAACTATTTGTAATAAATTTAGTTATTATTTTTGTATATCTTGAACGTCTCACAAAAAACGTGAAAACCAAGGTAGATCGAAAAGGTATGCACTCTTAAGTAAAATGACCTTTTCTCATTTTCTGTAAATATTGATTTTTGTATATGAAGAATGATCAACTAGACTCATTGAAAGGTCACAAACCCACAAACGCCGGTTCCGAATGGCAGATATATTAGTTATTGAAGATTTCCACACCGTAAATACACATAACCAGTCGCTAGTAATGTTGTGAGATGATATCGCTGTTGAAAATTGTCAGACGGTGTGGCCCGGAATTGAACCGACGACTTCTTGGTTGGAAGGTGGGTTCTTACCCAACATATCACAGTGATACACACACTATTAAATACGTGGAAATTAGGAAATTAACTCCTTGAGTAGCTGTTCAGATCTTAAGCAACTTTCAGTACTTTCTGTAGTAAAATTTGTCTTTTATGGCCTCCGCACACCATTTTAGCATAGTTTTTATAAGATTTGCTAGAATTATTAGCAATATTGATTGCCACTCTAATTTTAAGCTCTCCGTCAGCTTCTGCTTATTTTTAAGCTGACGTGGTCCAGCTCTGCACTTCAAGAATTAAGAAGAATATTATTTAAATAAAAGAAACGGTTAACCGGTTATTTTAATCATTAGTAGCCAAAAACCAGCTTTTTATAAAAACTACTTTTCGAATAATTCAAAAACCGGTTTTTGAAAAAAGTCGAATAATCGATCTCCCTAGTATTTACTTTTTAGCAGGAACTTTTCTTAGCATGTGCTTACTTTCGCTCGCTACTGTAGGTACTTTTTAGTCTGCTTGTTGCCTTTTCGACCACTTTTCAGTCCACTTGATTTATTTAATATGGCATAATCAAACCTTAAAGTTTATTCGCACAAAACTCACAGACGGCGACTGCAGCAGTTTTGTTTCTTTACAGTAAAAAGAAGACACTTTCACAATCAATATGTATATTAAATACTTCATATATCACTCAGAATATCGATAATTGTTTTGTAGGATATAGGGAGACATTTGACTATTAATCTCTTAAGTGGCTTCCTAGACATAGAAACAGAACTTACTTGTCTACTAGTACGTTTGGTAAAACCTAAGAAAAATGAATAATTTATATTGCACGAAGTATATCTAGAGACAAACCCTGCTAACAAAACCTGCTGCAAGAACCGAAAAATCTGGTTAAATTCGGATGCTCAGAGAATATGTTTAGGCACCTTTTTTTCTCTTGAGACCAGTATTCAAGGGATAATCCCTAGCCATGCAGTGCATTGTGCTGGTACTTGAAAAATATATAAGTTGTGGAAAGGAGGATAGAGAGAGTAGTGTTTATAGACGTTCGATTTAAATGTGATCATGTTATCAGCGTCAAGGAAGAACAGTGAACGAACAGTGCGACGTAAGAATGAATTCTCCCTATAATGCGTTGTGCTAGTCACTGGACAATCAACTAAAAAGCGATGCGCTCTACAAGGATACGAGTACTACGTAAGAATATATGATTATTAGAAATTGGATATTTAATTTCGTTCGAGCACATTCCGTTATAGTACCAATATAACAATGAAACACACGCCACATTGCGACGATGCCCTAATGAATCGATAGAGTCGATAGAATTATTAATAAGAACCTTCATCATCTTCTGTACGCGGTCTAGAAGTTCCAAAATAGGCTTTGAAGCACTGGCCCATACATGAGAGTTGTATTCCAATGCTTCTTTTGACACTCGAAATATGTGATCGTTCCAACTAAGGTTACAGTGAGTTCTCATGTCCAGAACTTTAAGATGACCACGCCTGAGTGTTATAAAACAGCATTGGCCCTTGCGCGTATTGATTTTCGCGTGTCATTCGTATGCCGCCTTTTTGCCCCAATCTCCAAAATCCTCGGCCTACGATCAAAAGAATTTGAATGACATATGTTGCTGTCATATTGCTGTCATATTAATATTAACAACAAAGTTAGGGAAAGAACAGAGCCTTGCGGTACCCCTGAATTTATTCTGAACTGGTCGGATGAGATCCCATCTATAACCACTCTTATAGTGCGATTTCTGAGAAAGCTTGATATAAATCGAGTGAAGTGACTACCGACCTTAAAGACATTATAATGAAATTTTAGGCTCTTGTCAGAGAGATTTCTGCAACAGCTGCAGTGAAGAAGCAGAATTTAAATCGATTGAACATCTTCTCTGTCATTAACCTAAATGTGAGGAATATAGACTAACATTGTTAGGTTAGACAAGTTTCCACGGCAAAAGCAGACTCATAACGGGCGATATGTAGAAGGATTTCGGTCTAAACCAGCAAGTGTAGGGCACAGGCAGTATGGTAATATATGGCAACACAACGGGACTTACTTATGGGTACCGAGTGGGTTGCATCATTGGCTGCGGCCAACAAAACATAACTTAACTGCCCGTACCATACACTTAGCTTAAGCAACTGTATTTCATAATTCTTAAGGAAAACAGTGTAAAAATAGTAAACAATTTAAAAAAAAAAGGGCAAAAGATACTTTTATAAGAAGTAAAAGGAAATATAGGGAAAAGGAATAGAGTGAGAGGCAATGGAAGAGTGACATGTTAAATTTTAAGCGTTGTTTGTTTGTTCAGTTTGACTTGGTTTGCTGTTGGTAACCTTTATTAGCTGATTTTTCATATGCCAAAGCAATAAACGTTTAAATTTATAACCAAAATATTGTCAGAAAAAATAAACAAAAGCAATTTAGATTACAGCACTACTTATTTTTTCACTGGTTTACCTTTAGGTGGGGGTAATTTTTTTTGACAATTTTCATTTTTTTTTTTTTTTTTTCTTTTGGTAATAATCGTCAGACAGGAATTTTCTACACTCTTGTACGAGTACTTGACTCTTTCTGTCTTCTAAATGTAATGGAGTGACTAAATGGGAAATACTTGAAAATTTTGAATATCGGAGGTTTGGTTTTAATACAAAGGACCTCTAAATAAATTTTTATAAATCCTTTTTTGTTGGCATTTTAGTAAATGTCGTGCTTTTTCTAGAGTTTCGTTTTATAATCCCATTGTTAGCGATTTGTTCACCCACCACCATCACATATTCTAGTGTCATTGCCTGTGGTGGCAATTGTAAATGTTCTCTTGTGAACTCTTTTATAAATTTGCTTGTATCCGGATTAATTTTCGGCAAACAATATTTACCAAGTTGCCTGCTTTACAGAAGCTATTTATTCCTTTTAATTTAACGGGAAAAAATACTTTAGACCACCACAGCCAAAACAACAGCAACAATAAATATACAAGAAAATGAAAGAAAAAACTACCGGCATAAACGTATTAAATGTAAAAAATGAGGTCTATGAAATACTTCTTCTTCTTGTCTCTTCTCTTCTTCAGAAGGGATAATCTGGTGTTTAAAACAAAACAAAAAATAGAAATTAAAAACGAAAATCCTTTAAAAAGCCAAAAAACAAAAACACTGTTCATGTAAAAGAAAACTACAAAAACAAATTTAAAGAATAAGGTCTACAATAATTCTTTTATTTTTCTTTCCATTTTTCCATCATTGTTGGTTTCTTTAGCCAAAGGAAAAATCCACGTTGCATTTCCTTTTATTAAAGAAAAACTCGAAACTCAAAAGACAAAAGGTTTCGGGACAAAAAAAGGGCTGGCAAAAATTCACAGGGCCGTTTAACACCCCAGCCACGTGATACCTCAACACTACACAAAGTTCTGCACTTGGCAGAATATAGGATAGAGCCGCATAGAATTTAGAAATTAAATTTCATAGAAGGTTTGGTGTTGAAAGCGGCTGGTATGTGCATGTATGGCATTTTTAAACGTGATGGCGAGATATTCAGACCTGAATTTTTTTGCCCCCCTCACTACTCTAGGGAGTATGTTGGCTTTTCCACAAAGTATTCTTTACTTTGTTTCAGTTTCATTAATCGAGTTGAAATTTCAAGCTAAGTATATGAGCTAAGCTAAGTATATATTCAGCGCCCTCCATATGAAAATTTTGTGGTGAATATCCTTGCTAATTGGTGGTGATCTTTACTTTAGCATTGGAATTTTCCCCAGTAGGTGGTGTTTTTTCTGATCATTCGTTTGATGTTTGCCATCATTATCAGAGGTAAGCTGGAAGGTCAAGGAGACTTCTTCTTTATTTTCTGGATGGAGTTGTGTCTGGAGGGAAGTTGAAGCCTCTTTATAAACATTAGAAACTACAATTCAATTCTTTTCGTCATGTTCTCTGCTGTGGCTCGAACCTGGGTTGCTTATATTGTTATGCGTGTGCTTTAACCACCACACGACGTTCTACCCTGAAAAAATTATGTTATATCGGAAGAATTGTGTGGCGGCCACATAAACTAGGAATAGCTCTCTTCTTATCAATAAGCAGATTGATCACCTGGTCAGGATGATACTTTCCTCTTACAGGCTTTTGATTCTGACAGCGACGGTGAAAGGATGAACCCACGTGCTCTACATCGAGACTAAACAGCCCTGTACGATCGGGTTCGATCGGAGTCTATTGTAGAGGTGCCGCGACATAGACTACAAAAACTGGTAGCTGTTATCACTAGGCACTGGGTAGCTGGTGCACATGCTAGAAGACTTAAAAAGTTTGCCATTCAGTTGCTACTTTAGGAGTCGTTAGGATGAGGAAGAGAAAAAGGCTGTGGAATATTTCCTGCCAATGTCCGAATCTTTCGGATATTAGGACAGTTTTCCTTGGCAATCCGTCTCTGCATGTTATATCAAACTTGCCTGATATAAATATCAGCAGGCTGACGTCCGGTTGGTTTGTTTCAGGCCGGTGGGCTAACATGTAGATCGCCCTGAACACTTTCGTCTATTGACATCACAGTGGACTCGTGCCTTGCTAACCGTTGTAACTAACTAACTAACTAACTAGCTAACTTGCTGGTGTCTCCGGTTTAAAGGCTGGCGACATGGTGGGCGCATGAGAATATTAGGCCCACTTTAATGTTGGGTCATTTTACCCAAAAGAAAGTTGTGATTATGACAAGACGTGGGTCAAGTTTGTTCAACCGGTCGATCAAAAAAGACTGTCAGTGAGACTGGGGGCGGTGTGGTTGGTTCCAATTTCCAAAGGGCTTTGCCTATGGGCAAATATCCTTCAATTTTCCAGGCTCATGTTTATCGAAGAGTGTGAATATTTATTTAGTCTCAGATAATTAAGCGGCCTTGAGGGATCCTGTTAGGTTTGAACGAAAGTTGTTATAGACTGCATGAAACCTTCTAATGAACTTGGCGTTTTTTACAGGGTTACTCTATGTTGGGACCCTGGTCATGAGGGCCATCCTAAAACAAAATGGCTGACTGTTTAGCGAACTGGCGAGCTTGCCGGGTTTTTATTAGACTTAAGTCATTTTTCCGTGTCCCTGTGGGGATACGCAAGGGAAAATATTGACTTCTGGGTTAAAAGTGAATTCGCTCGGTTTTGTAGGAGTTACTCCAGTATAAGACAGGAGAGGAAGTTCATTTCACGTTCTCTCAGAAGACTATTGCTGCACTTTTGCTTAAAAGGCGTCAAAAAACCCTCGGATCCTGACTTTAATTCTTATAAAAGCTTTTTCTTTGATTTCTTTGTAATTTAACTTTCGAATTGTTCTTTCCTTCTTCTTAATGCTTTTTTTGTCTTTTTGACTAAATGTCTGGGAATTTTTATAAGTATATTTCTTGGTCTTTCTCTCTTTTTGCTTTTTTTGTTTATTTCATTGAACCACATAACGGAAATTTTAATTCTTCTTTATTTGTTTTACCATTTACAACTGAACATCATCAAACTAATTTACGCTAATGTCAACGATTTCTTTTTTTTGTTGTTGTTTGCTCTAATCCTTCCTCTACTACAAGTTTTCTTGAATTTTGGTTAAAATTTTTTTTTTCATTTGAAATATCGAGGATTTCATAAGACACTCTCGAATTGTTTGAATTTAAAGGATATCCCCAACAAAAAATAATACCGAAATGCCAACAAATTATGACATATCATTTTTCTTTGGCGCCATCTTGGAAAATTGTTTGAAATTCTATTTGTTTTCCCTATTTTTCTGAAGTGAAACAAAAATAAAGTGCCACCACAACAAAATAAAATGTATTCCCATCGTCATACAAAAACAAACTTTAAAACAATAAGACAAATGAATGGAATATTTTTTGAAAATTATTTTCATAAAAAACCAAAATGAAATGCATTTGATATCGAAAATATTTTGAAGACAGCAAAAAACGAAAATTCTTTACTTTTCCTAAAAACAAAAAAGTCAAAATAAATGAACGAATGCTGGCTGTGTGATCTGTTTCAGAGTGGAGAGACAAATGACATCGCATTACATCAGAAATGATAAATTTAAATTTGCAGTAAAGTTTTTAATGGCATCAAGTTGAGTAATTAACAAATTAATTGATAACCTACCCTACAATCTACTCTTCAGAACTAAGTATTAGATCATATGGCAATAAAGGTCATAGATTATGATGCATTTTTACTATAAAAAAGAAAAAAGAAAACATTTCAACTATTAGAGCGCTGTGAGTGAACGCTGAACATAGAAGTGCTTTGCTTAATTCCGTTCCAAAATTTTTGATTACAATCTGTAAAGGGCGAAATACACTATCAAGCATTGTAGTGGTATTGGTGAAAAGGCTATTTTTGGTTTTTAGCATACACTAGGCAATGCCAGTATTCAAGCATTCATATTGTAGTAGAGGCTTGTTTCAAGCGAGTCTTCTAACCCAGCATCACTCTTTTCCATATCCCTTCTTCTTTTCGACTGCCGTCTATAGATTTTGCGTAATGAATTTATTTATTATTTTTTTGTTTGCTTTTGAATTTTGCTCCTTGTATCTTTCCATTTAAACTTCGTCCTGCTGATCCTTAAAAACTCTGTTGCTGTAACCATCACATTTCACATCCCAAAGCGCAGTCAGAAAACGATGAACTTCAAACAGCTCATTAATTTGCTTTTTCTTTTGAATTTCTGCCATTTTTATGCCACAAAATTCCAAAAAAATAAATGCAAATTTTTTATTCTCCGATGCTGTTGGTGCTATAAAATTATAGAAAAAATAAAATTGATCAAGCAACGCCATACACTTTTCAACTGTTTGTGTGATACATCTATACAAATTTCACTAATACTACTACAATGCAGTTTTCATCTGTTTGACAGTGTATTTTGCCCTTAAAAAGTAGTAGAGATACTACACATCAATCTCCTAATAGTTTCGCGTCATTTAAAACAAGATAGCGACTTAAAGAAGCTCATCAGTAAAATTCAACTAAGACGCAACAAATATTCGAAATATTCGAAATATTTTTGAAGGGATTATACCATATACTAGCGATTAAAAAAGGAATTAAATGCAAGAAATGCCTACGAACCTCCACGAAGCATTGTATAGCCAGAATATCCCCAAAAATTGATGTGAAGAAAGTCTAACAAACACACCGAAAGATCTTTAGTATCCCTTTATAGGATAATATCTAATACGAGAGGTCTTTAACCCATTTGGCGTCTCTGTACCCAATTGAGTACACCAACAAAATGGACTATAAAAGCTATAATTGTTTTTTTGTCTATTAGTTGAAGAATGACAAATGTGGCATTAAAAAGAGACAAAAAAAATCAGCTTTTGACGACGACTCTTGTAGAGTGATCTCTGAACTTACAATATGCAAGTATGTACGTCTTTTTATCATTTCTTACTTTTTTCTTAAAAATTTTTTAAATTTACTTTATAAAATACGTTTTAAATAAGTGGATTGCAGTTTATAACCACCAACAATTTTTGCTTGGAATACCATTGTACACATGCTGTTTACCTTACCTAATGAATTCTTTTTTAATTTTTTTCTTTTATTTATGCTCATTTAGTTTCCTAGAAAAACATACGTTTCGAAAAAATATCACTGCTTTTTTCATTTTGGCGGTTATTGGGTTAATACTACAGACGAAAGTGGCAAACACTACTATACTAAACATATTCTATGAATTAAGGTCAGCCTAAGTGACGTCATATGATTAAATTAAGTTATAGACTGACTCGTAGCACAAATGGTATACTATGGGACAGAAACAGCGTTGGAAATATTAAAAGCAGCTTCAGTTCTAGATAATTCGTCTGCCCGTTTAATAGTCCCTGTGCGAAAAAACCCAAACTAAAGTAATATATAATAGAGGATACTGCTTAGACAGATCTTTCTTACACTGTCTGATCAATAGACATGTAGTACTGTATGAATTCAATGAATGAAGCATCGACAGACCATCAACTAAAAAATTCCAATTTTACCACGAATATCGGAGTCATATATAGTATCTTACGGACAACCATTACTGCGAATATCTCAGCCTAAAAAAACACTACAGCTATCTGGTGGACCAAGTCACCCTTGCATCACTCGCATCTAGATGGCATTCTAACTTTGAACATTCTATCAAAATCTGTATATGGAGTACAATAGGGTCAAAAAGGAAGTAAGGTTTTGCTGCGATAGAACTAAAATTTTTAAGGTTGGTAAGTTTTTTGAAAAAGAAAAAAAATTCTTTGAAATTCTTTGATACCGCGTTAAAATTCGAAACAAATCTAATATATACCAACTCCCTCTCGAACAGACTACATTCTACATCCGATTACTGCGGAACTTAATAGAAGATTCGAAGTAAGATTGTGTTCCCGTTCTGACTGAAATCGGGGCGGTTAACTCAATGGTCTCGAAATGAGTGACAGATCAAGGACGGGATGTGTCGTTGGACCCAGTTTTCTCGGTGGAAACTTACCTGAATCACCACTGTAGTTTTCCTGATGGTTCGAATGTTTTTCAGGCGTAAGTACTGGTCATTAGAGGTTCATAACTTTAGAGGTTCATAACTTTGAATTGGCAACACTGCTTTATTTGACAACCGATTTCATTTATTATGAATGGACTTGCACCGCCGCCAATTCGGTGAATGGCCTGAAACTCAAATTTGTATTGAATTTTTATTCAATATTTTGTTCTCTGAAAATGGGCTTCTTCATTTTTGGTTGAATGGGCACATAAATACAGAGATTTAGAGCGAGGATGGTCGACAAGCTTTTGTCGAAATACCAATACATCCATAGAAAATTACTGTTTCGTGCGATTTATGGGCTGGCAGAGTCATTGATCCATATTTCTTCAAAAACAATGTTGGTCAGAATATTACTGTCAATGGTGAACGGCATAGAGATTGGAAATTTTTTCGTACTTCAATTAGTCGACATTAATCTTACTGACATGTGGTTCCACCAGAACGGAGCTATATACCGCGCGCTGCAATTGACGTAATAAAAGAAACTTTGGATGAATAAGAATATATATATTAACTTCCATAAAATTCAATGAAGGAACGCGGAGGATTTCTCTTAGTCAACGAGCTGCACTATTCTATTTTTAGACTCATTGAGGGGAGATACAGCTTAACGCCGGCTCCGCTTTACTAGGTAATGTTGTGAGACAATACCGTTGTTGAAAAAAACTTTTTCTTTTACAAATGGTCTAGCCTGGTATTGAATCACAGCGGCACACTATGATGAATGAGTTATTTCACGTAATGGTAAAATTAAGTAGCCACCATATCGTGTAATTTAAGCCCATAGGATTATTTTGTTTGTGGCTATGTAAAGTCAATTGTCTACGTCGATAAACTAGAGACAATTGAATACCTGGGAATCAACATTCGAAAAGTTGTTGGCGAAATACGGCCGCATACGCTGCGAAAAGTTTTTGAAAATTAATGTTCCAGATGGCGCCTTGTTTGCGCCAGCCGTGACGGCCGCATGGATGAAATCATATTGAAACATTAATGTCATAAAATTTTCTATCCAACAAAGCTCGTTTCGTTGATATAAAAAATATATTTCTTTGTTTTATTATGATTTAAGCTTATGTAACTGTAAAAAAAAACACCTGTTAGAGCTGTATCTGATGTAGCGGCATTCGTCATATCGAAAATAATTCCAATGGAATTCTTAGTGTATTCCGAACACAGAAGATCAATAAAGAATCATGGAATCATGGCTGACTTAATTATAGAAGGGACACGATGCCTTTTACGCTTTATCTTCACTGTTTTTGATTGACTCTTAAGAGCGGTGAACAAAGACTAACTTCTTCAGAAAGTTAGTTTTCTGCTCCCTGTAAGGTTACGGGTATTGATGGAATTTGTATGATGGCTATTGTTCAGACTTAAATTTTAAAAAGCATATGGAGTTGAATTATTATTTATGTATCAGGGTTAGAAACCCACTGGGTAACCGAATTAAGCCCACCCGCGCTTTATTGCGTATTATATTAAAAAAAAAAACCATCTAGGTAAAGAAAGTCGTAGGTTTTTTTACAACTAATATAAGTATAATCTACGTATTGGGAGTACAAATGAATTCGGTTATTTTTTAGCTCAAAAAAGGTAATAAATTAACAAATTTATCGAAATAAAAATGTTTGATATCATTGCTTACAGCTTTTCCACAACTGTGAGCCAATTTTCGAATTCCGTTTCAGAAAAACTTCTCGTCTTTTAATGCGATCCAATTTTGAAGTCGGTTTTATATTTCTTGAAAAGAAATGATTCGGTGTTATGCTAAAAGATATTGTATCTATCGAAACAGCCAATAATCAGAGGCACCAATGTTCGAAGAATACGGCGGGTGCGGCATTTGATCGTTTCAGACAATGGTAACTTATAGGACGTAAAGCCGTTGTCATGCCAAATAATATCTTAATCAAGTCTATCTCGGTTTTTCTTTTAATGCACAGTTCAAACGTAGTAATTGCAGTCTGTTTTAGCAGCCCTTAGTACACAACGCCCATCTGATCCGACCAAGAGTTTAAAGTTGCATTATAAATACTAAAACAACGTAATTTTACTAACAAAGAAAAAATATTGTCTAATTAGCTTCAACCATCCGGCTTTGCCCGGGAATATATGTGTGTGCGGAAGTAGACAGATATTTATGAACAAAAATTGTTTGTATACTTTCTCAGGGTGATTATTTATTGATTAAAAGCCTCAATAAAATACAACTTGTTTTCATTATGTATGAAAGATGCCACGCCCACCTATACAATTCCGCCCACTTTTAAATTGGTGATTCGTATTGGCTGTCGAGTAATTTAGACCAAATTCAGAAACTTGCTCTCAAGATATAAAAAATAAATATTTATTTATATGGTAAGTACGTACCATGCCAACTTATTCGATTACTAAGCGCCCACTTATTGTCTGATGATTTGAAACTTGTTCAAATCTAGTTCAAATACCTTTAACAGGGGCAGAGATAAAGGAATGACCCCATACACGAATGACCACATTACGAATAAAAACGTCAATTTGATCCAGACGAACAAACCACAATTAATTTATATTGTTACGAAAATAAGGTTGGGCATCGCAGCGTTTATTACATAGTTAAAATAAATAAACAAAAGCTGCAAGAACAACTATACGTGCTGTTTACAAATAACAAAATCTACAACAACAACCATTAGCAGAGATAAAGTAAATAGAAATAACACGGCAACAACAAATACTAAGAGAAATTAAAAGAAAGAAATGGAATCTACCTGCAATATCGAGAGGTTCGAGAGCTTTCGATGTGTTATTTACTCAGCCATATAAAAAGCACATCGAGGCGAACGAGTTTATGTGTCGTAAACTCAGCGATTGCAGTTTAAGTAAAGTTAACTCAGCGAATGTGTTATTGGTGTGAAGAGAGTTTATAAGGAGTAAACTCGTGAAGATAGTAGTGAAGTAAAAACCAGTTTAGTTGGAGCTAACTCAGTAAAGAGAGTTAAGTGTGGATAACCTCTGGTTGAAAAGGTTGTGATCGAACCTAAGTTATAACTACGATCGGTTTGAAAGATCTTTAGGAATAAAGATCTGTCGAGTAATTGTTGTTGTTTACAAAGTTGTAAACAGACAGAGTGATTAAGAATAATAATTGTTATTGCCTATAAAAAGATTACAAGCAGTGGCTCACAAAACTATGTTGAATAAAGGATTTTTAATTAAAACCAAACACAAAATTTATTTTATTTTAACTACAATCTACGGACTCATAAAAACACCTTTTTGAAAATGTAAAAACGTAACAACATATATTGAACGATAGATTGAACGAAAATAATGGGTCGATTATGGATGGCAACAGAACTTTAGTTGCCTCGTCAGCTGCCGAAAATTACATTACGTATGTCAACTGACAACTAAAAATCTATTAATTCCAATTGTTATTTAGGCAACTACAAATTTCTAGTTGCCGTTCGGCAACGCAACTGAAGTTCTGTTACCATCCGTAATCGACCCTTAAAAGGCAGCTATACAGCCCAAAAAAAAAAAACAAAAAAAATCGACAAAACCCAGCGGGTTGGGTTTTTTTTAAATCCGGGTTTTTACTAACCCTGTTATAAACTGAAAACATCTCTTACACTTGAGACCATTTAGTTCTTTCGTTAGAAGCGCTATATTATTAGCCCGTCTTAAAAGAACGTACGTAATAGTCTTACTTAGTTTTATAAAGTACTTTGTATTAAAGTGTGATTCCAAACCTTTTGCGTTTTCGGGGTGAAGCCATTATACCATCAATATGGAACTTCTGGGTTTCCTGAGCAAACTGATACAGTTGCGTTTTGCAACCTCTGCGGATTTTAAATTTACACCATTAAGAGGGTTCTGCAAGACCAAAAGAAATGATAATCTGAAGTTGCCAGATCCGGGCTATATGGTATGCATCAAAACTTCTTAGTCAAGTTCTCTCATTTTCTGCCGGGTCATCAAAGATATATATGGTCTGGCGGTGTCATGATAATATCGTTAATTTTTGATAGTAGAGATCAGAACTAAACGTTTCGCCAGTTTGTAGAAGCTTATAATGAACAATTCCCTTCTAATCCTACCAGACATACAGTGTTAGCTTTCAGGGTGTCAAACCTGGCAATCAATCAATTTACATATACGCTAGAATTCCCTTAAAATTATGCTGATAAGAATAACTATTTTCGTGTTGCGTGTTCTTTGAAATCTAAAGATTTTAAACGAAAAGGCGTCATGAAAATGTGTCTTAATTTTAAAATAAGACTTAAGTTGTGGGCGCTAATTTTTTTACGACATTAATAAATTGAGAAATTTTATGACTCCCTACTATCTCTTGTACGTGTTATTCATTTCATTTAACGCATTCTCATGCATAGCGATCACCAGTCAAAAGTACCTAGGCCAACCACATTCATTCATAAATTCATTAATTCATTGTTATCTAGCAATTGTGTTACAACATATTAATGAATATTATTGCAGTTGTAAAGAATAATGATTCAAACAATTAAAAATACTTTTTTTATGCTGTCATTTTACGTTCATTATTAACAAATTAAATGTCAGATATGAGCAAATTTATTGGTTGTTTATAATCAAACATGCACCTGATGCGAGTGCTTCTTCGTTTGCTACGAGTAAAATAAAAATAAAAAATATTGCTACTCTGTGCCAAGTGTGTTGCGAACGTATGTTAGTGCGAAAATAGTATGCTGCCCCTACTTTTTCTCTTTTTTAACCGCATAAATAAGGCATAAAATAAAAAAATGACAAATGAAATGATTCCCCTCCTCCTTAAAAGAGATAAAAATTTTGTTTATTGAGTTAAAATAATTTGGTATTTTTAACTGCCGTTTTAATAGAATAGGGAGCAATATTTATGCTTTTCTTAAATGTGAAGAAATAATTATTATAATATTCCGGCTACGAATCCCACAAGTGTTTGAAGTGGATTATCTGTTCCTTTCGGCACTCCTGAAAAACATTGTGAATTGAAGCCTTATATAAACCAGAACTCAAAAAGATTTTTGAAGACCCTACGGTAGATACATATCAAAAGAATTGTTTTGAATTCCTAAGCCATGTTATATTTACCTAACTGAAGGTTGACTCTGGAATATATGTTGTAATATACATACATAGTTAATTCAAAAACAAAATTGATATGGCCCCTTCTCTCTATTACGATTATCTGTAGATAAACACAGATATTTTTAAGACAATTTAAACGTTAGATCCATCAAATCGGAACATGAGGAAACGGGACGTAGCCTTATCTTGTGCCTGCAATCAGATAGAGCCTACTTTACCAAAATGACAGTAGTTAGGTTAGCTTATGGAGGATGGAGCTTCACTTATGCCAGAGGTTGGCCCCAAGTATGGGAGCTAATGCGAGAATAAACCATTTTTTTCAGGAAAATATCACAATTGCCCTAGCTTTCATTTTGGAAAGTTAAGTCAGCGATAGCAGAACACTATTTAGAACACAGCTCCTGCAAAAATTGTGTGAGTTAAAGATGAGTCACCGGCATGCCTTCCAATCAGGCAATGTGTGAAAATCGCAATAATGCGTTAGATGGCCGTGCAATTCAAGGAAAAAAGTAGCAGAGCCTAGCAATACCGCAAATATCCTCATGTCGCACCCGAAATTGAGCCACACTATACATCGACTAGACAATTTTTAGTCTAACCGAGGCAACCTAAGCACCAATGTCAGGCTGCCGATAGAAAATTGCGAGCTAAGTACTCACTCCAGCCAATTAATCAACAATTTCTGACGATATCCTTGTGTCCCACAATCCATATAAAAGCTAACTTCGAATGATTCGATATTTCCATGAGAAACCTCCGGTATTCTTAAACTAGGACTAGACGTCACGGTTACGCTTGTGATAAACTTGATTACATCATAGCTGTTCAAATACATTCAAGCATTGCACAGACTATAGTATGGCTATGATATCCACCTGAAATACGCTGCAGTGTAAATAAGACAGTTAAATGTCAGAACTCTTTATGTATGTGTCACAGACTACTCTGCCCTGCATCCAGGAGTTGGTATTAACTTCAAGATAATTTCGAGGAACCCCTAGTCCGTTAGACCAGAGAAGTCAAATTTCCTGTCGAAAAAACTGTGAGGGACCATTTAGTCGACCCGCATGTCCATTGTCTGTAAGGAAAGCAGCGTGTTCATAGTCTAGGTTAGGCCAAGAGTTGATTGCATTTAGCCTCACTGCCACCACACCTCACTGCTCAGCCCTCCTTTACAATAAAAGATCGGTGGAAAGCCAGTTAAATATGGCAAATAAAGCCTTGATTGGCAATAATTAGTCGGAGACATTATTGATATCGACTCTTTTGATCAATATGTCAAAAAAAGCTATTGTGAAAATAATTTTTGCTTTCGGATTTGGTTAAAAAAAAGGTATGAAATCTTGATTGTTGGCATACTCTCTCCAACATATAGGCCGTTATCTCACGAATAAATTTTTCAATATTGGCTTCAACTACGTCAACCGTTGCGGGCTTATCCCTATAGATATTAACTTTACCTTAGAATCACAAAAAAAGTAAAAAGGCGTGAAGTCGCACGATCTAAGCGATCAATTGACCGGCCACAAAGGTGACATAAACTGTTCACCAAACTCGTCTTTCAATTGGGCCATTGTTTCGCATGCTGTGTGTGATGCGAACCGGCTTGTTAAAACCACATATCAGCCAAATATAGCTCTTACATTTTGGGCAAAAAAGGGTGCTTTCATCGCACGGTAGCGTTCGCCATTCACAGTAACGTTCCTGTCTTCGTCGTTTTTGAAAAAGTGCGGTCCAATAATGCCACCAGCCCATAATCCATAACAAACAGTCCATTTTTCGGATTGTATTAGCAGTTTTTGCAATGCTTCGGGCTGCTCTTACCACCAAATACAGCAATTTTGCTTGTTCACGTAACCATTCAACTAGATATGAGCTGACCATACAATGGAAAAGTGCACGATGCACTTTCTTAACCGAGCATCAATTTTTATAATAAAATTCAGAAATCTGCAAGAGTTGTTCGTTTGTAAACCGATTCATGGTTAAATTATAGACCAAACTGAACATGTTTGACGGTATCATGTTACACGAAAACAGCTGAGCTGCCAAGGAAAGTAGCTAAAGAATCACCCGATATAGCCAACATAATTAAATATAAAAAAAAATAATTTCGACAAAAATAAAGGACAGAATATGCGACCAAATATGAAGTCGTAATTTTCAACAAGCCAAAGCTCTACCACATGCCGTTACACCAGTTAGAATTTGTTTAGAAAATATTGATTGGGAAGTTTTGCATCACCTGCTTTCAAATCAAGAGCTAGCTCCTCCCGACCAGCATTTGTCTCGATCGATGCAGAATAATCTCACTCTTCACTTCAGAACAGAGCATTCCAAGGTAGCTTGATTCGTTTTTAGCGTCAAACAATGAGCGTAGAATCCATATTTGGCCAGAAAGAAGACAACATTTGCCAAAATAAACGCATTTTTTGAGTTATACACCCAAAAGCATTAAAATTCTAAGCACAAACTAACTATTTAAGAAAGTTTTAAGTTAAGCGAAGTCTATTCTGCAAAAAGGAACAATTGCAAGAAAGTTTGTTTTAAATTCTAACCAGTTCCCCAACTATCATCTAATTCATTAAGTTGAACGTTTTGCAAGTTGTTATCTTACTCGTTTTAAAATCTAGTAAAAATTCATAGGAATAAACATAGATTAAGTAGACAAATGTAAGAAGTTGATGTTGAATTTTTTTTTATCTTCAAAAAATATGCGTTTAAATTAAATTTCCTAAATATTTAGTATTTTGTCACTTTGTTTTAATTTCAAATAAATCAATATCGAATATTATCTGTAAACATAGTAACTAAGTATTGTGTTACTCGATTAAACAGATTTGACACGTCCAATGTAACATAAAATCATACATAAGCCGCAAAAGGTTTTTGCTTTGGCTAAACTAAATCTCACTTAGTAAATAATTAATTAATTTAAAAGCAATTTGTTAAAAAGAATATACAACATTTTCAGTATTTTTTGTTTTAATTAAAGTCTCTGTTGCTGCGCTCCAAAGATAATAAAGTAATACGAGATGAATCCAATTTTGATGGCATGAACCAAAACTCAATTGTTTTTTATCGTTTTTTTTCCGTTGTTTTTTATCAAAAGTGTTTGCGCCGGCGCATCATTATTGTTATTACAATATAAACAGTGTATGTATGTGTATTCTCGAGTCATCGTATCATTACAACTCATGTCCATCATTATGTCAACGCATTGAATAAGCGTGTCAATCAAGATACAAGTGCCACTGATATGTGTTGTGTGTACGAGACGTTCATTACCTTTACGTTTTCTTGCTACTTTACTTGCTGCTGCATCACGTTTGCGGCGATATTGCACTGTATCGTAGCGTTGATTTCAATTTGATTTTGATTTTTGTGGCTACAACACACACAAAGAGAGACACATACACACTAGTTACTGATCGTAATGATACTCGACGAAGTTAAAAAGTAAGACAAGTTGATGAAAATGATGATGAAATGATTTATCGGTTTTAAATTCAATTTTAATGAGATGCGCCGCAACATAGCTACAAAACTATTCCGTATGAATGTATATTTTTTATTGTTATTTGTGAGTTTTTTCATCTCCATTGTAAAATCTATGTGTGAATTGTAATCATAACGCGATTTTTTTTTAGAGTTTAGACTTTCATTAATAGTTTAGTTGGTAAGGTCTGCTAAAGAAATTACTTAATTATTCTTGAAGGCAATATAGAAATAAAAGAAATTTCTAGGCAGAGCAAAAAGAAATTTATTGGTTTTACAGCCATAGCTGCCAGATTTGACGATTTATCGTCATTTCGACGATATATTAACAAAATTTTGGCAAAATGACGATTGACGTTTTTTATCTCTAAAATGACGTTTTTTGCTATATGGACAATTGGCTGCTCTAACTTTCTTCTTCCGATTTTTGCTTGCTATCACTGTGAATAAAGTGCAAAGAAACATGCGCATGCGGTTTCTAAGTGAAGAACTATTTGCGTGAGCGTGTGTAGGATCTAAAGTATTGATTTTTTTTCTTTTTGTACAATTTATACAATTACTGTGGCATTATACCAAAAATTTCATATAAGCAAAAAAGCTAACGATCGTTTATTTATAAAAAAAAAGTGAAAAAGAATTATAAAGCTGCCTGGAGACGGTCAAATAAATTTATAAAATAATGCATGTGTGTGAAGGTCGTCTGCTAGACGTACAAACACATTCGTCATTCATCAATTGAATTTTAATTTCGTAGTGTTTGTTTGCTAAAATGTCTCTGTAATGATACTACAATATCGAAGCAACTGATATAATACTTGTCAATCACAATTGAATGTGCGACTTCGAAAAGGGCACATGTCCGAATATATAAAGTTTACAGGAAACGAAAAAAAAAAATATTTTTTAATGAAGTATAATAGTTAATTTAATTTGTAACCCAAAATTGCAGAAATATTTGTTTGTTTATATATTTGAAATTATACAATTATATCATTACAGGGGCGTTACGTACTACACCCACGATGGCGCTTTTTGTCATGCTTGGCTGGCTTCCTTCGGGTATACTTGTCAGACAACAAGAAAAACTTGTGGCGGTGAGACTTAACGCCCTTTCACGGTGGCGTATTATTCCACCGGGGCACTCTTTGGTTTTGTGTGAGGAACCCCGAGTTCTGGATGTACCATCCGGACCAGTGCTGGATATGGGATTTCGGTCCGTGATCCCTGGCAGAAAAGACTGGGCTTCGGGCTCAGTCATCCCTAGCGATGCGACGTAGATCTATATTGATGGCTCTAAATGTGGGGACAGGGTGGGCTGCGGAATTTTTTCGGACAAGATCGATCTAAGGATGTCTCTCCGACTTCCGAACTTTTGTAGCGTGTTTTAGGCCGACGTGATGGTTATTTTCCATGCTGCGGAGTTAATACGGAGAGACGGTACCCACACGGCTGATTTGTGCATTCCTTCTGATAGCCAAGGGGCTATTAGATCTTTCTCGGATGCAGTTTTCAGCTCTAGGCTTGTCAGGGACTGCCGTGTTTCCCTTGGGTGTCAATCTCATTTGGGTCCCTGGTCACAGGGACATTCCGGGTAACTGTGCGGCTGACGAACTTGCTAAAGCGGACACACTCCTTCTGGAGAGTCACCTGCTTGTAGGGGTTGGTGTACCGCTGTCCTCCTTTAGACTATCTATCAGGCGTAAGTACTCATTGGACGCTGATTAATCTCGGGCAGAGGGGATGGTGGACGTACCAATCAACCTTTTAAATTGGATCACGAGAGCATCTCCTCCGTGGTGTCTATCTTCACGGGGCATTGCTTATGGGTAGACACGCACAGTGGCTGCGTCTACCGGCGAATGATTTCTGTCGAGTTTGTAGATCGATTGAGGAAGAGGAAAGTGTGGCCCATTTCTTTCGCCAATATCCGTCTCTAGCTAGACGTAGACTGATCAAATTTGGCTCGCCTTTTCTCGATAGTTTATCGGAGCTATCGATAATTGATGTCGGGCTTATAGCCAGATTCATTAAATTGTTGGGCTGGTTTCCGACTTGATTTCCGGGAATGTGCTTCCATGTGGAACCTCTAGCTGGCGGTCAAGATCGGTTACCACCGAGCTTGGTGGTCGATACGGAGATCTCGCTTTAGTTGCTGTATCACAAGGGACCGCTATGTGGCTCAAGTGTGCCTTGTCTCACCGAGGCTTTCACTCCCTCCTAACCTAACCTAACCTATTTGAAATTAATGAGATGTGCCCTTTTCGAAATCAAAAAATTAAAGGCGACACTTCTAATAAAAACAAATAATATGCTTTATCAAAAATCTTCTCCAGGAAGCTCTTCTTCATTTGTAGTTGTCCATTGCAGTATTTCATCATAAAATTCTGTAAATTCTGTCGGTATATGTTGCTTGAGTTTTACTATATCTGCAATGTTCAGATAATTAATAGATTCTTTGTCTTTATTAGCTCGATCAGCTTGGGTGGGTTACTGCAAGTAACTTTTTCTCTAGTAAGTATAAAGATTTGCTTAGAGATGTCATTATCTATCTCACTTTCTGCGATTACTTCTCCCGGAGTTTTTGGATCAAGAACAAACTCATAATAAGTTGATACTTGAAAACTAACTTTTTGCGCGTTAAGCAAAAAAATAGCAGTGTTTAAACAATAATTTCGAAAAGGCACAACTCTAAGAAACGTGTTTATGCCAGGAGGTCTACAGTAGAACGAATTCTAGGGATGTTAGTTTTTCAAGCGTAGTAAGTAGGTGCATGGAAGCATTTGGGACTTATTGATATGATAAAACGAATTTGAAAAATGTGCGAGATGTGCCATTTTCGAAATTGCATATTCAATTGGAGACGACCGGATAAAAAGCCATCAATAAAAAAATAAGAATTTTTTGTTTTTCAACAATCAATGCCGACAACATATATGTATAGCCGGAAATGTACTCCAACAGGCACACACATAAAGCGTTGATGAGTTTATTTGATCGTCTCCAGGCCGCTTAAGTAAAAAAATTAATTTTAAAGAAAGCAATTATTATAAGAATCAAAGAATAGTTTTAAAATTGTTGGCATTACTACTAATAAAATTCTAAAAGTGGAGTTAAGCGATTAAATTTGTAATTTTTTTATGTACTATGTACTTTTTTATGAAACGCTTTAAATTTGCTTCTTTTTTTGATACGATTTCTTTGTAGATTTTCCGAAACTGAATTGACGATATTTTAAAAATTTATCGGATAAATGACGATATTCTGCAAATTTTATCTGGCAACCTTGTTTACAGCAGATTCCCGCAAAGAGCAGCTTCTCTCTTCTGTTTTCACACGTATGTACTCAAACGCATAGGCAAAAAGTAAGCAAAAAATAAACTAAGAGAATTAAAGACAAAACAAATGAAAAAAATACAGTGCAAAATCGCTCACAAATTGCTACCACAATGGTAAAATGCATTAATTTAGTTTGCCGGACAATGCAATCAGGCCTGCCGATTTTTTGCCTTAAAATTATCAAAATGTCGATTTGTCGAGAAAATCTAAATGCACGGCAAATTTATTTACAACTTTTGCGAACACTTAAATATTTGCTATATTAAAAAGAGACAAATGTTAATAACTCAGCTATATCCTAATAGCTCCGTCAATTTCCAACGGATTTCTAAACCGTAAGTCTCGTTTTATTCATAACTTAATATAATACGCAAAAACACATATAAACTTGAAATTGGATGAATAATCTGTTTGCTTGAGAAATACACCAAGATTTGTCAAGGCTACTTAAACGACATATATATCATTTAAAAGGTCTCTTTCTCTTCTTTCCAAATCCGAGAAGAAACTTAAAATCGGATAATATGCAGCTAACATATGCTATATTCTGGTTTTTTACTCGTAACTCGAGATTTTGGGGATGTTTCGAAGATTTCAAAAACAGATCCTTCTTCTGTGTAATTTATCTATTAGGAGTACAAATTAATTCGGTTCTTTGTTTTATCTCAAAAAAATAATTTATTTTAAAAAATAACGAATTAACAAATAAATCAAAATATTGCCCATTATAACTAACAACTTCTGCCCACCTCTCAGGTAATTTTCGAATCTCGTCTCGAAAAAAACTCCTCGTCTTTTGAGGCGATCCAATTTTGAATCCAATTTTCAAATTCTTCGAAAAAAGTAAAGCGGTGGCCTGCCAAATCATGTTGTATACGTCGAAACAGCAATTCGAAGAAGATGCAATGTACCAAGAACAGGAACAAAAACGAGTTCGACAGATCACTTCACAGCGGTGTTTGGACATGATAAAGCATAATCCTGCTGATTTTTAGCGTAGATTAATAACTGTTGATGAAACGTGGGTCCACCACTACACACCTGAAAACAAAAATCAATCGAAGCAATGGGTGGAAGCTGGTGGAAGTGCTCCGAAGAAGGCTAAGACAGCGAAATCGGCTGGAAAGGTTATGGTCACTCTAGTTTGGGATGCACACGGAATATTGGTCATCGATTATCTTGAAAAGAGATCCGCAATCACAGAAGAGTATTATCGTGCATTATTGGATCAATTGGTTGTTGCAGTCAAGGAAAAACGACCACATATAAACAAGAAAAAAGTGCTCTTTCTTCAAGACAACGCACCGGTTTACGATGCTAAAACTACGAGAAATCCACTTCGAATTGGTTGATCATACACCTTATAGTCCAGATTTAGTCCCTAGTGACTTTATTCTGTTTCCAAACTTGAAAAAATAGCTCACAGGAAAAAGATTCATCTTAAACGAAGAAGTAATTACCGAAACTAATGCGGATTTTGAGGAGTCTCCAAAATCGTATTATTCAGATGGTATAAAAAGTTGGAAAAACATCTTACTAATGTATTAAACTAAAAGGAGACTATCTTGAAATAAATGATTTTTGAAAAAAAATATGTTTTTTTCCTACTGAAGTAGCTTCAAGTCCGCCCTCGTATGTTTGCAAACATATGAGTAATATCCTTTCGTACTAAATGTTTATGTATTTTTGTTTTTAATGCATCAAACTTTATCAAAATATGATTTTCCTGTTTTCAATTAAATTTTTTCAAAAATAATTTTTAAATTACTTTATTATGTCCTGAAATAATTGTACACTTTTGTGCAGGTTAGACACAGGGTACATACTAGGTAGAACGGACGGTTATTATCCGACCGGTTTTAACCGGCTTTTTTGGTTTTGTCGAATACGGTTTTTTCAAAATCGAGTGAACCGGTTAATTTAACACGAATAACCGGTTAATTTAAAAAAGTATAGTTTTTATACGTTTGTATATTTTTTATTGTGAATATCGTTTAACTATTTGTATATAATAAATTTAGTTATTATTTCTGTATATATGACAACCTTGAATGCCTCACAAAGAACGTGAAAACCAAGGTAGATCGGATAGATATGTACACTAGAGCAAAAATAACTTTTTCTCATCTTCTGTAAATAAATATTGATTTTTATATATAGAGAATGATCAACTAGACTCAAATGCCGGTTCCGAACTGCAGATATATTAGTTAGTGAAGTTTTTCACAGCGTAAATAAACATAACCAGTCGCATAATGTTGTAAGGTGATACACTGTTGAAAATTTTCAGATGGTGTGGCCTTGGATTTAACCGACGACTTGTTGGTTGAAAGGTGGGTGTCTTACCTAACATACCACAGTGGCTTGCACACTATTAAATAAATGGTGCATGAATTTACATACAGAGCTGTTCGAAACATAAGCAACTTTTCTTGTCGAGGCAATTAGGGACTCGTTACTCAAAATAAAACATTTAATTCTTATTGCCTTATGCACCAAAATAAGAACTATAATAACAAGCCTTTAATTCCATTCTCCACCAAGAAATACAACAACAAAAAAGAAATTAGTTCCTTGAGTAGCTGTTCGAAACCTAAGCAACTATCAGTACTTTGTGTAATAAACTTTGTTTTTATGGTCTCCGGACACCGTTTTGGCATCATTCTTATGATATTTGTTAGAATTATTGTTAGTATTGATTGTCACTTTAATTTTAAGGTCTCCGTCAGCTTCTGCTTATTTTTAAAACGACATGGTCCAGCTCTGCGCTTCAAAGATTAAGAACAATTTTATTTAAACAAAAGAACCGGTTAACCGGCTTTATGAATGCTTATTAACCAGTGTTTTTAAAATTGCTATTTTTCGAATTATTCGAAAACCGGTTTTTGAAAAAAGTCGAATAGTACATACATAGTAAACAAAAGCAAAAAACTACAATCTTTTTAAAACAAATCTTTTTTGCAATGAATGAATGTAAACTAGAATATTATAGAAAAACAATTTGGAAATATGTATGTATGTATGTAAAATGCTAACAACTAATACTAAATTTAATACACTTCTATTGTTTTGTTATTGTAAAGTAGTTTATTGCTAATTAAGCACTAAAAGAAAAGGTTTTAAATGAAATTAAAAATAAATAAAGCCAAAGTACGTTTCTTGCATCCGGCACCCGAACTCATATGCCTTCGACAGCCGTGATCGTCTAGTGGTTAGGACCCTACGTTGTGGCCGTAGTAACCCAGGTTCGAATCCTGGTCACGGCAATGTGTAAAAACATTGTCACGGAGGAGGCTATTTGTTTAAATATTTTTTGTTAATTATAACGAACAATTTTGAAACGCTTTTTAAGTCAACTGATGGAACAGGTCTGTACCGGACATTATTTTCTTAAGAACTTAAAATACAAAATGCGCACAATGTAAACTAAGTTTGTTTCATTCAACATTATCAATAGGTATTTTGAATTCATTATTTTTAGACAAGTTCGTTTTATAATTTTTTATTATAATTATAGTTAAACACTTAAGTAAGCAAACAACTAATCAATCAATCTACAGTTGACTCATAAAGTACTAAGAAGCATTTTTTAAATAAGTTTAATGTGTAGAATTAAATATTGTATTTAAGATATTCGTTTAGTAGACTTTAAAATAATATTTAAAGAAATCGAAACATTTTCATATTATAATAAAAACAAACATATGTACATATATCAGTTCTTTTCTAAGGTACAAAAAGTAAGTGCTCATTTGCAATTTTCTCCTAAAAAATTACTTAGAACAGAAACATTAATAATTGGTATGCGATCAAAGGACTTTGATTATGGCTTCTAGTCTTCTCGGAAAAGGATTTAATTTAAAAATTTTCTTAATGCCTCCACAATTCTAAGTTATGGGTAAAAAACCGGTTTTTTGTACCTTCAATCCTTTATAAGTTAATAACTAAGCTAAAAATTAACCGATTTTAAGATTCTTGACGTATTTGGAAAGAAGAGAAACAAACCTCTTAAACGGTGTATACTTTCTTAAGTACACTTAAGACATCTGTATGAATTTTCTTAAACAAACACATTTTTTTAACCAATTGATTCTAACTTGAAAGGAGTAAAGATGTTTTTACACGCTATTTGGTATAGGAACCGTACTATTTTTAGATTTATTAAAGTTGTGAATAAAATGATAGTTTATATTTTAAAATTGGATGAAAATTTATAGGATGGAAGCATCAATTTGCAACACATTTAACCTAAGCTCCCCATTTATTTTATTATTGCTCTCGAAGACTTGAAAGGATATACAATAACTGACATTTTTAACGATTGCCTTGTTCCCACGAATTGGTCTATTTCGCGGTGGCTTCTTTCAATCTTTTTTCATATAAAGAAAGGTACACATTGAGCAAATAAAGTAGAAGAATTGCGATGAACTTGGTGAAGGTGTAAAGGTAGCATGAAACTGTATTCCTTTGAAGGTATGCCAGAGAAGTTAATAGAAAATTTACTTCTTAGGTTTGAAACATTTTTGTCAAATAAGGGTTATCCAATAAAGTACTAACGAGGTATGTACGTAATTCCACCACACAATTAATTCAAGTGAAACAACAACAGAAAAATTTTATTTCAAGTGAAAAGCAAATTCAATGAATATATTTGGCTCTATGAAATATAAATTAACAATAAAATTACAAATATTAAAAAAAATTAGTTACCCAGGACTGTATGTATAGTATGAAGATCGATTATTCGACTTTTTTCGAAAACCGGTTTTCGAATAATTCGAAAAGTAGCACTTTTTAAAAACCGGTTTTGGTTTTAATAATTCAAATAACCGGGTCTTCTATTTTAATAAAATTGTTCTTAATTCTTGAAGCGCAAAGCTCGACCACGTCGTTTTAAAAATAAGCAGAAACTAACGGAGAGCTTAAAATTAAAGTGGCAATCAATACTAACAATAATTCTAACATACCTCATAAAAACTATGCCAGAACGGTTTTCGGAGGCCATAAAAAACAAAGTTTATTACACAGAGTACTGAAAGTTGCTTAAGTTTCGAACAGCTAATTTCGTTTTTGTTGTATTACTTGGTAGAGAATGGAGTTAAAGGTTTGTTATTACAGTTATAATTTAGGTGCCTAAGATAACAAAAATTAAATGTTTTACTTTGAATAAATCTATTAGTAATATATGAGTCCTTAATTGCTTCGACAAGAAACTTTGCTTAGATTTCGAGCATATTTACGCTGTGAAAAACTTCACTAACTAATATATCTGCCGTTCGGAATCGGAACCGACTAGTTGATCATTTTTCATATATATGAAAATCAATATTTATTTACAAAAGATGAGAAAAAATTATTCCTGCTCAAGTGTGCATATCGTTTCGATCTACCTCGGTTTTGACGTTCTTTGTGAGACGTTCAAGGTTGTCATATACACAAAAATAATTAAATTTATACAAATAGTTAAACGATGAGCATACTTTCAATAAAAAAGATAAAAATTATAGATATTTAAATTAACCGGTTATACCGGTTTATTCGGTATTCGAAAAATGAAGATTTTGAAAAAACCGTATTCGACAAAACCAAAAAAACCGGCTAAAACCGGTCGAATAATAACCGCCCGATCTCCCTAATGTATACTTTTCTGTGTGCAGTAAATTGAATTTCTTATTTTTCTTTAAAATTAAAGAATGCGTTATAGAAAAGTTGATACATTTTTGTTTTATTTTTCGCGTAGTTTTACATTATATCGCTGTGTAAAGTCCAGTTTTGCATATGTATACTTTTCTGTGGTACTGTTTGTGTGCACAGGTGTGAGTAAATTAAATCATTTGTAATCATGTGTTCTCCCATTCTTTTAAAATATTTCTAATTTTCTAACGGACAAAAATACTATAATAATTGTTTCAAATATTAGTAGATGCTATATAACTTTATTTGTCTCACCTAAACATACACACACACTTTTTATTTTTCAGACAAAAAATTTTAATTTACAACACTTCACATGCAAATATGCAGAAAAACTAACACCGTATTTACACGATGATTTTCCATGCACGCATTTATTGCATGCATTCTTTATTTGTAAGAGAGAGGAGTAGAGAAGAAAGAGGAGTAGAAAAAAGCAGGATTTCTGTTTTTATTATCCTTTACGTTTATTTCGTATTTGCCATTGTGTTTTTTGTTCAATGTAAAGTTAAACAATTATAGTTAAAAAATCAGCCCTGCAAGAAAAAATGAAATGCCTCACAAATTATGGTGTAAATGCAGATGATTTTTGGAAGCATATTTAAAAGAGAATTCTAAAAAAGGCATGCCTTTGAAGTCATCGTGTAAATTTCGTGTAGAAGACTCTCATTTTTTAGATTAGATCTTTTGAGAGAATAAAATCTAAACAAATTTTTGCGGACCTTAATAATACGGATTTTTTGGTAATACAGATATCACTTTCATTCCATTTTCTAGTCTATAATCTGGATTGATAGTAACTTTTTAATCCGGATTGCTTTAAACTGCTGTGTAATGTTAATCACTATTAATTGTCACTTTAAAAACAGTTTTTTCTCTTTTTTTCCCTCAAAAACAAACTATTTTATTAGCTTTAAGAGTTTTATTGCTACTTTGATGACTTTTAATAATCACACATGTTATTACTTATTATAAAATATACCTACACTTTTTGGTTTTTGTTTCTTTTTTAAATGTAATAACATATTTATATAAATGACTAATAAATGTAACATACCGTTCGATATCTATATACATATGTATATAAAAGAGGACTATAAAATTCCTTGTAATTGATGTTCTCTAAAATTGCGCCAAAGTTTTTATGTATATGCCGTTTGGTTTGCGAGTTATTGACGTTAGATTACACCCCTTTGTACTGCATAAGTTTTACTTTAAAACGAAATTTGTTACAGCATTTAAACTTTGAGTTAGTAATGTTTTTAAAATTGTGTATATAAAAAGCATATGTAGACAGCTTTCATTTGGTGTATGGCTTCACTATTGTTCAACTAAGCGGTGCCACGTACAAATAATTTGTATTTATATGTCTATATCTTTAAAACGGCAATAGTAAGAGTTTTTAAATGTGGCCCAAATATCTTTGTGGTCAATACATGTCATCAGTCAAAAATTGGTCAGAATTGGATAAGTAGGAGTAGCCCTTCCCATACAAAGTAAATATTGATTTTTGTATATCTTTGGAACGGTTGTAGTGGAAGATTCTGAGGTTGAGAGATTCTGAGGTTCTGAGATTAAGTAGTTGATACACATCATCAGTCTAAGTTTGGGTGAAATTGAATAAGTAGGTGTAGCATCTGCCATACAAATTAAATATTGATTTTTGTATATCTAGAAAACAATTAAATGACTTATTAGATAGTACAAACCATCAGATAAAAAAATGGCGGTATCGGATAAGTGGGCATAGTGCCTCCCATGAAAATTAAATAATTATTTTTGTATATCTTGAGAATGGTTAGAGTTTAAGTTTCTAAATTTGGTTTAAATAACTTGCCAGTCAAGACAAACCATCATATAAAGAAAAAAAAATAATAATAAAAAGCAGGTACAACATAAAGCTTCCCAGCTACGCGGGAGGGATTACTCTAGTGTCTTCTAAAAGCAATTTTAATACAAAAACAGTACTTTAAATCCTTATTAAATCTTTATGCAGGGTCAGAATTCAATATTCCGGATTATCAAGCTTTTACTGTATACAATTATACTCGTATATTATACCCATGCATTTACTACATTTTTTAATTAATTTTTTTAATAGGTACTACCTGTCGCCATGGTCGATACACTTTTGTATACACAAGGAGATAAAAAAAGGTCAATATTTGGTATTTATTTTCTCCATCAATGATTACGGAGAACTTCCTATTAAATAAGAATATTTGTATAAGTTGCTAAGCAACCTTCTTGCCTCCCACTTCATATAGTCAGCAAAGTATTTATGTATAGATATGTTGCACTAAAACTATACTAAAAATACTAAAAACTGTTATTAAATACATATTCTCTATCTCTCTCTAACTCTACACACTCTTTACAATTTATTTTTCATTAAAGATTCAAATCTATACTTATAAAAAGAAACAATAACAATAATTAACTGTTAACCACAGCCTCTCTTCTATTATTAGTATTTATTTTATCAATATCAAAAGCCGATACACTTTCATAACCACCCAGAGACAAAAGAGGGATCAATTTTTGGTATTTATTCAGCTTTTAGCTCTTACATATGTATGTACATAATATATGTATACACACATAAGTATGCGGACATCAATTGTGGCGTGAAATCACACTCGGAAATAAAAGAATTTTTTATTGCAAATACCTATGTTAGTTTTTAAACATTCCCTCTTGCCACCACCACACCAAAAAAAAAAACAGTTTCATATGCAAGTATGAAACTATTTAATTATGTATGGATATGTTACATTAAAATTAGAACTACATTGAAAACAAAAAATAACAGTTATTTTCTCTATACTAAAAACTGTTATTAAATACATATTCACCATCTCCCTCTAACTCTACACTCTCTTCACAATTTAATTTTCATTAGAGATTCAAATCTATACTTATAAAAGGAAACAATAACAATAATTAACTGTTAACCACAGCCTCTCTTCTATTATTAGTATTTATTTTATCAATATCAAAAGCCGATACACTTTCATAACCACCCAGAGACAAAAGAGGGATCAATTTTTGGTATTTATTCAGCTTTTAGCTCTTACATATGTATGTACATAATATATGTATACACACATAAGTATGCGGACATCAATTGTGGCGTGACACCACACTCGGAAATAAAAGAATTTTTTATTGCAAATACCTATGTTAGTTTTTAAACATTCCCTCTTGCCACCACCACACTAAAGAAAAAAAAAACAGTTTCATATGCAAGTATGAAAGTATTTAATCATGTATTGATATGTTACATTAAAATTAGAACTGCATTGAAAACACAAAATAACAGTGATTTTCTCTATACTAAAAACTGTTATTAAATACATATTCTCCATCTCTCTCTAACTCTACTATCTCTACAATTTAATTTTTATTAGCGATTATAATCTATATTAAAAGCAATAACAAATATAAACTGTTAACCACAGACTCTCTTTTATTATTAGTATTTATTTCAACATATCAAAAGCCGATACACTTTCTTAACCACGAAGAGATAGAAAAGGGATCAATCTTTGCATTTATTCTGCTTTTATCTCTTACATACATACATACACACATCTGTCTACATCATTTATGGCTTGACAACACGCTTGGAAGTAAAAGAATTTAATATGGCAAACATGTTGTTATTTGACCATCCTTCTTCCACCCCCCTTTAACATATAGTTTCATATGTATGTAAGTATGTATCGTATGTATGTATGAATGGACACGTAGCATAAAAAGTGAGTGCGTTTTTTGTAAATGGCTTTTGTAACTGTTTTTAAAAACGACTAATATCTTAATCAAAATAAGTACAGAATTATAACAATTGTTAATTACCTTTATTTGAATAAAATGATCAGGTACGTCTTTAGATTTTTGTAAATTTTTTCTTTCATATTTATCTTTTTACACAAAACTTCACTTTACCTAAGAACTTCACAAACACTTACCGCTTTAAAATACGCAAAACAACTAAAATTGCATTAACTACTTATGATTTTCTCTATACTAATATTTGCGTTTCACCACTTTACTCTCTCAATTTTTTCTCAACTTTTCCAAATAAGATCTTAATTGCCAAAAAAATAATAATAATAAAAGAGAGGATGCGGAAGCAGCTAATTATTGTTGTTATTATGCATAAAGCTGTGTATATATATGCACACATACATGAACAGTTATATGGATTACACATATCGCACTCAGAGTCATGAATTGTCACAACACAAAATTTATCAAAATCGTTTTTATTCCATAAACCAATTCACAGATCAAATCTCCAATGAACACAAATCAACAGTTTTTTGTCTTTCCTAATATTTGAAAATTTTGAGCTCTGACTGTTCATGAAACAGTGTGCGATATGTATAATAAATATAATTGTTCATGGATGTATGCGTACATATGCACATTAATGATTTATGTATAATAACAACAATAATTAGCTGTTTCCGCATCCTCTCTTTTATTTAAAGTTTTTCTTGAAAAAAGTTCTTAAGCCTACTTCACCACAAAAACAAAAAAAATGTCTTCAGTTTTGTGCAATAATTAAGTGTTGTCAACTCAAAGCTAGAACACCTGTTTTAAAGCATTTTTCACATTTTCAATGTGAACAAATTTTATGACAATGCACTAGAAACTAATACATGTTTTAATTTAAAAATTATACAGAATTTGTGTTTAAAAAGCGTGTTAAGCGTGGAATTTCGTCTTAAGAGGCATTCAATAGAATCATAGTTAATGTTCCAGTCTTGGTGACAATACCGATGACTTGGAATAAAGCTTATTCCACAAAATTCTAGATATTCAAGACTTTCTTTTAAAATCAAGCGGATTTAGTAATATTAAATCAAAATTTGGACCAGATAGAATTTTCTAATCTCTTTCTGCTTATTATTGACAAATTAATATAATGCTATTAAAATTTAAAATAATCCATTTTACTATATATAATATACATACAAAAAAAGGACAAAAAAAAGTTGTTCGTACTACTTTGTTATTTATACTATTTCGTTCAGTGGCTGAGTGAGAATATAAAGCAGACATATTCCACTTCAACAATAGCGTTGATTCGGGTATTCAGCGATTCATTAAGATATCTGTTAGTAAAGGCTATTGAGCTAAAATTATTCATAAATGTTAAAACCTCATCATAACTAAACATATGAGAGTACAATAATTTCTTTTGTGCGCAGTTTGTTAATACATAGTCAAATAGGAGAACATGCCCCAACAATTGCTGTGCAAAGCAGCTTTGCTGCTTTGGTCCAATCGGACCAAACTTTATAGTTTTTCGTTTTTTAAAAACGGTTTGGTAGCTTGGTTACTTTTTCCTCCTGTGGAAATTTTTTTAGTCATGGTAAATTTTTCTGCTTAAAAACACAGTACATAATTTAAAAAAAAAATATAAATTTGAATTAAATTAACAACAACTTTCAATAATGATAATAAACACTATTACTGAATGATGTATGCAACTTTTTACCACAGTGTCACAACGAATTATAGCAAAGAATAGAGATCATGTTATGGCAGTGATTGTAGAAAGTCGCACCAGATTATCGCAAATGGAGTAAAAAAAAATTAATCTGATTTAACATCCTCTCTCTTAGAGCATTTCTATTTATTTGTTTTAAATACATTTCTAGTAATCTTACATTCTTAATATTGTATTCAGCAACTTGCAAATATTTTGTTTGCATTCATGACATAATATATTAAATGCAAAAGAAAAATACAATATTTTATGATCATGTTTTAGTTTTGAATGATGTGATAGCGTTTTTTTAATGCAGCTGTTCAGAATAATTGGAGCAGAATATATTTAGGCCGATTGGGGCAGGATAGGATCTGATTTTAGGCCCCTGATTTCTTCGAATTTCGCGTAGATTTTATTTTGGCTATACGACTTTTCAGTTTTTTGTTCATTCATATATATTTACCCAACCTAATATACATTCAAACATACTTCTGTTATGTTAAATGAAATTTTGTTTTTATGTTTGTTGTTACTTTATGTATATTTTTATGTTTATTATTAAAAACTAGAATTTGTTATTATTATTTTTATATATGGATAACTAAACAAAAATATCGATTTTATTTAAAAAATTTATTTTTTAAATTTTTTGGTAGGAAGTCAATTTCTTGTGTGGCAACGCTGGTAAAATTTTCTGATAGTATATAAAGGCTTCGCCATCTAACGTTTTTTTCAACTAGTGCTTATTTCGTGAATGGTAAAACTTAACTCATGTCTGATTTGACAGATAATTAGTTTTATCCTTCCGCTGAACGAATATGGTTGTGTATATGCTTCGCTAAGTGGGCCTGCGAACGACTTACAGAAGATGCCGATTTTGCCAAAAAAAAAAAATCATCTTTTCACATGAAGCTCATTTTGATCTTGGCGGGTATGTAAACAAGCAAAATTGTCGTATTTGGGGCACAGCAAACCCGCACGCATACAATGAAAAGCCGATACACCCAAGACGAGTCACTGTTTGTTGCGGATTTTGGTCCAGAGGCATAATTGGGCCATATTTCTTCGAAAATGAGCAAGGAGTGGCCGTTATAGTCAATGGCGATCGTTATCGGGCCATGTTGAACGAATTTTTGTTCACAAAAATTAAAAAGGAGATTATTCAACATTTGGTTTCAACAGGACGGCGCTACACGCCACACAACTGAAGCTACACTCGATGTTTTGCGCCCTGTTTTTGAAGATCGCATTATCACCCGCGGAGCTGATGTCGTTTGGCCACCTCGGAGCTACGATTTGACACCGTTGCACTATTATATGTGGGGTGCCGTCAAAGACAAGTGTTACGCCAACAAGCCAGAGACAATTGACGCTTTAAAGGACAATATTCGTGAAGCCATTGGTGAAATACAGCTGCACACAATCAATTGGACCGATCGTGTAGGCTAGTGCATGGCCAGCCGAGACAGCCATTTGAAATTATCCAATTAACCAATGAAATTATTTTCCATTATTAACCGGAGAGATTATACTTTAAAATAAAAAAAGAAATTGAGAAAATATTCAGTAGGTTTTTCTATAGCAATTTAAAAAAAAAATTATTTGGAGGACCCTTTATCAAAAGAGGCCAAAAAAAGTTGTTCCCTCCCTCCGTGACAATGTTCCATCGGAAACATTGCCGTGACCAGGATTCGAACCTGGGTTACTACGGCCACAACGTAGGGTCCTAACCACTAGACGATCACGGCTATTGGGAGTAGTTTGCAAGCTTTGAGAACTGGAAGGTTGGCAATGCAAAAAACAAAAAGACAAAAAGAAATTGTTTAACTTGATGATGGACATACATACGTACATACATACTTATATGTATATTATATGTACTTAGATCGTTAGAGTTGAGATACTACTCAGTAAATTGCTACTAGAATTACGTATATCTCAAATCATTATGCTCCATTGTTCAAATAAAATATTTACCTCCTTTAGATTCCCACTATTATGCAACAATCTCTAATAAATTCGGCAATATAAATAACCAAAGGTTTAACCCTTTTAAAACATCTTCCTTCATCCAATATAGCATATTGATTGATTTACGGTTAGATATCGACTCTAACTTAATTTTTTGCTGTAATATAATACACGGAATAGTTTATATTATACTTGCTCCTATTTTACTGAACCCATACTGTTTAACTAAGAAAGAATCGAATATATAATTCTAATACTTGGAGGTAATTAGAAACCTAATTTATCAACAGTTTATTGAGCAATACGTATTATAATAAGGTGGGGTGCAGTTTATTGATTGAAGAAAGTCGTCCTAGTTCCAGTTGGGAGGTTAGGAGAATTATGTATGTGTACAAGGGTTTGTGCTTAGCTATATTTGGTGGAGTAATGATACACAAAAGTCATTTTACCGATAAATGCCTGTGAGGAATACACCCTACGTAAACGATAGTTTCTACACACCTTTTAACAACAAAAAGAAAGAATTCTAATTTCAATCGATTCACTGCATTTTTAAGACCAAGATCTTTAATTTTAGAAATTGTTTAAAGTAAACAGAAGCTCAAACGAATACGTTCCATTAGACCCAAAATAAAATGTAAGTTTATTGGTCCATTTTAATATTGAGTTTTGAATCGATATCAATACGTGTTACATACAAACAGCAAATATATGTTGTATATAATAAAATCCCATCCTCTATGCTAAATTAACGCTTAAAAACCACTCAAAACTGATGCTAAAACATCAAGCTGTCAACACCAATTACCAAAAAAAAAAAAAAAAAAAAATTGCCCTTTTTTGTCTTTTTGTGGTGTAGAAAGTGTATCGACCTTCACAAATCAAAGAGATTAAGTGGTGAACAGTTATTATTGTTGTTATTTATATTAAATGCTATTTTCTAGAAAGATCTAATTGGTATATAGAGTAAGAAAAAGAGAAAGAGTGAGAGAGGGAGCAAATGAAATGGTGAATTGCCATAATTAGTAGGAACAAAATCATAGTTACTTTTTAACAGTGTCAATGCACTTTTAGTTACTATGCATGTTTCAAAGTGAAGTGTTTGTAAAGTTGTGAAATAATTAAAGTGCGTGGAATATTATGTGTTAAATAATAAAAAGATGTGTAATTTTTTTATATATGAAGTGCGCAGGCAATAAGTAATTAAGTAAAGGAAATAAAGGTATGTATGTTTTCATTAATAAAAAGTTTTTGGTTTTTAAAAAAAATATTAAACAAAAAAATTGAAAGAATTAGTTAGGAATTAATAAATTTACAGTGTAAATTAATAAATTTTACACACACGCATACATACATGCATAAATACTATGTACGCTTCTACTGTATATGATGGGCTGTTTTATACATATGTTGTGTTGTTGGCTTCTGTTCAAGAATGACATCATTCTAGAACTTCTTTATTGTTTTCTTACAAATTTTGGGTATTTGCTTGTTAGTGCAGAGGGGGGGGGGGGGGGGTCATATTATTTTAACATAATTTTAATATGTGGAAAACAGAGATAGAGAGTGAGAGAGAAAGAAACGATAAATAATCGATTAGAAGTCTTAGAGAATAACCGAAAATTAAACATATTGCACAAATTTACATACGCACGCACACTCTATTGCGTATGCATACATTCTGTTTGTGCGTTGCACTTGTGAAGAGATGTTAAACGCTGTTGGTAACATATTCAAACAAACTAGTGTTGTAGGGTGGTGGAGGAAGTGAAAGTGTGTAATGCATTTAATAAAGCTCTTTTTGAAACTTTTTATTTCTATGTACATACATATGTACCTATATAGGTACCTATTTTTTGTTTTTTAATAGGCTTTATTTTCTTTTTTTCTCTAATTTTTTAGTTTATTGCCTATTACACATAGAATTTTTTAAATCGTTTTTTTAATTTTTATAATAAAAAGTTTGAAAACAAGTTTACTTTTACGTATTTTGTTAATTTACTTTTAGACAAGGGCTTTATTTGAGAGCTATTTACTTAAACACCTATATTCCTTTGATATAAACAAATTCATAATTTGTGTACGAACACGTACACTGTGGCGCAAAAATGGGACAATGTAAGCAAAATTTGTGTAAATGTTCTCACATTTTTCTGCTTGTGTTACAAAAAGAAAACTTTTTGAATTTTTTTGGTACAATATTTTGTCCTCTCCTTAAAAATTAATAAGCATTCTTTATTCGGTTCTCTTATTCAGAATACCTATGTATGTATACCGACCACTTTAACTCAATTGCATTGTCACACTTTTGCACCAGCCAAAAATTACCGGCTCATCTGTGCATTAGTAGAAAACTTTTTGCATTTAACATTATTAATTTAGAAGACTTAAAAATTGTATGTGTGCTAAGGTGAAAAATAAAAATAAAAAGTTAAAGGAAGTCTATATGTATTGACTTAAAAGACACAGTTCCAGAAAAGGCTAAAAATGGCGATTCAACTCAAAAAATTAAATAGGACAGCGGCCAGTGGCTAGAATAATTGCAAATTACAAAAATTCCATTCCAGATAAAAGTTTTCGAACAAAAAATTGAAGTCCGAACACAATTACTGATACTGAAGTCAGAGCCCTTGAACGTTTTTTTGTTTCGGACCAAAAAAAATATCACGAAAGAGGCAGTTTCTGCCTGTTCTGTCGATGTTAGCAGATGAACTGTCCAGAGGGCTCTTAAACGTGTTAGATACAAAGCTTCTATGAAAATGAAAAAGCCTAAAAAGCCCAAAAACATGAAATCGCGAAAATCTTTTCTTGAAAGATACAGGTCGTACCAGATTGGCACACTTATTTTAATATATAGGTATGACATTTTTTGTATATGTTGTAGGTCATATGGTCAGATGAGACCAAAATCAAAAGATACTAATCGGGTGGGAAGGTTTGATATGGGACCAAGCCATCAGCCACACCAAATTCTACTCATGTATCTCAAACTATTAAGCACGGTGGCGGTTCTCTTATATTAGAGGGATGTATAACCCCGGATGGCTTGGGTTACTTGTACGGATCGAAGGCATAATGCGAAAGGAATACTATCTTTCAATTTTGCAAGACAATTTGTCATTAGCTTTAGCCAAAATGCCAAGGGTTTTGGCTTCAGTGTCTTTACCATTTGTGGCCTTTTTTGGAACTGCGTCTTTTAAATTAATAGATAAAGACTTCCTTCACCTTTTTATTTTTGTTTTTCACTTTAGCACGCACACAATCTTTAAGTTTAACAAATTAATAATGCAAACGTTTTTCTACTAATGTACAGATAATCCGGTAATTTTTGGCTCTCTTATTCAGAGAACCGAATAAAGTAATACTTATTAATTTTTTACGAGAGGACAAAATATTGAATCAAAAAAATTCTAAAAGTTTTCTTTTTGTAAAATAAGGAGAAAATAATTTTTGCACCACAGTGTATACTATAATTCGCCCATTATAATATATATTTGAATTGTTTTAACTCATCATTTTTTAAAATTATTCTAAAAGCTGCATTAAAAAGCTTATTTCAAACAAAAGCTTCTTCTTTGCACACAGCATCGTGTGTGTGACTGTGCCGTCTTTTTCGCGCATGTCCGTTACTATGGGTATTTCTTTCTTGTATCACTTTACCGTTTGTGAACTGTTAACACACGCTGTTGATATACCTTCGGTAGCCGTGATCGTCTAGTGGTTAGGACCCTACGTTGTGGCCGTAGTAACCCAGGTTCGAATCCTGGTCACGGCAATGTGTAAAAGCATTGTCACGGGCGAAGGTTGTTCTTTTTACCATTATTTTTTATTTAATATCTTATGCATAGTATATGTAAAAATTAAAGGGTGTTTGTCTGTTGGTTTATTTGTTTGAAGTCTATAAACAGCTAAGCGGCTGAAAAGATTTTCTTTAAATTTTTACAGTATATCTCTGTGCGTCTGGAAGGAACTATAGACTATATAAATTCCAAAAATTCCAACTGGGCGGTGCCTCGCCCATACGAAGTAAATATTTATTTTCCTGTTTTACAAAATTGTAACAGAAAAAGTTTATAAATTTGGCCCAAATAGATTCATAGTCAATACAAATCAGCTGTACTACGTGTTATCTTATAGACTTTCTTCCGTAGGATTTTGCAATCGATCAAGACTTGATTAGCTCGTGTTTACAATTCGGCGTTCGACAATATGTTCGGTCAGGAAAATTCGTATTCTTCTCAAGTTTTTAATTGCCAGAGCATATACTTGGTAATTATGGGGAACTGATAAAAGGAATTGAAAACTAAAAAAGGAGTGTGAATTTTTACACTGAATTTCATTAGTGTCAAAAAAGATTCATGACAAGCGACAATTCCAAATATGTTCAGTAAGAACAACGCTTGCAAATCATTGAGCTTTGTTATCAAAATTCGTTCAAGTTAGACAAAATATCTCCAGCGATGAAGCTAATTTTTTGCTCAGTGGGTACGCCAACAAGTAGAATTGTCGAATTTTATGTGAAAGGCAGCCAGAGGCCGTTCAAAAGATGTCAATGTACCGTTAAAGATATAGTCCCGAAACACAAGATGAAAGTTTTCTTGTTTTCTTGTCTAAGAGATAACATTACAGCGGCTATTATTAGTTCAAACATTTCAGCGGCATAAAATGCTGGAAAAAATATACAGAGAATGCAATTTGTATATAATTTGAATATTTCGTTGTTTGCAAACCATAAAGCTGTTGGTGACAATACTTTAATGCAAATCATCAGTCAAAAACTGGGCGGAATTGAACAAGTAGGCGTGGTACTTCCCATAAAAAGTAAATACTGATTTTTGTATATTTTGAGAACGGTAATAGTAGTTTCTAAAGGTTTAAGCAAAATCGTGAACAGGATACATCATCAGGCAGCAACTGGGTGAACTAGATAGACTGTGTGAGCTTCTATTCATACTAAATATTAAATTTTGTATACATATACATGTGGAGAACAGCAACAACTAAAGCAGTGTTATCTATCCACATTAGCGAAAAATCTGGTACTCTAGAAAGCACTGTAGTTAAAAGCTATCTATATATACGTATGTATCTTATATACAAAAATAAATGTGCTAAACGACAGATTCTTCAGTGTCTTTCTGGAAGGAACTATAGACTATCTCAAATGTTTGGATTTGGACCGGAAGGGGACAAAAGATGGAAAAAAGGTAACATTTTGAACTAAAAAACATTTAAGATAATAATTAAGATCTATGTGTAGTACACTATACACACTATATGTATGCCAGGTGGTCATAGTGAATCATCGCGACAAACGCTGAAAATAGTAAAACATCGATGACTGACGATGAATTTACTTTGGCGTCATATAAGACTTTTTAAAGTAATTGTCCAAATTGTCATAGATGACAAAAGTTGATTTAGTCCAGTATACGTCCGTTTATTGGTGAGTCCTAACAGATATCACCGGGTATCATTAGTGCTTTATTCGTTAACGGAGAGGTGTAGCAGACAAAATCTTACATCTTTCATTCAGCATGAAGTCGACACATAATGGACAATGTCACTTAATTTCAGAATGTAGTCTACACATAACAGACAATGTCGCTTAATTTCAGCTTTCTTTAGTATGGTGACATACAATGACATTGTCGTATATAACTCCATTTGATTAATTTGTCGCCAGGATTCAATTTATGAAAATTTTATACAAATTTCGACTTTGAACTGATATTATGACGATGATACATCGATGAAAAAAATCATAGTGACAATGTCGCTTGATCAAACAGTATTTTTTATTCCTTATTTTCAATTTTCATTTTTTTTTTTTTTTTTTTTGTTAACTTACAAAGTGCTTGTTATCGTGTTCAACAAAATTGTCACTTTAAAAATCGTCGAAATCATTCGGTAGAAGTTGCTTTAAGCATAGCTTGAGCCTTCAGCAGAAAAGCGAGTCATTTGGTTGTTAACGTGAACAGTGGTATTTCAAATGCCTCACTACTGTCAGTTGCCATTTAAAATAGTTTTAAAATCGTAAACTTTTACCTTTAACATATTACATTTCTGTAGAAAAATTAAAAATCCTAATCAAATGTTGGTCTATTAGTCGTTAGAGTTTTCTAATGCAACCCTTAATGAATTGAGTTTGTTCAGCCTTTTGAATTGATATTTTATAAGGAAAATTAATTTATTGCAGTATATTATGATTAAAAATGACACAAAGGATTCAATTTCTAGATTTTTTTTTTTGAAATTCTGATAACTTTGTGCATTTATGATAGAGCTCTATGATATTCGTTTTTTTCGTTCCTTTTAAAATTAACGAATAACTGAGTTGAGTTATATAAGAACGAAAAAAAAAAATACAATTTTCCATTAAAACTATGCATGTGTTGTACCTCTTACGGCGCTATATGGTACCATATAGGGATTATTTTTTGTATTTTTTTTGCATCTCTAGAAATAGATGAATATGATGTGTCCTGTTTAATTAGAATTTCCTTTTTAAAAGCCATAAAATATTTCCTTTTATTAAGTTTTTGTTGTTTTTTTTTTAAATTTTTCCACTTTGTTTTTATCCTATATATGTACTCTCGTACTGTTATAGTTTGATAAATTCTCGTATTTTCTTTTTCTTCTTCAATATATCAGAGAATGTATTCCAATTCAATTATTTTGCCGTTAATAAAAGTTGAAAAAAGTAGATTTTTTTTAAATTTTGCTCAACGTGCAAAATCTAAAATATTGAGAAAAAAACGAGCACTGAAAACAAATCAAGCGCGATATTTGCTAGAAACAAAAAAATTAAAACCTCATACCATTGAAATAAAACCTTGTTAACAACCATAGTTGAAATTTTGTTTAATGACTAGCGGGACATTATAAAAAATATGAGGGCCCAAAGGGCCTTAGATCTAAATATATAAGAATTTTTTTTGAATTTTGATTGCACAAAATTTCTAAGTTTTTCGTTTTGACTAAAGCTGGGATCACACGATTGACTTAAATACACCAACCTGATACAAATTTTACTGTGACTAATTAGTGCACAATAATAAAATTGTCCCAATTAAAAATTCTGTATTCACACGGTTGTCCTATTTTATACAAAATTTATTGGCACAAGATGGCACGAAACGATGTATTGACAATAATTGTCCCAATGCTGTCAGACGATTGTTCTAGTTTACGGCTGTTGTGGTACATTAAATTTACTTATTTTTATTTTTTATTTTTTTGGTGTTCAAAACGGTTCGTTCTTTAAAAAAAAGAAAATTGAGTCCTCTTTATTTATATGAAGGTCATTTTTGAACAAATAAATAAAAAGAAATAAAAAAGAAAATAAGGAGTGTGTGGATCAGAGATTTGCTTACAAGAAGGGCCATTGATGATACATACGAGAAAACATTTCAATAAATTTAAAAAAATTAATTCACTAAAATACTTATTTAAATTGGGATATAATTACAAGGTTTATTTAATTCTCTAAAGTAAAAATTATTTGTCCTCTAAAAAATTAAAATTGCATCGGCTTTGATTATCAGGTCCGTTTTTTTAAAAAATCTAAAAATAATGAAAAAAAGAAATGGTGGAAGTTTGTGATGCAATTTACATATAAATAATTTAAAAAATGCTTATTTTAAGGAATGACAATTATAAATACCGTATAAATACGTGTTTTTTTTAAGAAAGAAATCAATTAAGAAATAAAATTCGGTGATTATTGTCTTCTTCAGTTGACACACCAGAATGCAATAAATATTGGTGTATTTTTGGAATTTACATTGATGCATGATTGCCGATATAGTTTTCACACGATTGTCGCACCAGGGTTGCATTTTATTGGGATAAATAAGAACAATAAAATTTCGAGTTGCCGTATGAGCCAATAAATTGTATAATCACACGATTGGCATATAAAATACACTAATTATTGGTGCATTACGACAATCGTGTGATCCAACCTTAAGAGTGATGGTAAAACGATTACGTCTAGAACATCAACTTTTACCTGAAATGATTCGAATTCGAATATATTTTTTTTTTAATTTAAATATCCCCATCTAATTTTAGAGTAATTAGAAGTTTGAGGTTATTATATTTGTCTGACAAGGACAAGACCATAATAGTAGTAGTGGAGGGCAATGGTGATCGACCATTTGACCTAATCTGAATTATGTTAACTAGTTTCATTGCAGTTTAGATTATCCACAATAGTTGTAGTGTGGTCAGAATTTGATTAATATATGCCTAGCATATCTTAGCCAAGTATACAGGATGTGATAAAGACATTCACTAAGATAGTATACGTCAGATGGAATAAATGTACTATTACACAAAATAAACATCCCCAACCTTTTACATACACTGATTTGGATTCGTTTGTATTTTCTCAACTATCTATAGACAACAATGTGCAATCGACGTGTAGGTTTTGTAGATTCACAGTCATATTACAATTAGTGTCCTACGTATAATAGTTTTGAACGCAACTGTGATCTGTAGGATAGAGCTGAAGTGTTAAAGTGTCATAGCGAAACTTTAGGGCCTAGCCAATAAGTAAATGACAATAATAGGCAAAAACAATAATACTTGACTTATTTTTCTGTATATTATCCTTCATGGAAACATTGCTGTTGCTTACATCTTCCTATGTAAAACTACATTGCTCTAGTTCTTGGAACTTCTCCACCTCCATTTTATTTTTTTTAGTACGGGTTCCTCTTTTTCTAGATCCCAGAGATCAGTGTAATTGATGTTGTTCGGCCAGAATATACTGCTTATGATTCTGAGGTACTTGATGATAAATAAGTCTAGCTTTTGCGCTTTGGTGTTCGATACTCATCAGTTTCGATTCCCTACAACAAAGTATCTCATGAGTTGAATGTTCTTGAGTTTTTCTATATCTACTGTTGTCGTCCGCATGCTGCTCTTGGTCTATTAAGTCTGTTATTTATGTCTGTTTCTGCACCATCATTCGTTACCATTGCACTCCCTACATATTAGATTGACTGGTCTTATAATCTGAGGTGTTCTTTTCTCAAGTGCAAGATTAGGCGTTAGTCTTTACAGGTTCCTAATTTTGCATGGAAAAAATGTGAGTGAGTAGACAAATATCTTCAGAATAATCCAAAATATTAAGTTGGCGTGAGAGGCTTCATGGAGATCCTCTTATCTCTGCACAGATTTCATTCAGCATGATGGTGAGGTGGAATGAATTAATTAAAAGATGCTTCCGTTATGAAGAGCTGCAAGTTCTGCATCTTAATATATAGCTCTGATGAGCTGAATTATTTTCTGATGATATTGAAGGTTTTCCAGAAATCTATAAACAGTAGATACAGGATTATGATGCGTTCCACTTAACCGGAAACTAAGTTTCATAATTCACTGCAGTTATTACACAACCATGTGATTAAAAATAAGCAACTTTGTTCTTATTGGTACACAGTAGTACATAATAAGCATCGCTGTTAGATGAAATTTGGTGAAAATCGTCATATTTCCGATTTATTTAAACAATATCTTCATTTGAGTCAAAAAAAAAAATCGTCAAAGAAATCATACCAAAAAAACTAAAAAGTTTTTTTTTTTTCAATTCTCAACATTTTCAATGCGTGCCAAATCGATTTTTAATTTTTTTAGATAGTAATGTTAAAACACTGTATTGATTCTAATTTATATTATATTCAAAACAAGCTTCTCTGATCGTAAATTTTAATGCTACTAAAAGACAAAAAATCCCTATAATTTTAGGACTAGCTTTGTAAAAATTTAAAAATTATTCTTTTCTATTAAGGCGAACTTAACAAGGTGGTCTCATTTTGAAAACGAATACAACACTATAAACAGTCTTTAACGTGGTGTCAAAATAATGCAACACTGTAGTAAGAAAATAGTAAACAAATTAACTGCGTTTCACATATATTTGTTGTAAAAAAATAGTAATGCCGAATCGTTTTGACATATAGTCATTTATCAGCTGTTGCTTACGTAGCAAGCCGAGGTCACCTGGTTTGAATACGAATACAATAGCACGAAATAGATAGTTAAGTTACAAAAATCGTTCAATAACGAAAATCATTTAAACATTAGAGGAATAATAAGAGAAAATTTGAATGTTTTTATAATCGTACCGAAACCATCAAAATCTGTTCCTAGCCAATAATGTTTTGCAATATTCTACAAAAATGGCTAACGGTAATTGGCAATTAGAAGAAAACATAATTAATGATTATAAAGGGTCCGCCATCTAACATTTTTTTTTTCAACTAGTGCTTATTTCGTGAATGGTAACACTTAGCTCATGTCTGATTTGACAGATAATTAGTTTTATCCTTCCGCTGAACGAATATGGTTGTGTGTAGGCTTGAACTTCGCTTCGCTAAGTGGGCCTACGATCGACTTACAGAAGATGCCGATTTTGCCAAAAAAACCATCTTTTCATATGAAGCTCATTTTGATCTTGGCGGGTATGTAAAAAAGCGAAATTGTCGCATTTGGGGCACAGAAAACGCGCACGCATACACTGAAAAGCCGATACACCCAAGACGAGTCACTGTTTGGTGCGGATTTTGATCCAGAGGAATAATTGGGCCATTTTTCTTCGAAAATGAGCAAGGGGTGGCCGTTACAGTCAATGGTGATCATTATCGGGCCATGTTGAACGAATTTTTGTTCACAAAAATTGAAGAGGAGGATATTAGCAACATTTGGTTTCAACAGGACGGCGCTACGTGATACACAGCCGAAGCTACATTCGATGTTTTGCGCCCTGTTTTGAATATCGCATTATCAGCCGCGGAGCTGATGTTGTTTGGTCACCTCGGAGCTGCGATTTGACACCATTGGACTATTATTTGTGGGGTGCCGTCAAAGATAAGTGTTACGCCAACAAGCCAGAGACAATTGACGCTTTGAAGGACAATATTCGTGAAGCCATTGGTGAATTACAGCTGCACACAATCGATAATGTGCTTAAAAATTGGACCGATCGTGTAGGCTACTGCATGGCCAGCCGAGGCAGCCATTTGAATGAAATTATTTTCCATTATTAACCGGAAGGATTGTGCTTTCAAATAAAAAAAGAAATTCGAGAAAATATTCAGTAGTTTTTTCTTTATAGCATTTAAAAAAAAATTATTTGGCGGACCCTTTAATAAAGATGAAACAGTGACATCAATCGCAAACAAATTTGGAATTCAACACAGTACTATTTACCGTATTATAAGTCGTTTCCGTTCATCGGGCTCATTGACAACCATACACAGAGGTGGTAGACAACTAAAAACTAGGTCATTCCGCTTGACCATACGAAATGTATGTCTTTATATCGGGAAGGTCTATTACACATTAATTAAAATTTAATGTTTCGATTAGATGCATCCAAATACGATCTGAAGACGGTGGAATACTGCCAAAAACAGATTGGTCAGAATTGAAGCAGAAGCAATTAAACTTAGATATACTTTTATTGGAAGACCGTACTCTTTTCTGATGAATCTAAGTTTAATGATGATCATTTCTTATAAATTTAGCCTGTTAAGTTGAATAAAAAGGACAACGTCTTAATCCTCGTTATACCAAAGACTCGGTAAAACATAAGGAAGGAAGTGTTTTAGTCTTGGTATGCATTTCTGACCAAAATAAAGGGAGTAATCGATCGATTTTTCTACAAGAATATCCTGGAACACATACTGATACCGCATGCAGAGGAGAAAATACTACTTGATTGGTGTTATCAACAGAACAACAATCCAAAATGCACAGATAAATGAGTGAAAGAGTGCTTTGTAAGAAAACAAATTATCCTTTTGAAATGTCCAGCATAATCGCTAAATCTCAATCCACCAGAGAATTTATGGGGTATTGTACGTATTAAAATACAACCGAAATTGCATTGAATGAAGTTTCTGGTGAAACATTATAGAATCTAATAGAGCCCATAACATGGATATGTGAAGAACTTTCAAAAAAATAAGGGCTGGTCAATTAAATATTAGTAAAATTATTATTTTAAGTAAATTTATTGAAGACGTGCTTATGTCTCGTCGCATTCAAGAAACTGTCTTCAAAGTCTAAAATGATTTTTTCTAAGTTAAATATGAATTTTCTTTGTTTTTTTTATTTTTTTTAATGAATTTAGATAATTAACTTTATATAAATAAATAGTTTAAAATCCAATAATTTTTGTTTTTGTTATTGAAACATTTTGTTTTAACCAGAAGTCCTTTTGCCAAAATTTTGTTAAAAAATCGTCAAAATGACGATAAATCGTCAAATCTGGCAGCTATGATAGTGAGTTATTTTATAGCAGGGATTGGTCAGCAGTAACTTTTTAATTTTTTTGACTGAAAATTAGCTAGCAGCTTATAATTTATGTATTTATTCTTAAATTGTTCAATGATTGCTACAGGTTTTGATTAGTTCATTAAATAGATTTAGTCTTAATAGCTTACTTAAAAGAAGGTTCATTTAAGTTTAGCTCACACCTATGCAGTTCCATTAGTTTAGTAGCTAATTTTCGAGAAAACAAATGTAACGATATTTTTGTAACGTTAAACTTTTTTTATGGAGCTAGTTCTTTTTGAACTATTTCATTCTGATATAGTTCGCTTTTAACTACCTCGAATTTAACTTCTAAATGAGCTTAAAACTGACCTATTGTATTAAAAAGAGCGATTTGTTCAATTTATCCGTCTATCACGACAATTTTATTTTTATCACAAGTAATTATGTTGCACACTTTGTCTAAAAATATGATGATTTATTCACGTTTTTATTTATTAAATTGTGTTACTTTTCACGTTATTACTCCGTCTAAAGACAGTTTCACTGCATAGAGGGTTAAGTAGTTCGCTCTTGAACTATTCATCATCAATGGTAAGTTCATAAACAAATTAAATATATGTGTTCATCTCAACGGCGCACCTGAGGCACAACTCAAGTGAATAGGCGGTGAACAGAATGAACACTTCTTGTGTCACTGTCACGGTTCCTTGTGAAATACACTAAGAAAATATGGAAACTAAAATGATAGCTTTTGTCTTTGTAGAATTGTATAGCGAGCGCATAACATACCAAACTTAGGCCTTATGTGACCACTAATTACCTAAAAATTTTATTGCAACAGCCTTTCTTTGACAATTTTAGCGGTCTGGCTTGGATTACCATCTTACTAAATGAAATTTTTATATTAAATTTGTGTACGAACTTTTCCGTTCAACTTCAAAATATCCACTTGGTTTTGGTCACCACTGTATGTATATGTACAGTGCCAAGCAGAAATGGATGAATACTATTGAAGTTTGAATTAAAAGCGCAGTAAAACCAACGAAAGCTTTAGAAAAGTAGTTCGACTTCTTATTTAAAATAATCAGCAGAGAAATAAGAAAGATGACAATGCTCACAAACTTTCGATGGAGTTCAAGTCCAGACTTTGCCCTGACCATTGATTTATTAGAAAATCCTGCACCAATATCCAAATCTTGACGATTCTTCATACATACTTCGGATTCCTATCTTGTTAATATATGTACATATATAACTTTCTCTTTTGGAAATGCGCTGTGTTGTACAATATTTGAAGTATTTAGTCCTATGTCTGCCGATATGGTACTGTATTCTTAGTGTCCCCTATCTTCAACTCAATCAAGTTTCAAGCGTTACGATATGTAATAAACCTTTTTAAATTTTTCCGCTCTCATTAAAGGCCCTGTAATCAGGCTTAAAGTGTACGTTGCTCATAATTTGTACATTGCGAACACATGCTGCATATGCCTCCATCATTTCATAAAGAGCATGTGTGGTCCCGTATAGTTTCGTTTATAGTTTAAAGTATTTTTCTATCAATAAATAAGAAAGTAATATCGATACATATAAAAGGAAAAGAGAGGAAGACGTGAAGTAAATGGAAAAAATTGTATTGAAAAATGTATATAAAAATACAAGGATAGAGGAGTCATATAGCAGCGAATAGATCCTTTGTTGGACCACGTTTATACAAGGTAAAGTAAAGAGAAAAATAAAAAATTCGTTATGTACATGTAAATGGCGAGCATTGGACACAGTGAGGACAACATTTTTTATTTACTGATTTCGTTATCATTATTAGTTCCCCCACCTCTCTTTATCACGGCAGCGAGAGCCTTTGATATAGTGATTTTAACATTGATGAGAGATGAACATGTATGTGAGTAACGTTCTGGACCAAAAGGAAAAAATCTGCATAAAAAAATTTCAGCGCGAGATAGAAAAAATTCAAATTGCTGAGAAAAAAATAAAAATAAAACATTGAATGTACAATTTCGTACATAATGTGTGTGTGGTTGGGTCCTTGTTTTCATTTATTAAAAAGTTTTGCATTCAAACGAAATCGAACATTTTTTTATTATATGGCTATGGCTAACACTTTTAGAGTATGGGCTCGTAGATTGTGCACATTTGACTGGTTGGGCTTGTACATACATATGTGGCATAAATGGGTTGCAGTAATTAATGATTGCGCCACCACATATGTACTCCTTATATGTCTCTTGATTTCATGGAGTGTTTTTATTATCCTTTTTGGTTGTTGGTAACTATGGGCGTTAGCTCACCAAATATAGTAAGAAAACACACTGTAACTGATTGAGTCACAGTATTTTTTACTTTCGTATTTTTATGCTGCATCGATGCTTATTGCTGCTGATACCGATTTTTATTCATTTGTATTGAGTTTGAGCAACACATCGCCTGTATAATTGTCTGTGCCTGGTCGTTCTCGGTCACACACAAATTTATCCTTTGCTATTGGTTAGTGCGCGGCATTTTATCGATGTTCGTTCAATTTCCTTTTTGTTGTGTTTCTGCTGCAAATGCTACTCTACTCTAAGCCTCCAAACACTTACTCTGAGTGCGACAACAACTATTGTTTTATATTTTGCATATTCACTTCAGGGATAAATCTAAAGCGCAATGGGTGCACCAAACATACATACCATACATCCTTGTACTTCTCATCATAACTGTGAGTGAGTGTATGTGTGTGTGTGGGAGTTCTGGTCAGTAGTTACCCCTTTTTTTAATTCATCAATGCTGCGACGATTATTTTGTATGTGCACTGCGTCTAGAATATCGATGCGCTTTAAATATCTTTATGTGGTGGTGTGTGGTAATGGGTGTAGAGTTTTCATTTCGTTCAACACAGTGTTGTTGTTGTTATTTTGTTTGTATTTTTATTTTAGCCTGTAATAACAATTAGTGCAACATACTCATCCGTGAGTATGTGCGTTTTTCATGTACAATTTGTTATGTTTTTCTATTTGTGGGTGTTTTTATGGAGGCCTTTAATACACGTTAGTGCAGGTACAGTAACGATTAATTTAAAAAAGCGATTAAATATTTTTCTTTCATAGCAAGTAATGATTCTTGAAATAAAATAAATATTATGGCCAACAAGTAAGTACATACTTATCCATATCACATACTTTTTTATACAGGAAGTGCTCATACAGTTTTGTAATCATTAAAGGATTCGAACCGCCCCTTGAAATAGATCCACTAATTATCGAAAATTTTTATTGCAATAGCCTTTCTTTGACTATTTTAGCGGTCTGGCTTGGATCACCATCTCACTGAATGAAATTTTTATATTAGATTTTTTAGGAACTTTTCCGTTCAACTTCAAAATATCCACTTGGTTTTGGTCACTACTATATATACATGTACAGTGCCGAGCAGAAATGGATGAATACCATTAAAGTTTGAATTAAAAGTGCAGTAAAACCAAAGAAAGCTTAAGAAAAGTAGTTCGACTTTTTGTTTAAAATAATCAGCATAGAAATAAGAAAGATAATAAAAGGAAATGAGCAAGACGTTTTTATTGACAATGCTCACAAATTTTCGATTGGGTTCAAGTGCAGACTTTGCTCTGACCGTTGATTTGTTAGAAAATCCTGCACCGAAATCCATTTCTTAACGATTTTTTGTTGTATACTTCGGATTCCTCTCTTGTTAATATATGTATCGTACATATATAACTTTTTCTTTTGCAAAGGTGCTGTGCTGTACAAAGACTAAAGTACTGTGTTGTTATATGCGCAGATAATATTTTTTTTCATACTACTATATATATTTTTACTGAGATGCCACCTAGTGAAACAGGCCAGACTTCCACCGTCATAGTTTTTTGTTTCTTTTACTTGGGGCATTTTTAAGCATCAATTAGGTCGTCGCCAGTATTTTCTTGAATTGGAGTAAAAGTAGTTGATTTTGATTTCATCAAGTCAAATAACCGTATTCCGGTCATCAACACTCTAATTTCTGTGTTTTTTTGTCAAATTAAGGACGACCCTCCAAATTTTTTTCTGACAACGATGGCTTTTTCTTCTTTACAGCTGGTATACGGCCATTTTAACGAAGAGCTCTCTATGCTTTCCATTCACGTACTGGCTTGTTTATGGCTGCTACAGTCTGTTTGGGTGTTTTTACCTGTTTGGAAGATTGTCACAAGCATGGTCGACAACTTTTTGCTTTTTGGGTGTTTATATTTGATCTTTTTCGTACTTGTAGGATTGTTGAGTGAGAAATTCAAAACTTTTTACCAATTTGAAGAGCTAAATAATTATTATTTGTAATTTGCATAGTTTGGTTTTCGAATAAATCTGACAATTTTTTCTTTTCAACTGGAGCGCAAAAATCTTTGAAAGAACTTGACAATTAGTAGCGAAAATTGTTGCTGCTTGTTTTATTAGTTTTTTTGTGCTAGCGGATTAAATGAACTTCAACGTGCAGAAGTGGATACATTGACTTTTTTCATAAAACCTAATACCAAGTTTAAATTCCAAGTTTATTTCTTTATGATTTCTTTTCTTTAGTTTTCTGGTTTTTATTATGCTTGTAATTCAAACTTCATTGGTATTCAACCAGTTCTGCTCTACACTCTTCAATTTATTTAGTTCACCATTCGCTAATATGGATTGTTTTATAACCGAAGAACGTTTAAAAATTATTAAAACTTACTATAAAAGTGGATATTCAAACGTGGCCACTGATTTTTCGATTTTTCGAACAAAATTTACTTCTGCGATGAAGCTCATTTCTTGTCGAATGCTGTGCTCGGAGAACCCAGACGTGATTGTGGTAAAGCCATTACATCCGGAAAGGGTGGCTGGTTGGTGCGCATTATAGTCTGAAGGTGTCACTGGACCATATTTTTGCGAAACTGACGCTAAAAGAACGTTTCGTCAATTCAAAGCGCTATGGACATCTGATAACCGTCTTCTTTTTGGTCAGAAATTGAAGATCGTAAGATCATGCGATTTGATGTCGTTAGACTTTTTCTGGGGCCACGTCAAAGACCATGTCTACGCTGATAATCCTCTAACGTTGAAGTATTTGAAAACCAACAATCGCCGAGATATCGCCCAAATGAGCGGATCGTCTGCTGCAACCAGTCCAGAGGCGGTCATCCATGACTGACGATTAATTTTGTTGGTGTCATACATGACTTTTTAAAGTAATTGTCCACATTTTTATAGATGACTGAAGTTGATTTTGTCTTGCAGGCATCTATTTATTAGTGAGTCCTAACGAACAATATAATCAAGAATTATTAACACCTTATTTGTTAACGGGCAGGTGTAGCAGTTAAAGTCCTACATCGTTCAACATGTAGTCGTCTCGTAACAGACAATGTCGTTAGATTTCAGCTTTCTTTAGTATGGTTATGATGACATCTAGACTGGTCAAGTATTGCTACGTTACATTGCTAAGGCTTTCGTTTAGGAATAAGATGCAGTTGTTTTGGGTACCTGGGCACTGTGGGATAGATGGTAATGAGACAGGATGGATGCATTGGCTAAAAAAAAGATTCCACTTACTAACATCCTCAATCTAATCAAGGACTCGAAAATTGCCAGATGCTGGAACACTGAAATGTTCAAAGGGGGCTTCCCACTCTAGGGCGGCGATCAGTCCGTAATTTGGTCGTCGTTCTGAGGTTCTCAAGTGTGGCAGGCTGGACTTAAACCTCTTAAAGAAGTTTCTTACTGGCTACTGTAGACTAAGAGCGCATTTAAAGATGTGGATGTTTGTAGACTGTAGACAGGCATTAGAGACAGCGGAACACATTGTGTGAATGCGAGGTTCTTGATGATATATCCACCATTATGGTTTTAGATCTGCTGGTGTTCATTGGAAAGGCAGCAGATCAGCTGATCAGCTATAGGCCGGAAGGGTCACAATAGATCCCATGGATCACTGTGTCCTGATGATAATAATAGTAATAGTATAGTAATATTCAATGACGTTGTCATGCATAGCTCTTTTATTTGTGTCATTGTCACGAGAATTCATCAACGATACTTTTATTCTTCAGAATATGATAGTCTGAATGAAAACAACTTCTGAGAGTCTAGATTTTTTGGTCTTTAATACTGACTAAAGTACTTTTTATTGAGTTATGGGTTCAAGTTAAAATACTAATAATAAATAAATAAATAATGTTTATCTAAACTGGCTGATTACTCTTTATGCTCTCGAGAACCATGACTCTCTACTACTACTTTCAATAGCCAAAAAAAAAAAAAAAAATATAATTCTAGATTCGGTTAATCATTCGCCTGCAACTAAACACTAACATTGCATGTGTATGTGCAAAATGAAGAAAATACGTAATCATCCATATACACATGCACCCTTTTGGTGACTTTCGAAACTATGGCTCAATATGCAAGGTGCGGTTTAACTGCAAATAAAAAGAAAAAAATAGTAAAGGCCAAACCATACATGATGATAACAACGGCATATGAAAATAAAATAAAAAAATAAAAATAAGAACTAAAAAGAAACAAATCGAATAATAGATAGACACCCACTACATGCAAAAAAAAACCCCTAAAAAAGCACAGGAAAAAGAAAAAAATTTAAATTGCAGGCGGCTCGCATTGGTAAACCGACAATATAAAAAGGCATTACTGGACTGGCAATTAAGAGAAAAAAATGCAAAAACATAATCAAAGGGGGAAATCCTTTAAACAATAACACCCATTGAATGCAAGTGAAAAATAGACAAATTTTAAATGTATTTTCAAGAGAAATAGAAAAATTTTAAAAATTCCAAAACGTCATTTATAGGTACATTTCAATGTTAATTTGTTTTTAAAAGAAATATCCTCATTTTGTTTAAAAAATAAACAAATTTTACTCGCATTTTCAAAAGATTAATGAGCAAAAAAAAAAAAAAAAATTCAGAATAGAGCATAAAAATTCCAAAAAAATCTGTAACAACACAAATGCCATTTATGCGAATATTTTGTTATCCTTATTTTGATTTTGTGAACGTTTTGCTTTTCAGTTCTAACTTTACTTTAAATTGTTACACTTAAAATATCGATTTTATTTTTTTTTGTGGTTTTTGCAAAACGTTTTATTTCAAAATTTAACATATCGTTCGTTGTGTCTACCTTTTTATTTATTTTATGGGTCTCCTGACTTGTTTTTTTTCTCTGTATAATGGCAGAAAATACGTGTTTTGTATTAGAAAAAAATCCTAGACAATTGGACAGGCAAACATTTGTTTTTTTTTGTTGTTGCGAAAACAGACCGTTTTTAGTTTAGTAGAGAAGATGATGGTCACTCAACTCATCAGCCTTCCAAATCTAACCATCCTTTGGTTTCACATAGAAAATCAATTTTTTTGTTTTTTTGATAAATATATCGCATTTGACATGTATATCCATATTTAAATTTTTATAGCATTGATGGAAAATACTCATTGAAAATTCAAACATTTACTTCCGTTTTAGCGTGTTTTTGTGTGTGTTTTTTAAGTTTTTAAGTTCGCGTTTCTTGTTTTTTTTTTTTGAGATATTGGTTATGTTAAAAAGTCGTTTCAATTTGGTGTAGCGCTTAGCTAAGGTATAAGCTATTATTATGTATGACCTGCTTTCTTTTTTTCTAGCGACATAGGCATCTGCACTAAAAGAAGTGATGATTGTATGGAGTCAAGAATGAAATCCAGCATTCTGCATCGGTCGAAATAAGTTAAGTCAGATATGGCTAGAAGCGGCCTATAAGGCGGATACGATAAAACTTTACAACCATTAATTTCTTAATAGTTTTGAACTTGAGTTGTAATATGAGGCAAAGCGTTTTAATAATGGAAAAGTACGTCTTCATGTCTTGTAGAATGTTTGGCAAAAGACCGCTGTTATCGCTCTACTCGATTTCAGCAGCTCATATTAGATGAAATCCTTATAGCCACACCAAATAGAGAGTATTTGACTTTTGTATTTGACGTTATTTCGGCTCATTGTCGAGCTTTACATACACCTTTGTTTTAAATACTTTTGCGAGATTTTTTCCAAAACTGATTAATTTAAAGAGAAGCATTCTAGAATAAACGTTCTATGACATATGTTATCTACATCCTGATCGTTTTAGGGGATGAGCCGTTCTTTTTAACACATTGTATGTGGGTGTTCCGTGTTCCTTCATTGAACGTTATGGGAATTATATAGATACGAGTATATATATACGGGTACATTTCGCGGCGGTTTATGCCGGACGCGGGGGGGGATTTGTACAAAGAATAGCTAAAAATGCGTCTTATACTTCTTTCTCTAAAAGCGATACGAAGAAACCATGCCTTTACACTAACTCGTGCTCAAGTATAAATCGTCAAAAAAGGTACTAGTACGTGTCCAACAACATGTGGACACACAGACAATGTGTTGATAAATAATGATGGTTAGTTGACGACTGTTGGTTTTCAAATGTTTCCCACAAAAAAAGTCTGAAGTCGCCAAATTGGGAAATATCTCCTGCAAGAAAGCCAAAATCGGTCGTGTTGTGTGGCTTTTGGCACTGTCTTGTTGAAACCACATATTGTTCAGTTCATAATCTTTAAGTGCAGGCCTCGTACCACCGTATTTTAAGACCATATGTCTTCCACTTCATAATCTCTAAATGCATGCCAAAAAAAAAAATGTGGTTATTATGCAACCATATCGCTCTGAATTTACGGAAACGGTTCTTCCACCTACATTCTCGAAAAGATATCCTTATGCCAAAATGCTTACCAAACAGTTTCTTTTAACGGCTTTTCCACAATCACATCTGCGTCTCCGAGCACCATATTTGTTAATTTTATTTGTTAACGTAAAGACAAAAATTTTGTTCGAAAAATAAAAAACCATTGGCCACGTTTGAATCACAAATTTGGTAATAAGATTTAACTATTTTTATGCAATTTTCGGTGTTTCATTGTTCTATCGGTACTATAACGAAATTAAGGAATTAATTTCTAAAAATCATATATTTTTACGCAGTACTCGTATTTCTTGTAGAGCGCATCCCCTTGTAGTTGATTGTCCAGCAAATCGCGCAACGCATTATAGGGAGAATTCGTTCTTTGGTCGCATTGTTCGGTTGCGGAATAATCTTCCAGCGAAAGTATTTCCTGCCACTTACGACATGAGTACATTTAAATCTAACGTCCATAAACACTACTCCCTCTGTCCTCCTTCCCATAACCTGTTTTCCTAGTACCAGCACAATGCACTGCATGAGTATGGGCCATTTTCTGGGTGCTGGTCTTATATATAAAAAAAAATAAACGATTTATATTCATAACTGGCAAACATTTCATTAAATAAATGACACTTCTGATGACAGATATTTTATAGCTGACAGCCTTGCCAGATCGTCGGGTTTGGAAACCACTAAATGGATAACCAAATACATGAAGCTGTTAACCGTCTCTAGACATAAATTTTACTGCAATTTGAATTGTAAATCGCTTTGAATCGGTTGAATAGTATTCTTGTCTAAGAGCACTGTACTAGCATATTCTGCTATCGAAATCACTTCACATTTCTGCTTCGAAATAATCGATTATCTACATCTTGATGTACATTTCTTACTCGTGAGATCACTTTTGTTAGAGTTAAGGCCTATTGAACACGTTCTTTACTTGTGCTTTAGGCTGATGGCCAATTTTATTGAATCGGTTTGATTATATTAGGAACCGCCTAGCACTGGGTTAAATTCTACATGAAATAATTTCATTCTTTGATTCTACGTCTTAACTAAGTAACAGTTAGGCCTGCCTAAACACTAGTAGGGCCTATAGAAACTTGTTTTAAATCAATTTTTAAAACCATTTTAATAACTTTTAAATAAAAACCATTGAAATTACTGTTCTTCCAAACACAATTATATTGATATTTTAATAGCCGTTAATTTTTTCTTTTTGTATTTGATATGATTTTCATACCCTGCATCCCGTATCTCGAATTTCCAAATAATATTTCATAATAAAAACAAAAGAAAAAAAAAAGAATTTATTCTGTGCACACAAAAGAAGGCCAGACATTGAAAAAACTAAATAGAAATTTTTAACGTGTTTGTTCGTACGTTTATGTTTCTTTCCATTTATCGAGAGTAGCGGAATTTAATTTGGATAAAGGTAGAAAATATACCTTTTTTTGGTCAACGAAAATATTGACGTTACATCAGGGAATTTAAAATAGAGAACGCGGCATCATACACAATGACAGCAACAGAAAAAAAACCTATTTTTTGAGACACTTTGAGAAAAAATATTACAGAGTTATTGTGGCTGGTGGGCAAGTAAATAAACTATGAATGGAAAATAAAAGCAAAAATAAAAGGTATTTCGAAAATATATTTATGCATGACTAGGAAAATATTTTCCATAAATGTTAGCCACAAGAGAGGGTGAGTGGGCAGGAAAAAGGTAAAAAAATATGCCATAAATATTGATTTTAGAGATTAAAACTTAAAACCAATTGTTGGAAATTTAAAATTTGTTTAGCATTACAGCAAACACAGCTCTTGCTTATTTACCCTTAATGTTCTTTTAAGACTTTAAACGGTGGATGTATTAAAATATGTAAAAAGTAACAATAGTTCTCATATTTGTTTAAATAAATTTAAGTTTGAATAGGTACTTGAGTGTACTTTAGATTATTTTCCTCACAAGCTACTATTTTACAGTCTTTAAAGATTTCTTTTAGAGAAACAACGAATGCTTAAAAAATCTTGATTTTTTCTAAGTTAATACGACAAAAACACAATACAGCCATATATGACGGCAAATATAGAGACACCAAATTCGTTAATATGGTAATTGGTTTTTTGTCTTCCTAAATAATGTCAGTTAAGACAGATGTTTAAATTAGAGTCAATTGGCTCAATTGATTCAATAGATCACCATCGTGCACTTATGTTGGGTCCTGGGCAGAGTCGGCAAGAACCATGGTTAAAAAACCCAACCCAACTGGTTGTATTGCGATATTTGATTGGTCTTTTCTGGGTTTTATTGGGTTCTTAATTTCGTTTAATTAGACATTATTTTTTGTTTGTTAGTAAAATTACGTTAATTTAGTATTAATAATACAATTTTTAACTCTTGGTCGAATCGGCTCAAAAGACGGAATTTGTAAATTTGCTCAGAGGTGGGCAGAAGATGTAAGCAACGATTTAACTTTTATTTGATAAATTTGTTAATCATTAAATTGTACTCCCAATACGTAAATTATACTTATAGTTGTTGTAAATAAACTATGAACTACTTAAATAAAAAAACCCACCTGATTTTTTTAAAATATTATAACCAACAAGACCCGGGTTGCCAACCCTTGTCCTTGGTTATAAGTACCTGGAAACGAAAAAGCTGACTGACAGAGAAGCTCGATAAGTTTCAAGTAGGATCAACGCGTCGGTTGAGAGGGCGATTTCTTGGTAATGGAGGAATGCCTCTGGATCAAGGGTGGCTAAAGAGAAAACTTAATTTGTAGTAGAAGCAGTGTGAGTTGGAGAAAAAATCAACAAAGTACCATAAACAACAAAAGAAATAAACTATTTTAATACGCAAAGCGACATACGTTTGCTTTCATCAAAAGCTATTACACAACTGAATGAAATTGTTGTTTATTCGTTATTCTCTATTGAATATATTCGTTTTCGCTCGGTTGTATACATATATGAAGCAGATTATTCTCGTGCACTTGAGTACTACTCTGGCCGTATATACTCTGGACTTAAAAAAGCAAAGAGATTTGTTTTCTTATTTAATAGTAGAAAGCTACTATTGCTCAACAAGAGTGAACTTGAAATATTATCGGGTCTTTTTACTAGTCATTGTGGTCTTAAATGACATTAATGTGTTTTAGGTCATTCTTGAAGATTCTGCATAATGTACGTTGTAAAATGTGTAACGTACGTTTGTAAAAATCCGAACAAAAACTTGGCTATTTTTGCTCACAGAAAAAAGTACCTGTGTGAAGTTATAGTAACTCCAAGAAAGACGTTTGCTCTCTCATCACTTAGAATAAAAGGCTATGTACAGAGCATTAATTTGACATAGTGAACATATTAGATAGCAACACAATATCGTCCTAGTGAACATACTAGGCTGCTTAAACGATACTATGAAAACGATGTTTCAATTATGCGTGACACAAAATATCGGTCAAATGCTCGGTGGTATACCTATACCGGTCGGTTCATATTGTTAGTAACACTGAGACATAATTGAGGTTCAATATGGTTAATGTGCGGAATTAACTCATCCGTTAGGCCTTGAATTTTTCTTGACTTATTGACATGCACTTTTTTTTAAATATCCCCAAAGACAGAAGTCCAGCGGTGCCAAATCACACGATCGTGGCGTCTAATTAACATCGCCACGACATGAGATAACACGGCGATTTAGTTTCTCGCGCAAAAGAGCCATTGTTTCGTTGTCTGTGTGGCAAGTGGAACCATCCTGTTAGAAACACATATCACAATCACTCGTGGATTCTCATTTGTCCAAATGTGGCAATTCTGTTTATTAACAAATCCACTGCGGTGAAAGTGTGCCTAGTCGCTGAAGTTGATTTTCTTTGTAAAGTCACCATTCACTTCAGTCTGTTCAACTAACCATTCGGCATATTGGCGACGCTTGAAATGGTTAGTAGGCTTCAGCACTTTTAAATCTTTATTCGAAGTTCGCATCAGTGATGTCCGTGAGATGTTCAATTGTTGGGCACGACGACGAGTCGTGGTTGACTGCTCTTCTGCCACACTATCGCTAGTAACAGCAATGTTTTCCGTAGAACGAACAGGTGTTTCCACATTTCCTACAGATCCGGTTTGCTGAATTTGCTCGAATGTGGACACATTTGGTCAATTATGCTGATCAAAAAAATCATGAAGTGCATAAAATGCATTTAGATTTGAACACTCCTTTTCGTAAAAGGCTTCAACAATCTTAACACGCTGATCAATTGTGTACCTCACCATGGTTGTATTTGTCAAACACTGAAACAAAAAAATGTCAAATTAAGTTGGGCAAAAAACTTGAGTTGAGTCACACCTTAAGACTCAGAAATAGTTACGTCCATTTGATTGTGGACCAGCTACTTAGAAAATCTTATACTTAGGTGTGTTGAAAGAACTTCACATGCAACATTATCTTATCTCTTCGATATAAATGTGAACCTGTGAACTGTGGATCGAAGTAAAGTTTCGGTATTGTACATTTAACCCATTAGTGAAGACATGCTCTCCGTTGCACTATTTTATTTAAATTTGGCAGATGGCACTCTTGTCCTGCAATTGATTAATGTTGTAGTACAATTAAATTCTAAGACCTCTATGTACTGACGTCCTTGATTCTCATTACCAATACTGCTGCCATCTTTCTTTCCAGAATATCTTATGTTAAACAGAACCTTTGATTGTGGTTCTCAGTACTCACGTGTGATTAATATGTTTTAATTCCACACAGTCCGTGTGCATTTATGGGATAGAACTATTTCCCCATCTTAGCCAAAAATATCTTTTGCTGTTCTTTTAAAGTGGGAATAACAAAACTGGAAATCTAATGTATTGCATGAATAGTAACGCATCTACTAAACTATTGAAATATAAAATCAATGGCAAATTCAATGACTTAAGAAAGTAGCGGGTACTTTTTTAAAGGTTCATAACTTTGAGTCGGCAGCACTGCTTTATTTGACGTCCGATTTAACAGCTGATAATTGCGTTTTGTTTAGTTTGGTTTGACATTTCATTACGAATAGACTTAGTCAGAGCAAATTGTTGAAAATTTTTATAAAAATAATGGTGCTGTTCGTCAAACTTATTGTGCGCTTCGTACAATTAATAACCCCATTGGATTATTTTCTTTTTGGTTTCTAAAATTACTTGTCTGCATCGATAAACCAGAGACAATTAAACGCCTGGAAATCAATATTCGAAGAATTATTGCACCTTGTATGCGTCACTCATAGCGGCCACGTAGTCGTAATCATATTTAAACTTTAATGTCATAAAATTTTCTATCCAACAAAGCCCGTATCATTGATATTAAAATTATATTTCTTTGTTTTATTATGATTTAAACTTGTGTAACTGTAAATAAAACACCCGATAGTTCTGAATTCTTGCCTGTAGCCAATTCTTCCCCGTCATCCACATATGCAATTGGCTTCTGGCATTACGTATGTATAAGACGAGAAATAACTCTTCAGTAAAAGCGGTTAGAGATAAGAGTCATAGCACAGTCAAAGCACAGTCTTCTTTACGCCAGTCATTGACACAATGAGTTTGTGAGCGTTAAAGAGATTTTAGCTATAAGATACACTAGAGTGTAGACCCACTGCCTGAGTGTAGAACCTGGCCTTGTTCGGAAGTTTGAATTTTTCTAAATCTCAGCTAAAATCGCTGTACATAGCGAGTCAATAGCTTCCTGCAACAATCTGGTTTAAGTCACCACGTGTATTTCTCGAAGAGCTGTATACAACCTTTGAATAGAAATCAAAGTCGCTAGAGATCTGGGATTTCTGGTTGAAATTGAGATGCCAGTATTAATTACATTGTTTCTCCCTTCAATTTAGGTTTAAATCACGACAACAACGTACAGTTTTTGAAATGCCGTATCCAACTATTGAATAGAAACTAAAGTCTTTAGACACCCTAGTGCTTGTGCTGCTAGAATTAAGTCTCTGCTTGGCACCATTGGCTGCAAGTCAATATTTTCTTCCCGTGATTACGACCGCTACCACAATGTATATGCATCGAAGAACAGCACGCAACTACTGGATAGAAATCAAAGCCAGTAGAAATGCCAGTGATGAGGGTGACGGCATGTTTGGCGGCGTTGGAAAGTCTTTCATTCTATGCAGGATAGTCGGAGAATCATCTTCGATACTGGATGTTTTGCCTTTGAATCTGTGTTTTGGCGGAAGAATTTGGGTTGAATTCCCGTACTGGGATTTTGGTCTACGGATGCCTCTAAAATGAAGAGGATGGCGGTCACAATTGTGGATGTTTGTAGAATGTGCTCACAGGCATCAGACGCAGCGGAACACATGTTGTGTGAATGTGGGGTGCTTGATAGTTTTAAATGGAAATGTTTAGGTAGACATAGGGTCTCACTGGGTGACATATCCACCATTATGGTTTCAGATCTGCTGAACAAATAATAAACCGGAAGGGGCACAATAGATTCCATAAGTCGCAGAGACCTGTAATAGTGCCTGGTCGGTATGATGATAATTTTGATTATGATTGATAGATGTTCCAGTGCTTGTGGTACTAGAATTAAGTATCTGGTTACAGATTTTGGTCAAACGAAGTGGTCATCATTTAAATATATGCCTTTTTGGGAAGTTTTTCGAGATTTTATTCCTTGAAGAGAATAAAAAAACCTTGATAAACACTTGATTGACTTAATCGGGCTTAAGCCAGATTATGTTAAAAAACAAAATGCTTCTATGCCCCATAAAATAGCTTTGTTCTTATGTCTTGGAAAATTAAAAAAAAAAAAACATTTCAATCGGATCTCACAGACTGCCCATGTCCACATTTCAAAGTTTAAAACAGTAATGACTTTATATTAGAGAACTTACGAAAACTTATAACTTAAATATTTCTTTAAAATTGAAGCCTTTTTTGAACTAAAATTGCTTAAAATGTTTACGTTTCAAAGCACGAATATGAACAATTTTTTTTAAAAGTTAATTGAACTTTCGACATGTCCAAAAAAAAAAAAAAAAAAAAAAAAAAAAAAAAAAAAAAAAACACCAACAATAACAAGAAATATTTTAAACCAGTTGGATTAACAATTCAATAAACAATAACAACAACAACGACAACAATATTAAGCAAAATGAAAAGCAGACGTACACCGATATTCACTCAAACACTTAAAAAAGAAGCAAAAATTATCCAAAAAGACATGGAACTCCCTTTTCGTTTTTAAGGCCCAACTAAAAGTGAAACACAAAAACAAAAACAACAAAACAACAGTATTATATCGAGCGTTAGAGTAACACCTGTCTGGTCGAACAATGAAGAAGACTGACATGAACATTATAACGGCTTAGAAGAGAAGGTGTATTGTTGCCAAAAAACAAAATAAAAAAAGTCGAAAAATATCAAAAAAAAAAAAAAAATATATATATATATATATATATATTACTAAAAATAACAACAACAAAACAACAATAATACAAAGAAATTAAAGAAAGTGAATTCTGACTATAAGATACCCTAACCACCATGTATTTTTGAAATGTGTCCTGTGTTTTATGAACTCAACTGCTACGATTACCTTTGTTTAAGAACGACGCACTTAAATCCGGATATTGTCTATAAGATCCTTAAAAAACGTGATAAAGTATTTCTGGGTTAAAAGTTTGAGTTACACTCTTTGGGTGTGGAATAATATGGTCGATAAGGTCCAACGACTTAATATTTCTTGAATTATTCACATTCAGCCATCAGAGCGCTAAGCGTTCTAGCTGCCAAAAATTCTCATGCCATCATTGTTTGATTCATAATTGAATCAAATCATGGTTAACATCGTGGTGTCAACGCTTTGCAATTGGAAAATCTAATTCTGACAACGCGTTAGAAAGTGAAGTTGGTGGCGAAGAAATAAAAATTAGTAATGAAAGAGAAAAGTAGTGCCATTTTAGCTGTTTTCATGTCAAAACTAGCGTTTTGGTAACTTTTTAATTTCAATTTAGGGATTTTTTGTTGAAAAGTTAAAATAACATAACTGTTTTGACACAATTTTAACGCTTTTATTTTTGTACATATGTCACTTTAGCGTTAACGTTAGACAAATGTCAACGCAATACCCAACGTTCTAGTTTAGGTTTGTCAGATAGACATGTGGATCCCGGGCAAACAATAAATACAAACTGCAGGGCTTAAAGACTCTTGTGGCTTTAACACGATAGCAGAAACTTTTAAAGCTTGCTAAGATTTAGCAAGTATGAAATGTATTTGATGTGAGTAAGTGCTGCAAAGCACTGCATGAATCTCTTAAACTTGCCAAAATAATGGAGAAGTGAAGATTGCGAATTCCCCTTTTTTAAGTACATAGCGTGTTCTTTTAGAGGTTCATAACTTTGAGTAGGCAATGCTGCTTTATTTGACTACCGATTTAAAAGCTGATAGATGCTTTCTGTTTAGTTTGGTTTGACATTTCATTACGGATAGACTTACACCAAAGCAAATTGTTGAAATTTTTTATCAAAATTTAAATTTTTCGCTGAATTTTTGTTTAATTGGTACGTAAATAAGCAGAATAGTCGCATTTGTAGTGAAGATAATCCACAAGCTTTTGTCGTTACACCATTACATCTACAGAAAATTACTGGCGGTGTGATTGTACGATATGTCTTCAAGAACGGTCATGGTCAGAATGTTACTGCCAATGGTGAACATGATTAGAAATTTTTTCGCAGCTCAGTCAGTTGGCATTAGGCTTACTGATATGTGGTTCGAACAGAACGGAGCCATCTATCACACAGGGCGCTCTGCAATTGATTTACTCAAAGAAATTTTTGATGAAAGAGTAATTTCACGTAATGGTCCAATTAGTTGGCCATCTAGTGTGTCTTAACGCCATTAGATTATTTTGTTTGGAGTTATGTAAAGTCACTTGTCATTGAACACCTGGAAATCAATTCTTCGAAGAGTTATTAGCGAAATACGGCCATATGTTGCCAAAAATTTTGCAAAATTGGTGTTCCAGATTGCGCTTTGTACGTGCCAGCCGTGGCGGCCACATGGCCGATATCATATTCAAACAATAATGTCATAAAATTTTCCATCCACAAAAGCCCGTTTCTTTGATATTAAAAATAAAAATGCCTAAAAAAAGATATACCAACTTAGTACGTTTTGAAGCTATATAACTTTATTGTAGGATTTTGGTCTATTGGTTTGTGTCAAGGTTGTCAATGTGTTACGCTGGCAATGCCATACTGATTTGTGTATTTAACAGCGTTACCAATTCGACTTGTGGTTACTAACGTAGAATTAATAGCTGAATAGAAGGTTTTACAAGATTTCGGTTTGTACTTGAACATTCGAAACTGATGGCAGTCAGGTATATAAGGGATGCTGCTTGCCTACGTCAGTCAGTTGTAATTTAACAGTCAATAAGTAAAGTCGTGTTAAGGTGTAAAATATAGTGTTAAGTAATGTTTGTGTATTAAGTGCAAGATAAATAAGTTGGATACTGTACAAATAAGTTACTGCATAAAGTTGGTGTAGAAATAAAGAGACTTAAATAAAACAACAACTACGATTTATTTATTTTACTTGACGCAATTTAAAAGAACTAAAGCGTAACAATATATTTTATTGTTGTTATATTATTTAATTTTTGGCAACTGAAAAAAATCATCTGATACAAAGGGTATGTGCAGTATACTATAGTATCTTAGAGGCTGCCTATTTTGAAGACCATGAAGAGTTATAAACATGACGTTAGAAAGCTTGATAGGACTTCTAAGAAACTTTGGATGGTTCTAAATAAGCAACGAAATTGTGCTGAATAGCAATATAGAGTAGGGTTGCCAGATTCAACATTCCAAAATTCTTGACATTTATAGAAAAAAAATCTGAATTTTGAAAAAGGTCTTGACGGTCAAAAATATTGGCGTTTAAAAAACTTCAGTTACAAAATGTTGGTAGATGGCTCTAAAGTATTATATTTCTGGTAATATATATTTGTAAGGTCAGAATGATTACGGGTGATGAAAAATTGATCATGTACGACATTAATGTGCGAAAAAAACATGGGCGAAGCAAGATGAAGCTTCGCAGATGGTGGCAAAGCCAGGTTTGACACCAAGAAAGGTAACGCTGTGTGTCTGATAGGATTGGAAGCGAATTGTTTTTTATGAGCTTCTACAACCTAGCTAATCGATTGGTTTTGATCTCTACTGTCAACAATTAACGAAATTGAAGCAAGCAACTCAATTAAAACGGCTAGAAGTGATTAGCAGAGAAGGTATTTTTTCAATCATGAGAGCTTGGCTGGAAAGTTTTGATAAGTCCACGATATGGCCCGGACCTTGCACCTTAAGACTAGCATTTATTTCGATCTCGGTTTTTCGAACAGAAATTCTACACTGATGTAATAATGGCTTTAGCTTAACAAGGCTCGTTTCAAATATAAGAAAAAGGAGTTTCATTTTTGGTAAAATTTTAAAATGTATGCTTTAAGAAATCTTGAAAAACTATATTTTTCTTGATTCTCGACAAGCTGTAAAAATTCTTGTAAATCAAGTAAAATCAAGGCCATCGGGCAAGCCTTAATAAGAGTCTATATTAAAGAACTATTGTGGTATATTACAATGGCATTAGGGTTGTCTAACCTTATTTATTTTATCCAACCTAAGCAATTAATCTTAATCGATTAAAATTTGTGTAAAAGTTAGGCTCATAATTCGACCTTAGTATGGTGTACCTAGAAAATTAGGATTTTCTTTTCATACTCGTAATTTTCAATAAATTTGACACAAATTAATGAAAACTAAGCCGTTTCTAAAAAGTCTAAAGGCAAAAGCATCGATTGCTTATGATCAAAAATCGTCGAAAGGTTTGCAACCTGATTTACGGTTTTGTTATTTTCCTACAAAGACACTTAAACCATGCCTTGGACTGAAGTGATACCTTTCCCTAACTCACTTCTGTAGACTAGACACAGTTATAGATCGAGTTTGACCTAACTTTGGTTTAATTTTAATAAAATTTATGAAAAGCGGTTTTTCGTAAAGAAAGAATTAGCCTGGTCGGACCATATTAATATTCTTAAGCTGACTTTTAGGTAATTCCACTTTTGTAAATGTAAATTGCATTTTAATATAAAATTATTAAATACAAATTAAATAAAAATAGCCTTTGGATCGATCATTACAATTATGGCAGTGTAGGGTGTATAGTATATGGGTGTGGGGTAGTGAAGATTTTAAGTATATCATCCATAAACTATACGTACTACTACACTCGCAAATAAATTTGGCAGTATTTGAGAAATATAAAGACTGTGCAAAGTGAAACTGAAACTAAAACCGTAAAAATACTTGTAAAAATTATTTAATTTAAAAGTTGTTTCGTGTTCACCCTTTAGTAATGTGCTGACGACGATTAGTTGTCCGTATTGGGGGTTGTAGTTACACCGGCATGAATTGAGTTCCCGTTTTTCATATTACGTTGTTGTCTTTGTTTTTTTTTTTTTTGGCAATTCTTGTTGTTTAGTTAAACGATATTGTTTCAAAATAATTCAAACGCAATATATATTCCACACTACACACACGTATATACTATACACCACTCAAGCTCTTTCTTATTCGTTTCTCTTAACTTTTTTTTTTATAAAAGGATTTTATTAAGCAGCCATTCAAATTGAAATTAAAAAAAAAAACTGAAAAAATTATACGAAAATATATAAAAAAGGAGCCTAACGGTCGATTTCGTTAACCAAAAAACGATAACAATAACAAAAAACAGAAAAAAAAATACAAAAAGGATAAAAATTTATTCCACATGTGATGGATGAATTAAAACCGAATACAAAAGAATTTTCTGTTGGTACGAGTGTAGACAGACATCTACTCAAGCGTGATGTCGTTGCTGGACAGGCCAAAAGAATTAAAGAAATAAGGGAAATGAATTTATAAGGAAATACATTTTATATATTGAAATTTAAATAAATATTACAAAAATTTTAAACTATTGAATTGTTTTATGGGATGCAAAATATGATATTTAAGCAATTCAAGGAATAATTTGTTCATGGGTAACTATTATGTTGTTCAAATCACTAGCGCCAACGCTTTAGAAAATCTTCGAACCAATTCTTTTAATTAACACTTTCTGTTATAACTTTGGATGCCTTGAGGCAATTTTACACCTTTCATAGATAATAGTAAGGTTCTGTGCCACATTCTTATAACCTTAATACATAATTTCTGCATATATTAAAATTACCAATCATCTTTCCTTATTCTCACGGGTGTCCATGAGAATCAACTGACACATCAACAAATTTAATGAGACTCGGTAATAGTACAATTCCAAGACACTCCAGTCGCATTGCCATCCCTAAGTCCCTACAACAATAGTGTTTCTGTGGAATGGGGCAGTAATATATCGAGTGTTTTTTTTACAGTTACAAAAGCTTAAATTATAATAAAACAATGAAATATATTTTTAATATAAATAAAAACGGTTTGTTGGATAGATAATTTTTTCAATATGATTTCGGCAATGTGACCGTAACGTAACACCAATGGAACACCAATTTTCCCAAAACTTTTTGCCGCATGTGTAGCCGTATTTCGCCAATAACTCTTCGAATGTTGATTTTCAGTTGTTCAATTGTCTCTGTTTTATACACGTATACAAATGACTACATAACCCCAAGGGCAATGAACCAATTGAGTTATCTCATACGATCTTTGTGGCCAATTAATAGAACTATTTTATGTGAAATTACTTTTTCACAAAAGTTTTTTTTTAGTAAATCGATTGTAGCGCGGGCTGTGTAGCATGTGGCTCCGTCGTATTGAAGCGTATATGTCAGCAAGATTAATGCCAACTAATAGAGCTACGAAAAAATTTCTAATCATGTACCTATACCGTTGGACTTATGACTCCGCCACACCATAAAGCGCACCAATCAACAAAAGGTTATCTTCATTCCAAATGCGACAACCTAAACTGGGCTTCATCAAGGAACATAATTTTGAATGGAAATGCAATATCAATATCAATTTGTGCTTCAGCGCATTTACCGAATTGACGGCGGTGAAAGTCTATCCATAATGAAATGTCAAACCAAACTAAACAAAAAGCAACTATCAGCTGTTAAATCGATTGTCAAATAAAGCAGTGTTGTCAACTCAAAGTTATGAACCTGTAAGAAAAAACACTCTATAGAAAGTCTTGTAACGAGTCCTTCCTCTCCTCATCTAAACAACTTTTTCTAAAAAAAAAAGAAACCAATCACATTTCTGCCAAGGGCAAATAGAGTCTTGGTCCTTTCCTTTACCACAATAGGTCAGAGCATGTGCTTGGTACAGTTCTGCTTAGTTTGGAGAAAAGAAATATCTGCATAAGGATCCTAATGATGGTTATCGATTTAGATCAGGAGTATCATATCATTCAACTAAAGGGCTTTCCGTTTTCCAGTTTCAAAAGCTTAATAAAACACATATATAAAGCTTTGATTTCGATGAATCTGTTATTTCATTATAATGGTGTGACCTTACCATTATGCGCGAAATGTAATGTCATTTAAATGACCGCCTCTATGTTAGTTGCAGCACACGTTCCTTATGAGGTGCTTCTCGATCACTTTTTCGAACAATTCGGGCGGTATCTCGGCGATAACTTGACGAATGTTGCATTTCAAATGCTCCAACGCTGAAGGATTAACCATGTAGACATGATCTTTGACACAGCCACATGAAAAAAGTCTAACGGCGTCAAATCGCCAATTAAAACACCAATTCGAGAAATTACCATCGTGTTGGTAATTTCCAATAAAGCCAAATTCATATATCGTCTCGTTCATATTCTTCAATTGCTGAGAACACCGTGGAATTGGCAAATTCGGATCAGTCACAGTCTTACTAACAGAAGTAATATTTTCTGCTGAGCATAGATTGCGATGATGCACAGGCCTCTCCACATTTGTAACGCATTCAATCTTTTCAAATTTTGTAACAATCTTGCCAATTCCTTGCACATTTGATCGATTATGGCAATCAAAATCACCCCGTAATGCTCGAAAAATGGACATGTTTGAATCACCACTTCTGTGGTAAGTGTTAAATATTTTTACTCGTATCCGTATTTGTAAGTGGCAAACCTTTTACTAAATAAATGACACGAAATATGACAGATATTTAACAGCTGAAAGACTTGCTAGACCAGCGGTTTTGAGAGCAATAAATGAATAATCCAATACTTACTCTAGAGCAATGTTCATGCGATAGTTTTACTGGAAAAAATCTAACAGATTTAAGCAACTTTCGCTCGCACTCATCTCATGCAAAAAGTACCAGTAAAGCTTACGTTAACACAAGCTAACGGAATCGGCATTTCAAGAAATTTAGAGTCCTCATATGATGGCTTTTGTGAACATTGTATGCTGCAAAACGCAATACTGCTTACCTCCACTGTTTCTTCCTGATTCGAAGAGAATGCTAAGTAGGACCTTATAAGTGGCTATTGACATCAAATGGCTTTGCGAATTTGTAACGATTACGAAAAGGAATCGAAAGCAGTTGAATTTAGCTATAAAAATTGTCTGAAGACCTATCACACCTTGGGTTTGAATAATCGAATGTCATTAATTGTGTTATTGTATAGTAAATTGAGCTTAATAAGGGCTTAATTGCCTAAAATTCCTTAATTGTCAATTAAAGCTTATGTGTGAACTTATCATTAGTTTCGATAGCCGTGTATGTAGCTCACTACAGTGTATTTAACCAGTCTATAGCTGCTTTATACCATTACTTATAAATTTAAAAGGTATGGTGTCGCAATTTATTTTCTTTTTAATTTTTTATTTATTCCATTTAAAGCATATTCCTAAATTATTCACGATATTGTCTTTCCACTTGCCCGATACTTTTTCACTTATACATTCTCTGTAGAATTGGTCCATTTCTTTCATTATTTCGGTATTTTTTTTTTTGTCATTCAAGATTTCTTAAAAAACATAACTTATAACCCATTTTTCGTCAATAAATATATCCAAAGCATATAACCCAAGCTCCGCATACATGACAGGTTGAATACACAAACCTGACACTTTGTGCGACACAATGTTATTAATCAATCCATCAATTCTTATCTTCAACTACGAGTACAAATCAACTAACAAACGTTTGTTGTTACCAATTATATATTACCACTATTGTTGTTTGTTTTGTAAAACTGACTTTGTATGCCTTTTTTCTGCAATTGACACAGCAAGTCCAATGAACCAGAAATGTTGCTTTTTATTGCAAAATGAAAATAAATAAAATTTAGACACACTTCAATGAAAAAAATAAATAAAAATCTGAAATTGATAGAAAAAATGCATTAAAATTGCATTATTTGTGTTAAAAGGCAGTGGTTGGAGTGAAGATCGGTATATTCAGTTATAGGGAGATTTTGCTTTTATGACTCAAAAATTTTTAATCAAAAGGCGACTACCATAAGCCGTATAAAATAACAATTTAGTTGACTTTACTGCCTGAATATGATTGGTACGACAGAATGGACTACTTGTTTGTGTGCATGTTTTTTGTTTACCTGAAAGAAAAGCAAAGACACAGACACGCGCTTATTCCAGAATGAAAACTGTCAAACGCAACGCGCTATAACTTTAAAATACATGCTGGACAAGACATGCATTACATCTTGCAGATCTCAATGTAAACAAGTCATTTGAACCAGATGGCATCACTTTTTCAGTACATCATATCGCGCCGGGTTTTTTCCATCTTGCTTGTTGCTAATGTAATGCCAATCCCCAAAAAGTGTGAGGCTAGCAACCCTGAAAACTACCGCCCAATAGCAGTTTGTTCCGCAATTTCCAAAGTTACGGAGAGTATGATTAATCAGCACCTTGTGAGGCATTTGGAGTTCAACGATTTGCTAAACCAGTATGGTTACCGCTAGACCCGTTCTAGTAGTGAGTTGCCGGCGTTGCTCTTTCAAAAGTGTAACAGGTCCATTCATTCGAGCTTTCCCAGGGATCTCACTATAAGAGTGGTTATAGATGAGATCACATTCGCTGAGTTCAGGATAAGTTCGGGGGTACCGCAAAACACTGTTCTTTCTCCAATTCTATTTCTCTAATACTTCTCAATGACTTTCTTCTCACTTCTAATTCTATCTACTATTTCGCAGATGACAGCAACATTTGTCATTCATATTCTTTTGATCGTGAGTCGAACTTCTTCGAGTTTGGGGTGAATATGAAAAACCTCCGATTCTGGTCGTGCAAACGGGGTCGATTTTAATGTTGTTTTTTGACACATAGACGTGGTGGTGTGGTGTCATCTGTGACCATGGGTAATATAGATATTAAGGAATCAGCTGCTCTTGAAGTTCTGAGCGTGAGAATTAACTGCGACGTTCTTTGGAACGATTACATACTTCGAGTATCGAAAGAAGCATTCAAGTGCTTTGGATTTTTAAGACGGTGTAAGAAATACTTCATCCCATCTAGCTACTTAATATCTACAAGACCTATAACGAACCCACAACACAACACTTATGTATGGGGCGGTGCTCCAAAATCAATTTTGCAGCTTCTCTACAGCGTACAGGAGAGGGTGAAGGTGGTTATTAATGACGGTAGGGTAGCCAGCCCTATTGATTCCTTAGAGCATCGTCGCAATGTGGCGTACGTTTCATTTTGCTATCGATACTATAACGGAATGTGTTCCGACAAAATAAAGGGATTATTTCCCGATAATCAGATATTTTACGCAGTACCAGTATTTCTCCTAGAGCGCATCCCTTTGTGGCTGATTGGCCAGCGAACCGTACAACGCGATATAGTGAGAATTCATACTGTAGTAACACTGTCCGTTTGTGAAATAACTTTCCCGTGAAGGTAGGAAAGACTGCCACCTACGTCATGAATAAATTTAGATCGTCCATAAACACTATTCCCTCTTTCCTCTTTCTCACAACCTGTTTTTCTACTACTAGCATAATGCACTGCATGAGTAGGGATCATCCCCTTAGAACTGGTCTCCAGGTAAAAAAAAAATATATTTCTTCTTGTATTTCTTGCAGAAGGGGATCTTGCTAAGAAGTATTGTTTTTTACTCACGCAACGTCTGGGTCAGCCATATTTGAATCCAAGATTATCCTATTTTCTTTTTAAATTTCGTTTTGCTGTAGTCTATCGATATCTTTCTTCGCCTTTCACAATACGCATTCAAACATATATCCTTACTGCGTTCCATTTGTTCTGACACTCGGTCATTTTGCTCACCAGAAGGCAAAGTTCTGTAGAGTATGATTCATCAGCACTTTACGAGCGAGGCTGAAGTAAACTGCTAACGTTGCTCTGAAGAAGTGGAATAAATCCATTTAAAGAGTTAGCGAAAAAAATGTTGTGGCTTTGGATATCTCTAATATGTTTGTAAGAGTTTTGCACGGAGCGGTCATATCGAAACTTATTGCGTCGATTTAGATCCAACTCTCTCAGAGATTGCAGTACATCATGGCTTATCTTCATACGAATTTTGGCACGTCAAGGCAATATTGTTTTTCCAACTTAATTTCGGTTATTTCTCCGCTAAGTGCTAATGTCAACAGCTTTGCTCCTGTTCTGGGTACAGAAAAGGTTTTACGCTTCAGCATGTAATTTGAATTAAAAAAAATTCGAAATTTCGTTTCAACCAAAAAGTTACAAAATGAACTTCGATCAACTATAGGGCACTTACATAGTTCGTTTGCCCTAAATTTGTACGAGTGAGAAAAAAAAAATCAAATTTAAATAGCTGTGCCACAAATTTGTAACAAAACAATAAATCTTCTTAAAGAAACTAAACTTACGGAGAAAAAAAAAACTCCAACTTTGCAATACAATTTGTAAAATAGAAAAAATTAAACTCTAATGTTCATGCAACAACACACACAGAAATAGCAAATGAAAACAACACTTGCAACAACTATAAAAAATACAAAGTCCTTGTCCCAAAACGAAATGTATGTCTTCTTAGTGTGTAAACATTTAACAGTTTTAACTCATTTACTCGCCAGGGTGCCTTTGAGAAGAAAAAAAAAAAAAAACAGAAAAAACAGAAAAACATGAAGAAGAGGTGGAATATTTTAAAATGCACAGCAACAACAAACAATTCCTTGTGGCAACAGCTAAAAAGCTAAATAGGATTGCCATTCAAATGAAGTTAAGTTATGCGTTTCAAACGCCACTTTAAAACAAAAAATTTATTTAAAAATAAAAAACCATTTTCTGAAGACTGATTTTGTCCATAGCCATTGAGATCCATTGACCACAGTTTCTCAAGTCAGCGTCTTGCTGAGATTCTAATGTTTCTGTTTTGGAAATTGCATAGATTCATATCTCACTTGCAACAACATGAGTGCGGTCAGCGAATTAAGCTGTTGACACATAACATCATGTCTTTTAGTCATTCGAGTTTAGTTTTTTAAATAAAATGGCCAAAACACACACAAAACTATAGTCCCCAAAATAAAATGATTTCAAATTGAGCAAAAGAGGAGAAACGATTTTTTTTTTTTAAAACAAAACGTAATTCTAAGACAACAAACACACAAACAGTCATTAACTGTTTAAATTGATGGAAACACTATGAAATATAACTTAACTAACAACAACAGCAAATCGTGTTACTAAATGTTTAAACAATTTGTAGTCCATAGCGTAGCGCTGGCACACTAGCAACGAATAGTGTTACATTCCGTAAGACAGTTACGGTTCAGTAGTCTTCGTGAACTGGAAGTATCATCCTTATAATTAACCCACTTATTCTTTACTATCGGTGACCTATCACTCCTTGGTCAGATTAAGGCTACATATTCTTTAGATCTTAAGTACGGACATCACAACTGAAGCTGAATTACTACGGCCTCATGTCACATCGGCATGGGAGGCAGAAAGGCTGCCATCAACTTGGGGGAAGGATATCATTGTGAAGGTACCAATAAGTGGCATCTTAAAAGATTGCAATAACTGGAGAAGACTCACACTGCCTAACATCATATACAAGATACTAGCGGTCAGAATACAGGGAAGGCTTCAAAGCGAAATAGAGAACATATTGCGAAACGAAGAGTCAGGCTTCCGTCCAAATAGAAGCTGCGTGGGCCAGGCCAACACCTTACGCATCATAATGGAAGAGTCTCTAGAATGGCGCCTATTCCTCTTGTTCGTCGACTTCAAGAAAGCCTTCAATACCGTCAAACGAACTGTCTTATGGAAAGCATTTGGGGGAGAAGAAAATAATCCGAATAATACACGCAATGTACGGGAATGCAGAACTCTCGGTTGTTCACAACGGGAGCATCGTTCAGCCATTCAATGCTAACGCTGCTGTAAGGCAGAGGTGTCCATTTTCACCTCTACTATTCACCATCGTACTGGATAGGATCGTGGGCGAGGTCTGTTCATGGGGAAAGGGTATAATGTGTGGTCTTTCACAACAATTCGAGGCGCTGGATTATGCAGATGACATTTGTCTACTCACACGCAGGATCTTCAACATGCAGTCAAAATTATGGGACCTGGAGAGACTGGCTCGCAATGTTGGACTTGAGATAAATATCAAGGCGCCACAGCGATGGGAATTGCCAACATTGGGCCGGGAAACATAATGCTACATAATGCGGATAGCTTCTGCCATCTGGAGGGCACAACGGCAACAACCATGGGTGCAGAAACAGACGTTAACAACAGGCTCAACGGAGTAAGATCGGCATTATGACGACTGAATCAGTATGGAGGCACTCATACATATCCTGGCGAATCAAGTTCAGAATATTCAATGCATGTGTAAAGTCGATTCTGTTGTACGGCATTGAAACCTGTAACCATCAACTAAAAGCTACAGGTATTCACCAAAAGATGCCTTGGTATCAACGGCGGCAAACCGTGTAGGATGAAAATATTGTGTGGAAGCCCTATGCGCTCAAGAAGAGTAACATAAGAAAAGAATTACCATTTTTTAGGGTTACGTACTTTGACTGTCGTCGACTACGTTCAGTGGTGTTAACACTAAAACAATCCCACCTCCCAATTTAGGGCGATTGCCTTCCCTGAACTGAAAGCATTGTTTCGGGAATGACATTTTCAAGAACGACATCCTGAACTGACAGTTAGTTACTCACCCAACGTCCGGGCCCACCATATTTAAAATCAGGATCATCATATTGGCTCTTTATCTAAAGTCTCCCTTGGCTGTAGTCTACCAAGATCTTTCTTCTGTTACTGTACGTGCATTTTGTCAACCAGATTATCAGTATCGAAATCACTAATTTGTTGCATCAAAATATAATTTTCAGCATGCCATCTTGGGCAGTTAAAGAATGTCAGTTTAGCGCCGTCATTCCCTGCCTCGTTGTTAATACAACCAGGGTTGCCTACCCTTCCCATGCTGTACAGATAACTTCGAAAGCAAAGTATTTAACCTCCAAAAAATTCTTTTGAATCCATCTTCTTATATTGGGGTCGAGTTTAACCGTCCAACAGCCGCGCATCATCTGTCCTGCCATTGTTGAATAGTTTTGGATTTCAGTTTCACGGCCTTTATGCTGAGATTACCTCTTCACGCATGTCATGTACTCTTCCGCTCAAATTATAGGAAATTAATAAGTATATTCACGCTATTTACGAAGACTGTTGTACGTTACGGTAGGCTGGCTTATCTAGTTTGTAATCGTCAAAATCTGACTTGTCATGTTCTTTGTTGCTCCATTGATATTTGTCGTCAGTCTGTTTAGTATGGTGATTACCTTAGTCGCCTTGGTGGTTGTATGTTGTATTTGAACCCAATAAGCGAGTTTGCAGTTGATCATTACTCCTTTGTTCGACCGAGAACATATCGCCCCTGATACCACTTGAGGTCAGCATGCGGGTAGGCGATATGTCCCCACCCCTGTGGATTCGGAAACTTAAGTTCCTTTCTCCTGATAGCTGTAGTTTAAACCAAATTCACTTTTGAAGGAGGGCATATTTAATTGATGTTATATTGAATTACAAGTAATGCTACTAAAAGTGCAGCGAAAGTGAAGATAGTTCGTAGTACTTACGTAAAAGCTGGATACCACACCCTAGTTCTAAATTACACCGCTGTTTCCTGTCATATTAGAGGTCTTGGGAGCTGAGATAGATTGACTCATTGTGTTACACAGTGTGTTGGAGAAGTGGATTGTAGGAATTTCATTTGTTCGGCAATGCGGGCTTAAGCGTACAGATTTGTGGAAAAATTTGAGCCCAAAGTTTGCACTTAACCTATCCGAGCCAACTTGCAGCTTAGACCAACCACCCAAGGCAAAAGACGAACTAAATTTTTGGCTAATTTGTACCAGAATTATTACAGTCACAAAGTTTAAAAAGAGCTTAATAGAGACAAACTTATTTACACTTCATTTTCATTGATTTCCTTATCATTGCCAGTGTCAACGTTTACCTCGCCACACCACACTCTTTGAACTTGTTGTTGTTGTGTCTCGTCTCCTCTCGTCAATTTAACCTTAAACATCAAAACTTTTCCATTTTAAAGTGTTTCTGCTCATTTAATGCAGTTGGCCGTTTCAAATTGTTGCAAAAATTTCAACATCTATTGGTTCTTCATTCGCTAGTTTTCGCGTCTTTTGCGATCCGTTAAAAAGTCATTAAAAAGCATTTTTATCTCTAAATGATCATCATTTTTCATGACTCTTTTCGTGTACTAATTGCTGCCATTGTGGAACATTCGAGTTGAAGGAAAACAATTAATCTAATGAAATTCTAATGTGCAATGGTGGTACCAACAAAACAATTTTTTGTTTTTTTAACAAAAGATCAATTATATGATCAGTATCAATCGATAAAGCGCAATAGGATTTTAAATGAATTTGAACTCACGTTTATTTGTTTTCTTTTTAAAACTTTTGTCACATTAGATCAGAGGGGATAAAGTGGTAAAATTTGAAAGTTGACTTATGGAACAAGAGGTTTTTTGAGCTTAAATTCTAGCATAAGTAGAGTGAAAGTGTGAGATATCTTAATATCAATTTTTTACAAAATTGTATACTGAGCGAAATTTTGAAATTTAACCTTTAAAAATTGGTTCTCATTGGATACAATAAATAGGATCAAATAATATTAACAGTAAAACAAATTGAAAATCTGTAGTCGGTAAAGTTCATCTTTTCGGTAGAATCCATGGCCTGCGAAAAAGAGCTTCGGCATAATTTGTCATCAGTAGATCAGTAGCAGCTCAGCTCAGTTTTACTTATGATCAAATTTGGTGATCTATTATGATCAATTCAAATATCAGAACAACGAGCATAACATTGTCAAGGGTGGCCAAAGAGAAAACTGCATTTGAAGTAGTGTGCGATAAAAATAGAAATTATAAAAGTAAACAACAAAACAAAAAAGCAATTTTAAGACGAAAAGCAATTTTAAGACATATACTTGCATCAAAAGCTATCACACAACTGAATGAAATTGTTGTTTATTTGTTATTCTCTGTTGAATAAGTTCGTGTTCGTCCGTTCATATAGGGAGCCGATTAAACTTGTATACTTCAGTGCTTTTTTGGCCACATATGGTTTAGATTTAATGGTATTTCTGTCACGAACAGTAATGTTAACTTATAAAGAAAATCACTAGATTGACTTGCAAGAAACCAAAGTTGTCCCGCAATGACAAGTGCCACAAAAAAATCGTAGGCAGTGGTTTAACAACCAACTTCACATCATAACGCACCATGTTGGGACAGCCCGAACAAATTTTTGAAAAAAAGTCCAGCTAAAAAAATGAGGATTGAGCAAAAATTTGTATGGGGCTTATTAGCTTACACCTTCCTTAGTTCAATTTTTTTAGTTGAAATTTTTTTTAATTATTTCGTTTAATGAAGGACACGACTTCAAAGTAAAAACTTCAAACTAAAAAAAATATTTAAAAAATTTTTAAAATTTAAACTACATGAATACAAATAACACGACGGCGTAGGACCAACCTAAAAAAAACCTAATTTTTTTCTTACAAAAAAAAAAAAATTTAATTTTTCTAGGCTTCGAACTTTTTCCCGCAACGGTTCGCAAGCGTATTTTTATATGGGTCATTTAGTTTGAAGTGTCTAGTTTCCAGCTATGGTAATTTCGTTCCGCCCAACGTGGCCCACCAGAACACTTTTTGTGGATTTCATTGTAAGCAGTGGCAAAGATACTGCCGCACAGGGCGCACTATTAAATAGTATTTTTAAACCGCTGTTTAGGTTTATCTCGTACATTTTATATGGGATGATAATGTCTGACAAATAATTCCAGACGCGCTGAACAAGGTTGATCTTAGGTCCAAATTGAATATTTGCATTAAAGCTTAATATCAGGTTATCCATTAGCAGTTTCAAGTTTGCCGGTCTGGCGAGGTTGTCAGCTATTAAGTATCTGCCATCTGAAGTATCATTTATTAAGTGGAAGTGATGAAGCTCCTTTCTCACTAGTTGAATACATCAACAAGCAAAATTGTCACATATGAGCTCGGAGAACCTAGAAGTGATTGTGGAAAAGCCATAGCATTCGGAAAATTTACTGCTTGGTGCTCATCATGGTTTGAAGCTGTCCAACATATGTTCTTTCGGTAAAAGAAAGTGTTAGTGTGTCTATCTCTATTTGTCATCTGCATCTTCAGTTTTGGGCGAGCAATAAGATTTCACACATTTTTCGAAATTTTATGTGTTTTTTAAAATCATATCCTAAAGCTCTTAAAAATCACCTGATACAAAAAATATATATGTATGTATAAACATCGCACACTAAATCATGAACAGTCATGGCTCAAAATTTTAAATGATTAGGAAAGGAAAAAACTGTGTTTAAAACATTGTTGTAAAATTTAATTGCTCGATTACGACGTCATGGAATTTCACCACTAATCGATCACAATGTTACCTATATGGTTATATGGTTGGTTTGTTACGTTGCAGCTAAGGCGTCACGATAAGTAACGTCTAACTGAACTTTTAGTTGATTATATTCAAGCACGAAAAGTTTAGGGAATAGCCGCCGTGAGACGGTCCTATCATTCCGATATGAGTTTTTTTTTTGTTAAGTGGTTATATCTGTTGTTGATATTCCTTCTAAATATTATCGTTATAGGTTAACATTTGCATTTTTTTTATTCGGTTTTCGGTACGTTCATCGGTGCTTCATGCGATTTTTCCATTATTTGCTCTCGGCTGCTAAAAAGCTTTCCCCGTGATTGTTTTTTATCTAAATCCTCCTATTAAAGACACTGCGAGCAAAATCACTGAGCCTTTCTATAGACCTGTCCGTCCCCAAGGCCCACCTAACGTCCACCACATTCCCCGTTGTGATGACTCCCATTGCCCCAAATCTCTAATGTTATCGTAGAGCGCATACTCAACCAGAACATGCAGCGTTTCCCCCGGCCATATCATGCACCTAATGGTCTGTTCTTGCCTTGTCACTTACAGTCCAATGTGTCTGTCACTTCCTTCCCATCATGAAGTGACTTAAATCTCCTAACGCTACCACTCGCCAGGTCAAAAGCAGAAACCGAATCACTATGCAGAAGTGGTAGTCCCTTCTAGATCTTGAACGTAATATCACAACATATTTCCTCCTAGTCATGAGGTGCTACACCTACCAATATCTAAAGCATACGTCGATACCGTCCTGGAAACTGACACACATGCACGTAAGACGACCCTCTGATATATCAAAGCCCTACGCCGACCAATAACAGACTTTACTGTAGAGCTACAAAACTATCAATAGTTGGCCCATTCGATAGTTTCGATCGTTTGCAAAAAAAAAAACTATCGATACTATCGATACTATCGGATTAAGTGCTACTAGTGGCAACAATATTAGAATTTAAGTGAAAGGGAAAGAATAATAATAAGTATACAGTGTTGAAACAAAAACTAGGGACATTTTATTTTTTTCCACTATGTCATAAAATATTATGTATTGAAGTTTTTTGATGGAAGATTAATCCTTATATGTATATGGCGAAATTGGACAGACCATGAAGTGCTCCAAAATTAAAGTAATTAATAAGATCCAGGGAAAGAAAACTGCAGAGACTATGGGAAGAAAGCGTAGAATAAAAAAACGTTAATTCGTGCTTCAAAGATTAATCCATCACGTCATCAAATACCCTCAAAAATGAACCTATTCTCCAGTTTCCAGTCGCACAATAAAAAAGAAGACTTTTGGAAGCTAGACTTATGGTAAGAGTCCTCGAAATGTATCATTTCTCAGCAAACAGAAGCAACACCTGCACCGAAATGAAGATTACTACCTTGGTCAAAAAGTTACCGGAATAATCCCCATTGGCGGTCCCATCGGTTCGTTTTGATTTTTTTTTTTTTGTTAAGTTGGTACATCTGTTGTTGATATTCCCGCTAAATCTTAGCGTCATAGCTACGTACCCAGCGTAGGTTATTCTGGCCACACGGGGGTTTTTCCGCGAACTTTTTGATCAAGGTAGTAATTTATTTTGGTCAAATGCAAAATCGTGTGTACGAACATATTTTAGTTAAATTCATACTTTATTTGGGTTTAATAAATAGAAATTTAAGAAACTGTTAAACTGTGTCCCTATGTAACTATAAAAGTTTACAGACGGCTAACCACCTGTGTCGAACAAAATGTTGTAAGTGTTACTTTGACTACATTTAGTGGGCTCTTAGAATTTGACGATAGTATCGATAGTGAAAAAAAAACTATCGATGGTTAGCCAAAATCAAAACTATCGATACTACCGATACTACTATCGATTGTTTTCAGCTCTACTTTACTCTCTCGTATTACACGGATGCACTATATGTTGTTCATGCAACAAATTTTATTTTGGAGTTTAAAACTTGTGGAACTAATCGCGCGGATGAGTTTTGCAAATTAAAATATTCATGTACGACATAATTTGCTCTTTCAGGATCAGAGAATTAAAGTGAGTGAATCGAAGGATTTAACTATCTTTTAAAGGTTACAGTTACCATGTGGATAACAGTGTTGCAATATAAAAAATTCGTAGAGTCAAGTTATCAAACAAAGATTTTCAATAAAAAATTAATTAATAAATTAATAATTAATAATTAATAATGAATTAATAAATTTAATTGCAAAAATTTTGATAGTTTTTTTATAATTTTTTAACGGTAACTAATTTTTAATTTAGAACTTTCTTTTTCCAAGAAAATTAATCACTGAAATCCTCCGTATAATTTATTTTTAAATATTTTTTCTTAAATTTCATTTTAAAATAGTTTTAATTGTTCCTCCTACCAACAAAGCCCTTAAGAAAATTAACAAAAAAAAAAGGAAAAAGACTTAACGAACGAACTAACTCACTTAAATGAACTTGAACTCCATTAATCTTATCAATCACAACATTTTCCCACAACCCATAACAGAAAAATGTCTTTTCACTGGAAAAACTTTTTAAGAAACGAGAGACACTTGTGCTGTGCTCCTCTACAAACAACAACTAAACAAACAAACACAGAAATCTAGAAGACAAGACACGATTTGTTGAAAACATTGAAAAGCAACCACAGAAGAACACAAAAAAAGGGCAACAAAATCGTAGAAAAAAATATTTTAAAAATCAAAGCCCAAGTTTAAGAAAAATGGTTAAATTTTAAACCAAAAAAATAGTTTTAAGAAAACGACGCAAGTACATGAAACGCATAGTTGGTCCACAATAAAACTCATAAATCAAAGAAGACAAAACACTCGGCGCAACATTTTTTTGTTTGTTATTTTTTTTGCGGGAAACAAAGTAACATGACGACTATTTTTTAACAGTCGAAAATCAAATAAATACATTGCAATACGAATCCGACAGACAGACAGACGGACAGACAGACTTACAGCTACAAATAGTTTGGAAAAAAACTTAACAAATACAATTCTTCCGCATACATATGAAGACAATAAGTAGGCTTAGGGAATATTCTAAACGTTTCTTAGACTGGTGGCTGGCTAACTGAGTGGCATTAACCGCCAAAAAAAAAGCAATAAAAAGCAAAAAAAAACTGTCCACAATCAGAGCAAATAGTTAAAATAGCCAAACAAAACAAAAATATAAAAAAGCAAAGAAAACATGACTTACATCAAATGTTGTTACTGCTACAGCAACAACAGTAACAGTCACATCATCGATAAAAGCAGCATCAGCAGCATCAGCAGCAGCAGCAGCTGTTACCACAACTGCTTTTAAAGATAATAAAATTCTATGTTATATGAGCGCCCTCTCCCAAATCTTGCAATACAAACGTTTTGGTCAAATCTACTCGTTGTACTCGAATTGCTCAAAATATAAATCTGGAACTGAACTAAGTGAATAGGACTGAACTGAGCTTTTTCTTCTTTACACAAATAAGAGATTTTCAAGGTAAGACAAAGGGAAAAACAGAAAATCTTCTCACAGTGTGTGTGTGTGTGTGTATGTGTACGGATACGTTTGTGGTGACCTTTAACGAACAAAACAATGGCTTGTGTTATCTCTTTCGAAAAAGTTTGATTACTTGGAACTCTGACAAGTGCCTTTTTTACTCTCCTGTAAAATGGTGGATAGAACTTTGTTGCAGAAACTTTACAAAATTTGCCATGAACCAATGGATCAATAGTGAAGCTTCGCAGACAGTGTCAAAACCACAACTGACAGCAAGAAAGGTAATCCAATGTGTCTGGTGGGATTGAAAGGGAATTTTTCATTATGAGCTTCTACAATCTGATCAACCGATTGTAAGCAATTCAGTAAAATGTTTTGTGTTCTATCATGACACCGGCAGTTCACACATATCTTTGATGAACACACACATGATAGCCTGGACATCTCGCGTCAGATCTTCATTGGTTTCGATCTCTAAAGATTTACCTTAATATGGAAAATTTAAATACAGTAAAGGCCTGCAGTTTTTCCCTCAGAAAACCCAAAAGCTTTACATTGAAGGAATAATGGCTTTAAACGAAAAATGGCAAAATCCAAAAGCTTGTTTCAAGTACCGGAAAAGGTGTTTCATTTTTGGTCAAATTTGTGACTGAACTTAACCGAACGTTCTATTTTTTAGTTGTTAAGCAAACTGATTTCTTGCATTATTAGACTTTATAGTTGCGCTGTAAAGACTATTAATTTAAGCGAAATAAAAGCCAGCCCAGGGTATGTTTGGTTAGATTAGAGGACAAGCGGCAATCTGGTCATAACAAAAGCAGTGACGGACACAGACACCCAGAGACCATACGGTTCAGTGTGATCGTCCTATATAATGAAAACAAAAATGTAAAGAACGCAGAAAGAAAGATAACCAACGTGAAAGAAAAGAAAAAAAGACGAAGAGACTAACAAGGAATGAGGAACGCTAACACTTAAAAAGTCAGAAGAAGCTAAGAAAGGTAAAAGGCTGGAAGGTCCTAAACTCCTCGGGATCCAATTAATTTCCATTCCACAACCAGCTGAGGTCACAACACGACAGGGAAGTAGAGTTTGGATCATAAACTCACCTTAGAGGCAATGTATCCTGCTCGGAAGCCTAGGACAATGACATAGTAGGTGTTCGATCACCTCTAACTCTTTCTCGTCTTCGCACAGCCTACAGTTATGAATATCAGTATTCGCCCATCTACAAGTCATCGAACAGATACCGCAATGGTCCATAATAACGCCCATAGTCAGCCTCAGCTCCACCTTACTCATTGAGAGAAGAGCAGGCGACTGTAAATAACTGGTCATAGGGATCTAGAGACCTTGCAATCTGATTCGTTGTACCAGATTTGATCAGCCTTTCAAACGAAGAACCTCTCGGGTATACTGATGTAATGACTCAACGGCGGCAGAACGGCGTCTTTAGTCCGTAGAACTGCTGAATCAATGTCATGACGAGCCAATTCTTCTTATTCTTATTACTTGTGATACCACAATGAATCGGTACCCAGCAAAGTTTAACATTTATCCGCAGTCTACCCAAAGCTAGTTCGCAATCCAGAACGACTTTTTATCTGATCGAACACGATTTATACGCGAAAATTGTCACCTGGTCCTCAACGCTCACAATTTCATTCTGCAAACTTAACTACAACAGCATCCGCCTGGAAGACATTGTACTCAATTTACAAGAATACCTAGGGTGAAGTTGTTCGCAGTAGACGTCAGCACCGCTGCCTTCCTCCGTCTTGGATTCTTCTGTAAAAAAAGCGAGACCAACAGAGGTGAGTCAGACTCAAAACTCATAGTTGGCAGACTATATTCACTTTTCCACTCGCTCCGAGACTCAATTCCAGACTACGCAAAACACGCGTGTGTCCATAATCACTTTTTGGCGCTTGAAGATGAATTTAAAGGTCAAAATGACTCCGCCTGCGGAGTACTCCTACACGCCCCCGTGATGAAGAGCGAACTGAACGCTACACACTACTCATCTTCAATAAGCCCAATCAACCGCCCAAACAAGATCACCATAAGTGAGAATGGACGTAGCACAGTGCTGTACAGCTACTGAACAGCATGCGGTTTCGAACTCCAATTCCTTCCAATTGAGTTCCTGCAGGAATAGAGTGCCACTAAACCCCTTTTCGTATGCTACCCGATGTTCCTCTTAGCACTAAAAACCTACTGATCACTGTAAAAGCGTATATCTTCCTTATGCGGAAAACTTCATTAACGTCAGATTTGGGTTATTAACTTTTGACTTCTGGCAATCCATAACCGTCAGGCCAAAGTTTATAGCACAAAAATTTACATAATTAAACAAAAATCCTTTTGTTGAAAAACGCAGTATAGTGTCACTTTAATTTCATGCCTACCAGGACATTGTGCAAGGTTAGGGACACTTGCCCTGCCAATAGACCGATTTGTTTTTTCTTTTCTTAAGGTATTATTGTTACTGATGATGACGATGATGACGACGACGTGCTATGACGCCCGCCGACGCCAACAATGCCAACAACAAATAATAAAAATAATGATGACGATGACGATGACGATGTTGTTGTTGTTGTTTTGTTCAAAGTAAAGATGTCTAAGAGATGTGTTGTTGTTTATGCCTGCCTGACTGCCTGCCTGCCAAAGAAAAACCCTGTCAAGAACCCCATGTAGCTGATGATGAGTTGGGCTGAGCCATGGCATTTAGTTGGCGATATTGTATGTTTATGTTGCTTGTATTGTTATTGTTGTTGCAGTTGTTAAGCGACATACGAGTCGTAATAATAACAATTGCTTTAGTTTGGCCATGATTTTGTTATTGTTGTCATAGTTTAGCTATTACTGTTGGTTGATGTTGTTGCAAAATGTGCCCGTGCCTATGCAACTTGAGACTTTTTGTTGTTGTTGTTATTGTTTTTTATAGTAATTTCAAAGATTTCTTTTCGTAGTTTATTGCGAAAATCACGAACTAAATCGTGCACGACTATTTTGCGTGAGCTCATGATCAATCCTGCTGCTGCTGCTGCTGATGCTGCCTTTGCAGTTCTGATGTAGTATTTCTCTCCCCATTGTTGCTGTCGCAAAACAGTTTAGAACAATTGTTACACCAACAAAAAAACCTATTTTTTTCTGCATTTTACGTAGTATAACATAGACAGACATAATGTAGAGTGCGCAAGCGTTCGCGCTTTCAAGTGCAAACTTAAAAAGTATTATTTTAAGCGCTTATATTGCCACTTGTACGTTGCACCACCACCACCATTTCTATTAAGTTTTCCAATTGTATTGCAATTGTACGAGAAGTAGATATGTATGTTGGTTTCCTTATTATATGGCCATTTCAGAAACTTTTCTTTTGTTAACTATGGCAGAGTGATTTTTCAAGAGTTGATGATGCTATTTTCTGAATCTCGTTGTTATGCCTTCAACCATATGAAGCATTTTCTTAATTTTCTTTTTGGAGAGAAGTAATTTGGACAATAACCGTTGTGGTTATTAGTTGATATGATGGAAATATATTGTAAGAACCTTAATAGAATAGTTAGGGAGTGTTTTTTCTTAAAAAGTTTTTAGTAATGAACGAAAATCATTATTTTTCTTTGATACGCTTTTTATCACGAAACATCTATTGAGTTATCGATTTTTATCTTATTGGCGATAAGCTTAAGCTGCTATCAGGTGAGATATTAAATTGATTTTCATTTTATTTTAAAACTACACTGTGATTAAACTGCCTTTTAGAACATGATCATTTATGTGGCCTCTCCGGCTTCTATTTCAGTTTTTTCGTTCAGCGTTATTCTGGTAATTTTATATTGAATATTTGTTTTAACTTTGTTTTAAAAGGTTTAAGGGGTTGTGGAATTGAAAAAGGTCTTGAAGGGCCTCATGGTAAACAATAGAGAACTAACAAGATACATGGTAGCGGCGACGGTAATTATGTCTTAATGGTCATTTAGAAAGTACAAAAACTCGATGAAATACTTATGAGCAGTTTCTGTAAGACAAGTGTGAAATCAGCACATTGAGTCGCTTAACCATCCATACGTAAAACACAAAAACAAGACATTAGTTTTTGCGGATTCATTGGTGTTTGTCTAAACACATTTCTTCTTCGCTTCAATAATGAAATTTTCTTCTTTTAATAGTTTTCTTTCATTTGGCGAGAAATAGCTTGATGACGTTAGTAAAATTGAAAACTGTTGACATATATAAGATCTTAGTTTGATAATTCAAAGGCTTTTTAATTTGCCAAGATAGTCTCCTTGAACCTCAATACGGTGTTGGAAATAATAATCTTCATTAAAATTAAAATATACGTTTGCTTCAAGGATATTCCCCAGTTAAGTTCGGTTACAAATTGCCGGAAGGTGGCCTTAAAATTTAATATCGGGAGACTTTTCAAGAGCGTTCGAATTTGATTTAAAAAAGCACATAAAATTTTGAGCAATATATGAAATCTTTTTTTGAGTCGGTAGAACGATCCATATAATTTAATGTTCAAAGATGATTTCATGTAAATGTTGACCGGTCGGTATCTCACGATTAAATTCTTAAATATTGGCTTCCAGTACGTCAACCATTGCGGGCTTGTGCCTATAGACATAAGCCTTAACATAACCCCACAAAAAATAGTCCTAAGGCCTTACATTGCACAATCTAGGCCGCCAATTGATCAGCTCCAAACGTGAAATGAGTAGTTTGTTCACCCAACTCGCCTCTCAGTGGAAACATTGTTTTGCGTGCTGTGTGGCAGGTGACACCGTCTTGTTGAAACCACATGTCAGCCAAGTCCAGCTCTTCTATTTTGGGCAAAATAACATTTGTAATCATAGTACGGTAGCGCTCGCCATTCACAGTAACATTCCTGCTTTCGTTGGCTCATAATCCACACCTTCTTGTAATGCTTCTTGCTGCTCTTCACACCAAATACGGCAATTTCGCTTCTTCACTTGTCCATTCAACCAGAAATGAGCTTCGTCGCTGAATACGATTTTTCGATGAAAAAGTGGTAAGTCGTTGTGGTAGGTCGTGTGTTTTGAAATCTTGCACCAGCTTAAACGGTTTTACACCCAAATCCTTTCGAAAAATATTTCACGTAGTGGAGTAACAGAGGTCCAATTGCTGCGAACGGCGCCGAATCGATAATTCACGGTCATCAACAACACTGGCATATACAGCTGCGATATTTTCCTCTACGCACTCTACGTAAGCGTGTCGATGGTTTAATATCCAATAATGTAAATTGGTTGCGAAATTCATAAGATTCCGAACAGAAGGTCAAATTGAACATAAAATGGAAGATGTGCACGATGCAATTTCTTAACCGACCACTAATTTTGATAGTAAAATTCAATAATCTGCAAGCGTTGTTTGTTTGTAAGTCAATTCATGGTAAAATTATAAACCAAACTGAAGATATTTGACGGTAACATAATACACGAAAACAGCTGAGCTGTCAAAAACAGTGTTGCCAAAAAGGAAGTTGCTAAAAATCACCCGATATCTCTGGCAATATTATTTCCAACAGCTTGTTAGAAGACATTATTAAAATCTCATTATTCTGTTAAAGGTACGAATGCGTTGCAGGCTGCTAAAAAAAATGTGTGAAGTTCATGAAGACGATGCTGGAACTAGAAAAACAGCAGCGAAATGGTTTGCTCGTTTTCGACCCAATTTTGATATACAATATGCTTTTCTATATAGTTGATTAATCATTAAAAATGTCAGTGAAATCATAGAATATTAAAACACGGAAACAATGTAAACGTTACTAAAAAACTAGGTATTGATCACCAAACAGTTGATCATCATTTGAAGAAAGCTGGCTACACAAAGCAGTCTGATGTTTGGGTGCCAAAAGAATTAACAGTGAAAAATTTAATGGATCGAATTTTATTCGCAGCCAAAACGAACTACGACTTCTGAACCATCTATGAAGCGAATGATTATGGGCGATTGTGACAATAATGTGCTAAAAAGATCTTAGACGAAGCAACGTGAGGCTTCAAGAGTGACATCAAGAAAGTTTATGCCGTGTATCTTGTGGAACTGGAATGGAATTGTTCATTATGAACTTCTGCAAATTTGTCAACAGGGTTGGCAACCCATGGGTAACCAATTAAACTCACCCGGGTTTTTTTATTTAAAGAAACCCTAGCGGGTTTTTTATTTAAAAGTTTTCGCAGTTTATTTACAAAAATAATAATTAAAATTTACGTATTCGGTCCTTTTTTTTTAGCTCAAAAGAGATAATTAACAAATTTATCAAAATTTTATGATTTTATTTTATGAAATCACTGTCTACGTCTTTTTTCTACCTCTGAGCCAATGTCCAAATCCCATCCCATTCTCGTATTTTCAAACGATCCACTTTGCGGCCGATTTTATATTTCTTCAAAAGAAGTGATTTGGTGACATATTAATAGATATTGTAGCCATCGAAACAGCCAATAGTCAGAAGGAGCAATGCTTGGAGAATAAGCCATGTGCGGCATTTGATCGTTTCTAACGGTTGTTTGGCAAACGTTGTCATGCATAAGTAAAAATTTACCTGTCTGTCTGCCTTTATATTTCGGCAGTTTTTCTCATAATGCAGGGATCAAACGAAGTAATTGCAGTCTGCTCTGATTAACGAGTTTTAGCAGCTCATAGCATATAATGTCGCCTTGATCTCACTAAGAGTATAAAATTGCATTATAAATACTAAAAGAACGTAATTGTACTAACAAATAAAAATTATTGTCGAAATTAACGAAATATGGAGGCTGTTATAAAACTCGGTGAGTTGGGCTTAAAAAAAAGCTGGTTTTGCCAACCTTGCTTGTCAAACGATTGACATTGATCTCTACTGTTATCAGTTAACAAGATTGAAGCAAACAATTCAAGTAAGACGGTCAGTAAAACAAAATTGGATACATTTTTCGCTCAGAAAACTAAGAAGTTTTGTACTGATGGAATAAAGGCTTTACTCCAAAAAATAGCGAAAGGTTATCGATCAAATTTTGAACCGAATTTAACCGAGCACCCAATATATTCGTTTGATTTAAAGCTTCAATTATTGAGTAATATTAGTAATTTTTAAAACAGAAAAAACAAACTAAAAGTTAAAGTTGTGGTCCTGCTGGCCCGTCAGAACTATTTTAGAATTTTTTGTGCTTGTTCAACCGAAGAAATCGACGGTTTTATATGTTCTTTAGATTCCGATGTGTTGGTATGGATTAATTTTGCGGCACGAAAATAAACATCTCTAACTAGTGTGTAATCTTTATAATCTTAATAGCTGCGATACGTTGAAGGTAGTAGTTGTTCGACCAATGCCCAGACAGATTATTCAACCATTTCTCTTGGCAAAGAACTCACCAAGTTCCAATCTTAATGGAGATTTTGCTGTTGAAATGTATGTAGGTATACCTGGTGATGACATAACTTAGACTGCCGCAAAGTGTAATCTACAGTGCAGTCGAAAAATGGAAGGACCAATCAATACTTAGAGAAAACAAATAAAGAAAAAGCTGTTTTTCTTAGGACTTATAAGGACCACTTAATCAAAATTTGTATAATTTAAATGGTAGAGTCTCGGAGATATCAATCTTCCCTCGTATTTTCTTTAATTTATGTTTTCATTTTTCTTGATTTCCTAATATTAGCAATTGACATTTTTATTAAAAACTAGCTAAAACACGGCGTGTTTCACTACCCTCATCTTAATTATTATCTTAAATGTTATTTGAGTTACATTTTTTATCTCCTTCCAGAAAGACACTGTAGAATCTGTCGTTTAGCTGTATACAGTTTTTAAACAAACACACATTAATTTTTGTATTTAAATGAGATACATATATGGACAGCTTATATCCAGTATGCTTTTTGGAACAGCTGCTTTTTGGCTAATGTGGATAGTATATATATTTAGTATGGATGTAAGACGTACATCCACTTATGCAATTCACCCAGTTACTGGCCGATGATGTGTATTGTTCACGACTTTGTTTGAAACTAATTTGGAAATTGCTACTACTACTGTTCTCAAGATATACAAAAATCAATATTTACCTTATATGGGAGGTACCACGCCTGATCATCCAATTCAGCACACTTTTTGACTGGTGATTTGTATTGAACATGAAGCTAATTGTACCACATCCTGAAGCTTTATCTTTAACCGCTCTAAAGATATAATGAAATCAATATTTAGTTTATATGGGAGGTACCACGCCCACTTTTTCAATTCCGCTTAGTTTTTGACCAATGATTTGTATTGATCGTAAAGTCAATCAGATTAAATTCTAAAACTTTAGCGTTAACCGTTCTCAAGATATACTGAAATGAATATTTATTTTGTATGGGAGGTATCACGCCCACTTGTTCTGTTCGGCTCACAGTTTGCTTGCTGGTATATATTGGCTAGGAATCTATTTGGGCCAAATTTAAAGAGTTTTTTTGTTACCATTTTGAAAATATTGAAAAATAAATATTTACTTTGTATAGACGTGGTACCGCCCAGTGGGAATTTTTGAAATTTACGTACATAACCCTTAGTTCCTTCCAGACATGCCGAATGATACTGTAAAATTTTCAAGAAAATCGGTTAAGACGTTAAGCTGCCTATAGACTCCAAGCAAAAACATACATCCAAATACACGTCAATCTATATAAAGGGTCCGCCATCTAACGTTTTTTTTCAACTAGTGTTTATTTCGTAAATGGTAATACTTAACTCATGTCTGATTTCACAGATAATTAGTTTTATCCTTCCGCTGAACGAATATGGTTGTGTATACGCTTGAGCAACGCTGGGAAATATTGCGACTTAACTTTGAAAATGTTGCAGAATGTGTGCGAAGTGTTCAGATGAAGCTCATTTTGATCTTGGCGGGTATGTAAACAAGCAAAATTGTCGCATTTGGGGCACAGAAAACCCGCACGCATACATTGAAAAGCCGATACACCCAAGACGAGTCACTGTTTGGATTTTGGTCCAGACGCATAATTCGAAAATAAGCTAGGAGTGGCCGTTACAGTCAATGGCGATCGTTATCGGGCCATGTTGAACGAATTTTTGTTCACAAAAATTGAAGAGGAGGATATTAGCAACATTTGGTTTCAACAGGACGGCGCTACGTGCCACACAGCCGAAGCCCTGTTTTTGAAGATCGCATTATCAGCCGCAGAGCTGATGTCGTTTGGCCACCTCGAAGCTGTGATTTGACACCATTGGACTATTATTTGTGGGGTGCCGTCAAAGATAAGTGTTAGGCGAACAAGCCAGAGACAATTGAAGCTTTAAAGGACAATATTCGTGAAGCCATTGGTGAAATACAGCTGCACACAATCGATAATGTGCTTAAAAATTGGACCGATCGTGTAGACTACTGCATGGCTAGCCGAGGCTAATGGCCGAAATTATTTTCCATTATTAACCGGAAGGATTGTACTTTCAAATAGAAAAAGAAATTTGAGAAAATATTCAGTAGTTTTTTTTATAGCATTTTCAAAAAAAAAAAAAAATTATTTGGCGGACCCTTTATATAAAAGAGGACTATAAAATCCATTGTAATTGATGTTCTCTGAAATGCGTCAACCAATTTTATTTTGTAAGCCCTTAAACGCAAGGTGAAGTCAATAGCAAGCTTTTTATGTACATATATGCGGTTTTTGTAGGTCAATTGGTTCGATCAAGTTATTGACGTTAGAGTGAACCCATTTATATTGCATAAGTTTTACTTGAAAACGAAATTTGTTCCAGTATTTAAACTTTGTGTGAGTTAGAAAATATTTTTAAAACTGATTATATATAAAGCATATGTAGACAGCTTTCATTTGGTAAGTGGCTTCACTCTTGTTCAGTTGGGAAGTGTCACGCCCACATACAATTTTTACTTATACTTTATGTCAATATTTTTAAAACGGTAATAGTAAGAGTCTCTAAATTTGGTCCAGATAATTTTGTGGTCAATATAAATCATCAGTTAAAAATTGGACCGAATTGGACAAGTGCTGTACAAAGTAAATATTGCTTTTTGTATATCTTTGGAGCGGTAACAGTGAAAGGTTCTGAATTTGGTCTAAATAAATAGTTAATAGATGTCATCAGTCTATATAAGGCGCTGTAGCATCTGCCATATAAATTAAATATTGATTTTTGAATATCTAGAGAATAATTAAAAAGAATGTCCTAAATTTGGTCTAAATGACTTTTTAGATAGCACAAACTATCAATTAAAAAGTGGGTGAAATCGGATAAGTGGTCGTGGTATCTCTCATACAAATTAAATCTTGATTTTTGTATATCTTGACAATGGTTTGAGTTAAAGTTTTAAATTTGATTTAAATGACTTGACAGTCAATACAAATCATTATTGACAACCCACTGGGTAACCTAGTTAACGTACTCGGGTTTTTTTTGGGTATTATATTTAAAAAACCCGGGTGGGTTTTTTTTTAATTTAATGAATTTCGTAGCTTATTTACAGCAAAAATAAGTATAATTTACGCATTGAGAGTACAAATTAATTCGATCCATTTTTTAGCTCAGAAAATATAATTAATAAACTTATTAAAGTAAAAATGTATGATATCACTGTTTACATCTTTTCCTTACCTCTGAGCCAACTTCCGAATACCATTTCAGTAAATCTTATCGTCGTTTGAGACGATCCAACTTTGAAGCCGATTTTATATTTCTTGAAAAGAAGTAATTGGTGACATGTTAAAAGACAGTTTATCGGTCGAAAAGGTCAATAGTCAGAGGGACCAATGTTCAGAGGATAGGGTGAGTGCGGCATTTGATCGTTTTGACAATCGTTTGGCAACTTTTGCGGCGTGAGGACAAGCGTTGTCGTATTCCCGTCGTTTTTCTCATAATGCACCGTTCAAACGAAGTAATTGCAGTCGGTTTGAGTAGGCCATAGTGCACAACGCTTCCTTTATCCGACTATGAGCGCAAAATTGCGTTATAAATACTAAAACATCGTAATTTTACTAACAAATAAAAAATATTGTCTAATTGATCGAAATTAGCACTCAATTATAAAACCCAAAAGAAAACATTAAAAAACCCGATAAAACCCGGTGGGTTGGTTTTGTTTTATACCCGTGTTTTTGCCAACCCTGACAGGACAAACCATCATTTAAAACAAATATATGTAATTTTGTATGTGTAGAGAACGGAAACGGGTTAAGCTTTCTCTATCTATTCACATCAGTCAAAAAACAAGTACAACACAAAGGCTCCTAACAACGCAGGAGGGACTATTCTAGTTTTTATAAATAAGATTAAAAAATACATTATAAAATACTAGATGTGCTTAGGTGGTCATGTTAAGACCAAAATTGGCCCAAACAATTTTCTATAACTATTTATTAATATGCCTAGTTTGGCTAAGATCGCTACATAATTGACTATACTTCTCATAAAATTTTTTTATAGAAAAAACCCCGGAAAGAGTATTTTCTTGAACCAAAAACTATAATATTCACACACTTTTTATTTGTTCTATTTAACTATTATAAATAGTAGTTTTCTGTTAATATCGAATTTGTCCGCTTAAAGTCCCAGACCTAAAATACTTTTGCCGAAGGCCGAAAAGATTTTAAAAGCTTTACTGAAAGTAAGTTCTTGATATACTTTTTAACGATACAACCTTTATCTTCTTAGTTTTGTTTTCGCTTTGAAATTGAACAAAAATTAAATGAATACATTTTAAACAACTTTCTGAATAAAAGATAATTTAATAACCTCGCATTGATCTAAGCCAGTGAAAAGATTTCTTTAAATTTCAAATATTTAATAATAAAAAAAATTCTTTTAATTAGTTTTACAAAGTGCTTTTATTTTTTGCATTTATTACACTTTTGTGCCCTCATAGTCATTTTTAATCACCATATGAACATGAGCATGAACATGAAGTACTCGTATGTTCAATTATTTTCCAAATGAAAGCTGAATGATGAAAAGAATGAATGAGCGAACAAACGAACATTCTAGTGAAAAACATTTTTAAATTTGATATAAAATTGAGCAAAAAAAAGTGAAATATTAAGTAATAATAAATAAAAAGAAAAAAAAAAAAAACAACATGAAAAACTAAATAAGAAAAATGATTTAGTGGAGCATATATGAGATGATAGCAGCACAAACAGCAGCCTTTCGAAACACATCACATGGTACCAGCACAAAGAAAAATCCTATCATTGGCCAAATTGTATATAAAATATTGGTTGGAGTAAAAAATATTTTCTTAAATGGTCCTTCAGCTTACAGTAATGCCCTAAAAAATCTGTTCCCAATGATTGGCTGCGGTTCATGCAATGTTTGTACCTTAAGAACTAGAAGAAACTCTTTAAAACTTAACTTGGAGATGTAATGAAACTAGTGGTACAATGGAGATTTAAGAAGTCCTTAACCTCCAAATAAGGAGTGTGTTCTGCGGCCGTTAACTGCAATTGGGATGTGTTATGGGAAAAAAAGTTGAAGAACGTATTAACTGATCTTAAATCATCGTGGACTATGACTACACAATAAGGATAAACAACTTTGTCGTGCAATTAATGAGATAGACTCGCACCATAGACAGGTGCAAAGTTGATGCTTACTAATCTCTACAGTTTGCAATGCAGTCCTACCACTATTAGCCACCAATTTTTGCAACGGCCTTGAGTACAACCGCAGAAAGAAGCAATGCTCTCGTATGAAATCAGTGTGTGCTAAGGATTAAAGTTGGACTTCAAACAAGTTAAAGATAAAGCATGGAATGAAGCACCAACAAGAAACATACTTCAGGTTAAGGAAGAAAATGCCAATCTTGAGTGTTATAGAAGATGTGAAAAATCGTCGAAAGTTTATAAAACTTTTCGACTTGTGCGAATTCCTTACCGAATTTAATGGTTACAAAAGCTACTTGTACCTTTTCAGAAACAATAATACCTTTACAATAATACCTGTAGTGTGATGGAAGATAAAACTTCAGAACATATTACAGTTACATACCCAAGGAATTCTGGACAGTTTGAGTTCAGATAACTTTATAGACGTTACGCTAAAATGAGATGGAAATTGGGCTACGATAAATACGGTTATGAGCGGTATAAATCTGATATTTTGTAAAGCATAGAATCTTAGTAAATCAGGGTTAACAAGGGGATGTATAACAGAGAAGCAGGAAAAACTAAACTCCCTGAGAGTAGTATTTAATGGCATAGTCACGGTATAAGTATATACGAGTAGGTGGTAGTGTGTTTCATAACGTAGATCAATCTTCTGGAACGAATTTTTTCAACCACGGTGAATATAAAAGCTAACATAACAGAGGAGGAAATTATAAATCTTGGTAAAAGAATCGGAATTAGCACTTGGTTCTGATTGTATACCTAACACAGCGTTGAAGTTAGCACTAAAATCAGGACCAACACACTTTGCTGATATATTCAATAAGTGCCTGATGGACGGTGTATTTCCAAGTATATGGATGAGGCAGAAACTCATTTTTATACCCAAGCCCGAAAAGGTCCTAGGAGACCCTAGCTCGTATAGACCGAACCATGCTACTTTACGGTGCATTAATGTAGAAGAAGGCAATGAGTAACACATCTAAAGGAGAGATAATCGAAATTAGAAGAAGACTAGGTGAATATAACGCTTTCCGAACGGTATCTGGGAAGGCAGCAAGCGTTATAGCGGGAATATACCAGTAGATATAATTGCTCGAGTGCACTTGAACATATACTACCAGAGAGACATAAACTTAACCGTTTCACGAAGTATTATTAAAAGAGATGAAAAGAATCAATCCACATTAAGTTGGCAATGTAGGTGGGAGATGGACGTTCAAATGAATTCCACAGATAGATAAATGGATACGGAGAAAACATGGCGAGATAAAATATAATCTAACCCAATTCCATACGGGCCATGGAGGCTACAGAAAATATTTATACCGATGTGGACTCGATGACTCTTCAAGGCATATATGGAATTGTATTCCATTGCTCACGCTTTGCCAGCGACCGTTGCCCTGTCGAGATATGCTTGGATTAAAGTATTTACGCGAAGATTATCATCGATATTATGCTTGAAAGCTTGTATCGGTGAATCAACTCATCGGGAGACTGAACCAAATAATACGTAAAGCCGAAGCACAGCGAAAATCCAGAACGGTTCCAATAGTGAATGAAACGGCGATATATAGCCATAAAACGTTCACCGTAAACACGAAGTTATACCGAAAGGCAGTTTCATGTGGTCCGGAGGTGCTTTAGTACGTAAAAGTCTTACAAGCTCTATAGTACGGGCTGTAAATTTCTTTTGAATATTCCACACGTCCTGCGTACCAAAAAACGAAAAAAAAAAAAAACGTTGATAAATCCTGCATGCTTCTCGTCTTTGGAAAATTAGATACGCTCAGTGTTTTAAAAAAGCAATTATGACTTTCAAGGAAAGATTTTTAATGATAGAGTTTTCTTATTCGACTGCATAGCTTTGATAGCCTCAAAAGTGTTACGAATAAGGCTTTGGAATATTTTATCTGTTTTCTTCGGCATGTTTGTTGGTTGCCTCTAAAGCTTTGATTTCTGCTCTATGCGTCTAAATTAAAAGTTGTGAAACGAATTATATCCCCTACTCAATAAGACAATCTCTCCGTATTAAATGTCTTACAGTTAATACGTAGTATACTAGTTCATGTGATGTTTGTATTTTTGTACTCTACTGTACAACCATTTACGAGTATAAAGCAGTGTCAGGCAAACTAATATTAGTGCATTTTACAATTGTGGCAGTAATTTAAAAGTCTCTCACTCAGGCCACTTTGCACTGTATTTTTCCACTTGTTTTCTCTTTACTTCTTCTTGTTAATTTTTTGCTTATTTTTTGCCTATGCGTGTGACTACGTACGTGTGAAAATAAAAGAGAAGAGCAGCTCCCTGCCTGAATCTGGTATAAAGGACACATAAGAATGGATTTTAAAGGCTTTTTTCATTATTCCTTTGGTAACTATTGCATGTAGCGACGACTGAGTTACTTGCTGGTGGCAATAATTCGATTATTTTGCTTTAAAAAAGTCTAATACTTTTTGCAGTTGTTGTTGCTGTTATTTTCTATTTGTACTGTGAAACGGCCTGTTGTTAAAACAGAAAAGAAGATAAAGAAAAAAAATTGATGTAAAGGATGTGCCTCTCCTGCGAATAGTTTTCCTTTTTAATGGATATTTTTGTTTTCTTTTTCATTTGGTCAAGATTTATTTTTGGTATGATTAACGTGCATTTTTTGTGTAAAGGTATCACCAGGATATATGCTGTACGTTACAGCCTCTATAAAGGATTTTTTTTTTATTTGTTTCTGCCAAAGTAAGTTAAACTAAAAGCCTGTGTGTTGGGTGCAATATTTTGTTTTTTCTTTCGTTTTTTCTTAACAAATGAAAAAATATTTTCATGCCTCTCTCTCTCACACACACACACACACACACGAATACATACAAACTCACAAAGAGATTGAGACGAGTACTAGGAATATTTTTTGTTTCCCTAAATGGAACGGATGTTATGGTGGTCATTGGTGTTTTGATGATGCTGTGTGATGGCATGATGCTGAGTGTGTTGGTCAATAGGTATATTGGCTTGGTAGATAAGGTTTTAGATGACGAAATGACGCTGCAGTGTGATATTTTCGTACGAGGTGGCGGCTATTTCAGTCATCATTCATCAAAGAAGAAGAAAGAAAAAACAAATAAAAATTCCCGTTGATTTACTGTTGGTTTTTTCCATAACAACCGGTACATACACACCCCATAGACATATACTCTTGCATAAACTTGAAAGAAAAGAAAAAAATTGTATCCTGGCATCCTTGCATAGAATTTTTGAATTGGTTTCGTTATTGGTATTGCTGTTGCTATTGGTGTTGTTGTTTTTGTAGTCATTTTGATGCTTCGCCTTTCATTGTAACTGCAAATGATGCAAATTTTCATTTGTTTTTATGTAGTCCGACATTTTTCCCTTAACCCTTTACAAATGTTGTTGCTGTTTTTGTTGTTCTGTTGTTTGATAAATTCAAAATTTTTTGGTTGGTCCCTTAGTACATGTAGATGAATTGTTGCACAAAAATTCTTGGCCTGCTGTAGCCAGCCAGTAGTCAGCTATATATGTGCGCACATGCCACACTGCTGTTGCAGTTTTCTTTTAAAAACATTTTTTTCATCAACAATTTTTTTCATTTTTGCATTGTTTTAACTACTCATTGGGCACCTTGTCCAAGAATTTTTTTTTTATTTTACCTCCCTCTCGTGTTTAGTGTTTGCTCAGTATGCGTTGCATTGTGTTGTGTTAAAAGTGGTAGAAAAAATTGAAAAAAGAATGAAGAGCAAAAAGGATTTCTTTTCTACATTTGATGATGAATCGAATGAGGGCTGTTTTTGTGTTAATAATTCTTGGCTACATATAGTATACTGCCGAATGCGTTTTATTGTGGGTGTTGCAATTTTTGCTGTAGATGTTGTTGTTTCATTCATTTTGATTTTGGTGTTGTTTTTATTGACTATACACATTTTGTTGTTTGATTTTCTATCGCTTTGTTTTTTGTTTTGACTCAATATTTTTATCAGGCACATGGTTTGCGAGAGTATATGCAAATTTTATGGTGCACTACCATACCATAAGTGCTAGGGGAAAATAGTATTTATTCTAAGTTTCTTAAGGATCTTTTGATGAACACCTTTGAGTATGCTTTTAAACTGATTCACAGTTGTAGTTTTAAGCTCTTACATCGTTTAATCTTTTCCTCAAAGCAGGAACTCCTAACACACTACTACACAGTAAACAAGAAAAAAGGCTTTGATTTTTTAAAATTTATGTTCGTTTTACGTTCGAAGTCATTCCATTGGTTTTTATGCCACAATTCTTTTAAGCAAATAGTAACAAAATATTTTAGAAAAAATGTGCATGACACCAGCTAAACAGGATGTCTACATCATCAGTAACTTTTCTAACTGTGATTCAGCTTTTTTAAGCATAATATAGTATTTACTTCCTTAACGTTTTCATCAGTTGTTGACGAGCTGCGTTATCTACATGAAGGTTTGTAATCGATTTTTCAGGGTCTTTTTTACACATAAAAAATCTCAGAACACCTCCATTAACGTCTCAAGTCTGATGCATTTAATGACCTATTTTCTTTAATAGCAAAACCTTAATATTGATCAGAATAAAATTTTCCTTGGCATAACTAGGATACTGCATCATTGTATGTATATTGTCAGATTTACGTGTCACATTTCTTTTAAACTCATTGCTGTACTTGCATAAATACGTACTTAAAAGCAATAGAATTTTGACAAAATTATAATAAGAAATATTTATTATTTCTGATTAATTTTTTTTCTATTGCAGGTGAAAAAAACTGAAAATCTGAACCATTTTTACATGAAATCTTAAGGTAATTAAAATTCGTTTTCTTAAAAATTGTTATTATTTCCGCTTTCTAAGAAATTTTATTTATTTATTTATTTTTTAATAATTTCTATTGCCAAATTAAATAATTATTTTAAAATGTTTTTTAAATTACTAAATTTTTTATGAAATACATACGCAAAATAGACCTTAATTCAGTAATTTGTTAATGCAAAGGAAATTTTTGAAAGCTAAAGTTGTTACACCAGAAGGTAACAGTGTAAATTGTTTTTTTAAACAACAATGTAAAGTACACCTTATTCTCCTTTTGCACGAATTTTTCTTACACGAATTTTTTGTTACGAAAATATAAATACAATACATCAGCGCTTTAAAACTGTATCGCGTATATTTTGTGTCACCATGTTAGTTTGGCAGCACTGCCAAATCGACCACTTTACGTTGTAACCTTCCAAACTGTAGGCAATTAGGAATATAAAAGGGGCTGCTTTACCTACACGTGAGTTAATTATCGTTTGGCTGCCCATAAATAAAGTTGTGTTAAAGCGGAAACGAAAGTGTTGTATAAACGAATATTAAGTGTTGTATTAAGATAAACAGTATAAAAGTTATAGTAGTAAAATAAAAACTGTAAAGAACAAAATAAAGCGGTGTTTATTTTATTTTAACGCAATTTAAACGAACTCAAACGTTTTAAAAAGGTATTAGAGATTATGTTTTATATTTAATGAATTGAAACATGAAATAAATACTTAAATTAATTGTAAATTGTAAATAATTGTAATATCGTTAAACTAATTCTATTTTTACACGAATTTTTTGGGAACATATCTATCGTGTAAAAAGATAATTTGATGTATGGGGTATTCGAAAATTATTATTATTGTTATCATCATACCTACAAGGCACTATTGCAGAACTAGAGTATACAATTATCCGACTTTTACTTTCGCTCGAGTAAGAAATTAATTGCTTTTATACTTTTAAAATTGCTCGATTAATCGAGTAAGGTTTTCGAATTGTTCGAATAACTCGAACAATTACAAAATTTTCCAAAATGTGTAATCTAATGGAAAAGTTTTTTGCTTTTTTTATTAAAAACAAGACCATGTTCTTTTTCTTTTGAGTAGAGCGCTCAGGGGATGGCCCCTATACATGTAGTGCAAAAGTTTACGGAAAGGAGAATAGAATCCAGTATAGACGTTTGATTTAAATGTATTTATGTTGTAAGTGGCAGGGTAAGCTGTCAAGAGAAGATCGTTCCACAGACGAACGGTGCGCAAAAAAATACGAATTCTTTCTATATTGCATTGTGCGATTCTTTGAACAATCAACTACAAAGGGATACGCTCTACGAGAAAAACGAGTACTACGTAAAATATGTGATTGTTAGAAATTAATTCCCTTATTTCGTCAGAGCACATTCCGTTGTAGTACTGATAGAACAATGAGACACACATTATATTACGACGATGTTTTAAAGAATCGATAGAGTTGACTACTCTACCGTCATTAATAAGTATCTTCGTCCTCTCCTGATGAAGTACCGGTTCATTCGTTGTTTTCCATTTTGGGTCGGATATAAGTCTTGTAAATATTAAGGAGATCAGATGGAGTAAAGTATTTCTTGTCTTGTATGCTTGACACATGACATATGTGATCGGCCCAACGAAGGTCACGGTGAATTTTCATATTCAGAAAATCAAGAGCATCTGATTTTCCAATATCTACATTACCCATATACACAGTTGACAACACACTACCACGTCTGAATGTTAAAAAACAATATTAGGTCTTGCTAGCATTAAAATCGAGACTGTTTTCGCCAGATCGCTTGTGAGTGCGTAGTTCATACTCATCTTTTTCATCCCAGTCTCCAAGAGGCTTGGCCTACGATCAAAAGAATATGAATGACAAATGTTGCTGTCATCTGTGTAAGAGTAGATGGGACTGGAAGTAAGAAGAAGAAAGTCGTTAAGAAATATTTTAAATAGCGTAGGAGAAAGAACAGAACGTGCGGTGCGATGTTGGTGATAGCGATAAAATTGCATTAAAAAGATTTTTTGATCTTTTCTTTGTCTTTTCTAAATACATGTAATCGTCTATTATACTAATACTTTTTGTATTAGACTTTTTAAAATATGCAATTCTTTGTATTGTTTTGTTGAGTTCTTCTAGAAGACTGTTTTCGTTTAGATCAACATCTTCTTCTTAATGATCATCGTCTGGTACATTTTAATCAGGTTCAATATTAAACAATCGATTGCACGATTTGATTGCAAACTCTTGTTTTGGTTTTTGTAATATATTTTGAAAAGTTATCGCTATTGGGGAACTTTGCGGAATCAAGGTTGATATTAAAAACTTTAACTAAAATGTCTAACAAACCAATAACAACTGGTCAGAAGGCAATCAAAATTATATTCGAAAAGTGTCTAATAGAAGCAAAATGAAGTCATATTTATAAATGCCTCATTTTTTAATATAATTTTAACGGATAATATGAGCGTAGAAATAAATAATAGAAAACATTTGCTATTTCACACCCCAAATTTTACATACCAAAGTTGCTCGATTAATGGCACGCATTTTTCGACTTATTTGTTAGTTGAAATTGGCTATTTTCATTATTCAATCAAATAATGACCAAAAAATTTAATACTCTATGCAAAACGCTACGGCCCATGTGATCTATTGTACCTCTTCCGGTCTATAGATGATCTAGCAGATCTGCTGCCTTACTAATGAACACCCGCAGATCTGAAACCATAATGGTGGATTTGTCATAGTGAGACCCTATGTCTACCTAAACATTTCCACATAACCCTGTCACATAATGTGTGTTCCGCTGTCCTGATGCCTGTGAGTATAGTCTACAAACATCCACGTCTGTGACCGCCATCTTCTTCAGATGGGCTCTTAGTCTCAAGTGGCCTGTAAGACCGGCCTGCCATACTTAAGAACCTCAGAGCGACGCCCAATTTACTGACTGATCGCTGCCCTACAGTGGCGGAGTCCCTGCTACGAAATCTTACTTTTGTCGTAATAGAAAAGCAACGGTGGAAATAGCACGCCAGCGTTATTTCTTACTTCTCGTGGCCCCCGCTTTTAAATTATTTAAGTTCGATCTAGTTCTGATATCCACTACAGTACTAACATCCAATTGATTCTTATACGGCATTGAAATAATCGCACCAGATACCTTATGAACCACGAAATAGTAGATACACGACCTGGGCATTTTCATTAAGACCCAAATGGGGCCTTTTTCCTTAATTTCGCCACCTAAACGGTGCAATAATTTATCATAATACTCGCCCTTGATTAGTTTTATTTTGTGAAGATAATCAATTAAAATTATCTCAAAAAGCTGACGTCTTCGCCTCTTTTGAAATGATTCTACTAACTTAGTCCACTGCTTTAATTGTTAATTTATCTCAAATATGAAGTAAAGTGTCCATACTTCAAAATCGGTGCGAAATATTGTGGAATATCTTCACGACACAATTTTTGTTCTACGGCACTGTTTCTGCAAATGCGGCACCCATCCTAAGTACAGCTTTCTCATCTACACATTTTCGGTCATTATGTGAGTGATTTTTTAAGAGCTGTCGGATTTAATTTAAGAAACACGTTAAATTTAGAGAAATGTATGAAATCTTTATTTGAGTCGATAGAACGATCTCTATAATTTAATGTTTAAAGATGATTTCATGCAAATGTTAGCCGTGGCTACGCCTCAAATGTTTATACGCTGGTTGCAATTTTGGCATACTCTCTCTAACCTGCCGATATCTCACGAATAAATTATTCAATGTTGGTTTCTAGTGCTTCAACCGTTGCGGGGTTGTCCCTATAGACATGAGCCTTAACATCGCCTCACATAAAATAGTCTGGAGGTGTTCAATCGCACGATCTAGGCGGCCAATTGACCGACCCCCTTTTCTCCGAACTTGCCTCTTGATTGTGCCATTTTTTCGCGTGCTTCGTGGTCTTGATATAACCACTTAGCAAATTTGTATTTATCGCACGGTAGCCCTCACCATTCACAATAACGTTCCTGCCTACGTCGTCTCTGAAAAAGTATGGTCCAATGATACCACCAGCCCATAATCCATACCAAACATTACATTTTTCGGCATGCTTGTTCACGTATCCATTCAACCAGAAATTAGCTGATCATAAAATGGAAGAAGTGCACGATTCACTCTGGATAATAAAATTCAATAATCTGCAAGCGTTGTTCGTTTGTAAGTCGATTCATGGTTAAATTATAGATCAAGCTGAACATGTTTGCCAGTAACGCTACGCGATAACAGCTGAGCTGCCAAAAACAGCGTTGTTATATTAATTCTGGAAATGTCTATTACGCAGCTTAAGCTAACAATCATCCCATATAATTTTATTGGTTGACCACTACAATGTTTGTCATGATAGATGGTAAGCAAACGAAGAAGCAGAGTCCCTCATAGTATCTAGCTCGGTATTGATATTGGTTGGGTTGAGAATTTCGTAATGAAACTTTTTACACAATTTTTACACAATTTCACTGAAATCGTAATTTTTGATGGCTTAAAATAGATCTTAACAACGTTGAAATATACATACAGTAGTGGTCAAAATATTTGCAACTAAAGCAGTATCCTAGGTTTTAATTTCCCGTTTCTTTCTTTTTAATCCTGGATTTTTGGTATTTTTATAACTTTGTTGATTGCTTTTTAGTAATGGCAGGAAGGAATCATATTGCGATTAAAGATAACAAGAAAATAATCTCTGTACGAGAAAGTCTAACTAATGCTGTTCAAGACATTTGCAACCATCATCTTTCTTACTCTATATGAACAACGTTTTACTTATAAACCATAAGAATGACTGTAATTACATTTCGTTATGATAATGCGAGATTCCAGCATTTGCATTCATTAAAACACATTATAACTTAATTAAAAGAATAAGAGCTTTGCTAAAAGTGATACTCGTGCATTGAATTTTATGAAAAATGATTGGCGGCAAATACAATTCTGAATTAATAAATGGAATTTTACGTGATTGTCGTAGCGAAATTTCACATAAAGAAATTTCACTAAAATATTCTATTCAAAAATCAACAATTTTTCAAAAAGTCAATAATGGCAATATTCATACGGTACATAAGGTAGTAGGACCTCGTGTAACAATAGTACCCGAAGACAGAAAAATCAAAAATAAAGTAATACCAGGAGAAGCAAAAACTAAAACTCCCATTAATGGTCTCAGAAGCTACAAGGATGCAAAAAAAAACCCTTACATCCGAAAAGAACAGAGAAATTCGTCTTAACTTTGTACGAGTGCATGCGAATTGAACTCCACAACAATGGAAGACAATATTGTGGTCCGACGAGTCTTTCAGCATCAAAAGGAAGAATTTGTGTCCGGAGACTGGTTGCAAATGTTTTGACCACCACTATATGTATTAAAAGGTTGCCACTTTTCACTTTCAAAGTAGTTTTTTTTCTGCTGCCTCCAGCTATTCAGCTGGGACCGTGCTCGTACAAGCAAAAGTCAAGTTTTACATTTGAGTCAATTTGAAACCGGGGTATTATTTTTATAATTAGAAACGATTAACTTGAATTTCAGACCACTAGCCGCTTGCTCACTAGTCAATAGATGTAGTTGTAATAACATTACCGATCATAGGGTATCATCAATTAAAAAAGTGCTTGCATTTCCTTGATTAGTAAGCAATGTTTTAGTCAATTTTTTTTCCATTCCCGTTTTGACTGAATATGCATTTTTTTCTTTCTCTCATTCTCTTTATTATGTATTTGAACTTCTTTTTTAATTGTTGTTGTGTTACGTTATTTATCGTTTGTTATATCCTCTAAATATTCATATATACATATGTACATATATAGTATATATATATACATATATGTATATAGACAATATATATCTTTGATCTCTTCTCTCCCCCCTCCCCTGTATTTTGATGTGATTCAATATTTTTATGCGACCAATGAACGAACATTCAGTTTTTTTTTGTTTCCCATTTCACGTTTCATTTTTTGGTTCAATTTTATTTCTTTCTTGGCGATGTTACACTTCTGCTGCTGCAATATATGATTCTTGTATCCCATATATGGTGGGTGTGGTCATTCTTTCTAGTCTTTGTATCTGCATATCTGCTGATGTATATTGTTCTTGTTCTTGTTACCATATCTTGTAACCATAGAGTAATTATAACCGTATTTAACTAGAAAAACTAAAAGAAAAATATACAAAAAAAAGAAATTAGAAAAAAATTCTATAGATTTGTTTGCTTTCGTCATATTTGATCATGATTGATTGTAAAATATTCAGAATAATTGCTTGCATAGCACACTTACTCGTATATTCTTGTACTGCGCGGGCACACTCACTATATGACAAAAGGAAAAAAGAAAAGAATGGTGGAAAATAAGAAAAAAATTTTTTGATTGACTTTATTTTTTATTATTATTGTTGTATTAATTTAAGCTTTTCTCATGTTGTTGTTGTTGTTGTTGTTGTTGTTTTATTTACATTATGGTGATTTATGCTGATGTACTGTGTTGTACTCTTCTCATGATGTTCATCCATACACCACATGCAGCCATAGGTACATGTTGTTCATTTATTCAGTTTTATCCTCATTTCTTTATTTTGCCAATTTCTTTCTTTTGTTAACCGAAATTGCTTTGCCAAATGTAATCACAGATTTATTTGTTCCACAACACAAGTCAACAAAAAAAATTAATACAAAAAAATTCATATTTAGAAAAATAGACAAAGAAAACCAAGTAGAATCCCTCACTCACACGCTCTATAAGGAATTAGTTTTTGCATCATTTGAATTTTGTTTGGCATAACAAAGAATTAGAAGAATGAGTCTTAATTAATATTCTGTTGCCAATGGTTATGTTCTATACGAAACTCTATCCAAAAAAAAAAAAAAAAAAAACTGAATAAAAATGACAAATGAAAAGTCTTTTTGATGAGCTTAGATATCAGTTTAAGTGGGTTTTAAAAGCGAAACTAAAAAAGCTTTTTAACTACTATTTAAGCCTTCGCCTTACCTTTGACAGTGTTGTCTGCCTCCGATTTAGATCTAAGTCACAACCATATTTCCTTAAGAACGACGCCAAGGATGAATACTATAAATCGATAATTTTCAACTTCTTTTGGCAGCATTCACATGCTATTCGCTTATTTTAGATACTTGCATTCGATTAAATTTTTGCGAATATTTGAACCGAATACTTAGAAGATCTGATAGCTTATTTTTACATAAAAACACAATAACAATCGTTAAAAATAAGAAAATGATTTAATACAGGTACCAAACATTCACACACACATACGAACATAACGGGTAATTTATTTGCTATTTGGTTTTTCATTGCAAAAAAGCAAGATTCGCAGTATGTGGCAATGTGAAGAATGCTCAGTAAGGTCTGCCATTTCACCATGAATGGATTAGCAAAGAACGCTTGCAAATCATCGTGCTATGTACGAAATGTGTTCCTATCGAAAAATTATCTTCAGCAACGAAGCTCATGTTTTGCTCAGTGGGTACGTCAACAAACACTATTGCCGATTTTGGTGTAAAGAGTAGCTAGAGGAAGTACAAGAGCTGCCAGTGCACTCTGAAATATGAGTACCGAACTTCTTTAAGAGCCATGAAAATCGCAACGATTCAGTGAATGGAGCAAGGGTACTCTGCAATGAATACTGACTTTTTTTTGCCTAAAATCCAAGAATCATGAGCCTATTGCAGTAGTTAGTACAGTCCTGGAAAACAACATTACAACTGCCGTTGGTGAAACACCGGCTGAAATGCTAGAAAAGGTATGTCAAAATTGGAGTTCACTGGTGGACCAGCTATAGCATAGCCGTGGTCAACATTTACATGAACAAAATCTTTAAAAAGTATGTAAATGGCGGGTATATAACCGGTTATTTCTAGTCGCAGAGGGTCTTCGCTTCTCTGAACAAATAAGGCGTGGCTGAGGATGACTGCAGGTGTTGTTACGGGCTAGTGCGGTATCCTTTCGATGACCTGTAGATGGGAAATACTGATATCTTTTACTGTAGACTGTGCGAAGAAGATTAATAGTTAGAGACGATCGAACATATACTGTGTCACTATACTAGGCTTTCTAGCAGGAGAAATCGATTCATAGGTGAATATCCAAACTCCAACCTCCCTATCCTTCGGTTTGCCAACGGCCACGGATGATTATGGCATTGGAATTGTGTGCCATTCTGCTATTTTTCTTTCTCTTCTACATCGATTACTTTCTTCTGTCTTTCTCTTCTTATCTCTTTCTATACAGAACGATCACAATGTACCATATGGCCTCTGAATTTTCGCAACCATAGGCGTTTTATGTCCAGATGACTGCTGATTCTCTTACCTAAATGACAGGTATTCATTTATGAACCCAAATAAATATTTCATTCACTTTTGCAAATATTCTATTTTTTTAATTTTCCAAATCCAGGCTGTTTAAAAGTCACTTGTTGTTTGCCAGTTATAAAACCTTACTCTTTTTCCCCATTTCGTCCCCTTCCGTTCAAAATCCAATCTTTTGTTCCTTCCAGAAGGACACAGTAGGTTCTGCTTCTTAGTTGTATACAGTTTTCAAACAAACACACATTTATTTTTACATATAAATTAATATACATACGTATATATTCATGTAGATAGTTTTTATCCACTGTCGTTTCTGAAATTCCCGCTTTTAGGCTGATGTCGATAGATAACGAAGCTTTAATAGTTGTCATTTTCCATATGACGTATACAAAATCCAATATCTATTATTAATGGAAGTTGCTATGCCTATTTGTCCAATCTCGCCCAGTTATTGACTATGAAGTCAGTCAGACCAGGTCAGTTACCACGCACACTTGTATAATACCGCCACTTTTTGACTGATAGTTTGTATTAATAATAAAGTCATTCAGAGCAAATTCAGGAGCTTGTGCTTTAACAGTTAACAAGATATATAGAAATCAACATTTGTTTAGTATGGGGGTACCACGCCTACTTGTACAGTTTTGACTGACGATTTGGATTGGCTATGAAGTCAGTTAGACCAAATACTAACTGTTCTCAAGATAAAACGAAATCAATATTTAGTTTGCATAGGAGGTACCATGTCCACTCTTCTAATTCACACTACTTTTTGCTTAATGATTTGTATAGACTACGAAGTCATTTAAACCAATTCTAAAAGCTTTTGCTTTAACCGTTCTCAAGATATACTAAAATCAATATTTACTGTGTATGAGAGGGGACCTCGCCCATTTTTCTAATCCCACACAACTTTCGACTGATGATTCGCATTGACCGTGAATCTATTTGGGACAAATTTAGAGAATCTTTCTGTTACCATCTTGCAAATATTGACAAATAAATGTACACTGTATGGGCGTGGCACCGCCCAGCCCATAGTTCCTTCCATAATGGCTGATCTTTAGCCAAAAACGAATTTAAAACGATGGATTAACTGCATACAAGATTATGTTAAGTGTTCGCTAGAATTAAAATGGAATTATTCGTTTTAAGCTACAATAACCTAGCGACGCCATCAATTCTGGTCTTTACTGCTCACAACCAGAGCTGCCAGATGAAATTTGCAGAATATCGTCATTTTTCCGATAAATTTAAAAAATATCGTCATTTAAGTTTCGAAAAATCGTCAAAGAAATAATACCAAAAAAACAAGCAGGTTTTAGTGTTTTCAAGTTTGGTATTCAGTACCAATGTATATAGTACGTAAAAAAATTAAACATCTTTTAGAATTTTATTAAATAGTAATATCAAAACACTGTATTGACTTGATAGTAACTTTTAATACTACGACGACTTATAATTTGCTTTATTAAAATTTTAAAACTATTCTTTGACTATTTTGAGCATTTTGTTTTTCAGTTTCAATTCTTTTCCACAAATTTTTTTTGTATATCGCAAACCAAATCATGAGCAGTCACAACGTAAAATTGATCAAAATCGCTGTTTTTGCACAAAACAAATTTACAGAACAAATCTCTAACGGTCAGAAAATACTCGTTTGCATGTCTCTTCTTCTTACTTGTGCGCTAGAACATAATCAATTAACGGTTCAGTTAGACGTCACTCATTATACCTCCATGGTTGCAACATAGCAAACCATCTTTTGGGTCACACTTGATCAATTAGTGGTGACGTACTATAACTTCATAACTGATCAATTTAATTTTACAATAATGTTTCAATAACAGTTTTTGCCTCTTCTGAACATTTGAAAATTTTGAGTTGTGACTGTTAATGATTTGGTGTGCGATATAAATAACTGTTAGCTTATTTGTTTAATTGAAATTTTTGGCATAAAGTCACATAAAGTTCTTCGCTTTAAAAAACGCATGCGCACATTTCTTTACGATTTATTAAAGTGATCTCAAGCAAAAATCATAAGAAGTAAGCTAGTTGTCTCAACTATAAAGGATTATTCATGCAGCAAAAATCGTCATTGTAGAGGCAAAAAACGTCAATCGTCATTTTGCCAACATTTTGTTAAAAAAATCGTCAAAATGGCGTTAAATCTTCAAATCTAGCAGTTATGCTAACAAGAAAGAGCGACAAAAATTTTTCAACAAAATAGTTGTTGTGTTTCACCACATTTAATTACCAACGCCAACAATTAACTGTACTTGGTTTTGATATACCCAATGTATAGCCCGAATCGTATAATGTCTGACTACTCTTAGTGGCAGAAACAATGTCCATTGTTTTTGGTTCAGAAAAGAGTATTTCCCATTATAGAATTTCTCAATTCACTTAAAACATCTTGATTCAAATAAGTTTTTTAAGCACATAACGATCGGTCAGAAATTTAGTAACAACTGGTAGCAATTCCTGTCTTATATTGGTCATGAAGTCAGTAATTTCGTAGATAATCAGATGCCAACTACGTACAATGAAATTTCTTAAAGAATATTTTTCATAATCCAAACAAAACAACCTCCTAATGGCATGTAAACCCTAATTTGATTTGATTAAACTGTTTTAGAACCTAAATGTTTTTTAAGAGAAATGTTAATGCAAGCATAACTAATCTCATCATTTGAATTATTTTATAATTTTTTTGTTTTGTTTCGTTTTTGAGCTTAATCATATATTTAAACATTGGTTTACTACATGATAATACTGGTTCGTTCGTTCAGTCAGTTAATTACTCACTCGGTACAGTCCACTTTCATCACGACAACACTACAATAAAGAAAAATTATTGGCATGAAATTCTTATAATAGTCACTTGTAGGTCTTCAAACGTCGTACATACGAGTACTTAATGCAGAAGCAACAAATTTTAATAATTTTTGTACTCAACACTCACTCAGCCCACATGTTCATGTTAATGCAAGTGTTTATTAATTACAAAAACGAGTATTATCCAACACTTTAAAGATTTAAGTCGTTGTATGTGCTATACGAGTACTCGTATAACCCTTTTATTCTCTGCTCCTCAACACATATTCGTAATTTAGATTTTAACAACAAAGAACGAATATTTAGGCAGACATTTGTGATCATAAACATCATAATCGCAGTCCTAGCCATAGTCGCTTGTAGTCATTATAATATGTTGATGCTCTGCTTCTTCTTCTTACATTTCATTACATTGTTGCTGTTGCAAGCAGCAGCAGCAAATTATGGTTTTAACAATGAAAAACACCAAATAACAACAACAACAACAACAAAGAGCTTATAATGCGCCGCTTCGTCTAAAATGGCAATAAATAAAATGTAAATATAAATGACTTGTCTCGATAAGCAGTCAGTGAACTGTGTAGTTTAATTAAAATTTATAATTTCTTAATACACAATTTTCAGGTGTGATTAAAAATTTAGACACACCTGAATGAATGAGTGAATGAATGAATGCAGAGGTATTTGGGATTTTGCGTTTAATATTATTTTCGGTTTTAAATAGAATTTAAATAATAATATTACATTACAGGCATAACATGACCGAAAAAAGAGTATACTTTTTAAGTGAGCTTTACTTGAAAAACTGGTCCCATTAAGTGCTGTCTTATACATATTCAAATAAAACAAAAGATGTGTGAGATATCATCGAAATTTTGTATTCATTTGGAAGGCTTTTCGATGCACAAAATATAACATCATACAAATGACAGCCGCTGATGTGGGAAATGTCTTATTTTCCATGACTCCGAACCATAACTCATGCTCAATTTGATCGATGTCATGGGCCGTCAGGCCGCTGTTAATTCTAAAGTATTTGCATAGACCTGTATCTAGGGATGCAATATCGTTCATAAAAGCATCGACGTTTTCAAACATCGTTAATAATACGGATACATCGATGTTTTTTCGATGTTTTATTTTTCTATAATTTAATAACTAAATATGAAATTAGAAGCAGTGCAACGGTGAAAAATTTTAACGCCGTAAATAACAACTACACGGTGGCTAATGTCATAGCGAATCATCGTGACAAACGCTGACAATGGTAAATTATTATTCACACACGATGAGTTTTCTTTGATTTTTTACATGACATTTTAAATAATTGTCTAAATTTTCATAGATGACAAAAGTTGATTTCATCCTGCAGGCATTTGTGTATTCGTGAGTCCTAACAGACAATATCATTGACAGTTTTTAATGCTTTATTTGTTCACGGGATAGTAGACAAAATTGTAGATCGTTAAGCATATAGCTGACTCATAAAAGATAATGTTGCTAAATTTCAGCGTTCCTTATTATGCTAACATTCAATGGCGTTGTCATACATAACTTCTTTTGTTTGTGCCATTGTCAAAAGGATTAACCAATGAAATTTTTCATTTACGATAAATTCATAAAAATTTCCACTTCATACTGATTTTGCGACGATGCTTTATCGATGAAAATATCATAGTGATAAAGTTGCCAAAAAAATTCACCGGGTAGTTGAACTGACAACGCAAAAATTTTCTTCAAATAAACAAAAGTGTACAAATTACGATGTCATGTTGTTTAATGTATCGGCCATTAAAAAAACGATGTTTATGAATGATATATGCATGTTTTTTAAATATCGATACATCGTCGGCATTCCTTAGAGGAACTGCCCACAAAAAAAAAAAAAAAAAAAAAATTACGGTGTCATATCGTATGGGCATGGTGGCTTATTCACAGCACTTCTACATTAGATGACTATGCACTCAAATCGCTCGAGCAAAATTTGCAATGTAGCATAAGCTTAGTGGCAAGTAGCGCCATTCAGTGGTGTTTTGTTCGCAAGAAAACAATTTTTTGACGATGACTTTTTAAAAATCTAATAATGCTGTTCTACAGAGAAGTGTTTGTCTAAGAGAATTCCATACTTTTTATTTATTTATTTTTTTTTTTGCAAAAAGTTATATCGGCTGTTTTTTTAGAGGTTCATAACTTTTAATTGGTAACATTGCTTTATTTGACAACCGATTTAACAGCTGATAGTTGCTTTTTGATTAGTTTGGTTTGCCATTTCATTATAGATAGACTTAGACTAGAGAAATGCTTCCAACTCAAATTAATGGAGTTTTTTTATCAGAATCATACTTCTCGAAATACTTTTTTTTTGCTTTGTTCTCCGGTGAAGCCCATTTTTGACTGAATCGGTACGTAAATAAGCAGATATGTCTCCTTTACAGTGAGAATAATCAACAAACTTTTTTCGAAACACCATTTTATCCACAGAAAATTACTGTTTGGTACGCTTTATGGGCTGGTGGTCCTTGGTCCATAAGGTCAGAATGTTACTAAAAATGGTGAACGTTATGGGCACATGATTAAAAATTCTTTCGTACCTCAATCAGCTGGCATTAATCTTGCTTATATGTGGTTCCAACAGGACTGAGCCACACGCCATACAGCGAGCTTCAATTGATTTACTTTTGATGAAAGAGTAATTTCACGTAATGGTCCAATTAATTGGCCACTAAGATTGTGTGATTTAATCCCATTGGATTATTTTCTTTGGTGTGATGTAAAATCACGTCGATAAATCAGAATCAATTGAACACACCGGCGAAATACGGCAAAAAGTTTGTAAAAATTGGTGTCCAGATTACACCTTGTAGGTAGCAACCACCTTGTAGGCGGCCACATGGCCGAAATCATTGTTAAACATTAATGTCATAAAATTTTCTATCCAAGAAAGCCCCTTTCATTGATATTGAAGATATATTTCTTTGTTTTATTATGATTTAAGATTGTGTCTTAGAAAAAATCTATTGAAGTCACGTAAATATTGTGTCTAAGATATTTTCACTGATAATGTTTTAGTGCTGTTTTAATTGAAATACAGCATATTCTTATTTAATAAAAAAAATATATTTTGATTGCTTATATATTTATGTATGTAGTCAAGTGGATATGAGCGACTTAAAATAGTCTTATTAAATTAAGACTTTTTAGTTTTCCATGGAAGAAAAAAGATGTTTGCTTCTACCTCCGTCTTTCTGCTGGTACCAAATTGAGAGTGAGAGTCTAATCTTTGAATTTAGCCAAAAAATCTACCGACTTTCACCGATCGCTGAACAAACTTATCAATTTTTTTAAAAGACTTTTGCTTGGATAGGATAAATTTTGTGCAAAAAAATCGATTTGGTTTGTATGGACGGTGGGGGGCGATGAGCATAACCGATTTTGAAAAAACTTGGTGTGCATCTTTGGTTTATTCGGAAAAGCATAAATACCAAAGTTGAAGACATTTGATTGAATAGGACAAATTTTATGCAAGCAAATCGAGTTGGATTGTATGGGCGGTGAGAGATGGGCGTGGCCAATGTTCATGAATTTCAATTTCTTTTCTTAATTTACTCAATAGAATGCTAACTGCCAACTTTGAATGACTTAGCTCTGCTCCTTATATTTTTTGGACAAAAATGTAGAAAGCAATACAACTGCACGCCGTCCTTTTAAAACCACATGTCGTTGACGTCAATATCATTCAATTCAAGCCACAAGAAGTTGGTTATAATAGATTTCTAGCACTCATTATTGACGGTAATGGCCTCGCCAACCACGTTCTCAAGAAATATGGCTGTGACTTGGACTTAAATCGGAGGCAGGGGCTATTGACCGTTGAGAGTAGTTGTATTGTAAACAATGCAGTCAATGGTAAGGCAGAGGTTAAATTGTGCTTAAAGCAAAGATCAAAATCAAAGCCTATTTTATTTCCTTAAAATTTCGCCTGTACAACCCACTTCAACAGTTACACAGACTTACAGAAATATGCATTCGTTTGGTTATTTTCAGTTTTCTTTACAATATGAATATATAAAAAAGCGTTTGAAATACGCCAAATGGTACCACAATGTACACACATAATATTATAATATTTATCGACGAATGTAAGTTTATGGGCTTCGGAGGTGATGGTCGGTTAATAGTTTGGCGAAAATCTAACGCGGCTTTACAACCAGAGAATATTAACACAAGCGTGCAATATTGACGCGGGTCGGTCATGGAATTTGCAAGCTGAGGTTAATAGACGACACTATGGATAAGGCTATGTATGTGGAGATTTTAACGGATAGCTATCTGTCAAGTTGTGAAATTTTAAACTTAGCTGAAAATTCTGTGACGCTTCAAAATAATAATCCAAACAAACAAACAATATTAAAACAGACTGGAACACCCTCCATAATCTCCCGATCTAAATATTATAGAACATTTGTGGGATGTTCTAGAGCTTAACCTTAGAAAACGTCAAATCACGTCAGTTTCAGCTCTGAAGAAGGCTTTAATGGAAGGGTGAGAAAAATTACCCCCGGAATAATAAAAAATTGATCATTCCTGGCGTCCCTATTAACAGATACGAGTTTACGTCGTTCGTAACCTTTTGTAAATATACCAAAAAACTAAAACTGCAATTTATGTAATTTTTTTAATAAATAAATATTTTTAACATTACTTGTTTTCAAATTAAATGTAATATGAACAAATAAAAAATATTGGAGCATTTTTTATTAGTCTTTCATATAACAAATCAAACTTTTTTGGGGGTATGTAAACTTTTGTAAGACTGTGTATCTAATGGAATATTGGTCGGGATAATTAAAAACAACAATCGCTTTCCAGTTTTCGATCTAGAAAATTCTATTTTATTTTTAAGTTACCGCTTTTTTTAAATTTTTTATTAGAGTCACCACTCATCTGTAAAGTTGGGTATGCAAAACAAGGTTGTCATACATATGTTCAGTGTTGACACTCTTTAATCTAAAGGACTTTTCAGCTGTCATTTTTATTCAGTTTTTTATTCCTTTTTTGATAGAATTTTGTACAAAACATAACCATTGGCAGGAGAATATTTACTCGTACTCAATCTTCTAACTGTGACTTAATTAACTAAATGATAAAATCCGCTAAGGTGGTATGGATAAGGTTACAAAAATATTTGCGCATTTCTTTAACAAATTAAAATGGAAATATAAATAAAATTAATTTTGTTCTCGTTTGGTTTTCATCTTACGAAGTTTTCTATAACTGAAGTGATATTTCTGCAATACTTTCCTTCTTTATGATTTTAAATCTAAAGAAAAAACTTCATATGCCATCAAACATTGTACATTAAATGCAACGAATTGTGGTATACTATTATGGGCAGAAAACATTATTAAAATGTAAAAAATACAGTGAGTTTTCCATAATTAAAATTTCCTTTTCATTTCAACACAGTCTTAGAAGCTCCTCTAGAATTAAAAAAAAACAAACAACACGCAACACGCATAGCTTTTTATTATAATTCTTAAACATTGTATGCCTACCTGCCCTATCTTCTCACAACAGTGCTCTACGTTTATGTCTAGGCAAACATATTAAAGAAAGCTGGCATTTAAAATTGTTTTACTCTCGCTCGTATGCTAATTGTTTCTTGCTTTTCTAGCATGTGTGCTTGCTAGTCACAGAGAACAACAATTTGCATCTCATCATCCTCGTCAACATCTATAAAACGCTTAATATCAGACTTGAAAAGTATAATCATTTGTAAACTATTAATTACTTTTAAAGAAAAGAAGAAAAACCACTGGTGATTATTAATTCAAGCCTGTTGAACTCAAATATTATGATTTTGAATTAAAACCGCTGCCTTTGCTTTTGCTACTGTTATGGCCACCATCATATTCATCACCAATAGCTGCTGAGATTAGCAATTATTATCTCACTTAGCCGTTCGCTTATTTGCAGACTTTACATATTAAAATGAAAAAATTCCAATTTTTAAACACGTTATGCGATAAAGTTTGTAAAATAAAAGCAAAATTGTTTTCGTAAAGCCTTTAATAAGATCTGCAACCGATATATTATTGGCAGCCAGAGAAAGTAACAATTTGTAGCTTACAACCAATAAAATTATCAGATTGCAAGTTTTTTCTTTTGGGGTTTGAAATTATTTTGTAGACATGAAGATAAAAACATTTATACATGATCTTGTTAGCAGGTGTCATAAATGTTGTTAATTTGTTTTTAATATAAAAGAAAGTGCAATTGGATACAATAGGTGGGGTTATTGAGAAGCTGTTAGCGTTGTATTTGAATTTTTAAGTATTTTAAGACATTCGAAAATGAAAAGAAAATTTTTATTTTTTTACATTTTTAGTTAATAAATTTATCGATAATTAGGTAAAACTCGGCGAGCTTCGCTATCCTTATCTTAATTATAGTTTTCATTTTTTGCCCCTTTCCCCCTTTACCCCATCCGGTTCTTTCCAGAACGACATTGTATAATTTGCTTTTTTAGCGATACACAGTCTTCAAACAAATTTTATATAGTACAAGCTTAAACCCGGCGTGCCTCTATTAAATAAAAGGCTTAATGCCAAAATTGGAAACTTTCGCTTTTCCCTCTCTCAAGACATACAATCAAAATTAACTTTGTATGGGAGGTGTCACTCTAACCTATTAAATTTTAGCCACTTTTTGACTAATGATTTGTATTGACCACAAAGTTATTTGGACTAAATTCGGAAACTCTTACTATTACCATTTTAAAGATATATAGACAATGAAACAAATATTTTATATGGGCGTAGTATCGCCCAGTTGGTAAAAAAAACATCAGTGAATGCGGACCTTTCTAACGTATGTGTTAGTTTATAATCCGGTTAAGTGGTTATAAAATGACGAACATAGGACGTGTTTTTATACACATATACACATACTCGTATGTATATAAATAGATAACTTTTAACCCGCTTTTTGGCAGATATGGATAGATAACGAATTTTAATTATTGTTCTCCACACATATAAAAATTATGAACGGAAGGTTCCACGCCCATTTATCAATCTCGTTGTTTGAAGTAAATTTAGAAACTTCTACTAGAAGGTGTCCAAAATTGGGGTATCATTTTAATTTTAATAAAAAAGACTCTTTTTCAGATATTAAAAATATTTTTATTTCAGTTTGTTACAAATAGGTTCCGGTTAAGAGACAAAAATTATGTCAAGTCGCCCCTACTGGCTCGGCAGCCTCCCATTTTTTTTAACAAAATTATCAATCACGTTTTTCAATAAACTGTTGTTAATGGTTGATATCTGCTCGATAATGTCGGTTTTAAGCTCTTGAACAGTTGTGAAATTATTGCAGTAGACTTTAAAAAAAAAAGTCTAAAAGTGTCAAAGCGCACGATCTTGGTGGCTAATTTACTCCTCATCTACGAGAAATAATGTGATTTTCTAACTTTTCTTTTCAAAAGATTCATTGTTTCTCTTGCTGTGTGACAAGTGGCACCATCCTGTTGAAACCACATATTTCGTACGACTTAATCATACCGCCACAAAAGGCTTCGAATCATCCCTCTGTAGCGATTTCCATTGATCGTAATCGCTATCAAGAACCCTACATTCACATAATATGTGTACCGCTGTATCTGATGTCTATGAGCACAGTTTACAAACATCTATATCTGCTCCATTATGAGTTTCAAGTCTGGCCATACCTCAAAGCCTAAATTACGGACTGATCGCTGCCCTGGAGTCCTTTTTGAGCATTCCAGTCTTCCAAACATCTAGCAATCATCTCTCTGTAGCGATTTCCATTGATCGTAATCGCATTTCCATTTCCGTTGAAATAAAAATATGGTCCGATGATTCCTCCGGACCACAAACCACAACAATCCGTAACTTTTTGTGGATGTAATGGTTGCTTTAAGATAACTTTTGAGTTCTCTGCAACCCAAATACGGCAATTCAATTAGCCATTGAGCTGGAAATGGGCTTCGTCGGAAAAGATTATTTTGTTAAAAAAAGTTTTCATTTTCTTTTTGTTTTTCGATGGCCGAAGAAACGAATTGTCGACGTAATTCGTGGTCAGCTGGCATAAATTCTTGTCATTATTATTTGAAAATAAAAATAAATAAAATCAAAATGGTGATGGACAAGGAAAGTCTTTTTTAATTTTCCATTTTTTTTAGTTTATCTTTCATCAATGCTTAATATTCTTTTTTTTAAAATAATTTTTTTAACAATTTTTAAAATAGTATTTCAAGTTTTTTGTATCATCACTAAACCGAAAGCGACAAATAAAATAACATGGTGGTACCAACAAAACAATAAAATCGTTTAATAGTTACGTTACTTAAGTTAAACGTTTATGAACAAGATTTTTTATTTTTGGTTTATAAGACAAATAGTGTTTAATAACTATTGTATTCTTAAAACCTAAAAAGATTTTTTTTTTTTATGAATACAGTTTAATAATTCAGTTTTAAACTATACATATAAAGTAATATGTATTAAATTTTTTATTTTGTTTTAAATATTTTCTGTAACTATTACATACAAATTACTTCTATGACTTAATGTATGGCCACATGGAGGCCAATATTTGGCGAAATTAACTTAACCACTATTTTATACAACTATTGGTTTTTATTATACCTTTATTTTTTCAAATTTAATTAATAGAAAAACTGCCTTTTTTGTACTATTATTTGTTTATAAATAATTTTTTTAGGAACTGTTGGCATAAAAGGAAATATAAAATAGTGGTGACGGTATTTTATCAAATATTTATTAATTAATTTATTATTAATATTTGTTGAAATGTAAACATTTTTATTTTTCAGCAGTTTTACTTTTTAGCGAATTACGCTTTTCTGTCGGTATCTAACCGGCCTTTGAAAACACTCTTTCTCTTTTTACTAAAGTAGCAACAATACATAAATATTTCTTTGCTATTTTAGCTAAGTCCGGACATTTATGTTCATTGTCGCTCGACCACTCTAGGCGAAAATGTGGTGTTGTTGCTTACAGTTGCGTCTTTGTCAAATTCAAACTTCGTTATCTGTGTTAAAACTTTCTTAAATCTTAGGCATTTATTTTATTTTCACATGATCGAAGTGCACATTTATCCTTGAATGGTTTTGTCTTAAATCTAGGTTCAAAGAAACTTAAAATCGCATATAGAACTAAAACTAACACTTTAGAAATGGTTGTGTATGTTTCGCTCATTACAATTATTTTATTGAAAGGTTGCAAATACCTATTATTTCTTTAATAATATTGCATTCTTCCAAAGAAAATAGCTAAACAGGATTATGCAAAATAGCTACTGTAACTTCTAATGGCTCCTGGTTTTCAACAATCCTTTCTAACATTTTTAAAGTGTAGTTCCACTTAGTTGGCATTGAAATTATTATTTTCAAGTTACTTTTTCCCATATGTCTTCGCTTTGATATATATATTATATTATCTCCACTGAACGCAATGAATTTACGCTTGAGCAAGGTTGGGATTTATTGGAATTTTATTTCTAAAACAAAGACAAAAAAGCTCATTTTCATCTTGGTGGGTACGTTATTAATCAAAATATCCGTATTTGGGGCTCAGAAATCCCAAACGTGGTCTTACAGAAGCCAATGCAACCATTACGGGTGACTTTTTGGTGCGGCTTGTGGAGCTTAGGCATCATTAGCCTTTATTTCTTTGGAAATGAGAACAGCGCAACCATTACGATCAATGAGGACACCTACCGCACTATGATAACCGATTTTTTGTGTCCGCTCTTCATGGTATTGATGTGAACGATGTTTGGTTTCAACAGAATGGTGCAACTTGCCACACATCTCATGCCACAATCGATTTATTGTGTCAAGCGTTTGATGGCCGTTTAATTAGCCGAAATGGTGATGTCACTTGGCCGCCAAGAAGCTGCGATATGACACCGTTGGGCTATTTCCATGTTATGCCGACAAACCAGAGATTATTGAGCATTTGAAGGCCAACATTCGTGATGCCATTGCCGAGATACGACCCCAAATACTCGAAAATTGGTCCCATCGAATGGGATACTGTGAGGCTAGCCGCGGCAGTCATATGAATGAAATAATATTTCATTTCTAACCGGAAAAATTGTACTTCACAACAAACAATGAATTTGGCCAAATTTCAAACCGTTTTTGCTTTATTGCATTTTTAAATTTAAACTTTTTAATTGCTATTCCTATGCATACAAATGCATATTGCTTTTGAGTTATGTAGCCTACTAAATTCGTATTTTTTATGAAGAGTTGTATTTTTATATAGACTTGTATTTAAGCCGTTAAAATTTAAATTTTCCATAAAAATTTTATGAAGAAATACATTAACAAAAGTATTGACTATTTACTTTTTAGTATTGAGTAGCAAAAAATAAATAAAAATACTCGGTACCAGTACTCAATATTTTGCCAGCACTAGTTACCATACTATAGAAAGTTGGAATTTAGCGACATTGTCTGTTATATGTCGACTATAGCCTGAAATTTAGCGACATTATCTCTTATGAGTCGACTACATGCTAAAGGATGCAGGATTTCGTCGCTATAGCACCCCGTTAAAGAATAAAGCACTAATAATTTCCGGTGCTATTGTATGTTTGGACTAACTGTCATCTATCAAAATTTGGACAATTACCTTAAAAAGTCATATATGATACCAAAGAAAAATCGTCAGTCATCGGTGATTTATCGTTTTCAGCGTTTGCCACGATGATTCACAATGATGTGGATGTTTTGAACAAAAAAAAAAAAACACAAACACCATTTCTATTGTTTTATTTTTGATTTTTAGGCAGAAGAAGATTATTATCAAACTGTGATTTTCCCGAGTTGTAGGTCGTGAATCTCGTATCAAAGTAGGTTCTAATCAATGTCAAGATTATATTATCATTATCATCATACCAACAAGCCACTATTGTAGGACGCTTCGACCCATGAGATCTATTGTGCCCCTTTCGGTCTGTAGTTTGTTCAGCAGATATGCTGCCTTCCTTATGAACACCAGCAGATCTGTAACATTAATGGTGGATATGTCTCCCAATGAGACCATATGTCTACCTAGACATTTCCATCTAAGCCTATCAAGAACCCCACATTCACATAATATGTGTACCGCTGTGTCTGATGTCTATGAGCATAGTTTACAAACATCTATATCTGCTCCATTATGAGTTTCAAGTCTGGCCATACCTCAAAGCCTAAATTACGAACTGATCGCTGCCCTGGAGTCCTTTTTGAGCATTCCAGTCTTCCAAGCATCTGGCAATTTTCCAAATCTTGATAAAATCGATGATGGTAGTAAGTGGTGCTGCACAGTAAGGTTGCGGGCCAATATAGGGTTTCACGGAAACTTTTCTAGCCAATACGTCCTCTGTTTCTGGTGCCCACATTAACTGGACCTTATTTCTAAGCGAGAGCCTTTGCAACGTATCGTAGCAATAGTGGACCTGTCAAAATGTCATACTGTTTGAGCCAATCGTTCTTAAGGCAGCTTGGCTGTCAGAGAATATATTAGTTTGCTTACCTTTGAGCCCACTGTTCAAACCGATCTGGAAGACACTTAGCGATCTCCCCAGTGCGATCGACAAGTCTCGGTTGGTTCCATGAATACCAGCACCGATACAGTCATTCATTTTGAAGACATCGGTATACCAGATTACAATTGCATTTGTTTATTTGTGGTCTTTTGCCACAAAGCCGTTAGTGCAGCTACTCATTTTGCCAGAATATCTAGTAGTAGTCAGTTCAAAATGGTGAATTAGATAGATAGAATATCGAATAGGTTAGATGAATAGGATAGATGGTATCGGGTCACCAATCAGCCGATACGTAAAAAAGAATTCAGTCTTATGATACATTCGCACAGTAAGTATGCATTTATTAGAACTATTTTCTGGCTGATACTTCTTCTTGTTTTGCGGTTCATGTTGCAGTTGTAATTGCTGTCTCTTATTACTTGGGGACATTAGGCACAATGGTAAGGCCTATGTGATTTACAACAAGACTTTAAATATGCTGTTAGTGTTGAGATTCCGCAGCCGCGGGTGGATTACACTGCCTTGTGACATATTCCATCTAGCCTGCCTGTAAATATACAAGGCATCCAAATTATGATCGCACTTCAGGAATCTAAAAACAAATGAGATTATTGCAACTCTTTACTTTTATAAAACATTCTGGTGTTGGACAGGCATATAGTTAAGTTGGATCAACTTATTAATAGTTTTACGTATGGTGTCAATGATTTTCCATATTACAGGAAATCTTTTGATTTAAATCCAAATTGAGCTAGCCTTGGTATAAGTTATCTTTGTTTGTCATTAAGTAAACTATTGATCTTAAACCAAATCCAACTTTCACCAAACTGTACCATCTACTACAGTAGGATAATTCCAGATTCTTAATTAATTTTTATTCCAAACGACAGTCATCCATGTATGAATACATTTACAAATATTTACAAATCAATTCGTCTGTGGTTACGGCCTACATTACCTGTGTTGTCTGTGTTGCAATGGTTCCAACATTCCAGCCCATGCATACATGGTGGTGCACCAACAGAAAAACAAAAACAAAATTAATAACTTAATCTTAAATCTTTAACCATTTTAAAATTCATAACTTTAATTAAATTGGCCATTTGCTACAATTTAACACTTTGAAAATAACCAAACGGACAACTGGAGCCATAAAAAACCGTACATACATAAGCTTGGCTGACTCAAAACTTGTTGCATGCAGCGGCATGCGTTGTTACATGCACGCAGATAATTTGAAACTAAAAAAAAAATATTTTTTTTTAATGTTGAATAAATTTAGAAAAATTGTATTTTGCACCTGATTCGGCAGAAGCCAATTCATTGGACAAAAAAAGTTAAATGAAATGGTCAACCTGTTTACTCTGCTCTCGTAAATTTTCTCAGCTTATGGAGTATTTTTTGATCTTAATTTTAACTAAAGTTTTGGTGCACCAAAGTTGTGGAGCACCATAAACTATTTTCTACACTTTTGTTAAAGAAAGTCTTCTACTACTATTCGTGAATTTTTAATTTCAAAAGTTACAAGTGCTTTGATCTTTTTAGTAGATTTGCAAAGTTTTGCGTAGCTGGTCTTCAGTAGTTAATGTTTAGAGTATATTCTTTAATCATTGCAAATATATTGAACATAAATTGTGTTCGACTATGTTCACACATCGTTAGTTTAAATAAATCCAGATATGTTTTTATTCAGACAGTTCGTTATAAAAGTTTAGCTTCAATATTATTTTTTTTAAACCAATTGTCTAATTAAAGATAAGACTAAAATTACGACTTATTGCCATAAAATCTGAGGTCCACAACAGCCATACCAGATGGATAACATTATAAAAGTGGGCTTCTGATTCACTGAAAGTTTAAAAAATGACGTAATAATGTAAGCAAGTACACGGAGTATATGGTTTCAGTAAAATTCTTGAACAATTCTGTGTCAACGCCTTCACGCTGTTGTTTACTTCGGTCTGAATCTGTTCTCTCTTTGTGTGAGCAGAACGGCGCCTTCTTCTGTTGCCTGGTTCTAGTCTATGGCATTTTTAGTGATATTGTTCGTTGTTCTTCTAAGGCTATGTCGAATACAGCGCTATTTCTGCCATCTTATTTTTTTCGAAAGAGGCTGTTGACCAGAAATCCCCCTGAACATAGACGAAGCATATTGTGAAGACAAGAAAACATGCTATTTTCTCATATTTCGTATCGCAACGTTCCAAGTGTCACAACCGTACAGAAGAGTGGATTTTATATTTGCCGGTGTGCTTCGCTACCACATTTTTATTTATTAACTTATATGCTGTCTTAGTAACACTTTTTACACTTTTCTCCATTTTATCCCCTTCCGGTCAAAATCCAATCATTCGTTCCTTCCAGAAAGATACTTTAGGTTCTGCATTTTAGCTGTACACAGTCTTCACACACATTCATTTTTATATTGTTAGACGCTTTTTGCATGTTCAAAGTACTTTGCAAAACTCTATAACATTTTCTTTTAAACTTTGTTTCGCTTCTGCATGTTCAAATTTTGCTTTCACAAATTTTGTTTTCTTTTATCGGGTCGTTCTGTTTTTTATAGAACAAACTTCACTGTGCGAAATAAAAAATAAAAGAAAATATCAAATAAACCATGTAACCGAATACAAAGTATGTCTTAATACGAACAAAGAACAAAGCAACTTTGCGTTTTTCTCGTTCTCTTCTCGTTTTTCTCATTTTCCTTACAAACTCAAGACTTTGCAAAGTACTTTGAATGTGCAAAAGGCGTCTTACGAAAATGAAAATGCTGAAGACAAAATTCACCACATCAGAGACTTATTATGAGATTTTAGTTATAAGTTTTATTGGCTTGTGTCAAGGCTTATTAATTGTCATAATTACCTGTACTTCTTAACAGTGCTACCATCCGCATGTCTAACTGTGTTGCCAGGTCTATTTCTTTTGTGTTTATAATTTTACACCATTTGAATTAACGCAAATAGATCGAAGATTCGTGTCTGTACTAGAGCATTAGAAACTAATAATAATATACTATAAAAAGATGGCGCATTGCGGTTGGTGAGTTAGGTATCATTTGGCTGTCATAAAGCAAAGTTTGTTAAAGCGAAACTAAAAAGTGTTGTAAACGCGAACATCAATTTGTTGTATTAAGAGAAAGTGTATAAAAGTTATGGTGGAATTAATAAAGACCGTAAAAACAACAACAAACGTGGAGTTTCTTTTATTTTAACGCAATTTCAACGAACTCAAACGTTTTAATAAAATTAAAACGTAACAATATAGTATACGTATATAACAGATAGATTTCATGCAGTGTGCTTTCTGCAATTCCTGCTGCTTGCTGATTGGGATAGATAACGAAGCTCTAATAGTTGTCGTTCTCGACATATATATGGTGGGCGATTTAAAAGTTTAAATTTAAAAATGCTATAAAACAAAAGACGTTTTCTAAACATAATTTAGAAATCTCTACTATAGCCGTTTTTAATATGTACAAAAATCAATTCTTAGTTTGTATGTGAGGTACCACGCCCATTTATCCAATTTCGCCCACTTCTTGCCTGATGATTTGTATTTACTACGAAGTCATGCAGAGCAAATTCAGAAGCATTTGCTTTAACCGTTTTCAATATAATGGTAATATAAATATTTACTTTGTATGGGAAGCGCCAGGCCCACTTATTTAAGTTTGCCCACTGATGATTTTCTTTGAATTTGTATCTATTTTGGCCAAAATTAGAGAATCTTGCTGTTACCATCTTGAAAATATAGATAAATAAATATATTCCTTGTATAGGCGTGGTACCGCCCAATTGGAATTTTTGAAATTTATATAACTTATAGTTCTTTTTATCAGAGAGATACTGTAAAAATTTCAACAAAATCGGTTAAGCTGTCCATAAGGCACAAACAAACAAACCAATAAACAAACGAATTCCAGATAGTCTAAGACGACAATACATCTGGCGGGCTTTCTTTTATCGATTATTCCAACAAAACTAACCGAAATCTTCTGTACGTCTGTACTAATTGTAAATCATTCCTGGTACATGGTATTAATATGGAAAGTTGTCGTCCTTGCCACAATAATGTTTAGACCAACTGCTTTCGCCAGCATCGATAAACTCCATAGATTTGATGCAAGATCCTGGAAACTTTGAGTAAAAAGACGGATATCGTCCAAAAGACTATCAAAAACTTCAAACACCACGCTCTCTCCCTGCCGTTGTGAAGTGCTTTTTCAACAATCGTGACCATAACTGTATTAAATAGTAGGGTGACAGAACGCAATCTTGCCGAACACGTGTTCGGGCTTACGCCACTCTACTTAAAAATTTGCCATCTTCAACTTTGTGGGATATATTACGATATAAACCCTCCATAGGGCTTATGAATTTTCGAATTATCCTCCTACATGACAGAGAGCTCCAAATCCAATTGTGAAAATAGAGTGGAAAACATTATTCCATAAACGATCATCAACAATGACACGTAAGTCGTAAATGTGATTAAGTGTGAAGCTATATCACTAGGATATTCTCTAAAGTTTAATCTGCTTAATTAAAATCCATGCCAAGTGATGTACTGTTGAGTGGAGGTACCCTGCTATGATTACCGACCTTTTTGTGAAAATTGGAAGAATTGAACTTGACATGTTGTTTTACCAAGACAGTGCTACATGCCACACGATACTTCATACCATGAACCTATTGCTCACCAAACTGAGTAATCAATCCCATTTTTGGAAGCAGTTCATTGGCCGTCAAGATTGTGCAATTTGATCCCACTGGACTATTTTTTGTAAGGCTATGTGAAGTCTTACGCGTAGATGTACAAGCCAGCCACAATTTCGGCTTGCGATGACAACATTACAGCCGCCACTGGTAATATATCGAACGAAATATGATTCACGATAATGATTCACGCACGAATCACCTATAGCCGTAGCCGTGGTCATCATTTACATGAAATAATCTTTAAGAAGTAATGGCAAGGAAATATTTCATTTACTTTTGTAAGTTTTATGTTTTTGTTTTTTTTTAAATTTTCAAAACCTTAACGGTTAAGAAATCACCAGTTATTTCTTAGACAAACTGGTAGATATTAAAAGGGTAATGCAAAGTGTATGACGTTCATTGAATCTAATGTTTAACTGCCTATTCATTGAAGTATTTTCATTTATTCTGAATTACAATGCAATTACAAATTAAATTGTGAGCACGATTGTCGTAATGTGCCAATAATTAGTCTATTTTATATGCCAGTCGTGTGATTATACAATTTATTTGCTCATACGGTAACTCACAATGTTATTGTGCAAAAATACACCAATATTTATTGTATTCTTTTGTGACGAATATAGAAGACAATACTCACCAATTTTTATTTTTTAATTGATTTCATCTGAAAAAACACGTGTAAATTGCATCACAAACTTCTACCATTTCTTTTTTTTAACAAATGCAACAAATTTTTTTTAAAAAACAAATGAACTTTACTTTAGGGGATTAAATACAATTTGTAATTATATTCCAATTTAAATAAATACCAATTTAAATAAATTAATTTTTTTAAATTTATTGAAATATTTTCTCATAAGCTCCATAAATAGCCCTTCTAGTGAGTCTGACCCACTTATTCTTCTCTTTTTTTATTTACATAAATAAAGAAGACACTATTTTCTTTTTTAAAGAACGAACCATTTTGAGCACCAAAAAAAAAAATAATAAATAAATAAGTTGAGCTTACCACAACAGCTGATTTACAGAGTTGCCATAAACTAGAGCAATCGTGTGACATCATGCGACAATAAGTTTTGTATGAAATAAGACAACCGTGTATACAGAATTTCTATTGGGACAGTTTTATTTTTGTGCGCTAATTTGTCACAAAAAATTGTATCAGATTAGTGTATTTGAGGCAATCTTGTGATCCCAGCTTAAAACCCAATGGTCAATGTAGTGTAACAGATCTGTGTTTCTAGTGGGAATAGTGCAAAAATATATTTGAAACATAAAAGAAAAAAGGTAAAATTTTATATGAACATTTTGTTGCGTTTCACAGAATTCCAGAAAAAGAAAAACAAAATTTCCATGAAAATGACTAAAATGGCCATAAAATGACTAATAACTAAGTATGTAACTAAAATCTAAAATATGTTACCATTGCTTATGGAAAATCCCGCTTAAAAGAAAAAACAACAATAACAATTTATCCTGGATTATGCTGAAGAATAATGAAGGAAAATAATTGTCTAACTGCAGGTAAACCGTTAGTGTTCAACAAGTTTTACCTGCTTATCATATAAAACGAGCTAGATTGCAGGATCTGTCGAACAGTGTGATTTAAATATTCAAAGAGTCTAGATTATATCTCTCACTATACATAAAAATAAATAAATAAATAAAAACGGTATGGTGCACATGTTTTAAACTTTAAAATTTAACAAAAATCATCAAGTGTATTATGTTTAAATTCCAGATTTCGCTCATACTACTGTCTGAGCTATTTGGATCCTTCCTCGGCAGATATCAATAATCAACAAGAAATAATACAAAACACGTTTAAAATAAAGCGTATAATATCCGCTGAAAATAATAACCATAGTAATCATATGAGAGATAGTTACTCTGTGGTTACCGATAACGAGCAACACTCTTTAATAGCTGATATAATATTCGAGGTTTCGTCCTCGTATTATCTGGTCAAAATTGTGTCCTTTCGTACATTATACACATATATTGTTATATGTGTGCATCTAGCTTTGATTTCAATAATGTTTGTTGCATACGTAATCGATCCGGATACAATGGAAAGAATACGCTTTTTTATTTTTTCTCTGCGTTTTCCTCAGTATCGGATAGCACCAAGAGTACCAGCGAGAGCAAGGGGGTGATAATAATCAAGTTAACAAAAATATCTATACTTTTTAGTTTCTTTCTAATAAAATAAAATTAGTATTCAATTTAATCGTTTAGTGCGTTTTGTTTTTCTACTATAACTTTCAGTGGTTTGTCTATAGACAGTAAGAGAAAGCCGGAAGATCTTATGGGCTATTTAACCTTACTTAAAAGGAAAGTTTTTTCCCTAAAATATACCCTAAAGGAAATATAATTTGAAGGAATTTAGGTTTTAAGTGATTTAAGATGTAAAGTCGTCTATGATGCATTGCTTTTAAAATATTAAAGAGAATTACCATAAAGTAGTTTAATATGTCCTAGAGTGTAAATAGCACAACAAATATTTCGCATAAATATCGGGTGTCTCTGGGAAAGATAACAAAAAATGCATATGTTACCATGAGTGAATAACTCGACTGTGGGATGTTAAAAGTAACTACATGACGAATCAACCGGTGAAGTGAGTGGATTACTTATCAATTGGTAACATCGGTGTTCTCCTTCAGCAAAATACACATTTACTAGTAATATCACACGAAATGTAAATGTTAGAGGCTATGAACGATAGTTAAAAGAACATAACGTTCTTAGAAAACATCCTAATACAACGATTTCTGCAGAATCTGTAATAATATAGAAGACTCAAGGAAACCTCTGTTTTACCAGTGTCCAGCATTTACAGAATTAACGCTAATCTTGTAAGTCAAAGAAGAATCCAAAACTTCATATGGCTGAAGTAAAGTGGCCACAAGCTGTAATTCTTTGCTATTTATTGAATCCAGAAAAACACCCGTTACTAATTAATCTGTTGGCATTACATCTTTATACAACATATTTGCTTTTGACATCTTTTCTTTTCTTTTTTTTTTTTTGTAAACAATGGAAGAAATATAATAAAAAATATCGTTTCAAGGAAATACATACATATCGCACTTGATTAACAAAAGGGTATTAAATCAAAATTTTAAAATTTTCAGTAGAGGTGAAAAGCTGTTAGTGGTTTCATTTTAAAAGAATTTGAAAATCCGAATACATCAGTAACATTTTGGTGATATAAAGTTAGTCACTACACTATCACGAAAAAGTCTCAAATGTGGTTTTCGAGTTGAAAGTTTAATCGGAATACGTTGAAATTTTTACAGTAGATAGATATTGATGCTGTTAGTTGATAAAATTTTGTGTTAATACCCAAATAGCAATAGCAAATAGACAAGCGAGATAAAGAAATCGAATAGAAAGGCAAATAGAGCCAGTCTTTGTCTATATTTTTGTTTTTGCTGGTGGTGACAAAAATAACAGGTAAATTTTAGAGATCACAGCTTTTTTTCTCTAAATAAAACTGAATTACATACAATTTCAGTGATTTTCTCCTAAAATTTTATATGAGGAATCACTTATGTAATTCGGCTTAGAATTTGGAGTGAATTTTGAACAGGGAATCCAGATATGCTCTAAAAAAAGTATTTTATGCGCATAAAATATGAGGTAAAAATCCGAAAATATGATCTTAAAATTTAAAAATATGTTCGAAAAAACAAAAATTTCTTCCTTGTAAATAGAAAAGAGGTTTATTCAAAAATGACTTCTGAATATATGTATGTATGTATGCACATATTTAAAATCAGATATAAAAATATATAAAAATATACAACTGAATAAAAAACAAAAATTTTACTTCAATTTCTATTGAGATCAGTGTTGCCAATTCCTTTAAAATTGTCAAATTTTCAAAAAAAAAAAAATCCTCAAAAATGTCATGTATGTATATAGTGATCCAAGACAGACCGTTAAAATTATCCAAGAATGACTGTTGCAACAAAAGTTGTAGATAAATTATAGGCCACTATAAAGCTAATTAGACCTTTATAGCAATTCAATGAAGAATTTTTGGACAATAATAGGTCTGTTTCTTTACTCTACATGGGGATCCGACGGGATGGGCAGGTAAATAACAGTCAGCTGTTTAACAAATAAACAAGTGACGTCTTTTACATACGATAAAATTCATAAAAAACCTAAAAAATTTCATAAAAGACCCAAATTTCAAGAAATTCTAATAATTTCTTATTTTTGAAAACACTTTTTTTTACAGCAAAGAAATCAGATAAAGATCTTTTTAGTTTTTAGCGTTGTTACATGTGGGCCTGTTTTAAAAGTTATGGCGTCTGGAAGTCCTTAAAGGGTACAGTAACGGGATGTGTACAAAAAAATAAACATTTTAAGAAGTTGTTGTTGTAATTCTCAAATTAAAATAAGATTTTAACTTTTTTTCTGCTTTGAAAAAAATTGTTGTTACAAACTGTAGACATATGTACAGTAATGGCTAGCTATTTATAGGCAATAACTGTTTGTGTATCGTCTCAGAGTGATTATTTATTGATTTAAAGCCTCAAAGTCTCAATGAAAAAACAACGATTTCTAACTATTGTAAGTATGAGTGATGCCACGACTACTTATTCGATTCCGCCCACTGATAATTTGTCATTTATACCAAATTCTGAAACTTCCACTTTGACCGTTCTCAAGATATACAAAAATCAATATTTACTTTGTATTTATTTATTTTTGCTGCACAGCTTAGAATATGTGGACTAAATCGACGTGTCAAATCTTATTCAAATGCCTTTAACAGGAGCAGAGATAAAGGAATGACATCCTACATCGTCACCTGTTGAAAATTTTCCGACTTTTCTTTTTTCCTAAATCTTTTCGCATAGCAAGTACGAAAAAAATCGTAGAAGGAAGTATCCAATTTCGTACAGTAGTTTTCAAGTTTTGAGCATCCGAACAAACCACAATCCATTTATAAAGGGTTCGCCAAATAAATTTTTTTTGAAAATGCTATAAAAAAACTACTAAATATTTTCTCAAATTTCTTTTTTTATTTGAAAGTACAATCCTTCCGGTTAATAATGGAAAATAATTTCATTCAAATGGTTGCCTCGGCTGGCCATGCAATAGACTACACGATCGGTCCAATTTTTAAGCACGTTATCGATTGTGTGCAGCTGTATTTCACCAATGGCTTCACGAATATTGTCCCTTAAAGCGTCAATTGTCTCTGCTTGTTGGCGTAACATTTATCTTTGACGGCACCCCACAAATAATAGTCCAACGGTGTCAAATCGCAGCTCCGAGGTGGCCAAACGACATCAGCTCTGCGGCTGATAATGCTATCTTCAAAAACAGGGCGCATAACATCGAGTGTAGCTTCGGCTGTGTGGCACGTAGCGCCGTCCTGTTGAAACCAAATGTTGCTAATATCCTCCTCTTCAATTTTTGTGAACAAAAATTCGTTCAACATGGCCCGATAACGATCGCCATTGACCGCAACGGCCACTCCTTTCTCATTTTCGAAGAAAAATGACCCAATTATGCCTCTGGACCAAAATCCGCACCAAACAGTGACTCGTCTTGGGTGTATCGGATTTTCAATGTATGCGTGCGGGTTTTCTGTGCCCCAAATGCGACAATTTTGCTTGTTTACATACTCGCCAAGATCAAAATGAGCTTCTTCTGAACACATCGCACACATTCTGCAACATTACCATGATTTTCAAAGTAATGTCGCAATATTTCCCAGCGTTGTTCAAGCGTATACACAACCATATTCGTTCAGCGGAAGGATAAAACTAATTATCTGTCAAATCAGACATGAGCTAAGTGTTACCATTCACGAAATAAGCACTAGTTGAAAAAAAACGTTAGATGGTGGACCCGATATATATTTATATATGTACATACATACATATGTACATACATATGTATGTATGTACATATATGTATGTATGTATGTACATATGTATATAGATAAGCTAAAACCAAACAAAAATACATAAATCAGACGAAACAAAAAAGGAACAGAGAAAGACAATACATATGTCATACCTACATGTGTACGTAATTTTATTTCTATACTAGTTATAAGGGGAGTCCCCAAATTCGGAACTAATTTCATAAAATAGATGTGTGTATGTATGTATCTATGTATGCACATTATCTCCAGTTGATGGTTTAGAGCTTTGTGGTTTGGTTGACGTTATAGAGTAGACAATGTTTGAAAAAAGGGTTGATGTTGTGGAATGTTGGCGAAAACGATATTTTTGGCATACATATAAATTTTGAAGCTAAACGCTTTCTGATCGCACTTTATAGTTTGTTAATTAACTTAATTGAGATCTAGATAGTGCAATAAATGTGAGTTGACAGATAATCCAAAGAAGCCATGACTTAGTCAGAATTTAAAACAATATTTTTGTTTTAGCTGTAAAAATATTTTAGAGCAGAATAAATGCGAAATATGCACTAAAAAGGTTTAAAATGTTCTTTAAGTACGGAAAAATGTCTAAAACATGCTCTTAAAACTGAAATATGCCAAAAATGATGTTATAAGCAAAATATGCAACAATATGCACTATCAAATCGATGCCAAATTTCATGAAACGGATAAATATTTTACATCCGACTTTATTGCTTGCATGAGAAAAACATGCAATTGCATATTTCTGGTTTCCTTAATTATGAATAAGAGGAGGAAATTTACAACAACAACAAAAAATTTGTGAACACGGCATTAACATAAATATGGTGTTTATTTTGTATTCAAATACAATGAGCATTCCAAATCTACATAAATCATGAAAATCCAAAGATCTCTGCCAATGAATGAAATAATTTCTTTTTAAAGAATTTAATAAATAATATTTAATAATTGATAATAATTAATCAAACAAAGAAAAAAAGTTCTTGTCAGAAGTGGGATTCGAACCCACGCCCTCAGAGAGGACCAGAACGCTCATACGAAACTCTGTTGCACAGAGCAAGTTTATGACACTTGAGTCTGGCGCCTTAGACCGCTCGGCCATCCTGACACCTGGTTGCCATAGTACCTAATTGTCAAATTTACAAAATAATAAAAGAAAAGAAAAATCTATTTAAAAAACTACAAAACAATATTTGAATTATTTTTAAAATTTTTTTATGTCAGTTCTTTATATATGTAACTGACTGTCTTTTAGCTTGATTTTATGTATGTATTTGGCCTTGTCTGTAGTCTTCTTTAATTGATTCCAAAAACCAAGGACAGCGATAAGCGTGTGAAATATATTTTCATATAAATATTTTTGTAAAATGGATTATGGAAAACTACTTATTGAAAAAATGATAAATAAAATGCCTGCAGAGGCCTCATTTAGCTAATTTTAAACCAAGCGACTATAACTAAAAAAAATTTTTTTTTAAATTACACAAAGTATTGACTAAAAAATAGAATGGTAATGCAGTTCTATCTCTTCAATTGGCTTAAGAACTTTTACTGACTTTTATTTCCTTAAAAGAAAACGTAAAATTCTTGAATATCAAGAAAAATTATTGTGAAACGTTTATCGTCTGTCTATGATGAGTTTTGTTTAATATTGCGAAGACTTCTTTTCCATATTCAAATATTCAAACAAAATATGATGTAGGTACCTGCCGGAAGCGAGATGCTTATAGCCTCGACTGCATATTAACTTTTTCTTCGTACTGTAAACGGCTCACACTTTACAATTTAAGTCTTCGTATATAAATGTATGTGCATATGTTAGATATGATCAAGCGGTGGTAATTCATTTTAACAGAATTATGACAAATAGTTCATAAATTTCTGGTAATTATAAGAAACTTCTACCACAAGCAAAGATTTTTTATTTTTTATTTTTGTTTAAAATCTCTCTGATCATCATCTACCTGTACGATTTAGTACATTTTTCCATTTACTCGTAATGTGATTATTCGATATTTATTTTCTAGTCAAGCGAATAGGCATCGATTTGGTTTGGGTTTTTTGTTGTGCATTTGAAATCACAAAGACAACGTATTGAGTATTTAATTTAGAATTTTTTTGTGAAGGCGTTTTCCTATTTCTTACCAATTCATTTGAAAATAAATTTTACGGAAATTAAATCTGGTTCTGGTTTTCGATACAGCATTTAAATTGCAGTTCTTTTTTTAAGTTTCTTGATAGTTTTTTTTTTTTTGAGTTCATGATGATAGATATTAAAAATTTACAAGTTGCTAATTGTATTAATTTCGCATGAAATCGTTAATAGTTGTGTAGCTTTAAAGCAGAGTTAGGAAAGCTTTTAATGATGTGGGCAACTACCAAAACTAACTTAGCTTCAGAAAAAGGTTTGATTTTTTTTTTTTGAGAAGCACTAATAATATTATTATTAGTAATAATAGTTTCCAATCGATCCTAATATTCGCATAGAGCCTTAATAAATTCCCTGTACAACTCTCTGTTTTGTGCCAACGCCTTCATTTCCCTTCAACTTTTGTCGCATCCATTCAACTCGGCCTCAATTTGTTGTCTCCATCCATGTTGTCTGTGAATTCAATCTACGGCAATTCTGCTAATATCATACAGTTGCCTTCTAAGAGCGTCACCTCCATTTGCGCCCTTTTATATTAATCTATAATGTTTCCTGCTACGTTCTGCGTCAAAGCGTATGATTAGATACAGTTATTGGCCAGAGATTGCATAGAATCCTGCGCAGGCCTTTATTCACGAAAACTTGTATCTTTTTCAGATCGCCAGTAGCACCATTCTACGTTTCGTTTGATATGCTTTCTGCAAGCAATACTCGATATTCTATTTGCGGATATAATACTCCCTAGGTAGCAGAGCTGACGTTCTCAATTTCTTCAGTGCCAATAACAAATAATTTCCGGAACGTCGCGTTAATATGAAGAGTTTTAGTTTTTACGAAATTCGGCTGCCAACGTTACGTTACGTAAAATTGTCGCTACATCTGGAGAGATAGGAGCCAGATGTCATCCGAGTAATCAATGTCTTTCAGTCGGCTTTGCAGTCCCATTCTTATCCTTCTGCCATCGAAGAGAGCAAGGATCGTGTCCAGAACTACATTAAATAGCTATAGTGTCAAACTCCAATTTCTACTTCTATCGGTTCGCTTAACGCACTCCATATCACCATTTTATTATCCCGAGTGAATTTTGGAGAGAACAGTAAAGGTGGTCCGAAGGTGCAAGATCCGGTTAAAGCTATCATTAAAATAGTTCAGTCAAGTTCAGTACACTTTTGTTGAAAGTCTTAAAAAAAGTGTGTTGTGTGCTGATTGTCTTGATCAAATACAACAAATTTTCTATTGGCCAACTCTTGTCAACCTGCTTTTTTTGCTTCTTTCGAATTGTCGAGCTGTGAGTCATAGAGATCAGAATTTATCGATTTGCCTTGTTTTAGCAGCCTTTAAGTTATATATTCTTAAAATCCCAACATTACTTTGTTTGCCGTCAATCCAGTCTTCAAAGTTGTTTGTGTAGAGTCGCCGGCGAGTTAAGAATTTAACCCATTGTCATTCTTTCAAGCATTTTTGCTTTAATTTACGTAACAACTAAACTTCAAGCTTCATCTTTAAGATGTAGACAGCTTTTTTAAGTGATCTAAACTGTCATATGGTTGATGGTTTGTATCTTCTTTGTCTCCTAATAGCTTGTTTGTCGTTCTTGCTTTACCAGTTACAACGTTATATTCAACTTATTAGAGGCAGGTCAATCAGACTCAAGTGCATATTTGATATCCAAATTTCAAGAACGGAAATCACTCGCTTACAGCTAAGCTATAATAGGTTGGTTTGCGGTCCTATATTATGGATAAACTCAAATAACCTTCATTTAACGAAAAAATGATAACTCGTCATAGGAACTTCCCGTTGGCGTATTTGTGCGACATTGTCACTATGATATTTTCATGGATGAACTATCATTACAGTATCAGTATGATGTAGAAATTTTTATGAAATTATAGAAAATGGTAAATTTCATCGATTAATCCTTGTGATAATGATACAAACAAAGGGAGTTATGTGTGACAACTTCATTGTAATGTTGAAAGCTGAAATTTAGTGGCATTGTCCGTAGTGAGACAATTACATGCTGAAATTTAGTAACATCGTCTGTTATGAGTCGACTACATGGTGAAATTAAGCGACATTGTCTGTAATGAGTAGACTACATGGTGAACGATGTTAGATTTTGTCTGCTATACGTCCTCGTTAACAAAAATATACGAGCGGCTGCAAGCCAAAGTTAACTTTTGTCATCTATGAAAATTTTACAAGTTGTCGGCCATCAATGATTTACAATTTCAGCGTTTGTCACAATAATTTATTGTGATGTTCGCCATCGGTTCACTCTCCACAACGTAATTCTTTAGGGTTCTCAAATCAATAAAGTAGGTCATGCAAAAACAAATGTTCGAAAGTCCTTATGTCCCACCCACCCCACATTTATTAGATTCAACACAATTCTTTATACACAGTTGAGAGTCCCGCCAAAAAGCGTAACAGCCTTGGACTTTTACTCTTATTTATATTGGTAACCAAACAATAGTAGAATGTCGTTTCTTAACTTGAGTTTACAGTGTGACGCAGAGAACTACACTCAAATTCTTGTCAAGATTTCCCCTACCAGTTTACCAAACTTAACCATGAGTATTCATTAGTTCTCAGGAAAAAACGTGTTTAATTTGTGACACAACTTGTCTTTAAAAACCACAAAAATCTTAAAAAAGCCAAAAACAAAGTGAAAAAAAGAAGAAAACCGAAAACGTAATGAAATGGAAGGAAATATATGGAAGAAAACCCTATCCAGATAGGATTTACCTATGGCAGTCAGAAACTGTTGTAAATTTGAAAGACTTGTTGTCATTTATCATTAGTATTTAATCTGTAAATGAACGCATCACGTTTTTAAGGCAAAAAGAAACAAAATAGGGGCGAGCAAAACTAAAATAGAGAGGAACTGAAATTGATAGAAATTTAATTATTTTGGACAAAAATTTATTTTTCTTATAAAAGAAAATGAAGACAGAAAAGCAAAAAAAAAAATGAATTTAACGTGGCGCTCAGCAATTTTCCTTCTTTTTAATTGTAATTTAAATGCTCAAGAAAGAAATGTCAAGAAGAAAAACAAGGAGAAGTAGGAGGAGTAGAATATCGATTTAAAACCAATTTTTCAAAATCATTTACAATCCACAAATTAATAAGACAACGGGAGATGTCACGACACTCATTGTTGTCAAACATTATCATGAGCTCTAAGCGAAAAAAAAGTACTGTGCGAGTATAACAGACTTCCCTTTTTTTAAACGCAACAGCAGCCGCAGTAATCGAAGCAGTCGCATTTACTTAAATTTTTTTCTTTTTCAATTTTTAGAGGTCTACTGTGGTAGAGAATGCCAAATTGTAGCAGACAAAGGAATTGCTGAAAATGTTGTTGTTATTTTACATCGTTGTTTTGTTGTTTTTTCGATTATTATGGAGCCGCGCTAGTAAAACTATTGAAATCAAATGTTTCTATGGTATGCAGATACATTTCGTTCAAAAACAACAATAACAACGAGTATCAGCTGCAACATCATAGAAAACAACAACTGTGTGCACACATGCGCACACCATAGACATAAATGCCACAGAATACCACATATAACAACTACGTGTTGTACGACGGACGAGTACACATCAACCATTTTTGTCCAAAAGATGATGAGGAGGACGACTTGTTTTAATTTTAATGTTGTTATTGTAGCTGTTGTTGTATTTCCAAAAATTTGCCACAAAATTGACGAGGTTTGTTCAACAAATAGTTTGAGCTTTTAAAATTTGAATAATATGGTATCTACAGTTGATCTTTTTCTCAATGCTTTAGAGTTCTATTACCTCAATATGGTTTTAAAGGTCAGGTCAGGTCTATAGGTCTCAAGTGTATAGCCTATTTGAGTTTAATCATGTTATCACATAACATGAAAATAAGAAAAGGATTTACAAAAAAATACCAAAGAGGGATTGGCGAGAATATCCAAAAGACTGTCAATAATGCATAGAAGAAGGATAAAATGGAGATCGTAGCAAGCGATTCCCACCAAATAGGTGGGCCAAAAGAATCAAAATGATGTAAAATGCGCGAACTTAAAAAATTACTCTATATTTTTCTGGCGTTAGAGCTATAAAGGACTAAAGTAGAGTGGTCCCACAGTAATCCCAGCTGGGAAAAGTGATCACAATAATTATGACAATAAAGAGAAAGAGAATTCATTCTTTCCGCAGAAGTTCGATATTCACAGTGTCACGTGACAGTTGCCACCAGATAATGCACCGGTGCTTAAAGTTGCCCTCGACTAAATTCAGCCAATAGCAAAAGATCAACGAAAATTGTTTAATACAATCGGTTATGAATCAGCCCGCATAAATAAAGATGGCTTCAGTTGGTGCAATCAATCGCCTACCCGCCAGACCAGGACATTCACTGTGAAAGTGAAAGATTGTGCTTCCACTGGTTCTGCGATGAAGGTTAACTGGTAAACTCATTGTCCCACGTGCGCACAGAGTGTCGTTGAGAACAAACTAGATGGGCAAAAACAATATTAACAATTAAGAAAACTGTTTTCGAGCGGTACTATTTATATTTCGGGAAATGGCAACATTAATGTTAATAGCTAAAATCTGGCAACACCATACAAAATTTTGACGTTTTTTACGTACTCACAACGTCTTGATATACAAGTGCTATTTGTTTTGTTTACAGTGGGTTAAAAAAACAATTTTGCCAGAAAATGACAATTTCAATTTCTTTGGATTATATTTCATAACTTTCGATGTGGATTATCTCAACAAGAATATGTCGACGAATTCAGTTCTTTGTATGGCGATAAAGCACCATCAAAAACCACAGTATATAGCTGGTACAGTGAATTCAATCGTGGGGTAGTTCGGTCGCTGACGATTTCCGTGAAGGTCGCCCAAAACCGATTGTTGTGCCACAAAACATCGATGCAGTGCTTGAACTGATAATGCCAGATCGTCATGAGACATATTGTGAGATAGAGGCATTTTTGCAAATTAATTCCACTTTAATACATACGATTTTGCATAAACACTTAGTCGTTCTTGTTGGGTATCCCAGAACTTATCAATCAAAGACGAGCAGTCGGTAAAGGATGTCAAGGAGGTTATATCGAGATTTTCTGCAACATTATCAAAAAAGTGGAAGAAATCGACAACTCGGAAATGCTTTCTGACGTTGAATAAAGCATGTCTAGAGCCTGATATAACATTTTGTACGTTTTACGATGAGGTAAAACCATCCACACAATCTCAGCTCCCTCTGGCTGGCCTTGGAAGACCGAAGAAAGACCTAGAAGATGTCTCTTTCAAGACCGTAGACGTGTTGATGTTTTTGTTCAATTCCAATGTTTTGAGGACAATATGTGAAGATGGTGACTACAAGATGTCTGCCAAACATGACCTGGTCTTGACTATGATTGATGCAAAAGTTTGTAATGCTTTGATTGAAACTTCTTCATCACAAAAGTTATAGGCTTGTGGAGCAGTGGAATTTGTAGCTATAAAGAGAAGCTTAGTTTTGATTTACCCACATTACACGCCTGGATTCGCATTAACTACCGCCTCGACTTCACAAGATACCAGGTAAATATATTTAAGTCTGTATTCGTGATATTCCAGGCGTGCTGCAATACCTTGTTATTATACCTTGTTATACCTTGTTGAAAGTTATTCAATCATCTCTTCTGCGAACTAGACAAATTTCTGAAGAAGCATAGGAAGCTCGCAATAAAGATTAAAAAAATGTCGACAAAATAATATCCAAAAATAGTCTCGACTTGCTTAACATGCTGCTTATCACGATTCCCGGGAAAAGGTAGGATCTATCCCTCCTGAAGTATTAGATTTACTTTTAGAGCCGTCTACATGTAATATAAATAGAATTAGAGTTGTTAGGTTGTGTTTGTTCTAATGATGATTATACAGTAGACGTTTCTTCTGAAGAAGAATTGAGGGATGCTGAGTAGATTAAGTCTTAATTTTTTTTTCGTGATTTTTTGTGTATATATGATGGTAATAAAAAATATATTTTTTGTTAATTGAGTTATTATTTCATTCTCGATAAATCATTCTAAAGAATTTATTTATTTTTTATTTTTTTGTGTACCTAGTAATACGAAATATTTGTATTTTTTGTAATAAATTCTTTTTTTATTCACGGCGAAATCTAGTTCTGAAAACAGTTAAAATGGTTATAAGTGTTATTAACAAACGCGTTTAAATTAAAATACGTCACCAAATAATTTTGTCCAGCTAGTTTGTACTAGACGACACACTGTGGTGCGTTCTGAACTTCTAATAACGCGTGTACACCGTAATGAGTTTAGAAATAGAGTGGCGAAAAGTTTTGAATAGTTCTACCACTGTCATACCGAGGCCACAACTTCCTCGAGATAGCACAAGGTGAGAGGACCTCCATCTCACTTATACTGCGCAGTCTGACGGTAAAACTGTATATTTCTCGCTTGACTAGGACAGCATACTTATATCAGAGAAAAAGGTGATTCCATCGACGATCTTCCAGCTAGTTTTAGTTCTCTCCGGGTAACCGAAAAGCTTGAAAGTAGTGCAAGGAGGTTAGTTAATGGAAAATGTCGGAAAAAAGAAGAGAATGATGTTGAGTAGTCGTCGAATAACCACTAAAGAGATTTCTAATAGCATCAGCATCTTTCGTTAGAAAAATCGTCGTGCTCGGGTGCTATGGGTTGACATCAAGGACAATCATAGTTTTGTGTCTGTATCCAGAAAATACCGAAAGAACTTAAAAGAACCAACAACAAACTGAATAAAACTAAAGGTTTTGCTTACAGTTTTCGTTAATTACCATAACGAAGTGCATTATACCATAAATGCATAATTCAAGGTCGTACAACAATTAGTACCTGCGTGTTTTGTCTGTTTCTTAAACGTAAAAGGTCCACAAAAAATTGACAATTTACAACGATTGTGGAGATAAACTCTGCAATGCTTAAAGAGTCAAAGTCTGTACCTGAAGGGTAGATATTAGGAGTCTTGTTTCGAGAATTACAAAAACATTTTGTTTAACAAACCTCGTTGTTATATACATATGTATGCCATGTAGTAGTAGAGTAGAAAATGTCAATATGTATATTCCCCAAACCATATTGTTGATGTTAGTGTTGTTGTACTCACAGTCATAGCCAAACAACAGTTGGTTGGCAAAGCCAAAAAATGCTTAAAACTGGCGACCATGAAAAACGTGACATTTTTATGTTTCATGCTACGCTAAATCTTTCATATCGAATAGAATGAAATGCAATATTCAACCGGCCATAATCATCATCGTATTCGTTCGTTCGCAATTCGCGTACAGCATGTTTGATTCTTGAAGTTCTTCTTCTTCTGGTGCTGGTTTTTATTTAGAAAAAGAAAAAGTCAGAATTTCATATATTCGTTGGTTTGTCGCTTACTCTGGAGGAGATCCATTCATTCCATATGCATTAATTCGTTTTCTATTTTATTTTTTTTTATTATTTTTTCTACAGAGTTTTGTTTTGCTTTTATGGTTTATGTTCGTTACAGAAAAAAGGTTGTTGCGTCTGCGCGTGTGCACTATTTCGTGTGTTGACATTTGTTGTGCACATGTTGGTTGTGGTAGTTTTAGTTCGATACACATTCATGGAATTTTTCTCTTTTTTCTGCCAAATTTTGTTATGGTACCCTACACTTTCACGCAGGTAAATTGTGGTGATAATATTAAGAAGATGCATTTTTCAAAGTCATCTTATTTTTATGAAAATCCTTAGAACAGAGGTTGTAGACCTTTGACCGAGAATTTTGAAACGTGGCCTAAGTACAGCGAATACAGAAACTTGAAGCGCTACTCATAAATCCTTTCTATGTTGGTCCAAACGCTCTTTGCGAACCTATCGATAGTTTCATCATTCCGTCTGCATTGAGCCAATTGTAAGATATCAGCATCGAAAGGCTTCTAGCATAAGGAAAGTGAGATGCCACAAAATTCATCAATATGAGAATTCCACAATTGCACTCCTCCACCTACAATTATTTTTTATTATAAATCTGTATGTTTAAAAGCTTATTATTAAACAGTCAATTATGGTGAATAAAATCTTTTGTTTTTATTAAATGTAGCATATAATTGCAGTTACCAATACCGTCCATATCTTCAAATAGCGAAAAGTCCACACGTAACGTAATGATTTTAAATTATTTTTCTTGGCGTTCCTTTAAAAATGTAGTTTTTTTTTAATCTATCGGCATAAGTTATGGTAAATTTAGTTAAAAATTTTGGTACGGCCATTAAATGGAAAAATGAAAGAAAGTTTAGAGGCAATTAGGAGTAAAGTTGAGCTGCAGTGAAATAAAATACCTTTTGCTATCTCTTTCTCTCTCTCTCTCTCTCTCTCTCTTTTTATTTCTGAAATTCAATTAAATTCAAATGTGTAGCACACGATTTGTAAATCGAATGAATTACGGCTCAATAATTTTGAATTTAAAAAAATGGTTTGTACACATACATTTCGTAAGAGTATACTTAAGATGAATATTTCGTATATTTATTTATTTATTGAAAATAAACATTTTGTATGTTACAATAAAGGAACCCTTTTAAATAATATAGTTCGAGAGGAACTAAAGAATATCAATGAAATTAAAAAGTTACCATACAAAGCTTTTTAATAAGGCACAGTAATCGAAGAATAAAATGAGAAGACACTTGCGGCCATATACAAAAAAAATTTAACGAGGCTTGTTAAGCCTTTATTAAGCAAAATTCCTTGTTCCTTGTTAGCTTAAAATCTCTTTGTTAAACTTACGTTAACTTTAAAAATTTAAAAGTAGGAAGCGACCTACTTTAAGAATACTTTAAAGTGAAAACTGAAAATAGCATGTTTTGGGGCTAAGAAAAATTGTTTGGAAGCATAAAACCTTACCTAAAAGGGAAAATCATCTTTTAGTGACATGGTGATCCAGGCCAGAAAGCTTAAATTTTCAATGAATAGCTGTTGCAATAGAAATTTTAGGTAAATTAGTGATAACCATAAAGCCCTAATTCCAATCCAATTTAGAATTTTTGGACAATAGTAAAAAAACGCCTGGAAAAATATAATTGGACTTCGTGGAACTATGGCAACGAATATAATATGAATGGGATCAGTTTTCTCTTACGTTTTTGTGCAATATTGTAGAGTACGTCTAAATTCTTGAAAAATACCACAAAAAAGGAGTTCTAAGAATAGTTAGAAAATATAAGTTCCTTTCTATTTAAGCGAAAAGTGCAAAACTAAGTGCGTGCAGATTTCTTTATACCAATGCCTTTCTCCATTTCAGTGTTTGAATATCACTTTTTTTTTTTTTTTGAAAGGACTTATCAATAAATAAATGTGTGAGTATTTGTTTTATTTGATTTCGTATTTAAGTTTTTGTAGGAACTTTTCTGTTCAACTTCAAAACATGCACTTGGTTTTGCACCCCACTGTGTGTATATACATTTTTACACCCACTTTATCATACTTGGCATTATTTTCGAACCTTTTTCTCTTAAAAGTAATTTTTTTCTAATAAATTTTTTTTATTGAAGCACAAAAAAAACATTTTTCTTTTAGTGATGTACATAAATCATTATTCCACTAATAAAATTGTCTTAATTTTTTGGGATATGAAAATTTTTTTGCAATAAATATGTATGCATATCATTAAATAAAATATAAAAAATTAATGAAAAATGAAACAGATTTATTAATAAAAATGATTTTATATTAAAGTAATATATTAGTAATATTGGCTCGACTATTCGTATGTGTGGCATTCGTTTTTTTGTATCGCTCACACTAAAGAAATCATGGTATTGCCAGCATGAAAACTTTAAATTTAGTAAAGCAATCATTAGCTAATGTATGGTTTTTACATGGGGTGAGTTCACCTAAGGTCGGCATGTACCAGTAGTCGGCAATTTTTAACTAAGAATAAAAGTAATTTTGTAGTAAGGTAAGGCTATATGAAATTTATAAATATTCTCAGCTTTCTATATGTTAAAAACAATTCCAACTTAGATAAGTATTTTTGACAGTATTTTCCTCTAATTAGTGACTGTCTTTCGGCTTTTACGAAAATGCTTGTTTCCTTAACAAAAGATTAGTTGGAATGCCGAATTAATAACGTCAATAATTACTTTAAAAAAATAAATTTTCAATCGAAAACGTTTTTTAAAGGTAGAAAATTGTTGAAATATGGCTATAAAAGTGAAAGCGAAACCGGCAATAGGAACGAAAAAATTTGTAAATCTTTTTTTAGAACACCAATGAAAATCCCTTCCTATGGTCGGCAGCGATTTTTACTACTAGTCTTGTTAAGGTTGATATCTCAAAATACGTTGAGACTTCTAGAAATAATAATTTATTAAATCTTTATATCTTTTTCAACCTCGTCTTAAGTAACACCGGCCAATGATCAATAATTGTACGTACGGCAGCCGTATTAAAATCTGGTCTCATCACTGGCTAATGAAGTCTTAATAAAATTAATGTTGGGCTTTATTTTGTAGCAAAACATGAACACTAAGAGGGTCGATTTGTAATACAGAGGGCCCAGATCAGGGCTACCACAGCTGGCAAGTTTTTGGCAGCCGCGTTTGCGTCATTTTAGCCTTATGGACAGTGTCAAAATCCTATCGTAAAATCTACAGTTGATTTTGGAAAGGGTATTGATTAAGCTTCATAACCGCTTTCAAAACGGATTTCCTGATGTTTTGATCCCTTGTACACAGAAATGCAAGTCGGCGATCTTATAGTAAACTGGATTACCTTTTCGATGCGTGAGGTGAGCTCAGATACTTTTCTGTACTACTGTGCTTACATCTTGTAATTGCGTTTATTATACTTCTTTGGTTCCGTCAACATTTTCGTATACAAAGTTTTTATGACCAAATTATCATCGTACTTCTTCAAAAGGCGTTTGGATTTTTCTATAAGTGTCCGATATTACGTTTTAAAGCCACTAATTCAACTCTATTTCAATGATTCGATTCATTAACTTTTGCGTGATATTATTTTCTGTTTTCGAAGAGGACATCACAGAGTCCTTGGTTTTAAATGCTATGTTCGAACTGTAACTGAGCTCATTATGTGACCGGTCCATGGTAAAAGCTGACACATTTTGAAATACCAGTTATAGGCTTAAGCTTTAGAGGTTAGCTTTCAGAAGCCACATAATATAATTCGATATAATATATTCCTTTGTGAACAATTTTTTTTGTAGTTTTTAGTTCTAGCATGTAACCTTTGTACAAAATCTGAATTATACACAAATAATATTCAGGATTTTCTGATATGAATTTATCTTTAGTGCCTGCTTGATCTTATTGAACATATAGAAATATGAAAATCATTTGCTTTCAATAAGTAACAGTTTGAAATCAATCTCGATTTATTATTTTCTGTACTAAAATATGATATGCCGACAATAGGAACATAGTACGCCGAAAATTGGAAAATTAGTGCTGACAAATTTCGTGTTTTTCACAAAAATAGTGAATTTCTCAATTTCAATAAAAAAGTATTTAAATTTAACTTAATAATATGAAACAAAGCAAGTATACATTTTTGGTGTCTTTTTTAGAGGTTTATATCTTTGAGATGACGACGCAGCTTTATTTGACGACCGGTTTAACGTTTGATAGCTACCGTTTGTTTAGTTCGGCTTAAGATTTCATTATGTGTAGACTTACACTAGAGCAACGCTTGCAAATTGTTAATTTTTTTTTACCAAAATAGTGGTTTAATGGGTTTCGGTTGCTTATTTGGTTGAATAGGTGCGTAGATAAGTAGAATTGTCGCATTCTGTGTTAGAATTATCCACAAGTTTTTGTCGAAACACCATTACATCTGCAGAAAATTTTTGTTTGGTGTGTTTAAAAGGCTGATGGAGCTTTTTTTTGCCTATTGGTGTTCCGGATTGCGCTTTGTACGCGCCAGCCGTAGCGGCCGCATGGCTGAAATCATAATTCAACGTTAATGGCATAAAATTTCCTATCCAATAAAGCACGTGTCATTGATATTAAAAATATATTTCTTTGTTTTATTATGATTTAAACTTGTGTAACTGTAAAAAAACACCCAATATCCTCTGGGCTCTACTATGGGAAACATAGCAGCAAATAGAACCACTCATTGACGTCAATAGTTTCTAAGTGCTGCTCATGCAATTGCTATTCTAATAAAAATTAAGTATTTCCCAAATTAGCTTTGCTAACTCACAACTTTACCTAAAATATTAAAAAAAGTGTATGACATGTTGACTCATTTGGTATATGTCGGGTATATATATTGGCATTTCGCCAACAATTCTGCGAATATTGATTTCTAAGTGTTCACTTGTCTCTGGCTTACCAACGGAGACAAGTGACTACATAATGCCAAAAAAAAAAAAAAAAAAAAAAAAATAATCCAATAATCCAACCAAAATCTTGGTGGCCAATTAATTGGTCCATTAATCTTTCATCCAAATTTTCTTTGAGTAAGTCAACTGTAGCGTGCGCTGTGCAGCATGTAGCTCTGTCCTGTTGGAACCACATATCAGCAAGATTAATGCCAGCTAACTGAGGTACGAAAAATTTCTAATCATGTCCCTATACCGTTCACTATTTGAAGACATACATATGATCCAGTGACTCCGCCAGCCCATAAAGCGCACCAAATAGTAATTTTCTGTGAATGTAATGGTGTTTCGACAGAAGTTTTTGGGTTATCCTCACTCCAAATGTGACAATTCTGCTTATATACGTACCCTTCAATTAAAAATAGGCTTTATCGGAGAACAAAACTTTGAACCAGTAATTTAATAACATTTTTTAACAATTTTATAGCGTTGCTCTGGTGTAAGTCTATTCATAATGAAATTTCAAATCAAACTCAACAAAAAACAACCACCAGCTGTTGAATCGGTTGTCAGATAAAGTAGTATTGCCAAGTGAAAATAATGAACCTCTAAAAAAATACATCCGATATAATTCGTGATATTTTGATATTTTGTTTTTAAATATTAAAAAGGATTCGTGACACTTGGCAATTTAAAAATGCTCAGTAATGTTTTCTATTTCCGTAAACAAACGAAAAACGCTTTGCAAATCAATGAATTTTATTATAAAAATTCGTGCTACGTTAGATAAGTGTTGCATAAGAGTTTCCTCAATTTTATGGTCGTCATAATCGACCATCAGTGGGGACGTAAACAAACAAATTGTCGAATTTGGTGTAAAGAGCAGAGCCAGAGGCAGTTCAAGAGCTGAAAACGTATCCTGCAAGATGCATTGTTTGGTGTGGTCTGTGGGCGACCGGCATAATTGACCGTACTTCTTGAAGAAAATCGGAACGGTCCATGCGGTGATAACCGACCTTTTTGCACAATATAGTATTAAACTTGGTTGATCTGTGGTTTCAACAAGACGGCGCTTCAGGCAGTGCTTCACGCGTGAGGCGAGTTTAGTGAGCAATTAAACTTAAGTTTTGTCAGTCAGTAAGACTGACTCGATCTTTAAAAGTAAGTAACTGTTCGTCCAATGTCACATTTTCATCTGGATAACAGCTTGCAGAGTTTTATTGACATCCGATATCGGATCGGCATTGTCTGCATGTTTAGGTGTTGATCTTGTAGAAGCATTATCAGTGCGTATAACGCGTAGTACAATACTTGCTTAAATCAATAGCAACTTGATGGTGTGTTCTATAATGAACGATTGTAACTTCTCCAAAGATCTGAAGGAGAATAATCGTTGGTAGCATTTATACCCATAACCAGCGAAATTCCAATAAACTTATTAAGTTTTCGTGGTTTCATCTTTACAACTGCATTATCCGCTGCAAATACACACGAGTACCCGGGTAACCCTGTGAGTAGTCGACGTGTGTAAATGCTGTAGATATGGTTAAAAGTACATTAAAATGTTAATGATGCATAAACTTGCATCAAGAATACCACTTTGCTTAACTGACATTAAAATAATCATCCGATTTGTATCTCAAGGACCATTTATACTAACAAATACCAAATACTATATAAGGCATTTCCACTTACATTTACAACATAGCTTGTAGCACTCATAGCCATAGATTTTAGTTTTTCCAAAATATCAAAATCTAATTGTCATCCCGTTAACATTTTACACAATGTCAAACAAGAGAGCACTACCAATAAAAAATTATCACATACCTTAAGTAAAAAGCAATATTTGAATTTGACGCATTTGTTGCTACCAAATACAAAAATATTGTTTGTATGTGTAGCATGCAACAGGCAGTTAAATCGTGTTGCCAGCAAATGTCAACAAATTCTTTTCGAATACAATTTCAAACATAATCATGTTGAATATGCACGTATGTATGTACGCTCTTATATTACCAGGCTCGTTAGCATTTGTAACCTCAAACAAACAAAAGACGACGCACTCATTGTCACCTTGGGTGACAGAAGCTGTGAGCTGAGTTAGTGTGTGCATTTTTTTTATTTGTTATTTTTTACTTACGTTTAATGAAAATTAAATAAACATTTTTCTTTGTTTTAATGCTACTGTTTGCTTGGCTTGAATTCATTTGAAATTTATGAATTAATTCAAGTCGTTTATACTGTTTTTCTGTTTAAAGTCGCAACTTCTGAAATAAATTTTTTAAACATTTTTATTGTTAACGAATTTAAAAATTTCTTTGAATTGTTTTTATGTACTCGTATACTTGTGTTGTCTGTTTAAATACTCATAAATATTAATTACACTTATTATTATCATTATTATTATTTGTTTTTGTATTTTCATTTATTTTAGCTTTGTTTTTATCTATTAGTTGCCAACTCTTAAAAAAAAGAAAACAATTATGTTTTTTGAATTCCCGCCGTTTTGATCACCACAGGCATTTGCGTGCCATTTATACACAATTCAATAGTTTTGTAAGACAATATGAGTATGACTCTGCTCGCCAGCTTAACATATTTGAATGACTTTGGTTTATAATATCCTCCCTCTTTCTTCTCTGGTGACTCTAATCAAATGAGCACCCCATTAGAGATCCTGTCAAAATAAGCCATTTTAAATGGCCATAGAAATGTTGTTATTCTTGCTGGTATCTTGTAATGTTATGGCATCCAATAATAGAGTTGAAAGTTTTAATTTACCACCTATTGGGTATTTTGGCAGTAATCAGTAAATTCGCCTTTTTTCTATTGGTATGTGTTTATAAATTGAAGTTATTAAGCGATTTATAGTGGCTTAAAAATAAATAAATTTTAAGTCATTGTAACGTTCTCCACCAATTGTTAAAGGCGTATTAAGATAGGGTTCTAATACACTGTTACGTTTTAACCTTTTTAAAACGTTTGATTTAGTTTAAATTGCGTTAAAATATAATAAACAACACTTTGTTGTTGTTTACAGCTTTTTATTTACTACACTATAACTTTTATACAGTTTATCTTAATACAACAGCTTAATATTTGTTTATACAACATTTTTATTTCCGCCTAAACACGACTTTATTTTACGACAGCAAAACGATGACTAACTGATGTGTTGGTAAAGCAATCTCTTTATATACTTTATTGCTTACAGTTTGGATAGTTCTTGAAATGTCTCATATCCACTATTTTATATCCGTTAAATCAAATGTAACGTAAAGATGGTCGAATTGGTACTACACTATAACTTTTATACAGTTTATCTTAAAACAACAGCTTAATATTCGTTTATACAACACTTTTATTTCCGCCTAAACACGACTTTATTTTACGACAGCAAAACGATGAATAACTGATGTGTTGTTAAAGCAATCTCTTTATATACTTTATTGCTTACAGTTTGAAATGTCTCATATCCTCTATTTTATATCCGTTAATTCAAATGTAACGTAAAGATGGTCGAATTGGTAGTGCTGCCAGATGACATGGAGACACATAATTACCAAATATACCAAAATCCCACAATACAGTTTTAAAGGCGCTGATGTGTGTTTTCTTTTTAGGCATTTTTAGTTTCGTAACACTACTTTTTATTTATCCATCTAATTATTGGGGCTCAATATTTTTCTGTTAGAGATTTGTTAATGTTTTCTAACGTGGATAAAACCCTATTGTGCTAATCCATTCGCTCAAAGCATTGCCGACAGATTTTGTTTTTTAGCCTCGCTATTCGTATATGAAACAATCTTTCTGTATAGGTCTTCCCTATGTTTTGGCTTCTTTTTCCCAAAACTCAAAAGTCTCGCACAAGCAATGAGTTAAGGATTGCATTTCTAGAAGTGGATAAAACTAGGATCCCACTATCGGCACATTGTACTGATTTTCATTTTATTTCATATACCGGTAATGGGAACAAAACAATTTTTTTTTAAATATAATAATCTGCACCGATATTGTACCGATTATGTACAATTAAAATTAACTTCCATGAGCGGATAATGTGAAAACTCATTAGCACATTGCCGGACAATAAAATTGTACATAATGCGCCGATTTTTATCGGCCACTTATATACCGATGAAAAACGACATACAGCGCCGATAAATGTGACAACATTAAATTAAAGAAAAACGGTGCACAATACATTTTTCTGAAGGTTTTATTTAAATACACGTAATATAGTATACAAGAATTCATTATCAATTACTTTAGAAAAATTTAAAATGGATGCCGACGATGAAATCTCCGTTTTAATTTATAATAAAAAAGCAAAAAGCCGACTATTACAATCGGCGATAATATATACACATGTGTGCTGCGCACTGTGAAATATACTTTAAAATGTGCTGCCAGATTCTAAAGGTGCAATAATTTGTACATGTTTACCGTCAACTGGTCTTATGCAATGGAGATGTCCCATAATAGTTCAAACTTCGATGCAACTTCGGTCCATTGTTGACTAGTTGAAGGTAACTGAAATACCATAAGACCATAAGTACATATAAGTAAATGTATGTATATGCGTATGTATAAGTATATTAATAATGTACCGTAAGGTAATTATCTTTGACTACTGTAAAAATTGCATCCCAAGCATAAGAATATTGTGTTTAGAGCAAAGTGGAAAATAATTGAGAGTGTTATGTAGCTGTTACCAGTGGCTAAATAGCGAAGAGTAAAAGCTAAGCGTTTACATACTTTTTGATTAGTGATGTGATTAGTTTAACCGATTCAGAGAAATTTAATTTCTTTATTCTTAAGCTGTGATCATACAATTGACGCAATTAACCAGTTATTGGTACGACAATCGTGAAGCTGACGGCTCGATAGGCAATTATGAGGCAACAAAAATGTCAAAAATGCGCCAATATTTATTATGTTCTTGAGCAATAATCGAAATGGACAATCGTGTGATCTCAGCTTTACATAGTTTTTAAAAAGAACGTTTTAATTGTTGACTTCACATATTCTTTTTAACCACTCTCTTACCAAAACGCTTTCCTGTATTGTTTTATTTTTACTTAAAATTCATTTAATTTTTTTTTTTTTTAAAGTATGAATAAACAGCAACATGTGATTTTATTTAAAGAATAATGTATGATATTGTGACCATGTTGTGCCGATAAATATCGTAAATTAGTTTTGACCGATATGAGCCGAATAAAAATGCCACAATATGCGAAGATAATGCGAACGCTCTGAAAAAAATCGTCTCATTTTATTTTATATGCACAGGCTTACTACAATAAAAATCGGCGCAGATTGTGACATTTGCATTGATAGTGGGATCTTAGCTTAAAGCTAAAGCAAAAGCTGCATAGGAGGAGGAACTGGAGAATCTAAGGAGGTTTATTTTGAATGACAGAAAATAGCTAATGATAAATATATAATACTAATGTTTGTTAGCTTTTAAGTGGTCAAATTTAAGCTAAGATGCAATAAAAAAGGTGATAAAAAACCTATAATATATTTAACACAATTATTTTCAAAAATGTTTTTTTTTTCTTTTTTTTGGACTATTAAGCTCTTATAATAATGAACTTCATCATTATTTTTAGCCACTGTTTGCAGGTTAAATTAATAAAAATTATTCTCAGTCAACTGTAAAAATACACTTTTCCTGAATTTAGTTCGTTGGTTAAAATTAAATTTAATTTTGCTGTCATTTTTGTTTTCTTTCTTTTGGGAAGAAATAATTCATAATGAATGGAGGGAAAAGCTTATACTACTACTCGTCGTATATACAGTATTGTTTGTCGCCAATAGGTCTTAGGCTAACGAAGCTATTTTTAGTTACAAAGAAACTAAAGAAGAAAACAAAAATTTTTTTTTAATAAAACCGTAACATAACGCCCCCAGTTTTTTCCTTTTGCTTTATTTTAAAGAGAAATGAAACAACATTTTTTTTTCATTGCCAACAACAAATCGACAAAAAATTTTCGTATGCTACGCACGTTTCCTAAAAAAAGCTACAAAAAAAATGAGTTGAATTTACAAGAAGAAAATAAAAAAAAAAACTGCGGAGCAAATGTGCAATCTGATCTTGTAACTGGCAGTGTGCAGTGCGAAAATACTGCGTGTGTAGGCGGTGGAATTTTTTATTTTCAAAGCGCAGCTGTAAAAAATTTCTTTTCATCGTTTGGCAGTCTTTTTTGTTGTTAGAAAACGATTTCTTTCACTATGAATGTAGTACGTCTTCACCCAACAGGAATTATAGATGGAGAAGAGAAGTAGAAAAAAAGAAAAACGCGTCTTAGGCTGACACAACACAAAACACACCATTCATTATAAAACAACAGTTACAAAAGCAGCAGCAGCAGCACTATGCCACATGTCGACTTTGGGCAGCAGCCAGAGTTAAGCCAACAGTTGAAGCAGCAACAAATGGAAATGCAATTGTAATATAATGTCTGTCTGTCTGCCGGACTAACTCTACACAATTGTAGATGAATTTGCTTTTTCATTAAAAAAAAATCCAAGAAATTGTATTATTGCTCTCCAGCATCTTGGCCAAGAAAAGAACAATTTTTACACAAAAAAAGAGGAGCAGTAGAGAAGATAGAAGAAGCAAAAACAAAAAAACAAAAAAACAAAAAAACAAAAAAACATCCAATGGTTCACATTACCAGTTGGTGGTAATGTTATTCTCAGCACGTGCAATTGCAATTTAAACCAAATCATACAGCAGGGTATTGTAACGCTTTTTGTTCATTCCTTCCCACCTCGCCGCAACTTTGATATGTCCATACTTGCTTTTAGCTTCATTTAGTTGCAACATTTGTTGCTGCAACGTCAATATTGTTGTTGCTGTTGTTAGAATTGTTAAAGAATTTCAAGATGTAAACGTTAATTTTTTGTTTATTTTCATTTACTAGACTTTATAAGTTTCTATTTTGATTTCATAGTTCATATTAACTTGTTTTTGTTGTTTTTTCCAAGTATCTTATTTGATTCTTGTTGTTGTAGAGCTGTTTGTTGCCCAGTTTAAATCATCTCTCTATCATATAATTTTTCGCAGTTTTCTTATTTTTTTTTATATTAGTGCCCCATATCTGTAAACTATTCAATATGAGATTGTTGATTGCTCTGCAATTTGCACAGTGGGTCTTGTTTATAAGAAGATGGTCAAAGTTTTACAAAAAGTGAAGAAAACACCACGATAATAAATAACGGAAAAGATTCAAGAGAAGATTCATGAGAAGTATAAATGTAACCTGTTTATCGATTGTAAGTCCGCTTTTGACACTCTGATAAAAAGCAATTGTCTGTAAGCGATATTTTTAAATATTTCTAAATCCTGTCCCATTGTGCAATATGTGTGCTAGTACTTTTATTTTTATTTTGTTCTCATCTCATATTGCTTCTCATAAGTCTGCAGTTCTTTTCCATTCGTTATTTTTTTTGTGTAAGTTCTTGCACCATAATTATGTTGTCATTATTCCTAAAGATCAGCTGCACTTTGATGCAACTCATACATCGTTCATATTATCGTTCCCATGATAAATTTAAAAATTTCGCAATATTTTCTTTGCTATTTGAGATGATTTTTGTGTTGATTTTTTTAATTTTTATTTTTGTTTGATTTCTGAAAAGTTTTTTAACAAATTCCATTTAATTTGTTGCGAATTTTTAATACCAGTTGTGTGAGTGTTGCTTACACTTGTACTCGTTTGATGCTTATTTGACAGATTTTTTTTTTCATTCTCATTTTCTTTACTTGCATTAATGTTTTTATAATAGAAACAAAACTAATTTTATTTGTTTTTATTTTTTTAAGTAGGAAATTCTAAAGAATAAAAAAAAGAAATAAAAATAAAAATTGATTAAAAATGAAAAAAAAATTAATTCGTAGAATTTTTCTTTTTTTTTAAATTAAAAAAAATTGTTTTTAAAAATGATGTTAAAAATTATTTTTTTTGATGATTTTTGCGCATTGTCTTGATAAAACAGTATGTATTTAATTTTCTTTTTTTAATTAGATGTGGCTTCATGTGATTCAAATCAAAATAAATTGCTATGAATATTATACACAGATAATATTTTTACCCATTTCAAGCGCATTTACCCATTTCAAATTACTCGGTGTATATACCTGAGTACTTTTAGTGAACTTACGACTTACTATTTGAGCATAGTGTCGAAATGGTCTGTTCTGAACGGGTTCTCTCTGAATCCCACTAAAACGGAGTTTGATTTGTTCATTAGGAAGTAGGGAGATCGATTATTCTATTTTTTCGAAAACCGGTTTTCGAATAATTCTAAAGTTAGCACTTAAAAAAACGGTTTTCGTTTAATAATAATTCAAATAACCGGTCAACCGGTGCTTTTATTTAAATAAAATTGTTCTTAATTCTTGAAGCGCAGAGCTGGACCACGTCGTTTTAAAAAAGCAGAAGCTGATGGAGGGCTTAAAATTAAAGTGGCAATAAATACTAACAATAATTCTATTAAATCTCATAAAAACTATGCCAAAACGGTGTGCGGAGGCCATAAAAAACAAGGTTTATTACACAAGGTACTTGTTAACGCTACACCCAAAATTAGCATAAATTTAAAATATTAATGTTACTCATTTTGATCTGGCAATGCCCTATAAAATTTTATGATTGTAAAAATTTTGTAAAACTGAACGAAACTTGTGACCACGTCAGTTTTTGGTGTAAAGAACACCGCCATTTTAAACGATGCTTCATTACTGAAGATTGGCTCAACTGACGTGGTCCAGTTTTTATATAAGGTGTCCAGTTCAAATTAAATTTTGTTACCAGGTGGTTCTCATACCAAAAAGTTTGTATTTTTGATCTAATATAAATATTATAATTACTTATATTTCTTTATAATTTAGGAACTTTAATATTAAATACACATTGTTTAATAAATCAAATTTGTGTATTTTTATTAAAAGTCCACGAGACCACCGGTCATAGCGGCTAGCCTTGCCTTGTTTTCAACAGTACTGAAAAGTGCTTAAGTTTCGAACAGCTACTCAAGGAGCTAATTTCGTTTTGGTAGAGAATGGAATTAAAGGTTTGTTATTATAGTTATAATTTAGGTGCCTAAGATGACAAAAATTAAATCTTTTACTTTGAATAAATCTATTGGTAATATACGAGTCCTTAATTGCCTCGACAAGAAAATTTGCTTAGATTTTGAGCAGCACTGTAATAAATTTATGCACCACGTATTTAATAGTGTGTGTGTCACTGTGGTATGTTAGGTAAGAACCCACCTTCCAACCAAGAAGTCGTCGATTCACTACCAGGCCACACCATCTGACAATTTTCAACAGCGGTATCACCTCACTGGTTACGTGTATTTACGCTGTGAAAAACTTCACTAACTAATATATCTGCCGTTCGGAACCGGCGTTTGTGAGTGTGTGGGATTTCAATGAGTCTAGTTGATCATTCTCCATATATAAAAATCAATATTTATTTTTAGAAGATGAGGAAAGGTAATTTTTGCTCAAGAGTGCATATCTTTTTCGATCTACCTTGGTTTTCACGTTCTTTGTGAGACGTTCAAGGTCGTCAAATATACAAAAGTAATTAAATTTATGCAAATAGTTAAACGATGAGCATATTTTCAATAAAAAAATTATACAAACGTATAAAAATTATACTTATTTAAATTAACCGGTTATTCGTGTTAAATTAACCGGTTTATTCGGTATTCGAAAAATTAAGATTTTGAAAAAACAGTACTGGAGGTCGTAGTGGGATTTAGTGAGTACGTGAAATGTCTGGAAGCTTTCTTGGAGGCCAAATATTGAGGAGAGAATCAAGAAGGCGTCGGTTTCACTTTATTGTAATAAGGGTGCAGTTGGCTGGCGTCAGCTTAGATGTGGATCTCTGCCACCATAGTTAGGCCTATACTTTGCTATGGGATCATTGTATGGTGGAGATCGCTGAATAAGTGTTATGTGCTGAAGAAGTTGGAAAATATTCAACGGTCAGCCCAGGTTAGGCTCTGCGAGCGACGAGTCTACCATTTCCTCCTATCCTATCCTATTGATTATTTACGGCTGGACAGTTATTAAACTCCTTCATCCATTATTTTTGAATTTCGCTGATTTTATTTTTACATGTGAACAACAAGCGATTTTGTTTACGATTTTTCTGAACTATGTATATATATGTTTTGGTAGTGCGGAATTCCTTAATGGATGCGTTTGACCATAGATTGCTGTACTAATGGATTGAAGTTAAGAGAGAAAACTAAGTCTATATTGAAAACCCAGAGACTGATATCTTTTTGTGCCTATTGGATCATTATACCATTTTTCAGGTGGTTGTCAGGGCCACCACGGGCGCTATCAATTACGGAAAATATAGGGCCTATAGCAATAATAGGCAATAAGTGAGACAATGTCAGATAAGATCATATAAAAGGCTGGTGGAGAGAATATAGGCTGATATAGAATAGAATTAAAATATGGTAAAAGTTTGCCTACTCCAGATGCCAAAGAAATTGAATTTATTTTAATTAAATCAATGAACCAAATATTATTTGAATTCTAAGAGGAACGAAAGATATGTCCATAAATGAAATATTAATATTCGTTTCCTACAAACTTTCATAAACTGTGGTGGTCACAATATTTGCAACCGGTCTTCTAGCACAAATTATTTCTTTTGATCCTCAAAGACTCGTCAGTCCACAATATTGTTGTCCATTCTTGCAGAGTCCAATTCGCACGTGCTCGTACAAAGTTTCTTTTTTCTTATCGAATATAAGGGGATTTTTTGCGTCCTTTAAACTTCTGAAAACATATTACCTGGCCCATCTATTAATGGTTGAAACACCATCTATAACGGAAGTATCAGTTTTCGCTTCTCCAGGTATAGTAATACCTGGAGATTATATTTCACAAAAAAGTTTTTGATTTTGCTGTCTTAATGTACTACTGTTATTATGCGCCGTATGGATATTGCCATTATTGACTTTAAGACAAATTGGTGATTTTGAAACAGAATATTTAATGAAATTTTTTTGTATGAAATTCTGCTTCGAAAATAGTGCAAAATTCTTATTTTTTAATTGATAATTGTATTTGCTAACGGCCCTTTTTCTAAAAATTCAATGCACGAGTAGCAATTTAAATAAAAATTTTATTTCTTGAAAAGCTGAATGACTAATGTGGAATTTTGTAACAAATTACAAATGGGAGAAACTCACATTATGAAAATGAAATGTAATTAAAGCCCTTCCTAAAGGTTTGTAAGTAAATAATTGTTCATATAGAGTAAGAGAGGTGAAAGTTTCAAATGTTTTGAACAGCAACAGATAGACTTTCTTGCTAAAAAAATGACTTTTTTGTTATTGTCTTTAATCAGAAGATAATTGCTTCCCTTTATTACAAAAAAAAAAAAAAAAAAAACAATCAACAAAGTTATAAATATACCACAAATCAATAATTAAAAACCAATCGGAAAGAAATAGGTAATTAATGAACTGGAATACAGCTTTAGTTGCAAATGTTTTGACTACCACTAGATATAGGTGGCTTATGTTACAAAAGCTAAGAAAATAAGGACTCAGGGAGCCATTAACATGCTAGCAAGCAGTCGGGTGCGGAGTTCGTGTCCCATTGTCTTTACCTCACATTTTACCAAACTTTAAATGTAATATTCAATTTAAAAGAATAATCGCTATTCTATTTTGTATTTCCATTAATTTTGGTACAATATCCTAAGGATATCAGTATCAATTTTTCAATTTAATATACTACTTTTTCAAATTTGTAAGTTGTCTATACCCAAAATCAATTTTTATCTAAGACACAAACGAAAAAAATTTAATATTCAAAATACATAGATAATTTTACATGTGATTGTTGCTCGTTAATAATTTTAACAAATATAACCAATAAAAATTAAAAGAACAAAATTTAAATGTAATTTTCTAATAAATATATTGAAAAGGTAGAAATTTAAGCAGGTAGAAATGATGTTCATGAAAGGCGACGACTACATACCAAGCTGAGTGCTGAGATTCTCTGAAGATAGCTGGTAATGAAGGTAGCAATCAGAGGAAGGGAACATGTTGATTCGAATCTGAGCAACGCTAGAGATGACAAAGGTGTGATTGTTTGTAAACCTATTTATATTGTTAAAAAAGAGACCACCAAGGGACACTGAAAATCAATTGGCCAAAATTGTTTGTAAACCTATTTGCATGGTTAAAAAAAGCGACCACCAAGGGACACTGAAAATCAATTGGCCAAGATTTTTGCCAATAAACAACAAAAGTTCATTAGCGCGCAAAATGCGAAAGATCATAGATTATAATGACAAAAGCGTAGTTGATGAAAATTGGCTTTTAATAAAAAGAAAATTTGAGTTAAAAAACTCATCAAAAAACCGCAGATAATTTTCATTACATGATTTTAACTCTGTATAATTAGAAATTGTTACATAATTGTTTTTACGATTATTGAAGGCATTTAAAAAAATCTTTGTTTTAAGCACAAATTTTCTGTTATGGTTTTTACAATATTTAACGATAAAAGGCTCAAATACTTTCAAACGACGTTGTTTTGGATGATAAAAGAAGAAAACACGAGTGTAGGTGGTGGTATTAAATCGATAACATTCTTTAAAGCGTTTAATTTTTTTTTCGCTCTTTCCTCTTGCAATATGCAGTATATTTGTTGTAACTGTCTAGTCAAATCAAGTTTCAACATAACTTATTTTCAAGCACATATTTATAAACTTATATACTCGTTTCTTATATATCTTGTTAATATATTTGAGTTAAGAAGATTACTTATTGAAACATGGCATACAAATGTTATTTTAGAGAAGAATATCGACATGGAACTCCGCGTAAGCAGTTAACAACACAATATCAATGTAGAAATTCTAATAAAAGTGTTGCACGATATATGTACTTGCTTGTAGTGGCATCTTAGTAATGTAAAAAATGGAGAAAATGACACGAATCAATAGATATGATTTTAAGCAGTTGTTTGCTATTTACTATAAAGTTAATAAATTGGTTGGATTTAAATATTAAACAGCTGACGGTCTTGCCAGATCGGCAGTTTTTAAACCACTAAATTGACAACCCAAAATACCCGATACTCTGTAATAGTTGTTTATAGAGCCGGCTGATGGTCAATTCAGGCAAAACAAAGCATTATAGAATAATTATCATAACTTTTTGGCTGTTGCAGCTTTGACTATGACATAACCAGTGGTGCTAATTAAATAGATAAATTTCGAGAGAGGATCTTCACAATTATGTATATTGTTGGGTTTTAACCTTTTTAAAAAGTTTGAGTTCTTTTTTAATGCAAAGCATTAAATAAATGAATCAAATTTATTGTATTACGCAGTCCTTATTTTCAAATTATCTTTATACACAATATCCAACTTATTTAACTTTCACTTATTACCCAATTTTATTCAATACTGATTAAACTCAACTCTTTGTACGACTTTACTCTATTATAACTGACTGACTAAAGATAATGTCGCGTCCTATATTAGTTAATTGACATTAGTATCGAATGTTTTAGTACATTCTACAACCTACTATTTAGTTACATTGCTTTAAATGTACAAATTTGAATTACATATCTGACTCATAGTGGTATTGTTAGCACTGTTCAGGTAAATACAACCTTTGCAGGGTGATCGTAGCATTGACACCAACCAATAGAATAACTAATGTGTGTGAAGATAAATTCGAATTTGAAAAGGCGATTTTTTAAAATTCCATTTTCTCAAATCCGGTTATCTTTCCAGACATCCAACTATATGGGCTCTGTTTAGGACCCTTTAAGCCAGCATATGTATATAGTGGTATATATGTACCCTTCCATATTTTGGAGAAATACCCACTCATCCTCCCAAGAATTTTCATATTTTTCAAAAAGGCGATTTTTTAAAATTCCATTTTCTCAAATCCGGTGATCTTTCCAGACATCCTACTATATGGGCTCTGTTTAGGACCCTTCAGGCCAGCATATGTATATAGTGGTATATGTGTACCCTTCCATATTTTGGAGAAATGCCCACTCATCCTCCCAAGAATTTTCATATTTTCAAAAAGGCGCTTTTTAAAATTCCATTTTCTCAAATCCGGTGATCTTTCAAGACATGCCACTATATGGACATTATTGTAGACCCTTTGGGCAACCATACTTATATAGTGGTATATGGGAGCACCTTCAAATTTTCCCGAAATATTCACTTATCCTCTGACGATATTTAACATTTTGTATGTAATCACTGTTAATCTCTTAACAGTACTCTGTTAACGCAAAATTTGAGCATGTTAAAAAAGTGTGGTTGGTGTCTTGGCTTTTCAAATTCGAATTTAACTTCACACACATGCATAACTACCATAATAAAGTTTATAGCTTTAAACGTTGGTGTATCTTTTAAGGTGTTTTAATTTTCGTAACAATATATTTTTCTGCAAATTGTAAGTTCATACAACTTAGTGTTTTATGAAAGCAGTACCTTTCGATACACTACTATTCTCTTTCATTACTCCCTATTATCTTCAACTGAATTAGTGATGCATTTTGAAAAAACTGTTAGTTTATCTTTTATAGACATCGACCTCTTTCATTTTTAAGTATTCAAATTCATTTAAGTATTCAAAAACCGAAACCAAAAACCGGTTGCTTTAAAAAATAGAATTTCGAAAGGTTTTGTTTAACACTGAAGTTTTTTGATAGGTCCTATCATCAATTTTAATAGTTAATAGTTTTAAAGGGCTCGTCACACGAAAATTGCACGACCAGAGACTGAAAGTGCAAAACATGAGTGAGGCTATAATTGTGCGGTTGTCATGTGAATATTTTGATTTTTTTACGTCATTCCTCTAGGAAGCATAATGGCTTTCCACGAAACATTCATTGCTTTATTTCAGTTTCATTAATCAAGTAGATTTTTAAGACACTGGTCTACAAAAAACAAAAAACTTTCTCGCCTTTAAACAAAACTATATAAAATATAATGATTTTGATGTGCTGAATTCAAATCCGTTTTCAGTTTTTTACCATCGTTCTCAAATTTTTTTATGGGCGTGGCAAATTTTTCGCACAAAATATGGTAGTTATGTCAATATATTTCATCATAACTTAAAAACGACTTGACCTATTTTGATGTAGGTACAACCAAATGCTTAGAAACAAAATTTTCCAACATCTAAATATCATTTTGTTACATTTTCAACAGTTTCGGCGTTATTCACAACTTAGATGCCAAAAAAAAAAAAATTGCGCAAAATAAGAGCTTTTCTTTCGTCATAAAAGGTTTTTCAGAATGAAACTTTTAGATGTTAAGCACTTAAAACAAAGCTTAAAATGTTGAGAATAAAATACGCTTTAAATCTATTCTATTGAAAATTATCTGATTCTATTGAAAATTAAATGCAGGTACCTAACTTTGACCAAAATTAGCGAAACAAATTTTTCTTCCAAAACTAACGGAAAATTAATGGAAATTTTTTTCTTTTATTTTCAAAAAGTTATAAAAAAATTCCATGAATATTAATTTTACATTTTAAGCATTAAAATGAATGCCAGATATTTTGAAAGTGAAACAACCCATAGCTTTGACAAAAGTAAAGGGTTCATTTTTTATGGCTATGGTAAGTCAAAAATATTCTAAGAATAAGATTTTTTATTATCGTGGTCAAAAACCCATTATAAAGTGCACTTTTGAGAATAACACAGTTATTTTCATCATTCAACACTTGCTTTCGAAACCGAAAACACAAATCCTATCCGATAATTGATTTTATCAAAACCAAAAGAAATTTTGTTCCTAAACGTTTGGTTGTAATTGCATTAAAATCGGTCAAGTCATTTTCAAGTTATGATGAAATATATTGACATAACTACCATGTTTTGGGCGAAAAATTTGCCACGCCCATAAAATAAAATTTGAGTCAGATGGAAAAACCTTGAAAACGGATTTGACTTCAGATGGCGTTTTGTTTTGATCATTCGTCTGATGTTTATCATCATCGCTAGAGGTAAACTGAAATGTCAGGGAGCTTCCTGTAGATTGATTTGTCTGGAGCGAGGTCGAAATATCTTTATTTGACACTCAAAACCGCAATTAATATTTTTGTCATGTCCTATACTGGCTATTTGAAATTTGGGCCGCTGATGTTGTCTGTGTGCGCTCTAACCACAATACCATGCCACCCCCAGATAGTTAGATATGAGGAAGTTAATCCCGCGATGTGATCCTCATAAGAATATTCCATAAAATTCACAGTGAAAATTCATAAGCTGAATAAGTCTTTACTCATTTCACCCTAGCGGGAACATCATATTTTGCATTAATATTTAGATATGAGTAAGTTTACCGAAAAATGAGAACCGTGAATGTGACTAACTTAGAGTAGTGTTTCGTGATATTCAAGAGTAATCCGAACGAGTGTTTGCTGTAGGTGAAGCATTTTTCTTTTATTTGAAGCGCAGGAGGTGTGAAATTTATTACAGCATGGACACATGGTTCTTTTGTACTAAAACACAGCCCCCATATACGTACCTAAACCCCACGGAACTATCTATAGCTATTTTTTCATAGGGACGTTGAACCTTTTATGACGACTATTGTTTAAACTGGTAAGCTAAACAGATTTTTGTTGCTTTCCGACTTTACGTAACATTTATTTTAGTCTTTCGACAAAATGATTTATCGTATACAAGTTTTTTTCGAATTTAAGCATAATGTCATTGATATTTTCCATTTGTAAACTTTTTCATCGTGTCAGCAGTCTCTGACAACACGCTAGCAGTGGAATGTGTTTTGCGCTTTCGTTTTCTTAACAAACTGAACATTTAGAGTGTTATGGTGCCAAAGCGGCATAGATACAATATTCATGGCTCGTTAGGAATTGAGTGAGATAATAGTATATCCTAACATGCTTTTTCAGTATCCACTATCTTCTCTTTGGCAAGCTTTCCCAACTACTTTGCCATGGTTAATATTAATTTTTTCCTTTCTTCTTTTCAATAATATTTCTTGGAACCGTTGTGTTGAAACATCTATTATATGGGCTCGTGTTATTCCCGGTATAAAACTATCTCTTCTCAATAGCTCAGAGGTATCTGAAATCATGTATGAATTTTCACCATTGTTGACAAGGTTTTTCCTTGACACAAAAGAAAGTTTGAAATGAACCAAGGGATTATATAAAATAACATGCTCTAGACACAAATTTAATAAGAAACTATCAAGTCGATTTTAGATAACAAGGAGAACTGGTGTCATCCATTCACATACTTAATGCTGATTTTAATGGAATTCCTTCTATTTTACTTCCTTTAAATCTTGTGTTGTTGTTTTCGTATTTTCTCTTCCCTGGCCTCCCAAAAATTACAATTTCATAAAAGTATTCTCTTCTCATTCTGGTTGTTCATCCTTTCTCTTTGGCCAAACGAAGCAAAGGTCGTTTAAAGGACTTTATAGAACTATTCCTGGAGTTAAATTGTGTTTGCGTATATCTGTCTGTGTCTACTAGTTTAACGTCACTACTGCCCAAGATAGATGTTATGTCAGTTGGAATTGATGGGGTACGTTGCATGATGCAGGTCGTTCTCAAACATACCAAATGAAATAAAAATAAACAAAAAAAAAAAATAAATAAATAAAATAAAAAGGATGACAATGGAAAAAGACTTCATTAGATTCTCTTTCTGTAGTTAAGGGATACCGTTATGCGGCTGTTTACATTTTCAAAATGGCGTTTATACGACTATCTTAACTCGTACTACACATAACGTCACTTACGTTAGTTTCGCATGTGGGAGTTTGGGATCTAACATTTGCTAGTTTCAGAGCATACTCTTGTATACATACATTTGTTGTTTGTTGCACTGAAAATTATTTAACAAACAAAATTTAAAACTTAGGAAAGGGTGGGGAATAGGGGTGAGCAACTAAAATGAAGGTGGAAATTCCAAAGTCGCATTGCTGACAAGAGTCGTATTGCCGCATTGCCGTATTGCTGTTGCCTGTATCTCGTACCATTAACTTAAGCTGCCGGTCCTATCTACAAGTATGTACGTTTACTCCTACCTACTCGTGTGTAATAAATATTTATTTAATTTCGTAATTTCGTGTATATTTTTTAATATTTAATTCCCCTAAAAATGCCACATTATCCACATTAAGTTTTATGAACGAAATTAGTTCATGTTTTTGGAAAATCTTCTTTCCTAATCTCAGTGGAGGAAATAGGAATAGTACGGAAGTGTCAAATGGTATATAGGGTTTGGTTAAGAGATTCTTCTGTTTTTTTCTTTTTTTTACAATGGCGAGTATTGCTAAAATTGTTATTTTGTTGAGTTCCTTAGCATATATTTCGCCGTCATTTCTCTAAAAATTATCTTTTATTCTAACTGAGCGATAGAACTGTACAGCAGTCACATGATTGAATAATGACAACAATACTCGTAATAATATTATAACACGTGTTATTGTTCTTGTTATCATGCATTTACACTGACAAACAAATGTAAATACACGTTAGTTTTTTCATTTGACATAAGAATAAACAAATTGACTGAAGAGCAGTCAGTTTCCTTTACCTTGAATCGAAGAGAGCAAATATTGTTGTTCCCTTACAATAAATGATTGTAAATATTGTTGCGATATTTTTTTATGGACTTTCATTTCGTGTTTCTTTTCATTATTTACTCAAAAAATGTTCTATTGAGGATATATTATGAAAATACACTCAGAAAAATTATAGTTTCTTCCATTTTAATTTTGCGGCTGCTGTTAAATATGTGAATATCTTTTTCTTACCAAGATTTCACGGCCGACATACCAGATTGATAATTTTACTGATCGGTTAACTCGGTCGGACTTGGTAATGTTGGCAGTGAAGTTTTTTGGCAACTGTTAAGTTCTCGTCAGAAATTGCCATGATTCCCTTGTGTCATTATCTTGACAATTTTGTGTACACCTCATCTGGGTTCCTGGTTACAGGGCCATCCCGGGTAATTATGCAGTTGATGCGCTGGCTGAGGCGAGTGCACTTCTTCCGGACATTCATCTTTATGTGAGGGAAGGTGTGCCTCTTACCTCCGTTAAACTAGCGATCAAGCGGGAGTATATGTTGGAAACTGAAAGGGTCAGGACGGTAGGTTACTTTTGCTTTATTGCTAGACTCACCTGGCGCAGGTTAGATATGAAGCGTACCAATCTACTGTTCAAACTGGACCGCCGAAGCATCTCCTCTCTTGTTCCCATCCTCACGGATTGGCTGAGGAGGTGGAGACCGTAGTCCACTTTATCAGCCAATGTCCGTCTCTCGCACGGCGGAGGCTTCTCACATTGCGCTCTCCCTTTTTCCATGGCTTATCGGAGATATCGATCCTTGACATCAGGTTAATAGCCAGGTTTATTAGACTGTCGGGCTGGTTTCCGATCTAGGGAAGTGCTTCTGTGCGCTAGCTCTGTTACATCACCACGACTCTGGTGAATAGAACGCGTTATGTGGTATCATAACGGGCCGCTATGCGTGCTCAAGTGTGCCTTGTTTTACCATTCTGCCACTCCCTCCTACCTTCCTACCTAATTATCAGACTGTCTTGAAAGCTGACAGGCCGACATAATCGACAAAAAAACTGATATGCAATCAATGTTTCTGATATTCAGTAGGAATATCTAAATATTTGCTAATAATGAAAAAGTTAAAACATTCTTAGAGAGTGTACGTACACAGAGTGTCTATAGAGGAGTTAGCAAGACGTTCGACAGTAAATATCAAGGTTAGCAAGCATTCCTGCACAGTATGATTAATCACCACCTTTTAATGTATTTGCTAAGCGATCGTCTGTACGGTTTCCGCAAGTGCGGTTCGACTGGTGACCTGCTGCTACTTTCCACGAGAGAGAACAAATCCATTAATGTTTTAGGCGAGAGCAACCTTGTTACTCTGCTTATTTCCAAGGAGTTTGATAGAGTTTAGCATAACCCGAAACTTATTGCTTTTGGTATCGGTAGCTATTTCTCTCGATTTATATTGAGCTTTCTCAGTGCTCTATTAGAGTGGCTATAGATACTCGTGCATGGGATTTCATCGGATGAGCTTAGGATAAATTCAGTTGTACCGCAAGTCTTTGTTTTTTCTGCCATTCTGTTTAAAATATTTCTTAACGACTTTCTTCTTCTTACCTCCAATCCTATCTACTCTTTAGCAGATGATAGCAATATTTGTCATTGTTTGTTGTTGTTCCCTTGACACATAGACGTGATGGTGCGGTATTGTCTGTGACTATGGGTAATGTAGATGATCTTAATGTTTTGGGCTTAAGAATTCACTATGACAGTCAATCACATTTTTCGAGTGTTGAAAGAAGCATTCAAGTGTCTAGGTGTTTTGAAACGGTGTAAGAAATATTTCACCGCAAGTGGCCTTTTTTGTATTTATATAGGTGTTATCCCAACTTAAATGTATGCAACTGTCACGTATAGATTTCCAAATAAATAATGCAAAGGAGGAGACTCGTTTTTTGCTTGACATTTAATAATTTAAGACTAACCTGGCCGGAGAAATTTCTAGGACAAAAAAGTTTACAAAACGATTCTAATCTATCCATTCTCTTCACAAATGAAACACAATTCAAAAGCGTTTGACTAACCATAAATATGGCTCATGCTTCTGTGACCTATCACAGCTTCAATTTAAGCAGTAACCAACCCTTGACTAATCTAGTTTTCAAAAAATGAAAAATGGGTCTTTTTGGTCTGAAGAGACTTATTTCTTTTACCACCGGTACCTGGAAAAGAGTTTCAGCACGGTAATTGGTTACGATGCGTCTCGACACTTCGGAGAGTACACGTGGTAGTTGTAGTTTCAACTAAAATCGCGAATTAAGTCATGTTAATTAATGTTGCCAATAAGACAACCAAAACTTTTGCTGGGCAACTAAGGTGGAGAGAAATTTGAGTCTTGTAAGGGTCTTGCTATCTACAAATAGTCTTAGTTTTATGACGAGTCTTTTAACCTGGCATTGCAAACTCAACGAATATTTTAATAGAACAGAAGGATGATGTTTCCAAGCCAATGTACAGATTCTGTTAGAAGCTGATTGTTGGCATTTATAGATTTTAAGAGGATGAAATTTCACGCCTATCATGTAAAGAGTGGGAAGCCGCCACTACTGACATCAACCAAGATCTTAGAACTCCTCAGAGATTTGAAATTGGGAGAGATGTTATAGGGAAACCCCATTCTAATTGTGGCGGTACTACAATGCCTCTATACAAAGACAGTGGTCCTTGAGCACGTAAAATACCTTTATTAGCAATTTGAGTGTTTCATGTAGTATAGGCTTTGGAGATGCTGCTAGAAATATGATATTAAACCTATCGAGATTGATGAGTATGTAATTTGCATGAATAATTGATTGTTTGGTATGATTTAGTTTATTAAATTATAATATTACTCAGCTTTATCTTGTTTTAAACGACACAAGACACGCGGTATGCGTCAATCCTATTTGTTGAGTTAAGTTAGGCGACTTCCACCCGTGAGAATTCGAGGGCAGTTTAATAATTATATGATATTTTCCTTAAAAGACTATAGCTGAGTGTGCTCTGTAGCAACAAGTTTCAGTCCAACCTTAATTTTTAATTATTCATAGTGGAAATTCACTTCTAACATAATTACATAATTACACAAAAATTTTGTTCAGTGTTTTTCGCTGACAAAAAAAAACAACAAAAATTCTTATGGTAAAATATCAAGTGGCAGTTACTTAAATTGCAGACGGAAGATAAAGTGTAAATGTTTGCATTTTTTATGCTGCAATTGAATGCAAATAAAGTCAACAAAAGAAAAAAAAACTATTTTGAAAAGAAAAAAAAATATTACTTAACCGATAAAAACTGCCTTAATGCTATTCGACGTTATTCTTCTTTGTTCCTCTTTTCGCTCTGCAAATAAATAATAGATTCATCCTGAAGTGCTTGCCTAACTGCTTGCCTACTTACTAACTTGGCCAGTAATAGTAAAGATGTTATGAAACAGAAACTGTTAAACTGTCCTCGAAAGGAATTTCCCGAGCTGCTCGTTATATATAAAATTCTTTGAATGTACGAGTATTTGCATTCGTTTCGCAATGCTCTGGCATACATTGCAACATATTTGTGTTATTTGTCTCTCGCACTAGTGATGTTTGAAGGGATAAATGTTATGCATTGAATTTGTGATACCCTACACTTACGTCTGCAACTGAAATTTGCATATTTAAACAACAGGTGACTTAACACTTTATAACAAAACAGAAACTTAATTTTGCTATGAAGAGCAGCTGAAGTATACAGATTAATTTCTGCATCTCATAGGATTCCGAACTTTTGTGTGGCTCTCCTGGTTGAGGTCTCAGATGTAGAACTTCTGAGCTAAATCAAACTGAATTTAGAAGGCTTCTATGGAGTTTATATTTACACCATTAAGAGAGTTCTGCAGACATTGAAGCAAATGATAGTTCGAAGGTGCATGGTCCGAGCTGTATGGTGAATGCGGTAAAATTTCCCAGTCAAGCTCTTTTAATTTCTACCGGGTCATCAAAGATGTTTGTGGTTGCATGATGGAACACAACACCTTTTCTGTTGATCAATTCAGGCCGTTTTAATTGAATAGCTTGCTTTAATCCTGTCAATTGTTAACAGCTGAGATCAGAATTAATCGTTTGACCAGGCTGTAGAAGCTCATAATGAGTAATTCCCTTCCAATACCATCAGACACTCGTCGTTACATTTCTTGGTGTTAATTCTGATTGCAAGCGTCTGTGAATCTTCATCTTACTTCGTCCATCTTTTTTACCACATTATTGTCGTATATGATGTACTTTTTATTGCCCGCAATCGAACAAGCTGCAGCGTCAGTATTTTTGACTGTCAAGATTTTTTTTCAAAATCAAGATTTTTTTCTACTCTATATTACTAGATACACAAAAAATTACACGAAAATAAAATTTGAATTCAATCTACTCAGCATCACTCAATTTATCTTCAGAAGAATCGTCTACTGTATAGTCATCACTAGAAAAAACACTTAGCCTATCAAATCTATTTCTATTTCTATTACATGTAGGCTCTAAAAGTTAATCTAATACATTTGGAGATAATCTCCCTGAGACTGTTAATGATAGGATCAGACGTGATAAGCAGCATGTCGAGGCTGTTTCCGGGTATTATTGTGTCAATCTTTATTGCGAGTTTCCTGAGCTTCTTCAGAAAGTTGTCTAATTCGCAGCAGACATGTAATACCACAAATACAGACTTAATACAATGGCCCTTAACTCGAGAAAAACCTCTACACTTTTTTAAAGTAATTTTGTCTGAAGACAACGCTCTGAATATACTATCGAATTTTTTTATCCACGTCACCTGTGATCCTTGAATTTCAGCACTCAGTTCAGGATATCTGAAAAAGTTACGAGTGAGTGGCTCAGAGTCCTGGTTTTCGGTTGTCTACTAATAATTCTATTTCTTCTTTGATGCTTAAAAAACGCTTCTTCAAATTAGCTTTGTCAGAAGTATCTCTTAATTGCCTCATTTTAACTTTGAGGCGGATGTAAAACAGATATTCAAATCACCGAATCCAGGCGTGTAATGTAGATAAACCAAAACTAAAGTTCTCTTTGTTAGCCATTGTGTTGGTGTTGCTCCACAAGTGTATCACTTTTGTATTGAAGAAGTTTCAATCAAAGCATTGCAGGCTTTACCATCAATCATAGTCAAAACTAGATCATGTTTGGCGGACATATTAGAGTAACTATTTTTACATATTGTCATCAAAACTTAGGGATTCATTCAAAACATTACCACCTCTACGGTTGGTCTTAAAAGAGACATTTTGTAGGTCTTTCTTCGGTCTTTCAAGGCCAGCCAGAGGGAACGGAGATGATGTGGATGGTTTACATCAACGTAAAACGTACAATATGTTGCATCACCCTTTAGTCATGCTTTATTCAACGTCAGAAAGCGTTCCCGAGATCCTCTGAAATACTCCCACTTTTTTAAAAATTTTGCAGAAAATCTGACCTTGACCTCCTTCACCGGCCGCTCGTCTATGCTGCAGAAAATAGGAAGTTTTGACCTATTCATTAATAACGTCCATATTAGATACAGTCTGATAAAATGCAAATAAATACTGTTACGAAAATAAACAATGGCTAAATAAAAAAATACACCACAACAGTGCCTTTAAAACTGTATTGTGAGATTTTGGAATATTGGGTTGTGTCAAGGTTGTTAATATTTCACCCTGGCAATGCAGTAGATATTTGTACATTTGGCAGCATTTTCAATTCGACCATATTTGTGTGTTACATTTGAAATCAAGGGAATTCGAATGTTGTAGGATGTAAAGTCAGATGTATATAAAATGTGGCGTATTATGCATTAGTTAGTTCGATTATAGTTTTGCAGTCATAAAGTAAAGTCGTGTTTAGTAGTAAATAAAAGTGTGAAGTATTTTTGTATTAAGCGAGAATAAAGATAAATAAGCTGCTTAGTTGGAATTGTATAAGTGGAAGTTAAATAAATAAGTGCATAAACTAAAATAACAATATTTAACGCAATTTAACTACATATATGAGTTAGGTTTTAACTACAGTATTGTATCTTACGCGTAATGAAAAAAAAATTGGCGCGGGAAATTTGGCGATTTTTACTTATCGTCTTTTTAATTCAAAGTTTAATTATTTTCTGTATTTTTTTTTAAAGTACTCACCTTTCATAAGTAGCAGGTTGAACAACTTAAAATGTAAAAGCATAAGAAAACTGCTTTTCCTTGTTTATTGAACCCAATCACTGCTTTACTTTATAAAACAACACGTGAGACGTATTCGCAAAAATAGAGCAAATGCAACAAATTTTATGTATTTAATTCGAAAATATTTTATTCTTACCCTCATAAATGTTTTGACATATTATTTCGGACAAAACATTAGCTGCCATTACAATTATCTAAGAGTGCTCTGATTAACAGTATTACAATTTTCAGAATTGTTAATGTTGTTTTTGTCTAGCTAGTTTGTTCTACACGGCACACTCCACCTGATCTCCACAACATTTACAAGATCTAAGTCTGACCTAAGATGGTCTAGGCCGGTGACTCAAAATCTATGTTTCGACTACGTACAGGAGAAAGCAAAAGTGCTATTTAATGATGGTAGTGTAACCAACTCTATCGATTGTTTAGAGCACTGTCGCAACTTATGGATAAGTCTAAATCAAGTGTCCATAAACACTACTGCCTCTATCCTCCTTTCCACAACCTACATATTTTCTTATGACCTACACACTGCAATGCGTGATTAGAGGCTTCCCCTGAGTGATGGCTTCAATTTAAAAAAAAAAATTGTTTTTAGAGAGATTTAGCTCTTGCAAAGTGCTCGCTATATGTCGGAACTTGTTACTTAGTTTCTTTTTTTAAACTTTAAACATTAAGCTGTAGACTTTGATTCTTTTGTGATGGTATAGGTGCTTAGTGTCAGAAATCGGCTGAAAAATGCATTGGAACCGCTTTCTACGTGTTCACCTTTCATTATGGGCTTTATAGCCGGGCATTCTCAACTCTGCGAGCAAATACAATGCGTTAAGCAATGCCTAAAAGACCTCTATCTATCATCAGAAAACATTGAGTTGCAGTTACTTCTTCTTTTTTATTTAGGATTACATCCTGTTCATATAATACTACCCATTTAAAATTTATTGTTTTCGTTAAATTATAAAACTAATCCTCAACCGAGGTCGGTGTCCAACGTTAATGTCATCTTTTTATAGGTTGCAATTTAAAGCCAATAAATTTAATAATTATGAGTTGCATCATAACACAGCTTTGGATGCATAGTAACTCTACATCGCACCAATAGTGTTTCTTATGTATTGAGGCCAATGTGTGTAATAATCGGAGAAGATCATTTCAAAAAACCGTGCAAGAACGACACCCAACTTCTTATAGTTCCTATCGTATAAGAATTATCATCCTGTTCTGATTTAAAATTTTTTCTTTTTCTATTTGAAAATCAAACTCCTTGGGGATAAGTATCGGGTGCTTTTTTAGAGGTTCATAACTTTGAGTTGACAAAACTGCTTTATTTGACAACCGATTTAACAGCGGACAGTTGTTTTTTGCTTAGTTTCGCTTGGCATTTCATTATGGATAGACCTACACCACAGCAACATTTGCAAATTGTTGAAATTTTTTTATTAAAATAGTGGTTCTGTACGTCAAATTTATCGTGCACTTCGTCCATTTTATAACGTATATAAGTGCCCGTCAGAGCGGCTAATTCGAACAACACTGGAATGTGTATCCTGTGTGACGCTAAGCGGTGTACATTGAAGAAGCTGTAGCCGCTGGACAGGGAATCACTAACGAATCAATCAATCAATTCGTCCTCATTGTCAGCAACTGGTGTTGTGTCCTTCCACTTTATGCAAGATTTTACGAAAGTATCATGACTTAAAAGTTTTCAAAAATCAACGTGTGCTGGATTTAAATGCTCCGCCAATTCGTCGAATGGTATGAAGCACAAATTGATATTGATATTGAATTTCCATTCAAAATTTTGTTTCCTATGAAGCTCTTTGGTTGAAAAGGTACGTAAATAGGCAAAATTGTCGCATTTAGAGTGAGACTTATCCACAAGCTTTTGTCAAAACACCATTACATCCAAAGAAAATTACTGTTTAGTTGTCTTATGGGCTGGCGGTGATGGTCAGGATGAAGAAATAAGTAGTAAATAAGTAGTTTTTATTTTTTCCAAAAGTGCTGCCGGAACTCAGATGATAATAATGAGTTGAACCTTCATTGTTGAAAATTAGTGGAAAAATTCATTATGGCAAACTGCGTACGGGATTTAAACAGGCTTGTTCTGTGATCGACTCTCAAAAAGCAATTACCGCAGCCTTTAGTTCAATTATGGGGCCGCACAGCTTATAACCACCAAAGATTTGTAGAACTATGGTAGCCCATTGGATTATAATCTGTTAAAGAAGCTTTCAGTTGCATTTGGGGTATGTTTTGCGACCTTAAAAACATACGCCGTTTGGTAAATGTTATGAACAAGGGCATTATTCTGCGGAAATATTATATTGTTACAAAAATCAGGTTAGGCACCCCCGCGATTATTACATCGCTAAAAAAATAAACAAAAGCTGCAAGAACAACTATACGTGCTGTTCACAAATAACCAAATCTACAACAACAACCATTGGCAGAGATAAAGTAAATAAAAATAACACGGCAACAACAATAATTAAGCAGCAAAGAAAACAAGTAACAGACAACAAACAAGCACATACGCATGGCTACAAAAGAACTAAAAAGAAATTAAAAGAAAGAAATGGAATCTACTTGAAATATCGAGAGGTTCGAGAGCTTTCGATGTGTTGTTTACTCAGCCATATAAAAAAGGCACATCGATGCGAACAGCGATCAGTTTATGTGTCGTAAACTAAGCGAGTGCAGTTTAAGTAAAGTTAACTCAGCGAAAGTGTTATTGGTGTGAAGAGAGTTTATAAGGAGTGAACTCGTGAAGCTAGTAGTGAAGTAAAAACCAGTTTAGTGGGAGCTAACTCAGTAAAGGGAGTTAAGTGTGGATATCCTCTAGTTGAAAAGGTTGTGACCGAACCTAAGTTATAACTACGATCGGGTTGGAAGATCTTTAGGAAAAAAAATCTGTCGAGTAATTGTTTTTGTTTACAAAGTTGTAAGAAGAAGAAGTAATTAAGAATAATAATTGTTATTGTTTGTAAAAAGGTTACAAGCAGATTTATTATATTTTAACTACAATCTACGAACTCATAAATACACTTTTTTAAAAAGGTAAAAACATCACAATATTTTACCCCAAACTTTTTTCAAAAAATGAACAGGTGTTATGCACACTGTGGAATTAATCTTCGTACTTGGGAAAGCCAACTCTAGCGTGGGACTAATGAGCCTCTAGCTTCTTCAATTAGGTCTCAGCATAATTTACGATTTACTGTCTAACCATTGGCATGTTTGAAGCCTTTGAATCCCTTCAATATTTGCAGCTGATGCAGTGTCCCATAGCTGTACTCTGTAGCTGTAGATTGTTTTCAAAATCTCATTATAAGGAAGGAGCTTGCAGTCCAAGCTAAGGACCGAGATTGTATGAATAAGCCAATTTATCTGTAACACCTCTTCAATATCATTTAACTCAATTAGCACATGAGTTTAACTGCTGCTGGTATCTAACAATAAAAAGTAATCTTATTTGTTCTCGTCCTAACTGTTATGCCAACAATAGGCCTCGTTCGCAGAGAAAATATGTTGCTTACATATAACTAAACAAGTTGTTTTATAGCTGGATTTCTTTGATAAGTTTGGCAACTGCTGGCCTCTAAGATATGAACAAATTATATACTCGTAAGACGGATATCTTACACCAAAGTCCTGACTTAACTATTATTCACTAAGGCTTAGCAAATGTGACAAACCTTTATATACAGTTAATATATCTACCTTATGTACAGCAGCTTAGTGTCGAACAATAGAACAATTGAAAGGATCTGCTGTTGTATTCGAAGGCTACAAAAAGGATAGGCAATAAAAAATAGTTGAGGTGTTCAGCTAATGCTTCGAATGTAAAGGAACAAACAAGAATCAAGTGATTCGTTTAAATATTGCAAAACAATATTGCAAACCCTTCGCATCCGAATGATGGTGTTTGTAATGGCTTAAACGGATGCGAAATTTTGATGAGCCCTAGGAAGAAGGAATATTTATTTTATTTTATTGCTGTTATTGTTTTGTTGCTGCCTCAATATGACCTTTAAGCCGAAATTCATTTTCTCTCCATAAGTGTATGAAACGTTGCACAGTTAGGATTTGATGGCATTTGTCTTGAATGTTTGCCAAATGATTACAAACAAAATTTTTTTCTTTCTACTTTCGTCATATGTAATGCTCATAACACAACAATGAGTTGGGTCGGATAGAAGAGAAGTTAAATTTAATGTTAAGGTTTAGTTATCATTCACAAAACGAAAGAAAGAAAGAAAACATGAGGCTTTACCAACTTTCCCATTTCAGAGCAAAAATTCTTTGTTTTCTTTTTGCTCATATATTATTTACGTAAAAGAAGAAAAAAAAAACGAAAAATAAAAAAGAAAAAATATTAAAAGACTCGTATGAGGCACTAAATTGTTTACCATAAAAATAAAAATTGTCTTACTATTTTATTTGATGCCGCATGTTGCATGTTGCATATGCACATATAATATATACGATGTAATGTATGTATGTAAACTTGTACTTTTCATTTTCTTTTTTTTTTCATTCAATTCTCTTCGTAATGGTTATTTACTTAACCAGCACTTGGTATCTCCTGCTCCCTGTTGTTGCCCGTTGCAACAGTAGCAACTACTCGTATCATTCAGCCCTTTTCTTTACATTTATACATACATATGTACATACCATACTTAGGCTGCTTTGTAGTTTTCGTTCCCTTATACAATATTTTTCTTCTTAACTTTCCGTGTGAATAATTAATCGTTCAATTGGTTTTTAACGCCACATAAACTTGACGTTTGTACTCAAACAGGAGACATGGGAATTTAAAAAAAAATGAAAATAAATTTCAAGACGACTAAAAATGAATAACTGAATGGATTATGAAATTTTTTTATTGCCTCAACGTGTTTCAATAAACTTTTTTTATTTCAGCTAATGGAGTTTTTATTTAAAAACAGATACCGTGAGCTTTTTAAAGACTTTAAACAAAAAAATCAAGGAAATTGGGTAGTTTGTAGTCTAAAAGCTACTATTTTCCCACTGTCTGAAAGGCAGTTTTACGATAATTGGTTAGTAAACTCCTTGTTTCAGATTAGCGATACAATAAACCAATGTTATTATTAATATTGGAGTGTTCGCAACCCCCCTCTTAATTATTATCACACATTGATTTTTATATAATATACGTATATAGATAGCTTTTATCCAGTGCGCTTTCTGCAATTACCGCTTTCTTGCTGATATGGAAAGATAAGAAAGCTTTAATAGTTGAAATTGAAGAATGAACGGAAGGTGCCATGTTCATTGATGCAATCCCGCTCAGTCACTGACTGATGATGTGTATTGTTCACGACGTTGTTTGAACCTAATTAAGAGACTTCTACTATTGCCATTCTCAAGATACACCAAAATTAATATTTTGTTTGTATGGAAGGTACAACGCCCACTTTGTGTTGACTACAAAGTCATTCAGATCAAATTCTTAACCCCTTGCTTTAATCATTTTCACGATAAAAAAAACCATATTATCTTTGTATGGGAAGTGCACGCACACTTGTCTGATTCCGCCCACTTTATACTGATGATTTGCCTGAACTATGAATCTATTTAGGCCAAATTTAAAAAATCTTTCGGTTATCATTTTGAAGATATAGACATATAACTATACGCTTTGTATGGGCGTGGCACCGCCACGTTGGAAATTTTTAAAATTTATATAGAGATATACAGTAAGAATTTTAAGAAAATCGGCTCAGTAGCTTAGCTGTCTATAAGGCACAAACAAAAAAACAAACAAACCAACAGACATTCATTTTTATCTATAAGATTTGCGTACACAAACAAGTGACGCCTAGTTTATCTAGATGTTATCTAGGAGTCATCCCTGAATTATCTAGGAGTCACTTGCTTTTTCAGGATCTGATCTGATGGAATTGCTGTCGCCTCAACATAAGGAGTTATACGTTGCTTATCGCAGGTTTGTTGTACTTACCTACCATACCATCTATGGCCACATAGTAGCCAAGCAAATTCACCAGTCAAAGAGGAATATAACTGTGTTGCGACAAACAAGGTAAAAGCGGGGCTAGAATAGTTGTGAAGAAGAGGCTGTATTAATAAAGAAAGTAGAAAGTAAGCGGAATATCTTAACATTCGAATTGGAGATCTAAGCATTTGCTTAACATGTTGCCTTAAATATTTTATTATATATTTATAAAAGATTATATGCTCAACTTCAAGTCGCATATATATTATACAAATAATATAACGGCAAAGGCGCAGGCTGCTCTTTTAAGAATGATACCTGTTATAAAAGGGCCTAACCTGAACGGAGACTTATGCAAACATAAGTTGTTAATTTAGCAATAACTCATGCTAAATCAATATGGGCAATAACGCCATGTGGCGTTGTTGCAGAACCGATGGGATACATTCTCTAAGAAAAAAATGAACGTACAAACTTACCTCAAATATTTAAAATAGGTTTTAAAGGCACTGTGGTTGTACTTGCTACTATGTAGGAGGTGGTGGCACATAAAGATCATGTGCTGTTTCATCGTATTTATAGTGAAAGAATTTGAATCATTAGTAAAGTAAGCTGAAAAAGCGAGGGAAATGCTAGAGTAACAAAAAATGGAAAGGTTGCGCTACATCTCTGCAATGTAATTGATGAAACAGCAGGAAATAGTATGATAACGAAGAAGGTGGTAAAATCGGTCAGATTTTACCTCAATCCCAAAAAACCGACAAAGTTCAGCAATTAGTAATTGCAGAAAATCAAAATCACGATTTGTCTACTTTTGTTTCAAGACACCCATATAATGTTGTCTCTGACCACAAAAGGAAGACTGAATAATCACGAGCATTAATCCGTTATTTTTTACCATTTTTCTAACAATGGATTGGTCGAAATAGGAGTTAAAACTAAGTTAAAACTGACTCCAGATAAAAATTATGTTCGATTTGGTCAGAATTCCAGAGTCTGTGTGAGTGATTTTATTCCCATGGGAGTAAGAATAGATTAAACCTTAAGACTGAAGTAGTGTTAATACTATTTACGGTTGTTTTAATGATACCATTGTCAACGGCATCTATGAATGATGACTGATTTGATTAGAATTCAGGAGTTCTGATGGTTGTAAGAATAGACTGACTTGTAGAAGTACGTTGATCGTATCGTTGTTGCAGCTAAAGCTCAAATTAGACGTAATTTGTCATAATGCCATGGCCGCAACGCAATCAACTAACCTTATGTGGGCATCACTGTCCATAATGCCGTAAGCGATCAATTTCATTTTGATGGTTTCGCCTAAGGTTACAATAATAGCGTTATTTAAGTCTGAAATTGTAAAGGCTGAAGTTGTTATGACATTATGTCAACTCACATCTAATTGAACCTTATGCCAGGAACACAAGTGGAGCGAACGATAAATTTCGATTAACTCGACGAATTCATCGGCTACAATTCACTGAGTAATTTCGTCATATGAAACACAATAACGACAAACATGGTTGTCAGATCTTTTTTAAGCTTTTTCGCGAAATTCAATCTCAAAAATCGCCAAAGTCGACAAATCATCTTTTTTTACATTTTGGCAATAACATTTATATTTTTTTAAATAACGAAAAAATTTTTTTAAAACAAATGAAAAATAATTTGTTTTGAATTCTTAAATTTCGCCAAAAATGAAAAAAAAATTCGCCATAATATATATTGTGTGAATTTTATTAAGCAAAAATATTAGCAAAAACAAAAAGTGTACAAGGTTTACTATATACGAGTAGTATACTGATACTATATATCTGACAACCTAATGTTTGAGCCGGCGTTATTGATTTTTTCGTTATTTGCTTCTTTCTGCAATGCTGTTTGCTTGAGAAGTACTCTTCGTGAACCACAGTTGCAATCTTTATGGTCTTGTAAGACTTGTCGATGCTCCCTGCTTTTTTATACAAGACTTTCTTGAATATTAGTGACAGTCATCGTAGTCATCATTACCGTTTTCTTTATCACTCTCAGCCCGTTTCCATAACTGACTTGACTAATGGTAGACTTAGAATCGGTGTATGTTGACTAAGCCTTGGCTTTCCTAATGACATTATTTTAATAGTTTTAAAGCTTCTTTTATTGATGCCGATGACGAATATTTTCCAAAAAAAAACGCAACCACTACGGTAATTGAATATCTTTTTCTTCTGACAGTTTGACGGAACTATAATTCACGTTAGTTGTGACATAAGTATTTATATATGTTAATGTAACAGATAATTTCTCTTGAAGTATTTTTTATTTTAATATTCCTTAAAATATCAAACAATTATCACAACGTTTTTGAATTCACGCTGTTAGTAAAGCCTACAGCCTTTAAAGGCGACTCCTCCTACCCTAATGATTCGTTTTGTCTACATTCTATAAACACTAATTGCTCTGCGTAATAAAATTAGAACATTTTATGGTGGTGGTGTTAACATGAAAAATTAAATAAATTATAAATATTTTCTTTTCCTTATACAACAATTAAAATTTAATTAAAACTGAAGTTAATTACTAATAAACTGCTCATACTTCACATAATAATTTAATCGACAAACGCATTTGTTATTACTCAACAACAACGGTGAGGGAAAATTTGCGATACAAAACTATTTATTAGATTTGGACAACAATAAATAAGCCTGTCTGTTTGTCTGCCTGTCCGTGTATATGCAGAGTAAGTAATGATAGTCAAATGCACGGGAGTAATAACTGCAATATGATGTTGTTGGCAACAACAATTTAATATGTTACCTAAGCATAAATTTGTGTTGCAATACTCGTAGAACCGAAAAGAACTCAGAAGGAAAGTATTCCAGTATAATAGCGGTCTAGTCATAGAAAAGACTCGTCTTAATGGATGTTTGCATCCGCCTTTAAATATTATGGTTACGCTAAAACTGACTCCAGTTACGCATGCAATCAGAAGAGTTGGTTTTTTATTTATTATCATTATACACATCAATTTTGTAGCGATTGTTAACTCTCTAGGGGTGAAATGTATTGCTGTTAACCAAGAATTGAAAAAAGTATAAGGAGTAGTTTACAACGCCATCTGACATTAAGAATGTGCATTGTCCTCAAGCTGGTTCTACCATTCTAATTTAGTAACAGCTTTTAAGCGTACAGCAGTAATATGTAGGGACAAAAAGAAGATAAAAAAATTGCAACAATTGAACGATAATTGGCATAGCAAAGATTAAAACCAGTGGAAAAGATGTATAGTACTTATTATCTCGGTTGAACATCAGATTTTTTAACACCTGACGTTATATATACCCGTCCGAAATCTTTAGTAAAAGTGATATACGAGTTGTAATTTAGAGAAACTACACTTTCTAGGATTAGTACCGCCTGCCTCTTCACTTAAAAGTACTGCACCATCTAAGCCTCCGCTACACAACAACAACAACATTGTTTGAAATGAAACTCTACATTGAGCCTTAAATAGCCTCATCTGTGATTAATGTGATCGCAACTACCACCTAACTCACAATCGTTAAGCCGCGGCGACCACGTGTACTCCCCTGAAACTGCACAAATCTCTTACTTAGGAATGTAAACTGAGGAGGCTTTTTAGCCCAAGGTATGAGCTTCAAATCTGGATTTGATCAGCGACAGGCAAAACAGTGCTCCGAGCAAATTTTATTTTTGCTCTCACACGTACATACTTACGTGCATAGGCAGGAAATAAACAGATAGAAATAAGGAAAAAATAAGTTGAAAAATGCAGAGAGAGAATAGATCTGTGATTGATGATGTTTTTGAAAATTTTATCTAATACGTGTGATTAATTTTAAATTGTACATTAATTTGTTTTTTTTGTCTACTTTTTATGTTGTTGTTATTCTTCTTTATTGTTGTTTTTGATTGTTTTTTTGTTTTGTTTGTTATTGCTTTCTTCGTTACGTTGTTTTTTTTTTTAAATACATAAGCTTCAGATGTGAAAGCACTCTTGCCAATGTACACAACAATTTGTGTAAGAAAAACAGTTAATTTGTTTTTGCAGTGTGGTCTGAGAGGCAGGCTCTCAAATTACTCACACAATTGTAAAATGAAATGCTATAAGTTCGCCTGTCGCTGGGTTGGATATGTCTAGTAGCTATTTATTTGGTCACATGTGGATGTGACTTTCTCTATTCACAGTAATAAATTTAAGTCTCTAAGAAAACGTTTTTTTTATTTTATTTAGTTTAAGATTTAGTTGGCGATTTATTAAAACACCTTTTTTCGCCAATGGGTTAGCAATCTACTTTACATATAAGTGATGTTTTAATTAAATTAACCCTTTTCACCGTTTCTTTAAGTAATTTTCTTTGTTGATTACACATAATCATTTTTATTTACTGCTATTCCATTTTTCCATTCATAATATTTGCAATTCACTGCAACGTACGTAGGAACGTTCATAACATACCAGTTCCGTTCAATTCACATCAATTCTTCAGTTACCAGCTGAACTCAAAAGCAAGCAGACAGACCAAGCAGGCAGGCAGGCAATTCTTTCTCCAACAGTTTAGCTGAAGATTGAAAACATTTATGTTTAATTAATACTCAGGTAAACATAAATTTTCATGTTGCCAAGAAATTATAAAAAAGCCAAAATGTGTCTTAACAGTTCTTTTTGTTTTGTTTCCCCCTATTCGCCGTTCGCATTTACGCTTTTCGCATACTATGGCGGTGATGATGATTGTTGCACGCATCGCTTAAAGAACCGCGTAAACGTATGTTTTTTATGATAAATTTACGATTAAATAAAATAAATGAAGGGGCAAGTAAGGCGATATATCAAAATAAAGTACAAAAACAATACAAATTTATGCGAAAACAAGAACAAAATTTTTTTGCCACATCTGCCATTTGAATGGGTGCGCAGCGCATGCGTAGCGCCAAAACTTTTTCTCCTTACAAATTTACAAAATGATAAAAACAAAAAAGTTTCAATCCTGTATACGCTGATTATTTATTTAATTTGGTTTCTTGCTCCCTTTTTTTTAATAAAAAATTGTGTTTTAATGGAAACGGGTTTCAAAAAGCAGTTTGGATATAGCCTTTGGGGTCCCCACTCCATTTATTTCTTTCGCTTCTGGTTTTTTAATATTTTGTTTGGGTATTTTTTAAATGTAAATCAATTACAACATTAATTGTCAAGTTTTACATGAATTCGTTATCAAAAGAATGCAAGATAACTGTGATAAATATTTACGAAGGCTATGTAACTATGGTTGACATAAAAATTCGCGTGGAATTACATTTATTATATTATGGACCGGTTGAAAAATGATGACTGATAAGCACTTTTTGAACTCTTTTTAGCGATGTTATCTTTATATCTCAAATGTGGCAAATTTTCGACCTTCTAATGTTCTTCTCAGTTTTGGCATCAGGAAAAAGTAACAAGGGGTCAATGTGAATTTTTAACATGATTTAATATAAAAAAATTATTACAAAAAATTATATATTAACCTGGTGGCGTATATGAACGACATTGTCACTATGATATTTTCATCGACGAGTCATTGTCACAATATCAGTATTAACTCGAAATTCGTATGAAACTATCATTAAAGAAAAATTTTATTGATCAATCAATCCTAGTGAGATAAAAAGGGAGTTGTATGTGACAACTTCATTGTTACGTTAAAAGTTTAAATTTAGCGACATTGTCTGTTATGAGTCGACTATATACTGATATTTAGCGGCATTGTGTGTTATGAGTCGACTACATACTGAAATTTAGCACCATTGTCTGTAATAAGTCGACTGTATGCTGATATTTAGCGATATTGTCTGTTATGTGTTTATTACAAGATAAAATTCAGCGACATTGTCTGTTATAAGTCAACTACATGATGAACGGTGCAATTTTTTTTTCTGCTACACCTCCTCGATAACAAAAAAAGCACTAATGATTCTCGATGAAATTGCGTGTTAGGAACCACTAATAAACGACCCACTAATCAACTTCTGTAGTCTATGAAAATTTTAACAATTTCTTTAAAAAGTCGGGTATGATACCGAAGCAAATTCATCGTCAGTCAATGATGGTGATGTATGACAACGTCTTTGAATGTCGCCATACTAAAGAAAGCTGAAATTTTGCGACATTGTCTGTTATGATTCCATTACATGCTGAACGATACAGAATTTTGTCTGCACACCTTCCCGTTTACGACTAAAGCACAATGATTTTTGATTATATTATCCGCCAGGACTCACTAATAAAAGGAAGCCTGCATGACGAAATCAACTTCTGTCATCTATGACAATTTGAAAAAGTCATTGATGCTTTACGACTGTCAGCTTTCACGTTTCACCAGCAAATTAATTATATTTAAAAAAATTATGTTAAAAAAGGTAAAAATAAAAGAAATTTGTTAAGACTTTCTGTTGAAGTAGCACACTACACACACTTCACTTCTAGAAGTTCTTGTTTTATTGTATTTATATAACCATTTCTATCCGTTACATTAAAACTTTTTAAAAGAAAATTAATTGCTCGTTGTTATATTACATTTTAACATAGCTTGGCATTTATTACCGATTTTTTAATGGTGATAAGCAAATAAAGAAGTAAAAAGATATAAAAAATTAAATTAAATCTTGTTAGATTATCTTGTTTAACACGCATAGATTCACACATACATAAATTATGACCACAAAAACGGTAGAAACGCACTTTGTACGATTTACTGTTTCTTAAAAAAAAAAGATTCAATAGTGAAGCAGCAGAAGTACAAGTAGAATATCAAGATTTTTATAATTATGGGCATGAATTAGAAGAAAAAGCTGTGAATTAAGTGTAAAATAATTTATTGTTTAAATCTAATTTACAACATATTCTAGTTGTACGGGTATAACAATAAACTGAGATAAGCAAGTGAAATATGTAATGATTTCTTGGCAAGTAAAGTACAAACATAAAGATAAAGAAAAGTTTGTCAGGTAAAAAGCGACTATGTGGTACTCTACATTATTACAACAGGCTGTTCTACAACACAAAATAAAAATTGTTGTGATAAGAAGGAAACAGGAATTACTGTTTGTAAAGATTAATTTGAAATTATTTAATAACAGAAACGAACGAATTTTTTTTGTAATGCGTTGTGTAATTCATTGAACAATCAACTTTGGTTTTATAATCGATTTTTAGGAATCAATTCTTTTATTTCGTTACACATTCCACTAAAGTTTTGATAGACCATTTCGAACACACACCATATTGCAATATTTTCCATCTGCTATACGAATTTGAGAAGAGAAAGAAGAGAAGCTATAAAATAGTCTGTGAAACTCCGGCTCATATGTGAGATCGGATATAAGTCTTGTTTATATTGGAACTTCGAAAAAGTTCAATTAGAAATCGTCTATCGATGGTCCTATAACGTAATATCTTTGATAATATTAATTGCATCAGGCAACACTTATCTGGAAGATGGCTTTTTGAACTTTACTTTGTTTTATTCTGTGATAAGGTATCTACGCTTAAAAATTAATGAAAATTCATAAAGGAAAAGCAAAATATGACGATGGATATTTTGCTTTTCCATTATGAAATGAGTTAGAATGCTCAGGCTGCTCCAAAAATATGTGAAGCTTGCGGAGACAATCCCGTAACTAGAAAAACTTCTTTCATTTAGCTCTTTTGTACTAATTATGAAAATATTTCTTTGCAAGTGATCGAATATATTTGTAAGTGTGACTGTATGGCAAACATGTTTTCCCTTATTTCTATTTGACACTATTTGACTAAACAAAAATGGTCAAATAAATGCGCATAGTGTGACCACAAAACAAAATTTTGGTTGTTTTATTCAAATTTTGGTCAAATACGGTAAACAAAATTGAGTCAAATGTTTCCCAGAAGAGAAAAGATGAATTATGGGCAAAATTGAGAAATACCGGCGCATGAGTAGCGTGAACATTGTTATTCATCACCAAACAGTTATCAATCATTTGAAGAAAGCTGGATACACAAAGAAACTCGATGTTTGCGTGTCAGTTAACACTGAAAAGTTTTATAGTCCGAACGATTTCTGAAGCGAACGATTACGACCGATGAGAAGTGATCACGTAAGACAACAATGTGCGAATAAGATCAAAAACGAAGCAGGGTGAAGCTTCGCAGACTGTTGCAAAGCCTAGACTAACCTGGTCAAACGAATAATTCAGATCTTTACTATAAACAGTTTACGATTGTATTAAAAGGGGGTGGAACTGACAATGTCAGACCACACATATGACTCGACAAAAACTGAGACAGCTTGCCTGAGGAGTTTGATGCATCTACTATATAGCACGCGCCTTGCACCTTAAGATGATTACCATATGTTTCGATCTCTACAGATTTGCGCTCAGAAAACCCACAAGTTCTACACTGATGGAATAATAATTTTACGCCAAAAATGGCAAAAAGCTATCGATCAAAAAGGCACATATTTGGCTTAATAAAGCTCGTTTCAAATATAAGAAAAAGGTGTTGTATTATGGGAAAATTTTTGATTCAACTGAGCACTCAAGAAGTAAGTTTTAAAAAACTGTGGGGTTTTAATGCTTCTTTCGACATATTTTACACTCCAAAAATGTGGTTGGTCCAACGAACATTAAATTGGGTTGTAATGCGTAAATGCTTAATTATCTGCCTATAGAATATGTTTATTACCCATAGTTACACATGATTGGAAACCAACTGGTCTTGTGTGCATTAAAATTGACTCTGTTAGCATAATAGGTGCTCCACCGATTCTTTACTGCTGTCCTCTACGTCCATAAGAATTTGACTTTGTCATATTTATTAGAAATATGGTAGGAGAACAGATTTAATCCTGAACCGATATTTGAGAGCATGCCGCAGTGGTGTGGTAGGTAAGACACCTGCCTATTAACCAAGTGGCACTGGGTTAAATACTACGCCTGTTCATCTGACAAATTTTTAACAGCGGAATCTCCATATATTAGCTAGCGACTGGTTATGAGTATTACGCTATGAAAAACTTCTTCAACTGATAATGTTTGAAGGCGGCCTTAAACTTTACGTCTTTTCCAATGAGTCGAAAAATATAAACGGTTACAGTTCATTGATTAAGGTAAGTGGCTGTAAAAAAACTGTAAGTAAGTTGCTGTAAAACGCTGTAAAAGCTCTGCTGTTGTGGGAATTATGAAAGTATGTATGGTATCTGAAAAAGCTCGATATATCAATATTGGCAGAATTGATTCCGACACCAAAAGTAAAAAATTGAGATTTGAGTACCATGTGCCAAACTCAATCAAAGGCCTTGGAAATATGCACAAGTTTGCTCTCACTAAATCCGTTATCGGATTCATTTCACTTCTCAAAGAGCAACATTACTAGAACGGCTCTGGCGTAAATCCTACTAATGACGATCGCTCAAGAAATTTATGGACTTTGAGTATTTCCTAAGGTTTTAATTATTAATACTTTCCTTATATCGGGTGAGCCATCTATCGGTTTAAATTTGAACCAGCGGTTATTTCGAACTTATCTCATTCTTTTCTGTCACAAAGTTCAGTATATCATCTCCATTGCAAAAAAAGCAAAACAAAAAATCATTTTTTCGGATGAAGCTCATTTTCATCTTGGTGGGTACGTTAATAAGCAAAATTGACGTATTTGGGGCTCAGAAAACCAAAAGTGGTCTTACAAAAGCCAATGCACCTATTACGAGTGATTGTTTGGTGCGGCTTGTGGAGCGGAGGTGTCATTGGCCCAAATTTCCTTAAAAATGAGAACGGCGCAACCATTACGGTTAATGGAAACATCAATCGAACCATGATGACAGATTTTTTGTGCCAGGTTTCAACAGGATGGTGCAACTCGACACACATCTCACGCTACAATCGATTAATTGCGTCAAACCTTTGCTGGCCGTTTAATTAGCCAAGAAGCTGCGATAAAGACAAGTGTTATGCTGACAAACCAGAGGCAATTGATCATTTGAACGCCGACATTCGTGATACCATTGCCGAGAGACTACCTTATACACTCGAAAAAGTTCACGAAAATTGGTCCGATCGAATGGGGTACTGTGAGGGCAGCCGCAGCAGCCATATGAATGAAATAATAAAGCGTGTTTTTTATAGAGGTATAGAACTTTAAGTTGGCATTAGTTTTCAAGATGGCGACCGATTTAACAGCTGTCAATTGATTTATTCTCAGTTTGGTTTGGCAATTCAGCATGAATAGACTCACGCCCGGCGTAGATTCGTCGAATGGGCCCAAAGCGAGATTACCGTTGTTCCTGATTTTCATAAGCGAATTTTGTTTAGCGATAATGCGCACTTCTGGTTGAATGGCTACAGCAGCAAACAAAACTGCCGCATTTGGAGTGAAGGTAATCCTCAAGTGTATGTGGAAACACCGTTACATGCAGAAAAACTGACTGTTTGGTGCGCTTTATGGGCTGGTGGAATCATTTGTCCGTACTTTATCAAAAACGATGGTGGCCAGAACGTTACAGTCAACGGTGATCGTTATAGAGCCATGATTACTATCTTTTTCATTCCTGAATTGAATAACCATGATGTCCAGGAGATGTGGTTTCAACAAGACGGCGCAACATGTCACACAGCTCGTGCCACAATAGATTTATCGAAAGATACGTTTGGTGACCGCCTAATGTCACGTTTTGAACCTGTGAATTGGCCTCCAAGATCTTGTGATTTAACACCGCTAGACTACTTTCGGTGGGGCTATGTAAAGTTATTGGTCTATGCGGTAAAGCCACAAACGCTTGACCATTTGGAGGACAATATTCGCCGTGTTATTGCCGATATACGGTCACGAATGTTGGAAAAAGTCATCGAAAATTGATCGTCCAGATTGGACTACATCCGCGCCAGCCATGGCGGTCATATACCAGACATCATATATAAGATGTAATGCCACAAGATTATCTTTCGGATAAATAAAATTCATGTCTATCGAATAATCCATCATTGTTTTATTGCAAGTTAAAGTTCTATACCTCTATAAAAAACACCCGGATATTTGAAGAATACTGAAAAAATTGTATTTGGCGGTAGTTTTCAACGCTGCTAGGCTTCGCCAAATTTGCAATGCACGTTGCATTCCAACAAAATGGGAAATTATTGGCAAGATGAAAGGTATTAAGATGACTAGGACTAAAAGATAGGAATAATGATTTTAAGCACTGTGTCAGATATGTAAAATATTGGTTTTAAAAAATAATGTAATCAAATGTTTAGAATTTTGTATGTTTCTATTTTATTCTAGCACTTTATGCCACTTTATTTAAAGGAATTTTTTTATTTAAAAACTTTTCCAGAAACAGCTTAATTTTAATAGCATTTATAATCTCTTTTCAGGTAAGTGCAACTAACAAAATTTCGGCAGATACATATGAATTATAGTGAATTATTTTAGTGATACTTCGTATCACTATCATCATTTTTATAATGTGTAACAACAGGTAAGGCTCTATAACCTTTACCACTCCTTATGACTTTCAAATTTTTAAATTTCAATGGGTATATTTAATATTGTAACACTAAGTATAAGTACAAGAGTAAATTTTATCTGGGCCTTTGAAGTACAAAGTACTAATTTTACTGATTTATGTTTAATAAAAGCAACAACTTTATTTATTTTTCTTTAATAACAAATTTAATTACATTTACAACACAATCTTCAACAAATTAACTATCATATCTTGAGCTCCACTTAAAAGTTATGCGAAAAGGAAAATTTACTTTTATTTTTTCATTACTGTGAAAATTAAAAGCCAGAATTAATTGTCCAGAACAAACTGTTCAAAGAAGAAATAAATGCGTGTTTTCACTTCCCTTTTTTCCCACTTCCAACAGCACTTAAGCTGTCTTTAGCAATCTACTCATACGTACTTGCGTACAGAGTATAGGAGTAATAATAAAAAAAAAAATGCTAACATGGGCTTTTCTTGTACAAAATTATATCTTATTATTAATAATTTAATATAATATTGTATATAATAATATTCTATTAAAAATTATAATAGTGCTGGTACTCGTAATTTATAGATATTTTTTAGAGAGTGGATTAATGAGATACATAACATTATTACGGCCGTAAATAATGTAACAACGTGTATACAAGTAAACAACAAACATAAATTTCCTTCATTAAAGCCAATTTGTAAATGCTTTTTAGCGAAACATTAAAACATCTAAAGAATTTTTTATTTTTTAATTTAACAGCTACGAGTAGAATTGGTAGTAGATAACTTTTTTGATTTTCTGTTATCAAGAAGGCAAACTTTTTGGATATCGCTTTACAATTAAGTAAACGATTTAGTTTCATAATTATTATCAACATACCGACTAGGCACTTTTGCTGGTTATTACGACCCATAGGGTCTATTGTTCCCCTTCCGGTCTATAGTTTGTTCAGCAGATCTGCTCATCAAATGAGACTCTATGTCTCTCTAAACATTTCCATCTAAGCCTATCAAGAACAACACATTCACACAATGTGTGTTCCGCTGTCTATGAAGCATGTGAGCAATATCCAGGTCTGTAACCGCAATCGCCTTCAGATGCGCTGTTGGTTCACAGTAGCGTGTAAAAAACACCGTTAGAAGTTTCAAAACTGGCCTGCCATACTTAAGAAGCTCAGATCGGCATCCAAATTGCTGACTAAGCGCCATTCTAAAGTTGCGAGGTCCCTTTTAGGCTATTCAGTGTTCCAAGCACTTGGCAATTTGTCAATCCTAAAATATATTGGATATGGTACTAAGCACCACTTACAGTAAGGTTCCGAACCAATATAGGAATCGATTCAGTTTTAACAAAATTGGTATAAAAAATTAACTGTCACAATGTGATGCTTCCTAGATAATAAAATGATTGCAAATTTTTCACATTGTTGATATTTGCCATGTTAATTCTCATGATCCAGATCTTAGATATGTTAATTTCTTAAGACCACATAGTGCCAAATCAGGCAGCCGTTTAAGCACCAGATTATGTCTCTAGACCTCAATGTAACTTTCGACATGATGCTGTCAATGAACATCCAATGATTAAATCCCACATTCACATTCTCCAGTCCCTGCACTCATTCAAATCTCCTTTCTTTAGAATCTTTATTATTACTTCCTTCTTAATATCGTCGATAAGATGACCAGCGACTCAAAATTTATCTATAAAGGGTCGTATGAGTCGGGATCTAATTGAAGCCGTTTGGGCGATATATTATCGATTCCAAGAGATTTGTTCTTAAGGATCTTCATTGTATTTTCGATTTCAGACAAAGTTAGGTTTTCGGTGTGTATATTCTTCTTCCTGCATGTTGGGAGCATTGACACCAGGTATAGTTGACCATTTTCCGGCTTCACCAATTCTACGTTGCTTTTTCTTAAAGGCTTGGTAGAGATTGGTTTGCAAACTTCTCTAGCTAACTCCCAAACTCAAAACCAAGTAAAGGCAAATATGAAATTTTTAAACAGCAACGCTTGTCTATATGAAAATCAACTTGGAAAATTTTTAAACAATATTGTTTCTTTGTTCTGTATCCACTTAAGCAGTTAAGGTAAAGTCCAAATAACAAAATACTTAAAATGATGTCCCGATAAAATGCAAAAAATCACAGAATTAAAGGTTGTCCTGAAAATATATGGTATTAACAATAAATAATAATCATTTTATAGCGTTTTCATGAAATATGTGAAATATCTTATCCTCAGGATAAATTACAGGGTGCAAATGCTGCCATTTAAAACAGTTGTCATTTCTAATATAATCTTTTATTTTTAGTAAAAGGCATAAATTATTTCTGTCGATGAGTTTTTAGTGTTATATGTGCATTTTTGACCACGCACGAAAAGCGTATACATATGTATGTATGTATGTGAAAAAGTTTATTTCCATGTTCATTTCAGACAAAAACTTATTATTTTGAACAGATGGGCAGCATTTGAAAAATATTACCTTTTTAAGAGGTAAACATTTTTTATTGGGAAAGTAAATGCGCTAAGTTTTTCATGATCATTTTACTGCTATAGAAAAGAGATTTTTACTTAATTAACTTTAGCCCAAAATTTTTACTACTAAATCGGTAGCCATTGCTTAAAGGTTAGGGTCGTCATCGAGCGGTAGTCGTTTCTTTGTACAGCTAATTGGAGTGCAGTACCTAATTCTGAAGCTCCAGCCGCCAGTGGGCCCTCCAGGCTGGTTATTAGCTATTTTGTCACTTCAAACATATGTTTTTGTACCTTTAAGAGCGTTTATTTATGAGGCCGTAGATTGCAATTTAAAATAAAAATGTTTTTATGTGTAGGGTTTAATTCAATAGTTCTTTTTTAACATAGTTTTGTGTACCACTGCTTGTAAGCTTTTCATAAGTAATAACAATTTATATTCTTAATTATTCTCTATCTTTACAACTTTGTAAATAAGAACAATTACCTGACAGATCTTTGTACCTAAAGATCTTTCTACCCGATCATCGTTACAAATTAGGTTCGATCACAACCTTTTTAACCACGCCTATTCACACTAAACTCCCGTTACACCTGAGTTAGTTCCAACTAAACTGGTCTTTAAAACATGAGTACGATCACGACAGATTCAGGCAAAGAGCTGCTTTTCTTCTTTCTTTTTACACGTACGTACTTACACGCATAAGCAAAAAATAAGCAAAAAATAAACAAAGAAAACTAAAGAGAAAACAAGTGCAAAAATACCGTGCACAGTGAGAGACTCAAATTACTACCATAATTGTAAAATGCATTTGTATATTTGGCCTGACTCTATTCACGACTTACTTCACGAGTTTATTCTTTATAAACTCTCTTCACACTAAGGTTACTTTACTTAAACTGACTGCTGTCCGCATCGACGTGCTTTTTATATGGCTGAGTAAACAATACTTCAAAAGCTCTCGAACTTTTCGATGTTTCACGTAGATCCATTTCTTTCCTTTATTTTCTTTTTACATATTATGAAGCCATGCGAATGTAACCATCTACCTGTTTTTTTCAGTGCTTACTGTGTTGTTGTTGCTTCTTGTTTTCTTCGTTATCTGTTTGCTTGTTGTTGCCGTTTATTTTTATTTACTACATTTCTGCTTATGTTGTTGTTGTCAGTTCGGTTATTTGTAAACAAGTAAGTAGTTGTTTTTGTACCTTCTGTTTATTTTTTAGCGATGTAATAAATGACAGGGCTTCCCAACCTGATTTTCATAACAGTATTTTTTCCGTTTTCTTTTCTTGGGAGCATGTAGCTTTCACAAAGAATCATTAACTTCCTTTAGTTTCTTTGTAATCATTTGTTATGTAATTTGTTTTACAGTTAAGCAAGCAATCGGTCTACTGTAGCTCATCTAGAATGGACGATAATGTCGCTACCTGTCGTTGTTTAAAAGCGATGCCCTATATGTAGTGAGTAATCTTTGCTTATCAGAGACTTCTACCTTTTTTTGCCGAGAGGTGGCGTTGCCTGACCTTCCTATGATGTTTCTACAGTTGATATTGAGCTTTTTTTCTTCACGAGTGGGCAGATTACTTCTTGCATGAATCATCTAGCTGCCGTCATCATGTCTGTTTTAAAATTTTAACAATACCATTTAAGCCGACATTTTTTCTGAATCTCATAACTACATACTATTTATCAATGTTGCCAATTTAGCGCCTTTCGCGCTATATTTAGCACGTTTCAACTACCGAAAAATCGCATTTTTCCCTTTAGCGCTTTTTTCTTAAAACGCGCTAGGTTAACGCTTTTCTGCAATTTTTTTGTAAAAAATAGAATGACACTAGATCCAGAAAGCTCATCAAAAATTACATTGTTCCAGTTAATAGTTGATCAAAAATATTAAAGAATAGTGTTTTTGAAACGTATCTTAAGTATAAGGGCTCATTTTTCAAGACTTATAAGTTATTTTAAGTAAAATAGAAAAAAATATATATTTTAAAGAAGGCTAGAAATTGTAATTATTTAGTCACAATGCTAAACGTGTAAGTTGTTATTCTAAGACCCTATAAAGATTCTAAGGGAACCAAGTCTGTCTTCTCTAGGAATGGCTTCCCTGTGTGTTCCAATAAATGACCAGTTCCGTTAAGTCGTAGTTTGGATTCCTCAGAGTGTGTCCAATCAATTCCATTTTCTTCTGACAATTACCTTTATTACAAGAACTTGGCGTGTTCTTGTTTCTGGCAAGATATTTTTAAAAAATGCGCTGTAGAGAGTGGTTTATAAATTTCTAAATGGAATTGACAAAATCATAGCCGCATTCCATAACTCGCAACCATACTTCACAAACGTGTAAAACATGCTAATTTTTGTTTTGAGAAATATATGTCGGCCAAAGGATTGGCTGCCTAGATTCAATCTGTTCTTAATATCAACTCTGGAATCTTCAGACATCTTGAGAATACTGCCGAAATAGCAAAAAATGGCATATCTCCTAAATTTCTGCTTTAAACTCGAAAGATTGGTTTTGAATATTATTATCCACAATCCTGCTCTATATAATTCCGCCTGCACATAATCCAGTTTTCATTGTATGTCCTAATGTCTATGAGCCAGAAGATAGATGTTGTATGCATATTTCAGATTTTCAAACTAACAATCGAGGATAACGATGTTGTTTAGCACCAGTTCTAAAAGATATTTTCTTAATATTACAACTGAACCCAAAAATGGAAAAAATATTATTAAGTTTTGTTTTGTTCTAAATTGTATTTAATTTTACTTTTGAAGCAATCGTTCATATAATTAAAAAAAATCTTTATAAAAATTAGGATTTAAATAATATATTTTTTACAAATTTGATCTGATCACAAAAAGTTGGCAACACTGCTATTTATGCTCATATGAGAGTGTAACTAAAATATTTATTAATATCTCTCTGAGAGATTCATTTAGTTTTACTCGAAATGTTGATTAAAAATTCAATTTCCTTTATCAGGAAACCAACATAAACTACATCATCTAGATGTCTGTCTGTTTGGTTGAGCAATTCAATTTCGGTATAGTTTTCAAAGGCTTTTTTTCCTCAAGTTTCTATTTTAGTTTCTTTATTACAATAAAATCATTTTTTTATAAATTGGAATTGTAAATTTTATTTATGATTTTCTATTTTTGCTCCATCTTCTTTGTTGGAAATTTATACGAATTTTTTTGTAGAAATTTATATGAATGTCATATGAGTAGACTGTTATTATGTAGTATTCCCCTTCGTCTAATACGCCAACGAGATTTTTGTTTGCAATTGAATGAAGCTGGTAAAACAAACAATGTAAATATTCTTTTGATTAAATCGTGTAATAAAGAAGTAAGTGATGAGTGATGTAATATTACAGACAAATAGTTATCATATATATCCTACGAGTATAGTTAAGGTACACTACAGACTTATATTTACCACGTATATTGCCAATCAAATTAAGTCAATAAAGTCCGACTACTTACACTGACCACAATATCGAAATGAAATGTTTTTCTCAATTCTCAAAACATTTTAAAAAGGCAATCTTATGTTATAGCCTTGAACTCTTGAGGTGAAGCAGTCCCTATCTCCTCTAACATTGCAAGTCTCTGTCCATATATTGGCTTCTTTAATTTTGGAAACAAGAAAAAATACTCGCTAATAACGGTTCCCAATTATAAGTGAACAGGAGCATTATTCTAAAGCTTAAGACTATCTGACAATTGATTTCAACTTCCAAAAACTGTACTGAATATCTTGCCGCCCATAATGGAATTTTTAGTAACTGAATGAACTTTACGAAGTAAGCTTAAGGAAGTTCTATTTGTAATTCAGTCTCTGTTCAAATCTCTAAGACGTTTTTTTCAAATATGCAAACTAGACTACTTAAAAGTTAAAGTCCCGAAATAATCTCTACTTGAAACTTTACACAGCAGTTGATTGAATGGGCTGTAAAAATTACTTAAAATTTAAAAAAAAAAAAACATTTAACCTTGAGTCGCAATAAAAGTATCCAACACTAATTCGAACTCTTGAATTGGGTATACAAGATAATAATGTCGATTTGGACAACATACGGCATAACTATCACATAAAGTATAGTATTTTGGAGGCTAAACTTCTGGCATTATAATTCAGTATTCGTAGTCGCCAAAGTGTAAACACAAATTTTTTTCAATTGCTGTAATAATGTCGAAATTTATGCCTAAAAAAGATGTTTTGCAAGGAAGTCCGATAACCATCTTGCATTTTGAGAAAACGGCTGCTGAGAATAACGATTGTTGGTAGAAGCTTACGGTCAACATTTACCAACTTAAAAAACATGTGGACGAAGGTTTGCTCGATTCAAAAGTGGTGATTTAGACACAGAAGACAAGGAGAGGCCTAGCCAGCCGAAAAAGTTTGAAGATGAGGAATTGGAAGCATTACTCGACGAACATTGTTTTCAAACGCAAGAAGAAATTGCACTATTATTCGGAGTCACACAAAAAGCCATTTCCCTACTTTTGGAAGTATTGGAATTCATTCAAAAGCAACGATATTGGGTCCTATATGAAATGAAGCCGAGAGACGTTGAAAGGCGATTTTGCATGTCGGAAATGCTGCTTGAATGCTACAAAAAGAAGACAGTTTTGCATAGTATTGTTACTGGTGATGAAAATGGATACATAACGATAACCTCAAGTGCAAATCAAATCCGAAGCCGAATATCTATGACTCCAAGGTACTGCTATGTATTTGGTGTGATCAGAAGGCAGTTTTGTATTATGAGCTGTTCAAATCTGATCAGACGACCGCAGGGGACTTGTATAAAACACAATTGATTCCTTTGAAGAGAACAATCAACGAAAAACGACCAGAATACTCGACCAGACAAGAGGCCATAATATTCCATAATGAAACTATTTGGAAAACACTGGATGGGAAGTTTTGGCTCAGAACCCTTATAGCCCAGACCTAGCCCCTTCTGACTTACATTTATTTCGATCAATGCAGAACGCCCTTAACGGAATATGATTTACTTTAGAACAAGGTATCAGAAATTGGCTTCATTCATTTTTTACCTCAAAGCCGGAGCAGTTCTTTTGGCGCGGAAACCATATGCTACCAGAAAGATGGGAAGAAATAGTGGCTAACGGTGGACAATACTTTGAATAATGTATCAGTTCATTTTATTATTATAATAAATGCATTTTTCAAGCAATTAAATCGACATTATTAACTTGTATACCCAATAACGACAATTGTTTCAAAGATAATATTTCAAGTTACACTTTTGCCAAAGACACTTATTAAATTCGCCTCTCGGAAATAAAGTTATATTGCCATTAAATTAAGAAAAGCTGGGACAAATACGCCTTTTCATATTGTTTTAAAATTAGGGGTGAAAACATGGAAAAAAATTGTGTTAAATGTACGACCAGAATGCTTTCAGAGAACGCCTGACGCATTCAGTTAGTTACTGAAATAGTGGACAAAATTTTTTAACTAGTGAAGCAAAACTGGTATGCAAGCTGTCAGGAAATAGTTGAGGCGCTAAACATTAACCACATGACAGTTTGGTTACTTAAACAAGATCTAAAAAAATTTGGTTGACCGAATTCTCATCATCGAAGTGCTTCTGAAAAGTAACGAAAACGTAAAATTTTAACAGTGTGTCATAACGGTAGATGAGGTATGGGCTAAACACGAGCTTAATTGAACCAAATATATGCCGTTTTGATGGATAATACTTTACCATTTTTGAGGTGAAGCCATTACTCCACCAGTGTAGAACTTCTGGATTTGCTGAGCGAAAAACTGAACTAATTGAGTTTTTCAGTTCTCTACGGAATTTAAATTTACACTAAAGAGTTCTGCAGAAATCGAAACAGATGATAATCAGAAGGTGCAAGGCCTGAGGTATATGTTGGAGGCATTAAAACTTCGCAGCCAAGCTCTCTCAGTTTCTAACAGGTCATCAAAAATGTGTGTTGTCTGCAGTTGTCATTGGAATACAGCATCTTTTGTGTTAATCAATCCTGCACTTTTAATTGAATTGCCAGCTTCTACCTCGGTAATTGTTGACAGTAGAGATAAGAATCAATCGTTTGACCAAGTTGTAGAAGTTCTTAATTTACAATTTCCTTCCAATTCCATAGGACACACAACATTACTTTTCTTCGTCCACGGTCCTGTTTGCATATTGTTGTTGCATGTGATTAACTTTCCATCGCCCGTAATCATTCGCTTTAAAAATGGTTTGATTTCGTTCTGTTTTAGCAGTGAATCGCAAATTCATGTAGCATCCAAACATCAAGCTTCCAGCTTTCTGTAAGTGGTTGATAACAGCTTAATGATGAATGCGTAGTTCTGTATCAACGTCCAGTCTTTCTAAATTTTTCCATGATCTCATCGACTTTTTTAGTGATTGTTCGACGAGAGCGAGGTGCATCTTTAACTTAAAAATTATCGGATCGAAACCGGATCGGGCAAACCATTTCGCTGCTTTTTTTCAAGTTGCAGCATCGTCTCTGTAAACTTTCCAAATTTTTTCAGTAGCCTACAACGGATTTCTATAATAAAAAAGCGAATTATGACAATAATGTTCTGAATTCATACTTATTTTTAAACATAAATAACTTTTCACAGAATATGGTGTAGCGATTTTAATAATGCCTTTTAACAAAAAAAGCTTAACATGTCACCTTTCAAAAAAGTTTTTATGATGTAATGAATATTTGTAGAGATATTACATTTCCGAGTTATCTACCGACAATTTGTAACCAAACTTAACCGAGCGATGCACTTCGTACTGACTCAAACAGTGAACGAAATTGTTTAACTAATTAAAGGGTGGTCTATCCATCTTAACCAACCCATCTTAATTCGACAGTCCTTTGCTTGAGCGTTTGAAAAATTCAACCATGGAGAGATACACAATTGAGTAGCGCGCTAAGATTGTTAAAGCTTTCAAATAAAAATGCGTTTCGTGCAATTCGTGATTTCTTTTTCAGCATAATCGACCCAATGTGTCCACAATCGGCGGAATTGTGCGCAAACTTTAGCATGCTCGCCCAGTTCGTCCTGCGGAAAACATTGCTGTTGTTCACGATGGTGTGGGAGAAGATTCGTCAACCTCGACTCGTCGTCGTGCCCAACAACTGAACATCTCACAAACATAACTGATGCGAATTTTAAACATAGATTTGATTTTAAACGCTTACACAAATCAAATGACTCAAGAGCTGAAGCCTACTGACCATTTCAAGCATCGTCAATACGCCGAATGGTTAGTTTAACAGACAGAAGTGAATGGTGACTGAAAAATCGTACAGAATTGGCCAACAGAAGAAGTATTGTGTTTCTCCATGGCAAAGCCAATCCATACTCATCTTCAATGAGCCATCAAAAATTGTTTGGATTTGGTAGAGAACTTTTAAAGTATAGGGTGGACCATTGAAAAGTTTAAATTTAAAAATGCAATAAAACAAAAACGGTTTGAAATTTTGTAAATTTTATTTGCAATTTTTTTGCAATTGTTTCGGTTAAAAATGAAATATTATTTCATATATATGGTTGCCGCGGCTGGCCTCACAGTGCCCATTCGATCGGACCAATTTTCGATAACTTTTTCTAGTGTATGTGGTCGTATCTCGGCAATGGCATCACGAATGTTTTCCTCCAAATGCTCAATTGAAGTAGTTTGTTGGCATAACACTTGTCTTTAATGGCGGCCCACAGAAAAAAGTTAACGGTGTTAAATCGCAGCTTATTGTAGGCCAACTGACATCATCATTTCCGCAAATGAAATGGCCATCAAACGTTTGACGCAATAAGTCGATTGTGGCATGAGATGTGTGGCAAGTTGCACCATCCTGTTGAAACCAAACATTGTTTACATCAATACGATGAAGAGCGGGCACAAAAAAAATCGGTTTTCAGGGTGCGATAGGTGTCTCCATTGACCGTAATGGTCATTAGTAGTCCTCATTTTCAAAGTAATATGGGCCAATGATGCCTCCGATCTACAAGAGGCACCAAACAGTCACTCGTAATGGGTGCATTGGCTCTTATCGGAAAGACCACATTTGGGTTTTCTGAGCTTCAAATAAGGCAATTTTACTTACTAACGTAACCACTAAGATGAAAATGAGCTTCATCCGAAAAGATGATGATATTTTTTGGTTTTTCGTTGGCCCATCTAGCGAAGCGAAAACGAAGCGGATAGTCATGCGGCTTCAACTCTTGAACCAACTGAACTTTGTAAGGCGTCGTACCGGGATCTTTTCGCAAAATTCGACATAAGCTAGTGGTCTTGAGAATGATGACGAGTTTAATGTTTATAGATTCTCATGCACACTCTTAGCCAAAGCTTCGATATTTTTGAGTGTATGTACTGTACAACAATGAAACCAGTTTCATGAACTTTAGCAATAAACTTGCGTACACCGGGCACTGTTGGTCCTTCTCTGCGACCAAATTTTGTACTACTTTTTCATGCAATTACCGAGCTATTGTCCTTGTTTAGGATATAAATTTCCAATAAATGCCAACGTTGCTCAAGCGTAAATCGATGCATTTTATTCAGTGGAGATAATATACTGAATTTTGCGACAGTATAAGATGCCAGATTCGAAATAACCGCTAGGTTGAAATTTAAACCGATAGATGGTAAATTAGCAAACAGAAGAATAACTGAAAATCATTTTGACGCTAAAACCAAAGAAATTGCAAAAATGACAGGAACTTGTTTAAAATTGATGTGCAATAAAGAAAATGTTGGTTAAAAAATTTACCGAAAAAAATAAATTGCGATAACTTTTTATATGAGCCAATAATATTTTTTTTACAAACCTGTTGTAAAACTTTAAGACAAAACTCTCTTGACCGACTTTAGCTTTATTTTGAAGGCAAAGAACGTAAAATTTAAATATTTTCTTGTAAATTATTTTTGCAGACATTTCTCGAAGTACAATACATAGAAGGAAATTCAATTACATTTCCCTCTTTTTTTTTAAAAGAAATTTCAAACTATTTTTCCTTCTGAAAGCAAATAAACTCTATTCGAATACACTTGTATGTCACACGTTCACCACTATGGCGTCTGCTTATCTTCTTACCTAGCGGACACTGAGTTTATTTCCACTTCATGTAATTTAACATTTAAAAATGTCCACCAGTGGACATTGAACCACATGGACAAAGACATACGAATATAAGAGAGACAAGTGTTTGTTGTTCATGATGTAAATTCTAACTTCTACTGTTACATGTTGAACCCCAGCCCCTTATTTTTTTGGCCGAATATGTTGCCTTGAATGAGTTTTACTTAAAGTAAGTTGAAGAGAAGGGGAGAACGGTTATACAAACAAAGAACAAATGTGAAAATTAAATAAAGTAAATAGATGAAGGCATAGTTTTTACTGTTGTTGTTGTTAATTTTTTTCTAATTTTTGCTTAAAAAGATTTCCAGTGTAAATACAGTTTTAGAATTACAATATTACATTGAGTTGATACTGCTAATGGATAAATTCTACCTACCAATTCACACCGAATAAGTGGCAAGAAAAAAAGACAACTTGCTGTTGTGAGGGAACATGGTGGAAATCATGTGAAAATCTTTCATCAAGTGTTGTTTGACACTAAACAACACTATCTTCTTTTCTTTTCATTATCATTTCTTTTACTTCTTTAAACATGACGACAAACATTGACGATGTCACCCAGCAATTGCAAGTGCTGGCAACAACGACGGCAATTGTTAGCAATTAGAAGAATATAATCCCTAAGGACATACAACGACGAGAGTGCATGTCCTAAAATACGAATTGGTGCATAGACGTACGTACATACATAACGTGTAAATAGAATCTATAGTTTTTTCCCCTGTTCTTTGGAAATAAAACATAAGTAATGAGTGGAATAGTTTGTCGGCTTTGTCTTAACTTTATAGTTTAATTCTTTTAGGACCCTTTTTTCAAATGGAAAATAAATTTTAATCAGAGAGTATGACCTTTTGTTGGGTAATTTTAAAATTTAATCGCTGATAGACTTCCGTGAATGAACGGCGAAGAACTTAGTCAAGTGATTTTCAATGGCTTTTCGATTTATATATTTTCCCCTCCATCTAAAGAAATGGCTATAAGATGTGTCAATAGCCGGGCTATGCAGCTTATGTACCGCAATTTTACAGTCAAGTAAAATCAATTTTTTTCAGATCCACAAAGATGTATGTGTACTGGAACAACAACTTTTTGATGGCCAATCATTGTCATTATCAATTCAGACCGAATACAGTTGCAAGACACTACGACGTAAGAGATCTACTGTGTCCCTTCAAGCCTACTTTTTCTTAAGCAGACTTTTTACCTTCCCAATAAATGCTAGCTAGACCTAAAGGTCTGAAACTTTAGTTTTGAGACCACATTCACGCAATGTGTTTTTTTCTGATGCCTGCAAGAAAATCCTTCAGGAGTTTCAGGTCCGGCCTGTTATATTTAAAAACATGGAAATGGCGTTAAAATAGCGAAGTGAAAACCGTCTTGAGCGCTCCAGCGTTCCAAAAACTTGCCAATTTCCCAATCTTTAATTAAATGGAGAGTGGAAGTAAGAGGTACAGCAACATAGGTTTCTGGATCATAGTGTGATATGGATTTCTTCCTAAGCAATGCATTCGCAGCCTCCTTGCCGCATGGTCTACAGTGTCCAGGTACCTACAACAACTGAACTTTGTTCCTAACCACCAATTTTTGCAATGTGTCACACTATAGATATCATACTTTTGCTAGCCAATACTGGCCGATCAATTTGATTGATTTATTAAAACGGCTGTGAGTAGAAGAGAGCGGAATTCATCATTTCACCAGATCTTTGTATTAGGTCCAAAGAGCCCCGGCCTATCACCCATGTGAGTCCTCAATTCATCTGTAAGCCACTTCAGGAATATGAAAGTTGCTTGACAATATTGGTCAATTACTTGCAAAGTTTTATTCACTTTTTTAGTGACTAACTACCCAGAGCGAGATGACACGCTATCTTCTGATATGTTTCGTAATTAAATGTAAAATTTAAATCGCTTTCAGATTGACTAGCTGACTATATTTCTTGTTCTACTCCTTGGTGCAGCGTTCAATTATATAAAAGTTTAATCATTATAAGTAAGGAAATAGTTTTGAATACTAATAAAACTTGCCATGAGCCGTTACGAATTTCGGGTACAAGGTGCATTCTAGAACACCAATTTCCACAAACTTTTCGAGGCCACATTTCATCAATAACTCTTCGATTGTTGCTTTCCAGGTGTTTAATTGTCTCTGGTTTATCGACGTAGACAAGTAATTACTTTACATAACCCTAAAGAAAATAATCCAATGGATCTTGGTGCCCAACCGATCTTGGTGGCCAATTAATTACGAGAATTTGCTCTTTCATCAAAAGTTTCTGTGAATAAATCAATGGCAGACGCGCTTTGTGGTATGTGGCTCCGTCCGGTTGGAACCACATGTCAGAAAGATTAGTGCCAGCTAAATGAGATACGAAAAAATTTCTAATCATGTCCCTATACCGTTCACCATTGACAGTAATATTCTTAACATCATCGTTTTTGAAGACATATGGATCAATGACCCCGCCAGCCTATAAAGAGCACCAAACAGTAATTTTCTGTGAACGTAATGGTGTTTCCACAAAAGCTTGTGGTTTATCCCCACTCCAAGTGCGACAGTTTTGCTTATTTATGTACCCACTCAACGAAAAATGGGCTTCATCGGAAAACAAAATTTTGAATGCAAATTCAATTAAAATTTTTTAGCAGTTTGCAAGCGCTGCTGTAGTGTAGGTCTATCAATAATGAAATGTCAAGCCAAACTCAACAAACAGCAACTATCAGCTGTTAAATCGGTTGTCAAACGAAGCAGTGTTGCCAACTCAATGTTATGAAGCTTTAAAGAAAAACACGCAATACATTTTGCAAAATTTTCATGCTTTTGCAGTGTTCTTTCCTTTTAGACTGATGAAAAAATGTGTAAAAAATGTACCAAAAAAGTAATCTGAAATGTCTGTTCTCATACAAATATGTCCATAACCAATTTAGTTTTTCCCGATATTTGGACGTCAATAGCATCTAGAGAGTGCGGAACCGCGTATATTATATTTATTGTGTGAATCAATATGAACGTAAGACTTATCTTACCAATGAAAAAGTGTTCTTACATCAGGACTTAATACTTGTGAAGTCACTATGACAAAAAATCCAAGTGTCGTCAAATGTATTGCTGCTCTATCCAGCAAACTGTTAAAGAATAGAATGATTCTTCGGTGTCCAGTAAACCAATGTATGTGTGTTTCATAACTAGGGAATACGAACTATATACTCAATTTTCTAAGCTGAGAGTGTGACTGAATTATTAAAAATTATTTCAATTTTTAATCTTTTTACACGATTTTTATGAAATCCTTTAAATTCAAGAATAAAAAATAGAAAATAAAACAAATTTCTTTATAAGAAAACAAATGACAAAAGGCGTAACCACTCAAAGCGATGTACGAAAAGAAAAAAGTTATAGAACAAAGAATAGAAAAAGTACCTTTACTTGCAACGAACGTAGAACAATTGTGTGTAGAGTAGTGGTAACGATGTATAAATGAAATTCGCTTTTATCGATACTCCTTAGTTGGAATAATAATAACAAACACAACAAGAACAACATTAAGAAATATTGAAAATTTTTTCTTTGTTTTTTAAGAACAAGTTAAGCTCAAAAACCAAGTTAAACCAAGACCAACGAAGCGTATGAATCCTAAGCTGCGTAAATAAAAATTAAGCCATTACATTACAACAAAAGCAACAACATTTATGTGCTGTGGCAGCTGTATGATTTTTGCCACTTGACTTTCAATACAAGACTTTCGCACTTTTTTTTGCCTTCCTCACCTTCGTTTATACAAAAGATGCGCACGGGCTTTTCTACTTCTCTTGCGAATATATTTCATCGAGAAGAAATAAAAGAAAAGAAAAAAAATTAAAACAAACGTTGTGGCTGGAACTGTTTGTGCTGTCGAATGTAGTGGTAGAGTGTTTTGTGTCGATTGCGATTAATGAGTTGCAGTAAAAATAAATCGTGCCACTATTTAAAGGAATTATAACAATAATGGCAAAAGGCTAAAAACGATTTGAATTTCTTTTTTTATTATTTTTTTTTTTTTTTAGTTCTCATTTAATACCAATTTGCACCTTGCAGCAAATGTGTACAATGATCGTGTTCCTATTTATTCAAAGCGGATATATGTACAAGAACACTTATATAATGAAAGCAAAATATGAGTGAAAAGTTTTCCATGAAATAAAAGATGGGTTGCGGATGTTAAAGGGCCTGTTAAAAGAAGCTAAAAAAGATTTTATTTCGCTATCTAGTCCGCTCTGAGCTTGAAGGCCCTCAAAAAAGTCTTACTTTACCGATGACCACTTTGTTTGACCTCACGCCATCCATTTCTTTATATTGGAAAACACGTAATAGTTGCAGGATTCTAAGTCTGAAGAATATGTTAGATAGGCCGATATAGCCGTTTGCAATAAAATTCAAACGTTTTTACAATAGGCATTACACGCGTCTGAATCCATGCAAAAACACACACATGGTCTTGATGTCTAAAATTTCTGAAGCATATTCGAAAGTAATCGATAAAATTTTAAAAAGGTAATCATACGATTATTATTAGTTTTTTCCTGAAATCACGACTAAGGCAATGACCCCTACTCATGCAGTATATTCTGCTGGTACTAGGAAAATAGGTTACGGGAAGAATAGAGAGGGAGTAGTGCTTATGGACTTTCAATTTAAATTTACTCATGTCTTAAGTGGCAGAAAAGACTTTCGCGGGAAAACTATTCCGAAAACGAATAGTGCGGCTAAATTACGAATTTTCTCTATAATACGTTGTGTGATATGCTCAACAATCAACTAGAACGGGATGAGCTTTACGCAAAACAGGAGTACTACGTAAAAATATAAGATTATTGGCAATTAATCCCCTTATTTCGTTAGAACACATTCCGTTATAGTATCGTTAGAACAATGAAACATACGCTAGATTGTTACGATACTCTAATGAATCGATAGAATTGGATACACTACCATCATTACCCAACACCTTCGCCTTCTTCTGTAAGCGGTTCAGAATCCTCAAAACAGACTTTGAAGCACCGGCCAAGACATGGTGATTGTATTCCATTTTAGTTTGCATATAGGTCATGTTAATATTAAGGAGATCAGATGGAGTGAAGTACTTTTAACAAAGTCCTTAGAAACCGAGGCACTTGAATGCATCTTTCGACACTCGAAATATGCGATCATTACAACATCACAAACGAACATCACAATTAAATCTTACGCCCGGAAGAGCATCTGATTTCTTAACATCTACATTACCATGTGTTTCAAAAAATAGTATTGGGTCATTGAATTGGATCATTAAGAGCGACTCTGTTTTGTTCTCACAGCCTCACTCGGAGATTTTCGACAGATTGCTTGTGAGTGTAATTAGTATTCCGCATTTTCGCCCCAATATCCAAGAGACTTGGCGTACGATCAAAAGAATATGAATGACAGATGTTGCTGTTATATGTATACGAAAGAGTAGATAAGATTGGAAGTGAGAAGAAGAAAGTCGTTAAGAAATATTAAAAATAGAGTGGGAGAATGAACAAAGCCTTGTGGTACCTCCGAATTAATTCTGAACTCGTCGGATGAAATCCCCTCTATAACCACTCTTATAGTGAGATTTCTGAGAAAGCTCGATATAAAACGAGAGAAGTGACTATCGACACCAAAAGCTATAAGTGCCAGACTCTGTCAAATGCCTTGGAAATATCAAGAGCCACAACTTTACTTTCACCAAATCCCTGAATGGTCCTATTCTACTTCTCGGAGGGTAACTCCAGCAGATTACCAGTAGAGCGACTCTTATGAAAACTGTATTGGCGATCGCTCAGCAAATTGTTGGACTTTACAAGGTGGTGATTAATCATAATTTCCATAACTTTGGAAAGTGCCGAACAAACTGCTATTGGGCGATAGTTTTCAAGGTTATTATCCTCTCCCTTTTTTAGGGATTATTGTTACATTGACAACCCTTCAGCAAGATGGGAAAATACCCGTCCGATACTTGATGATCAAGTGTAAGGGTACCACGATTATCCGTCGTTCATTTGTACTCGTACGATTTTAATCAAAGTGATTGATTACGTGTGCAACTGTCCAACTCTTTTTCACTGGACAAGCCATTTTTCTACTAATCAATACTGAATCTGTTTAAAAGCTCTAAATTATATTTGCCTATAAGCGTTTTATAATTTTTTTAAGCGCCACACGATGTAAAGACTCTGCCATGACTATGTTGATAGTTGAATACAACCTAGCTATCTTTGGACTCCGCCAGAAATTTTTTGTGCTTTCGTCAAGCGTAAAAAATGACGGCACTAATCAGGCGTATAGTGTTTTCATATCTAAATATTCGTACAAAACGTGATGCATTCGCACAGTTTAGATACCTGTAGCCTCAAAAACTGCACGTACTTTTATTCTTTGATCGTCTAATACATTTTATCGGTTATTTTAGGCTTGTAGACATTATTTTATTATATCGTAACTGTTAGTATTCATCATGGCTTTCTTTTCCAGAGAGATTATTTTATATACAATGTAAATTGAGCTAAAAAAAAGCCGGCTAAGCATAACTACTTACTTCACAGTTACAGCACCTAGCCACAACAAGAAGTTTTTTTGAGACCTCTCTATCCAAAGCAGCTAACTTCAAGCAACATTCTTCTCAATCTTACTATAGTCACTTATCACAGCGTCCTTCCGGAGCTATTGTGGCTACCTCTATCTCTTAGTACCTCTTACTTATTTTCGAATACTTTTTCACACACCTCACTACCCTCAATGCGGGTAACGAGCACAGGGCAATCGCACCTTCATCCTTGCAGTAATCCGCACATCTTAGGCATACAACACAAACGGCCTGGGCTCGAATCCCAGTAGAGGACATGACAAAAAATTAAAGTGCGGTTTCAGGAGTTTAATAAAAGGACATAAACCTCTCCCCAGACAAGTTCAACTAAAGAAGCCTTGCTGACCTTCTAGCTTATTTTTGGTATGATGACAAACATTTGATGAATGATCAGGAAAAAACGCCACGGAGAAAAAATTACAATGCTAAGTAAGGATCACCACCACCACCACTTAGCAGGGATCTTCACCACTACACATATTCAATGGAGGCGAGCTACAATATATTAATCATCTAATTAGCTTGAATAATCAACTTGATTACTGAAACTGAAACAAAGTAATGCTTACTAGGGGAGTGACGGAGAAAAAAAAACGCGAATTTCTGTACAAGAGACGCAGGCCGTAGTTGTTTTGCTTTCTCCATACACCTTAAAGACACAGTGTGCCAACAATCATTCCCAGGACTCTTCTCCCAAAAGTATTTAGCATTGTCTAGTAATTTTCAGACATAGTCCACACTTCGGCACCGTACATAAGTATCGGCAAAATCAAGCTGTATAGTACCAGCTTCCTGTGGAAGACCCAAAAGCCAACGACTGGCTAAGCTTATGCGTCACTTCACTTCTTTTGTTACGATGTCATCAAAAGTAAGCTTTGATCCCAAGTATATAAATTCCTTGACACGCCGAATGGTCAAATTACCTCTTCCTGTCGAGTTCTTCATGACGAGGCTCTTCTTTGCATTCCATATGCTCTTCGTATATTTTTTACCTGAAGTGTCAATACTGCCTTTCTCCTTGCCAGAAGCCTCCAGTTGTTACAAAGGAATCAGAGATGGAACCATCCACTTTAATTACGGAGTTTCCCCGAGGATAATCTGAACCATTGTGACCAATCACCTGTACAACAAATTCACCTATAATTTGAAGAACCTTATGCTCTCCTATGCTGTCATACGCTTACTTAAAGTCAATGAAAAGGTGGTGTGTATCGATTGAAAACTCGTCTCAGGAATTGCCTTAATGCGAACAGCTGATCAACGGTTCATTAAGCTGGTCGAAAACCTTTTGGTATGGGCCGATAATATTGCGCATAAGAGGTTGAAGACGTTAAAGTATTATAATGGATAAGATCTTAGAGCAGGTGTTAAGAATAATCCGCACATTCATTAGCATCATCCTTTTTAAAGATTGGACATATTGCCATTGGCTTGATAGTTATTCCTCAGACTATATCTTCACCAATACTTCGTGACAACGATCAATAATCACAATAACATGTATCCAGCACTCGTGTTATTTTCGAGTCTTACAATAGCCATTACTGTCTTTATACGGAATGTGTGCTTAAACCGCAGACAAAAATAAATCAAATTGGTTTTCGATTTCGGTGTTTGATTGCTATAATTCCGATAATTTCTAATAAAATCTTGAACTCCTTTTTCTATTCTCACAACGCAGTTATATATTTTTTTAAATTTCTTCAAGCTGGGCCCTAATTTACAAATGAAGGCCTTACTAATGCCTCAATTCACTACCTTACATTTCTAAATATTTTTCTATGAATTGGTGACATAAAATGAAATGGATAAACGAATGCTGCGTTTTAATGTTTTCTTGTAGTCAAAGATTTATTTTCTTTTGAAATTCCCCACTCTCCCTCATCCTGACTTGAAAGCCAACTGAGTAAAGGAACAAAAAAATGAATTGTTTTGTTACTGGGCTTAGTGGTGCGTGGTTTAAATGACTGATTGCGTGTAGTAGTGGTACGTATCATGCCATGAGTGGGTTCATGTTAAAGCCTTTTAGGCCATATTGCGATTCCAGTTAACAGCATGAATGTGTTTAAACAATATACACATTCACTCATACTCCTTGTTTACGAACGACTGACGTACGTAGTACGTACAAACGATATTAAGTATTGAATGTTGTTGTTGTTGTGATTAAGCACAAGTGATTTGTTTAATGGTGCATGAATCAGTTGCGGATTAATGCATGAATACAATCACGAGTGTATAAGCAATATACGTATATACGTACGTACGTTGGTTAAACCAGCATGAAGTTTTCAAACTTGTTCTTGAAGAGGGGATTATAATGTAAGCCTGGATTAAAATCTAAAATATTTTTGTGGCATTTTTCACATATTTGTTTAATTAAAATTGGTAGTTGTGACATTTTTTACCAACGCATTTTATTGAGCTGTTAAAAGTGTAGCACGAGCCACCATAAAAATATGATCTCAACCTGTACGACTACATATTCAGTTTAAATTTTTGTTTGTGCAATTTCTTAAATTTTAGCCTTAAGAGCTGGTGATGGTGAAGTTCTAGCTTCCGGCTGAATTGGTTGTTGTGGTGAATGAATGGGTTTAAATCAAGTAACAATTATTTTGCATGTATTACTATGACGATTAATGGCTGTTGATTAAGATTTTATTTCTACTTGTTCTTCTTCTTTGTCTCACTCTGTCTCTCTCCGTTAAAGCCAGGCTTGTAAGCTTTAACTTAATTAACATGTTATATTTTTAGTCATGTTCTGAAAAAGTTGAGTGTGTAGTTCGAAAGGACCCTATTGGAAAAACAGTCAACAAATTTTGTTGTTAATTTAATCATTCTGCAAAAAAAAATCTTTCTTAAGATTAAAAAGTAGTAAATTTTTATTTTGAATTTCCCAAGACCCAGTTAATTCCTTAAATTTGGAAATCAGAAATAGTCGCTAGGAGCTAAAGCTGGTGAGTATAATGGCTAGGGTAGCAGTTTGTCACACCTTAGCGTTCTTTTGTGTTTAGTCACCCCAAATCTTTGGCTTGTAGCGCTTAGGACCTCAGTTACAAAGTAGTGAAAAAATTTGATTCGATTAAGCCTGAATATAGTTAAATAAAAAGTTAATAAAATTAAATTCTTGGGTTTTATGATCTATAAGGACCGTAAATTGAATGAACATATTGAATATATTTGTAAAAAGATCGGGATAAAAATTGAATTCTTAAAGCGGATTTGAAATAAAATATCGATAATAACTGCGCTCAACATTTATAACACAATGATAAAACCGCATTTTGAATATGACTCTACAATTTTGTACACCTGCTGCACGAAAACACAAATACAAAGACTGCAAAAGCTTCAAAAGAAATCCATGAGACCGATACTAAAATACAACCTATCGTAAACACTCCCATTCAACTTAGGCTAAAGTGGTTAAATATTCAGCAATAGTTTGTTCTAAACACTTTAAAGTTTATTTAAAAAATGGAAATGGGAAACGCGTCGGTGGATCTAACTGAGCAACTTGGATATGTGGGAAAGGTACAACCATATTGTCTCATAAAGACTGGAAATTTCCGCTTACTAAGGGCAACAACAACAACAATGCAGAGATCTCTTTTCTTTAAGAGACTTAAACTATACAATATGCTACCTGATGATGATAACACGCATGTGGCGGTCCCATCGTTCTGATTTGAGTTTTTTTTTTTTGTTAAGTTGCTACATATGTTATTGATATTTATGCTAAATCTTAGCGTCATAGCTTGACATTTGCAAAAGCTACGTAGCCAAGAGTACATCTATCTCTATGTGTGTTGGCGATTTTGTACAATTTTAGAAACGGCTGCTGAAACGCGTTTTTAACTCGAACCGAAAAATGCCACAGGGAATTAAATCATGTCTTTTGCGACCTTAACACGATCATGGTTTTCTTGCAAGAAACTGAAACAAATTCATACCAATGACCATGAGGGTCTTTGTCATTTTTATCATTTGTGTAAAGCAGAGCATTCTGGATATTCTACAAGTTATATTAGATTGCCTTAGTTTCGTCTTCTCTAACGTTCACTCATCTATCAAATTAGAGATCTCAGCCAAGGCAGTGTGAATGTAAATTACTCAAATGTTACGTCCAAGGATGGTCCCCATTGATTGCGAATTTATCAGCATGCTATTGCCTCGGATGCTTCTATGATCTAGGACCTATATCAGCTTGCTACGGTGCTTTCATGATGAACTTGTGAGAAGATTTTAAACTTAAAAATTAATAGTCGAAGCTTCGATTTTTAATTTCCGAATGCTTCTCGCTACTCTTTCGAATATATCTCTAGAAGATGGTTATTAGTTAGTCTTAAAGAGATCACAAGATAAAGTAAGATAAGTTCATTAGAATAAAAACCCAGCTCGTGCTAATTCACATCTTTAAGCCGTCAATGTGGATTAAAATCTCTTCGTCGCGAAAGGTAGATATTCTGTCAAAATTTGCTGAAAGTCAACTCCTTTGACTCACTAATATTTAGAAAACACTTAGCGGAGAGGCACTTGATATAGATACCGAGGAAAGGTATCTCCGTCTGTTGTGGAACTAGACAGACTTAACAGATGAACCAGCTTTTTCCAAAGATTATGTTAAGTACATAATGAACGCATAAGGCTTTTTCATTGAACTCTCAGCGTTACACTGTCACTAGAGCTTAGGTTTTGGAATTATGCCAAGGTATTTAGAATTTTTCAAAGGCACATGATTTTTTTTCTACGTCACTCCTCTAGTGAGCATATTGGCTTTCCACAAAGCATTCATTGCTTTGTTTTAGTTTCATTAATCAAGTTGATTTTTCAAGCTAACTAGCTCCCCTTCTTATGATTGTGTAGTGGTGAAGATCCTTGATAAGTGGTATTAGTATTGTATTTATTATTATTAGTATTGTATTTATTTATTTTATTGTTTTCATGATATTACCATATAATCATGGTGGTTTGAATTTCGATATTACACATCTTCTGATAGAAAGACCCATTTCGATTAAATCAGATTAATAAGTCGAACTAGGAACAAGCCCGCTCCTTAATAAAGGGGAGCAACACAAGGTTTCACAGCAAAAAAGAAATGGCACCATCTTTACTTTAGTTCAGAGTCCGGCAAAACTTGACTCAGAGCAAATTTTCTCTCGTGCTCTCGCATGTACGGACTCACACGCATAGGTAAAAATAAACAGAGAGGAATAAAGATAAAATAAACAGAAAAATACAGTGCGAGAAAAAATTTTTAGTCGATGATATTATTAAACATTTTATTCAACTTGTTTATTTATATAAAATTTCTTCTTAATTCGATATTTTCCTTATTATTTTTGTAATTACCTTTTGTTGATTTTTTGTTATTTTTCTTTTGCTTATTGCTTTTTCTTTTCTTTTTTCCTTTAAAAATTTCTATTAGAAATGTAAACTTGACAAGTGTAAAAGCGCTCTTTCCAGTGTACACAACCATTAGTGTACGTAAAAATTATAATTTTTCTGAGACAGACTCTCAAATTACTATCACAATTGTAAAATTCATTGGTGTTAGTTTGCCTGTTACTGCTTAGGTCATGAATATGTTTTTTTTTTATTAATTTTCTATTGGGTTCTTTACTGCTCTACCGAATCACAGCATCTTGTTATTGAGTTGTCTTAATAGGAAAACTATCTATAATCTCTTCTTATTTTATTTTTTATTCTATTTTACTTTTTTTAAGAAAAAACAAGATTTTCTTATAAAATTTTAATATAAAATTTGTGTTTTTTTATATCTTGAGACATTCAGTAGTCGCCGTTGTTTCAATACAAATCAGTTGAGTTTAGTGTCTTTCTTACTACTCGTACTGCTCTTACAACCACTGCTGATCAATTTGTTTTTGACATATTTTCCTATTGACAGGGCCTTAATGGATTAACATTTGTTTATGTCATGTTTTTGGTTTAGCCATGTTTGTGCATATCGTATCTGGGATGTAGTGGAGTGTCTGTATGACTTGACTTGTGGTAGAATGTCTTAATATTTACTTCCTTAGTCATATTGCATTGGCACTGGCAATTTTAGTTATGGGAGCAACTCTATATGGTTTTATAAACTTCTAGTTTTCGTTTTTTGTTCTTTTTTTTCTATTTTCATTGAAAATGTCCACAAAATGCGTTGAGTTGTTGAAAATGTTATCTTGTCTCTTGTTTATGAAGGATAAATTGTTTAAATCGTTTGTTTGACAATGTTCATAAATTTTACTGCTATTTACGTAGAATTTTTATTTTTCTATTTTTTATTCTAATATCTATGGGTTTATAATGGAAATATCAAAATTTTGTTTGTCAGCAAAAAAATCTTTTTTTTTTCAAAATTATCCATTGCAGGGGAACTTATTATACACATACATGCAGTTGTATGTGTTCATGATATTTTTAAGTTATAGTGAGAAATTATTTATAATTCCGTTCGATGAGGGTAGGTGCCCTTTTTCTCTTTTTACAACTTTATTACAGCAAATGTATTTTGCTGCAAAAAGTTCAGAATGAATCTAGTCAATCTCTGATACCCTGTTCTGAGCATCGAACGAAATAAATGGCAAATGAATATTAGTTTTTTGCTATCTAAGTGCTTTTATCCACATTAAGTTTTTGTTTACTAATTGAATCCAAGCCAGCACATAGTACACAACCATACAAAACCGTGGGGAGTATATATGTCTTTGCCAGGAGCATGCGAATTTTAAATGGTGTAAAATATTGCGTTCTTCCAAAAGTTTTTCAACAAGATCTGTGTTTTTCCACATATTGCATTTATATCATTTGACCAATCAAGTGGTTCGTTAAACATAATACCAAGATTTTTTGCTTGTTGAACATATTCAAATGACGAGTCCCCAACTGTCAAACAACGTTTTTAGGTTTACCAATAACAATACATTTTGATTTGCTAGCATTTGTAAACACTATCGAATTCATCATTTATAGGCAACTGATGTAAAGTTGTACAACGTCAGCATACATGTCAATATTGCATTATTTAACTTGGGATGGTAAATCGTTTGTGTATATCGTGTACAATAATAAGCCTAAAATCGATTCTGCGGTACTCCTCTGTTTACAGCACAATCATTGAATTTCACCTTTCCAGAATGTACCGATTGAATTTTATTGCTCAGATATGATGATAAAGGGTCCGCCATCTAACGTTTTTTTTTCAAATAGTGCTTATTTTGTGAATGGTAAGACTTAGCTCATGTCTGATATGACAGATAATTAGTTTTATCCTTCCGCGAATATGGTTGCGTATACGCTTGAACAACGCTTCGCTAAGTGGGCCTGCGATCGACTTACAGAAGATGCCGATTTTGCCAAAAAAAAAAATCATCTTTTCAGATGAAGCTCATTTTGATCTCCGAGCGCATACATTGAAAAGCCGATACACCCAAGTCGACTCACTGTTTTGTGCAGGTTTTGGTCAAAGGCATAATTGGGCCATTTTTCTTCGAAAATGAGCAAGGAGTGGCCGTTACAGTCAATGGCAATTATTATCGAGCCATGTTGAACGATTTTTTGTTCACAAAAATTGAAGAGGAGGATATTAGCAACATTTGGATTCAACAGGACGGCGCTACGTGCCACACAGCCAAAGCTACACTTGATAATTTGCGCCCTGTTTTTGAAGATCGCACTATCAACCACAGAGCCGATGTCGTTCGGCCACCTCGTTGCTGCGATTTAACACCATTGGACTATTATTTGTTGGGTGCCGTCAAAGATAAATATTACGCTAACAAGCCAAAGACAATTGACGCTATAAAGGACAATATTCCTGAAGCCACTGGTGAAATACAGCTGCACACAATCGATAATGTGCTTAAAAATTGGATCGATCGTGTAGGCTACTGCATGGCCAGCCGAGGCAGCCGTTTGAATAAAATTATTTTCCATTATTGACCGGAAGGATTGAACTTTCAAATAAAAAAAGAAATTCGAGAAAATATTCAATAGTTTTTTTCATAGCATTTTCAAACAACAAAAAAAAAAAAATTTCTTTGGCGGACCCTTCATTAATTTTGTTGCAGTTGTGAAAAAGTAAAACAAGTTTCTTAGTTTGTGGCAAAAAAGAGAATGGTCAGCCGTATCGAACGCATTTGAGTGGTCAAGAAGGACCAGAAAGGTGATAATGTTCTTGTCTAACTTGGATCTTTTCTCTGCGGTGACGCAGCTGCGTTTGGGTCTGAAACCAGACTGTCTCTTTGTTAACATTTGATAACCATGTAAATATTGACTCATTTGTAAATGAATCATTCGTTAAAATACCTTGGACAAAAACGGAAGTATAGCAATTGGTCTAAAACTCTTATCTGCCTTAGGAATGGGTATTATCTTGAAGTGCTTCTACATAGTAGGAAATTCAGATGATGTTATAATTGTATTGAAAAAATTAAATTTATATTTTGAGATATATCTCAAATTGATCCTAATAAATTTAGGATTTATTTCATCGTACACAACGGATTCTGAACTGGTGCTATGGAAGGCATTAATGATATCGTTCATCGAAGCGTTTTGAAATTCATAGCCCGTTATTTGTTGATTGTGGTAGTGTCATAGAAGTCAACATTAGCAACTGGCTTTGGTATATTCTATTGAATATACCAAATAATAATTCTATTGATTAACATCGATAATCTTATCAACTTCATTGTTTCTACAAACTACAGCCATATTACGTATTTCCTTCCATTTCTTTTCTGAAGAAACAGCAGATTTAAATTTATTTTCATAATGTTTATATTTTCCAAATCTAATTTTTAAGTTTACCCTTTTTCTACACATTTGATAGCAGTTTTCCAACTCAATAGTTCTATATCTTTTCCAAAGATTATACGCATGGTTTCTCTCATTTATTAAATGTATGATTTCATTTGTAAACTGTGGTTGATTCATTGGCGCAATCGTCTTAGTCTTGCTGATAACATATTTTTCATGCAAATATTGGATGTTATAATAAAGGAAAGTTGCCTGGTCGCCTACAGTTGCCTGGCATACAGAAAATGTTAACCTAGCGTGAAGAAAGTAATTCAGCTTCCAATGATGTTCATATTAATGTTCTTAAAATCCTTGTTTTTTTTGTTAGGATTATTTTAGTATTGATTGCCACTTTAATTTTAAGCTGTCCGTCAGTTTGTGATTATTTTTAAAACGACGTGGTCAAGCTCTGCACTTCAAGAATTAAGAACAATTTTATTTGAATAAAAGAAGCGGTTAACCGGTTATTTGAATTATTAGGAACCGAAAACCGGCATTTTAAAAAGTGCTACTTTTCGAACTATTCGATAACCGGTTATTGAAAAAAGTTGAATAATCGTAAGTAAATATTCTGTATAAACTTCGATGAGCAATCGTTGTACTTCAGCTAATCCTTAATTATCAAACTAAAGTTTACAAAAGTTTACTAAACTAAAGTTTAGTTTAATTACTAAATAATAAAGACAAACCTTCAGCAAATAATGCTCTGTTAGCACAAAACGAATCCAACTTTATTTTTTACATTGTTTCGTGTAATCACTAATAAGAATAAATCACAAAGATTTTGTCTAGAAAATGTCATATACAATTTGCGAAATAAATTACGTTTTCTTAAAAACCAAGTAGTTTTATTCCGGAAACTTTTTTTCACAAATCAAAATCTCTTTAGGGAAGGACTCAGTGTAGATAAATGTACTTATGCATTGCATAACTTTATCTTATCATAATTAAGAAACTATATTTTTTTCGAACGAAATAAGTATAGCGTACTAATATTACCTTTATTTTTTAAGTAGGCTTATAACCTTATATTTTATTTTATCAAGATTGAATATATTATATATTGACATCATTCAATCACCCTGGCATAAATTTGAATGGATTTCATAACGTTCAGAGCTGCTAATTGCCATTTTTCAAGAATGCATGTTCTTATAAACCGGTAAAGTATAAAATTGGCGACCACTAGCATAAAAGCGTTGTGAAGGAATGGTCCAAATATTCTCTATAGGGTTTAAATCAAGACTACTAGCCAACCATTCCATCACTTAACTTAACAATGTCTAAAAGGTCAAATATTAAACGTCGCAGTGTCCGCACCAAGAGTCCAACCAATTTACACGTTTGCTGCCTTTCGCTTTGCCTCTTCCCATGTAAGATTGTTATTTCTTAGTTCTTGGATAATTGTGTGTCGCCAGGTGTTTCTTGGTTGACCGCGGTTTTTGATCTTTGAGGATTCCTCTCAAGTGCCGTTTCCTATCCATCTCCACTTCCTTTCCCTTATCTGCTTCATTATCGGCTCGTCATTTGTCAAATTCCATAGTTCTATATTGCTTATGGTGTTAGGCCGGAATATATTGGATATGATATGATGGCTTTGGCGTGGTGGTTTTAAGCACAAGACAGATTTCACTGCCGTACAAGAGAATTGACTATACACATGCGTTGAATATTTTGAGCTTTGTTTGCCTGGATATGTATGAGCTTCTCCATTATGACTGATGCTTCCGTTGTGAAGAACCGAAGGTTATGCATTCTCCTACATTATCTCGTATTATTCGGATTATTTTCTGGTGTAATCCTTTTCTTCTCAATGCTTTCCATATGGCAGTCCGTTGATGGTATCGAAAGAGTTCTTGAAGTCGATGAACAATAGGTGAGTACGCTATTCTAGAAACTGTTCTATTATGATGCGAAAAGTTTTGACCTGTTTGTTTCGTAATATATTATCTTTTTTGCTATGAAGCCTTCCCTGTATTATGACTGCTAGTATCTTGTATATGGTGTTAAGCAGAGTAATTACTCTCCAGTTATTGTAATCATTCAAGTCGCTACTTTTTGGTAGCTTCACAATGATGCCTTTCTACTAAATTGATGGCAGCTTCTCTTCCTCCCATGCTGATATGATATGAGGCAGTAGTTATTAATCTGCAGTTGTGATGTCTCGAATTGCCATATAAGTTATTAAAAATATACATCAAAAAAAGATACACCATCTATTGTGAAATCGCAATAATTGCCCGAACCTTTACAAAGCTTTCAAAAGAAGTTAGACACACCAATCTAATTATTGGCCAGAGCTCCAAAATAAACAGAAATCTATATACTTGAACTTTGGTTACATAAATACAGTGCTATATATCGGGTGTTTTTTTAGAGGTTCATAACTTTCACGTACCAGCATTGATGTATTTGACAACCGATTTAACAACTGGTAGTTGCGTTTTGTTTAGTTCGGTTTGACATTTCATTATGGTAGGCTTACTTAAATTGATATTGATTTTGAATTTCCATTCAAAATTTTTTTCTCCAATAAAACTCATTTCTGGTTGAATGAATACGTAAAGAAGCAGAATTGTCGCATTTGGAGTGACAAGTTTTTGTCGAAATATCATTACATTCACAGAAAATTACTGTTTGGTGCGCTTTATGGGCTGGATGTGTCATTCGTCTATATATCTTCAAAACGATGATGTCAGAATGTTACTGTCAATGGTGAACGGTGCGGATAAAAAACGAATTCTCTCTATAATGCGTCATACGATTAATGAATGAATCTGCTACAAAGGATGGGCTCTAAGAGAAAAACGAGGGCTACGTGAAAATGTGTGATTAATAGTAACTAATTCCCTTATTTAATCAGTGCACATTCCGTTATAGTATTGATAGAACAATGAAACACACGCAACATTGCGACGATGCTCAAAGGATAGAATTGGCATGGATTGAAAATATAAACATCTTCGCCTCTTTTGTACGCGGTCGGGAAGCCTCAAAATAGACTTTGTAGCACTAGCCCATACACGAGAGTTGTATTCCATCTTAGGTTGGATATACGTCTTATAAATATTAAGGGGGTTAGATGGAATGAAGTATTTCCTGTTCGCACGACCCCACTCAAAAATTTTTGCAAGTCGTTTGTAAGTGTTTCATTCATATTTAGCCTTGTTGCCTCAACCTCCAAGACGCTCGGCTACGATCAAAGGAATATGAATGACACACGCGAATGAGTAGATAGGATTGGAAGTGAAAAGCAGAAAGTCTTTAAAAAATATTAGAAATATAGTTTAAGAAAGAACAGAGCCTTGCGATACCCTTGAATTAAACCTGAGCTCGTCGGATGAGAACCCATCTATAGTCAGAGAGTGCCGAACAAACTGCTCTTGGGCAGTAGTTTTCGGGATTGATTGCCTCACTCTTTTTAGTGGTGGTTCGCCTTCCACCCCAGAAGGCTAGTTATCGTTGAGAATTACAAGAACTCTTTTCACAGCACGGGCTGAAAAGTATATACTAGGCATAGTCACTGATACACTTTCGAGTTCGCGCAGAGCTTGAATGCTCTGCGGCAAGCAAGAATTACTTGCTAACAATTCAGACAAAAGGTTTGCCTTTTCAACTGTGTATGTGAATGCTTGGTCATCCTTTACAAGAATTGGCAACGAATTAGCTATTTCTTATTTTTTTTACGAAAGACCAAACGCACGAAGGCGCTGATCGTAAACATTCTTTTCGCCCCTAAGTACTACAGCGTAGAGCTCGTCTAATTGAACCAAGACTTATTTCTTGATTTAATCGTAATCTGTTCAGGTGGAATATACATGTTTATCCCCAGCTTTATTATTTTCACTATCATATCTACCATGGCATCGACGAAGAACCCATGGTTCCCGAAGAACTCGTTGAGTTCAGCCTAACGCGCTTTTTCGTAGATGAAAACAGAGCATCTCATAACTGGAGGTGATACGTCATGAAGAGCAGAGAACGAAAAAATGACAGAAATGATACAATGAACAGAGTTGCCGAGAGGTGCAATAACCTTAACTTCATACTTTTCAGGGTGTAAAGTGAGAATAAGGGTATTATTTTGGTGTCCATTTACACACGATATACATAAGTGTTGGTTCATTCACCAATTGCGCGACAAATAATAAAGAACATTGGTTTTCTGGAGTTGTGCGGTCTGAATGACGTAGCAAAGGCGAATTATGGAGTCGGAAAGAGAATAAGAATGAGATTGAGAATCGAAGCAAGATGTGGTAACCTCTTTTCCCACGTTTGAGCTTCTATACATAAACCCGAAGTTAGCCTTTCTAAGTGTTGAATTTTTTTTTTAAGAGAGAAGGCAAAATTATTTGCGATCAAACAAATTTTTGCTGGAAAAGCAAACGTTATAAGTTTTTTTTTCTCTAACACAGTTCTTTGCAGTAGCTATCTATGAATTTTGCCTTTCCGATGTTCTATCCAATTCTGACTCATACGAATGCGAATGCATTTAAGAGGCGAAAATGACAACTTTTTACGTAAACAAGAAGTAGAGAATTGTTTTATATCTTGAACTTTATGCCATGACCTTAAGGTTCATTCTATTTTTTTTTTGTTATTTTTTTTTGCTATTTTGTTTTTTACAATTCATAGTTGTTTTGTTGTTGTCACCTGTCACCTTACTATGTCACTTGATTTCACATTAAGACATGGAGTTACAAAGATTTTTACAATTGCAACATTACAGAACAGAAAAACGTAAAAACACATAAAATTGTGCAGAGCATCTGCAACTGCAGTTGCTATAGAAATTCAAATTCAATATCAAATACGCTAAATAGGGAAAGGGGCTGTATAGAGAGGGTAGAGGTGTGTGGCAAATACAACATTATGTCTAAACAATTTCGTGTAAAAAACATTTAAATTTAAATTACATTTTCGTGCTACCTTAAAAAGATGTTGCAATAAAATTGAACAAAACAAGTGAATTCCTTGTACGAACGACGACAATTTTAAAACTGATACTCGTACTTATTCGCTCTCTCACTCTTTGAGTCACTTGTTCAGTCACCCGCTTAAGCAAAACTTCACTTAATGCTTACGAGTGTGTACACGATTAGAAGAAAGACTGTGGTGTTGTGTGTAACACAACCATTAAGACAACAATGATGATGACGATGACGATGACGATGAGGTAGAGGATGACGCTGGTAATGGTGACATTTACAGTGACTATAGAATGATACGTATTCGATGTGTTGTCGCCGTTGTGTATAGCTGGTTCAAGTTGTCTGTGTGTGTTTGTCTGTTTACTGGCTGTTCGGTACGTCGCTGGTGATGTTGACGGTGGTGATATTGTTGACCGTTTTCGTTTGGCGCTTGTTGACTTGATGTTATTTACATTCAATTTAGTGATATTTTTGTTGTTTGCTGTTGTTATTATTGTTATTGTTGTGGTACTTATTGTATTTCACTGTTTTTTTTTTGTGGTTTCAAGAAGATTTTTGGCCATAATTTCAAGTATTTGCCAAAAGACCAAAATCGAGAAACTGCCAAGGAGACAGCTGAAAAATAAACCATGACACCTTTTTTGCAGTACAAGAAAGAAGTAATTTCAGGATTAAAAAGAAAACAATAACAACTAACCAGCAACAATTATTTGTTAAAACCACTTTGTCGTTTTAGTGTAATTTCTTGTTGAATTTCTGTTGTTGGGGTGCATTTAAATGTGGCATGTGGCAACAAGTGCTTGTTGCATTTCTTAATGTTTCGCTTGTGTTCCTTGTTTGTTTTGTGTTTTTTTATTGTTTTATTTTTTTGCCTTTTTATTGTTCTGTTTTTATGTTGCAGGAGCCTTATTTTCGGGGTTCTGTTGTAGAAACACTTATACAAAAACTTAAAACAATTTACGCACTGTGACACCGTGTTCTTTTGCAACAATTACATATTTTTGTTACATTATTGCCAGTTTCATTCGCATATTTGTATCATTGCTTGTTACAGTGTTGCAATGTGAAGGTCGTTAGCCTCTTCTCATTTGTTTAAAATATTTACATGCGAGAATGTTGTTGGCCACAGGACATTCCTTAAATTATGTGTACACCCTTCAGTGTTTTGGAAGGTTTCGTAAAAAGGTTTGTCAACGATAAGTTTTTGGTGAAAGAAATCGTGTTTTTTTACGATTTTGCGAAATTTTTCAATAAAGTAATCATTCGCTTCAGAAACGGATCGATTTTCTTCTGTTTAGCAGTGAATCGCAAATGAAAACTCTGTTCAATAAAATTTTCACTATTAATTCTAAGTGGCACCCAAACATCAAGCCTCTTCGTGGATCCAGCTTTTTTAAAATGATTGATAATTATTTGGTGATGCATGCTTAGCTCTTGCTTGACACAATCCATGTTACCAGAAATAATACATTTTAAAGCCACTAATTGGAACCGACTAATTGTAACCGAAGTATCATGGTGGCTTATTTGAGCGACATTTTAATCGATGAATCACGGTCACAATATCTGTATCAAGTTGATATATGTATGAAATTATCGAAAATAAAAACTTTCATTGATAAATCCGCGTACAATGAGACAAACAAAGGGAATTGTGTGTGACAACAGTATTGTAATGTTGAAATCTGAATTTTAGCCACATTCTTTTTAAAGAGTCGACTACATGCTGAAATTTAGTGGCATTGTCTGTTATGAGTGAACTACATGCTGAAATTTAGTGACATTGTCTATTATTAGTCGACTATATGCTGAAATTCAGTGACATTGTCTGTTATGAGTCGTCTACGTGATGAACGATGCAAGTTTTTTGTCCGCTACACCTTCTCGTTAACAAATAAGGCATGATATTGTCTGTTAGAACCACCTGCAAAACAAAATCAACTTCCGTCATCCATAAAAATTTGAATAATTGCTTTAAAAAGTCAGGCATGACTAATTCATCGTCAGTCATTGATGATATACTATAACCAGCGTTCGTCACGATGATTTACTATGACGTTCGCCAACGAGTTTGCATATCGTTAGCTATGACCTTTCTTATCATTCAAGCAACATATTGATTCCGTGTCAAAAGAACTTCTAACTTTTCGGATAACCTGCTCTAAAGGTGGGTAAGGTAAAACTACTCAACCACTATTTTCAATGTTATGTCTATATCTTGGCGTATATCTTACACATTTTCGACCAATGATTACTTTAAATGAATCGATTATTTTTGGTTCAGATTATTTAAGATCGTCTGTGAAAATTGCTACAACTTCTTTCAAATATAGAGCATTAACTTAGGCCCATGAACATTCATTTGATTGGCTGGGCTGCAGGTTGTTGTAATAGATCCCTGATTCACTTCATCTTCTTATAAGCATGCAGTATAGTCTTTTAACTTCTCTCATCTTCAACTTAGTTCAACTGTAGTAGGAAATTTAATTACTTTTGAATGAATATTTAAGTTATCTGTCTGTCGTTTTAAAACAATGATTATTAAAAAAATATATTTTCTTGTTTCATTAAATCATTAAATTTTTGTGAAGAAATAAAATTTATAGAATTTTTAAGCATAAGCAATTGCAATTGATTATGGAAAATATATTCGTATTTACAACCTTGTCGAAATTTTTAAGGAATAAATCTAGTATAGTTGTAAAAATAGCGTAAACACCGACTAACATCAGATCTAATCTGAATTCTTTCTATGAAAACTATTTGCTTTTTATATAGCAAATCAAGTCTTAATGGCTTTAATTTAATTTGAAAATATTTTTCATAAATTATTTTGCTAATTTGAAAGTTAAAAAAAAAACGTCAATAAAAAAATAGAAATTAAAGTTAAGCAATAAACAATGGAAAACACTTAAATATCAATTAACACACTTGGTTTCCATGGCTTAATGTTCTCTCGTGTTCAAAAAACCCCCAAAAGGATTCAAAATCAATTTTTACCATTTCGTACAAAAAGACACTGAATATGATGACAAACAATACGAACAACAGCGAACAAATATTTAAAAGCAACAGCGGTAAGCAGCAACAGTAGTAAGTGGCCACTTCTCCTAAATGGCATAAATGGCTATAGCGGTATGGATCACTGACTGGATGGATGGATAGATAGATGGATGGTTGGTTGGTTGTTTGTTTGGATTGGGATGGTTGATTTCGGTTGACTGCCTGATTTTTAGTTGCTCGCTTATACATGGATATACTTAAAGACTTCGAACAACAAAAAAAAAACATTTATATTCTTTACCATTTTCATGCTAAATTATACAGAAAAAATGTTGGCGTTAAATTTTTTTCGCTTCCAAAACCATCAAACAACAACTTAAAACTTAAAGGAGAGAAAAAAAAATACGAAAATAATTCGAAACTTAAGGAAAAGAGTTTCTCTTTGCTTGCTTGCAAAGCGTCCCATCAAAAACAAAAAAAAAAATTAAGTGTAAAATTGTAGTATAATAAAAGTATGTATGTATTTTGACTTTTTGTTATTATTATTGTTGTTCTTCTTCTTCTGCTTCTTAAATTTCTAAAACGAAATAAAATAAAAATTGAAAAATAAAAATGCACAATAAGTTTTGCATAAATTTATTCATTTTGTTGTCTGCTTTTGTTTCTTCTTTTATAAATGAGGCGAAGGAGAGGGCCGGAAAAAATTATTTGCCACTCTACAAAATACCGCCAACATAAGACATCAATAGCATTACACAAACTGCTTTTGTTGCACATCCATACGTATGTATGTATGTTTTTTTTTTTTTTGTTGCTGCACATAAAAGTATCAATTAAAGGCTAGAAAATCGTAAAATTAAATTTAAAATTTATTTGGAACTTTTTGCTGGAATAAAGAAGTTAATAAATCTATTTGGATAGTTGGTAAATACGACCTTTTGAATACCCTACTAACAGGCACTTAAAGCATAGCAAAGATTAAAATTAAGTGATTATAAAACTAAAGCAAAATACATGGGCTAAAAAGTCCCGGACCTAACAAAGAAAACCCTTTTTTTGCTGTTCAAAATTACCTTTATTCATCAACGTAATCGCTATCAAGAGCAATGCATTCTTTCCAACGCTGCTCTAACATTTCACTACCACTTTTGTAGAACGATTTATCGTTTGCCTCAAAATAGGCCTCAGTTTTAGCGCTAGTTTCTTCATTCGTAAGAAATTTCTTACCGGCGAGTACTTTTTTTTGAGATCAGCGAATAGCCAGTAGTCGCTGGGAGACAAATCTGGTGAATATGGTGGATGTGATAGCAATTCGAAGTTCAATTCATATAGTTTTGTTATTGTTTCAGAATTATCAACACATTCCTGATTTTCGTCAACATTGAGCACATCCACTTTGAACAAACCTTTATTATAGTCAAATGCTCACACATTATACCGCCAGTACGTTCTTTTGATATCTTTTCGATATCAGCTATCTCACGCAATTTCACTTTTCGATCATTCAAAAAAACGATTTTTTTTATATATTCGGGTGTTACCGCCTCATGTGGAAGTCCACTGCGATCTGCAGCAAAGCAACGTCTTACTGTAGTTTCTGATGGAGCGGAGTCTTCATGATGATGCGGATTATTACGAAAGCTGGGATGGGCGAAAAATTTGCCACGCCCATAAAACAAATTCGAGCCCGATGGGAAAAAACTGAAAACGGATTTGAATTCAGCACATCAAAATCATTATATTCCATATAGTTTTATATAAAGGCGAGAAAATTTGTTGTTTTTTGTAAACCAGTGTTATTGATCCGGGTAATTGATGATTACACTTTTATAAAGCATTAAAGCTCACGGTTTTATCGCTTTAATTTTCATTTGAATGCGAATTGTTAGGTTTAGAAATGCCGCTGAACAAGTTTAGTAATGTAATGTAATATAATGAAAGTTGGCTCAGACCCAAGATGGTCCTTTGCATTGCGACGGCCGTTAATTTATTGTGCCTCTCAGTACCTCACAACTTATGATCAGCTACTTCATTGACTCTTTTTCTTCACAACAGAATCTGCAGGTGCTGGTGGTAGATATGCCCATGCTGTGCAGGTTCTTATAAGAGACGTAGTAGCCCGTAAGTGCTACGAAGTTGCTTTTAATCTTTTCCTATCGAGTTTCAGAGCAACCTCTGCCTTCTTAGTGTCGAAGCTCAGAAAGCTTTTGGAATGATCAGGTCATTAGTGTCCTACCAATGTTTGCTCACATTGGATGCTGTCCATTTTTTCAACCCCCTCACAGGAGATACGTGTTGAAGCTAAAGAATGGAGTGGATCCTGTGAAAGTCCCCACAGTTCCTTGTTTGGCATAAATGTCTGCTATCTCATTTCCTGTCTGTCCCGCCACTCAGATCTGATTCCGAGTTGCTAAGTTATTAAGCACGTTGTGACAGTGCAGTATTGCTCTGAATGCAAATGCATAGCATTAGGCTTTTAAAACCGATTGACTGTTTGAGAGTATTTTGAAAAAAGGTTATTTTTTATCTTGTACGATCATTCAATAGGAACTATTCTAAATTGCTGAATTATATTTTAAAAACCAGTATCCTATTCAACGAACTTCGCGGTGGATTTATTTTAGGTTAAATGGATACTTTGACGAGTATGAAGTGAAAACAATATAAGACAACTTAAAGAGACACCATTGCATTTCATTAGGACTTTTCTCTTATGGTGAGATCCAAGAACCTTTAGGAAAGCGCGGCTAGGTGCTAATAGACGCCTCCACAGGTTGCAGGTAGTGGCTGACAGTCTAGTGGACTGTTGGATAAAGCCTGCTGATTGCCATCATTTCGTACTGAATTCTGAGTCTCACTTGAAACTCTAGTCGATGGCCAGTAATTGGGGTCATTAAAGAACCAATAACTAACATTGGGCCCTTCGCGTTTAAGCAAGTTGAGCGGAGGGCTAATAAGCCTATCTCGTAAGAAAACATTTATAACTCAAATGTCAAACATTAATTCCAGAACATTCTTTATAACTTTGACGACTTTTTGCTTTAAACAACGGATACTGATTGAAACCTACAAGATAAGCACACTCTCAGCACCGTTTAGACTCGAATGGGTCTGCAAGAAGATGCGTTTATATAATATTGCATTTCTAGGACACAGTGCCGTTATATGGCTGTAAAACGGCTCTAAACGAACACAGTTAGGCAACACCTTTATATATTCAGGAGTTTTTGTATATTATACTGCTGTATATCGTATATTCCTTGATCTGTGTTCCATATTGATTCTATATTCCATACTCTCTCGGGAATTTTAAGTTCTTATAGTAAATTTGTCAGACTTTTACAGATAGTTGGATAGGTTTTTATTCTTATGCGTTGCCAACATTAGAAAAAAATTAAATTTATTCGATTTTAATGTAGAGTGTATACAAAAAACCTAAGAAATAAAATTATAATGATGTGAATAATGAAGAATGAAAATGACGATAATAATATGTGTGTCTTGATGAAATTTTTAATGTTCGTTTTTAGTTGGCTATTGGTTAGAATATATCATAAAGTCAGCTACTTCTGTATGGCAATTCGAAAGGGTTTCCAATGTTCTGTTTTGTTCTGTTCTGTGTTTTAAATGTTGGTTCCGGTTGAAAACAGTGTTGAATGTTTGTATGGATTAAATGCAGCTTAACTGACAATTAAATGCTTTACAAATGAGCCGTTCTTAATAACAAACACCAAAAATAACAGCAACAACAACAACAAAATTAAATACAACAAACATGCAAAATAAAATTTAGCCAACATACTTAAACCTATATAAGCATATGATATCCACAATGTTCGACTAGTACTCTTATCATATGGCATGGCATGGCATGACATAACTCCCAAAGACTACAAGTAGAAGCTATAACAGAATTTAGAAAAAATCTTATGTATATGCATTAAAGGGGGAACAAAAATCCCTTGATTATTGCCCCTCTCTCATATTAAAGGCGAAAAGAAAATCTTGTGTAGAAACACACAAAAAAGGCGAAGAAAAAAAAACGCAAAACGAAATTGTGGTGTAAAAAGTGGTTTCGTTAAGCTTCAGTGATTTTAAATGATGGCTGCGTGTAATAAAACATTCTGATTTAAATAAAAATTAATTCTCTTTTGTCTATCTGTCTGTCTGTTTGTCTGTTTGCCTACATTTCTTAGATGCTAAATGTATTAAGAAGTATAAAAAAGAAAAAAATTTTAAAAGAAGGAAAATTGTTTTCTTTTTCACTTAACCTTGGAATTTTAAATGAAATCAAGTAAAGACTTGAGTTTACTTTTTAAATGCAAAGAAGTATATTAATAAGCATATAAAGGAAATCTAAGTTATTTTTTAATTCGATAAAGTTGCAGTCGATTATTTTTGACAATTTGTAAAAATCAGGTGGAGAAAATCATAGTGAATCATCATAACAAGCGCTGAAAATGGTTAATCTTTGACTGACAATGAATTTTTTTTTTTTTTTGGTATCATAGAATACTTTTTAAAGTAATTGTCCAAATTTTCTTTCATGATTTTGTCTCGCAGGCGCCCGATTATTAGTGAGACCTAACAGACAATTTTATCGGGTTATGAGTGCTTTATTCGTAAATGAGGAAGTTTAACAGACAAAATCCCTTATCGTTCAGCAGACAATGTCGCAAAATTTTAGTTACAGTGGACTCATAACAGACAATGTGGCGAAATATTAGTATGTAGTCGCCTCATTGCGGAAAAGCCCACTAAAGTTTAGCATGTAGTCGACTCATAACAGACAATGCCACTAAATTTCAGCTTGTAGTCGACTCATAACAGACAATGCCACTAAATTTCAGCTTGTAGTCGACTCATAACAGACAATGTCACTAAATTTCAGCATGTAGTCAACTCATAATAGACAATGCCACTAAATTTCAGCATGTAATCAACTCATAACAGATAATTGCACTAACCTTACACTCTGTTTAGTATGGTGACATTGCAATGAAGTCGTCATATTTAACTCCTTTTGTTGATGTTATAGTCACAAGGATTCCTCAATAATATTTTTCATTTCGACTTGATACTGATATTGTGACCTTGATTCATCTATTAAAATTAGTATCATAGTGACAAACAGCCCTGTTAAGCTCAATTACAAATTGTCGGTAAAAATATAATTTCTCTGATTATAAAAATTACATCAGGCAACACTGTAGCTTGTTTAAAACTTCACCTTCTTAGAAGGCATTATGGAAACTATATTTTACTCTGTGGAAAGTTAAATACGTTAAGAAATAAGTGAAAATATTGATCACAATAGACCTATTTTGCCATTTTATTATAGAAAAGTTAGCAATGCGTCGCAAGCTGCTGAAAGTAACTAGAACAACGGCTGTGAAATAGTTTGCTCGTTTTCACTCTAATAATTTTGATGTTAAAGATGCACCTTGCTGCATCTGGATCCACCCAATCATTAAAAAATTGTTAAAATCATGGAAAAAATTAAGAACGACCAGCATATAAGCAGCGTGGACGTTACACCAAACCATTTTAAGAAAGCCGAATGCACAAAGAAGCTCGATGTTTGGGTGCCACATGAATTAAGAGTGAAAAATGTAATGGAATGTAATGAAATCGAACCATTTCTGAAACAAATGATTACGGCCTATGAAAAGTGGGTGACTTACTGCAATAATGTACGAACAACATAATGGACGAAGAAAGGCTGAGCTATACAGACGGTCGCAAAGCCAGGATTGACATTAAGAGACGTGTGTGTTAGATTGAAAGGTAATTGTAGCATAAGAGTTTCTACAACATGGTCAAAAGCTTAATTCTGTTCTCTACTGCCAACAATTAACGAGACTGATGAAAACAATACAATTCAAATGACCAGAATTGATCAACATGAAAGGTTATCATTGATGCAAAAGGTCATCGACCAAAACAGATCATTGTCTGTTTATGAAAGCTCATTTCAAATATAAGTAAAAGGTGTTTCATTTTTGGTGAAACTTTTTATCGAACTTAACTGAGCACACAATATTTAAAGTACGAGATCATTGATGACCACAACTCACAATTAGTCCTACAATATGGTGTTTGTAATGTTCCAATCATTGTCTACAAGGTCATTTTCCGCATGATATTTGGAGAAATTTGGGATCAATTGTACTTTCGTACTACAAAGCATATCAAACAGTTGAACTTTGGTTATAAATAAAAGAATTAAATAAATTTTCAATAAATCCATCATATATCTTGTGATACCCAATGCAGAAATTTAGCTTTACTTCATTATTAATACTCCTCCTTTTCTTGTAATTGAAGGAAATTACTTAAAATCGCGTCAGTAATGAAACTTGTAACCAATTATTTAATAACTACTAAATTTTCATTTCCATTCATTTCCTCAAATGGCATGCAATACCTATTTTGTGTTTTATTTACATTTTAATTGTTAGAAAATATGCACTTCATTCCTCATATACATATGGTAGATATAATGTTCTTGTCGTTTAAGAGTTATATGATATCAAAAAAAAAAAAAAAGTAATAAAAATAAATAATTAAATATATAACTTTTTGTTTTGTGTTTTCCATAACATGAACAATTGCCTGCCTGCCTGCCTGCCTTATGCAAAAAACAGTATTTTCTAGCATTTAATTTACATTTAACATTCAGAAATAATTACCTTTTAAATGCCTTATTTAAAACAGTTCATATTCTCGTAAGATGTCTATTGAAATGGGAATTTTTGTTTTTTAACAAAAAATTATTTTCTCGTTTAAATATTCTTAAACACTTTGCCGTCAACTTATCAGGTTGTGAAGAGTAAAAACAAAGGCAGTAAAATGTTTAGTTTTGTAATTCATTTTGATTTACATTTTATTGCCATCATAACGTCGTCATCGTCATCATTTGCCAACTGTAAAATTATACAAATGAGGCGTTTTGTTGACTAATTTTTTTCAAACTCGCAAAGTTAATAAAATTCAAAACTGTAGTTAGAGCAAGCTAAGGTTCCTTATTTTAATTAGAATTTTAGAACTATCGGGTCCGCCATCTAGCGTTTTTTTTTTCAACTAGTGCTTATTTCGTGAATGGTAACACTTAGCTCATGTCTGATTTGACAGATAATTAGTTTTATCCTTCCGCTTAACAAATATGGTTGTGTATACGCTTGAACAACGGTGGGAAATATTGCGATATTACTTTGGAAATCATGGTAATGTTGCAGATTGTGTTCAGATGAAGCTCATTTTGATCTTGGCGGGTATGTAAACAAGCAAAATTGCCGCATTTGGGGCACAGAAAACCCGCACGTATACATTGAAAAGCCGATACACCTAAGACGAGTCACTGTTTGGTGCAGATTTTGGTCCAGAGGCATAATTGGGCCATTTTTCTTCGAAAATGAGCAAGGAGTGGCCGTTACAGTCAATGGCGATCGTTATCGGGCCATGTTGAACGAATTTTTGTTCACAAAGAAGGAGGATATTAGCAAACATTTGGTTTCAGCAGGACGGCGCTACGTGCCACACAGCCGAAGCTACACTCGATGTTTTGCGCCCTGTTTTTGAAGTTCGCATTATCAGTCGCAGAGCTGATGTCGTTTGGCCACCTCGGAGCTGCGATTTGACACCGTTGGACTATTATTTGTGGGGTGCCGTCAAAAATAAGTGTTACGCCAAAAATCCAGAGACAATTGACGCTTTAAAGGACAATATTCGTGAAGCCATTGGTGAAACACAGCTGCACACAATCGATAATGTGCTAAAAAATTGGACCGATCGTGTAGGCTACTGCATAACCAGACGAGGTAGCCATTTGAATGATATTATTTTCCATTATTAACCGGAAGGATTGTACTTTCAAATAAAAAAGGAAATTTGAGAAAATATTCAGTAGTTTTTTATAGCATTTTCAAAAAAAAAAATTTATTTGGCAGACCCTTTACAAGTATTGTGTACAATTCGATACAATATTTTGTACTCATTGAAGAAAATTATATTTTCGAAATAATTTATCTGGATATATCATACTCGTACACATTCCTTCTACATACTTACCAGTATTTTATTTTATTTACTACTGACTGCATCGTGTATTTGTTAGTAGATATATTAGTAACATTTAAATTTTAAAGTCTCTGTCGAACAGTCAGTCTGTCTGTTTCTCTATATACTATCTGTACTACGTTTTGTTTTCTTTTTACATGTGACATTTTGACTGACGTTTCAATAGTGCAATGAATTTTACATAAACATTTAAATGCAGTTACCTTTGATGACAGAAATGGGCAATATTATCTGAATTGCGGGATATCGAATCTAAAAAGCTATGACTGACTCTGTACATCTAAATTGCAAAATAATTATACAGATTTATAAGATAGCAGTATCATCATACTTCTGTCACTAGATGGCGTTGTATTAAACACGAACATGTGTTTGAGAAGTAACATTTAGGCCTACATCTTTGGATCTACAAAAATATATACTAATTTGAAAATAAGTAAGATATTTAAAATATATCATGAACGTCGTTTTATACTACAAAAAAAAAAAAAAAGATGAAAATGCTGCAAAGCTACGGCAATTATGAGCCTTTTAGATAAATTGGGATAATCATTGACTAGGGAGATCGGACGGTTATTATTCGGCCGGTTTTAACCGTTTTTTTTGTTTTGTCGAATACGGTTTTTTCAAAATCTTCAGTTAATTTAACACGAATAACCGGTTAATTTAAATAAGTATAATTTTTATACGTTTGTATATTACCCTGAACGTCTCACAAAGAACGTGAAAGCCAAGGTAGATCGAAAAAGATATGCACTCTTCAGCAAATATAACCTTTTCTCATCTTCTATAAATAAATATTGATTTTTATATATGGAGAATGATCAACTAGACTCAATGAAAGATCACAAGCTCACAAATGCCGATTCCGAATGGCAGATATATTAGTTAGTGAAGTTTTTCACAGCGTAAATACACATAACCAGTCGCTAGTAATGTTGTGAGGTGATATCGCTGTTGAAAATTTTCAGATGGTGTGGCATGGGATTGAACCGACAACTTCTTGGTTGGATGGTGACACACACACAGAGTTCTGCTCGAAATCTAAGCAAATTCTCCATACATTACATACAGTGCTTCTCCAAATCTAAACAAATTTTCTTGTCGAGACAATTAAGTGCCGGAATATTATTAATATATTTATTCAAAGTAAAACATATAATTTGGGTTACCTTAGGCTCCTTCATTACAACTGTAATAACAAACATTTAAGTCCATTCTCTACCAAGTAATATAACAAAAACGGAATTAACTCCTTGAGTAGCTGTTGTAAACTTAAGCATTTTTCAGTACTTTATGTAATAGACTTTTTTTATGGCCTCCGCGCACCGTTTTCGCATAGTTTTTATGATATTTGTTAGAATTATTGTTGGTATTGATTGCCACTTCAATTTCAAGCACTCCATCAGCTTCTGCTTATTTTTAAAACGACGTGCTTCAGCTCTGCGCTCCAAGAATTAGGGACAATTTAATTTAAATGAAAGAACCAGTTAACCGGTTATTTGAATTATTATTAACCGAAAACCGGTTTTTTTAAAAAGTGCTACTTTTTGAATTATTCGAAAACCGGACAAGGATCTTGTAATGTAATACCACAAATATATACTTTTTTAAAGTAATTTTGATGTCTGAGGACAAAGCTCTGAGTAAATGCCGCATTATTTTATCAACGTTACGTGTAATTCTGTAATTTCAGCACTCAGTTCAGGATTCCTGAAAAAGGTACCACCGTTATTGTTTTCGTTAATGTTTCTGAATCCTGGTTTTGATTTGTTTACAAATTCCATTGCTTCTTTGAAGCAATCTTGAATGCTTAAAGAACGTTTATTTACATTAGCTTTGTCAAAAGCTAACCCAGGTAATCGAGATAAAACACAACTAAGGTTCTCTTTGTTAGCCACAAGTTCCATAATGTTGATGTTGCTTCATAACAACAACTTTTGTGTTGGAGAAGTTTTAGTCACAGCATTACAAACTTTACCATCACTCATAGTCGAAACCTAATCATGTTTGACATATCTTACAGTCACCATCTTCACATGTTGTGTTCAAAACTTCGAGATTGATCCAAATCATCAACACGTCTACGCTTGGTCTTGAAAGAGGTATATTGTAGGTCTTTTTTCGGTCTTCCAAGGCCAGATAGAGCCATGCTTTATTCAACGACAGAAAGCGACCCCGAGATATTCTAGAATTCTCGTACTTTTTTGCAAATTTTTGTGAAGTACAATTGTTCCGGTTAGAAATGAAATATTATTTCATTTATATGACTGCCGCGGCCGGACTCACAGTACTCCAATTTTTGAAAACTTTTTCTAGTGCATGGTGTCGTATCTCGGCAATGGCTTCACAAATGTTGGCCTTCAAATGCTCAATTGTGTCTGATTTTTCGGTGTAACACTTGCATTTAATGGCGGAAAATGGTTCAACGGCGTCAAATTGCAGCTTCTTGGCGGCCAACTGACATTGCGGCTAATTTAACGGCCACCAAAGGTTTGAAGCAATAAACCAATTGAGGCGTGAGATGTGTGGCAAGTTGCACCATCTTATTAAAACCAAATGTCGTTCACATCAATACCATGAAGAGCGGGTACAAGAAAATCGATTATCATGGTGCTATAGGTGTCTCCATTGACCGTAATGGTTGTGCCGTCCTCATTTTTAAAGAAATATGGACCAATTATGCCTCCGTTCCACAAGCCGCACCAAACAGTCACTCACAATGTGAGCATTGGCTTCCATAAGACAACGTTTGAGTTTTCTGAACGCCAAATACGGCAATTTTGGTTATTTACGTACCCACCAAGATGAAAATGAGCCTTTTTGTCTTTGTTTTGGAAATAAATTTCCAATAAATCCCAACGCTGCTTAAGCGTAAATCGATTCATTTCGTTCAGTGGACATAATGTACTGAATTTTGTGACAGAATAGAAGTAGTATAAGTATTGCCAGATTCGAAATAACCGCTGGTTCAAATTGATAAATAGATAGATGGCCCACCCGACAGAGCAAACGTAAGACGTATTCGCATAAGTAGCGCAAATATAACAAATTGTATGTATTTAATTCGAAAACATTTTATTCTTACCCTCATAAATATATTTGACACATTATTTCAGAGAAAACATTAGCTGCCATTATAATTCCCTAAGTGTGTTCTGATTAACTGCATTAACATTTTTCAGAATTGTTAGTGTTATTTTTGTCCAGCTAGTTTGCTTTAGACATCACATTGTGTGATGGTGAACCGGTAACCCTGACAAAATTTACTAGATTCATCAGTGATATATTCCTGAGACAGTCCAGAACATGGAAGAATAATAGCACTTCAGGTTAAGCTCCCACAGAAAGTGTTTTGTATCGATTTCTCTTCCTCCTCATCCTAACGGCTTCTATGGTAGCCATAAGATGGTAACCTCAGCCATATGTCCAATCATATAGTGCCCAGCAATTAAGTATACCCGCAAGAAGCCTAATCGACTCCCTCCTGCAAGTGATAATATTGTATTAGAACACCTGCTTTACACACTGCTCAACGCCAATTCATCTCTCAGCTTCGATAACTCTCCCCAAACGGACATGTAAGCACAAGTTTCAAAATCTTATTTGATTTTAGTGTTTGAAGTGTATTACTACAAAAAATAACTTTTCATTCGAGTTATACTGCATTCTAAAATGTGTCCCAGCTCTGTAAAATGTTAAATGCAGATAAAAGCATTGAAATACATAAAAAACAGGCATATAATGAACTTATAAATAATTGCCATAGTCATACATAAAATGAATGTATTTCCGAATGAATGAAAACAAAACAGAAACAAAAACGCATTTTATTGCAGTATAAGTAATAAAAAAATGTCTTGCAAATATCACAACTGGATGCTGCCTGCTGCTGCTATGACATTTGAAAAACCACAAATCATTCACAATTAATAAGTCAATTGTCACATATGAGTATGAACACATACATAGATAATGACAAACTGCAATATGGCACAAGAAATGATAAAATAAAATTAAATTTAAGATTTTTTCTTTAAAGGATTAGTGGGGTTATTTATGTTAAGACTTATTACTCATTTCCTTGTAATATTGAGATCTTTAGCTACCAAACGTGAGTAGTTACGAGAAATTTCTCGTTAATTTTATGATCAAATCATAGACAAAAAAACAGAAATAATTTTAAGAAAACATGTTCTCTATAAATGTCTTAAATTGGATATCATCTCTTGGGTAGTGCTCAGGTATAACTTTACAAATTAGATCACTTAACGAAATATTCTCAAGATTACAAAACTAACTGAACTCTCGTCTCTTCAACAAAAAAAAAACAAAAAACAAAAAAAAAACAATTGCGTGTTGTGGCGTGAAAAACTGCACTTTAATTTAAACGTTCACATGGCATTCTCATTCACTTATAGTTTGTTAGTCACTTAAGTGACCGACCCCAAGTGCAGCATAAAAACTTAAAAAAATGCTCAACAACTAAACCAACACTTCAGTTGATATGAAATACAAGCAACAAAAGCAAAAAAGAGCAGCAGAATATAAATCACGATTTTTCAGATGAAATAAACGCTTAAACTGTTACTTGAGAAACCAAAAAAAAAAAATTGTTGCACTAAAATTGGTGCAAAATAACCGAAAAAATCAAGGCAATAGAATCTTTTCCATTTCCCCTTGTTTTCATAAAAATAACAAAAGAGAGGGCACTTAACTTAAGAAAAAATTGGCAAAAAAACAAAATTAAATTAGAAATTGTGTAGATCCATAGATATAATGTGGAGTATCCGAAATAACAACTGCATCATAAAAAAATAAAACGTCTTACACGATGACGTTAATTTAGTTTTTTTTTGCTTTGAAAGAGAGTGTGTTGTATATGTGAAACATAAAATATTTTCTAGTTTAGACAATAACGCATGGACCGCGCATGATCTTGTAGCCAAAAAAAAAACCAAACCCAAAAACCTTCATCATCATCATCAACCAACATTTTCTTCACCATCATTCTTTATAATCATGTACAGGTTAATTTTCCAAACAAATGAAAAACGCAAAATTAAGAAAAAACTAAGAAAATAATAAAAATAAAAAAGGGAGAAAAAAATTATATTGAAAAATCTGACATGGACTTATAAGAAATGATCATTACCGAAATACGATCATAGAAAGCATTATGTGACCAACTAAATTGAAATTGTAACGAATTTGTTATGATATGACGATTAACTAGAAAATAAGTTCGCTTTCATAAAAGACTTTTTCCATCCCTATTGTAAAAAATGCATTTCTTTGATCACTACCAAGATATCGTTGAAAATATTTACTTCAATTATGTGCAGAGTACATTCCTCTCTTAATTAACTTGGCAAATCTGTCCAAAAGCTTAAAAGACAACTGCATAAGTGAAGCCACCGCTAGCTCCACCTCCAAAAAAAAAACTGAGTCTAAATTGCAAACCTTTTTGAACGGCTCATTTCACGTCATCTGTGTACCAAATCGCTGAAGTCCATGATTTTAATAATAAATCTTTCAGTGACATTTTTATATGAATACTATCTAAAACCCGACGTGCTTTGCTACCCCCATCTTAATTATTATCTTAAATACTATCCTAGTTAAATTTTTTTACCCTTTTCCCTATTTTGTCCACTGCCGGCCAAAAGCCAATAATGTGATGCTACTTGCTTTTTAGCTGTTTACAGTCTTCCAACACACTCCCACTTATTACTGGCTGAGGATGTATTGTTCACGACGACAGTTGAACCAAATTTAAAAACTTCTACTATTGCCGTTCTCAAGGTATACAGAAATCAATATTCAGTTTGCAAGGGAGGTACTACGCTCACTTGTCTTAACCCGCCCACTTTTTGATTAATGATTTGCATTGACTGTGAAGTCATTCAGACCAAATACTGAAATTTTATCTTCAACCGTTCTCAAGATATTAATATTCAGTTTGTATGGGAGGTACCATGCCCACTTTTCCAATTCCGCTCACTTGTTGCGTAATGATTTGTATTGTCTACGAAATCACTTAAATCAAATCTAGAAGTTTGTGCTTTAACCGTTTTGAGGATATACACAAATCAATATTTAATTTGTAAAGGTGGTACCACGCCCACTTGTTCAATTTCGCTTAACTTTTTCCTGATGATTTGTATTAACTATGAAGTCAATCGACCCAAATTCTGAAACTTTAGCTGTAACCGTTCTCAAGATATACTAAAATCAACATTCACTTTTTATGGGAGTTACCACGACCACTTTCTAATCCCGCTTTTTAACTGATGATTTACCTTGACTATGAATCTATTTTGAAGAAATTTATAGAATCTTTCTGTTACTATTCTAATGATATAGACAATTAATATACACTTTGTATGGGTGTCGATCCACCTAGATGGAATTTTTAAAATTCATATAGTTTATAAATCCTTCTAGACATACAGAGTGATATTGTACAAATTTTACGATAATCGGTTCAGCCACTTAGCAGTCCATAAGACATAAACCAACAACCACACATTCATTTTTATATGTAGGATTAAGTCATAAGGCACTGTTCACCAATGGGTAAGCCGAATATTCTGGCAGCATCAACTAAATTAGGACTAACAACCACCAATTCAAGAAAGCAACTATTGATGTGCTAGAATAGTAATTGTAACCATAACATTGACTAAGCGATACGCAAAACCTTACTTTTTTTTAGGTTTAGTAGACGTTCACAGTATAGGAAGGCGAAATTAAAAAGTAAGTATCTGACTGTTCCCAAAGCTAACATTCTACAGCAGTTGTTTGTAGGCCAAGATTATGGTTATAAATATTGCCCAGAAATATGTCTGCTATTATAAGATATTCAAGTCAAACGTCTACGTATTTACAACGTTTATGAATGCCGGTTGTCTCCGAAAAAGCTAGCGAGACATTCGATGTTTTCTCCTATGTGGGTTCCAGAACATTTGAACATAGAAGCTAACTGTATATCACTTTGAATCATTTCGAATCGATTAGAGATATCGGCTCTTCTCTTAAAATGAATTGACAACTGTATCGCAGAAACTACGTGTAGAAAAAACTATCTATTAAAAAATAAGAAAGATCTCAATTAAATGGCCCAAGAGTAAGATGAATGTTAAAACTGATCATTGTCCTCTAGGAAAACTCATTTAAGAAAAGTACTTCTGACATTCCAGCTTACATCTGGCGAATAAAGAGGAGAAAACGCCACCTGCCGGGGGAAAATGACAATGTTAAGTAAGGATAACTACAACCACTCAGCATGGATCTTCACCACTACACGATCACATGAAGACGAGCTACAGTAGACTTATTATCTGCTTATCTTAAAAATCTATAGATTCTCTAAACTGAAACAAGGCAATGGATGGTTTGTGGAAAGCCATGTAGTCACAAGAGGAGTGACACAAAAAAAATTTACCCGAAAACCAAAAATTCCATACAATTATTTATATAGAAGCTGTTATGGTGATAAGGAAAGCCTATTAAACACGATCTTTATCACTGTCCGACATTTGACAAAATAAAGCTGCTAAGATCAGTCCTACAATATTTTTTTTCATTAAGTAGATTAGGTGGCTTATTAAAAATGGTCAAGAGATGTAAGCAAGTTAGTGCGGATATAGTTATGCCACGGGAAACTGCCAAACGAACCTAACCTACGCGTAGCAATATTTCTTTTTGTTATAGCATACAAATCAGCTTCTTTTCCTACTATTGGGTCTCCAGATATAATTTGTTATCCACAAAACCAAAGTTGCTTAGTTTAGTAAAGATCCAACAACCGTAGCCCTCAGTTTTTCTCAAAATTTCTCTTAAAAAAGTAAAACTCTTTAAGTGACGAAATTGTAATTTCATGGAAGATTAGACTTCAGACCCAAATACTTTAGTAGTCTCGACAACTTCAGGAAATCAGCATCTGCTTCTGGTCATAAAATCTCTGGAGTTTTAAATTTAAGCCCGATTCCATAAGTTTATGAAGGCACATATACCATGATTCTATAATATCATTTGCAGTCTTGCAAACTATACGATGGATACTATTTATATTTTGGAAATAGCAAATAATAACAAATATCTTTTAACGAAAATGGCGTTCTTGTTTTTCAAAATATTCCCCTTGATGATCAATACAATTTTGCATTCATTCAAACCATTTTTTAAAGCACTTAATCCATTCCTCTTGAAACACCTCTAAAACAAGGTTTATGAACGCTTCAAGTGCTTCTTCGGTGCTCGTAAATTGTAAACCACGCTGTTTACCTTTAATTATCGGAAACAAGAAGACGTCATTGGATGCCAAATCAGTACTGTACGGAAGATGAGACATCAATTCGATGTTTTGACTGCTCAAAAATTCACCTGCTTAACGAGATGTGTGAGAGCTCGCATTGTCATAATTGAGAATGATTCGTCTTCGGCTTTTGGTTTTACGAATTTCTCCGAAGACTTCCGGCATACAAAGCGTTGCTTCAGCGGAACAGTGGCCACATGACAATTTCGGATGAAGAAACAGGCGACCATTTTCTTCGCTGCGCTTTTCTCCACTTTTGTTGGATTTAGCTCGTCTTGGAATACCCACACGGTAGATTGCTCTTTCGTTTCTGGCTCATATGCATATATTCATGATTCCACACCTGTCACGATAAAAATGACAAACTTCATTATGGTGTTGCCAGATTTTTAGCTATTAGCAATAGTGTTGCCAATTCCCGAAATATCGTATACTGTTTTGTTAAGTTGGGTTTTTCCAACCCTACCTTCCTAAGTTAAACGAAATCTCATGGAATAAAGCACTGGCATATGAGTTATGAAACAAAGTGAAGAAGGTTTTAGAGAGGTATCTGAATCCTTTCACAAAGGTAATGGCCTTTCGGTACGATTTAAGACCTTTTCATTAATGCAAGACTATTCGAGTGTGTATGTATGAGTTAGATAAGTATGATATATGTGCAATATTGAGTGTACCTAGAGTGGATTGAACGTAAAAATACCGTCATTGCTTACGAAATGAAATTGGCATTAAAAGAAAAAAGATAGGAAATTAAAAGACATAAGTAGCTGGTCACATTAGTACTTTTGCAATTTCATAAACTGCACCAATTGGCGATATTTTCATGAGTAAGTGATAAAGTTGTTGGGCCAAATGAAAAAAAGGTAAATAAAAAAACCCTCGCAAACGACGAAATAAATAGAAACCAAAAAGTTACTGAAATGTTTAGAGCACGAATTTTCCAATAGGCAGCCACGATTATGTGTACACTCGTACAGCAATTCTTACTTTTTGGTCTTTAACGTTTTAAAGGAATTTTTATAGGTTTTCCATTTCCAAAGATGTGAAAGATAGCGCCAATAGCAGGGAAGGTGTTTTTCTATAATGCGTAAGAAACGTGGGTGTATCACACACATACATATATATATATATATACACACACACATATACACTTATTGTATTATCTAAGCAAATAATTTTTCGAAAAATTTTTACAATTATTTTTAAAGTTTTTTATACAGCCAAGACACTATACGAGAACTCTCCACTTCACCAAACATTGACTGACTGACGGCCTGCCTGCCTGCTTGTCTCAAGGAGGACACTATTGCGCACCTTAATCGTAACAACTGCTGAAATGCAGAAAAAAACAAAAACAGTTTTTGTTGTCTTATGTGCGAACAAGATCACTTCATGACGACACCCAATGAGCGGGCAAAAAAGAAAAAACGGAAAAATCGTGCCCATGATCATCACAAGAAAATAACAGCAAGCAAAAGTGCAACAACATCAGTAACAATACCACCACCACCACCAATAACAACAATAACAATAATAATAACAACTGTAATACAATTTCACAATCAAGTGAAAATTGGCCAATGAACCCTTAAGTTCACGCGTGCAATATTAGAACGTTTGTATGGCAAACAGCAAACCATGCTCCTCGTAGTCGTATTCTTGAATGCAATGCAGCATCTTGCTTGTCAAGAGCAGCATCTTTATGCCATGTGAAAATTAGTCCCCCTATATATTATTATTCGTAACTTTGGATTCTCGTTACTATTGACTTCGCTGTCTAACTGCCTGCTCGCCCGCTTGCCTGTGCGACTGCTTTCATTATGTTGCTGCTCTATTATCTTAACTTTGGAAAATTATAGAAATTATTGGATGTTGCATAGAATTTCATAGATACGACGCTGTGTATATGTGTGTGTGTGTGTTGCGGTGCAACGTTTAAAGTGGCCGCCTAATTTGGTGTGAAATTTAAGACTGTTTTCCCTCTATTTTCTTAATTCTTCAGCTTTACCAAAAAGAAAAACAAAAAAAAAATTGCAATTTATGCAGAGCAATAGCCATAGAATATCAAATGATAATGAAAAAAAGAAACAAAAAAATATATATATGAACGTACTTAAATTACATCTGATGTGTTGGTGTTGGATGAATGTCTTATATACGATGAGTGTACTTTCGTAGAAAAGAAATTTCGTTATCCAAAGAAGCTTCCTGATTTGATACCGACCGGTGTGTTGTATGTTGTCCAAATATAATATTTTACATGTAATGAAAACCTTAAAAAGTGTATTAAAAATAAAATTCTTTGGTAGTCAAACAGAAAAGGAAAACTTTTAAGAAAAGGTGAAGCTTAACGCATGGTATTGAGAAATATTTTTTTCATTTACTAAAAAGGTGCAAAGATTGGTAAGAGCAGCTTTGCCAAATGAAATTTGGGAAACTCAAATTCAAAAAATTGTTTCTGTTCTGAGTCTTTTAGAAGTTGATGTAAATATCGAATGTTCTTCGAATATTGATTTTCAGATGTTCAGCTTATGGACGTGGACAAGTTACTTCACAAGACCTCAAAGAGAATAATCCACTGGAGTTTAATCACACGATCTTGGTGGCCCATTCTTTGAGTAAATCAATTGTAGCGTGCGCTGTGTAGCATATGTCTCTCCATCCTGTTGGAATCACATATCAGCAATATTAATGCCAGCTAACTTAGGTAAGGAAAACATTTCTAACCATATCCCTATACCGTTCACCATTGACAGTAACATAGTGGACACCATCGTTTTTGAAGACATACATAAGTTGCAGTGACTCCGGCAGCCCATCAAGCCATTATCATGTGATTTGGCATCGTTGACCTTCTTTCTTTGGGGATATTTAAAAGAAAAAGTTTACGTCAATAAGCCAAAAATAATTCAAGAGCTATACAACCTTGATCAAAAAGTTTCTGGAATAACCCTCGTATAGCGCCCCCACCGTTCCGATTTGTTTTTTTCTTAGGTTGGTACACCTGTTGTTAATATGTTCGCCAAATTTTAGCGTCATAGCTTGACATTTGCATTTTTTATATTCGGTTTTCGGTATGTCCATCAATGCTTCCTGCGATTTTTCGATTATTTCCTCTTGCTGCTGAAACGTGTTACCCATAATGTCTTAAGCGTCTTCCTACACAGTCGAACAAGTTCGGCTGGTATTTGCAACTCAGACATAGCCTTATACAATTTGCTTCATATAAGACTATTAAAGGCAGCTTCGTCATCCAACAAGATGGTATGTATCGATATGTTTGTCTTTATGTGAATATTTGATCAGTTGCGATTTTTCCTGACACAAAAGCACACTGTTAGTTGCCGAGGGGTAAAACTTTTGCTTTTCCCTTGTTTCTGTTTTAATATTCAGCTTTTATTTTCCAGCTAAGCAGATGATTGATCTACTGTTAAAGGTCTTAGAATGATTCTACTGTCATGTTGCGTTGACTAGAAATAACGCCCCCAGGATATTTGCTTCTCATTGATTCCAAATTTTTTTCACAAGAGATGGCGTTGCCAGAAATATTTTTTATATTCGTCGTTGTCGTTATTGTTTTTAATAAAATTACTGTCTTTTTATGGGCAGATCTTTATCGAATAGCCTCTACATTGGCCTTTTTTTATTCTACTTGAAGTGAAATTCCTGGACATATATGCTTTAAAGAGGATATATGATATATGATCACAATCACTAGCTGTGTGACATATCGCATTTGATGGTTAATTAGTCTATGATCACTTATTTAGGACTTCTCTCATTAATGGTATTCAGGTTTTGTCGAGCTGTGGGCGTAATATTAACACTTAAAATACCACTAGAAAATAGTAAGATATTTTGAACTGCGTAATTGTGGCTACAACATTTTAACATGACTTAGTCCATCTTGTTGAAACCAAAATTTAAAAAGGCACAAGCGTATTGAACATTCATCAATAACGTACACCATTCACTATAAAAACAGCTTTAAAAGTAATATGCACCTATTTATCTACTTTTATCTAGCTCTTGAACTGTTGTGGGATTATTGCTCTACACTTTTGATTTCCAGAAACCCCACGAAAAAATCTAAAGGTGACAACTCGCACCATCTTGTTGGCCAATTTAGTCCTCCTCTACGATAAATAATGCCATTTTCGAATTTTTCTTTCAAAAGATCATTGTTTCTCTTGCTATGTAACAAGTGGCACCATCCTGTTGAAACCACATATTCTCTACATTTAAATCATAAATTTTCTGCCGCAAAAAGATTCGGATCATCTCTCTGTAGCAATTTCTATTGACCGTAATTGTATTTCCATTTTCGTTTTGATGAACATATGGTCCGATGATGCCTACGAACCACAAACAACACCAAATCGTAACCTTTTGTAGATGCAAGGGTTGCACTAAGATTCTCTTCACCCCAAATGCTCCAATTCTGCTTGTTGAGCTGAAAATTTGCTTCGTCGGTGGAGATTATTTTGTTAAAAAGATTCTCATTTTTTTTTGTTTTTCTATGGACCAAGTAACGGATTGCCGACGTAATGCGTGGGCTGGTTTTAATTTTTGGGTCAGCTGGATCTTATAAGCCTTTAAATGAAAATCACTATGCATAATATTGCATAATGTGGATCTTTTGATGTTTAATTGCTGCGAACGATGACGAATGGATGTATTTGGATCTGTTTTAGTACTTCTGTTCACAGCTGCTATTTTCTCGGTTGAACGATCACTACTTTGTAAATTCTATGTCTGTTATCATGAACGGTTCCATTTTCTTCAAATTTCTTAACCATCAGCTTGATGACACGATTTGTTGGAGGATTTTCTCTATCGCATTTTGTTCTAATTACACCTTGAAAGCTTTTGCATTTTCAAAAAATGTTTTAATAATAAAAACACGTTATTCCTTCGTGTAACGTTCCATACTTACTAACCGGAATGTATTTAGAATCTGAAAATAAAAACTTAGAATAAAAATTACAAGTAGAAAGAAAATGGCAGCAAAGTTAAAATGATACCTCAATTTTAGACATCCTTTATGTTTTCACACCATATGTGCTAATTTTCTCTGAAACAAGATTTACAGGTAAAAAAAATGGTCAGTTTACATTTTTGCATGAGACCGTTCTGGCTTCTATCACTTGAACGAGATGAAGATTTCTACGCAAAATTTTATATGTGATCGAAAGACTAAGCCCAAGTCGCTGAAGAAACAATAGTTTCCTCGGTAAGAATTGCTCTCTGTTTTGTTGATCGCGAAAAAGTGAGACAAAATTTGTTAAAAAGAATGCTCAGAGCTATGATTATGTTTCTACAAGCACTCATTTTAAAAATAAATGTCCATAATTTGGAAGCTTAGCCTAATATACAGTGGTGGACGTTTGGTTAGCACTTTAGCTGCATTAAAAAGCGCATTAAAAAATATTTGATCTGCACTGTACAGCAATTTAGAACATTTTACAAATTTAGATATTCTTCATTAATTTTTTGTTTAAAATCTTAAATTGTTAAATTTTGTGAATGTTGAATTTTAAAAGTTTTAATAAAAACCATAAAACAATAAAAAGAAATGAATCAAGGCAGTAAATGGTGTACAAAGCATTGCGTGAGATTCTTTATCTGATAAGCTCGAGAGGAATCATCGTTTGTGACATTGCTTCCCTATCAAACTGCTACAGAAAGATGGTGTACAACGTATTAGTTCATATTTAAGCGATAAATAAAAGTGTTACACAGAGCGCTAGACCTAGAAAAACAACTCGTAAAAATTATTCCTTTTTTATAGAGCCTCAGTTGCAGGCTCCTTTAAATCCTCAACTCAAATTCTAAGGTATTGACATCTCCTTACGAACAATAAGAAGAAGAAGAAATATTAAAAAATTGCTCGAATGCATTGTACAAGATAAGGCCCACGTAACAAAAAACAACATGAAGTCCCGAATTTTATTTTGCTTGAGCATACATTAAAGCAACCGTTGTTTTGGAAAAATGCCCTCTAGAGTGACGATTTCAAATTTTTTTCGGTTTGGATCAGATGGAAAATGTTATATATGTATGGTGTTCTTCAAGCAGGCAACACAACTCTAGGTACTGGTTCTATAATTAATAAGGTGCGCAAAGGGATCAGTATGCTTAGAAGAAATTATTTTTGAACACAAGAACTACATATGCAGAGGAATACATACCACTTAGATGGTATTATATGCATGATATTTATCCAAAATACATTTCAGCTACAGTGAAGTGTTGCTTAGAGCAAAATAGCAACGGCATTTTGAATTGGCCAACTTAATCACCAGATCTCAGAACCCATGGAATGATGTAGAGCTACACGTTATTGTTGGTTAACCAAAAAATATTAGGGATTTATGGACAGAAATCTGAAAGAAATGGTAAGCAATACCACTGGAATGTTGCATGGAACTTATACTATGCCACGGAAATGCGAAAATTTTATTAGGAAGAATGGTTATCCTACCAAGTACTTAGTTTAAAAATAAAATAAATAATTTGTGCTAAATTACTGTCCAGTAATTTTTTTGGGTTTTCCCCTATTTTAACACAAAATAAACAAATAGAGCAAACAAAACGGAAATAAAACAATATTACGAAATCCTTGGATCACGAGTGATACATGAGGACATATAAATGATTAATATAATAAAGACGTAAAAAAATTTTTGATTGCAAAAAGTACACTTAAGTAATGTGCTAACCGAATGTCCACCACTGCACATAGTTCACTTTGATTTTTCAAAACGTGCTGATGTAAATGACAATTTGGAGTTTGGCATGTGTATAGTATCCATTTCCATTGAAAGACAGAATTTATTTCCTAACAAAAATTTAGTAGAATACTAAGAACTAAACTAAAACTAATAAAACCTTAACTGGCTTCTGTTTTTTCTTGTGTTCTATGGAGTATATTTGCTCTTATGCTCTATAAGTTATTTTATTATACTTTTTATTTTCAACTCAAAGGAACTTTAGAGAGCTTAAGCATAAACATGAACTTCTTTAACTAGCGAGTACTAGAACCTTGCATTAGTTATCGATTTTGAATACACTAGTGCGTGTGCGTGTGTAATATATCATATAGAATTGTTTCTTGTGTACAATAGTTAAACCACACACTATAGTTTCAATGCGTTTGTCGTTATATTGTGACGTTCTTCATTGAAACTGGTAGATAGCAACAAAATATGAGGTCCGTTCATGTAAATATTATAAAATTATAACAATATAACAATATTATTTCGATGGAATATTTGAATACTTTGCCTATCGCAATTAGTTGCAGTTACACAATAATAAAGTTTTTCAGCACAACTGCCAAGGTTATGCTAAAACTTGATTTGACATTTTTAAATTTAAATAGTACTCGCAACATCTTAAAATAGAGTCCTTTCGAGTTTACCAAACTCTGCTAAGATTTTTTTCAGAATACGCTGCTATTAGATAAACTTTTTCGGCAAATTTACCTTCAAAACCTCCTCATTCTCAGCCTAATATACAGATACTTTCTAATTATGTTAAAACGATGTCTAAATATGGCACCGTCGTCACACATTCATTGTCAACATACATTTCATGGGCGAAATGATCTACTCTGATGATCACTATGTCAACGTTAAAATGTTGTATTTTAATTGACAATTAAATGACAACTTTTAAAGCGCCATTGGCACCTCATATACAATAACAGTACAATGAATAACACCAACACATCATCCATATAGCACTCTGCCAACAAGAACAACAACAATAGCAATTGTTGCAATGGTAACAAGAATGGTACAACATTAAAGACATCAACACCAAACCGATCGTATACGCACTTGAAGTAAAATCATACATATTGTATTTGAAAGAAGAAAACAAAAAAAAAAAAAAAACAAAAACAGAATTGGCTTTTAAACCGGGAGGTTCATTAAAAATGCCAAACACGCTTAAACTGTCAAATTACAATTTACGCCAACTGACGCATTTCTTAAAGCGCTGCAACAGTGTAAGACATACAGCCAAGCAGTTGCTTGGCATTCTAAAAACTATACTAACCAGCTAGACTGCCTGACTGACTGGCATTTTGTTTTACTTGCCTGCTTGCCTGTTTGTGTGGCACACGACGTTTACGTTGCACAAACACACTTATACAGTTCGAATGAAAGTGTCAATGTTTGTAAAAATCTGGTGCAACTCACGTTTGCTGTCACTTTAGTTGTCATACTGTTGACACAACATTTTGCGTTTTGCCGCGTGTGTTGTTATGTTTTTCTTTATCGTAGAACGCTTTTATTGGTGGCTTGCGAAGATCACGCATTACTAACGGGCCTATGCAGAGAAGACAACGCACATTAATTATTTTGCAATAAATTTATTGTTTCGTATTTGGCCATAAAACATCTTTTCGGTTTGTCTTCTTCTCTCCTTAATTTTCCACTATGTACGCTGCGAGTTGTCGTCCGTCATTGCCTTAAATGAAGTGTAAAATAAAGTGACACTTGGCTATTAACAACTGGGCTATGTGTGTGTATATGTTGTGGAAGAACTACAGAGTCACATGTTATGAAGATTGAAAAAAAGATCTGATGTGAAAGTAAGATCGTAGAACTTGTATGTGTTTTAACGAGGGTCGTAATGTTTCGGTTATGCCATGGTTTAGTGATTTTATAAAAACTTTTAGTTGCTTATCTTAGAACTGATTAATAAAAAGTTTTACATATATAAGATGAGAGCCTTAGCAAAAAAACCGGTTATGCGGTTAAAAAGTAAACAACAGAACCGGTTATTCTGATGAATTTAGGACAACATTTACATAAGAAAGTGTGGTCAAACCATAATGCATGATGTTAATTGTTAGTTTTTTACCCAACCTAATTTGACATTTGTTTGTTTCAGTGTTTGACAAATCCAACCATGCAGAGGTACACAATTCAGCACCGCGTTAAGATTGTTGAAGCATGTTACGAAAATGGACGTTCAAATCAAAATGCATTTCGTACACTTCGTGATATGTTTGGTCAGCATTATGTACAATCGGGAGAATTGTGCGCAAAATTTAAGTAAACCTTTAGATAATATGGATGCACCTGTGCATGATCGCCCAATTCGTTCTACAGAAAACATTACTGTTGTAATGTCGTTGTAATGTCGTCGTGATTCGTCGCCGTGCCCAACAATTGAGAGATGATAACGAACTTCTTGTGGCCAGAAATTGAGGATATGGACCTGGACGATATGTGGTTCCAACAGGATGGTGCCACTTGCCACACAACTAACGAAACAATGGCTATTTTGCGCAAGAAATTCAATGGCCGTATTATCTCATGCCGTGGCAATGTTAATTGGCCGCAACGATCATATGATTTGACACCGTTGGACTTCTTTCTTTGGGGATATTTAAAAGAGAAGGTGTACGTCAAAAAGCCAAGAACAATTCAAGAGCGAAAGGATGAGATAATTCGGCACACTAACGACATTGACCATCAATTATGTTTAAGTCGTTTAAAATATGGGCCCACGGATAGAGTTATGCCACCGAAGCCGTGGCAAGTATTTGGCCGATATTTGGTTTCACACATAATTGTCATAGATCTTTCTATCATTATAAAAAATATTAAGCTAATTGCCTGAAAGCTTTTTGTTTTATTTACAATTCATATCGTGCGTTTTGGTTGGACTACTCTTTATCAAGCTTCGGAGGTGGTATAAAATTTCTTGAAAGTTATATATCTCACAAAAGAAATAGCTTCTCGGATAAGTCTATGACCTTTTTTACAACCTAAGTATTAATAATTTCGTTTTAATTCAACTGATCCTCGTATATACATATGTTTGTGTGATCACATTAAAGTTGTCATCAGGTTGTTATTTACTTTCGAAACTAAATAAAAATTGTCTTTATTTCACAAAAAATAAAAGGAAAATAGCGCCTAGAAATACAAAACGATTCTTGTTACACAAAGCTCTGACGACAATAAATGTCAACACTTTCAAGGGGTTAATTTATTTCTGTCATTTGATTCTTCTTGGCTATAGAAAAAGATCGTTATGGTATTGTTTTGTATTCAAGTGGAAAATAAGAAAATTGTTAGTTTTTAATGCTTTTCATCGTTTTGTGTGTATTTCCGCAAAGATCAAGTGCAGCTTTTTAACACACTCTTAAACGTTTTTGGCAATTTGTATGGCCCGGTGGTCTTCCAAGTTGGTTTTAAAATTTAATTTGCATTTTAACTCTATGGGGATCTCTTGATTGAAGTATGTGTATGGGTATTCTGGTTAAAAAATTTCAAAGCACTTAACTTGTCAGCAGGTCAGCCAAGCAAAGAGATGACACCAATTAGATAAAAAAAAAAAAAAAAATGGAAAATTAAATAATATTTTTAAAAATGAAAAAATGAATGTTTGAAGTAATGCAGAATATTTTGCTTTACTCCTTTGAGTATCTGGAAATGTTCAGTCGATCGCTTTTTCGAACAATCTGTAAGGCCCCGTATGTCACAGATTTGCAGTTACGCATAAACAATTGTACAGATGAATTAGAAACGAAGTCAGAGTTTAAAAAGATATTAAGGAATATGAACTGCTGATTACACACAACCAGGGTGACGATTTATTCTAGCATTTGACGGTTCTTGAGAGAATACCCTTTCAGATTGCCATCTTTGATAACAGGGCTGTTTAAAATCTGACAAACTCCAACTTTATAACCTCGGATTCTTATGGAATATAAAAGAATACAAGGATTTTGAAAGCCTGAAATAATTTTGATATTCATTCTCGCTTTAAAAACGTTTACGGTCTTGAATCAAGAGTAGCGTGGTGTTGTGGTAGTGGCATACAACAAGCGGCCCTGTTTTAAATCCCCAGCAGAGGACAAGACGAAAAATGAAGTGCTGTTTCGGGTGTTTAATTAAGAGACTTTCAACCTCTTTCAAGCAAACCCATCCAAGGGAAGCCTCAATTTACATTTCAGCTTTACCTCTGTCGATGATGACAAGAAAGATCAGGAGAAAACGTCACCTACTGGGGAAAAATCACTGTAAACCGGAATCCAAACAAGGGTCGTCTCAGTACCCTCAGTCTCTCACCAACCGAGAAGTAATAATGTGTTATCAAAAAGCAACAAAAATCGCAGGGCTGTTCACGCAAAAACACACATCTTCGTGTGCCACCTTGTGATACTAGTGACTATGCTTCCCTAATAGCCAATATCTCAGCCTGAAAGACACTCGAGCAATTAGGAAGACTGCAGTGGCGATTCAGGTTAGCCTCTACTCCAAAGGGGATTTGCAAACGTAAATCGATGGTGTGGGACGATGGGCTTGAACATTAACACGGGCAAAACCACAATAGTACCACAATAGTACCAATCACTAGGAAAAGGAAACGCCCTAAATAGGGGGAATATTCAACTGCTGGGTGGAGGAACTACCACCAAGGAAGGATGTAAAGTATCTGGAAATAACACAGGATAGTAAGCTGATATGGAAAGCTCATGTTATGACCGTTTCACAAAACATGCACGCGCTAATGGTGTGTAAAAGGCTTGCGGGGAAAATTTGGGGCTGTAACCCTAGCATACTGCTGGATACCGCTGGATTTCTTTCTTTGGGGATATTTTAAAGATAAAGAGTACGTTAATAAGCCAAGAACAATTCAAGAACTTAAGAATGAGATAATTCGGTACATTAACGACATTGAAACTGAATTATGTCTCAGAGTCACTGAATATTTGGACCGACGGAGAGAGGTATGCCACCGAAGCCGTGGCGAGCATTTGGCCGATATTTTGTTTCAGATATAATTGTCATAGATTCTTCCATCCTAATAAAAAATATTAAGATAATTCTCTGAAAACTTTTTGTTTTGTTTATAATTAACATCGTGCGTTTTGGTTGGACCACCCTTTACATAGAATGTCCAGAGACAACCTGACCATATTGACGGGTCTTTGAGTAAGATGGGAATAAACTCAATACCGATGTGCATTGATGTACTCTAGGAGGATGTATCTGGGTGCCTAACAGATATTAAGTGGGGAATTAACACAGTTGGCACCACCCGACAACCTGATATTCGTCAGATCAACGTGGTTGAGTAATATCTCCCCCATGGAAACCGTATGTAGATGGAGGGCTGTGCAATAGATCGAAAGGACGCAGAACTTTTTTTCCTCGTTGAAGACTCCGGATCTTTGTTCTATTTAAATTTAATGATAGCAACGCTTATTGAAGGATTTTGTAAAACGTATAATCATGCAATTATTACAACCGTAATTTATTAAGGTGTCAGAACTCGAAACTACACGCTTATAAATTCCATAACTTTTCTAAATATTCAACAAAAAGCAACGTTGCAATTAACTACCTCCACTACTACCACTTGATAAAAACAAAAATATTATGCATATTTCATATTTCGAATTTTTGTTCATTTATGCAACACTTTTATCTGTGATCGCAACAACTGTCGATAATTTGCTTATAAATCGAATTAAAAAAATGGCAATCAAACAATCAATAATTTGTTAAATTTTAATAGCGTGACTATTTTTAAGTTGAAACACAAGTAGCGTTAACCCTTTTCGTAATGCCTTCATTTTACCTCAAGGGCCATAGTATGCGAGTGTATAATGGTGAATAGTGATAATGTGGCAAATGCATAGAAAATAGAAAAAGAAACATGACATAATCTTAACTAAAGCTAAGAAAGTGTTGCAACAAATAGCGGAAAAAATTTAATGGACTCTTTAGATTGTTATTGGTTGCAAACACTGCAACTTTTGTAGAAGAAAAAACAAAAAAGATGCTGCCACTGACTATCGCGATGATATGCTGATTTACTTTGGAAAATTCAAAGCTTAAATCCATCATTTTAACAATAGACTGAAGGTACTACTACTGAAGGTACTGAATATAGAAGACCTATAACAACAACAAGAAAAGTAAAACGTAAAAAGGAAAATGCAAAAGCGCGATCTTTATTTGATAATTTTAAAGCAATTATAGCAACTATTTTGAATAGTTCAAAGGCCAAATTACTGAAACGAATTTGATAACTGGAAAGCAAAAAACAGCAAAAAAGGAAGTGAATAAACCAAGAACAGCAAAAGTTTTAAAAAGTTAATACTGCTGCTGATTTTAACAGCCTTTAACTATAACAACACTTTATTGTCAGATTTACACTTCACTGCGGGAAAATTTCAGCAAAGCGCAGCAGCGATAAGAGCCCTCAAAATGCATACGAGAGAGAAAAGTATCTAACCGATCATGTATGTATGAGCTGTTGTTTCTTTTTAGTTTTTAGGCAATTGGTATCTGACAATCGGTAGCTTAAATTCTAGCCACAGGCCTGATTATAGAAAAATAGCTTTAAAACATTGAAATACTGCCTGCCACAAACGAATGAAGAGCCCAGAGTTTTTCTGCATCGCAGTTGTAACCCGACGTATTTAACAGAAGTTGTTGCAGCATTTGGCTTGTGATCTCATGATCATCGCACTTTAACAGACGTCATCATCGTCAGCAAGTGATCGCTTAGTTAAGGCTGTAGTTTTTCCAAAAACAAAAAAAATATATCAAGATGTTAAATGTTTTTCTCTCTCTCTCTCCTTATATATATTTGTGAATCTCCTTAAGTGCTGGGTTTTTCCACACCAAAAATAAAACGTGATGTAAAAAAAGCGATAGATAGTTAAAAGCGTTTTTTGTTGAAGCAAATGTTGTGAATAGAAAAAAAAGAGGGAGAGAGTGGAAAAGGCATAGTATTTTGTATCGGTTTTTAGTTAAAGTGACAGATTCGTTGCGCTTTATTTACTATTTTTCTTGTTTTTTCTTAAAGCGGTAGCTAGCGCTCCCACTACTTTCATACTCGTACTATAGGAAATAGCAGCATTAACAGCTTTTACTAACAACTTGCCAACATTTCACGTGCAACACGTTCAATAATAATAAGTAATTTTTTGATTTTAGAGCAGATTATGTTTTAGATTTTTTTTTTCTTCATAATAACGAATACAATATGAAATCGTAGTACCTTTGTTACACTGATAGATACATTGGTTAACAACAATAAAAAAAGAGAAGTTTTAATAACGTACAAATCACTATTTCCAAAAATTTTGATCAGTGGCAGCCGATCTTGTTAATCGCTACATAAACAAACCGTTTTGTATACCAGCAATAACTCTGAAACAACTCCAGAAGTCATCTTTTTCAGTTATAGTTTGTTTAGTCGTTTCCAACGTTATACCATAAAAGCGTTAAAATAATTTTTTTAATACAACTTTCTTTAGGTTCGCTGTATTAATGACCTGTTAGATTTGATCTATCGGGCGATTTATTAAGAGCTTTCGGATTAGATTTAAAAAAAAAAACATATAATTTAGAGAAAGGTATGAAATCTTACGATCTAGGCGGCCAATTGACCAACCCCATCATACGTGAAATAAAATGTTCACCAAACTCGCCTCTCAATTGGGCCATTTTTTCGCGTGGTGTATGGCATGTGGCAATATGTGGCAAAAAAAAAATTGTAATCATCGACCGTGCGAGCCTGCCATTCACAGCAACGTTCCTGCCTTCGTCGTCTTTGAAAGAGTACAGTCCAATGATGCCACGGGCCCGTAATCGACACCATACTGCATTTTTTTGGATGCACTGGCGGTTTTTTCAATTCTTCTGGCTGCTCTTCACACCAAATACGGCAATTTTGCTTGTTCACGTATCCATTCAACCAGAAATGAGCTTCGTCGCTGAACACAATTATACGATAAAAAAGAGTTGGATCTTCATCGAACGTTGCCAGCACCCATTCACCAAAAGTTAGCTGTTGTGGTAGGTCGTGTGGCTTCAATACTTGCACCAGCTGTATTTTAAAATGTTTTACATCCAAATCATACCGCAAATTTTTCCACGTAGTGGAGTAAAAGAGGCCAAATTGCTGCGAACGGCGCCGAATCGATAAATCATAGTCATCAACAGCACGGATAAAGCTGCAATATTTTTCTCTGTTCGCGCTCTACATATCTCCAATAATGTAACTTTGGTGCAAAATTTACTCACAAGATTCCGAATAGCCGCTTCAGAAGGTCGCCCAAACTGATCCTAAAACGGAAGATGCACTTTCGTAACCGAGCATGAATTTTGATAATAAAATTCAATAAGCAAGCGTTGTTCGTTTGTAAGTCGTTTCGTGGCTAAATTATAGACCAAACTGAACTTGTTTGACAGTAACATGTTGCACGAAAACAGCTGAGCTACCAAAAACAGTGTTGTCAAAATGAAAGTTACTAAAAAATCACTCGATACAGTTCGTTCATAAGCTTAAAAAGAGTAGAATTTTTGATCCAGAGAAGTTCAGAATATTTGAAAGGAGTTTTAAAACTTAATACGTTTGTTATTGGGTTTGTCATTACTCTTGATTTAAATCGGAAATTTTTAATGATCGTACTTTTTTTTATGTGTGTGAAGATAAATTTAAATTTAACTAGCAAAGACGCACACCAGGTTTTTTAGCTCAGCCATTTTTTTACGTTAACAGAGCACTGTTAACGCTTTAACAGTAACAATAAATTAAAGTAAAAGAATTTATTGCCAAAATATATTTGCCTGGAATATGGAGGAATAACACATCCTTGTTGGAATGGTGCTCCAGACCTTCTTTCGTAGATCAGCTTTAGAGCGAAAACTGTAAAAATTGTGGAATAGCAGAAAATGTATTTAAATTCTCTATACATCCTCTCCAGTCAAAACGCGTTAAAATACAAATTTTTCAAATTTAAATTTCTCCAGTTCCAAAATTATTTCAGGAATACCACTAGCACAGTTTCATTAGGGATCCCTTGGGCCACTCTCCCCATATAGTGTGATATTCCGGCCATCTCTGAGTTTCCCATGGAATGGAGATAACCAATGAACCACAGAGAAAATTAATTTTAAAAAATTCATTTTCTTAAATACATTTTCTGCTATTCCACAATTTTTACAGTTTTTCGCTCTAAAGCTGATCTACGAAAGAAGGTCTGGAGCACCATTCCAACAAGGATGTGTTATTCCTCCATATTCCAGGCATATATATTTTGGCAATAAATTCTTTTACTATAATTTATTGTTACTGTTAAAGCGTTAACAGTGCTCTGTTAACGTAAAAAATGGCTGAGCTAAAAAACCTGGTTTGCGTCTTTGCTAGTTAAATTTAAATTTATCTTCACACACATCTTTTTTTTATAAAATCTATCGCCATGAGTTTTAAAAAAACGGAGATTGCCAGGCAGTTTGGCGACTGTAGCCCATTAACTTTTGATTTCCACAACAATTAGTTTATTTGCAGTTTTTACTAAGTTTTAAAACGAAGAACGTGAACGTTGTCATTGCTTTGGAACAAGAATATTTGAATTGATTTTGATGCCAAGAACCACATTCATGGCCTTTAATTGATTCAAACCTCTCCATTAATAACGTAAACCTTGAATTCAGCTACCTTGGGTACAAGTCCTTGCCGTGTAAGCACCTATTGGCTCAACATAATGTTGGATTTTAGTTTTAGTTTTCCCACCGAACTTCTATTTAAGCAAAAGGCTGTTGGAACTAAGGGCACTAAGCTCAAAGTCAACTTTTGGCCCAATGGGGCACACTGCGATTACTGTACACTTTCGGGTTGACTTATAATTTTCTAAACAGGAGATTTGACTTCGAGATCCCGACTAGGAACTTCTAATCTAAAGGAACAGAGACTTATAGCAATGCTCCTGAGGTCTATACTGACGGTTAAAGGAAACTAGGCAAGGTGGGCTGTGATATGTACATCAAGAAGTTCTGACCTCAGACTGTCTTGTAATTTACCTGACTACTGCAGCGTATTTCAGGCAGAGTTCATGGCCATATTAAAAGCAGTGCAATGCTTGTCGGGTGACAAGATTTTCCCCGAATATCTTCCGATTTACTCGGAAAACCAGGCTACAATCTAACCCCTTACGAGCATCACCACGAGGTCTTTCCTCGTTCATGAATGCCGGAGGTTTCTGAAAATGGAAATCTCTTATCACCCGGATGTTATTCTCATATGGGATATTCGATAAACTTGCTGGAGCAGTTACTGTGCTCGCAATTTTCGAACGTGAACCGAACACTATATAGGTGTTCCGATTGCCTCATTTAGGCTAGATATTCTCCGGTTGATGTATGAGGTGGCTCAATTTCATTGGCGACATAAGGGTACGTGCGTTAACTCTAGGCTCAGTTGAACCGATCTGGATAAAAAGAGATCTTGGCTCTTTATCACACTACTGCCGATTTCCATAATATTGGGAGCCTATCCAAGTATTTATTGCCTGTACGAAAGGACAATGATGATTTTCAAAAACAATATTTTTATTTTGTTTTATTTTCATTACAAACTTTGCCTTTTCTTTTGTTTTTCTCTTACTGATCAGTATCGTAACATTCATTTAGTTCATGCTTTAACATGCCATTCTCCCAAACACATGCAGCATCTCGAGAGGTATTAAAGTGCTGCTGCTGCTGCTGCCATCACTATAAGAGTGCAACACTATTTTTTCAATAGTGTACTCGTATTCCTCGTTGTTGCCCTTTTAATTCATTGGAAGCTGTTCTTGATTTAAGCGCACTTGACTTTTCTGGTTGACCTTTTTAAGATGTTTTTGAAGATTTTTAACTTGTTGTTGGCGTTTTTTTTTTTTTTTTTTTTGGGGAATAATTCAACGTTTTACTAAATGCTTGGAAAATCTAAAACGAATAAATGAAAATTTGAAGATAAATTCATAATGTTTGCAATGCCCAGCTCTGTACGAGTATAAATCCTTTTTTTTATTGGCCAACAGCAACAGTAATCGATCTTTCTGAGTTCGAATTTCATTTCTTACTACTGTTTGACTTAATTTTTTTTTTTTTGTAAGATTTTTGGCTGTTGCCTTTTGGAATTTTTTTAAGTTTGATTTTGTTTTACATGGAATTTGTACTGATTGCTTCTAGTCATGCCCGATTTGTTGCGGTTCTTGTTGCCATATTTTAAAGGGATTTAAATTTTTTTTGCCTTTTTTAATTCGTTTGTTTCCTGATTCACCATTTGCGATTAGAGAATAAATTTTTTCAAAGAAATGTCGTAGAGAAAAGGATAAGAAAATTGTTTAAGAAATAAATTTTAATTGTTGCATTTTTATTTCTAGATTTTTATATTTTGTTTTTTATTTTAATTTTTATTTTTATTTTAATTTTTTATTTTTATTTTTATTTGTTGCTTTTTGTTTTCAAACTGCCTTGGAAAATTTTCATTGCTTTTAGTATCAATTATACCTTTTTTTTAATTTAAATTTTAAAATTTATGTAAAAAGATTTTAATAAAGTGAATTGCTTAAAATGTAAAGAAAATGGTCCGAAGGACCATTTCATGAAAGAAAGGATGGAAATTAATTCCTTAAATCTGAAATACTCCTTCTTGAATAGCTAGTAAAGACAATAAGTTATGTTATTAATAAATATATAAGCCTAAAGAAAATAGTCCAAATTAGTTCCAATCAAATAGATATGCAGAATGTTAACAAAAATAAGTAAAATGTAGCAATCGCGACTGTCATGAAAGTAGAAAGCTTGAAAGAAAATCATACTAAACTCTATAAAAAGAGCAACTGAGCATTAAACCTTCAACAGTTTCTAACGATAATATTTTTTAATTATTTGTATTTGAACCGAACATATTTGTTGTCATTGCCCTATATCTGAGGACTTAAGGCTAAAAAATTCCAAGCCAAAAGGAGCCTTCTAAAGGTCGGAATGGCTAAAGGGGTGGCTGTTGAAAAATGACCAGGAGATTTAGGATAGGACCACGTCAGAATCTACTCATTGCACCTAAGTAAACTGCACCGCTGGTAGCTTCCAAGAAAACCTAATGTTAGAAATAAGATTACATGCATACATACATAATTTCCACGACCTCCCAACTGAAACAAGGGAGACTTCTCTCAGCTAAAGAGCTGCAACCGATCCTAGTTTTAAGGTAGAATTAGCCGAACATTCAGGTTCGTTTCTAGCATATGAAAACAATGCAAATGATTATCCAAAATAAATGTCACATTGACGGAAAGGAACAACCTGTATAAAATAGAATTGCTTAACGTTTTTATGTGACATTTGTAAAGCAGTGATGGTCTGTTTGTATATTAAATGAAAAGGGGGAATTTTAACCCTTTTTTTGGCACTTTTTACACGCAATTAAAAAGAGCAATTTAAAACGATTGCTTTAAGGATTTTTTTTATAATTTAAATATAAAATATATTTTAGAAATTTTTTATCCGATTTAAAAAATATTACTATTTTTTATTATATAAAAGCTCCAACGTATATTGTAATGTGCAAAAGGAACAAACTAAAAAGTTAGCTATAATATACTTTCTAAGGTGATGGATAAGCAATTATATAATTCTTAGGTCAAATTAAAAACAAAAAATTTTGTTAAATTGGCCTATAGTGTACCAGGGAGAAAAAATTGTAAAATTGCATTTATTTGATAAATGACTTTATATTCCAAACAATTCAGTTATTGCATGAGAAATTTCCCAGTTGCGTAATTTCTCGATTTTGCGATGTCAATTGACCGCCTCGTTCTTGTGACTTTACTTCGTTATTTTCTACGGCGCCATTTGAAAAACCGAGTTTACGTGAACCACAAATAACTGACACTCTGAAAGATAAAATTCGGCGCTGCATTCACGAGATAAGCGAAGCTTTGTTGTAAAATGTGATTCTGAATTTTGCGAGAAGAGCGGACGTCTACCGACGTGCTAGAGATGGACATTTGCCCGACATCATTCATATTCTATTATTAATTCCCATATTTCTATTTTGTACTGGTATAATTGAAACTGAATTTGCCAAAAAATTAGCTTTTAAGCCATTTTACTTCCTAACCCCAAATTTGCCTACCTTTTATATTGTACATACATACATATGTACGTACAGTAACTACTCCAACGCATAATCGGAAAAGAGTTTTTCTCATAGAAAAGTCATAAAAATATAATAAATATATAGATTTTTCGGGGTTTTATTTGTACATCAAATAGGAGCCTTTATGTGTAATATAATATCTGTAAAAAATAAAAAATAACTTAATTTTTTTGAGCTCAACGCTTAATCGATCAGCGCATAATATGAATACCTAAAATGCAATAATCGAGTAATTAGTAAGAGTTTATATATCCTTTGTAATATAGAACAGTTAGTAAGCTCCTTGCCAATGATTTATATAAATTTTGGTATGTTCCCGGTTCTATGGAGTTTCATACCTTTGATAATGTCTCCTTATTCTGATAAACTCTTCTATCCAAACAGTTCTGTTCAATTACATTAGGTTTTGAGCTGTGCGAAGGAATTTCTGTTTTGATACGGATTAACCAAACCTTTGTATTACCCGGTGAAAATACTTACAATACCCCCGTTTTCTTTGAATATTGTGTACTTTACCACAAAAAAGTGAATTTTCGTCACCAGCGTTCAAGATACAGTCCCAAGCCATCCTCCGTGCTTAACAGTAATTTTTGTGCTTTTATTATTAAATACGGTCTGGTTTGCGAATCGTGAAATTTCGTATGTCAAAAAAACGGTAGAACAAAAAGTAAAATTACACACAAATCGCAAATGAAGCTAATTACCCACAAACTACACATGCAGTGACACAAGGTGGCAACATTGAGTCCCCCGTTTTCTAACAGATGACATTTTTGGTACGCCGCTCGCAAGTGCTGCCACAATGAAACCAATGTAACAGTTTTATTGAAAGCAAATACTGATGCGTATAAAGGAACTTTTTTTAAAATAATCACGAAAGAATAAATACACCAATGTAGCATATTAATATTTGCTAAGAAAGTACATACGTAAAATGAGAAAATTGTTGATAAATAAACGTTAGGAGGAGGAAAGTGTACTTCGGATTATAAGCAATTTTATAACCAAAGGAATGTGTCTCACAAATTTTTATGAGCTTTGGGAATAAATTCAGGCTTTGTGGTAGGATATATCGGATACCATATGCCCAGACGACGTTTGGCGGTTTTCAACAACCATAGAGCCTCGATAAAATATTAATCACTCCAGAGCAATATTAGAACTGAAATTACTGCAAATCTATTATTATTTAATACGTTATTAATAATCATTTTCAAAATTCCTTGAAGTGTCCCTATTTTTTTCTTCACAGGTTTAATTTGTATTTCAGTTTAATATAATTATATGTTAAAATAAAAGCAATAATTTAATAAAAATTTAATGTAAACTTGTTTTTGTAATTAATTGACTAAAAATAAAAACAATTATTTATCAGAAATTGTCTCTTTTTACGTACTTTCTTATTAATTCTCATTGTGCCACATTAGTGTCACTATTATTTTTAACATCACTGTATGTCAAATTCCATTTATCAAGCATTTTCCTAATTAAAAAGCTAAAAAATAATTATCAAAGATATTTTTCGACCTTTCAAGTCTTCAATGAGATCCAAAAAAGACGTGCTACACTTAGTTTTATTCCAGGTACTTAATTTTTTGATTTTACAACGTATGGCTGGATTTTCCATACATATTCTGATTTGAAATCGACAGCCAGTAATTTTAATTACTTTAAATTAATTTAAATTTTAGGCCATACTTCGCATGCTTTGGAGCTATAAATTGCTAAAAGAACAACGTCCTCGAAAAGACACCAACATCAATAGTACCACCTTCGAAAATGTGTAAAATATAGGAAGATTAACTTCCCAGCCATCATCTCACAAATCTCAAACAGGAGCGAACTTATTATGTTTTGTCTCTGCATTCGAGCCATAGTATGTTGAAAGCGAGGAGCACTTGAAATCATGTATAACTTATTGTCGATCATTATTGATCTGAATACAAAACGACCAAAATGTGCACCAAGCGAACCATAAATCCTAATTTTTTCTACGATAGAGACCAGCAATAATTGATATAGAAATGTGGGTGCGCAAAGTGAAAGTTCTACACATTTCCGCGAATTTTTCTTTCCCACACTTGTTTGTATTTTTAGTTATTATTTTTCCAGAGCTGTGGGAAAAAATAACAAAAAAGAATGAAATATATAACAGCATCTGGAAACGGCCAATAGTGTTGGCCCCGGTTGTATGAATTTGATATTCTCAGCTGAAGTCCTTACGACGCGATGTAAAGGAGATAAAAGCAATATCTTTTTAATTTTCTAATGTCCCATTGATTTCATATTCACTATTTACACCCAAAATACCATAAATTGAAATATCAGAGTTACAGGGAATAATGTGATGGTTGACTAGATTAGGGAAATTACCGAAATATAACTCAATGTAACCCCGCACATATTTTGTTAGAAAAAGGTCAAAAACAAAGTTGAGTGCATTTATAGTTAAAAAAAACAATATGGACCAAAATGACCCTTTACCTGAAATTCGTATGCTTTTTTACCTAATAGCGGGGCTAAAAACTGTCAGAGTCTAGCCCGAAATTGAACACAGTAAGTACCTTTTGGTTGGTAGGCAGGTTTCTTACCTACTATACCACAGCGGCACAGAATTACATATTAGATTAATAAGAATTAATCGCTACGCAAGTTTATAGCAGCTTACTTAAGTAATAATGTTCGCCTTCCAGTTTCAATTAACACTGCCGTTGATCCAGGCTTTGAAATCTATCAGTATTTATTTCCTTTAACATTCCAGTCCCTAACCTATTTTTCAACGATTGGAAATCATTTTCATGACAGCAATTCGATCAATAAAATTCATTTTACTTTTTCTTTGATGATTCCTAAAAGGCCGCCTTCTTTCCGCGCATTGGAACTGTATCGATGCTTATTTCTTAAGATTAATTCAGAACAGGTTTGTTGATAAAGCTAACGGGTGAGCCATTTAAAAGTTTAAATTTAAAAATGCGGTAAAACAAAAAAGGTTTTGAAATTTTGCCAAATTTTTTTTTTTTTAGTGTGAAGTAGAATTGTTCCGGTTAGCATTAGTATTATTTCATTCATATGGCTGCCGCGGCTGGCCTCACAGTATCCCATTATATCGAACCAATTTTCGAGAAGTTTTTCGAGTATATGGCGTCGTATCTCAGCAATGGCATGACGAATGTTGGCCTTCAAATGCTCAATTGGTTTTGGTTTGTCGGTATAACACTTGTCTTTAACGGCGCCCTACAAAAAGTGGTCCAACGGTATCAAATCGCAACTTTTTGGTGACCAACTGACATCACCATGTCGGCTAATTAAACGGCCATCAATCGCAATAAATCGATTGTGGCATAAGATGTGTATCAAGTTGCACCATTCCTGTTAAAACCAAACATCGTTCACATCAATTACATGAAGAGAGGTCACAAAAAAATCGGTTATCATGGTACGATAGGTGTCTCCATTAACCGTAATGGTTACGCCGTCCTCATTTTCAAAGAAATATGGGCCAATAATGCCTTCACTCCACTAGCCGCACCAAACAGTCACTCGAAATGGGTGCATTGGCTTCTGCAAGACTACGTTAAGGTTTTCTAAGTCCCAAACATGGCAATTTTGCTTATTAACTTACCCACCAAGATGAAAATGTGTTTCACCCATCTAGCGAAGCGAAAACGAAGCGGATGGTTATGCGGCTTCAACTCTTGAACCAATTGAATTTTGTAAGGCGTCATACCGAGATATTTTCGCAAAATTTGATGTAAACTGGTGCGTGAAATGTTCACTTCTTGCGAACGGTGACAAGTTTATATTGGTGGATTCGAACCCACACTCTCAGCCGCAGCTTCAAAATTTTCGGTTGTATGCACTGTACGAGCATGCTTACGTCTTGGCGTATCAACAATGAAACCAGTTTCACGAACTTTAGCAATAAACGTTTACCGGGTACTGTTGATCTTTCTCTGCTACCAAATTTTATACGACATTGTCGTGAGATTTCCGACCAATTGTCTTTGTTTGGGAAATAACTTTCCAATAAATCCCAACGTTGCTCAAGCGTAAATCGATTCATTTCGTGCAATGGAGATAATATACTGAATTTTGTAACAGAATAGAAAACATAAGTATTGCCAGATTCGAAATAACCGCTGGCTTAAATTTAAACCGATAGATGGCCCACCCAATATTTGGCGATTGATGAGGGATGTTTGGTTTTGTGTGATAGGCTGCGCATATAGTGCATGTTTGTGTTTGTAAACGAACACATAATGGGTTTTACTTCTAACATTTGTAGTCGAATCTGTTATGAAGTGAAGGAGGAAAGACGATTCTTCATCATCTGTGTCTCAGGTTTCTTCGATAGCCGTTCTGTGGTGCTTTCAGAGCTGTTGGTCCAAAAATATTTTCAAAAAAGAAGGAGATGTCAGTATGAGGAAAAAGATGAAACTGTGGAGTATTTCCTGTACCAGTGTCTATATCTTTTGGATATTGGGACTGTTTTCCCCATTTTTGTATGCTACGAGTATATCGCACATGGCTGACATAAATATCAGCGGGTTGTCTACATTTGTGACTGCGTCTAGTCGATTCTAAGCACGTTCATGTGATCCACTACAACCAACATGCATTCTTTTTTGGGCATCATAGTGGTATTAGCAAATGAGCCAAAGTTAGCTGGGGCCATTGGAGCTATCTAACTAACTAACTTCAATTAACGGCTGACCAGAGCAAGATGGATCTTCAGAATGTCCAGCATATTATTATCGTATTATTGGTGATCTACTACACCAAAATTTATATAATCAACCGGTTTAGCCTTAGTCTTCTGTAGAAAGTTGACGTTTTATGGAAATTTACACCTTTGGTAGTGAAGAGTACAACACCATTAGAATCATTATCTTCATGAGAACTCATTCCCATGGCATAAAACACATTAATTTGTAGAACATTTTCTTATTTTAAAAATAAAATGCCGACAATTGTGGGCGTTTCGAAAATCATATAGGCTTTCCCCATCGTAATAATACACATTTAAAAGCCCTTTAAAAATGACACCAACCAACGCTCTTTAAAACAACTTTATTCACATAAAAGAAAATATTTTTTTCTTAATTTGTGTGCCATAATACTGTGTTACTGACCTAACGTAAGCCATTTTTAGTTGAGACAAAGGCAAAAAAAACGAAATTAACCCCTTTTTGCTTTTGGTTAAAAGAACAGGTCTAAAACGCGTTACCACAATCAATCAGCTTGACTTATTTCTTCTTCGTGTATGAATATTTGTTTTTGGTAAAAGAAAGAAAAAATACAACAACAAACAAAATTTCATGCTTCATGCTTCTAGACTTGAAATGTGTTGCCTTACGCCACTTATTACCACCACTTGTTGAATCAAAAAATTTAAAATAAAAGAAGGGAACTGAAAAATTAAAAATATTACGAAGTGATGGTAGGAAAAGAAAATATTTTATTTAAAACATTTGCCTTGAAATTAATGTATAAAGTTTACTTTTATTTTGCTGTTCTTTTTCATTTTAAGTGTTATTTTGTTGCTTTTTAATTGCAATAATAGTCATAAGGATAATGAGGGCTGTGGTGGTGTATGGCTTTTAATTTAGCCAATAATATAGTGTTTTATAGGAAAAAAAGAACATTGAAAAGGAGGGCATTTTATAACACAAATAGTAAAAGGGTATTACATATTAAGGTGTTGTCCATACAGCAAAGTTGATTTTACATTCGAGTTGAAGGGTGCTATTTTAGTCTGCCTCGACATGTGTGCAGAGTTCCATAAGGAGCAAAAATGTGCAAATACGGTTGGCTAGATAGCAAAAGCTACTGGCATCTTCGACTAGTAAGCCGTCGATTAAGAAGGGTGGCTGTGATTTGCTTTGACTCGCATCGATTTGGTCCTCACGCAGTTGATCTTTAGACCGACTTTTGCTGCATATGTTTCTGATCGATATATTTCAGATCACCTAAATGTCCTTGCAATCACCATGCTATTCTATTAGTTGCGTTGGTAGCATTTCGCATGACAACGTTCAGCTCAATATTAAACAGCAGCGGTGACATTACGCATCCTTGTCGCACTCCAAATTTTATGTTTATATTGTCACAGTTAATTTTCGTGCAGAACTCGGCAAATAGCTTCGTGATATAATTTCCTAACAAGGAATATAATTTTCGGTGGTCTAGAGAATCGAATGCCTTCTAGAAGTCTATAGAAACCATGTAAAAGGAAGATAAGTTTCATATCTTTTATCAGCACTCTTTAAGCGAAATTAATAACCGACCAATTAAAAATTTTTACAAATGTAAAATAATTTCATATATTTTTTAAATATAAATTATGGATCTCCATGTCCATTATAGGCAGTTCCATATTTTGTTAAAATTAAACATTCAATTAAACAGTTTGCATGTGTTGAATTGGCCATTACGGTCATCAGCCAAAAGACGGAAATTAACGTTTACAATCAAATACCTAAGAATTGTAAGACTACTTTGTATTCGTTACGAACATATGTACATACATACATATTTAGGTGAAGAGATGGGTATATTAAGTTCAAGCTAGTGTTTGTGGCAACTTAGATAAGCCCGCTTGACCACGACATTAGATAATAATATTATCTTTGAACGCTTGGCAAACATTTCTCTGATTAAACATTCGAAAACAAATATTGGAAGCGAAACGAAAAAAAACTCATACAGTTCACCCGTAGCTAACTTTGTGGCTTTTGATTTCGGTGGTTTGCCTGTGATATCAACAACGAAACTTAGCAAATTCTAAAGCGAATAATTTTAACGAGATCACTATCTATTCGCTAGTAATATTTTTTAATTAATTCATTTATTTTTTAATAGTTTAGCAAGAGTTCGAGAGCGAAACCTTTGCTATCTTCTGTTTTTGCTTATGCATATTTTGTTTTTTGTCCCTCCATGCTAAAAACGAGAGAAATTGTCTACTTATTTCTTCGCCCTGTTAAGCATTTTTCTTCCACAAAAACAGAAATTTATTATTGGGCCATCCAAAATTAATTTCGGGACTTCTTCGCTAATAGTTTACTATTTCAGACATTGTTTTTTTTTAATTTACAACAGTTTAGCAAATAGGTTTATTTCGAAAATTCTTCGCTAATAGCGAACCTTCGCTTATTGAAAATCCCTGGCCCAGCGGGAGATGATACAAAAGACTTCTTTTTTTTCCTCTCTCTTTAAAATAATTTAGTTAAATTTAACAAGTTAACTTTTTATAGCTCAAGAATTAACCAAATCGTTTGTCACTAAGCAATAGTTCACTTAACCGTTGTCCAATTTTGATAAAATATTACCATAGTCTTTATTCCTTAATCAAAAAAAGGTCAGAATGAACAAAAATGTTTTTTGTTGATATTAAAAAGAGCATTGTTATCACAAATTGGCATGGTCATCTTCGGAGAATGTAAGGTAGTCAAAACTGGATCAAAGCCGCACTAAAAGTCTGCTCAACCTCCAAAAAAGCACACTCAACAATGTTGTTGGAGTCATTAGTGTACTGTAGTGTATATACCACACGTCTGGTATTGTACACCTGGCCAATGACCTCTCCAGAAGTTCCAGGGACATAGAGTAAGAGGAAACGATTTTTCACCTACTGGGCATATACCCGGCGTTGTTTAGTAAGAAGGCTTCTATTATGCTTGCACTTGTGCAAAACTAGCAGGCTTTATCAAGAGTTTCAAATGGTTTAGCGGGATGATCTGGGATCCTTCCTTTATGGGATAGTCATCTTCACCTACCTCAATACACTGGCATCTAGGAGAGACACAGAATTGCAGTTTTAAGCAGCTGTTTTTTGGTGTAGTATAGGGTGGTCCAACCATAATGGACGATGTTAATTGTGAGTCGCGCCTTCACGTCAAGTTTTTTGCCCAATTTTATTTAACATTTCTTTTTTCAGTGTTTGACAAATTTACCCACGAAGAGGTGCACAATTGAGCAGCGCGTTAAGATTGTTGTAGTCTTTTCGAAAATAGACGCTAAAGTCAAAATTCATTTCGTACATTTCGTAATTTTTTTGGTCAGCATAATCGACCAAACTTGTCCACAGTCGGGAGAAATGTGCGCAAATTTCAGCAAACCGGGTCTGTAGGAAATGTGGAAACACCTGTGCATGCTCGCCCAGTTCGTTCTGCTGAAAACACTGCTTTTGTTCGCAATAGTATGGTAGAAGAGGCGTCAACCTCGACCCGTCGTCGTGCTCAACAACTGAACATCTTAGGAACTTCACTGATGCGAATTTTAAATAAAATTTTTAAACTTAGACGGTTACATTGAGGTTCAATTGACTCAAGAGCTGAAGCCAACTGACCATTTCAAGCATCGTCAAAACGGCGAATGGTTAATTGAACAGACAGAAGTGAATGGTGACTTAATAAAGAAAATCATTTTCAACGACGAGGCACACTTTCACCCCAGTGGTTTCGATAACAAGCAGAACTGCCCCATTTGGGTAAATGAGAAACCACGTTTGATTGTTGAAAAGCCGATGCATCCACAAAGAGTGATTGCTTGGTGCGGTTTGCTTGCCGAAGCCGTGGCAAGTATTTGGCCTAAATTTTTTTTCACACTTAATTTTCACAGAGCTTTCTATCACAATAAAAAAAATTTGGATAATTCTCTGAAAACTGTTTGTTTTATTTACAATTAACATCGTGCGTTTTGGTTGGACCACCCTCTAGTACCCATTCCTTACTTATCGGCTTTAAACTGAACCTCTGCTACTCAATTGGCATCATTGGTTGCAATGCAGCTGCACCCACATCTAACTACTTACTCCTACTTGAGATTTTGATATAAATAATACCTCTTATGTATACTTCCCAAAAGTTCACAACAGTAACCATGATTCTTGGGTGACCCGCCGGCTAAAAAGTTCTTTTTGTTCCTTTTCAAAAATTCGTAAATTTGAGACTGTTCTCGCATTACTTTAAAGCAATTCCTTCTTTGGCCATGTAACTTCTATTATCTTCATTTAGGTGTCTCTCCAGACTCTGTTTTAATTATACTACTATGCTTAGTCGACCACGTTTAGATAAGAGATTTTCGTTATCCGAATTCGTTCACAATATTTCGTCTTCACTATGTTTGTCGCAAAACACTAAATATTGTATTGGCAATCGTGCGACAACTGTGCGGCAAAAAAAGATAAAAATGCACCAATATTTGCTGTGTTCTTAACGCCGGTTACGAACGGCAGATGCATTAGTTAGAGAAGTTTGTCCACAGTTGTTTTTTCAAAAATTGTCAGATAGTTTGGTCTGGGAGAAAACCGAAGACCTTTTGGTACAAAAAAATTAGAGAATTTTATTATAATATTCCGCGGCAATAAAGCAAAATAAAAATTGGATCATATTGGTGCATTTGCAACACTCATGTGATCCCAGCCTAAGATATTTTCGACCCGGTTGAGGAGTCTAAGTGTTCAAAATTATTTAAATTTCCGAAATACAACTTCTACTGCGATATAGTCCTAAACCCAAGCTACATCTCGAAAGGCAGCAACTAGGCCAGTCAAAAAATTTTTCTTACCTCTAACATCCCAGATCCTCAAACCTAGGCTTTAGTAGGTCACCAACTATATAACCCAGGAAGAGAAATTTAAAAAAAATATAATAATTTCATAGTTACTAATGCTGGGTATGCTGAAAGTATTAGTAAATACAATGAGCAGACCGGCGCCATCATATATTATGACAACTTATTATTAATAATGCAACTCTACCCACGTGAGTAAAAATTCTAAGACATGCATTTGAAAATGACTTTCCTTTTGAGTAGGGATCATAAAGTATTTATTATTCTTGCTGTTTTATGAGTCAAGCCACTCGGGTGCAATTTAATGACACCTATTATTAGACTCCATTTAGACTTCACAGGCTTTGCCAAAATCAAAACCAAATTGTGGCAAATTGAGCAAAAATAACTATATTGTTACGTTTTAACCTTTTTAAAACGTTTGAGTACTTTTCAGTTGCGTTAAATTAAATAAATAGCACGCAGTTGTTGTTTTAATTTACTGTCTCTTTTTATTTCCACACTTTTACTTCATACAGCAACTTACTTAAATTTTACTTAATACACAAAATACTCAACACTTTTACGAATGCTTTAACACGACATTAGTTTTTGGCTGTTAAATTATAACTGATCGACGACGTAGGCAAAGCAGCGTTGCTTTTATACCTGACTGCCATCAGTTTCGAATGTTCTAGTAAAGTTTCAAACCTTCTCAAATCTTCTATTCAAATCCGTTAATTTAAATGTAACATCCAAAAGTTGAATATGCAATCGTTCAATACGCAATCGGTAATACTGTTGATAACACAAATACGGCATTGACAGGGTGACAAATTGACAGCCTTGACATAAACCAATAGACTAAGCTCCCACAATGTAGTGTATCTTTTTTTAGCCATTTTTATTTTCTTAACAATAGACATAGTAAAGCCTATCTTCTGCTGCACAAACTTTTGTCCAAGTGTTTCGCAAAATCTCAAAAATTATTTAATTGAATTCTTAATTGGGGACGAAGAACTTATGTTTAGTCTGTATATCGTTAAAAAGTACATTGTTTTGTAGGGTATTGTAAAGTCAAGTTTGCTCAGCTCTTACTTTTGCACCTCTTTTAAACTATTTTAAAAATATTTCTTTTTCAAGTTTTTTTTCGATTTTTTTTAAATAAAATTTTTAAATACAGTTGCGCTTGTTTTCGTTCATAAAATCTGTTATCTGATATATGAAGTATGTACATCGGCTGTGTTTGAGTATGTATTTCTAATCATACAGTCTGTCTGTATAATAATGTTTCTTTCTATCTATGGTTAGTATAGGTTTGAGTCTATATTTAACTGTATCTATAGTTTAGTATAGTTAACCTCTCTTGCATAGGTGAACATGTGCGGGTGTTATTTAATCACTTATAACTACCATAACTGCTACATAAATCGCTCACGATCAATGCTGGTTTTCTACATGGATTTTTACCAATGGACAGAGAATAGTAGATAATAAAATCATAGTGTGTATGGTAGTTTATAAACGTTTACAGAGAGGTAGTTGTAAAAGCGAATAAAAAGGATGCCAAAGTACTGCCACAGTACCGCAGTCGTCTGCTTGCCAGACCCGGACAAAGAAAATGAACGATTGTCTGACTCTCAGAAGTGCTTTTGCAGGTTGCAGGTTGAATGGCAAGCCCATTTTCTCCATTATGCATTCTGATCATCCATTAACCCGTGTAGACCGCAATGAGTTTGGAAATAGAGTGGCGGGTGGTTTTCGTAGTTTCAGTGTCCTGTCACTGTCATACCGAAGCCACAACGTTTTCGATATGACAAAAGAGAAGAGGGAACTTCATCTGTTCTGCGCCCTCTCACGAAAGAAACATACTGTCATAAGGCAGCAGATGTCAGTGTAGGAGGTGATAGATTCCATCGAGGCCCTCGTGGTAAGTTCATTACCAACAATATCCTTGTGTCCAGTAACCTAAATCAAGGAAATGGTGCAAATACCGCACAGGAGATTAACCTCCTCTTTATATTGGAGAACTAATCGCTGTAAAACTTGTATACATTACGTGCGAAAAAATGATGAAAGTTATTTTAGCGGTTCTCTGGTTGTTCAAGTTTTTTTTTACCAGTAAAAGAACCTGGAAAATAATAAAGCAAATCGTGTCACACGTTTGTCTAAAGAACTTCCCGCTGAAGATTTTCTTGTCGTTTGTGACAAAACAAATTTTAAATTAAAATCTGTAAACACGACTTCCTCTTTCTTCCTTTCCAATGGAAATATGCTTTGAGTTGAAACTTCATGAAAAGAATATTCCAATTAGAAGTGTTCCCATAAATTATGAAACTTTTACGAAAAGCTACACAAAAAATAAATTTGTGAAGATCTGATCTCACCCACAATAATTACTAGATTTGATAACTTGTGACATCTATTTTGATCCTTCGCATTCGTCGCGCTTCTGCTCCCCCAACCGATAATGTGAATGTGTAATTTTGCACAAAAAATTTTCCTATTCCTATGTTTTACTTACGTAAGTGAATTGTGTTACTCATGATTCACTATCATGAGCTTAATAAAGTGCAACAAACAACCATAAAGAAAAAAAACTTAAAAATATTAGAAACTTTTGTCGATATAAAGAGGAAGAAGCTGCTTGTGATTTAACAAACCACTAAAACAGATGAGAAGATTTGTACCATTTTAAACATATAATCTTATCAAAGTATGTGCGTTCAGTTGAATTTCTTTTACTTTACATTACACCTTCAGCATTTCTAAAGCCTATATGTACAGTTTTCTATGATAAGATTCAAGTTTTCAAAATAATCGCCCATATATTGTAAAATAAGGAAATTAGCTTTAAAAGCGACATGATATGTATTTCTAAGAGGCGCAATTGTGAAGTTAAAAATATACAAATTTTTAAAAGCCTTCAAATAACCGGGAATTTTAATTGAAAATCGGCTTATGTTGTAGTAGTAATGAAACGGATTATTCTTTTGTTATAATTTGAAAACAATCGTAGCTGTTACCCAAATCTCATCAAAACTTTATATAGTGAAGCAAACTGTCGAATGCCACAGTTCCGGGATAATCCACGTGTGGCGGTCCGTCTGTTGTTGATATTCCCGCTAAATCTTAGGGTCATATCTTGACATTTGCAAAAGCCACGTAGCCAAGCGTACATCCCTTTGTTATGGCCGGAAGATCGGGTTCGCTCAATATTTATACCATATAAGAACAACAGATTTTTCAATCTACAGGACGATAGTTCTAAAATCCTATGCAAGTAAAATCTTGCTACACATCATATATGATCACATCAAACGGTATTTTATGCCAGAGATATCTGAAGAGCAATGTGGATTCGTCCCAGGAATAAAACTTAGGAACAAATACTGAATGTGCGCCAACTTATCGAAAAAAAATAAAAAAGTTCAATGTTTCAGCTTATTTACGTTTTATAGACTACACAAAGGCTATATTATTCGTTTAATAGTCCGAGTCAATAATATTATGTCATGCCCATTTAAGACAAATTCTGTTACGCGACAAGGTTGCATACGTTCTCCAATACTATTTCATGCCTACACGGAAGGAATAATGAGAGAAGTGATGGATGTGTAGAAAGGAAGGCATATCAATAACCTACGATATGCTCATAATAGGATCGAACGCAGAAAAACTTGAAATTATAATAAGGAAGCTTGATATATGCAGCAGGAAATATGGTCTTCAAATAAGCACATTGAAAACAAAAGTAATGAATCAGCAACAATCAATTAAAAGTAACAACGTTAGCAGGTTTTGGGCTCCATAATGAAAATGAGAAATAAAAAGTAGACTTCCTCTAACTAGAGTTGCAACCACAAAGCTCAACAAAATTTTGAGAAATAGGAGCATAACGAAGAAAGTCGCAGTTTCGCAACTGGTAGAAACCTTAATTTTTCCAATCTCTTTGAAAGCTTTGAATTATGGGTGCATTGTACAATTCTTCGAATATCTTGAACTGAGCTTAGAACAAATGCATCAATTCTACAAGAGCTGTAAGTAGAAGATAGGCTGTTGAAAAAAACAAGAAGATCCTATCTTAGATATTTTTGACACATTTTCAGACGAGAGGGTACCTTAGAAAGAAGGCGAGGAAGGTCTACAATGCGATGTACAGACTAGCACTGATTGAAATAACACACAATCAGGCGATTCATATAGCATTCATATAGGGCGGAATGGAGGCAGTGCGCCAGATTGAGTAGCCATAATTAATTGTATATACTTATGTAGCAATATATTGTAATGTATATTTACATATGTCACTATGCACTATTATGGGATATAGAATAAAGAGAGGGAGTCAACCCATACATATTGTTACGTTTTAATCTTTTTAGAACGTTTTATTTCTTTTAAATTGCGCAAAATAAAATATATGCAGCGAATTTAATGTTTTACTTTATAGGCTATTATTTTCCAGTCTTTATTTTTATACAGCAACTTATTTAATTACTACTTAATACACAATTACACTTTTATTTTCGCCTAACCCCGACTTTGCTTTATGTCTTCACACAATGGCTTTTAAACTAAGACTTAACTCACCTAGGCAAAATAGCCTCCTTATATACCTTAATGCCTACAGTTTGGAAAGTTCTGGAAAAGTCTTAAACCCTCTCAAATTGTCTATTATGTCCGTTTATTTTAATTGTAATACTCAAAATCGGTACGGTACCATCGTTTAGTATGCAAGTGGTAACACCGTTAATAGCACAGATAAAGTGGTGTGGTAGATACATTGAGACAAACCAATAGAATTCCATAATAAAGCTTATTATAACTAAAGCTGGTATTACACGATTGTCGCAATGCAACAATTATTGGTACGGCAATCGTGTGACCGCACAATAAGTAATAATGTAGAAACAAAAATATCAGAAATGAACTAATACTTGTTGTGTTCTTGTGCGACAATCAAAGTTGACAATGTGTACCAATATTTACATTTTAAAATTTATTTTTGCAGAATAAATTTGGACAATTAAGATATTATACGACAATAAAGCAAAATAAAAATTGTGTCGTATTGGTACATTTGCGACAATCGTATGATCCTAGTTTAAGATTACTACTGTACTAATTTAGTGTATCTTCTTTAGGCATTATTTAACAATATGTATCTCAACGTTACCAGCGACTTCTCTTATGTTGAAATGAGGGCTCTTCAATATAATTTTATTTTTCTATTCAGTCATAGCTTTTCTTAGTTTTTGTACCTATGGCGTTTCATATAACGTGTGTTATTGGCATTTCTGTTACCTTTTTTTAAATTAATTTTCACTCTACCTACTGTGTGTGTTTTACTTCGAATTACTCTTTTCTTTACTCTCGGTTTGTAATAATGTCAAGATAAAGTTTTTCTTATAATTTTTATAGAGTGTGAGAATATTTTGTTTTCTGTTTACCACCGTTTCGTTACTTTTAAAATGGAGTTGAATCGTATCGTTTATAATTGTTTAAAGAGTACGCTGATGTGTTAACAGCTTTATGATTTTCTATATCTTCGAAGTCCAATTAGAAGTATTTTTGGAAATTTAAAACTATTTCGAACCGTTTCCCATTTTTGTAATTTAAACACTTAAACCGAAAAATAATAATTGAATATTACGAGGTGGTGGTAAGTAAAGGTGATACCCTACGGAGAAAATAAAAGTTTTGGCTTTTTCCCTACTAAGGTTGGAAAACTTTATTTAAGATTTTTCGGAACATATCAAATATTTGGTTATTATTCTTAAAATTATAGCTGCCGAAGGCTTTAACACCATAGGGCGTTGTAAAATAAGGATATACTGACATAGTGAATTCAGCTTTAACCAATCTGTTCTCTGAATGCAAACGTAATTAGAATTTAGGAAAGGCTGTATTTAAATATCGTGTCTTTTTTTACAGTTACACAAGAAAACAAAGAAATATATTTTGAATGTCAAGGAAAAGGGCTTTATTGGATAGACAATTTTATGCCATTAATGTTGAAATATGATTTCGGCTATGTGGCCACCACTGCTGTCGCATACAAGGCGGAAGCTTTTTCGAACGGTCCCACCACTCACTTACCCACCATCACCCGATCGTGGAGGGCTCGTCTCCATGATGTAGAGACACACATTCCGAATTATAGCGGATACAAGCAACTAAGTTATGAAAACGGGAACACGAATCAGCTACAGAACTTAATCGCAAGCTGAATATAAAAATAATTGATATACGTACTTAAAGCTAACAAAAATATACATCGACTAATTATGAAAATATATATTATTACGTTTTAACCATTTTTTAACGTTTGAGTTCGTTGAAATTGCGTTAAAATAAAATAAACACTGCTATTTTTATTGTTTTACAGTCTCTTTATTTACTTCACTATAACTTATACTGTTTGTCTTAATACAACACTTAATATTCGTTTATACAACACTTTTATTTCCGCTTTAACATAACTTTGTTTATTGACAGCCAAACGATAACTAACTAACTTGTAGGTAAAGCAGTCCCTTTGTTTACCTAATTGCCTACTGTTTGGAAGGTTCCGGAAATATCGACCATATTCCATTTTCATATCCGTTAATTAAAATGTAACGTAAATACGGTCGATGTGCTGCCAAATTATCAGGGTGACACAAAATATACCAAAATCCCACAATAAAGTGTATTTTGATTTCCGTAACAATATTATAAACTGTAATAATTAATGTTAGAAAGCAAACAACGTTTAATATTACGTCACAGTCAAAATCAATAAATTCCTAATGTAAAGTGTAATCATTGCATAATCTACGAATAGAAAAAGAATATTCATAATTTGTCTGGTAAGACTCCATTGCAAGAGAACGATAACTATGGGAAAATCTAACAGGGACTTTAAAATTTTAGTTTAAAAATAAAAACCCAGATTCAGTATCATCCGCAATGAGGTTGCAAACAATACAAATACCCAAAACTGTCCTCCTACGTTCTAATGTTGAAAGTTTTTAATTGAATTAATATGGCACTGATAATAAGGATTCCAAACAACCGAGGCATACTCCAAAATTGGTCTGGCAGTGGAAATACACAACTGCCCCATAATGTAAGGATCAGAGATCTACCTTAACCATCTCTTTACAAAATCAAGAACAGCGAGAGCCTTACTTGTCGCCATACTAATATGATCAAGAAATGACAGTTTTCTCTCCACTAACACACTTAAATCAGGAAAGGTAGTAACGGTCTCTAACGGGTAAGAAACAATCGTATACCTGAAAGGAATTTCACTCCTGCGGAAGTGAAAAACAAAAACATCAATATTTCGCTGCAGAGCGGTCTGCCCATAAATATCATTAGAAGTATAAAAGCATTTAACAGCATCAGCATACATGAGATCATTACAATCAGAAAATGTGGAACTCCCGAAGAAACAACAACTGTCTTAGACTATATATTCCGACAAAAAACTTTCTGAGTCCTAAAGGAAAAGCAAGAGTCTATCCAACGAATAAGTCTATCAGGAATACCAATCAGTGTCAATTTGTAAAGCAATATCCTGCAATCAACTTTGTCAAAAGCCTTACCTAAATCGGTATAAATAGCATCAGTTCGAGCATCAGCGACAACGCCCCTAAAAACCGACGTCGTAAATTCAAGAAAATTTGTTATCGTAGACCTACCCTTTAAAAAACCATGCTGAGAAGGTAACATTATAGATTTCGTCTGAAAAGAAAGATAATCAGTCACTAGCTTCTCCATTATCTTAGGAATTACACTGAGCTTGGCAATACCCATATAATCCCGACTTATGTAAAGGAATAATAAACGACTTTTTCCAAATAAAAGGAAAATTACTTGTTTCCAAAACCTTGTTAAAGATAAACATCAAAGGACCACTCAAAACAACAGCACAGCGTGTCAAGTCGGAGGAATGCACCACATCAGGCCATAGCAAATGAGTAGATTTTAGTCTAGATAAAGACTGAAGAACAGAGGCAGCACCAAATTCATGAATATTAGAAATTGACACACTTTCCACAGAATACTGATAAGAAAAATTTCCCCACAAATCCGAGACTGAGTCCAACTTCCTATACGTAGACTGAAAGAAATCAGCAAACATGTTCGAAATGTAAAAATAATTGGAAAAATAAAACATTAACACGAACAAAGTAATAAAAGGACTTCGGAATTTCTGGAACACTAATTTTCATAAACATATGCGGCCGTCTTTTGCCAATAACTCTTCGAATGTCGATTTCCAGGTGTTCGGTTTTCTCTGGCTTATGGACACAGACAACTGAAAATAATCCAATGGGGTTAAATCACACGAACGTGAATTACCATTTCATCAAAAGTTGCTTTTTCAATAATGGCGCGCGCTGTGTGGCATATGACACCGTCTAGTTGGATCCACATGTAAGTGATATTAATGCTAGCTAATGGAGGTACGAAAAAGTTTCTAAACATGTCCCTACACCGTTCATCATTGACAGTAACATTCCGAACATCATGATTTTTGAAGACATATGGACCAATAACCCCGCCAGCACATAAAGCATCCTCAACAGTAACTTTCTGCGGAAGTAATGGTGCTCCGACAAAAGCACTCGATATATTTCAGAATACGGAATCAGTGTAGCATTCTATGGTCTATATTGCCTGCCATTTGGTGGCAACAAATCAGTTAGGATTTTGACAGGCTTGTTTACGTTAATAAGTCTCCAGTACAGTCGTTATAAACATTTATTACCGATATTGTTTTATTTACTGTAGACTACGAGCGTACCTGAAGAGGATGGCGGTCCTAGATGTGGATTTTTGTAGAATGTGTTCATAGGCACCAGAGAAAGCGAAACACGTATTGTCTGAATGTGGGGTCCTTGATAGGTTTAGGTGCAAATATTTAGGTTGACATAGGGTCTCAGATTTCAGATCTGCTGGTGTTTATTAGCAAAACGCAAGATCGGCTGAACAAATTATAGACCGGAAGGGGCACCATTGATCGAGTCACAGTGTCCTGCAATAGTGCTTGGTCGATATGATGATATTGACAATGTTTTATTCAATCGAATCTTTGCCTTATTTAGCAATTAACGAGACCCAGCTTCTAAAGAGTTCGCCAACACTAGATGAAGATCATTTACGCTCTTCTACAACTCGACCCGTTCTATTACCGTTTTCCTGTTATCGAGGCATTTATCCAAAGGTTCATTAGTTCTGAGCGCAGTTCCTGTGTCTAAGTAGTTCCAAACACTTGCAACAAACTGATAAGACCGTATTATCTTATCCTCACTTTCAAGTGCCATGAAAGGATTTTTGATATAAAACAAATAATATTTTATGTTTTTGTTGCTTTTCCTCCTTAACTCTACACTTTACTTTTACAGCCAAACAGCCATTACTGCTGTGTGTTGTGCTGTGTTTGGGGAAAATTATTACGTTTCACTTATTACGAGCCATAACGAAGGTGGCATAAATTTCTTTTCAATTTTTTTTTCTTTTTTGTGGCAGCCTGTGGTTAGGCATTGGTTATTTCCTTGGCTAATGTTTTTTCAATGAAATTTTCTTCAACGTTTATGTTGTAGTTGTTGTTTGGATAAATAGTTTATGGTAATCCAAGAAGGTGTTAAAATATATTGTAACTCTTTGGCGAACGAAAGCCAAGTCTCAATTTTAGTTCATGAAGTTTATGAGACATTATGATTTTCTAGTTGAAATCGTGTTGCACGAATTATCATTTATTATGTTAAGTTGAGGGTGTTTAATTTAATTTGTTTTTCAATTTGATTTTTTAATTTTTTCCCCCAATTTTTTTTACCACAACTTTTTGATTCAATTTCACTATTTTATTGTATATAATTTGTTGGTCGTTTGATTTGATTTTAAATTGTTGTCTGGTGACCCATAATGTATCAAAAAGAAAAATAATAATGTAAAATCAATGGAAATATTTATTTTTGGGGAAATTTTTTTATTAACAGTTGTGTGAATTTTAAAGTGATTTTTAGGACCAATTTATAGTTTTGCATAAAAACAGTTTTCGATAAAATTACAATTAATAACTTACATATTGCTGAGTGGGCGGTGTCTCAAAATTGTTTTCAAAATTTATAATCTTTGCTTTTAAAAACTAATTCTACATGCACATGCTTAATAATTTAAGAGCTGTTTACCTTGCACCCACATAGGTGATGTTAGTTAAACTTTAGCAGTGATTTTTTGTATTAAAAACTTAAACTCAAAAATTACAACAAAAAATTACTTTTTATCCATAATCTGCAAATCCAACAAAGCCGTAAAAAAGTAAAAGCCAGCCTCGAAAGATAGTGCGCGGTGTGAAGCCAAATACTTAAGAGATCCCAGTGCTCATGAGACAAAAACCTTTTTGCCAAAGAAGCTATAAAGTGTTGATTGGCTAAGTTATTTGACAAACCGAAGTACCATAATCGGGTTTTTTCAGGCCTATCACAAATGATTGTATGGGATTTAAAGTCTTAGTGAATGTTTGTTAGTCTACTGATTCATTCGATCGAGATTGAACGCAACGGCACCCATCAAATGGAGGCTACGTACGAGGCCAATTATCCTACTCGATGAAAGGACCAATAACCTCCTTCAAATCACCGCAGCTCCTCCTTGGAATCATAATCCAGCGAACCAAAACAGTAGGACAGTCGCAAAGTAAATTTTCATATGTTTCAGCATCCCCAAGATTTTACATCGATTAGCAGATACATTCGCCATATCCTGATAGCATTTGAGACCATAACGTTCAGTTAACAGACCCACTAGTACCCTAAATTTCATTCTGTTAAGCAAAAGTAGTCTATGGTATCTTCCTTATTGCCCGGATCAGTGCAGGCAGTTGGAATTCACTGAGTATTCCACCTCAATCCAGGAGCCAATTCTCGATATGAGATATACGTCAGAAACGAGAATGGATGGTTAGTGAGCCATCTCGTTCCCAGTATGGCCCTCATGGCTCGGTACAAACATAGTGTAACCCTATTGCGTGCACCAAGTTCAGTGAGAGACGTAAGGCGGTCCATAACAATCGTCGACCTCACGTTGGAGGAGATCCCCGAAACTAACTGGAATGGCGTCGACCTCAATCTAGAAAATCGAAAGGTATTTACCCATATGCTACGTCTTTTAGAAATTGGGATCAACCACACAGCGCCAGTCTCGCCGCTAGTCTGCTTTTATCCATGGGTGTACCAAACCTGGTCCGCTATATTCCACCACCAAAAGTACTATAATCACAAATTTTTCTTGGGTATAAAGTTCCTATCTGTCATCACCAAAATGGACGATATATAATCATCAATTCCAATGAGTGGATTGTTATCAACTAACGCAATATCGTCAAATAACCCACCATATCACCAGCCCTTAAGCTGGAAATATCCAGTAACCTCAGAGCACCCTTAGAGGCCTCCTAGCTAGCTTTCAGCACATATTATGCCTACTCCACGTGAGAGTCCTGTCGAGAGTGGCCATATATTTTACCTCATCCGAAATTTAATAATCGAGCCATTTTGTATTGGCTCTCTAAGTCTCAGACTTGACATTCAATCCCCTTTCGCTGCACGTATTTCTAACTTAATTTTTCTTCTTTGAATTAAACATATTATATATAAATTACAGTCTTAGAAGTAAAGTTGGGTTGCTTTTTAGTTAGGGCATTATATAATAAATATAATGTGTTGTGCTGTGGTAGGTAGATCACAGGCCAGACCAAGGGCATCTCCTCATAACATTAGCTAGCAACTTGTTATAAGTATTGACGTAATGAAAAACTTCTCTAACTAATGCATCCGCCATTCGGAGTCGGCCATAAACTGAATGTATTTCAATGAGTCTTAATAAAAAATCGAATGCAACTTATTGATAGAGAGAAGTCCACCTTGCTCTAGTTGGAATGTTACGAAAATTATGTACGTATTGTAATAAGATTGTCTCAACATGTAACAGCTTGTCACCTGAATTTCAAAATCAGCTCTTTACAAGACTATATCATCCACCTGGATAATAGAATATAGTCAAAAAAACATACAAAAATTGTACTTCAATATTTTACTGAAAAATTCAATAAATTTACAACAATAGCTAGGCTATCGCTCGTGTAACAATTATAATAAACAAACTTGTATATACAAAACAAAAACCGAAAAGAAATGAAACCACCATTAAAGATATTTAAGAGACACTCTTTGTGGCCAAACTGCTGATAAAAAAAACTGAATAAAAATTAAATCAAATAACATGATTAGCAACACACAACAACAACTATAATAATATTGTAGAACGAACATATAAACATAATGATGAAATGCTTGATTTAACATTCAACAGCAACATGCAAATTACCACAAGCCATCGCCAAGTCCATTGAGCTTAGAGTATAAGAATGCATTAAAAAATGAGGAACAAATGCGTGCCAATATTACAATTGTATACAAATTTTCTTTTATTTTAAAATTTATTTAAAAAATAAAAACAAAAAGCAAATTTGAAGCAGGTAAACAAAGGTTTGCTAAATTTATATAGGAAAACTAACAGAAAACAAAAATATAGTCAGCTGAAGACGACTTTAAGATATCTCACACCACACCATAATAACCTCTTTTCGGCACTATTGAAAGACATACGAGCAAAGAATAAAAAACGATAATCAGTTGTAGATATCGGCCCCTTTGCTCGAAATTATCGTATATTACATTTTTTCAATATTGATTTTTTAAGGCAAATAGATATATTACACAGTCACCATATAGTAAAACATTATATCGGTATTCGCTATATTTAGGGATTTTACTGAATCAATTTTATCGTAAGTGAGATTGTCGTTTTCTTGTAAGCGAAATAGTAGTATGTGCCATACAAATATTTGGTGCTAACAAAATATCGTACGAATAAAAATATAAAATTTTTTGTTAAGAAAACTAGTCCACGTGAGTATGTTATTAAACCATCTCGCTATTGCGAACACCATTCACGGTAACTTCTTGACCTTATTTTCGAAGAAGTACGGCCCAATGATGCCGCCAGCCCATATACCGCACCAAACAATCAATCACTTTTTGTGCATGCGTTGGCCTTTGAACAATCACTCTGCTTGTTAACGATTCTACTGAGGCGAAAGTGTGCCTCGTCGCTGAAGACGGTTTTCTTTGTAAAGTCACCATTCACTTCTGTTTGTTCAACTAACCATTCGGAGTGCTGAAGTTGCTTGAAGTGGTCAGTCAATTGAATCAATTTAATCTTTTAGGCGTCTAAATTCAAATCTTTATTGAAAACTCGCATCAGTGATGTTCGTCAGATCTTCAATTGTTGAGCACGATGACGACTCGAGGTTGACGACTCTTCTGCCACACTATCGCGAACAACAGCAATGTTTTCCGCAGAACAAACTGTGCGAGCATGTACAGGTGTTTCCACATTTCCTACATACCCGAGTTGCCGAAATTTATGCACAATTCTCTAGATTGTGGACATTTGGTCCATTATGCTGACCAAAAACATTACGAAGTGCACGAAATGCATTTTTATTTGAACGGCCGTTTTCGTAAAAGGCTTCAACGACCTTAACGCACTGCTCAATCCTATACCTCTGCATGGTTGAATTTGTCAAACACTGAAACAAAAAAATATTAAATTAAGTTGGGCAAAAAACTTGACGTTAAGGTGTGACTTACAATTAACATTGTGCATTATAGTTAGACCACTCTTTAGTTTCATATCGTCCCTTAGAATATTTCCCTTCAAAATATTACCTCGAATAAAAGTCTACAGTAGCTTATATTTCGGTTATCTCATGATGTGCCCCGGATATGATGTTTTTCTTCTTTTTATTTTTGGTAGAAATTCCCTTTCACGGTGTATCCATTCCAGAGCTGTTTAATTAGGTATGAGGTGTATCCAGCACTTAATATTTACACTAAGATACCTTAAATAAAAAATCCAATAGCCTTATTAAGTTATCGCAAGTCCCTTACTTAACAAACACACTTACAAAACTTTGTTGGCAAAAATATCTTATGTGCCAATAAAACATTTTATTTTTGTATCGGTTATTGTATCACATTCGAAATTGAGGGTAACCAGCCAAAGCAAATAATTTAAGCAAAAACGCTTTCCTGTCAAATATGGTTTTTATAACACACGATAATTTTGCGCAAAAGTGTCGATATCATAGGCAATTCAAGTCGATTGAAATATCTGAAGAACTTTCGAGGTATTTTTTGTTTTGTTTTTTGAATGGTGTTACCAACTAAATAACCAACTTAATTACTTTTTTTAAATCGTATAGTGTCTTACACAATAAGTAGGAAGTACGAAAGTCATAAACTAAAGAGGGGTTTTGTTTACAAATTAAATTCAACCAAAAAGACATCTTCATCTCATTCATTCGTTCGCTTTTTTATAGATTTTAGAGTTTATTGTGGGATTGGATTTATTCATAATGTGGTGTTTAAAACAAACAAAAAAGGCAGTTGTGGTGCACATGTTATTGTTCCTTAACTGGTGCTGCTGTTTTATGGGGATAGTGATGTATGTCTTACATGAGCATTTTATTATGAATACGAGGGCCTACATCGATATGCAAAATAGTTGATGTTACAGCAATAAATACAAATAAAATGGTAAACTGAGATTTGTATTTGACTAAATACAAAACAAACAAAAAATATTTAAAAGCGCTATTGTCAAGTGTTGGATATATAAAATAAGAGGTAGTACAGGATACAGAAAAATTTATTTTTTAAGGCTTGTGTAATAAGTAACAAAAATACGGACAGGTAGACTTGTTAGGGGATCTGGTATTGCTTATTAAATTAGATTATCTGACATAATTATAGAAAAAGTGATAAGGTGGTTGGCGACTTTTTTAAGATGACAAACTTGAAGGCTTTGTAGCTTATAATTATAGCGCATTTTTTAAGGAAATTGTTATCCATTCAAAAGGTCGAAATTCTGGATTAGACTGATTATTTAATATAATATTTTTATATCAAAGTAATGCTGTCATTGCAAGCCAAGTGCATAGTGTTTGTTTTATTTACGAACAGAAAGATTAGAAAACATACATGTAGAGCTCGATTTGGAGTATTGGATGCATAAAAATGCCGAACTTACAAAATATTCCATATCTTGTTTTTAATAACTTATACGGTATTCAGTAGTGTAAATATCTGCCATTAATCTCACTTAATAATTAAACGAATCAGTATTAGCAAGAAACATAATTTTACTTACATAGCAACATTCGCGGAAAGTTTTGGTTTACTTATTAAATTAAAAGAAAAGATTAGTTAAAGCTCTTCGATTAGTTTACGAAGCTTATTCTGAACATATTCCATCAAACAGCCGATAAATTACTTAAATGCTGAATTAAAGACATATCTCAATGAGTATTATTTTCAAACTCTGGAGGAATTTGCAAAATCATTTGGATCTTTCAAATTGAGAATTTGTTCAAATGTAAGAAAATTGGCTACTGCACGAATAAAAGCCGAAAGATATTGAGAGACTATTTCGCATGTCAAAATTAATGCTTTAATGCCATAGAAAAAGTCAGTTTTACTTTGAATCATTACTAACTATGCAAAAAGGATTCTTTACTACAACTAGAAGTCCAGGTTAACCAGCTGAATCAGCTCCAAAGTCAAATACTCACGAATAAAATAATGCCACTCAAATTGAGCCAGACAATCACAGCAAGTCTCTACGTTCCTTTGTAGTGATAAGAGGCAAAAAAAAAATCCCAGAATATGCTACCAGACATGAAGCCTTCATGGCAGTGCTCGGCCACATCCAGTAAAAAGCTGTTTAAAACTATTTTAAAAATAGCAGCTGGACAGTTTCGCCTCAGCCGCTACTTAGTCTAGAACAGAGAATGACAATAAGTACTCACAAATAAATTATACTTAAGTACTTATCTACATACAGATATAATTCCACTTCATACTTCTTTCAAAAATGTCTGTACACAACCATCTTAAGGCCCAATTAGTCTAGAAGTAACATAGACGGGACGTAAAGTAGCGTGATCAAAACGTCAAGTGTGGTTAGTTGGTGAAGTAACAACTTAAACAACATATTTTCATCAATGTTATACTAGTGTATGCGCATGCACATGCTTTCAAAGGATGTGTATCAATGGGAATGGAGAAATATTGAAAGTACATTAAGTACTCGTGTGTATAATAAGTACTCATATGACATGCGTGTATGGATGAATGAAAGAAATTGTATGCTTTTACATCAATGTTTGTGTTTTTTTTTTTTGTGATAAGCCCAAGAAACAATCCAAGGCAGAAATAATTATATTTGAATTTTCCTAGAATTTTTTATATAGCAATTTAAAACCAATTTATAAAAATACCTTGTAAATCGGCATAGAAATATCAAAGGATTATTGAGTTTGTTATTGTATTTTTTAATTCCCATTGCAATGTTTTTTTTTTTTTTTTTTTTTGGATAAACACATTGAAAACTACTTGCTATGTCATGAAAATCTATGTCATTAAAGAAAAATAATTTTTTCCTTCATCATTAAAAATCATTGCCATACATAAAATACACGTTCAAAGACACATTTACAAACACTTAACTAATTTCCAAAAATTTTCATATACTTATTACGTACATGGAATATCAAAAGAAAAAAATTTTCTGCAAAAATACGGGGCAACAAAAACGTGGAAAATCCCCAAAATTAGACACTAGTAATAAGCCAATCGGAGTTCTCAGGTTTTCGTTAGCATTTTAACTTTTGAAGTGTACGAAACAAGTTTTAATAATACAGAACTGTGATGAAATTTTAAAGAAAAGAAATGAAGGAGTATAGAATGTGCTGAAAAAAAACTTGAGAGCCGAAAAATTTTTAAATTTGTAAAGAAGCAAAAATCGTATTTAATTAAACATAAGTGCGTTTATTCACAGCCTCATGACAGTACACCAATTCAAATAAATACCGAAAACCAGGTGTTTGCTTTGAAGCTTACATGGATTTTGCTTTAGAAACGGTGGTCCTTTCAGTAGCGTTGAAGGCTTCACTTTTCATGAATTAATTCAAATTTGTGGAAAGTATGATAAAAATGTTGATATACACAGCTTCATTCAAAGCCAAAGTAAAACGAAAAACCCAATCGAAGGCTACAGAAAAAAAAATAAATAAAACCACACATACAGAATCTTATTACCAATGGTGAGGTTGAAGCTACAATTAATATGAGGAGAGACGATTTCATGAAAAGAAATTTCTTGTTTGCCACTTAACCCTTCTAAGAGAATTTCGAATATTATGTCTAATACAGCAGTTAACAAACTAAAACCAACTTCATTTGCGCTTGCGAATTTTGAACCGGATAGGTTTTCGACTAGGGTAAATTAATACCTCGTAGACTCTTCAAACACTATTTGGTGTCCTTAAACGGTGTCTTTACCGCCATGAGGGCATCCTTTCGTCTTTCGGGCCACTGCAGTGTCTTACAGGCGGGGGTCTCGGCGATAAAGAGGGTAGCGAACTGGTTGATGTACAACAAGGTATTCAATGTTTATATCCGGATATGTCTTTGGACAGTCAGTCGGGGATCAGGGCAGTCTCCGGTATCTACTCTTATGGCGGCTGGTATGTGAATGCCGGGCGTCTCTAAACGAGATGGCGAAATATTCAGAACTAGAGATTATCTGGTTGAAGGGTCACTCTGACATCCGGAGGAATTGTGTGGCAGACAGACTAGCGAGGAAAGGCTATCCTTGTCAGCGAGGAGGATTGGCAATTTAGTTAAGATACCAATTTGCTTTTACAGACTTCTGGATCTACGATACATTTTTAGCAGGGCACGGATATGTTTGGAGAATCTTTGTATCTTCTTTGTATCAAAACAAATCTGGGCACTATACGATCGGGGTCGTTCGTAATCTATCATTGGGATGCCACGACATAGGCAGCGAATCCTGGTGGCTGTTATCTCTGGGTGGCTCGTGCGCATGCTAGAAGTAGGAGTGGAAGAGGATGAGGAAGAGGAGGAACATTTCCTATGACATTGTCCCAATCTTTTAGATATTAGGACTCTTTTCCTTGGCAGTCCGTTTCTTCATGTCATATCGTTCCTGGCTGATGTAGATGTCAGCAGGCTTTCTTCCTTTGTGCATGCGTCTGGTTGATTCGTTTCGGGCCGGACATGTAGGCTGTAAAATTATTTATTTATTTTATAAATGAACTACAATCCTTTCATTTAAAAGTGAACTGTTATTCTATACCTTTTTGAAAAGCGTTGTATGTACCCTTTCGTACGGTATTCAAATGATATTGTATGCAGGACTTTTGTATCACAACCCTTAACCACACACACAATTTCTGTTTTACATACAAAATTCATTGAAAAGTTATGTTTGTTGCTGCCACAGTTTGTTGCTTTTTCTTCTTAAATATTTGAAAACCATTTTTGCCCACACTTTAAGCATAAATGTTGCACCTATTGTGTACAATAAATAGTTTATACTGCTCTACCTTATACCACTGATGTTACTGTAGCTGTTGGTGCTGCTAGTGCTGCTGCTGCTGGTAATATCTCTTTGCATATTGCAAATGCTTGGTTTGGTATGCAGATTAAGAAGATGCTGTTGACCGCAAAAGTAACAAAATCTCTCTTTTTTCTTCGGTTTTGCCACAAGACATGGTCAAGTCCACTACCGTTTTAAAAAGTTTGTAATGTTGCAACATATGATATTATGTGTGTTATATATTCTATTTTCAAAAACTCAAAGTTGCAATATATGGATCTTTTTAAGAATTCAGTACCATATGAAGAAGAAGTATGAAAAACTTGAAGAGTCATTGCTAAAAAAAAAAAAATATTTTCTACTCGGTATGATGAGAAATTTTCTTTTATTTTTCTTTTATTTTGTGTTGTGTTGTGTTGTTATACTATCTCGCACGTTATCATACTATAGTACTCGTATCTGTTTGTCTATCTTTCTATGGTTGGCTTTTAATTTTGCCTATTTTTTGTATTTTTCGTCTTATTTTACATATGTTTTACATGAATTTTAAATGATATGTTAATACAACATTTTAAAGACAATAAACAACTACAATAAAACAACAACAACAGCAACAACAAAAAGATATAATATATATAAAACAACATCTCTCGTCGTATCAGCAGTATTAAGAAAAATAACATGCCACACAATATACATAAAATTGCCACAAGGCTTCTGCTCTGGTCAAGTTGCTGCATAGTAAAATAGGCCGTACATTGCAGCTCCTTCGCCAAATGAAACGCCGAATTACGTGTGAGAGTATCTGTGTTAAGACATTAAAAAAAACAACAACAACAGATCTTTAAGACAAAATCGGTCAAAATATTTAAAGGCGTTTAAGAGAAAAAGAAAATTTACTCGACTTTTAATAAAATTATTCACAAAAAAAGTTACACAAGGGAAAATAACAAAAGAAAAATATCACGGCAATAGAGTACGCAACTACAATATTACTATGCGGAATAGTAGGTATTATACGTTCATTATAGGGAATGACATTATTTCAATAGGCTCTTGTGTAGGCATAAAAAAAAAGATTTTATTAGGGAGTTAAATATAGTGTGTTCGAGTAGAGAGTTAATAGAGGGAAAAAGTACATCAGATTGCTTGTATCAAGCTCTATTGGTAAGTTGTTAAGCAATAAATATCACACTATGTTTTCGCCACAGTATCTTCATTAGCTGGACCATCTTTCTGTGAACTCTAGACAGATCATGAAGGTCTTCTTTTTTCTTCTCTGACAGTTAACTACTCAGGGTTAAGCGGCTTCCCAAAACTATTAAGAGTATATGAGAGTAGGAAAAGGATAGGAGCTGCTTTTTGAACAGGTTCCATTGTGCCTTCCTTGCAGAAAGCGCTCATAAATCGTTTGAAGGGTTTTTACAGTATAGGGTTGGCTCTAGAAGCTGAATAAGGTTTGTGTATATTTAAAAGTTTGAACAAAATTTTCTTTAGCGATGAAGCTCATTTCTCACTGTCTCGTGCGCAGTTTGGTCTGGAGGTATCATTGGGTCAGAAGAACCATTATGACGCTAGAAAACCCGTTACCGTCAATTTAGAGCGCTATGGTCACATATTGATAAGATCTAAGCATTATAACGAAATAGAAATTTAATCGATATCATAGCTTTCTTTGTGCTTATTTAACTTTACTTTTGAAAACGAAAAATGGATAAAAAGGTAAGCAGGCCGAAAACCAGGTTCAAACAGCAATGAAATCGAGTAAATCACTGATAGTTATAGATCTAATCTTCCCCGGATTCAGTTGAACCCGGCTGAAAGCTTGCAATCTGGTTCTTGTCAAGGCAACACTGTTGCCAAAAACGGGCCCTCTGGTTTCATTCTCCTGCAGACAGCCGGCACAACGACCTCCTCATAGTGTTCCGATAGGATACCCACTATCTTACCAGTCTCCATCCTCCGTAAAGTAACACAAAATGTGCTGTGTGATATCATTTTACTCCAGACATCGCTCACACTGCGTTTCATCCAGGAGACATAACCTTTTGAGATGATATCTCTCGTGGTATTGCCTTCGATAGAAAACCCTCTTTACTTTACAGTCCTTTTCCATTAGAGAAATGTCTCACTAATCATCAGTTTTCCGACGCCCTTCCAGTTAACCAAACAAAAGAGATCTTGACCAATAAAGACCTTTTGCGTGTCTTCCATCGCCAGCCCGTTAGCAAATTCAGTGACCCGGGACCCAGCATACTTATATTGTTTGGCAAATTTCATTTTATGAGAAGAAAGAAGAAACTATAGACTATTAACAGTCAGTTTCACGATAGCGAACGAAAATTTGGGAATAAGAAAGAAAGGTACGCGAAAGAAAATTATTTTGGATTTCACAACACTGTTTGCTGTCTTTCGCAATACTTACGTTTGTTTACGTCTCTTTCTTACGTATTAAAAAAATAAAGTGATGCCGGATGATTTTTTTTTTCTTAATTTTCAGCGATTTTTAGTTGTGGCAGATTCTGCTGCGTAAATAAAAAAGAAAATATGTACGCTTGAAAGCAAGTGCGTATGGGACTAATTTTGACATTTGTTTCGGAATGTTGACAACGCATTCGTTATCGTGAAACCGAATTTTGTATGCATATGCTTACGTTTTCATTCGACTCGCCGTTCGTGTCACAGTTCATAAAAAGTAAAGATAGAGGAACAAAAAAGTGTTTTCTTTCGTTTGACACCGTGAAACAGGCTGTAAATTCCAAAAATTTCAAATAAGCGGTGCCACGTCCATACTAAGTAATACTTCCCATACAAATTATATATTGATCTCATTTTATCTTGAGAACGGTTAAAACTAAAGCTTCAGTATTTGGTCTGAATGACTTCATAGTCAATATAAATCATCTGGCAAAAAATGGGCGGAATCGAACAAGTAGGCGTGGCACCAGTAAATATTATTTTTTGTATATCTTGAGAACGGCAATAGTACAGGATTCTATTTTAGGTTCAAACAACGCTATGGACACATCATCGGTCCATAACTGGGCGAGATTGGATAAATGGGCGTGACACATTTCATTCATACTAAATATGGAATCTTTTATATGCGCAGAATAGCAATTAAAGCTTTGTTATATGTATATACAGAAGGAAAAAGCGGGAAAGATAGGATAAACGGAAAAATGCATATCGGGTAAAAGCTTTATAACCATATATCATATGTACATATCTTATATAAAAAAATAAATGTGTGTTTGTTTGAAGACTGTATACAGCTAAAAAGCAGAATCCATAGTGTCTTTCTGGAAGGAACTGTAGGCTTTCTCAAATGATTATATTTTGACCCGAAGGGGACAAAATGGGCAAAAGGGGTGAAAAATTTAAATTTAAATTTAAGATAGCATTTGAGATAATACTTAATGAAGTTAGAGGTAGCGAGGCACGCTGAATTTTAGCCAGTGCCCTTATAAAAAAGAATGATAAAGCTTTGATTTAACAAACACAGCTAAATGAGTGGTTTAACTACTGCACACAAAAATTGATCATTTTATCTGCTATATAACACACACACTCACATGTACGATATTCAAGTGAATGGTTTTCGAATTTGCTAAATGAAAAATGTACATGCTTATGCTAGTGCTTTTCAAGGCTCTTTTAAGCTGAGTAGTAAAGTTCCGTTACAGGACACAAGAGGCCGCTAAAGATCAATAAGTCTAAAATTAAAAACGATATAGAAGTTTTGTTGTGAAGAACAGTAATGACAATAAATTATTACTAATTGAACAATTTCTTTGATTTTATTTGCAACTTCAAAATCTGAAAATCAAACGTTTTCAAATCGTTAAACCAAGACTTTTCAAAAGATAAAAACTTAACTATATTTATCCTTAAAGAACTTTTGTAATAAACCCATCTGCCGACTAGACCCTTTAGAAAAATCCAAACTACTGCCAAAAAAAAAGTTCACCGATTTCCACTCGCTTCGAAATTTATGCGAATGTTAAATATTTACGCCATCCATGCACATGAGCATGCGCTAAGCGCACAATTCAAATGTTATTTGTTGCTCCTTTACCTCAATGTTGTACCTACATATAGCTGGTGTTGTTGTTGTTGTTGGTATAGCCGTTTAAGCCTTATTTTTTTCTTATAGAAATTTTTTAAACAGAGAGAAAATACACATAAAAATCACGACCCTTGAAGCAAAAAAATAAAAATAAAGTAACATCGCCGTTGTTGACTTTTAATAGAAGGCGATTACTTTTCTATAGATCTGCTGATGTTGTTGTTATTGCTGTTGTTGTAAGTCAAATAGAGGGGACAACAAAACAAATCGGCGCTGCATTTATAATGAGGCATGTTTATTGATATTGTTGTTGTCTTTGTTGTTGATGTAGATGTTGCTATACTCTCGTAGTTGAACACATATGTAGTCACTACACTTACTAGTCAATATGTTGTTAACAAAATATTCTTGTTACTATTGTTGTTGGTTTCTTTGCATATGAATAAATTGTTTGTTGTTTTCAGTATAGATCTTTTTTGGCTTAAAGCTGGAATTTATTTTTTATTGAGATGTTTAGCTTTTGATAGGACAACCAACAACAGTCAAAAAAAAAAGTTTCATGATGCAAGACGTTATTTTTTATTGAATTTTAATTTGAAACAAACGAAAAAAAATTGCTTTATTAGCATGGTATGATTACATGTAATTAACTTACAACATAATGTTGAGTTTTAAAGTAATTTGTTGACCTTTCAAGGTGGCAGTGGGAGGTAATATACGAAATGTATTGCACCATAAGGTGACTTATTATCATCTTACGACACTATTAGAGCATATAAAAAATAGATGCTATTTTTTGGTAAATTTTTAAATTAAAAATTTAAAAAAAAAAATTAAATTTTTAAAAAATCAATTTTATCAAGTCCATTTTTGAACTTAATATCTCTGATCGTTGTCTTTCTTTGCGGATAACCAACACGTTTCCCGCACGTGTACCCTTTTGGATACACGCTAAAATGCATTTGTACACCATTTGTGCACTGATAACATTACGCGCATTGACGAATAGAGCATTGTTTTGAAAAAAAAAAAATTCAACAATTTACAAGCGTTACTCTGGTGTGAGTCTATCCATAGTGAAATATTAAACCAAACTAAGCGCAACTGTCAGCTGTTAACTCGGTTGTTAAATAAAGCAGTGTTGCCAACTCAAAGTTGCTAGCCTCTAAGACAATACCTGATATATAAATATATACACTAGGCTGCTTAAATATGCGTACAGACTCTTCATTATATTTTTTTATTTTTATTTTATTTTATTTTTTCCAATAAGACCAGCACTCAGGGGATAACTCCTACTCATGCAGTGCATTGTGCTGGTACTAGGAAAATAGGTTGTGGAAAGGAGGATAGATAGAGTAGTGTCGGTGGACGTTCGATTTAAATTTGCTCATGTCGTAAGTGGCAGGAAAAACATTCGCAGGAAGATTGTTCCATAAACGAATAACGTGACCAAACAATGAACTCTACCTATAATGCGTTGTGCGATTTACTGGACAATCAACTACAAAGGCATGAGCTCTACGAGAAATATATGATTACTAGGAATTAGTTCCTTAATTTCGTCAGAACACATTCCGTTATAGTACCGATAGAACAATGGAACACACGCCATATTGCGACGGTGCTCTAATGAATCGATAGAATTGGCTACCCTACCGTCATTAATAAGAACCGTCGGCCTCTCCTGTACGCGGTCGAGAGGCTCCAAAATAGACTTTGAAGCACCGGTCCATACATTATAATTTAAGGTCTGAGTGTGGTGCTAAAGAGTAACGGTATTTTTGAAATTGATTTTATTTTATAGATAAAGCTCTGATATATAATGTTAGGAGTTTTCCTTTTGCATTTGCATAGTTTATCAATGATTACACTATGCAACAAATGGAAACATATTTTCTGACCTTGGATAACCACTATATATTTTTGATGCAATATGGTCGCCTAACTTCAAAAATCATCAGCATTTTAGATTCTATGGATAAATTTTTTTAGAATTTTTTTTTCTAAAATGTGAAAAAATGTGAGGCCTGGTGTATTTATATAAAAATTTTAAATCTATTACCAAACACCAAAAATGATACAGGTGGCCTACAAATAACATTTTCTCATAACCACCATGGCAGGAAACGTATCAATAATTCCATCGCTGTAAAAGTTCAGTTTCTTTGATTACCAATTTTTGCCGGCACCAAAAGAAATAGCAGCCTAACGAATATATATGCACAAAAAAAAACTTCATAGTCAAAAGCAATCAATTTTTGAAATGTCATCAAAAATTTTTGTGTGATTATTGGTCTGTTGGCCAATATTTACTATCATCATTGCTTTGGTTGAGGTCGAGATACGAGCAGTAGATAAAAATAAAAATAATTCCCTTCCAATCCCACAGAATACAGTACATAATCTTGTTTGCTTTAAAGTCGTTTGTGTTTGTCACCGGCCTTTTGATATTTCTCAATTGCCAATTCTAAGAATAACTTATACCACATCTTAAACCTTTTTTGCCTATACAAATCAATTAAATTAATTTCAATGCGATTTTTTACAAACAATTTGAAACAAAGTTATTGACTTATTTTATTTCTACAGTAGGAAATTGCCGAGCAGAAGAGAAGCTTCTAATTTGTCTGTTTCTAAAAGAAAAATACTTAATAGAATTGTGCTAAATGTAGTCATATAACATAAATACCAGGTGTACCGGTATGAAATGAGCGTTTTTTTTTTTTTTTTTTTGTAAAAATAATACATTAATTTTAATGGGAAAGAAAAAAATATTTTATTCAAAGTATTGGCCGTTGCTGGCTACACATTTTTCCCATTTTTCAAGCAATTGGTAGATTACACGACAAGAAAATTGTTCGTCTTTTGAAGCAAACCAATTAGTCACCCACATTTCTACTTCTTCGTAGGGATCGAAGTGCTGCTTAGTCAATGCACTTCCCATCGATGAAAACAGCAGCCTAATGCTTTGATTGTATCCTGAGCCTGTTTTGCGTTGTGTGCAGAATTACGTTGCCGTGTCTTGTGGCCCATTCTGATTGTTTTTCGATCAATTCATGTTTCAAATTAATCATTTGTTGTCGGTAGCGATCTATATTAACGGTTTCACCAGGTTTTAGAAGCTCGTAGTACACCAGACTCACGGCATTGTCATCCTACCGAATCGATCTTATTTTGCAGCCGAATTTGATGGTTGTCCGGTATCAATCTATGATTTTTTTCGCTTAGAGCTTGATCACCATATGCCTCGACAAGAATTCGATGCGATCTGCTGCGCTTTTTTTCAAACGAAAACAATAAATTTAAACTTTCCGCAAATCATCATTTTCTGGCACAAAATTCGCCATCTTTAACACGATGAAAAATATAATGTTGTTTGTTCACTGATTTGGTGTCGACTGCATATGTTTGATAGATGTCATTGCCAACCCAAAAAAATTAAGGTTCGTTCACAATCAAGGTTTCCTATCTAGACATTTATATCTTGACGCTCACTTCATAACTGATATACACTATTCAAAGCTGCTTTTCTCTACTCTGCTATATTTTAATCTTCCCAAATCTGCTCTACTCTTGTAAACTATACATTAAAATCGAACATTTCCTTTGCTTATTCACAGTAAAACAGAAGTCTTTGAAAATATTTGTTTTTCTTGTATGACTTTCTCTAAAGGAGCAATACTTCAAACGTAATCATTCCTTTATTATGTTGGTAATCAAATACATATTTGGTTTTTATACTGATACTGCCAATAATTTTTTCAATCTTCGTCTTAAATTTGTTAACTGCTAACGGCTAATTATAATAAAATAAATCTGTTATACTATTGCTTATAACAGTTTACCTTAAGATATGTTATGTTGTTTTAAGGTAGAATGCTTTAGTTTACATTTGGTAAGACAAAAACTGTTAAAGTAATTGCATACTTTAAAGAGTATTACTTATCAGCTACAGTTAATGCAGACACAAGATACAAGTATGTTATATGAGATTTACCATGGTGGTAAAATGAGTATTTGATCTATAAAAGTCTACAAAAGGTTTTTTGTAGTTCAATGGTTAGCCAAGATTTTAACCTAGAAATGTTTGATATTGAATGAAAGATTACAAAGAAACCAAAACCTACCACGATCCGAAGAATCTTTTGTGCAGCCACATAATTTCACCACATCAGATTGAGGCTGTGAATAAAGCCAGTCCTATTCGGTTAGAGAAGAAATACGCTTTTTGGATTCACCACAGCCTTCCCAAAAGTCTTATCCTAAATCCTGTTTCAAAATTGAAATCTTTTCGAAGATAAATTTTTGTGCCCGTATTATAAATTTTATTTACGATTAGATTTTTGGGTAAAAGTTTATAGATACCATGGGTCTTTGCCTTTGTATTAAATTTTTTGACAAAAAATTTTTTTTTCAGCACCATCACTCTTATGTTTAGACCAGATATTTTAAATTTTCTTTTCCTCCACATAGTGAGATTTCCCAAGGTCCCGAAAACAGACGTTTATTTAAATGATGCCAGTTTTGATAAAGTAAATCTCTTAATCTCTCAATCATTTCTTATAATTTACAAACAGAAAATGGTAGCAACGATATAAATCTAGGGGGTATGTTCCCGTTGTTCTAGTTGGGATGTTGCGGGAATTATGTATATATGAACATATTGTTGCGTTTGAATTCGTTTAAATTGCGTTAAAATAAAATAAACTCCACGCTTGTTGTTGTTACAATTTTATTTATTCCACTATAACTTTTATACGCTATGTCTTAATACAGCAAATTCGCTTATACAACACTTTTTATTTTCGCTTTAACACAACTTTATTTATTGACAGCCAAATGGTAACTAACTCACACACCGCAATGCGCCATCTTTTTATGCTATTTCATTCCAAGTATTTCACTCATTAGTTTCGAATGTTCTAGTACAGACACGAATCTTCGACTTATCTACGTTAATTCAAATGGTGTAAGATTATAAACACAAAAAAGAATCGAACTGACAACTCCGTTAGACATGCGGATGGTAACAGTCTCCATTGGCACAAGTAATTATGGCAGTTATTAAGCCTTGACTCAAGCCTATAAATTTTATAGCTAAAAATGTTGTCTTCAGCATTTTAATTTTCTTAACAATATATAAAATGGGGTTTCATTTCCCTCCACCTTTGCAACTGCACCTAAACTCATTTTTGCCCTATATCAATGCTGAGCCTGTCCAAAAGCTATTAGATTTCGAGGTTTCAAAAATAAAGTTAAAAAAATCACACATAAAGTAATTATTTCGATAAAACCTTTATTTGGTTATAATTCTTCAAAGTTGTCATAATATTCGAAATGCAATCCCATTGAAATGATCGCCTCTGAATTATTTGCAACAGAAGATCCTTGTGTGGTAGTTTTCACATTTCGGACGGTATCTCAGCGATAACTTGAGGAATGTTGGTTTTTAAATGCTCCAACATTAGGGGATTATCCAATTAGACATTAGTTGTTAGACTTCCCCAAAAATGTCTAACGACCTCAAATCGCATTATCTTGATGCCAATTTATGTCGCCAAATCGAGAAATTACGTGACCGGGGTCAAAACTTTTCGTATTGTGTGGTTCGACACACAATCTTGTTGAAACCACGTAAGCTATTGTCATTCGAACATAATGCTCTTAACTAATGGTGGTTGTTGTTCAATCGCCGTTTTCGAAAAACTACGGTCGCGCACCAAGCAGTCACTATATACGGATGCAATCACTTTTTTTCCGAACCAGATATGCTGCAATTTTACTTGCTAACGTAACAATTTTCATCGTCATCATATTTTTACGCGGTTTTTTGTGTTTAAAGGGGGGGCTTACATGATAATAGAAGTCGTGCTACATGTCAAGTTTTTGTATAGAAGTGAGCGGATAGTATCGTATAAACTCAATATGTAATGAGAGAAAATATGGATGAAAATTTGGCTCACTTTATTCGATCAGGGGTGCATTTATATATAAACAAATAAAATAAACAAAGAAAAAAGCTAATTTTTTCACTTGCACTATTGGTCTCTTTTAAAACCAATACTTACATATTACTTTTATTGGTTTTTTGCCTATCGTGTAAACGTAAAAAAATCTGTCGTAAGATTTTTTCTCTCATTTTTACAATACGGATGGAATTTTATAATATTTTCCATCCAATTTTTCATACGTAAGGTTTTATCGTGTAAACTAGCCTTAAGCAATTTATATTCATAAATGACAGTTCAGATGACAGATATATAACTGCTGTCAACATTGCCAGACAGGCGGTTCTGAAACCAGTAAATGAATAACCAGATAAATGACAACGTGTATATTTATTTCTCTTTACTAATTTTTGTTTAATAATTACACTGTCATTTACAATTGGAAATAGCTCGTCATTAGATTTTAATAAAAGCCACTAAAATTATTTTATGACAGTTGAGTCTTTATAAGTGACAGCTTTTATCAAACATGCATTAATAAATTTTTTTATTTCTCTTTTTAATATTTCCCTTATTATTACACTAAATTCTTCCATTTAAAGACGATTAAAAACTTAATCTTCTCCCCTATGCTATTTTTTGAAAAGTATGAAAAAAAAACTTAAATACAAAATAATTTTTTGCTCTCACATTAATCCTTCTATTTGTAAATGCCTCAAAGCCAAAAAATGTACTTCAACTTGGGGCACCCTAGAAGTAAATCTTGCCAAAAAAGAAAAGAAGGAAAGCAAAGAAATAGGAAAAGGCGACAGATTAAAATCTTGCATATGAAGATGACAATTCATTCAACTCATCATCAACTGGGGAAAAATCACTCAAAAAAACAATTTTCTAAATAAAGGAGCAGGAGCTATTGAATTTTAGTAACAAAATAAAAAAAAAAAACAAAGTCAGGAACTAAAAATCCTTTGGGCTATAGAAAGAATATGTTAAAGTACGGAAATTAAAGTTGATGATGGGCAAAGACAGCAAAGTGATGACAGTGATGAATTGTCGCCAAGTATTTGTTTCAAAGAAGTATTAAAAAAAATTGATTTTAATTGACAAAAAATGAAATGAAAAAATTTCTATATTTTTTTTTTTTACCAAAAATTTGTAAATTGTTAGCAATTTAGTTGTTGTACCAAAAATTCCGTATTTGCATACATATTTGGTAAGAGTTAAGATGATTCATTATTGCCAAAATACATTGTATGTACTTACTTTTTGAATAGTTAAGATTTTAAATTTTTGTTAAAATAATTTTATTTTTTCTTTTCGTTAATTTTACTTTTAATGGTCATTAAACTAAAAATGATTATTATCTCAACAGCTTAAATGAATGATTTGTTCGTAATTTGTCAGGTGGGGATGTAGCTCAGTGGTAGAGCGCTCGCTTTGCATGTGAGAGGCCCCGGGTTCAATCCCCGGCATCTCCAGGGATTACTTTTTAATTGCTCTTTAATTGTTTAAAAAGTAACAGTATCTTTATTAAATACATTGAAGGTTTACATATGTTGAGTATTTAAAAATAAAATCTTTGGCAGACAGTTGAATTTGGTCAGGTAAAGATGAAATTTGAACTGCGCAAGCTTTTATTACGTCATTTCAAATAGTTCCATAATTGACACTAACTGTCATGAGCTTAGATAGCTTTTTTAAAAGCGACCATCTAAAAAACCATAACTTTAATTTTTTTATAATTTATTCTGGATGACATACTTACATAATTTGTATTAAAACATGTTCAAAAAAAAAAAACCGTAATTTTTGGTACGACTATCTTGGCAAGATCTGTTGGAGCAGCTACAGCTATGTGGTCTTTGGTTATGTGGATGATCTGGCCATTGTAGTATCAGGTAATGATCCGCACACCATTTTCTCAGGCTTTTAAACTTGTAACAGAATGGTGCTTGCCGTGTGGTCTAGATGTCAATCCTCACATAATGGAATTAATGCATTTCACCAGACGAACGAAGAAGAAGGCTATCATAATGCTTTACACCTGCAAAAGGGTAATAGATAGGGTTTGGGGGCTATCAGGCCATGATGTAACCTATTCTACTTTACTGTGCTCAAATTTGGTAGACGGTGTGCAAGTATTAGGGTCATAGTTTAACCAAAGCCTTATTTGCTAAAATTAACTGACTTGCCACCGACTTTCTATTGAAGCAGAGGGCTAAGCTGAAGGCAGTAAGGATAAATGCAATCGAATTTTGGTCCAAAGTGAACTATGGGAACGCTGCGGTCCTTGGGGACCATTCGGGTCGACTACATGGTCTCTCATAATTTTCTCGACAGCAGAGTTGAATTTGAGACACCTAAAGACTTCTGGTTTAACTGACCAGAGGACCTCGAAATACTCATAGTAGGCTGTAATATATACATACATACTTCATAGGGCTTCCGGCATTAGAGTGTGTTTTTAGGTTGCTAACCACAGCATTGTATTTCAGGCGTAGGTCAAAGTCATAGTGAAAATCTTCGGATTTACTCGGACAGCCAGGCTGTAATCAAGCCCCTTACCAGCGTCACCTTCAAGTCTATCCTCGTTAATGAATTCGGAAGTTTACTCATAGAAATTTTGGATCTTTCGAAGGTAGAGGTAGGTAACTCTCATATGGGTTCCGGGATATAGGAATATCGCCAAAATTTGGCGTGCTGATGAACTGGCTAGAGCTGGAAGTATTCCGATTGCCTGAGATCTCACTGGCCTTAGCGAAATTGGAAGGCAAGCCGATATCTCATGATGTTTGCAGCAGCTTTGGTTCTAAGGAACAGTAGACTATTTTCATACACCTTAGGTTTGTCTGAACTCTGCAAAATGAGGTTACCACAAGAGCGATATTTAGTTTGGAATCAAGATGGTCTGATATGGCCTCCGTTTGATCTCCGGGTAAGCTCCTGTGCTTGTGGAATCACAATGGACCCAATTTCTAGTGTAAGTGGGATCTCATCCTTTAAGTTAAATATATTACATATATACAGTACTCGTATGCGACAAAACATATATTTGAGCTTGTACTTACTCTCATACATCTTCATAACAGAAAAGCTCAATCCAGTTTTAATTTGATTTATTTATTTATAACGATAATATCTTTCTTTTACTAAGAAAATCCAAAAACAAAGTAAAGCAAATTTGTAACAGTAGAAATGTATGCTTAAGCCGCTATTTTGCATGCATCAAAGCAATAGCACGAAATAGAGAGTTAAATTACCAAGGACAAAATCGTTTAATAACGAAACCGATCATTTCAACATTAGAGGCATTAGAGGGAAAATTTGAACGTCTTTATATTCGTATCGAATCTATCAAACTTTGTTCCCAGCCAACAATGTATTGCAATATTCTACAGAAATGGCTAATGGTAATTATTAATGATTATAATAAAGATGAATCAGTGACATCAATCGCAAACAAATTTGGATTTCAACACAGTATTATTTACCGTATTATAAACCGTTTCCCTTCGTCAGGCTCGTTGACAACCATACACAAAGGTGGTATAACCTTGAAAGTCAACAGACGAAACGACCAGGCGATACTCCGTTTAAAAAATGTATTGGTTTATATCAGGAAAGTCTATTCCAAGCAGGGTTGGCAACCCACTGGGTAACCCAATTAAACCCAATCGGGTTTTATTGAATATTATTTTAAAAAAACCCCAGGTGGGTTTTTTATTTTTAGGTTTTCGTAGTTTATTTACAAGAAAAATAAGTGTAATTTACGTATTAGGACTACAAATTTTTTTGTTCCGTTTTTGAGCTCAAAAAGATAATGAAATAAGAAATTTGTTAACTTTTTCCCCACCTCTGAGCCAATTTCCAAATTCCGTCTCACAAAAACTTCTCGCCTTTTAAGGCACTCTAACTTTGAAGCCGATTTTGTATTTCTTCATACGACCTAGATAGTTTCAGAAAATGTAAGCCGTAAATCGAAATGCCTTTAAACAAGATGAATAAGTATGTCTTGCGTTTGGTTCCCTTACACTTTTTGTTAAAAAACGGAGAATCCACTGTTTTTTTAACTATAAAACGAGGTAATTTGCGCTTAAAGCGAATGTGTTTCATAATTCAAACAGCCCGTATAAAGAGGGGTGAGTATATTGTATCCGTCGCAGCATCCGGAGAATATGGCGAATGCGGCATTTGATCGTTCCTAATAATTGTTTTGAAACTTTTGCGACATGAGGTCGGGTGTTGTCATGCAAAGAATAAATTAACCGTGTCTGTCTTTACATTTCGGCCATTATTCTCATAATGCATGATTGAAACGAAGTAATTGCAGTCTGCTCTGATCAACGAGTTTTAGCAGCTCATAGTATACACTGTCGCCTTGATCCCACCAAGAGTGCACATTTGCATTGTTAATACTAAAACAACGTGATTGTATAAAGAGATAAAAAATATTGTCGACTTAAAGGAAATTTGAAAGAAGTTATAAAACCCATCAAAAAAGCCAATAAAACCCGGTGGGTTGGGTTTTTTAAAAAAACCGGGTTTTCGCCAACCCTGATTACAAATCAATTAAAATTAAGTTTCGTTTGGATATATTGGTGCATTAGTATCATGTAAAAGTGCAAAAAGACAATTTACTACTGCCAAAAACAGATTGTTTAGAATTGAATTTACGTACTCTTCTCTGATGAATCTAAGTTTAATGTGAGACGTTCTTATGGATTTAGACAACGTCTTAATTCTCGGTATACTAAAGGCACTGTAAGACATAAAGAAGAAAGTGTTTTAGTCTGAGAATGCATTTCTAATCATGGAATTGGGCCAATACAAAAAATAAAGAGTGTAATGGATCAATTCGTCTACAAGGATATCCTGGAATACATAATAATACCGCATGCAGAGGAGAAAATGTCAGTTGAGTGGAAATATCAACAGGAAAAAGATCCAAATGCATAGATAAATAAGTGAAAGAGCGCTTTGTAAGCGAACTAATCAACGTTTTGAGATGTATAGCGCAATCGCCAGATCTTAATCCACCAGAAAATCTATGGGCTATTGTAGATCTCAAAATAAGCTGCGATAATTGCAGAAATAAGGACGAACTAAATAAATTGACAAGTGGAAATTGTATTGAATGAAATTTCTGGTGAAATATTATCGAATCTAATCGAGTCCATAAGATTAGTATGTAAAGAACTTTAGAAAAAATATGCACTAGGCAACTAAATATTAGTCAAATTTATATTTTAAGTGAATTTATGGAAGACGTGCTTAAGTTTTGTCGCATTCAAAAAACTGTGTGATTTTTTTTGCGTTTAATATGAATTTTGTTTGTTTTTTGTTTGTTTTTTGTTTGTTTTTTATTTATTAGTGAATTTAAATGATAACCTTTAAAAATAAATAAAATAGTTTAAAATCTAAAAGTGTTTGCTTTAGTTATTGAGACAGTTTGTAATAACCAGAAGTTCGGGCGTATAGTATGTTTTGTCGCACACTGTATATGTATTAATCTCATAATATTCCATGAAGGAACACGGGGACTTCTCTCAGCCAATGAACTGCACCCGATTCTATTTTTAGACTCATTTAACCTTAAACCTAACCCAACCTTAAATGCAGTTATTAAGTAGCTAAAGCCTGCATCTTTGAAAACTCCCAATATTATAGCAAAAAGTGTTTTGCAAAAATACTTTTTGATTAATGAAAAAATCTATTGCACTAGGAAGGAAACATAAAAGTTAATGACGTACGTGTAGAGTATCATACGTTCAGTGTTAACTTCTGTTTCCTCTTAATTTATTCATGAAAGCCAATTTATGAATTGTTCACAATAAAATATATACATATGTATGTATCACATTAAAAGATTAAGAATATTAAATTTTAAATTGTAATAAAACTCTGGAATTCCCTGAAATAAAAAGTGAACTAAAACCTGTTTCATTAGACGAGAACACCTACTCAAAGAAACAAAATTATTTAAAATTAAATTTTTATGAAACTAAATCTCGATATTGATTCAAAAAGCAATTATGCAGAAGACTATGCAAAGCGCTATAGAAAGCTGCTAATACTAAGGTCAATAAACTTATAAATAAATATCGAGAAACAGTCTAAACCAAGTTCGATAAGTTAAACTGAAATACCGTTGCAATATACATACATACTAAATACATATAAAAGTAATTTTTATCTTATGTAAGTGATTTTTTTGTGCATCGTTGCAAATGACATTTCCATCTGTTACCTAAGGTAGGGTACTATTTATCAAATGTTTTTCATTGTAAAGAATGTAAACAATAATATATACATACATATGTAAATATGTAAATAAGAAGAATGAATGAAATTTTTATATGTATCTTATGAATAATTTATGATTTAAAAAATGATGTTATACTCGCTCATAATTATGTTATAATTCCTAGAGAGGATCTATAAAATAAAATATGAATACCATTATATATAGAACCTTTTATTTTTCTAAATAAAAAGTTTTTCATAACACTGTGTTAATTTGGCATTAAAATTTTTAAGGTCAAATAAATAAAAAGTAAAAGGTCCATATTAAGATTTACAATTTTTCAAATTAAATAAATACAATAAAATAATAAAACTCTGTTACGCTGATACATATTTAAACAATTTAAGAAAACAAATGACATATGTATGTATAAAAACATTTTAATCGATCTATTGTGAGTGTTGGAGGTCTCTGGAGAAATTCACATATTGCAGGATCTTTGATAGGGTTCTGCGGAGTGCAGCACTGATGATTACAGGTGCGCTCAGGTCCACTCCTCCGAAGGCCTTATTTGTGCTGCTGAGCTGGCTTCCAGCGGATCTGATGGCTAGGCAGATGGCAGGCATGTCTACGATAAAGTTAAGGATGGCAGGGGCATGGTCGGAGAGGGTTTACGGGCATGCGACCATCTTTAGGTACATATTTAGATACGATGATGTAATACGTGGTGGCGTTCTCCGGTGTCTATTCCACACAGCGACTGGTATGTGAATGCTGGGCATCTCTGAACGAGATGGCGAAACATTCAGACCTGAAGATTATCTGGGTAAGGAGTCACTCGGATACCCGGGGAACTATGTGACAAACGGACTTGCAAGGGCTGGCTCTGTCCTCAGAAATGAGGAGATTAGAACCTCAGTTAGGATGCCACTCTCCTCTTGCAGACTTATGGGAATGAGATACATGCTGGGCAGGGCACAGCTACGGTGGGATGATGAACCCACGTGCGCTGTATCGAGGCAAATCTCGGTCGGAGTCTATTATAGGGATACCGCGACTTAGGCTGCGAATTCTTGTGGCTGTGATTACTGGGCACTGGGTGGCTGGTGCGCACGCTAGGAGATTAGGTCTGCCGTTCAATAACTATTCTAGGGGTTGTCAGGATAAGGAGGAAGAGGAGACTGTCGAGCACTTCCTATGCCAGTGCCCGAATCTTTCATATATTAGGACTGCTTTTCTTGGCAGTCCATTTTTGGATGCCTTGTCGGATCTGGCCAGTGTGAATAGCGGCAGGATCTCTTCTTTTGTACATGCGGTAATATAGTTTGTTCATTTTTTGAATATCACGGTGGGATCGATATTGCACCCAGGTGGGCTGGACGTGTCTGGCTACCCGTCGTAACTAACTAATTATTGTGACTGTTTGATAAGAAATTTCCCTCGTTCGATGCTATAAAAAATTACAGCTAATAATCACTCCCCTTTTCTTTAATTTTATATTTATGTTTAATATTCAAATCTGCGAAAAACTATCAAATCATAATATCTTAGGAAATGTGTGTCAAACAAACATGAAGTGTCAGTTTTTTATATATAAATTTTTTTTGCACAAATTAAAAATGCAAATATTTATGTTATTTTTCAAACATTTTACCACTTTGTTAGGCAAAACACTCCGCTCCGTATTTAGTATAATATATGAAATAGTATATATATATGAAAGTAGTATATATATATGAAATCTTTTGTATAAGCGTGCACTTGCTTGAACTTATCTCCTCATATTTTAACGCATTTCAAAGGTAGATGATTTGAAATACATGACAAAAATATTTAAAAATGCTGTTGAATGCATGCCGCTAACTTGAAAACACAAATGTCATGAAAATAACAGATATTTTATCACCGATTACGGCATTGAGATGTTGCTCTTAGCTTACTTGAACAGCAGCTAACGATAATTGTACACTTAACTTATATATGGTATAGTAAGTTAGCTACACATTAAGGTGTTAAATTTTTACGAAATATGTGTTCTTGATATAACTTTGCTTACGCTCAGATTTAGAAGATTGGATAAGATTTAGAGGTTGCGTACTTTGACCAGATTTGCAGAAATAATGAAAAATTACAATTCTACACTTTAAGTTTTTTTTTATTTTTTAATGCAAAATTGACATTACTATGGTATATTATTTTATATGTCATTTGCAATATGAAAAATTTTTCGTTATTTCGTTATTTTTCTAAAATATTATGATTAAAATACTCTTTTTATATTTCTTTTAAGAAAGAAAACATTTTTATCTAAAATCGTATAAAAAAAGATTATTTAAGTTATTTATTTTATTAAAAAAAGGGCTTGAAAAAAGTATGGTTTCCGAAAAATGCAGGAATGTTGATTTTTTTTTATAAGATCAGCACCCAGGGGATGGCCACTACTCATGCAGTGCATTGTGCTGCTACTAGGAAAATATGTTATTGGAAGGAGGACAGAGGGAGTAGTTTTTATAGTCGTTAGATTTAAATTTACTCATGTCGTAAGTGGCAGGAAATACTTTCGCTGGAAGATTATTCCACAACCGAACAGTGCGACCTAAGAACGAATTCTCCCTATAATGCGTTGTGCGTTTTACTGGACAATCAACTACAAAGGGATGCGCTCTACCAGAAATACGAGTACTACGTAAAAATATATGTTTTTTAGGAATTAATTCCTTAATTTCGTTAGAACACATTCCGTTATAGTACCGATAGAACAATGAAACACACGTCACATTGCGACGGTGCTCCAATGAATCGATAGAGTTGGCTACTCTACCGTCATTGATGAGCATTTTCGCCCTCTCCTGTACGCGGTCGAGAAGCTCTAAAATAGACTTTGAAGCACCGGCCAATACATGAGAGTTGTATTCCATTTTGGGTTGGATATGAAGTATTTCTTGCACCGTTTCAAAAAACCAAGGCATTTGAATGCTTCTTTCGACACTTGAAATATGTGATCATTCCAACGAACGTCACAGTGAATTCTCATGCCCAGAACATCAAGGCCATCTGATTCCTCAATATTCACATTACCCATTGATACAAATGACAGCACACCACCACGTCTGTGTGTTAAAAAACAACATTGAGTCTTACGTGCATTAAAATCGACCCTGTTCGCACGACCCCACTCGGAGACTTTCACCAGGTCACTTCTGAGTGTGACGTTCATATTCATTCTTCTTGCCCCAACCTCCAAAAGGCTCGGTCTACGATCAAAAGAAAATGTGTGACAAGTGTTGTTGTCATCCGCAAAAGAGTAAATAGGATTAAAAGTGAGAAGAAGAGAGTCGTTAAGAAATATTAGAAAAAGAGTAGGAGAAAGAAGTGGCATAATGTAAATTATAATAAGGAAGAAAATGTATATGCAAATAAATTTTTGTCGTAATTGAGAAAAATATTGTATTAATAAAGTAAAAGATGTATGTATGACAACTAGGCTTGCCATATGGCCTTGATTTCGCTTGATTTACAAGAATTTTTACAGCTTGTCAAGAAAAGATATGGTTTGTCAAGATTTTTTAAAAAACATTTGTTTAAAGCCATTATGCCATCAGTGTAGAACTTTTGGCTTTTCTAAGCAAAAAACTGATCCAATTTTATTTGTCAGTCATTTACTGCATATAAATTAACGCCATTAAGGGAGTTCTGCACAGATCGAAACAAATGATAATCTAAAGCTGCAAAGTCAGGACTGTATGGTGGCTGCATCAAAACTTCGAAGCCTAGCTTTTTTAGTTTCTGCGGGGTCGTCAAAGATGTGTGTAGTCTTGTGTTGTCATAATGAAACAACATAGTTTCCGTTGGTCGACTGTGGCCGTTTTAATTTAATTACTTGCTTCAATCTTGTTGGATCAGAATCAATTGTTTAACCAGGTTTTAGAAGCTCATAATAAACAATAATTTCCCTCTACTCTCACCTTTCTTGGTATTAATACCGGCTTTGCCACCCTCTGCGAAGTTGCTCTTTTCTTCGTCCATCATCTTTTTCGCACATTATTGCCCTATTTGATCGTATGAGATCATCATTAGGGCTTATCAAGTTATAATGTTGCATAATGCAATTAATAGACTATAAACGTCTAGTGTTTTGCCAAACTTAATTTGACGTTTCTTTGTTCTAGTGTCTGACAAATTCATCCCTAGAGAGGTACCCAAATGAGCAGCGCGTTAAGATTGTTGAAGCCCCTTACGAAAATGGGCGTTCAAATGCATTTCGTGCACTTTGTAATTTTTTTGGTCAACATAATCGGCAAAATGTTTCCACATTCGGAAGAATTTTGCTCAAATTTCGGCAAACCGAGTCTGGAGGAAATGTGGAAATACCTGCACAGGCTTGCTTAGTTCGTTTTGCGGGAAACATTGCTGTTGTTCGTCATAGTGGGGCAGAAGAATCGTCAACCTAGACTGAGCGTAGTGCGTGATGATTAAGGACTTGGCCGAAATTATGGGAATGGAACTGGACGATATGTCGTTCCAACAGGATGGTGCCACTTGCCACACAGCCAGCGAAACAATGTCTGTTTTGCGTGATAAATTCAATGACCGTGGTATCTAATGTAATTTGACATATGTAGTTGGACTTATTTCTCTGGGGATATTTAAAAGAAGAAGTATAGGTCAATAAGCAAAAAACAATTCAAGAGCTACACACAATCTCTATTATGTCTCAGAGTCATTGAAAATATGGAACGACGTATAGAGGTATGTCACCGAAGACGTGGCGAAATTATGGCCGATATTTTGTGTCACACATAATTGTCATAGATCCTCCTGTCAAAATAAAAAATAATAATATAATTATCTAAAAACTTCTTGTTTTATTTAAAATTAACATCGTGCGTTTTGGTTTGACCATCCTTTATTATCAAAGATATTAAATTTTAGAATCATCTACCGACAATTTGTAACCGAACTTTTTTGAACTTTACTATTTATGACTGCCAAGATTTTTTTCTATTAATTCAAGAATTTCGCAATGTTAAATCTGCAACCCTAATGACAACATATCTATTAAATAAAAATTAAAAGGAGCGTCGCAATTCAATTACATAAACAAACAGATAAAATTTAACTATGGACCACATAGAGCACATGTTTTTTATGAAAGTGAAAATATATTTGGACATGTTTTTTTTAATATAAAGCGTTTTTTTATAGAGATATAGAACTTGAATTTGGCATTACTTTTCAAGATGGCGCCTGATTTAACAGCTGTCAAGTGATTTATTCTCAGTTTGGTTTGGCAATTCATCATGAATAGACTCACGCCTAGCGTAGATTCGTCGAATGGGCCTAAAACGAGATTACCGTTGTTCCCGACTTTCATAAGCGTTACAGTCAATGGTGATCGGTATAGAGCCATGATTACTAACTTTTTCATTCCTGAATCGAATAACCATGATGTCCAGGAGATGTGGTTTCAACAAGACGGCGAAACATGTCACACACCTCGTGCCACAATAGATTTATTGAACACGTTTGGTGACCGCCTAATTACACGTTTTGGACCTGTGAATTGGCCGCCAAGATCTTGTGATTTAACACCGCTACTCTACTTTCTGTGGGGCTATGTAAAGTCATTGGTCTATGCGGTAAAGCCACAAACGCTTGGCCATTTGGAAGACAACATTCGCTGTGTTATTGCCGATATACTACCACAGATGTTGGAAAAAGTCATCGAAAATTGGACGTCCAGATTTGACTATATCCGCGCCAGCCGTGGCGGTCATATGCCAGAAATCATATTTAAAATGTAATGCCATAAGATTATCTTTCGGATAAATAAAATTCATGTCAATCGAATAATCCATCGTTGTTTTATTGCAACTTAAAGTTCTATACCTCTATAAAAAAACACCCCTTACAAGCATTTCAAAATTAATTTCATTAACTAACAATTAGTGTAATTGTTATTAAAATTGATTAAAAAATTAATTTTAATATGATATATTATGATTATTTTTCACAATAATGTTTTTAAAAAAGCTTTAAAGTAGGGTCGAACGTATATTGAAATTCGTTTATTAAATATGTATTTCAAATAGGAATTTTTAGCTAAAGTTCGTTTGTGAATAATACTTTAGTGAATTTTACTTAACGTATGAAATGTTATTTATTTTTTGTAAATACAGCCGAATATCTGTTTTTCCGATGTAAAGAACTATGAAAACAGTGCGCTTGGAATTGGACTCTGAACTTAAGTAATATTTGTCAAAAGCTTTATGTGCTTACCTACTTCGATAGGGTCTTTCTTGCGACTGATTAGTACAACACTTCCTCTACCAACTCCCCTCGTCTCCTATACTATGAAAGGTACCCTCCAAGGTACCTAGGTTACAGATTGATAACTACTTTAGTCTCGACTGCAGCACTGGTAACATTTGTTGCCCTGCATTGAATAGATAGTCTGACAAAAATCTAAACTTCTAAGGTGTTACCAGAAGTAAGTTTCTGGTTATATTTAGATATCAGATTTTCCAGAGCTACGTAATCATTATTTATCCTAAGAACTTAAATTTAAAGCTTAATTTATTAAGAATCTATTGGAGTCTTGTCGAGTCGATGTAGGTTAATAATATTTCATATCCGTTTACAAGCTTTTGCTATATATTTGGTTGTAGCAAATCTTTGTCATCATGACAAATAAATTTATTAATAGATTGTTACATTTTTAATCGCTTTGTGAATCCACTCTTATAATAATTTTGTTTTGAGAACAAATATATGCATATGAAAGAACTTGTTTGTTTTGAATTAAATCTCTGTTGTTTACAAATGTTATTATCGTTTTGATATGTAAAAGAGTTTTAAATCAAAAATAAGTTCTATGATGTCACAATCATTTTAAGATTTTAATTTATAATTTCTTATCAATATTCTGCATATTATCAGTGTGGAACTGAATAAATTTAAGAAACATTAAGATGTTTTGAATTTGATTTTTATTTGTTAAAAAAATAGAGGATTAATTTACCATAAATTTATTTATAAGTTAAAAATTCTATTAAGCTTAACTCAGAGTTCACTTGTGACTGTTACAGGTTTTGTTTCACTTCTAATAAACATTTGTCAGGATTTGTCACTTATTAATCATTTTTGAGTAAGATCTATAAAAATTGCATTACTTTGATATTTAAGAAGGGGGTTTTGTTATTTGCTTCCCTTTTAATAAAACAAAAGAAAATGAAATCCCGATAAGTGGGAGGAAAGCTTTAAGGGAGTAGATTCTGAATGAGTATCCAGTTATTGCATGAAAAACCCATAAGCAGAAAAGTTGCAATTTAAGCCTGGTGTCTAATTACCAATTACTGAACCAAACAAGTTAACTAATGTTATAGCACTTGATCATAAAGTTCCCGTAATAACCCCAGTGGTGCCCTCGTTCCTATTTGAGTCTTTGTTTTTTTTTTTAAGATGTACGAACTGTTGTTGATATTCCCGCTTAATCTTGGCGTTATAGTTTGACATTTGCAAAGGCTACGTAGCCAAGAGTACATCTATTTCTATATGTTTTGGCCATTTTTACAATTTTAGAAATGAATTTAAATTTGCAACAACGAACTTGTATAAAATTTTGCTTAAAAAATGCATTAAATGGTGCGCGAACTTCGGAAATGTTGGAAAAGTGTTTCGGAAACGGTCGTTTACCAGTGGCACGAGCAGTTAAAAGTTGTCGTGAGTCAATCGAGGATAATGACGCAGTGGCAGACCATCGACATCGAAAACCGACGAAAACATTGATAAAGTAAAAGAAATGTTGGTCAATAACCGCAAATTAACCATCAGAGAGATAGTGGAGGACTTGATTGCCTACTGATCCGTGCAAGACATTTTGTTTAATGATTTGGGCTTCCGCCGTGTAGCAGCAAAGTTGGTGCCAAAAGATCTCAATTTCATGCAAAAAAGAGACATGATTTGCGAGACTGAATCCGATCCTACATTCATCAAAAGGATTATTACTGGTGAATAGGCATGGGCTTATGAGTACGATACGCAATCCAGACATTAGGAAAGTGAATGGCGTTCACCAAATGAGCCGAGACCAAAAACATCACGTCGTTTTCAGTCGAAAAAGAAGGCAATGCTTACGGTTGTTCATGGATTACAACGGTGTAGTGAATCATGAATTTTTGTCAGAAGGCCAAACAGTAAACAAAGTGTATTATTTGGGCATTATGAGAAGTTTGCGTGATACAATTCGAATTCGAATTCATTATTTTTTACGATAAATGTAACAAATCGAACAGCTACCAAATTCACCTGATTTGACTCCCTGTGACTTCTTTCTGTTCAATCCAGTTAACAAAACATTACAGGGGGGAACGCGTTTCAGCAGTTGATAGGAAATAATGAAAAAAGGAAGCACTTATGGACATGCCGAAAACCGAATATAGAAAATGTTTCGAGAATAGGATCAAGCGCTGGCATAAGTATGTTGCAGTCGATGGTGATTACTTTGAAGGTGATAATATAGATTTAAATGAATAAACTAGTATTTTTAATTTTCTGAATTATAAAAACGTGACCAAATCAACTTGTTGTCAAAAGCGACGATCAGGCACCTGGTCAACTTGGAAAGTAATACACAAATTTGGTTGAAATTCTTTGCAAGAAAATATTAATAAAGTTCTTATAAGTTAATAGAAAGAATTTATTGTCAAAAAAATGTTCATTTAAGCCTGGTTAAACATGAAAAGTAATATATAAAGTCAGTTGAGTCTTAATTTTAGAAAACCTGAAAAATGATTTAATTTAATTACGTTTTATTAGCGTTTTAGTAGTTGTAGTTCTGCCAATTAAACAACGAGCTTCTTTGAGTAGGGAGTATTTTTAAAATTATTCCAAGCTGTCTTTTTAATGATGTTTAGTGTCTTTTCTCCATCCTGATGATCTGCGTGCCTGTTTTGCACCTACAGTTGTAAAATATTACTCATTTTTTTAGTGATTGGCTAATCTGAGCGGAATTAAACTTTTACAGCGGCATTTTCGGAATAAAATTAGGTTCAGCGTTCCTTCACTTCATTCTCAATGTTTTTTTTTTTGTAATAAAAATGCATAGTATTCAAATTAATATAACTTTTAACAATATCAACGAATAAAAGAACTATCTTCACCAAATGTAACTCAAAGTATCAAATATCGAACTGGAAACACCAATAGGAAAAGTCTTCAGAAAAATACTCTCAACTTTACCCATGAAGACCACAATATTCCCAATGGGTAGCCGAGGAACCTGTTCATGCCGAAAAGGGCTCCACAAACGTTCGCCGCCGAATGTTTGACAAAGCCACACATTCACAGAAAATATGCTCCGTCGTCTCCGTCTCTTTGTCAGGTACACATTGAGTTTGAAAAGGTTGTATTTTAGAAACCTTTGCCGTCATAAAAATGTTTATGAAATACTCGTTTATCGGCAAATTCTCATGTAAAATACATAAGTTACTGCATACTGTATAAATTAAAACTTATTTCTTCAATTATTGTAATAAAATCGGAATTAAAAAGACATAGAGTCAGACTTCGCCGATCACAACTTACTTAACTTACTTTGGTTTTTATAATGTTCCTCTAAAAGGCTTTCAGTCTGATAAAATATCTTCTACATATATTTCATTGCTTTTCAAAGCTTAACAATAATCGAAATCATACACATTTATAGCTTTTAATTTTAATTTATTTTTTCATTGCCTAAAGGTATTCAATTTAATTATTAGAAAAACATTTGGTTGTCAAATGTGTTGCACAATATTTGCATACTTAAAATTTAATTTTTGTCAACAAACATTTAGTCAACTATCAGTGGTGGTTTTAAACGATAATGGACAAGGCAAATAAAATATTTTTTAAATACGGAAGTCAATCAATGCAATTTTGGTTAAAGGGGCAAACCCTCTTGACAATTAAAAAAATTGATAAAATTGTGCACGTGTTGGTAGTGTTGTAAAGAAATAAAATAATATTTAAAGGGGAGTAATATACAATAGTTAATGTTGTTATTAAAATCTTACAATTTTATTTTAATATTTTAAGTAAATACGTAATAAAATAAAGATTATGACGGAATACGAACATTTTGCAAAACAAAATAAATTAAATTTTAGCAAACAAATTGCATTTAAGTTTCACTTAGTAAACCATAAACTCAAAAACAAATGCATTTTAACTATAAACATAATAAATGTTGAATACAATAATCGGGGCCATATGACTAAGCTAATAATTTATGCTACAAAATATAATATTATTCAGACTGATAGTTCTAATAAATAAATAAAAAACATAGCATTCTATTTTTGTTTTACCGCTAGATATAGGTGGAGTTATTTTTGTTCATATTTCCATCTATCTTTTATTGATTAGCTTGCTTTGTTTGCTCAAGCAAAACTCCGGATAGCAGTAGCTGATACTCTTTCTTGACCGCTTACAGGCAATACGGCGCAATTGCTCACAAACGAGTATAATTGCGCTATTGTTTATAAAAAAATTGCATGCTCTTGATTCCCACAGGGAGCAGACAATCGCACAATTTTTCCGATAAGCTTCTTCTTAAATCCAATTTCCATAAATAGTGGCTTATTGGCTTTCCACAATATTACTTTGTTTCAGCTTCTTTAATCAATGTGATATTTTTAAGCTAAGTGATGATTAATCCGCTGTAGCTTCCTCCATATGATTTTTTTTTATGTGTGTGTAGTGGTGAATATCCTTGCTAATTGGTGGTGATCTTTACTTAAGCATTGTAATTTTTCATTCGTCTGATGTTTGTCATCATCGCCAGAGGTTTGCGGAAAGGTCAGGGGGGCTTTTTCTTTATTTTTAGATGAAGTTGTCTGGAGGGAAGCTGAAGCCTTGTTTTTTTTATTTCATTATTAAACATTCGAAACCATAATTAAATTTTTTCTTCGTATATCCTCTGCTGGGGTTCGAACCTGGGTCGTTTTGTGTTGTCATGCATGCGCTTTAACCACTACGCCACGCCACCCCTATACATATTACCACCTTTTTCCCTCTTCGACACCGCATGTGTTTCTTAGCACCAGTTCAATGCTGACTTTGTAAAGAAAGTGGGTAAAAAAATATTTATTAATTAAACCCTTATAACATTTAAATAAAAACTTAACTAAAAATTTTCGCGTTTTAAATTACTTATTTGAGTGGTAATGAGCATTTAAAAGTACCAATTCTTTGTAATTTGTTAATCAATTTTGAGAATTACAAACACAATTATTTCTTTTTCAATTGATAATTAACAATTATTAACTACTAATTACTTCTAATTAATGTAGTCACAATTATCAATTACAAACAGTGATGGCAAAGTTGATACGATCGTACTTACTTTGATACTATTTGCATAACTTAAAAAACTACCATAGTACTCCCCTAACGAATTTGAATTTTTACATTCTTTTGTTGCAGCATTTTCCGGTTTTTATTTATTTTTAGTACTAATGGCAACTGGATATACTTTAACACAAAAATATATGAATTTAAAATACCTAGAAGGTGATACAATTTTTCTGATAGGTGCTATCGAGTACATGAAGAATTTTTTTTTGAAAAGCTTTGAGTTATGGGTAAGAAACCTCTTTTCGTATCTTCATGCACTTATAAACTAATAACTGTGCTGAGTATTAACCGATTTTAGGTTTGTGATATAGAAAGAGAAGTAAAAGAAATAAAGCTACGCGATTTGTCCAATATTGCTAGATATTCATAGAGATATCTCCGTATTTACTAGGGAGATCGACCGGTTTTAACCGGTTTTTTGGTTTTGTCGAATACGGCTTTTTTAAGATACCTATTTTTCGAATACCGAAGAAAATGGTTATTTTAACACGAATTTTCACATGTTTTTATATTTGTTATTGCGAATGTGCTGTTCATTTAAGCATTTTTCTAAATTTAATATTTAACGTCTTATTTTTATACTGTATGTGTCAACTTTAAACGTCGCACAAATACCGTGCAAACCTTGGTAGATCAAAAAAGATATGCACACTTGAGCAACAATAATTTTTTCTCATTTTCTGTAAATAACTTTTAATTTTTTATATATTGAGGTTGATGATTAACTAGACTCATTCAAAGCCAACTACAAACGCCAGCTCCGATCGGTAGATGTTATAGTAAGTAAAGTTTTTCAAGTGTAAATACTCATAACCAGCCGCTAGCAATATTGTGAGGTGATAACGTTGTTGAAAAATGTCAGATGGTGTGGCCTGTGATTGAACTAAGAACTTCCTCGTTGGTAGGCGCGCACTATCAAACACAAGTCCTCTGAAGTGTGAAAATATTTGGAAATTGATTGAAAGGATAAGTCTAGACATTGAGCGCCCTTAAATACTAAGCTGGAAAAGCTCTTTGTCACAAGGCATTATTAACCACCTTAAATATGTCTATGAGATTAACGTTATTGTGCAGCAAGGAAAACTTGATTTTATTTCAAGCAGTCTCTAGGTGCTGGCAAGTAGAACTCTTACAAAATACGCTGTAAAAAATGAATTACTGGATGAAATATTAGGACGTTGCAGTGTCGAGAAAGATATGTCCGTTAATGCCCTAAAAAAGACGAACGTTGTTCTAGCATTCTTACTTGCTAGAAACTACAACATAAGACAAAAATTTATTAATTTTATTTGCTAATGCAACTAGAACTGAGAGGAATTTTAGTTTAATAACCGAACCGGTTAATCGGTTATTTGATAAATTTATAACAGAAAACCGGTTTTTTAAAAATTGCAATTTTTCGAATTATTTGGTAACCGGTTTTTGAAAAAAGCGAATAATCGAACTCCCTAGTATTTACATTAAGAATTTTTCATTAATGTCGAGAATTTTTCATTATTGTGTATCTAGGTGACAAAGCGAGAAATTCGATGGACATTATTTGTAATTCTAAATACCACTCACTTATAATTATAATTGATAATGTCAATTATCAAATTTTAATTGTGATTAACAAAACTTGTAATTGTACTTACTAACTAGTTGTAATTATAATTACCAATTGCTTGTAATTCTTAATGTAAAAGAAAATTTCGGTTTTCCAATTATAAAATTTAATTGGATTAGGATTATCAATTACCCATTCCACCTTTTATTAATTACTTTTTGCGATAATTGATGATTTTAAAAGTATTATTTTTTAACAAAGTTTCAATTGCTAATTATGTTTTAAGTAAAGCCCCTTATAAACCAATTAAGAATTCGTAAAAAATTTTGCAATGAATTTACTGCTAAGTGTGGCTTGTCGCCATATTTCTGCAGTTTAAATTTGTCAGTTCTGCTGATATTTACAGTAACTTTGTTGTCATAAAACTGAAATTGTTCATAAGAAAAATACATCTTTTCTTGTACTTCGTCAGTGTCTATTAAATAAAATGTTAAAAAATCACTTTAAATAATGTACGATCACTATCAATATTTTTTCGCTCGTGTACATAAGATGTGTGACGCGAAATAAAAATACTTTTTTTCATTTTTATAACTTGTAAACAAATAAACTTTATTTGTTTAAGACAAATTTGTTTTGTCGTGGTTTTTTTATTTAAAAAAAAATAGTTTTATTATGTATTTCGTATTTCAAGTTGGGTTTCTGTTAAATCAAATAAAGTGTTTATTGGCCTTTTAAAGTAAACATTTGAAACATCAAATGCAAGTCAACCAGCAATCTTTCAACACACGTCCAAAGAAGGCATCAAGAGCTTTGTATTAAAATGATCGGTGTTGTTAGTTTTATAATGCGATAATTTGCAAAATTAAAAAAAAAGATTTTATGGAAATTATTTAAAAGGCATAGTTCAAGGTTAATCCAGAGACTTAATTTTTACAGGGAAGTGCTTAAAAGGTAAAAAAAAATTTCCTTATATTTTAAACATAAATAAGACTTTTTTGCCGAATGACGTACCAGCACTAGTTTTAGATGCTGATGCCTCTGTTAGCTATCGTTTTTAGTATGTGTGTTTAACGCATACAATAAAATAGAGAAGCTCAGTGATGGGAAAGTTGGTACCTTCGTACATTTTTTGATATTCTCTCCCTCTCCTAAAAGATTTTTTACTCTCATAAATATTTCCCTATTTCTACATATTTTGAAATTTCTTTGCTTTAGCATTTTCCGGTTTATATTTATTTTTAGTACTAATGGCAACTCGCAGAATGAGACAATAATGAATAAAGTTGAAATACGTGTTAAATCGATCGAGTACAACAAGAATCTGTTTTTGAAGTACTCAATACTCCACAAAATTAAAAGTTACGCTTTTTTTTGCCTTCATGCACTTATAAGCTAATAACTTAGCGGAATATTAACCGATTTTGGATCTATAATATGGAAAAAGGAGCGGTTTCTGCGATATAACGGGATACTCAATACGGATATCGCCATACATAAGATCCTAGAGTGTGCATAGTATGTCGAGAATTGTTCATGAATTCCAGGTGTCTCTGGATGACATATCAAGGCATTCGACTGTTGCCCTTACTGGTGTTCATGGACACGAGGACATTGAAGGCAAATTACAAGTACTTTCGCCATGCTTAAGCCGGCACATGCTACTTTGTATCAAAACGGATCGATTGGAAACATTGGTGTCCCTGATAGGCATAGAAGACGGCTGGTGTCACGAAAATTTCGCCAAGTGGCAATCGAAGGATAGGAAATGAACACATCTGCTATTAAACCAGAAGTATCTGACCATATTTGAGTTACCGGAACCTTATATAAGTTATTAGTAATCGCTGGGCTGTTGGCAAACTTGCTCAAAGGAGGGGAATTTTATATAATTATCCTTACAGAAGTTGCAATGATAAAGAGGAATACCTTTTATTGCCACTGCTCAGAACTCGGGGATTTGAGGCTTTCTGTGATTGCTAGGAAGCGATTTAACTTAAGGACTACTTTCAATGTACGATCTGGCCCTGTCTTTCATTCAGAAGCAAATAATTTCTTAGTCCTTGAACTACCTTTACTATTCTATGTCTTAGAATCTATTACTGTCTTCTATTCAATAACTAATTAAAAATATCAAATTTTAAAGAATTTTATTTCTTAATTTTATTTTTTATTATTTTATTACTAACGATTTACTGTTTCTAAAGTCGTTTTGATACGGTAGCAGATTATAGTCGCATATAATGTTGTCGTCTTGTGCAAGAAAAACTATTAAAATTATTACATCAATTACGAATGATTATTTACATCATTTTAAAATGCCATTTTTTCGGCCTTACAAACAGAGCATTTAAAGCGAAAATGGACAGGTATAATATAATTAATGCAAAGATTCTTTTGGTAAAATATTAAAATTTTTAAATATTTTAAGTTGAAAGTAATTGTACTGCGCAGATTTTATTGGATTGAATTCAATATTAGAAAGCCAAAAATTGATAGAGTTAAGACTAATACGGCTCATATCAGTGAAAAGCCACACGTGCTACTAAAAGTTTCCCACAAATAAACTAGTAGATTCGGTCACCTTATGTCCCATTGTGATTCCTTAATGCAAACAAATGTAAAACTCCAACAGTCTTTGAGAACAGCAACCCTTTCATCTCTCAAATTTGATTATATTGTTTCGAAAATAAAAATGCCTAAAACAGAAAATACACCACATTAGTGCCTTTTTTTGATTTTTGTCTATTGGTTTGGTTTTTTTGTCCCTGGTATTGCCGTACTGATTTGTGTATTTGACGCCATTGCCCATTCAACCATCTGTGGGTAACACAATCTTACATTTTTCAAATTAACGGATATAAGCGTAAATAAAAGTGTTGTATAAAAGTATATTAAGTGCAAGATAAATAAGTTGCCGTATTTAGATAAACTGTATAAAGATAAAGTTAAGAAATAAAAATTGTAAAACACAACAACGTGGTGCTTATTTTATTTTGACGCAAATATAAAGAATTCAAACGTTTTAAAAAGGTTAAAACGTAACAGTATTCTACACTGGCATATCTCTAAGAAAGTAATAAGGCGTCTTAGCTTAGTAGTAAGAGCTCTACACTAGTAAGAGCGGTGTAGTTACATTGATTAATCTGCAGTTACATTAAAGTTGTTGTATCAATTGTTATTATTTCTAATCTAAACAACCAACAATTCGTTGCGATATTCAGGTTGGTGCATTGCCCCAAACAATTGAAGAAAGGTACGCCGAAGTACCTCCATTGTCTGCCCTCCCACGCCTGGACATTCACAAAGAAAGCGAAGGATTGTCTCACTTTCGCAAGTGCGTCTGCAGTAAAGTTTAAGCTGAAAGCTCATTTTCTCAGCATGCATTCCGATCATCCAATTACCCATGTACACTGCAATGAGTTTGGAAATTGAGTGGCGCAGTAGTCGGCGAGATATGGTAGCATAAGAAGAGTTGGAACTTTTGCCTTCCCAAGGAAGAAACTGTAAATTTACTAGCCAATTTCATTACCAACGATGATCCAAATCAACAAAGTAGTACATATACCATCGAAGAGGTTTATCTCTCTTATCTTTACACCGGAGAACTGAAGCCGAGTTGCCATTAGATGATACCAGGGCCCTGATAACAACCTTACTATCAGAAAAGTTTTGAACCTACCCACAGACCTTCGTACCATCAGCAATTTACAAGCTTACTCACACGTAAAAACTTCCGCCTGGAAAATACTAGAGATTTCCGCTTGTCTAAAGTATTCCGCAAAGTTTACATACTCGGAGAAAGTACCAGCCCACAGAATGGATGCCATCTTGCAGCCGTCTGCGAAGATCATAATGTCGTAGAAATCCTATCATTTCTACATACGTTTCTCCCAGGAAATCAGGCCTTTCTGTGTCCATCGAAGTCCAGTTTGCATATAGCCCAGTCTGTCGTAAATTTCCTTAGAAACGGAGTAAGAAGTGGCAAAATATTATCGCAGGCAATGAGAGATTGTCTCCAGAAGCTTAGTGCTGCTGTCAGCCTTGCTGAACACACATATAAGACGACCGGCTAAAAATTAATAGCACTGGAAAATGTTTATATACCCACTGTAAGAAAATATAAGTTCTACCCGATAAATACAAAAATGTCTAACTTACTTGGTACATAACTGAACATATTAAACGTTTACTTCTTTTCATACTATATCTTACAAAAATGCTGATTCATAGAAACATTAGGAACTACCGATTCCTACTGATTTTTTTTTTTTTTTTTTGTTAATTGGAATTATTTTTATAAATTTTACAAAAGTTCAATAAACAACAAAACCGAAATATTTTGCTTTGTCTTTCATAAATTAAATGAATTTAAATGTCGAAACTTATAATTAATGAACGTGTTAATTGGGCGCCGGTTTTTCTATGATTTAATTTATGATATTCTATGTGAATTCAAATAAAAAACTAAAAATTAATCTGTTGGTTTTAAAATTAAATAAAACGTTTTTAATATTTTGCAACATAAAATTTATTTTTTTTGGTTTTTTTTTTTTTTGTTGAAACTTACTAATTGACCACAAAGTAAATAAATAAAATTATAAACTAATTAATAACTAAAGTTAATGGTATAGACGACTTTATAATACCCTATACTAAAATTTATAAATTTGAATGATAAGATATAATGAACGTAAGAGACGGATAGAATTTTTAGAATGATTGGAGTTAACAGCACCCTCAAATCTACCTAACAATAGCAATATGTTTCCCACTTCCTTGGAGTCAAGTAATGCTGTACAGATTCCATAGGCTTCAATCCGAGGAGTGAAAGCAATTTATCCGCCCATTCAACGACCTTATCACCTATGTTTCTATGACCATAGATTGATCTCTTTGGAAATTGGAACGAAGTGGCGAAATATGAAAGACATATGTGAACAGTATAGATTTCAATGCGCGCAAGATTCAATGTTGGTTGTTAATTCATAAACAAATAGTTGGTGACTTATCATCTGTGTCTATGAGCAGTTTAATTCAAAAACTCTCGGAGGTTTGATCATAAGATTTTAATAAGACATTCACTGGAACCAGCATTTACAGTTTGTCAAATAAATGTTTTCAAAGAGAAAATAAAAATTAAAATCTTATTTTCATTTGAGAATTCCAACAACAAATTCTTAACATGATAATTCTTTTTACATATCCAGTTACTATTCCTCTTAAGGAATTCGAGACGTCATAACTTTTAAAATAGAACCACACATTACAACGCCAACAACAAAAGAATAACGTTATTTCCCGTGCTGAAGAAATCGAAAGAATCAATTTATAAAGCCACCAGGAAGACAAAAAAATAATTGATACTAAGAATTTTAAGTAAAGTACCAAAAAAATATACCACGAGTCGCAATGCAGCACACGAGGTTTAGTTTTTAAAGTGTAAACTGATTATAGTGAAGCGTATCACATTATATCATATGAAAATAGACTCAAAAAACAGTGGCTGAGAAAAAAGCCTCATTCGTTGGTGCAAAATATTGAAAAAGGATTCAGATTTCACTTTCAATTTCACTTTTTACAGATTACTAGAAAGAAATAATGTTCCTAGTGTGACTACACTGATTCTCTACTACAATGATAGACCCAAAAAGTTTAGTGGAAACATCTGACAGTATTAGAAATTAAAAACATAATTATTACAGTCAATTTAAAAAAAAAAAATTGTCAGTTATATGGTACAGAGTTGCATATCCAACTAAAGAGCAGATGAAATAAGGATTGTGGATAAAATAGAAAAACAAACTGATCGCCAGCGTTTAAAAAGCTTGTTTTATTTACCGTTAATTCGATTCTTCCTACTTCTTCAGCGCGGGATATAATGAAAACAAATCAACGAATTTTCTGATTTGCTGATTTTCCTTTAAAGCAATTTAAAGCAATACCCCAACACTCGTGTTTCCGCGATGTTTCCTTTGGAGTATAGATATACGTTGCACGTTTGTCTACTTTTTTATTGCTGAATACTATGTGACGTCTTTGAAATATGATAATATTCGTAAAAACCCACACCTTTTTCATAAAAAACCCAAAATCCAAGAAATGTGTAAAAAAAAAAGAAAAAAAATCGTGTTAAGAATTTGTTGGTGGTATTCTTAAATGAAAATTAGATATTAACTTTTTTCTACTTTGAAAACATTTATTTGACAAACTGTATGTCGGACTGCATTTGACCTTATCACTATTAATTTATTTTATAAAAAAAAATTTAATTTATTTATTAAAAAAAAACTATATGAAAACTATTGAGATCAATTTAAATTTATTCTGCCTTGAATTTGAAACAGCCGTATATTAGATTAGGTTCCGTGGTTCGCCCGCGGTTAGCAAGAACAAACAGAGGCCCTTTGACCTGTTGTGGAACCATCAATAAAAACTTGAAAACTAATCAAGGACTCAAAGTCAGAGACGAGAGAGATCGAGTTGAACCCTCCCTAAACCTGAATGTGTAAATCGCGTCTTCCCCGCGGGAAACTTGACTGAAATGACTAGATTCGTCAGTGATAAATACCTAAGACAACCGCGATTATGTAAGAGACGTGCACGAAGATGCCTTAGTCTAAGCAGCCGTAAAGCAGGACAGTCATAAAGAAGGTATTGTACCGATTCCACTTCCGCCTCATCCCGACAGTTTCAACAGTAGCCATAACATGTGGCTTGCTTAAAATCATGCAGTGCCCAGTAATTATACCCGTAAGAAGCCTAATGAATCTTTCCCAAAAGTTAGGAGAGTCCTGGTTCTTTCAATTGACAGAGAAGGCCAGAGCATCCTGAATATCCTGTGAATAGTGATATAAGACTACCAGCGTTCTCTCAATCTCGATAACGCCTTCAAGGGGACCTGTATGTCTTTCTGTGCAAAAGTCACACACGTAGATGACACCCTGGTTGCGCATTCATCGGAAAAATTATTCCGTCGAATGCCTCCATGACTCGGGACCCATATCAATACGACACGGTGTCGTTCAAGTTAGGCCAGTAAGCGAATGCAGTTGAAGAGACATTTTGATTGACAGAAAGCATCTAACTGGCACAGTGGTAAATGAGTATGAAAAACATTTTTTTACAAAATATAATTCAGCACCTATAACATGTAGGGTATGGAACTCTAAACCCAAGAAAGATGATTTTGTCATCATATTGTGGAGAAGAGTGATAGGGATCTAAAACATAAATATGTAGATTTTTTTGAAAGTTCATTTTCCATTTAAATATTCATGTTTTAAGAATTTATGCAAGAATCTATATAACTTTTATAGTTTATTTTATTTTTATTTTGTTTTTACTCTATTTTTGAATTAATTTTATTATTGGTGGTGATTGGCTTCAGGGTTCTTTAAAACTGAAATTTTAAACGATCATCGTAAAGTTCAAACCATTTAGTTGTACGCGTAAAAGAAATAGAAGAAAAAAAAGAAAAAAAATTAATTATCAAATAAGTAGACAAATATTTATATTCTTAAAGAACTACTACTTCAGCTTATGGTACAAAAAAAAAAAAAAAAAAAAAAATTCATTCTTAATTAAATAAAATTTTGAGAATATTTTTTAATTTTATTTATTTATTTAATTTAATTTTTTTCGGTTTTTTGTTTATTTTTTACTTTTACAAAACGTCCGTTCACATCAATAAAATACTTAAGACGAGCAGTTTTTTTTTTTTTTTTTGACTTTTCGCATCTTGTCTTGTATAAATAGTTTGCTCAAAGGTGTTTTAGAATATCAGTTCGGGATTTAGAGTCTTTAGAATAAGTCGTTTAAAAAGGAGAAACGAAAAATAATAAATTGAAATAAAATGATGGTAAGCATTTATAAGGATTTTTAAAAATATTTCAATAATTCTGTGTTGAATTCGGTTCAAATCTATTACGGAAAATCGTGTAATTTGCGTAGAATTTCTTTCGATTTCCCTTAAAGTTCTATACAAAATAGGTGTAACATACCATACATTGAAGGTGTAACATAGTATACATTAGAAGCAGAGATAACCGTGGCCAAAGTAGTGTAGTGTAATTGACCATAGAGTTTTGCAGGAATCTAATTTCCTACACTAAAATCAATAAACAAGCCCACTGGCAATCATCGTATAAGTGTACTTGTTTCAAAGCATTATACGCATTGCTCTTTGAGATTTTCATACTATGATTTCCATGTTCGATTAACTTTAAAAAAAAAATATTTTCAGGAATTACAAGGTAAATACATTTAACAGAAGTTCGGAATTGGCATTTTCACGGCTTTCTGTGAGGAGTCTTTTATTTCTTGTTTTTTAAGCAATTTGGAATCGACTTTTATCGATTTAAAAAATCGTCCAGATATAAAATACTTGTAACCTATGTCCTGTTAAAAATGATTAAACCTGCGCAATTCAAAAATCATTTTCCTTGAAAATTTTCGTGAAAATACTACACTTAATATTACCAAGATTTCTGTAATATTAAGTACGCAAAAGAGCTGCAATCCAGACCTCAGTAAGATCTCGGTCCTACTTTGTATCAATTCCAATGGCTAATTTTAGTAATAAGTTTCGGAAATGCCACAAAATTTTTTATACAAACTGCAGATTGAATTTTTAATTTTGTATTTCTAAAATGCAGGAAAACCTTTAGTTTAGGGTCTTCAACCCCATCTTATTTTTCAAAAAACTCAAATTCCTATCTAAGCCCTTTCCTACTTTGTTACATTTTAGAAATTCACCATCTTAGCTTTGGCCCTTTTGGGTGTTGTTGCCGCCGATGTCTCACACTTGAACAACATGTACTTGCCTCCCGTACTTGGCCATTTGTCAACGAAAGAAGACCTTTCTTTTGACCAAGAAAGTCATGAAATTCCTCAAGTCTCTGTACAAGAAGTAGCTGACAACTCTGTGGCACAAGATGAGCAATCTCATCTTGCTGGTGGAAACTTGAACGTTGCTAGTGCTCAATTTGGACCTGTTGTTTCACATCATGTACAAACCGCCCAGAATATTGCTCATCATGTACACGCTCATGCTCAACAAGCTGCTGGTGTTTCCGCTGTTGCTGAAGCTCCTGCAGCTGCTCCTGCCGCTGCTCCTGGTTCTGAAGTTTATCAAACGTCTTCTCAACAAACCACTTTCTACAATCAGCAACAACAACAAGAACCTCAACAACAATACCATACTGGTTTTGCTTATCATGAAGGACAAGAAGCTGCTGGCACTGTCGAAGCAGAACAACAGCAACAACAACAAGAAGTTACTGCTCCTCAAGAAGAAGCAGTTGCTCACTATGCCGTTGAAGAACATCATCATCATGTTGAAAACTATCAACCCCAACAACAACAGTCTGTTGAACATCATGTAGCTGCTGTTTCTGCTCCCGCCGTCCAAGCTGATTATTATGGTGAACAATTTGGTGCTGGTGTTTCTGTTGGTTCATCTGCCTATTCCCCCTCCTCATCCTCCTCCTCCTCCTCCTCATCCTCTTTATCCGGTGTTGATACCCAATATGCTGCCAATGGTGGTTACGTTTACTAAGTTTAGTTTTAATTATATCTTATAAATTAAAATAAAGAAAAAATAATAATAAAAAAGTGACAACTCCCATCTCTGTACTTTTAACGTGTTGCAAATTGATAATGCTACATAACCTTGACTTCATTTTTAGCAACAGGAAATTCCTTTCATTTTCGTTGTCCACTACATTAAACCGAAAGCAAAAGCATAAGTCATCCTCAACTGTGGTATAATGATTTTCATGATCGTGTTGCCAAGTAAATTCGATTCCCTATTATGCATTTGTTTCGATTGTGTGGTCACACACACCACTTGAAACCAGTTCATTACATGCCTCTATTAAATTGCATTTTTTGTTTTCAATCAAAAACTTTTTGCTGATCTGTGTTGTGCAGGTTTTATTTTATAGAGAGTTCAGCATTACAGTAGCAAGCAATTGATTAAGCGCATTCGCCCTTGAGAATATTTTGATTTTTTCCTAAGAGACTTAAGCAAAAATTTGTCTTGAGCGTACTTATTGTTGCTCTCATGTTGAAAGGCCTAACTCGTGTTTTTTCGAAGTTAAGTTTTTCAGTGCAATAGCATCAGAAATAACGGTTTTACAAGCAGTTTTACAAAGAGCACTAACTCATTTCAAAAATTTTTTCTTACAAAAAGCACCAAGTCACCAAGCGTATGATAAGATTATGATCTAAACACCAAAATTTTCATCATAATTTTTTACCTCCTCCTTTAAAATTTAAATTATTTGTGTTAGGGCCTTTCTACATGACAGCGACGATATGATCACATAGCATTCTTTGTTTTTTGCATTTATAAAGGTTAAAAATATTTTACGTGAGCTACAATACAGGCCCTCGATGACCTATTACACTTTGGGTTTAAGCTTTCTAGGCAGATTGGACCCTACTAACCCTAATACTTACTATCCGATACTGAGTAAAAATATCCTCGAAATTTGATCAGAGAATTAATTTTAGCAATACGAACATTTACGATTATTCACTGATAGTTTTAAAGTGGACAACAGAGTGGAATATGGTATTTTCTCTTAACATTAGAGTGTCGTATAAGCTGCCTGACCATTAAGTCAGTGGTTTAACGTGAGTACCTGCCCTAGGACGTTACCTCACGGTGCCAAAGCACGAGTGAATACAATGCGTCCACCAATGCCCCCACCTATGATTAGAATCACCAGTGAGTACCAATTTAAAGCCATGTTATTTGGACATGACCTCACACCTTGGTGAGGTGCCGGAGACTATCTAAACTCCTACTGATCTATGGGTCACGGCACCCGGTTAAAAATGTAACTCCACACCGAGCCAGCAAAGCTCTCCCCGCGATTTGGGTTTAAGCCACAGCCACCACGTTGCTCCCACAAAGGGGGCCTCACCATAGTCGGGCAGGAACCGAAATTCCTGGGGCTCCCGACACCCGTGGCACCAGAATTAAGCCTCCGGTCAGGCCTCGTAGCATAAATGCTACTACCAGTGTAAGTCCCAAACAACTTCGGACTGGTGACCAAGATGGTGATTACAACAAACAAGAAACACTCAAACAACACAACAATAAACGGAGCCACCCTCACGGGAGAACTCAAAGTGACATCGTGCGCCACGGACACAATACACAAAAACAAGAACACAACCAGTCAAAAGCAGACAAACACACAACACCCAAAACTGCAGCCACAAATCAAGCCGCAAACAGCAGGCAGGGAAACAGCAAACAGCAGACTATCACAGCAAGCAGCATAACATATCAACCGTCAGCACCCCAGCGGGACGCCAAGCTAGAAAAAGGCTAGCCAGGAGACCGCTAAAATGGTGATGCTCCCCGGAATGAGTTATATCCATACTATCTAAATCCCTAACGTCATCATAGTCCGGGCACGAAGTCAGTACATGCCTCCAGTCCTCAATTCAGTCTGGCCAATTCGATGCAAAAATGCATTGAAGCAGCATCTTTTGGGAGTTCACAAATTGGCTTGCAAGGAATATAATCATGTTAAGGAGGATATTTATTTGTACCGATAATCAGGCGCCAATTAAGCCTCTGGAATCTATGTTCGCTAACTCCCGGATTGTCACTAATGGTGATGGCGGAATATTTCAACATCAGGCGCATATCTGTAGAGCGACACGGAGACATTCTCGGGAACTGTGTGGCAGACAAATGGCTAGAAGGGCATGACTGCAAAAGATAGTGTTAGTATGTCTATCTCTGCTTATCATCTGCATCTTAAGTGCTGGGTCAGCGATTTGTTCTCCAGAAGTTGTGGACAGATTACTTTCTGCAAGCAGGCAAAAGAGCTGTGTCCGTTTGTTTTTAGAAGTAGAACTAGTCAACTAATAAACCTAGCATGACGGAGGACTTAATTTGTGATAGGTATGCTCTATGGACCTTAGCAGTCACAGAATTTTAGGGCCTTTCTACATGCGCGTTCTAGCATTTTCCGGGCAGAGATCCAGACTATTTCCGTCTATGCGTGGATTACTATGGAGCCTGGCATCAGGGGTGCTTCTATTAATATATATTCCGATTGTCAAGCGGCATTTAGGTCTCTTTCTTCGGAGTATATAGACTCCAGACTATTACTCGATTGCTACACAAATGTCAACACACTGGCATTGTGGAACAGGGTAATGCTTTGTTGGGTCCCTGATTACACTGGTGCTATGAAGAACGAGATTGCTGACGAACTGGCAAGGCGGCGATCGGTCAGTGGTCTCATGAGGTCAGAGGCATACTGTAGTATTCGCTAGTTCAGGGCTAGTAGGAAGATCGATGAATTGGAACATAGTGTCCGCTCGTCACATTTGGTACAATGCACAGATCTGAGACAAGCGAAGCTGCTAATGAGACCCTTCACCTACAATAGTAAGTTGCACCACAGGGGCAAAACAACTATGAGGAAACTTATGGGTTTGGGCCTGAAGAGGTTCATCGACTACCCGTGGGAATATTGCTGCCTTCATACACATGGTAGAGGGTATTATTCTGCAGATTGTTCATACAGGTGCTTCGTTCGTTATCCGCCCAGGGGTATGGACAAATGGGATTTTGCTGGCACAATAGTTTTGTCTAGGTCACAGTACCATGCCTAGTTGGGCCTCTTCGAACCAATTTAACTTAATTTAACCTTACCTAAGACAGGCATGAAGACCCTCAAACTTAGTGACTGAAATTTAAATTAAAATCAGAGATGTGTTATTAGCTTAATGTCAACAGGAAATTTTATTGACTCGTTCTTGAGTTGCAGTAGAGCCATGTTAAAGCAGAAGCTTAGATGGTGTTCCTTGTATGTATAAAAGCCATAAATTGCAATTTGGATGTGTATTTACCTATAATAGGGAGTTGCAACACAAGACTATTAGGAGACATGTTGGCTTCCTGATGGGCCATTAATATCTTAGATATCACCTGTTCAGCCTCCATGTGGTACCTTATTCAGAGTGTCGCCTGTGTAGGAAGGAAAAGGAGACGAAGGAGCTATTCTTTGTGAATGTATTGCTTTGGCAAACTTTCAGAGACAAACTATTATGGAGCCATTTATTGGGTTTGAACAGGTTCGTCGGCTACACATGGGATATATTGCTGTCTTCATACACAAGGTAGAGGGTATTCTTTAGGATACTGTTCCGATTTGCACTCCCAGACTGATCGGACAGTCATCCACCCAAGGGTATTGACCCAATGGGATTTTGCCGGCGCCGGTTATTGCGCTGGTGTGTTTAACCCCGCAGTGTTGGGCACAATAATTTTCTCTAGGTCGCAGTGCCATGGCAAGTTGGGCTTCTTCTACCCAATTTAATAAATAAAAAATGATTGTCTGCGGTTCTTAATTTATCTTAACCTAAGACAAGCATTAAGACTTCCAGACTTGGTGACTGAAGCTTAAATTAAAATCGCAGGATGTGCTATTGATGCTTGATGCGACAAGAAACGGTGTAACTGTCAGTATCACTTTCGCAACTTTAATCGCAAACAAATTTTACTAAAGCGGTGTTGATTTGCATTGCAGCCATGTAAAGCAGAAGTTTAGATAGTGTTCAATATTTGAGAAAGGAGTTGTACTATACCCAGATATTAAAGTAATATATTGCAATTTGAACGACTCTTGCTGTAGGGACTTCGAAAGCGTTGACAGACGTATTATAAACTGTCCGCTGCTAAGAGCACTAAGAACTAATGGCCATATGCAAAAAAAATTAACAAAGCTTGTTTAACCTTTATTAAGTAAAATTCCTTAATGTTGTACGCAAAAACGATTATTAGCTTAAAATCCCTTTGTTAAACCTGCATTAACATTAAAAATTTTAAAGTAGGATGCAACCTACTTTAAGAGTACTTTAAAATGACATTTCTGTTATGAATATTTAATATAAAAATAAAAATAGTCCGCTAAAATTGTCAAAGAAAGGCTGTTGGAACAGAAATTTTAGGTAAATTAGTGATCACCGTAAAGCCCGAATTCCATTTCAATGGGGAATTTTTGAACAATAATAAAAAACGCCTGTAAAAAATAATTGGACTTCGTGGAACATGTTGAAGTTATGACAACGAATATAATATGAGTGGGACCAGATTTTTTTAAATTTTTTGATAATATTGTAAAAACGTAATTGTAATTGTAATTTTGTAAAAACGCCACAAAAGAAAGGAGTTCTAGGAATAGTGTTAAAAAATATAAGTTCCTCTCTATTTAAGCATAATTCTCTATAGTGCAAAACTAATTTCATGCAGATTCTTTTATATCATTATTGCCTGTCTTCCATTCCGGTGTTTGAATATCATACCTTTTATATTCATTTTTTTTAACAATAAATTTGCGAAGTTCTGTTTCACTTGATTGAGTACTTAAGTTTTTATAGGAACTTTTCTGTTCAACTTCAACTTTTCTGTTCGCTTGGTTTTGCACCCCACCGTATGTAAATAAATTTTTACAGCCACTTTATCATCCTCGGCATTATTTTCGAAACTTTTTCTTTTAAAACTAATTGTTTTCTAACAAATTTTTTCATTTAATCACAATAAAAACGTTTTTTCTTTAGTGACGTATATAAAATCAAAACAAATACTAAAGCTCATTACTCGGGTATTTATTATGCCACTAATAAAATTAATTGTCTTAATTTTTTAGGATTTGAATAATTTGTTGCAATTAATATGTATATCATTAAATAAAATATAAAAAGTTAATGAAAACTGAACAGATTTATTAAAAAATATAATTTTATATTAAATTAATAAAAATAAATCTTTTTTGGTTCGATTATTTCTATGTGTAGTATTCCTGTTTTTTTTTTGTATCGCTGACTCAAATGACATGCCAGCATGAAATCTTAAAATTTAGTAAACCAATCATTAGCTAATGTAAGGTTTTTGCATACGTTTTTTTAACAAATCTTTGTTAAGCTTAAAGTGTGTGGTAACTAACGTGCACTACAATTCTATTTTTAGATTTTTTTTGCATCTGACCGTAAAGGATACGATTCTTTTTTAATTTTTTTTATTATTTAAATTAAACTAAATCGCACTTTAGAATTGAAAAGGGGTTTGTTTGCGGGAAATAAATATTAAAATTAATTCGAAACTTTCTTGTTTTAATTTTTTTCCAAAATTATTACTGCTTCTTCTAGTAAAATACTTCACACTGTATAACAACAATGGCAAGTCATTATGGCAACATAAAATCAACTTGTACAAGTTCACGATCATGTGCACGTGAGAGCATAAAAATGAAAAAATGAACAATAAATGTTTTTAAGCGTTTTTAGTAGATCATGTTTTTTTATTTTCAATAAACCTTCTTTGACATGAAAAATTATTTACAAGCATAGTTTAAGCACTACACGCATAAAAGATTGGTATTATGATGTAATAATTAAAACCGAAAATTAAAGAAGAATTCAAAAAAAAGAATGTTACAAGTGATACCGGTTGTGGTAATAATCAGAAAACAAAACTGCATTTCTTGTTTTTAAACCATCTATAGTACAATGGCGATACATGTTTTTGAAGAGATTTATTTACCAATGACTAAATTTTATTAATACTCTTACCTAAGTCATAAGTTTACCTGTTTTCTTTTTTAACAGTACGATTTATTATAAAATAATATTTTGTCACTAGTTAAGCTTATTTTTTATGATTTAAAAATACTTGCTTACGTTAAAAAAATAAATATAATTTAGAAAGATGAACTAGTTTATCTTTTATTGGTTTTTATTTCATTTTTTATATTTTATTTTTTTTTTTATCGACTTAGCTTTAAAATATGGCAATATGATGTAACTCAGAACTATCAACTTATCAATAAAAGTCCGACCAAAACGTTTAACAACTCGGAAGCTGCCTTCATACATTGAAACATAGTCTCATATGCTACTACGAGTTGTATTTCAAGAATAGTTGTTTTATATTGTCGAAATTAAGGTGTGTTTTGATGATCACATTAACCAAACAAGTCAATTATTAACTCAAAACTCAAAACTAGACAATATCACAGCTCATTAATTATCAAAATGATAACGTTATTTGAATTTCATTGTCAAAACATACATAGATCTACTTATGTATAGTATATCACAATTAAAACAGTGTGAAAACTCTGTTTAAATTATTAAGTATAATGAATGCAAGAAAAAAAAATACTGGCAAGGTTTCCATTGACACGCGTTAATTTCGAAAACCTTAAAGTGATTCAATTGGTTATTAAATACTTAATTAATTGAATATTTTTCTATTTCTTATTAATTTGAAGCAAACAAGTCTATGGATGAAAAGAAAAACATCTTCCAAGAAAAGTATGTAAAAATGTAATATTTTTCGACTATTAACTGAATTAAATTTTAGATATACCATAAGACCTACATATATACTTGAATATTAAAAAATGGTAATTTGAGTAAATAGTTAATTCAATTGCTATATGGCTCTTAGTTGACCTACTTAAGTTCATTTTCGCTTCATTCGAGATTGGTTAAAATCAACCTTTTTTTGACTGTCTAGCAAACACTATTTCTTTAAGTTACAATTTTAAATGAAATTGATTTATTCAACTGCCGTACATCAAAAGTATTTTTGAAGTAAAAGCTTGCAAAAATCCTTTCACAAACACCCATAGATCAAATACATGGCACTTAATGATTTAATCCCATTAAGACGATTATCAACATAATGATTCAACACATTTCAGTTGTCTGTTAATTAAATTGCGGACAATGTTTGAAATTCAATTTTTTTTTTAATTCGTAATCATGAAGATCGCAAGATGCCATCCAAGCGAGTAAAAGTGTAGAAAAAGGGAATGTAAGTAAAGTATACGACGGCAAGGTCATATCGCCCGCCGCTACTGCACATTTACGTTTAAGTGTAAGTGAAATTCATAAACCAAAAGAAACAAACTTGACCGAATTAATGATGTTTGGATGCGAGCAAATACAAAACATAACAAAAACTGGAATATGATGACGTTTCAGCTGTTTACACACGTTCGTGTAAAATTATGAAAAAATAAAAGAGAAGAAAAATATCAATGAATATGAAAGAAAACAAAGACTTTCGGTATTATTTTAGATCTTCATTACCGGTTTTTTACGTTTACTTTGTTGTTGTTATTATTAATTTGTAGGAATTATTTAATTCATAATCAAATATAAAATTTTTTTATTGCAAAAAAAAAAGTTTTATTTATTATGAATTTCAAGTTTATCTATCTATCATCAGTGTTAGGTTTGTCCATAACATGTAAATGGTCAGAAATTTTTGATGCTAATATTTGAATAATTTGTTATTTATATGATCTTTGATTTAAAACAAAAAACGTCTGCAAAATGTTATGATAAGAGAAATAAGAGAAATCGAGGATTAACCAGTTGGGTTTGTAAGCAATAAAATGTAATAAAATGTAAAGGGTGGTAGTCCAACCACAACGCACGCAGTTAATTGTAAACAAAACAAAAAGTTTTCAGAATATTATCTTGATATTTTTTATAATGATTGAAGGGTCTATGGCAACTATGTGTGAAACAAAATATCGGTCAAACGCGCGCCACGGCTTCGGTGGCATGTCTCAACCCGTCAGTCCATATTTTCAATGACTCTGAGACATAATTAATGTTCAATGTCGTTAATGTGCCGAATTATTTTTGGCGCTATTATCTTTTAGCTTTTGAAATGTTCTTAGCTTATTGATGTACAGTTTTTCTTTTAAATATACCCAATAGTGTTAAATCACATGACCGTAGTGGCCAATTAACAACGCCACGACATGAGATAACATGGCCATAGAATTGCTCGCTCAAAATAGCCATTGTTTCATTAGCTGTGTGGCAAGTGGCACCATCCTGTTGGAACCACATATTATCCAGGTTCATATGCTCAATTTCTGGCCAAAATCAACCCATTATCGGTTATTGAGATTGACGGCTCTTCTGCCATACTAGCATACCATCGCGAACAACAGCTTAACATTTTTGTACGGACCAATTCCAATTAAAAACAAAATTAAAAGGTCTGTACAGAAGTAAAAACTGTTCTGTTAAATGACGAATCAAAATCCAATTTAATAACTAGTATTAACGAGGGAAGTAGTATAGAAGTATACCTAGCATAAGGCTTGATACATGTAATTATAAAAATCATTTTAGACATGGGGGAGGCAAGGTAAATGGTGCGGACTTGCTTTTCAGCAAATGCTAGAAGTTAATAGATTTGTTGCACAAAATCATCTTAAAAACGAAAACTATTCTATATGCTAAGTGGAATATGCCACCTCGATGGGTGTTTCAAAGCGAAAATAATTGATGAGAATAAGGTTCAAGTCCTTAAAAAGGAACATCTCAGGAACACGATTCAAAAATCAAAAGGAATTCTTTGAAAATCAGGAAAGTGAATGGAAACGTATCTCTGAGTCCGTACTTAATACTCGTAGCCTTATTGATTCCAGGCCGCGCAGAGTTATACAAAATGAAGGTTTATCAACGAAATATTAGTTTGTTGCTTTTGTTTTGCACAACACTGTATCTGTATATCTGTGCTCCGAATTTCAACAAAATCGATTTAGTCGTTTACGCGAAATTGACTCATAAACAAGCTGAATAAACAAAACTTTTCCTCATATAACCTAACTTGTCATATTTTTCACCAACATCTAGGTCCAATTTAAATTGATAAAATTCATATATTATTATAATTTCGTTATCTAGATCCAAATTTCACCGAAATCGGTTTAGTCATTTACGCCTGAGAATAAAATTAAAATTATAAGTATATAAATGGATTATAATTCTCATTAGAATAAAATTGATATGATTGAGGACTAGCTGATGGCCAATTTTTCAAAACTTAAAAGTAAATTAAATATTTTAAAAAAGAACGCTAGAAATTTTAGTTATTTAATAACTTATTTAATTACAACACTTCTATCTAAGGACAATAATTTAATCTGGCCCAAGACAATGGCCAGTTTCGCTAAGTCGTAGTTAAGTTTTCTCAGAGTGTGCCCAATCCATTTCCATTTGGGGTTAAAAGAATTACCTCATACTCGTAGAACTAAAATTTAATTTTATTACTAATTCGCATTATCTCTTTTCTTAACTAACTATCAGAGTCTAAATTTAAAACACTTGGATTTTCAAATCTTTGTATATAAAAATAAGTGTACACTTTGATGTCACCACTAACTGGGGAAACGGGTCGCCCAATTTCAATAAAAATTTCAGGGTTCGTTTGGAATGGTCTGTAGATGAATTACTTGTAGTTTACACGGTCCACTGGTTCCGGACATATGGCACTTTCCTATATATTCCCATACAAATATCAACAAAAACTTTTTATTGTCACTTAAAAAGTTACCAAACCAATGTACAATGACATTCGGAAATATTGATCGTCGTATATCTTGAGAACGGTTAGAGTAGAAGTTTCTAAATTTGTTCTAAATGACTTCTTAGATAATAAAAACCATCAGTTAAAAATGGGCGGAATCGGATAAATGTACATGGTTCCTCCATGCAAAGTTGATGTTGATTTCATGAGAATGTTTAGAGTGGAAGTTTCTGAATAACATGTCAATTTAAACCATTAGTTTTAAGAAAATGTGGATTTTTATATGTGTGGTAACAGTAAAAAACTTCGTTATCTATCTACATCAGTCAAAAAGCAATTACAGGCAGATTCCCAGCAACGTGGAAGGGGTTACTCTAGTTTATTATATTTCATCAGACTGTTTGATCCTAAAAGTAGGCTTTCTACATTTTTTATTCGAAAAATTCCTGCACAATTTTCGTCTAGATTGCTGGAGTTAAGATAGAATCACACGATTGTTGTAATGCACTAATAATTAATATATTTTTTATATGTCAATCGTGTGATTATACAATTTATTGGCTCATACGGCAACTCACAATAATATTGTGCTTATTTATCCCAATAAAATGCAGCCCTGGTGTGACAATCGTGTGAAAGATTTATCGGCAATCATGCACCAATGTAAATTCCAAAAATATACCAATATTTACTGCATTCTAATTGACTACATCACCGACTTTTATTTTTTAATTGATTTCTTTCTTTAAAAAAAAACGTGTTTATACGGTATTTATAATTGTCATTCCTTGATATAAGCATTTTTTAAATTATTTATGAGTAAATTGCATCACAAACTTCCACCATTTCTTTTTTCATTATTTTTACTTTTTTTTTTAAAGCAGACACCTGATAATCAAAGCCGATGCAATTTTAATTTTTTAGAGAGCAAATAATCTTTACTTTTTTACAGAATTAAATATATGTTATAATTATATTACAATTTAAATAAATACATATCTTAGTGAATTCATTTTATTTTAATTTATTGAAATGTTTTCTCATATGCACTGTCAATGGCCCTTCTTGTAAGCCAATCTCCGATCCACACACTCCTTGTTTTCTCTTTTTTATTTCTTTTGATTTATTTGTTCAAAAATGTCCTTCATATACATAAATACAGAGGACGCAAACTTTTTATTTTCTTTTTTTAAAGAACGAACCATTTTGAACACAAAAAATAAATAAATAAATAAATTTAAGCACCACAACAGCTGATTCACAGAGTTGCCGTAAACTAGAACAATCGTCTGACAGCATTGAGACAATTATTGTCAATAAACCGTTTCGCGCGACAACTGTGTGAATACAGAACTTTTAATTGGAACAATTTTATTATTGTGCGCTAATTTGTCACAATAAAATTTGTATCAGGTTGGTGTATTTGAGTCAATCGTGTGATCCCAGCTCTAAGCTAAGTCAACGTGTTGGTACATGACGGATCATAATATTTCTTTAAGATTTGATATTCCTTTTGTCAATGAATTTAAATTTCATTTATTTTTTCCTTTTTTGCTCCACAAAACACTTTTTTGCATTTAAAGTTGACGTTAGCAAATCAGAGAATACTTACCCAGCGCATATATGATAAATTTAGAATACTTGGTTTCTCCACAAGTATTTTAAAATCAGTAAATATTAGTTTAAAGAGCATTTGACATTAGAGCTCGGGTGTTTTGTGCATTAGAAAATTTTTAAGACAATTAAGTTTTATGCATAAATCACTACATTAAACAAAAATCAGTACATGTACTGATAAAAACTACTCACTTATCCACTAGTCTTCGGGAGAGCTACTTTTACACAGTCGTGTTTTTCTAAGTTAATATTGATGTTAAAATGCTATGTATAAAATTATATATAAATTATATATTATATTATTGTATTTATTATTATATTGTGATTTGTTTAGTTTAGTGCACATTCAAAATTTGGGTTAAAAATCAATTTTGCATTTTTGATTTCTTTTATTTGAAAAAAAAAAGGAAATATAAAGACCAGCATTACTATCAAATAAGCTGTTGAGGTGCTGTATAGCTGTTGCTATGATTTGAATATTTAATCCGAGTATCTCTTTCATGAATATAATTACTTTTACGATTATTTCTGATTCAAAAACAATGACGTATTTTGAAATGGTTTGCATGTGATACTCAGAGAGGTCTTTGAATTTAAATTGATTTCAGTTATAATTTTTGTTGTTTTGTTGTAAATTAATTTATACAAACTTTCAACAACAACAACAAAAGTATATATTAAACAAAAAATAACAAAAAATAACAAAAAATAAAATAAAAACCAAAAATTTAAAATATCATACAAAAATTATGCAATTTTTTTTAAATTTTATTACAATAACAAATATAATTATGTTTTATTTTTTAGTTACCTGTTATTTATATTGTGTTAAATTTAATTTAGTATTTTAATCAAAGGCAAAGGTTAAGGCTCCAATTGATTGTTTTTTATTTTAATTCTAAAAAATATTTATTTTAATTTTTAAAATTTCGAGAACGACATTTTAAAATTTATGTTTGTTTAACAAAAAAAAAAAAAAAACAAAAAAAAACAAGCAAATAAACGTTTTGTAGAAAAATTATGTTGATTTTGTAAACCAGAAAATTATATATTCTTCTTAACAACTTTATGCTTTATCATCCATTTTGTCTATGATAGACAAAACGTCTCAGAATACTGACCTTCGTTACTTAAAACGTGAGTGATTACGTTCAAAAATAATAGAGTCATCAAAACAATTTTTTTCTTTTAGTTTTGTTAAGGTTCTTCTAGGCATTAATCATATTTAATATGCCTGTACCATGAAGTTGGTACATATTTTAGAAGTTTATATATTTGCTCTTAATATAACACCCTACACAGTCATAGGAAATAAAGGATATTTTTTCTATTTGTTATTGTATTTTCCTTTAAATATAAATTTTGCCTTTATTATGCGTAAATAAATAAACTTAGAAGATATGAAACTCTTACATTTCGGAATGTATAGAAGGGATTCACTATTTTTCGATGAATTCCTATAGTTCACTTTATTGTTAAGAAGACTCTAGATTATGCGAATTGGGAAAGAATTTTGTCAAGCCATATATCATTACTGAACATATCGCAGCAATCACTTGCAAATGAATCTTTATTTAGTAATATTTCAATATTGTAACACAACAAACATCAAGAGTGTAGATGTGTGTATATTAATACAGGTATTGGTCCTTATGTCTTCAAAAAAGGTGATGGTCAGAGTGTTAGTGTCAATGGTGAATGGTATAAAGACATGTTTACACATTTGTTTGTACCTCAATTAGTTGGTCTTACTGACATGTGGTTCGAACAGGACGAAGAAACATGCCACACAACGCTCTTTACAATTGATTGAAATGGTACAATTTCTTTGGGGCTGTGTAAATTCACTTGTCTACGTCGATAAACCAATTGAACACCTGGAAATCAATATTCGAGGAGTTATTAGCGAAATACGGCCGCATGTGCTGTGAATAGTTCTAGATGGTGCTTTGTACATGCCAGCTGTGGCACCTACATGTCCGAAATTGTATTCAAGCATCAATGTTATAAAATTTTCTATTCAACAAGGCCCATTTCATTGATATTTAAAATAGATTTCTTTATTTTATTATGGTTTATACTTGTGTAACTGTAAAAAAACACAATTTAGTAACCTTTTCTTGCTTAGGGCTCTATACAAAACGACGCTGCATCTGTCGCTGAGTACTGTGATTACAATTTGAATAACACTTAATGAGATTTTGTTAAACAACTATTGTCTTAAGTTACCTAAATACGATCTTTTATGCCATGTGCACGCGACAACCTGCTTTCTTCGTTTAAAATTCAACCCCAAATCTGTGTAAAATTAAGTAAGAGTTTAGTAAATAAAAATAACAAGAAGGAGAAAATAAAACAATCAAAATGAATTACAAAGGTGTTATGTGAACGGAGTAATTAGTTGAAGTAATACAAATGGCGAATAAAGTAATTCAAAGACTCTTGTGAACAAGTTTTTTGCCCAACTTAATTTGACATTTCTTTGTTCCAGTGTCTGACAAATTCAACCATGCATAGGTGCACAATTGAGCAGCGCGTTAAGATTGTTAATGCCTTTTACAAAAATGGGCGTTCAAATCAAAATACATTTTTGTGCACTTCGTGATTTTTTTGGTCAGCATAATCGACCAAACGTGTCCTTAATCGAAATAATTGCGCGCAAATTTCTGCAAACTGTGTTTGTAGAAAGTGTGTAAACACCTGTGCATGCTCGCCCAGTTCGCCCAGTTCGACCAATTCAAGAGCTAAACTAAGAGCACCTTAACGACAATGAAACTCAACTATGTCTCAGAGTCATTGAAAATATGAACCAACGGATAGAGGTATGCCACCGAAACCGCGGCGATTATTTGGCCGATATTTTGTTTCACACATAATTGTCATAGATCCTTCTAACATATTAAAAAATATTAAGATAATTCTCTGAAAACTTTTTGTTTTATTTACAATTAACATCGTGCGTTTTGGTCATTGAGTATTGCCATATAATGAAAATAAAAGTTTTAGTAGAACTAAAATGTATGTCGATTGCTTTACTGTCTATAACTCAGTAATAATGCTACAAAACTTAAAACAATTTGTGTAAGATTACCTCCTATTAAAAAATAATGCAATTTGAACTATTTCTAATCATACATACAAACTTAATGAACTTCTTTCGTTAAATAAAAATTTGACCATAATTAATATGTTGGCACAAATCAATCATTTGTAATCATGTCTGCAATTTTTGCTTTCAAACAACATTAATAAAAAAGGTCTTTTTTTGCAAACTATCATTTTAAAAAATAATTTAATTTTAAATTAACAAATTAACTTAAGATCCATTAACATTAGCAAATATCAATGACGAGCTTAGCCAAGCCAGTGCATTATAGTTATGCGCATCATCTTCTTTATCTTAATTAACGGTGGGAAATTTTAGCATTGATTTTAATGGAAGTGCGATTATTATTTTTTTTTTTTATTTGTAAATTTCATCAAACAGCCAAATGTTATTGTTTTTTTTTATCAGTTATAGCGATTTCTTGGTGTCAGTTTTTTTTTTTATTTTTTGTTATAATTTTTGGCATTTTGCAGTTTTTGTTTTTTTCTTTTACCCTCTGCTACTAGCATAAGCATTGCTACTCTTTCTTACGAAAAAAAAAAACATTGTATATCTAAAAATATATAAATGTTGTTTCGTAGCCCTCTTTACAGCAGCATTTCGTATAGACTATATCGACTGACTGGCTGACTATTCAGGTAGAAAACAAAACAAAAGACTGCGTGACTGCGTTTTACAAAGGTATTTTTTATGGTTTTATTGTTATTATTGTATTTGTTTTAAAGTAGATTTTTGGCATAAGGGGTTCATGCCATAGTTAAGATCTTTTGAGTATAAATTCATCTGTAAATTTGACAAAGAGTATCAGTTCCCACATTCACTTGATTAAGACCACAGCTTAAGCAAATACACAAAAAATTCTACAAAATGGTAAGAAATAAATGGATTTTGTGATATTTTCAAGAGGACAAAAAGGAATCATATTTTTATATTTTTATTACAGAAACTTTTCGTAGCTGCTGCATTCGCTCTCTTGGCTTTGGCTTCTGCTGATGTCAGCCATTTGTCCAGAAGCTACTTGCCACCTGGAGGCTCTGGCTACTCTGGTGGTGGCAGCTACTCAAATGGTGGCAGTTACTCAGTTGGTGCCAGCTACTCAACTGGTGGCGGCTACTCTGGTGGCAGCTACTCTGGTGGTGCTGGTTTCTCAGGAGGTTCCTACTCTGGTGCCAGTTACTCGGCTCCAGCCAACGAATACTTGCCTCCTGTAGCAACCACCCTCTCAGCTCCTGCTCCATCCTACTCTGCCCCGGCTGCTGTTCAACAATCATACTCTGCACCCGCTCCCGATTACTTGCCTCCTGTACAACATAGCTACTCAGCACCAGCTCCAGCTCCCATCAGTTACTCTGGTCCCGCTGTCAGCTATGCTGCTCCCTCTCACAGCTACTCCGCTCCCGCTGTTCAATCTTACTCAGGTCCTTCAGTCAGCTACGTTTCATCTGGTGGTGATTTTGGTGCTCAATATGCTGGCAATAGTGGTTATTCTTCTTCTGTCAGCTACTCATCATCTGGTGCTGATTTTGGTACTCAATATGCTGCCAATGGTGGTTATGTTTATAAGAAGAAGTAAATCCGTTAAAGTGGTTTGAAAACTGTGATGTCAATTCATTCATTTTGTAGTATTGTTGCTTAATGTCTTAGTAAATCATAAAATCATTGTTCATAAATCATTAAAAATATAATTCTTTTGTAAATAAAACAATTTTTAAATATAAAATAGTTAAAAAAAAATCTAAAAGCGTATCTTAATTAAAAAAAAAAATTTAAATCTTTCTCTGGGAATTCTTATATTTTCTCAACAAGCTCTTTAGCACGTTTCTGTATAGATCTCTTATCTAAGAGACAAAAATGCAATGAATAAATGAATCTTAAAGCCAAATTAACAATAAATATCTACATCATATTTGATTGAAATTAATATTCATGTCAGATGTTCATCAATTAAAAATGTATTCATTTTTAAAAATTGTTTTCATTTTAGATGAGCTGCAGCTCTACGCTATACTAATCCAGTTTTATGTAAAATATTGAAAACACATATAACGTAGTTATAAAATTTCCAAGTATAATCAAAACTTAGAAAAGAGGTCATTAGAGGTGGCTAAGGTCAAAAGTTTTAAATCAAAACATATTTTTATAGTTATAAAAAAACGTATGTATATAATGTATTTTAAAATTCGTGGAACTAACTTAACCAACCACATTTTGTTTTGATCAATTACGACGTTTTTTTTAAGGAAACCATTAACATTGATTATTTAATCTTACATTGATGTACATATACATTTGTCGCAAACATAAATATGTTTATAATTTTAACCATACGTACATTCTTTATAATTTTGTTACAAGCATAAACGTTAGAAGAGCCTACTATGCTCCTCTGCTGTAAGAACACATTAAAATGTTATTTGTCATACGTTAAGTCTAGTTTGGCGTGAAAGTATAAAAGAAGGCCAAAAACTCATTTACAAAGGAACCCTCTCTGAGTGCAACCGTACGTCAATATCTAATGAAAATGTTGCAGAAAATTTACTCAGACTGAATCGGCAGAACTTATTTCGACTGCACATTATTTTTTTGTTGAGAGCAGAGTCATATTAGGGGAAATCTGACGCCAGACATATGCAGTAGTGGGTTGTTTGATTCCGCTTCTGAAAATAACTTTTACAAGTCATTCTTTGATAAACTTACTGCGATGGAATGAAACTACTGTAAAAAGATAGATAATTTTTGTTTAATTTCCAAAAAAAAAGCGCGATTCTCGAGTATGCTCCTTCTTGGCACTTGAGAGCTGAAGCTTAATCGGCTCCCCATATGTATGCACTCGAACGAAAACAAAAATATTCAATAGAGAATAAGAAATAAACAACAATTTCATTCAGTTGTGTGATAGCTTTTAATGAAAGCACATTTATGTCAAAGTTTAAAGAAGGCCGTAGTTACTAGCCGTTGAAAAATATCTACAAAATCGTATCGGATTATCATCGTTTAAAGGTGCATGAACTAGTTAAAATGATAAGCATTTCACATATTGACCATGCATCACATGGCACTTGAGAGCTGAAGTTTAATCGGCTCCCCATATGTATGCACTCGAACGAAAACAAAAATATTCAACAGAGAATAAGAAATAAATAACAATTTCATTCAGTTGTGTGACAGCTTTTGAGGAGAGCACATTTATGTCAAAGTTTAAAGAAGACCGTAGTTACTGGCCGTTAAAAAAATATCTACAAAATCGTATTGGATTATTATCGTTTAAAGGTGCATGAACTAGCTAAAATGATAGGCATTTCACATATTGACAATGCATCACATGGCACTTGAGAGCTGAAGTTTAATCGGCTCCCCATATGTATGCACCCGAAAGAAAACAAAAATATTCAACAGAGAATAATAAATAAACAACAATTTCAATTAGTTGTGCGATAGCTTTTGATGAAAGCACATGTATGTCAGAAATTGAAGAAGACTGTAGTTTAAAGGTGTCTGAACTAGCTAAACTGACAGGAATTTCACATATTGACCATGCGTCACATATTGACAAAAAATTTAAAGATGACAAAGCTGTGTTCAAGATGATTGCAACATTTGGACATAATAAAACCAAACCAGCTTCGTGAATATGTTTTAATAGAAATTTTGGCAATATTTCACTACACTACAGCCAAGGTCTTGCATTGATTCGTAGTCGTGGTAATTTCTTTCTGACAAATGAACATTCGATGTAGTGGACTGGATTGAGAAAATCGTATCCAAAGAAATCGAAGACAGTTACGTTTACAGACAAAATGAAAAATTAATCAACGGCGAGTATTATGCAGAATCTAAGTACACTCATACCTTTTTATACGGGCGTTCTTTTTACGGCATTTCGATGTAACGGCCTTTATGAATTATATAACACCTTTGCTTCACGGAACAAGCTACCTCGTTCAACGGCAAAAAAAATCGAGGATTCATCGTTTTTTATGAAAAAGTGTGGGGCAGAAGAACTAATAGAGAGGAATGAGTTTGGGGAAAACCACATTTGTTAAAAGAGAAAGCTTTTTTTTCAACGAGATAATGCAACTATGACACATCCACTATTGCAATGGCCAAAATCGTTGAATTAAAGTTCGAACTGCTTCATCACCAACCTTATTCGTCAGATTTAACTCCCTAGGATTATTTTATATTAACGAAATTTAAAAAAGTCGGTGGTTAACGTCTATTTTAAGCAGCTAGATTCTTCCTGTATACAGGGAAGCTATTGAATATCGCTGGGAAAAGTGTATCGATCTAAAAGAAATACAAAAATTGTTGAGAAATAAAGAAATTAACTCTCAAATTGAATATGTTTTTTTTTTTGTTAGGTTGACTAATTTCGAGACCGCTCTCGTATGTATCGAAATTTGGGTATATGTGAATCGGGTGATTTTTTAACAGTTACATAAGTTTTAATCATAAAATAAAAAAAAAATATTTTTAAAATCAATGAAAAGCGGTTTGTTAAATAAACAATTTGATGTCATTAATTTTCAATGTCATAAAATAACAACGCTGGCGCGTACAAGGCGCTATCTGAATCACCAATTTTAACAAACTTTTCGCATACGTATGCCGCCGTATTTCGACAATAACTCTTCGAATGTTGATTTCCAGGTGTTCAATTGTCTTTGGTTTATCGACGTAGTCAAGTGATTTTACATATCCCCAATGAAAATATTCCAATAGGGTTAAATCACGCGATCTGGCTATCCAATTAACTGGACCATTACGTGAAATTACTCTTTCATTCCTTTTTTCCCTGAGTAAATTAATTGTAGCTTGCGCTGTGTAGCATGTGACTCCGTCCTATAGGAACCAAAGCCAAAGTTAATGCCAGCTAAATGAGGTACGAACGAATTTCTAATAAATTTTTCAAATACCAAATAAACCGGTTGATTTAACACGAATAACCGGTTATTAATTTAAATAAGTATAATTTTTATACGTTTGTATATTTTTTATGGCAAATATGCTCATCGTCTAACTATTTGTATAAATTTAGTTATTATTTCTGTATATATGACAACCTTGAACGTCTCACAAAGAACGCACACTTCAGCAACAATAACTTTTTCTCATCATCTGTAAATAAATACTGATTTTTGTATATGGAAGAATAATCAACTAGCGACCTACCGAACTGCAGATATATTAGTTAGTGAAGTTTTTCACATCATAAATACACATAATGTTGTGTCGCTAATGTTGTGAGGCGATATTGCAGTGGAAAATTTTCAGATGGTGTGGCCTGGGATTGAACCTATGACTTCTTGGTTGAAGGTGGGTGTCTTACCTAACATACGACAGTGACACACACACTCTTAAATACGCAGTGCATGAATTTACACAGAGTGCTGTTCGAAGCTTAAGCAACTTTTCTTGTCAAGGCCTTTAAGGACTCTTATATTACTAATATAATTATTCAAAGTAGAACATTTAATTTTTGTTATCTTAGGCACCTGAATTATAACTATAATAACAAACTTTTAATTCCATTCTCTACCAAGTAATACAACAACGAAAACGAAATTAGCTCCTTCAGCAGCTGTTCGAAACTTAAGCATCTTTCGGTACTTTGTATAATAAACTTTGTCATTTATGGCATAGTTTTTATGAGATTTGTTAGAATTATTGTTAGTATTAACTGCCACTTTAATTTTAAGCTCTCCGTCAGCATCTGCTTTAAAACGACGTGGTCCCTCTTAAGAACAATTTTATTTAAATAAAAGAACCGGTTACTTGAATAATTATTAACCGAAACCCGATTTTTTAAAAATTACTACATTTTGAATTATTCGAAAACTGGTCTTTGAAAAGAGTCGTATAATCGATATCCGTATTACGTACGCATCAAACAAAAAGTCTATCCATAATGAAATGTCAAAAGTGTAAGTCTATTCCAGTGACGCTCATCCATGTTGCGAAGTTTTTCGGCTATTTATTTATTCTCTTCGTGAATATTACAACCAGGGCTGCTAAAGAAAACAAATCCTACTAAAAATTTTCCTGAAATGTGCCAAAATCAACTGTATCGCTAACCTTTATTACATACTCTTTTAATTTAAATATCATACAGTATTTATTGATATTGCTATTATAATTCTAAAAAAATTTGTTTTTGTTTTATTTTTCTATAAAAACTTAAGAAATAGGAATAAATTAACAATGCTAAAAAATCTTGTATAAAAAAAATTCATACGCTTTGTTTATATTATTTCAAACGACAACTACAATTAGAACAAAAACTACGTGTGTGACACAAAGATATTTCAGTGGCTTGTTAATCGCCAACGGGAAGGGGTGTGGCGCATGTTGTGTGTTTGTTTTTGAATTTTAAGAGATTTTGAAAAAAGCTAAAATTTTTATTTCTACACCGAGAAGTGTTAATAATAAGCTACATAAATTTATGCATGCTTGGACTATGTATTAATACATAAAGGGTCCGCCAAATTTTTTTTTTTTTTTTTGAAAATGCTATAAAAAAAACTACTGAATATTTTCTCAAATTTCTTTTTTTATTTGAAAGTACAATCCTTCCGGTTAATAATGGAAAATAATTTCATTCAAATGGCTGCCTCGGCTGGCCATGCAGTAGCCTACACGATCGGTCTAATTTTTAAGCACATTCTCGAATGTGTGCAGCTGTATTTACCAATGGCTTCACGAATATTGTCCTTTAAAGCGTCAATTGCCTCTGGCTTGTTGGCGTAACACTTATCTTTGACGGCACCCCACAAATAATAGCCCAACGGTGTCAAATCGCAGCTCCGAGGTGGCCAAACGACATCAGCTCTGCGGCTCATAATGCGATCTTCAAAAACAGGGCGCAAAACATTGAGTATAGCTTCGGCTGTGTGGCACGTAACGCCGTCCTGTTGAAACCAAATGTTGCTAATATCCTCCTCTTCAATTTTTGTGAACAAAAATTCGTTCAACATGGCCCGATAACGATCGCTATTGAATGTAACGGCCACGCCTTGCTCATTTTCGAAGAAAAATGGCCTAATTATACCTCAGGACCAAAATCCGCACCAAACAGTGACTCGTCATTGGTGTATCGGCTTTTCAATGTATGCGTGCAGGTTTTCTGTGCCCCAAATGCGATAATTTTGCTTGTTTACATACTCGCCAAAATCAAAATGAGCTTCATCTGAAAAGATGATTTTTTTTTGCAAAATCGCCATCTTCTATAAGTCGACCGCACGCCCACTTAGCGAAGCAAAAACTCATTGGACACAATCATATTCGTTCAGCCGAAGGATAAAACTAATTATCTGAAATTAAAAAAAAATTATATATAATAAATATAATAAATTATATATAATAAATTAAAACTAATTATCGAAATAAGCACCAGTTGAAAAAAAAAAACGTTAGATGGCGAGCTCTTTATTTTTTACAGCGTTTTAACTTCAGTGTATTTATCATTTTAAGTGTTTCTCTCTTTTTGCGCACCCCTGGCCTATTCTAACAAAAAGCAACTATCAGCTGTTAAATCGGTTGCCAAATAAAGCAGTGTTCCCAACTCAAAGTTATAAACCTCTGAAAAAACACCTAATATTTATATGAAAAATAAAATCAAGTCTATTATTAGTTTCATTATCATTCCGACTAAGCACTCTTGTAGGACACTGCGAGATTTAGGAGCTATTGTGCCCCTTCCGGTATATAGTTTGTTTAGCAGATCTGTTGCCTTCCTAATGAACGCCGGTAGATCTGAAACCCTAATACATACGTCGTCATCTAAAGCTATCAAGAACTCCTTATCCACACAATATGTTTTCCGCCGCCTTTGACGCCTGTTAACAACATCCTACAGGAAAGAAAATCCGTCAGGAGTTTTAGGTCCGGCCTGCCATACTTGAGAACCTCAGAATGATGCCCAAATTTCGGAGTGATCGCCGCCCCACAATGGCGAAATCTCCCTTGAGCATTCCAGTGTTCCAATTTCTCAACCGTCACAGTAAGTTCTTGACCAATATAAGAAAATCAAGTCCAGGTTTTATATTTCATAGTTGACTAGGTTCGAATTATGATTAAATTTGATAGAATTTTTAAACTAAACTAATGTAGACAAGGTTTTGCATTCATATTAAGCAGATACAAAATAAGTTAAATTACATAATAAAATAGTTTTCATTTCAATCTAAAATTAATAGTTTAATCATCATTGAAAAAGTAAAAACATATTTCCTAATATTCTAACCATAAACCATATCTTTTACGTTGAAAAAAAATTAAATTATATTTTTATTATTATTTTTAATGCTTCTGTTTCTTTAAGGCTCTTTAAAAAGCGTGTTAAAATTAACCTTTAAATCCATATCAAATTAAAAGAGGTTTGTTTTGAACTATCATCATATGTTAATACTTCTTCATATATGATAATTGGTGATTTAACATTTTAATTACATTTAAAATAATTTTTTGAATAATTGCAGTGACTTTGGTTGATTGATGTTTTTAAATATTAAACCGTTGGCAAGCAACCAACAATCCAATCTATCTATCCAGGCATCTAGTCAATTAATAAAAATCAAAGAGCTAATTAGCGACCCTCAATTGTTACGAGTATATTATTTTTGCTAATTACCCGTACACCGCTTTTACACTCTTGTTGTATTAATTGCTATTTTCAATGTTAATTTAAAATGATATTTTTTGGCTAAATTTAATTAGTTTTTAATTACTTTACTTAAGCTGAGATATATAAGAGTTATCTGGTACATCTTTAAATTTTTTTATGGGTCCTTTATTTGTTCGTAAGCGTTTTGTTGTTTATCGGTGAAAAATTTGTTCAAGTTACTTTCAGTGGCTCTTCGGCTGGTCAATTTTTCACAACCAAAAGGATCTTGCAAACATCGAAACAAAATGTTCGGCCAATTACATTCAATTTATGGCGAGCAGTGTCATAATGAAACATAACTTTTACTACTGATCAATTCTGGTAGCTCCTTCACGATTTATGTATTCAAGCGGTCGTCGAGTACTTAGCATTAGAGAAGAGAATTGATCGTTTCAACTGAATGTTACACGTCCTCCAGTAGAGACTTTGGAACTTTGAAAATAGTAAGCGGCAAGATATTTGAGGCTACATTAGTCGATTTAGCTGTCATTTATGCAGTATATTTTGCCAAAGTACCATGGGCAGTTATAGCGTTTAATAATACGTGCCAATGAGAAAATTGTTTTATCAATAAGGGTGTTATGTTCGGGTAACGTTTCCCCTGCTTCGCATATTTTACGGCTTACATAGTCGCCCTACCGAGAGGACACTGATTCATTAAACAATAAATCAAGACCGGCACAAGAACAAAACGAAAGATCAGTCGTAGATATCGTCATTGCCCATGAGAGTGTGTAGAAGAATCCAGGGCAGTCGATTTTGCGTTGCTCACAAGAACTCGTCCTATAAAAGACCATAGCTTGGATGTAACGTACATAATTTCCGATTTGTGTTTTTACTGCACCCGTACGAAATTTGGGCGACCCAGGAGCTAAAAGTGAACGATTATAGATAAGGATGTGTTTGCTAAATAGTATTTGGAGCAGTTGGAGACCGACCATAATTTTAATCAAAAAAATCATCTTCATCCATGAGTTCATGATGAGTGGGTACTTGGGCAAATAAAATTGTCAAATTTATAACAATACCCATCCACATATAATCCAACAGCGTCTAATCTATCCTGGAAAAGTGGCTATGTCAACAAACAAAATTGTCGAATTTGGGACGATACGGATTCACATGAAATCCAATAGCGTTCAACCCATACCGAAAAAATCAATGCTCTGTGGAGATCTTACCATAGTGACGTCATCATCTCATATTATTTTGAGAATGACGTTCGCCCGGTCATTACCAACTTCTTTTGGCCTAAATTGTACAATATGAAAATCAATGACATGTGTGTGTACAACACTGTAAATGAAAATAAAATCAACTTTTTAAATGGTCCTAAAACATTGGGCCATATTCCTAGTCAAAAATAAAGTATACTTTAAGTGAACAAAAGTCGACTTTAAAAAAAGTCGACTCTAACTTATTCATAGACAACTTAAAGTATACTTTTGGCGTTAGAGTCGATTCTAAATATAAAACTAGCTGAACCTGTTTTTAAATTAATTAAAAAAAAAAATTGAAATGAAAAATTTGTGATGTTTCGATTTGAAGAGATTTTGCCATAATGGATTATTGTGAAAGCGATTTCGATGGTAGGAAACCTAAAATATATAAAAGAAGAGTTTAAACCTTTTGTCTTTAATGATGATGATTTTTTTTACTATGTTTATATCTATCGTATAGCTTCACGTATTGTTTTCCACGAATTATTTGTATATTCTATTATAGAAGTCGAATAGCTTCTATAGAACATAACCAACACTTGGGACTATGGAACTTAGCGATGTTATTTGCTTTTTAGCACTCAGCCGTCGTTACATCTTTGCTTAACCTTTATTTCTGAAGAGTGAAGTTGCACAGACGCGCCTAGGGCTTACCATTAAAATATTATATAAGATAATTCGCTGTAATACCCCTAATAACACCAAATTCAGGATACGTAATATCAAGTTAGATAAGTTAGTGATTTCTTCTACCTTGGCAGCATTCTAACAAGTACGGTAGCGACGACATAATATTTAGGATGTTCAAATCCCGTCAATCATTTTGTATTTTATGACCTGTGTGGATTGACTGCTATCTTGAAATAGACTAAGATAAACATATTTAATGATGCTTAAAATCAGCCCTATTGTATGGACGTAAGTTCTGGAACATAACAATAATAAATGTAATATAACGCAATGCCTAAGCCAAGGATATTTTGAACTTTAAGATATGATATACACACGCTTATAGACACAGCTGTCAAATATGACGATTTATTATCAATTTAACAATATTGGTCACGAAAAAAAAATCGGAAAAGTAACTATTAAAATAAATTTGAGTTTGAAACACTTTAAGGAACTAGTTATGCTTTTAAATACAATTTAATGCAATTTAATTAAAAAACCATGAATTACCATTGTCAGTCAGGTATACAAGTGAGTTAAAAGACCCCTGGTCGTCATTGTAGGCTTAAAAATAAAAAATAAAAACCAACTGTTTAGAGTTTCCACTTTTAAATATTTTCTAAAAAATTCTATATAAACATTAAGCAAATTGTAGTTGGCACCCATTTAAAGCCAATTCAACTTAAAGTATACTTTATTTTCAACTATGAATATGGAAAAATAGTAAAAGGTTTTACGGACTTTCTCTAGCAAGCGTCGAATTAAGTGTGGGACTATGAATATGGCCCATTATTTTTAAAGCATACGTATGTATGTGAGTATGTATACGTTTGTATTTTAAATAAATAACAAAGTGCGACAAAAATGAACTAAGTTGGAATACCTGGGATAGGCGCTATCGAGTAGAACAAGAATCTGTTTTTAAAATTCTCAAAACAGCTTCAAAATCTCGAGTTACATTAAAAAACCGGTTTTTCAGACCTTCATGCACTGATGAGCTAATAACTTAGCTGAATATTACCCGATTTCAAGTTTCTTTCCGGATTTGTAAAGAAGAGAAACAGACCCTTTAAAATAGTCCTGAAGAATCTGGGGGTTTGCTTGAGAAATACACTCAGATTTTTCAAGGCTACTTAAACGGTATATATATCATTTAATAAGCTTTTTTCTCTTCTTTCCAAATCCGAAAAGAAACTTAAAATCGGGTAATATTCAAATAAGTTATTAGGTCATAAGTGCATTAAGTTGTGAAAAACAGGTTTTTTTAACGTAACTCGAGATTTTGGAGGTGCCTTGAGAATTCCAAACACAGATTCTTGTTCTACTCGATAGCGTCTATCCCAGGTATTTCAACTATTCCACTATTTCGAAAATTTCAAAAACAGATTCTTATTATTTTGCTCGGCAGCGCCTATCAGAAAAATAGTATCACTCTCCAGGTATTTTTTTTTTTTTTGTCGAACCGTTTAAATTTTATATTTCAAACGATTTTGTTAGTTTTTACACAAACGAATAATAACAGATAATAGCAGCAGACAATAAGGCACCCTTTTCAAATGCGTTTGTCATTTAATTTTTCAATTGATTTTTCTTAAGATATTAAAGAGAAACGAACATTTTTGTAAGTGTTGCTGATTAGCACTTCTTTTTACAATTTTTTTTCTAATTAATCAAAAAGCTATTTTTTGAAAGTGTTTTAGCTGGTATACGAAAAGTTGTTTTTTAATGTATTCATTAATAGTTATGAATAAATGTATATTATGTACGTATATAGTCTGCTTCGCCTACTAATGTACGCAAATATCAGCATCAGCATCCACGAAGACAAGTTGTTGAATAAATATTTTTTTGAAATTAATATTTAATTTGAATTGATTTTTTTTCAGTTTTTTTTTCCAAATTTATGCAGTTGATTTTACGTCTTTTTTAGACGGCATAATGATGTTTTTTTGTTGATTCGTTGATTTAATCGAACACATATATCCCTTAACGTAAAAGATACAGTAATAGTAGTGCTAGAAAAAGTTTGTGCTTTGACAACCATAATTTTGAAAATATATGTATATTTCTAGAGAATATTAATAGTCTTTTATAAAAAAAATAAAATCTTTCTGATAATTTATGGTTGCTACTCTAAAAATATTTCCCATTTTATTCGGCTAAAAAACGAATCAAGTATAACGAATCGTTAAAAAAAAGGTAATGAAGTCGAAGATAATGTCTGCGCTAAAGGGACGGTAGTTTCGTTTAAAGTCTTAAAAATCTTAAAACATAAAGTCGAACAGTCTTGATTAGAAATTACAGACTCCACACGTTTTACGTTGAACGCTCCTTTTTAAAGAGATCAATTAAGTTTTCTTGCTGATCTTATTTATTTATACTTTACTTTACATTTTTCCACTTGGCTGTATAATATCACAAGATTTATTGCGATTTGAATCAGTGCGATATAAAATCTATTTGAATCTATACAGCAGCTTTAGTTAATTTGCTTTCACTTCATCTGGCACCTGATTTTTCAATCTCTGACAGTTGATAATGACTATATTGCTGAAGCTACATCAGTCGCATTGGCTGACATTTAATAATCTTAGGCTAATACAGCGTTTCACAACACGTAAAAATCATGAATTTGAAGCAGTTGGAAACTGGCCCTACTTTTCTTTAAAAAAACACACCTTTAGAGTCCAGACCTATTTCTGGATGAATGGGTAGGTCAAAAAGTAAAATTGCTAAATTATATCAATCCACTTTATATCAAAAACCAAATCTAAATATATAAAGATATGTTGTCATATGTTAGCCATTTAATAACTCGAACACTACTTAACTTGGAAAGTTCTACTTTCACTGATTGTCTTTTTTTAAACAGGAGGTGCCACGCCCAAACAAATTTTTAGTTGTCTATATCTTTAAAACGATAACAATAAGTTTTTAAATTTGGTCGAAATCATCGGTCAAAAAAGTGTACATGGTCAATACAAATAATCAGTTAAAAAACGGGCGAAATTGGAATTGGTACCTCCCATACAAAGTAAATATTTATTTTTGTATATCTTGAGGACGGTTAAAGTGGAACCTTCTGAATTTGGCCCTCATAGTTAATACAAATTATCAGATAAAAAGTGGACGGGATTGATATTGGGCATATTGATTTTTGCATATATATCTTCAAAACGGTTAAATTGTTAAAGTTAAAGTTGCTGAATTCGGTCTAAATAGCTTTGTAGTGAATATAAATAAACAGTCGAAAATGGGCGGAATTAGATTAATGGGCGTGGCATAACCCATACATAGTAAATATTAATTTTTGTATATCGTGAAGACAGTAATAGTAGAGTTTCTAAATTTGGTTCAAGCAACATCGTGGGCAATACACATCATCAGCTGGGCGATATGAAATAAGTGGGCGTGGCGCCTTCCATTCACACTAAATATTTCATATTTGTATGTGAAAACATCAATTCGCATTAGCTTAAAAGCGGAAAGGTTGGATAAGCGAGTATTGCACAAAGCACACCGGGTAAAAGCTATCCATAACATATGCTATAAACATATGCTACAAAAAAAAGAATGTGTGTGTGTTTGATGACTGTATAGAGCTAAAAAGCAGAACCTACAGTGTCATTCTGGAAGGTACTATACGCTATTTGGATTTGAACTGGACAGGGGAAAAAGGATAAAGAGGATAATAGTTAAGATAATAATTGAGATAGCGTTTTAGCTAATTTAATATAAATAGTTATTAGGCTGCTGGTGACTTATGTCAATACTAAAGAAATCTGATGTGAAAGTGATATGAAATGAGACCTGATATCGTTCTATATGACCCCGTTAGACTTTTTCGTATGGTTTTCTTCATACCTTCATTCAAGTTCAGTGTGATTTATGCTCCGTACTCATGGAGAATTGGATATCTTGGAAGCGCTCCACCTAGTGTAGCCACGGCGAACATTTGCACGATGGTATATTCTATACATAATGACATCGACAAGCCTTTTAAGCAAATGAAACATTTCGTTGACATCAAACATACATTGTGATGATTAAAGGACCATTTAAATTCGCCAGAAAAGCTTGTTGACTTCCAACACAAAGATAAAATGGAAAAACACATTTATCGCTGACCGAAATTGTGGCCGGGACAGGACGCATAGAGACGTGGTATAATACACGATTTAGCTTGTGAGCGAACAAAGTGTCTGCAGACAGTAGTGTCAAGTCTTTCGATTAGTCGATATAGCTTTTTGTCTCTACTATCATGATTTGATTGTGAACGTTGAATATTTACCATGCCATCGATCAAATTCGGTCCGATTTATGCTTCGTAGTCATGTAAAATTTGACATTTTGGATGTGCTCCACCTAGTGAAGCCGCAGCGGCAAATTGCATGATGTTATATTTCGTACGATGTTAAAATTTCGTTGACGTCTCACGTCGCTATTTTTAAACCTTAAACATTTTTGGCTTAATCTACAGCGTACTACTTGTACTTAAGATCAATATTGATAGACTAAATCCTCATATTTTTTATCTTTAAACGTTTTCGTGATCGATATCAAAATCGTTGCCTCTCTTGACACGTTCTTGATTAAGGCATGATTTCCAATAAATTTTTATATTTGGAAAAGCTATGCCAATATTTGGATCCTATCTAACACAAGATTTTAAATCAATATATTCACACTCTTAAGGGACTCAAAATCAATATAAGCTGCAAATATCCTATTGCAATACGTTTTTTTTTTCTCTGTATAGTAGGGTCATCCAAATTCGGCTCAATAGTTTTTTTTCTCCATATTACAACTACCGAATATAATTTGTCTGCTTAACAATAGTGTAATAATTTAAATGCTGCTGCATTACATTGTTAATAATGATTTACACAAAAATATTAATTTTTAACACTCGAAAAATGTTACACAGCCTTCGGCCTTTGTAATGATTGTGGCAGATTAAGAATTACATTTCAATCTATTCAAAAGTCGGATGCTACCCTATAAACCTTGTAACTAAATTAGTGTCAATAAATTATAGTTCATCAAAAATTTACATGTTTTATAGTAATAATATAATAGAAATAAAATGTAACAAAATTTACAACAGAAATGAAGAGATAATTTATACAATTAAATAGAAGAATTGAATTAAAACACACCGATGATCTTAATTGTTTTTTTAGAGGTCAAAAAGCATTATTAGTCGAGATACCTTGAGAAGTAAGTTACTTAAAACTATTAGATGTTATACGAGTAGATAAGAGCTCTAACACTGTGCTATTAATAAAAAAAGGCTAGAATGGTACATTTTTTTTAAGCTGATAAAAATTTCTCGAAAAATGTTTAAACGTAATTAATTTTCTCTACATCGTTTAAAGTGACCATTTTTTCATGGATACTTTATCCGATGAACATGGTTACTAAAGCCTAACTATATTGTTGTTTTTGGCCAAAGAACCAACCACAAGAAAGCAGATTCTTCACTAAGATGAAAGTCATATGAATTGTTTTTGACCGTTTATTTTATTACTTCCTTGCAGTATTACAGTCAAAGAATACATTGTCTAAAGGTTCAATTAGAGGCGACTTAACGTAATGCCACAGCCATAATAGTAATCAGCTGTTTGCAACCAGTAATCAGCTGTGGGCAACACTGTATTTAATTAGTGGTGACATGCCCATCATAGTAACCGTAGACATCAATTGAATTCTAATTTTCTTTCATAACCATAAACAGCTGGCTGCTAGGTTAACGTGTTTGTGGAATTTGTTTTCATTTTGCACCAATTAAAATCATTAATAACAGCTGTTTCCAGTTATCCACTAATCGATACGGCTATGGCGTTACGTTAAGTCACGCCTAATAATCGAATTAAATTTTACTAAGTTTTATCATCAGGACAATTAGCTTGTGATTTCCACCAGAAACTAATTGAAATCATCTTAATTTTGAGCAAAAGAATTGGAAGACAAAGCTTGTCAAAAATTCTAGTTAGAAAATCTTATTTCTCGGTCCAGGCTAAGTGAGCTTTGTAGCGGTTGCAGTGTAGTAAACACTGATAAAGCTCTATCTCTTTAACTTACTCTTCTATGCATTCATACAAAAACCTAATTCGAAGATTCAAGTTAAGTGAATGTGGTATCTCATTTTGTTAGATTGGTACATCTGTTGTTGATATTCCCGCTTAATTTTAGCGCTATAACAAAACCTACGTAGCTAAGAGTACATCTATCTCTATGTGTGTTGGTGATTTTCTACATTTTAGACCGTATAGAGGCAAAAGACATGATTTGCGGGGCTGAAGCCGATCCCACATTCATCACAAGGATCATTACTGGAGGCGCGATGTGGGTTTTTGAGTACGACTTTCAATCCAGACATCAGGCAAGTTAATGGCGTTCACCAAATGAGCCGAGACCAAAAAGAACACGTCGTTTTAAGTCAAAAAAGAAGACAATGCCACGGTGTTCATGGATTACAACGGTGTAGTTCATCATGAATTTATGTCAGAAGGCCAGACAGTAAACAAAGAGTATTATTTGGGAGCTATGAGACGTTTGCGTGAAACCATTCGGCGAAAGAGACCAGAATTGTAGGCAGAAAACTCGTGGATTTTGCACCATGAGAACGCACCGACGCATTCGAAATTTTTTGACGAAAAATTCAACAAATACCATCCAACAGCCACCGAATTCACCTGATTTGTCTCCCTGTGACGTTTTTCTGTTCATTCGAGTTAAAAAACCATTACGAGGAACGAGTTTCAATAGCCGTTTCTAAAATTTGAAAAAATCGCCAACACGCAAAAAAAAACTCAAATCGGAACGATGGGGCCGCCGGATGGGAGTTATTCCGGAAGCTTTTTGATCAAGGTAGTACATAATAACTAATAATTCTTGAACATCATTATCATTCCTATCAGTCACTCGTGAAGGACACTGCGACCCCTACGATCTATTGTAGACCTTCCGCTCTACAGCTTGTTTAGCAGATCTGTTGCCTTGCTTATGAAAACCAGCAGATCTGAAGCCACCTAAACCTCTCAAGAACTCCACATTCTTAAAATATGTGGGCCGCCGTCTCTGATGCCTGTGAACACAGTCTACAAACATCTACATCTGTAATTCCATCCTTTTCAGATGCCCACAATGGCCTGTAAGAAAATCCGTCAGAAGTTTAAAATTCGGCCTAAAATACTTAAGAAACTCAGAGTGATGCCAAAATTTATTATGAATAACGTATTGAATAAAGGCATTGAATTTGAAATTGTCATGGAAATTTAAGCTGCTACGGTGTTCTTACTGATGGTGACGTAGGATAATTTATCGTAACTTTTAATGCCGCTAAAATCATGGTTGGAAGGGTAATAGGCATGTACTTTTTTGTTGTAGATTTTAAATATGTCGGCTTACGATTGGCCTTTTAGTAGTTTATGTTGTTGTAGTTGGTCTATTTAGGTTTCTTTAACATTTTGTTATATAAAGATCAACTTTGGTCTATACTTTAATTATATAGTCGACTTAAGGAGTCTATAGTAATAATATTTTATGTTCAAAATAGACCCTACTTGTAGAAGAAAATACGGAGAACAAGAACCCACCCAACCGACTGTCCGCTAATGGATTTTATTGGCTTCCGTTACTTCCCTATTTTCTAAAACATAGAAATAATCGCTAATAGGTCATGAAAATATATTCCTTAACATCTTTTCAGTTTTTGTATATTATCGAGAAATATGTATTGAACTCCAGTTTGTTCTTAACCTAAAATATTTGTATGGGTTTCGGTTCAAATTATATGAAATATTTTAGCGCCTTAATGGTGTCTAAAAGGTTGAATATGAACATAAAGTGCTGAATATTCGTTGCCCTAGAGTGGCGAAGTCAACTTTCAACATTTCAGTCTCCCAACCATCTGACAATTTTCCAATCCTTGATTAGATTGAGGATGGTAATAAGTGATGCCCCACAGTAAAGTTCCGTGCAAATTTAGGGCGTCACGTAACCATACCTAACCAATGCATGCGCTTTTTTGTTACCATCTATCCGAGAGTGTCCAGATAACCAAAACAATTGGAATTTATGCCTAAGCAAAAGCCTTTGCAACGTATCGTAGCAATATTTTGCTAGTATAGATGTCATACGATTCGAGCCAAGTTCCTTTAAGGCACTTTAAGGCAGCTTGGCGCTCAGAGAATATACTAATGGTCTTACACTTGAGCCCACTGTCGAAGTTGATCACCGCACATATATATCAATGGCCATGATCTCAGCCTGAAAGACACTCATCGATCTCACAAGTAGGTTCGACAAATCTCGGTTGGGTCCCTGAACACCAGAACCGACACAATCATTCATTTTGGAGCCAGATCAAACGAAGTCCCCATTAGACTAACAATCTTGAATATCTTGGGAATCGTAATAGTAGAAGTTCTTAAATTTGGTTTAAACAACTTCTTGGACAATACACATCACAATAATTAAGTTAGTAAATTAGATAGGGATAGCAAGACATGCTGTGGTTTAGCTAGTACTCTATAAAATCTTATCTTAATGATAATAAACGTTGTAGACGATTAGGCCACAGAGAACATCTTAAGAAAAGGAGATATTTAAACAAGTAAATATAATACAAACCAGGTTTGGCAACCCACGGCGTAACCCAATTAAACCCACCCGGGTTATTTCAATTAAAAAAATTATGATAAAGTCAGCAAAACACTGCTTACATCTTTTCCCCACTTTTGTGATGATTTCACTTTTAAGCTGATTTAAAATAAAATAGTGGTCACGTTTTTTCGTCAAATATTTGACAAATGTGACCGTAGCTTAACAATTGCTTGACAATTTATACGACGTGAGATCGAGCGTTGTCACGCAAAAGAGTAAGTGAATCATGTCTGTCTTTATATTCCAGCCGTTTTTCTCATAATGCACAGTTCAAACGAAGTAATTTGCAGTCTGCTCCGATCACCAAATTTTTGCAGCTCATAATACACAATGCTCCTTTGGTCCCACCAAGAAAGTGCAACGTAATTGTACTTACGAACAAAAATATTGACGAAATGAACGAAATTCGGAAGCAGTTATAAAACCCAATAAGTCCCAAAACAAAACCATCAAAAAATACACTAAAACCCTGTGGGTTTGGTTAAAAAAACCGGGTTTTTGTCAACCCTGATACTAACACACTTATCCCTGACCGAGATTGTTGGCTGGAGAGTACGCATAGTGATGTTGAGTAATACAGAATAGACAGTAACGTCAAATCTTTCGATTAGTCGACAAAGCTTTTTGTCTCTGCTATCATGATTTGATTGTGGACGTTGAATATATTTTCTTTCTCTTAGGCTTAATTCTAAAGTAGATTATCTACCAACGACGGTAGTTAACTGATATAAGTGTTGGGATATATTATTCGGCTGATGATGTGCTGAACTAAGAAGATATTGCGAATTAAGTAAAGCTTGTACTTTTAAAACTCTGTGTGGTCTAGCACCCTATAGTGGAGGTTACCCTCATTCCGATAAAGGAATACTTTACATTGTACTGGCGCGGCTGAGGTAACACTTGGGGTAATTGAGAATGTTAGAATTACGCGCAAAATCTTTTAAAATTTAACATCGTAAAAACTAATCGTAGTATAAGTTTTAAGGTAGATATGAGATGTTGTAAAAAAGTAGTTCTGCGCATGTTAAATGGTCAAATCTTCCTAACATTTTTCATGTAGTCCTCAGTTTAGATCACCCCTAATAACTATTCTTAACAATGCGTTGTCAGAATTTTCCTTACATATACGGTCTTCCTATAATCTAATGGACTGAATCCAATAAAGACCAATTTTAACAATTGTTTTCGTTTATGTTGAGAAAAAATAGATAATCATGAAACAAAAAAAAACAATAAAAGTAAAAATTATTTAATTTTAATTTTATCTACACAATTAATTATTAAAATTATTAAAATGCCAAATTAAATCATTTTTATTTGAATAAGTTTTTAAAATTAATTTTCTTTATGAATGATTTATACAATATCTGAAGGAGGTTTGTAAAAAAATTTTCGAAAACAACTGACTTATTTTACGCTGTCATTAAAACGTAAACCTGTTATAGGCCTTATTTATAATAGTTGTGCTTTTAAAAAGGCAAAAACTAAAAATAAAAAAATTTTTTAAATAAATAAAAAAAGCAGAAGAATAAACGGACGCATAAAACGTCATATGAGTACAAATTAAAATCAATGTGTTCTTATAACATAAAACAGAAGAAAACCGATTTTGAAATATTGTTGTTAAACTATTAAACAATAATAGCACCAGCCTTAAAAACAATAACAGCAGCAGCAGCAGAGCTTACAACAATAACTTAAAATTATGTTGAATCAACATAAAGATGTTTTCGTATAAATTGATCAACAAAAGGCATCAGCAACATCAGTACCAACGACTTCTTCAGACTGTTAACTTGATACCCTCACAGCAGTAATTCAAAATGGTTAGTTTGTGTTAAAAAAAATAATAATAAAAATAAAAATTAAATGAACAAAAATCATAAAATTTAAAACAATTTAACACGAGTAAAAATAAAACCCATTTTCAATTAACAAATCAATTTTAATGCTTGAAAGCTTATTAAAACACTGTGTTTAAATCGTTTAAAAATTCAAAACAAATACTCGCTACTTTCACTTAAAACAGCCTTAAAATAGACATTAAATTTGTGTTGTTTGTTTTTAAACTGTTATCGATTTTAAAATATTCTGTTATTTGTGTTTTACAGAAATTCTTCATCGCTTTTGCTCTTCTGGCTGTTGCCTCCGCTGATGTCAGCCATTTGGCCAACAAATACTTGCCTCCTGCACAAAGCTTCTCTTCAGGAAGCTACTCTGCACCTGCTGTTCAGGCCACTTACTCAGCTCCTGCTGTACAACAATCTTACTCTGGTCTTTCTGCTGCTGCTCCCGGTAACGAATACTTGCCTCCCGCACGCGAAACTTACTCCGCACCAGCTGTCCAACAAACTTACTCTGCTCCTTCTGTAAGCTACTCTGCCCCAGCTGTCCAATCTTACTCCGCCCCAGCTGTCCAATCTTACTCTGCTCCAGCTGTCCAATCTTACTCTGTACCAGCGGTCCAATCATACTCCGTCCCAGCTGTCCAATCTTACTCCGGCCCAGCTGTCCAATCTTACTCTGGCCCAGCTGTCCAATCTTACTCCGCCCCAGCTGTCCAATCTTACTCCGCCCCAGCTGTCCAAACTTACTCCGCCCCAGCTGTCCAATCTTACTCTGCCCCAGCTGTTGAATCTTACTCTGCTCCAGCTGTTCAATCTTACTCTGCCCCAGCTGTCCAACAATCTTACTCTGCCCCAGCTGTCCAACAAACTTATTCTGCTCCCTCAGTCAGCTACTCAGCTCCCGCTGTCCAATCTTACTCTGCTCCTTCAGTGAGCGTCTCCTCATCTTTTGGTGAAGTTGGCACTCAATATGCTGCCAACGGTGGTTACGTTTACAAAAAGAAGTAAGTCGTTGTTAGTTAGTTTTTAAGTTCATTTAATTGTACGCTTTATACGCTTTTTAGTATAAAAAGTGATGTTAAACGAAATGAAATTGTTGTTATATTTTCTCATAAATAAATAAAAATAGAAAATTTCAAAAAAATTACTAATTTGTTTAACTAAAAAAAAATTTTTTTTTTTTTTTTAATTCAGTTATAAGACAAACTATGCTGTAAGACTAACATAGGAAAGGCACATTTTATAAGGTGGTGCTGCTGTTACAGCAACTAATTTTTTAACAAAAACAACACATACCCGTTGCTTTTCACGGTGAATTAATATCAAAAATATGACAAAAAAGATATTTTTACTAAAGTACACCTTATCATGTAAAACCCCGGCCTTCAGCGTAAAATAAACAAAAATTTTGACAATGACTAAATATTGCATTAAATGAAGAAAAAACTGGAAACACCACCCTATTAATTACCCTCTGAACTAATCGATTAGTTTTTTAATTGCCCAAAAAATTAATTCGAATATACAACTTTTGGTTACACGGTCTGATTCAAGGCTATGATGCTAAGTCTTAGCGGGAATATCAACAACATATGTACCAAATTAACAAAAAAAAAAAAAAGCTTAAATTGGGACGATGGGACCGCCACACGTGGGTTATTCTGGGCACTTTTTGATCAAGGTAGTACGTATGAAAACACCGTAGTAACAATCTTGTTCAAATACGCAATCGGGAATCAGATTTTTAACTCCGAACTCATGTTTGTTTTCGTTAACGTTTATTTTTTGTTCTTAGTACCCTACTCTGCAAATAGCATTTACAAAGAGTGTTGCAAGATATGCAAAAATATTAAACTATGTTAGCTCCGTTGTTCGTTTTTCTCTTTCGCTTTTAAGATTAACACTTCATTTGATAAGAAAAAACGTCGGTAATACCACCCCGCAAATAACATCTATTTTGGGAAATCTGCATAAATGCAACTAAGCACTGAGCTATTGAACTAAAAGAACAAACTAGTTTATTAATATGAGCTGAACTATAAAAAGCGAACACTAAAAACCTAATGAACCCAACTTTATCCACCATACAATAAGACTATAGACCGATACGCACCAGTTTTGATATATTCTTTAGAACTCCGTTGCAGGGTAAACAGAAGGATCTTGAAAGTTTTATTAAGACAATCAGTTGAGTAAACGTATCAAGAACTCTATGACAATTGCAGTATCTCTCCTTAAACGTGCTTTATATTGTAGGGTATTAAGAAAAGCAAAATATATTCATGATGTTATTTGTGCTTTACAAGTGGGATACTAATGCTGAAACTTTTCATTTACAAAAACCTGTAATTCACATACGCACACATACTTATACTCATCGTACTTAAACACTTATTTTCATTTAAGGATAACGATGATGCTGATGATGATGAGAATGAGAATGGGAGTAATTTAATAAATATCAGTTTATGTTTGTCAACAGCGTTGCCATTTTGATTATTTTCAACCAAAATTGTTTTTTTTTTTTCTTTGATGTGTAGATGTGTACTTTTCTTCCATTTCGGTTACTTATTTCTTGAAGTAAAAAATTAAGATGGTGATTTCCTTTAACGTTTATTACCCAGGTTCTTACTGAGTGTATCACTTTAAAAACGGGTGTTTTGGCAAACTTTGGTATTTTGTTGTGATTATGCTATGATCTTCCTATTCCCATTGGTAACATATGGATTTCGTTCCGAAAGACTACATATGTTTTGAGGCCAAGAATGAATCGAACCAATTTCTTATATTCTATTCTAAAGTGAACGGTACTCCGATCGAAAGAAATGTTAGTCTGACAGGCAATGTCTGCATTATAAGGCAGCTGAAAGAATTTTTTAAATAGTTTCAACTGATCTTGGAACATTTAGTCGAGTTTTGTCCTAAAAGATCTAATCTTCATCGCCAGCAATGAATGAATGTCGCTACAATTTTTTCCAACTTGTATAACTTTTTAAGCTTGAAAATAATCTTAATAAAATAATGCCTCCACACTCCGAACATTTTTGCTTGACCGGAGAGGTCTTTCTTTTTCATGTCAAAATCATTACTTCCGAACTGCATAAATAATCTCTCGCACGTTGAAATCGGTAGAACATATTCAGCTTTGGCAAAAAATCAAAGCAAGAAAACTTTGTTGTTTATATTTACTATTTCGTTTAGTGGCTAAGTGATACCAGACACATTTCACTTCAACGTTATTGTTTGGTTTGGGATATTTAGCGATTCATTAAGATATTTCTTAGTAAATGCTATTGAGCTAAAATTATTCACAAATAAATTTTAAGACCTCTAAAGTAAACATATGGACGAACGATATTTTCTATTGTGCGACGTTTGTTAATACGTAGTTGAAATATCTAGAACAAATAGGGAATATGCCTCATTAATATAAAATGATATTTTTATGTTTTTTGTATTAAAATTATAATTTAAAATTTTGGTTATTTTTGGTTACATTTTTATTGAAGTTTGGTTACAAAAAAATCGAAGTTGTGGCAACGCTGTTAGTCAACACATTAAATTGTTCTCATTCTCTTCTCTTTTTTACAAACACTAAATGTTACCTGTGTTACCAGATATTTTTTTCATTTGGCAATCTTTCTACGAATAAATGAATGTAAATGTGAGTGTGTTTTAGAGTGACATACATAATGTTGTCCTTTAGGATACCTACGTACGTTAGCATTTCAACAAACTCGTAAGCTGACAATAGTTTAACATTGAAATGCACTTAAAGTTGAGTTGAGCTACTCAATCTGCTATATTTTATACTTATTTGGAGAAAAAAGTAAAAAAAAGAAATTAAATAGAATATTTTAAAATCTTACAAAATATTTAGAATCGATTTTTCTATCCGTGTAAAAAAAAGTTGCAACCTAGTGACCGAATTTTTGTCATTTATATACGAAGACCTTATAAAACAAAATAGTTTTTTATTAGAAACAAAATTCACAAGTTTTTGAAAAACCTTATTACTAGAAGAATCCTTAGGCCATTACTATAAATGCTCTGGGCACCCTTTTAAGCTTTAATATTTAGACCTGACTCTTGCACAAGAAGAAATTTATATATCCTTGGTTGAGATATCGGCTGGATTAAGAAGGTGATTATATACGTTTATTTCGGATATATTTACTGATCGTTGTATGATTAAACATATTTCGGAACGTATCGCTTCCCACAGTATGACTATGTTAGAAGTTGTTTAAATTTAAAAAAGTAAGATTCAGTAAATAAGCCTTCTATGTGACTGCTCTGCTCTGCTCTGCTCTACAAGAAAAAGGGCTAAGGAATTTCGGTGCAGGTCTCTTTCCGTATCCTAACCCTTAAGTATAAGGCGTGTATTACCGACATTGCTCTGTCACTGTTTAAGTTTGACTAGCAGAATTTTCGCATAAGCGAAAAGCCTAATGAAAAAATGACTTGCTTTTCAGCAACGGGAATCGGCGCCTTTCACAAAATTGATGGCATAATTGATCGATTTATTGAACAAAAACATTTTAGAAACGATTTTCATTCTGTATGCTGTCTGGAATATGCCAACTCGATGGGTGTTTCAACACGATAATGTTTCAGGATAACCATCAATATTAGTCCAAGAGTTCATAGAAGAGACGAGCGTACAAGTCCTTGATTGGCAGGCACAATCACCCGACGTAAACCTCAGTATTTACTGAAGAGAAACATTTTAGGAAAGCAATTCAAAAACCAAAGCCAACTCTTTGAAAATTTTGAATCTGAATGGAAACGTATACCGGAATTAATAGCCTTATTGACTCCATGCTACATCTGAGACGTAGTTATAAGTTATATAGTTATATAGGTTCATCAAAGAAATACTAATTTTTTGTCTTTGACTTGCACACTTTTATTTGAAGACCTCGATTTGAAAAAACGTCGATGTAAAGTAATATATTGTTACGAAAATAAAAGAGACTAAAACAAGATACACCAACCATTTAGAACTATAAACTTTATTATGGAATTTATTCTATTGGTTTATGGCAAGACTACCAATGCAATACTTATTTGTGTTGTTAACATCGTTACCAATTGCTTATTGAATGCTGTTACCAATTCAATTTTTGTCTGTTACATTTGAATAAACGGATCTGAGTAGAAGATTTGAGCAGGTTTAAGACTGTACTAGAACATTCGAAACTGGTGGCAGTCAGTCAGTTAGTTCTATTTTAACAGTCATAGTGTAAAGTTATACTAAGAGTTGAGTATTGAGTAAATTGGTGTATTAGTGTGTGTAATTTTAATTTTGTAAATAAACGATCGTAAAGGGTCCGCCAAATAACTTTTTTTCAAACATTATTAAAAAAAACTACTGAATATTTTCTCAAATTTCTTTTTTTAATTGAAAGTACAATCCTTCCGGTTAATAATGGAAAATAATTTCATTCAAATGGCTGCCTCGGCTGGCCATATACACGATCGGTCCAATTTTTAAGCATATTATCGATTGTGTGCAGCTGTATTTCACCAATGGCTTCACGAATATTGTCCTTTAAAGCGTTAATTGTCTCTGGCTTGTTGGCATAACACTTATTTTTGACGGCACCCCACAAATAATAGTACAACGGTGTCAAATCGCAGCTCCGAGGTGGCCAACGACATCAGCTCTAAGGCTAATAATACGATCTTCATAAACAGGGCGCAAAACATCGAGTGTAGCTTCGGCTGTGTGGCACGTAGCGCCGTCCTGTTGAAACCAAATGTTGCTAATATCCTCCTCTTCACTTTTTGTGAACAAAAATTCGTTCAACATAGCCCGATAACGATCGCCATTGACTGTAACGGCCACTCCTTGCTCATTTTCGAAGAAAAATGGCCCAATTATGCCTCTGGACCAAAATCCGCACCAAGCAGTGACTCGTCTTGGTTGTATCGGCTTTTCAATGTATGCGTACTGGTTTTCTGTGCCCCAAATGCGACAATTTTGCTTGTTTGCATACCCGCCAAGATCAAAACGAGCTTCATCTGAAAAGATGATTTTTGATTCTGCAACATTACCACGATTTTCAAAATAATGTCGCAATATTTCCCAGCGTTGTTCAAGCTTATACCTAACCATGTTCGTTCAGCGGAAGGATAAAACTAATTATCTGTCAAATCAGACATGAGCTAAGTTTTACTATTCACGAAATAAGCACTAGTTGAAAAAAAAACGTTAGATGGCGGACCCGATATAAAGTAAAACATTAAATTCGCTGTATTTCTTTTATTCTACGCAATTTAAAAGAACTCAAACTCGGTTTCTTGACATTCTCATTGATAATTCTACTAAATAATCAAATCAAATGTTGCGGAAGTCAAGATTAAACGAAATTTTTATGCAGACAGTTCGAAAAATCTTAAACTTAAATATTTAATTTATAATAATATTTTGTCTAGAATCCTTTCAAAAACGGAGTAGATCTCTTCAACCTTTTCCATTAATTGTAGTCGATATGATGATGGTCTATCCTTCATTAGAAGATTATACTGCTCTCTGATGACATAGTTGCTGTAATAAATGTAATGCGTTACGCTGCATTTTTGATAAACAAAAAAGCGAAAATAATGCCGAAATGAATATAAAAAGTAAACGAAAATTTTTCTCATACACACATACCGATGCAAAAGAGAAAAATGGATGTAAAAGATCATTTATTGTAAGCAATATCCACATGCTAAAATGGGGGTTATTCTACGCTCAAATTCCAAATTATTTCGCATGAAATTGAAATAAAAACAAAAATTAAACCTTTGTAGTTGGATTATATAATAGCATTGGTTATGGCAAAGTAACTTCCATTCTCTATTATTATCGTTCTCATCATATCGACTAAGCACTATTAAAGGACACTGCGTCCAATGGGATCTTTTGTGCCCCTTCCGGTCTAAAGGTTGTTCATCAGATCTGTTGCATTCCTAATGAACACCAGCAAATCTGAAACCATAATGGTTAATATGTCACCCAGTGAGAGCCTGCGTCTACCTTTTCATGTAAATCTACTAAAAAACCCACATTCACACAATATGTGTTCTGCTGTCTCTGAAGCCCGTTAACATCGAGATCTATGAGTGCCATCCTCTTCAGCTGCACTTTTAGTCCACAGTGAACCGTAAGAAATTCCGTTAGGAGTTTTAAGTCCGGCCTGCAATACTTGAGAGCCTTAGACCAATGTCCAAATTGCGCACTGATTGCCGCCCTAGAGTGGAGAAGTGCCCTTCGAACGGTCCAATGTTCTAAGCATCTGACAATTTCCCAATCCTTGATTAGATTAAGGATTGTAGTAATTGGTGCTACACAGTAAGGGTCCGGATCAATATAGGGTGTCACGGAATTATTTCTGGCCAATGCATCCTCTGTGTCATTACAATGTATCTCTCGGTGTCTAGGTACCTAAAACAATTAGATCTTATTTCTAAGCGAAAGTCTCTGCAACGTATCGTAGCAATATTATGCGATTTGAGACAAGTGTCCTTAAGGTAGCTTGGCTGTCAGAGAATACATTAATGGTATTACACTTGAGCCCACGGTCAGGGTTATTTTCTGCACATATAGCAATGGCCATGATTTCAGACCGACTCAGCAATCCTTCCAGTGGCTACGACAAGTCTCGGTTGGGTCCATGAACACCAGCACGACACAGTCATTCATTTTGGAGCTATCAGTATACCAGCACGTATCTAACTAATCTAAGTCCCCATTAGACCAACAATCTTGAATATCTTGAAAATCGTAATAGTAGAAGTTTCTAAATTTGGTTCAAACAACTTCTTGGACAATACACATCATAATATTTAAGTTAGCAAATTAGATAGGGATAGCGAGACACGCTGTGGTTTAGCTAGTACTTTATAAAATCTTATCTTAATTATAATAAACGTTATAGACAATAAGGCCGCAAAGAACATCTTAAGAAAAGGGGATATTTAAACGAGTAAATATAATACAAACCAGGTTTGGCAACCCTCTGGGTAACTCAATTAAACCCATCCGGGTTATTTAAATTTTAAAAAAAAAAATTATGTTAAAGTTAGCAAAACACTGCTTACATCTTTTCCCCACCTTTGATCACACCTGTGATCCCACTTTTAAGCTGATTTTATATAAAGGTCAAGTTTTTTTTCGTCAAATATTTGACAAATGCGACCGTAGCTTAAAGATTGCTTGACAACTTATACGACGTAAGATCGAGCGTTGTCATGCAAAAGAGTAAGTAAATCATGTCTGTTTTTATATTCCGGGCGTTTTTTTCATAATGTACAGTTCAAACGAAGTAATTGCAGTCTGCTCCGATCACCAAGTTTTGACAGCTCATAATACACAATGCCCCCCACCAAGAAAGTGCAACGTAATTGTCCGAACAAACGAAAATATTGTCGAAATGAACGAAATTTGGAAGCAGTTATAAAACCCAATAAAACCAAAAAAAAACATAAAAAAATGCAATAAAACCCGGTGGGTTGGGTTTAAAAAACCAGGTTTTTGCCAACCCTGATACAAACACACTTATCCCTGACTGAGATTGTTGGCTGGAGAGTACGCATAGTAATGTTGAGTTGAGTAATACAGAATAGACAGTAACGTCAAATCTTTCGAGTAGTCGATAAAGCTTTTTGTCTCTGCTATCATGATTTGATTGTGGACGTTGAATATTTTTTCTTTCTCTTAGGCTTAATTCTAAAGTGGATTATCTACCAACGACGGTAGTTAACTGAGATAAGTGTTGGGATATATCATTCGGCTGATGATGGTCTCTCACTGCTGAATTAAGAAGATATTGCGAATTAAGTAAAGCTTGTATTTTAAAACTCTGTGGGGTCTAACGGTCTATAGTGGGGGTTGAATGACTTACCCTCATTCCGATAAAGGAATACTTTACAATATACTGACTGAGGCATTACTTGGGGCGATTGAGAATGTTAGAATTACTCGCAAAATCGCTTAAAATTTAGATATAAGATCTTGTAAAAAGTAGTTCTGCGCATATTAAATGGTCAAATCTTCCTAACATTTTTCATGTAGGCCTCTGTTCAGATCACCCCTAATAACTTTTTTTAATAATATGTTGTTAGAATTGTCGTTACATGTACAGTCTTCCTATAATCTAATGGACTGAATCCAATAAAAACAAATTTCAACAATTGTTTTAATTTATGTTGAGAAAACAAAGATAATCATGAAATAAAAAAGCAATAAAAATAAAAATTATTTAATTCTACATAAATTTATCAAAATGGCAAATTAAAGCATTTTTATTTGAATAAGTTTTTAAAATTAATTTTCTTTATGAATGATTTATACAATATCTGAAGGAGGCTTGTAAAAAATTTTTCGAAAACAACTGACTTAGTTTTACGTCATTAAAACATAAACCTGTTTTAGGCCTTATTTATAATAATTGTGCTTTTAAAAAGGCAAAAACAAAAAATAAATTTAAAAAAAACAAAAAAGCTGAAGAATAGACGGACGCATAAAACGTCATATGAGTACGAATTAAAATCAATGTGTTCTTAAAACATAAAACAGAAGAAAACCGATTTTGAAATATTGTTGTTAAATTACACTGGCCTACAAGAAAAAAAAATTTCTCGTCTTTAAATAAAACTATATGATATATGATGATTTTGATACGCTGAATTCAAATCCGTTTTCAGTTTTCTTCCATCGGGCTCAAATTTGTTTTTTTTATGGGCGTGGACAATTTTTCGCCCAAAATATGGTAGATATGTCAACATATTTCATCATAACTTAACCTACTACTTAACCGATTTTGATGCAGGTACAACCAAACGTTTAGGAACAAAATTTCCTGAACACCATTTTTGTGCATTTTCAGCACTTTCGGAGTTATTCACAGCATAGCCGCGAAAAAAAAATTGTGTGCTCAAAATTAGGGCAATTTTTTTTTTCAAAAGTCAAAAAAAAATGTTTAGAATGAAAATTTAGATATTAATGTTAAATTAAAGCTTAAAGTATTGAGAATAAAATAAGCTTTAAATCATGAAAATCGATTGGCTATTGCTGATTTTATTCAAAATTATATATAGGTACCTAACTTTGACCAAAATTAGCGAAAAAATGTGTTCTTGCAAAATTAGTGGAAAATTTTTTTCTTTTATTTTCAAAAAGTTATAAAAAAATTCTTAGATCTTAAATTTTAAGCATTTTAATGAAAGCCAGGTGTGGGTTGAAAGCAAAACAACCCATGAAGGCAGTTGCCAAACTTTGACAAAAGTAAAGGTTCATTTTTTATGGCTATGGTAAGTCAAAAATATTTAAAAAAATAAGATTTTTTATTATTGTGGTGAAAATCCCAGTACAAAGTGTACTTTTAAAACAGATAACTTGCTTGCGAAACCGAAAAGACAAATCCTATCCGATATTTGATTTTAACAAAACCAAAAGCTAATATTGAATAGAGTTAGCTTATTTGGTCTTGGACGTCTCAGATTTATTTTGCTACATCTGTAGGGAATTGACTTTAAAATCACAACCCTATACAATAACTTCCCAAATTAAGAATGCTTATAAACATTACTTTGGGCTTCCTATCTATGAAACGAACAAATATTGGTTGCCAAAAATATGTTAAAATACCTGTGCTAGAGCTTTAGAAAGATCATATCATTTACGAATGAAGTAGTGTGAATCAAAAAATCACGAACATGATCGTTATTTCTGCATGACCGCTACACGTGGATTTACGAGAAAAAATAATATCATATACGAGTATACGAACATTTCATCTGCCCGATGGCCAGTTGTTTGAAAAAATAATGCCTCCTAAACGTCACGAAATAATTAATGAAGATGTTTTTTCTGTTCGAAGTGCAACCAATTATGCATCTGTCATACATCCGCATATATAAGTACATCGCGAAAACCTCATTTTATAAACCAGTCTAAGCTGCGAGACTTAGAACTTTTAAAATCAAAGTCAGAACTTCTTGCGTCAAGATTACAACAATTTGTTAGATAAGAACACAAAAGTCTCAAATTTTCGATATAAAGAAGATTTTCTGGCTTATTTTGGCAAAGAATGGCGATTTAATATTTTGTGCTTGGTTTCCCTGAAAAGTCTGAGGAATGGCGACTCTTTATTGATTCATAAAAGAAAAACATACATATTTCGTGAATGGTAACACTTAGCTCATGTCTGATTTGACAGATAATTAGTTTTATCCTTTCGCTGAACGAATATGGTTGTGTATACGCTTCGCTAAGTGGGCCTGTGATCGACTTACAGAAGATGCCGATTTTGCCAAAAAAAGAAATCATCTTTTCATATGAAGCTCATTTTGATCTTGGTGGGTATGTAAACAAGCAAAATTGTCGCAATTGGGGCACAGAAAACCCGCACGCATACATTGAAAAACCGATACACCCAAGACGAGTTACTGTTTGGTGTGGAATTTGGTCCAGAGGCATAATTGGGCCATTTTTCTTTGAAAATGGGCAAGGAGTGGCCATTACAGTCAATGGCGATCGTTATCGGGCCATGTTGAACGAATTTTTGTTCACAAAAATTGAAGAGGAGGATATTAGCAACATTTGGTTTCAACAGGACGGCGCCTGTTTTTGAAGCCGCAGAGCTGATGTCGTTTGGTCACCTCGCGGCTGCGATTTGACACCGTTGGACTATTATTTGTGGGGTGCCGTCAAAGATAAGTATTACGCCAACTAGCCAGAGGCAATTGACGCTTTAAAGGGAAGCCATTGGTTAAATACAGCTGCACACAATCGATAATGTGATTAAAAATTGGACCGATCGTGTAGGCTACTGCACGGCCAGCCGAGGCAGCCATTTGAATGAAATTATTTTCCATTATTACCCGGAAGGATTGTACTTTCAAATAAAAAAAGAAATTTGAGAAAATATTCAGTAATTTTTTTTTATAGCATTTTCAAAAAAAAAAATATATTTGGCGGACCCGTTATATGCGTATGTATTATTTCCTACCAGACATTTTCTTTCATTATGTTTGTGCTACATGTATCACAATTATTTTATCAAAGTTAGGTACCTCCTCTTATACACATCTGGCTCTAACTTAAAAGCCTAAATTATGTTTTAGTAGTTTTCGTATAAGTTTTCGAAAATAAAAGAAATAAAAATTCCTCTAATTTTGCAAGAAAATATTTTTTCGCTAATTTTGGTCAAACTTAAGCACATGCATTTAATTTTGAATAAAATTAGCAATATCCAATCGATTTTGATGGTTTTGAGGATTTTATTTTATTCCCAACACTTTAAGCTTTAATTTAAATTCTTCACATCTGAAATTAACATTCTGAAACAAATTTTTGTGAGTTTTTGAAAACAAAAAATTGCTCTAATATTGCGCGAAAATTTTTTTTCGCAGCGAAGTTGTAAATAACTCCGAAATTCTTGAAAATACAACAAATTGTGTTCAGTTGATTTATAGGAAAATTTATTCTTAAGCGTTTGGTGGTCAAGTCGTTTTCAAGTTATGATGAAATCTATTGACATAACTACCTTATTTTGGGCGAAAAATTTGTCACGCCTATAAAAAACAATTCGTGCACGATGGAAAAAACTGAAAACTGATTTGTATTCAGTGCATCAAAATCATTACTCCATATAGTTTTATTTAAAGGCTTTTTTGCTGTAGACCAGTGTTATTAAACAATAAAAGCAGCAGTAGTAAAAACAATAACAGCAGCAGCAGCAGAGTTAACAACAATAACTTAAAATTATGTTGATTCAACATAAAGATGTTTTCGTATAAATTGATCAACAAAAGACATCAGCAACATCAGTACCAACGACTTCTTCAGACGGTTAACTTCATACCCTCACAGCAGTAATTCAAAATGGTTAGTTTTTGTTAAAACAAATAATAATAAAAATTAAATGAGAAAAAATCATAAAATTTTAAACAATTTAACACGAGTAAAAACAAAACCCATTTTTAATTAATTAATAGTTGAAATGATTAAAAAAAATTAACAAAGAATTTTAATGCTTGAAAGCTTATTTAATCAATGTGTTTAATTCGTTTAAAAATTAAAAACAAATAATCGCTACTTTTACTTAAAACAGCCTTAAAATAGACAATAAATTTGTGTGTTTTTTGTTTTTAAATTGTGATCGATTTTAAAATATTCTGTTATTTGTGTTTTACAGAAATTCTTCATCGCTTTTGCTCTTTTGGCTGTTGCCTCCGCTGATGTCAGCCATTTGGCCAACAAATACTTGCCTCCTGCACAAAGCTACTCTTCAGGAAGCTACTCTGCACCTGCTGTTCAGGCCACTTACTCAGCTCCTGCTGTACAACGATCTTACTCTGGTCATGCTGTTGAATCCGTCCAACATGCTGCTCCCGTTAACGAATACTTGCCTCCCGCACGCGAAACTTACTCCGCACCAGCTGTCCAACAAAGTTACTCTGGTCCTTCTGTAAGCTACTCTGGCCCAGCTGCCCACTCTTACTCCGCCCCAGCTGCCCAATCTTACTCCGCCCCAGATTTTGAGTCTTACTCTGCTCCAGCTGTCCAATCTTTCTCTGCTCCAGCTGTCCAATCACACTCCGTTCCAGCTGTCCAATCTTACTCCGCCCCAGCTGTTCAATCTTACTCCGCCCCAGCTGTCCAATCTTACTCTGCCCCAGCTGTTGAATCTTATTCTGCTCCAGCTGTTCAATCTTACTCTGCCCCAGCTGTCCAACAATCTTACTCTGCCCCAGCTTTCGAACAAACTTATTCTGCTCCCTCAGTCAGCTACTCAGCTCCCGCTGTCCAATCTTACTCTGCCCCTTCCGTGAGCGTCTCCTCATCTGTTGGTGAAGTTGGCACTCAATATGCTGCCAACGGTGGTTACGTTTACAAAAAGAAGTAAGTCGTTGTTAGTTAGTTTTTAAGTTCATTTAGTTGTACGCTTTATACGCTTTTTAGTATAAAAAGTGATGTTAAACGAAGTCAAATTGTTGTTTTATTTTGTTATAAAATAAATAAAAATAGAAAATTTCAAAAAAAATTACTAATTTGTTTAACTAAAAAAAAAAAATTATGAATTCAGTTATAAGACAAGCTATGCTGAAAGACTAACACAGGAAAGGGGCATTTTATAACGTGGTGTTGCTATTACAGCAACTAATTTTTAAACAAAAACAACATATGCCCGTTGCTTTATAATAAAGTACACGTTATCATGTAAAACCCCGACATTCAGCGTAAAATAAACAAAATTTTTGACAATGACTAAACATTGTATTAAATGAAAAAAAAAACTGGCAACACCACCCTATTAATTACGCCCTGAACTAATCGATTAGTTTTTTAATTGCCCAAAAAATTAATTCGAATTTACAACTTTTGGTTACAGGTTTTGACTCAAGACATTTATTTTAGGTGTAAACACGTTCTCAGTTTTATATTACATACTACAAACCAGAGCTACATACATATAATTCTCATTAATAAATCTTGTACATAGTATAGATAAAGGTTAGGGAAAACACATCTGGACCAAATTTAAACTTAATATATTTTGGTATAATCATATTTAGCAGTATAACCAGATTTTAAAATGACATAAAGCTGGATCTTGTTCAAAAAAAAGCTCAAAAATTTTGTTTTCGACTAAAAAAATTAACTAAACTTTTAAATAGTTTTTTAACATATATTTTTTTAGTTTGGTATTAGATAATGTTAATATGTATAGCACCATATAAATTGTTTTCTTTAAATCCAAAGTAAAATTAATTGTTTAGGTGATAAATTAGATATCATTTTTAAACCCATTTGGTCACCATAAAAGTCAAAATATTAATTGAAAAAACTTCAATAAGAATTCAAACGAAAAACATAAATGTAGATAATTTTCAGTTTCATACATTTTTTAAATCCTATACATATGTATACAACACTCCTAAATGACTGAACCGATTTTGCTGAAATTTTAAAGATATAAGAAGTATTAGCCAACGAAATAGGCTATGCTCTTTTTCACAATTGAGCTTGGGAAAACGGGTCAAATAAGTTATACGAGGGCGGATTGATATTGAAGCTACCTAGCGCTAGATGACACAAAAACTTTTTCTTTCATAGAAATTACGATCTGTCAGACGTCAGCTGTTAATATTTTAGCCAAATTTATCGATTAGTTTATTTGTTGTAGTCGTTTGAAGTAAGCAACTTTTGTGTTTCTTGGAAAATGGAAAAAAGTGAATTTCGTGTAGTGATTAAACACTATTATTTGAAAGCCAAAACGGTGAAAGAGACAAAAGAAAAGTTTGATAAACATTACGGCGAATCTGCTCCGTCAGATTATATGGTAAAATATTGGATTGCTGAATTTAAACGGGGCCGAACAAGCACTGCAACAATACCATCACTGAAGAAAATATCAAGAAAATGCTCGATATCGTTATGAATGATCACCGGGTCAAAATACGTGAGATTTCTGAAATGGTAAACATATCATATGAACGTGTGTTCAACATTTTGCATGAACATTTGCATATGAAAAAGCTATCGGCAAGATGGGTGCCGCGTTTGCCCAGTGTTGAACAAAAACGAGTTCAACAGATCACTTCACAGCGGTGTTTGGACATGATAAAGCATAATCCTGCTGATTTTTGGCGTAGATTAATAACTGTTGATGAAACGTGGGTCCACCACTACACACCTGAAACCAAAAATCAATCGAAGCAATGGGTGGAAGCTGGTGGAAGTGCTCCGAAGAAGGCGAAGACAGCGAAATCTGCTGGCAAGGTTATTACCACTGTATTTTTGGATGCACACGGAATATTGTTTATTATTATCGTGCATTATGGAATCAATTGGTTGATGCAATCAAGGAAAAACGACCACATTTAAACAAGAAAAAAGTGCTCTTTCTTCAAGACAACACACCGGTTCACACAGCATTAGATACGATGCTAAAACTACGAGAAATCCACTTCGAATTGGTTGATCATCCACCTTGTAGTTCAGATTTAGCACCTAGTGACTTTTTCCTGTTTCCAAACTTGAAAAAATGGCTCGCAGGAAAAAGAGTCATCTCAAACGAAGAAGTGATTACCGAAACTAATGCGTATTTTGAGGAGTTCCCAAAGTCGTATTATTCAGATGATATAAAAAAGTTGGAAAATCGTCTTACTAAGTGTATTGAGCTAAAAGGAGACTATGTTGAGAAATGAATGGTTTTTGAAAAAAACAATGTTTTTTTTTCTTACTTAGGTAGCTTCAATATCAATCCGAACTCGTATGAGTTGTCACTTAATATTAAAAATTTATTAAATTGGCAAACCTAAAATTATACGAATAAAACAAAGAAATAGATTTCTTTATTCAGTTCGTTTATGAGCCAACCACGCGTAAAGGACTGAACCGATTTTGTTGAAATACATAGATCCAACTTACAAAAATGCAGTAGGGGATGTTTTTTATTTCTTTATTTTTTTTATAGACATTGGAGACGACTAAACTAGTTTGTTTTTCGTCTGAAATGACTTATTTTTTCTTTTAAAAGCAATTTTTTATTACCAACAGTCATCATCTACTTTAAACGGCTTTGCATTTTTCTTATAAAAACAAATAGGTGGCCCAAAAACTGATAGGATCGGAATAAAGGGGAATGTTAACCTCGCTTCTTTAAAACGTTCGAGTTCGTTTTTATTGCGTTAAAATAAAATAAAACACTATTTTTATTTTAGTTGTTTTACAGTCAATCTCTTCTTTATTTATTCCACTGTACTTTAATACACTAAATTCACTTTTAAAAAAACACTTTTTATTTGCGCCTTAAACAGACTTTGGCTGTCAAGAAGAGCCAATTCACAACTAACTAACTCATCAGCCGCAATTCGCCGCTTTTATAATATTTCATCTTAGTTTAGAATGTTCTAGTACTGACACGAATCTTCGATTTTTCTACGTTAATTCAAACTGGTCTAAAATACCAAAAAGTACCCAATCAATGCGCTGGCAGCACTTTTAATTAGTACAGATAATTTTAGAAGTTTTTAAGCCTTGACACAAGGCAATATATTTTTAGCTTAAAGATCATAATAAGCTCCGACGTGATGAATTTTGTCTTTAGCATTTTCATTTTCGTAACAATAGTATATGTATAGAGACTCTCGGGCAATACCGGATGAGTAAAGATAGTTTTAAATAAAGTTGTAGAAAAAATTTTTGGTAAATTTTGCTTTTATTTAGTCAATTTTATCATTAGTCACTGGTTAATATTTTATCTTGTATTTATGAGAGTTGTGCAGAATCTGAAAAAAGGTAGAATCCGGTCTCAAGGGTGCATAACTTCAAAGTTCCCAGCCAATTTTCAGCAAATCAAAAATGTTCATTGGCATTGTAATAATCGAACGTTAGTTAAGATTTCTTCATCTAATACCCTCATTCTATTTCCCTTTTTTCATCCCACGTACTGATTCACTTAAAAAAATATAAGTTTTTACACTATCGACGATTTAAAAAAACTCCATCGGCCAAAAATGTAAATTGAAATGTCATCTTTTAAACAAGTGCTCCATTTAAACAATCGCATTATTTTTGTACGATTGATGGGAAAAATTGCATATGAATAATAAACACAACAGAGGCAAATAAGTTCGCAATAGTAAAGAAAAAAAGAAAATTTCACTACTAAGGTATTAACACTTTTTGAGACATTAAAAGAAACAAATCTATAATCAAATTAATTTCTTGTTTATTTGCTTATGGTGTTATTTTGCTTATGAAGAAATATCAAGGATTTTCAAAATGCAACATTTTAAAAGATAAACACAAAACCCTTTCTTTGTGTTATTTTTATTATTTTTTAATGAATACAAAAAAAAGAAACGACAAAAAAAAGAAATATTTTCATCTTTTCTGTCAACCTCATACCAAATAGAATGCGAATTTACTAATTAATATAAGCATGTAAGCAATGCAGAAACTATTGTTGTCTGTGATGCTCTAATTTTACTGTTTTCGATGACAATGTTTGTATTATTTTTGCTCTATTGTCTTTTTTTGTGAATATATCAGAAAAGGCTAAAAAAGCTAAATGAATTTTTGAAAAAAAGCTAAAAAAAAACTAAAAGCCAAATATATAAAAAAAGCTTAAAAAAGCTAAATTTAGTCCAAGCTTTGTCTATATACAACATAAAAAGTGTGTTTACCCAAATGATAACTACATAAATGTGATTTTTACTTGAAAGCTTTTTGTTAGCTAGGGTCATATATGATCAGATTTTATATTTATATATATAGGGTCCGCCAAATAATTTTTTTTTCAAATGCTATAAAAAAAACTACTGAATATTTTCTCAAATATCTTTTTTTATTTGAAATTACAATCCTTCCGGTTAATAATGGAAAATAATTTCCTTCAAATGGCTGACTCGGCTGGCCATGCAGTAGCTTACACGATCGGTCCAATTTTTAAGCACATTGTCGATTGTGTGCAGCCGTATTTCACCAATGGCTTTACGAATATTGTCCTTTAAAGCGTCAATTGTCTCTGGCTTGTTGGCGTAACACTTATCGTTGACGGCATCCCAAAAATGATAGTCCAACGGTGTCAAATCGCAGCTCCAAGGTGGCTAAACGACATCAGCTCTGCGGCTGATAATGCGAAATGAAACCAAATGTTGCTAATATCCTCCTCTTCAATTATTGTGAACATAAATTCGTTCAACATGGCCCGATAACGATCGCCATTGACTGTAACGGCCACTCCTTGTTCATTTTCGAAGAAAAATGGCCCAATTATGCATCTGGACCAAAATCCGCGTCAAACAGGTTTTCTGTGCGTGCGGGTTTTCTGTGCCCCAAATGCGACAATTTGGCTTGTTTACATACCCGCCAAGATCCAAATGAGCTTCATCTGAAAAGATGATTTTTTTTTTGGCAAAATCGGCATCTTCTGTAAGTCGATCGCAGGCCCACTTAGCGAAGCGTATACACAACCATATTCGTTGAGCGGAAGGATAAAACTAATTAACTGTCAAATCAGACATGAGATAAGTGTTACCATTCACGAAATAACCACTAGTTGAAAAATACGTTAGATGGCGGACCCTGTATATCTAGAAAATCACAAACAGATGACAACAAAATGAATTTTTGCTTGCTTGGTTATATGCGTTGCCCAGTTGTGTACGAGTACATATATTCGGATCTAAAGATCTACTAATAATTGCAAGATATTTTAAAGAGTTGTTTACTAAAAAGCCTAATGATTTCTAAAACCTAAGTCACATTTTATTTATAATTAAACACTATTCTATGGTAAATTTAAAAATATTTCGGTTACTTTATAAGGTGATAAGGTGAGTGTAAAAATATCTCTAAACTTGAGAAATGTGGAATAAATTGTATAAAAATTGCGTTTGTTTGTAAAATAGACACAGATTCTTCAAGGTCACCTATATGAAGTATAATTATTTCAAAGCTCTGTTCGTAACTCAAAATTATGGAGGTGTTATAAAAATTTTAAACACAGATTCTTTTTGAACTCGGTGGGTGCCTATAAAAAACATTATATCACTTTCACTTATTTCTATTTCATTCTATTTTGTCGCATAGTGTTATTTAGAAACTTGTCTGAAAACCAAAGGTATCGCTATGATCTGTAGAAAATAACACAAAGAGTGTAACTAGGTGACAGATGAAATAAACAGTATAGAATCTCAAAATATTGACTAATAATAACAAAAAAGTCCAATTTGGGGAATCGGGTGGCAACACCACTAAAACTTTAAATGAAGTTACAATATATGGGGTGTCCGCCGGGAAAGTATACTACTTTGTTTTGCCGCTATTTTGGTAAACATTAGTCTTGACGGTTCATATTTAGCAGTCGTGAAGTAGAGACGTGGCAAATTTATTATGGAATAATATTCAGTAAACCAACGTGTTTTTATCGTTAAAACATTTTATCAAAATCAATCATCGATTTTCATGAAAAAATCATGAGTGACGAGGCTCATTTTCATTTGAATGGTTATGTGAATAAATAGAATAGTCGATTCTGGGCAATGGAAAACCCTCAAATTATTCATCAGTCACCTTTGCATCCATTAAAAGTGACAGCCTGGTGTGCAATTTGAAACTGAAAACGGCGTAACGGTAACTGTCAGTGGGGAGCGATATCGTGATATGATTGAAAACTTTTTAACGCCACAACTGCATGCTTTGGGCTTGACTAACATGTGGTTTCAACAAGACGGTGCCACATCGCATACAGCCAGGATTACAATGGAATTACTGCGAGACCTCTTTCCATAACAAATTATTTCAAGTTGACTGCTCCGGACTTCTTTTTGTGGGGATATCTGAAAAGCAATGCTTATGCAAACAAACCAGAAACGCTGGAGCAACTCAAATAAAATATTCGTGATGAAATTAATGAAATACCGCGTAAAATGTGTGAGAATGTAATGAAAAATGTGCTCAAAAGGGCTCGCATTTGTGAGGCTAACAGAGGCGGGCATTAATCTGATATTGTATTTCATACATAATTGCTTACATTAAATATAACATTTATCAATATAAGATCCATTCTCTTTTATATAATCAAAAATTATTAACAAACAAAGTAGTATACCTTCCCGGCGGACACCTTGCTTTTATGAGTAAAAAGTACAAATGGCAAGGGGAACAATCAATTTTTTCGAATAAATATTAAACAGCTAATGATAATAAAATAATTTTAAAATAAATTAAACACCTCCCTCTTTAAGAATAATTTTGGTTCAAATTAATAGGTAACAGTTTTTTGGGGTTTCCAACTGGTTTCTGTAGTACTTTATTTTCAACTTCTTTACACTTTAAGCAGCAACTAATAATATGCTTTTTCTTTTGAACCCTTTTTTAACGGTAACGGTAGAAATAAAACTAAAACTAATATGCCTTTAAAAATCTTGTTCTATTTGGAAATAGTGATGCCATATTGAATGAACAAATTTTGACTTTGATTTTATTATTTTTGGACTATGGCAAGAATCACTGTGCAGTGTAACGACAGCAAATATTTTATTCATTTTTAGGTATAAACTTCCAATTTAAAAGAGAGGTTCTTTAAGGCAACGCAGTTGTTATAACTATTTTTCAATATGAACATTTGCTAATGCGGAAGTCACACTTTGAAGGGTTTAACAAGTACTAAAAATAAATTCTCCATAAAAATGAACGAAGATTGATAAAGTAGTAAGACAAAGACTGTCTGATGGCTAAGATGACTTAATATAATCTTTTAAATGGATTATAACATTATTTCGAACAAGTCATCCTAAATAAGCATATCAAAAATGCTCATACCCATACAAAAGCATGAGAAAAAATTTGATTTTGAAAGTGCATTAAGTTGAAGTTGGCTGCAAAGCACTAGTTTCATTAATCAGACTAAGTTAACATTTATGTTCATGGCAAAACATTGACGCTGTTACATCATAAAGTACATATGTATCTCATTACAGCATTAAAATTAGGAGCTACACATTACGCTGTAGGATTTACACGTTTATAAGTTTAAAAATTTTAATTGTCAATTTTCTTTGTGGTAAACCCTCTACTGTGCAGCTAAACTCCATCTGGACAGTTAATGGTTTTAAATAAAGGGTGGTCTAAACATAATGCACGACGTTAACTGTGAGTCACACCTTAACGTCAAGTTATTGGCCCAACTTAATTTGAAGTCTTTTACGAAAACGGGCTTTCGATTCAAAATGCATTTCGTGCACTTCGTGATATTTTTGGTCAGCATAATAGAACAAATGTGTTCACAGAATTGTGCGCAAATTTTAGCCCGTCCATTTCGTTCAGCGGAAAACATTGCTGTCGTTAGCGGGCCGTCAACCTCGACTCGTCGTCGTGCCCAACAATTGAATATCTCAGGAACATCACTGATGTGAATGTTGAATAAATATTTGAATTTACACGCTTACACGGTTCAATTGCCTCAAATACTGAAGCCTACTGACCATTTCAAGCGTCGTCAATACGCCGAATGGTTAGTTGAACAGACTGAAGTGAATGGTGACTTTACAAAGAAAATCATCATCAGCGACGAGGCACACTTTCACCTCAGTGGCTTCGGTAACAAAAAGAATTTGCTGCACTTGGACAAATGAGAATTCACAAGTGATTATTAAAAAGCCGAAGCATCCATAAAAAGTAACTGTTAGGTGCGGTTTATGGGCTGGCAGCGTCATCGGGCCGTACTTCTTCGAAAATGAGATCGGCCAAGCAGTTACCATGAATGGTGTTCGCTATCGCGGGATGATAACGAACTTCTCGTGGCCAGAAATTGGGGATATGGGCCAGAATGATATGTGGTTCCAACAGAATGGTGGCACTTGCCACACAGCCAACGAAACAATGGCTCTTTTGTGCAAGAAATTCAATGACCGTGTTATCTTATGTCTTGGCGATGACACCGTTGGACTTCTTTCCTTTGGGGATATTTAAAGAAAAGTGTATGTCAATAAGCCAAGAACAATTCAAGAGCTAAAGGGTGAGATAATTCGGCACTTTAACCACGTTGAACCTTAATTATGTCTCAGAATCACCGACGGATAGAAGGATGCCACTGAATTCGTGGCGAGTATTTGGCCGACATTTTGTTTCACCCATATTTGTCATAGATGCTTTCGGTTGGACCACCCTCTATTACTTTTTAAAAGGATTCACCAGAGTTAAAAGCCAATTAAAGGTTTGTTAACCACCTAATCTAAATTGAGTTGAGCTGGTGCTTGTACTTTGTAATTTAAAGTAGCAAAACTTAAAAAGTACTGATAAAAACCTTTTCAAACAACACAAAGTTATCAATAAAATTGTTTTGTTTTTAATATTTAAATTAATCATAAAACCATAAAATTCATTTAGTTTTTTTTAACTCAACCACTAAATAATTCAAATTAATTTGCATAGTGATTAAAATAAAAAAAAAAAAAACAGCCAACAGACTTAAAATTTGTTATTCAAATTTATTTTCTGTTTTTATATCTTCGAACTAATTTTTGGCAAAACTTGTCATTATATTTGTAACTTTTCCATATACAAAAAGTTTGTTTAAAATGCTGCACTGGGCTTTTTATACAAATAACCACCATTTTCAGGATCATATTGAGTATCACTGGCGGCTATGCGCAGACGTAACTTTTTATCATCAATTTCATCGTTAGGTTCTTCGTTTTTCAATGCCTCGTTCGAATGGTAAACAGGATAATTGGGGTAGACGGGACCAGGGAAACCAGGATTTACAAAGCCAGGAGGATAACTATTACCGGGATAAACCTGGCCTGGATAAATTTGTCCTGGATAAACTTGACCGGGATAGACTGGGCCAGGGTTTACTTGACCAGGATATACTTGACTCGGTAGTCCTTGACCAGGAAAACCGGGATTTACAAAACCTGGTGAGGGTGGGAATACTTGTGGTGGTGGTGGTGGAAAACCTTGACCGGGTAAGCCTTGTGGAGGAAAACCAGGATTACCTACTGGAAAACCGCCAGGAAAACCGCCAGGAAAACCACCGGGAAAACCATAAACTGGATCTTGATTAGCATCTTTAGTTAAAGTCTCCAAATTATCCAATTTCAAATCATTATCAACAATATCCTGTTGTTGTGGTAGAGTTTCAACATCATTGACAATTTTAGTTGCAACATCAGAGTTTTCTTGTGCCACCGTCTTTGAAACTGGTGGTAAGTACATGCGGGAAAGATGCTTTACATCAGCCACGGCCAAGCACATTACAGTGCTCCATACTAGGAATTTCATAAACTGTAAAGGAATATAATTCTTATTAAATTTTATAAAAATAAACCGGGTTCCTCTTACTCACCATAGTGACTGCCCTTCTTTTAGCGATATTCTAAACAGATTAAAAACTCCATTTCTTCAAATCTTCTTTTTATAACTTTTTCTTCTGAAAATTAGATTCTAAGCTTTCTCTTAATTTTGATTGATGACTCAATAATGATGACACATAAAAAGCACCATTTCTTTTGATCATATTAAAACAACTCCAAATAATAGATAGATGAAGCATATAAGCAGTGTTTAGCCGAATAATCTGACACACTATAAACTAAAAATGAGAACTTAAAACAACATCTTTACAACTGTTCTAATAATTTTTGCTTTAAACGTTTACTTTAATTATTGTTATGTCTTCAAAACTTAGTCTGGCTCTTAACATTTATCGTTTACTTACTTGTTCTGCTATTTCTTCTGTTGTCGTCTACAACCAACATGACACACCTCATATTACCTAACTTAGCTAAGTAGTTCATAATTAATAAAGATACACAATTTTATTAAAAACATCTTTAGCATCTCATGTCCATTATGATATGAACGGTTTTAAGAAATCGAACAAAGATGAGTTTTAAATTGGTTTTATGTTATAAATTTCTTAAAACATAAATAAACTGGTTCTTAGTTACACAGTGGTGTGGATCGCACAAAATCGCTTCAATAAAATAAAATACTATCTAAAACCCGGCATGCGTCGCTACCTCTATCTTAATTAATATCTTAGTCATAATTTTTACCCTTTTTCCTTATTTGATCCACTTGCAGTTCAAATACAAACATTTAAAATAGCGTATAGTTTCTTCTTTCTGCTGTTTATCCGTATACAGTCTTCAAATAAACACACATTAATTCTTATATAATATTTGTATATACATAGATAGCTTTTACCCGGCTTGCTTTGCTCAATACCCGTTTATATAGTCTTTCACGCTTTTTAGCTGATGTGGATAGCTAGCGAAACACCGTATTTAGTATGAATGGAATGTGCCACGCCCAATTATGTAATATCTCCCATTTCTTGTCTGATGGTTTGTATCGACTACGAAGTCATTTAGACCAAATTCAGGAATTTAATTTTTAACCGTTCCCAAGACATACAAAAATCGAAATTTAGGATGTACCATGTCCATATGAAGCCATTCAGAGCAATTTCAGAAGCTTTAGCATTAACCGGTTTTAAAATTTACAAAAATCAAAATTTAGTTTGTATGGTAGGTACCACTCCCACTTATTCAATTCCGCCCATTTTTGACTGATGATTTGAATTGACTATAAAGTTATTTGGGCTAAACTTAGAGACTCTTACTGTTCTATTTTGAAGATATAGGTAAATAAATATTTACTTTGTATGTGCGTGGCACCGCCCAGTTGAAATTTTTGAATTTCGAGAAAATCTGTTCAGACGTTAAGCTGTCTATCAGGCACAAGCAAACTTACACATATACCCACAAACACACATTTATTTTTATATATAAGATTGAGATATTAACGAAATAGGGTTTTGATGCTTTCAATTCTAGATTTCGACAGTTGCACCTACGCTATTAGTTATGCGAGAGCATTGTACATTGAGAGTGCGACAAGCCCTTAAAATCTGTACTTCCAATAATACTTTTTCCGTCTTCAAAACTGAGGGTACTTTACGTATAACATAAAGATAGCGAAAAGTGTTATTAATCAATCAATTATTAATATCTTACTCAGAATAAATCAACAATGTCTTTTTCCAACAGACGTCGAAAAAATCATGCCAGACGTTAGGAGGAACACAATAATTATAAAAGACAACATTAAAGACTTTGCTGAGATATTTTCAAAAAACCATGCTTAAATAGTTACAATATGCATGACATAGTCGCTAACCTTGTCATTAACATAAATTGACAGCATATTCCCACAAAATATCGTTAACGAAGAGTTCAGCTACATTATGGTCAGTGAATAATCCAATAATTTCTAAATATTACGTTAGCGAGATTATCGTTTACGACGTTTATGTCTAATGAGTTTTGATAGTAGTGGGTTACATAAAGCCAATTTAGGTGTCGTGGTTATATATTAAAAGATTATTATTGGTCGTGTTATTTATCCACACCGCAAATGATATGCAAATGGATAGATCAAATTGAGCAGAAGCTCTGCTATATTAGCATTAGAGTGGAACCCCAAAGAACCAGACGTACTGGCTGGCCGAAAGACAAAACGGTTCTCGGTGGAACGGGGAAGCTCAACAAATACTTCGAAGAACTAAAACAGATCTATAATAATAGATTAAGTTGAAAGCATCTGGTAAAAGTTCTCTAGTAGAATAAATAAATTGAAAATATATAAAACCAATTGGCTGATCATTATTTTAGCACAATGCTAAGGAGAAGACGCACAAACTAAGAATGTCTGTTGTGTGGAACACTGTGCTTTTATTTATCTAGAATTATATTTGATTCGATCAGTCAATTCTTTAGTGTAATACATTCTTATTAGGAGGAAGACATAATAGCTTAACTAATTAAGTTTTTCGATACCCAGCCTAGATTATAAGAAAGTCTTGTCATTTCCATTTATATTCTTAGTAGGATTGCTTACCAAAGTTCTTATATTACGTGATAAGTATGCATAAAATCAGTAGCAAGTAAGCATATGCAATTGCAAAAAGTAGACCGAGTACACTCGTCTTGGCAACACCTAATTATACTCGACGTTGTAATAGTCCAATCTCCTCACAAGTATTTGGCAAGGTGTTAGAAAAAGTTAAAGGCAAGTGTTGTTTCAGACATTAAATCAAAATTTGTGTGCCTTTAACACTTAAATTGATCATGAGATTTTGCTTCATAAGCTAACATTAATTGGTATTCTTGACTAGACTAGACTTCATCGTTGGAGAGACTCCAACCTCTTCTTTAGGACTCAGAAAGTTTTGTTCCGAAATGGATAGCCTCAACCTTTTGTTTTTCACGGAGTTCCGCAGGGTAGCCATTTGGGTCAACTCTTGTTCTTGTTATTTCTCAATGACGTTCCTAATGTATTTTCTGACTGTGATATTCTTATGTACGCGGGTGATGTTAAATTATTTTGTACTTCTAATGATGTTTCTAGTCAGGCTGTTCTACAACGAAGTTTTGATGTTTTTGTTGATAAGTCTAGAATTAATTTAATGGATCTCAACCGTTTTGAGCTCAAAAAAGATAATATAATAAGAAATTTATCAAATCACTGCTTACATCTTTTCTCCACCTCTGAGCCAATTTTCAAATCCCATCTCAGAAAAACTTCTCGTCTTTTAAGGCGCTCCAACTTTGCAGCAGATTTTGTATTTCTCAAAGGAAGTGATTCGGTGATATGCTTAATAAGGCCAAGAAAGGCCGTTAACCGAAATGCCTTTAAGCGAGATGAATATGTGGTACATTTGCTTCCCTTACACTTCTAGTTAAAAAACGAAGAACCAAACGAATATATTCCATAATTCCAACAGACCGTTATAGCGAAACACCGTGCAAAGAAAGCCTTATAAAGAGGTGTGAGCAATGATTCGTTTCTAATATTTGTTTTGAAACTTTTGCGACATGAGGTAGGGTGTTGTTATTCAAATGAATAAATTAATCATGTCTGTCTTTATATTGCGGCCGTTTTTCTCATAATGCCTGATTCAAATGAAGTTATTGCACTCTGCTCCGATCACCGAGTCTTAGCAGCGTATAGTTCACAATTCCGCCTTGATCCCATCAAGAGTGCAAAATTGCACTATAAATACTAAAACAACATGATTTTATAAACAAACAAAAAATGTCGACTTGAACGAAATTTGGAAGCAGTTGTAAAACCCATCTAAAACCCTAATAAAACCCGATGGGTTAGGTTTAAAAAAAGCCGGGCTTTTGCAAACCCTGCTTAGGGTGGAACTATGTTGAGTGATGTGTTTCGTATAAGGCTAGGTTAAGTCTGGTAAAACTTCCTACATTAGAGCAGAGAAGGACAGTTTTGTTTTGTTTGCAACCTTATTGCTCTCGATGATGTTTCCGTGTTTTTACTTCTTATCCTGAATTTTAGCATCCATTATCGTCCTCTTGCACTGGACTTTTACAGGATCAACTATGCGAATTCGTTCCCATTCCGTAAACTATGCAATGATTTCAACTTCTATTATGGGCTTATTGACTTTAACTGTGACGTCAGTAATATAAAACGTAGTTTGCTTTCTAACATTAATTTGTAATTAGTATGTAATTGCCTTAATATATGTACTAGTGTACTCAGCGTAGGGCTACAAAACTATCGATTGTCGGCCCACTCGATACTATCGATACTATCGGATTCTTTTAAGTACTATTAGAGACGACAATATTAGAATTTAAGTGAAAGGAAAAGAATAATAATAAATATACAGTGATGAAACAAAAAATAGGGACACTTTCTTTTTTTCCAGGATGTAATAAAATTTTATGTATTGAAGTAGAAAACTGCTCAGACCATGAAGTGCTCGAAAACTAAAGTAATTAAAAAGAACCAGTGAAAGAAAACTGCAGAGACTACGGGAAGAAAGCGTAGAACAACTGTCAACTTTTAATTCGTACTTCAAAGATTAATCTCTTCAAGTTATCAAAAAGCCTCAAAAATGAACTTATTCTCCTGATTCAAATTGCGCAATAAGAAAAAACAAAAACGTACATAAGCTATACTTATGGTAAGAGTCCTCGAAATGTATCAGTTCTCAGCAAACGGAAGCAACACCTGCACCGTAATAATTAGAACAACATTACATGGTCTGACGAAAAAAAGATTAATTTGTTTGGGTCAAATATAAAATCGTGTGTACGAACATATTTTAGTTACAGTTGATACTTTATTTGAGTTTAATAAATAGAAATTTAAGGAACTGTTCAGCTGTGTCCCTATGTAACCATAAAAGTTTACAGACGACTAACAACCTGCGTCGAACAAATTTTTGCAAATGTTACTTTGACTACATTTAGTGGCCTCCGTATTTACCTTTAGAATTTGGCGATAGTATCGATAGTGAAAAAAACTATCGATTGTCAGCCAAAAACAAAACTATCGATACTATCGATAGTACTATCGATTGTTTTGCAGCTCTAACTCAGCGGCTGACACGATTAGCCGTATTTTAGCATCTAACGTTTATTTCAATTATGTGTGTATGTATGTATATAATTTAGTGTTTTAAAATTAACACCCATATTCATAAAATTCAAAATAAGATTTAAATGAATTTTATTTCAAATTTTTCATAAAAATTTTCTTTAAATTTTTCTTTTTCTTTTCCATTAACTTTTTATTTTTTTAATATAATAAAGCATTTACACCTGAACGAAATCTCGTCAATTGGATTTGAAATCTTGTATAAAATCTTATGCGTTTATATTAAACTTTTTGACATTTAACGAGATTTCGTTTTCACATGGCCGAAATAGAAGAGAACGGAATTACATTTTCTGATTGCCTTTGATACCTACCTGTTGCATGAACATTATTCGTAAATTGTTATGTCGGAAGATATATATTTTCTTCAATAAATTTTGTTTTTTATTTTTAATTTGAATGTAATTTTTTCTTGAACAGAGTTGTATTTTTTAGTATTTTTAGTACAAAAAAAAGAGTTGCATCAATAAATTAACCAGATTTCCACTAGATTCCGACAAAATCTCGTGACGAAGTAGATTTTTTTTCCTATGGAAAACAGTTGATTTCTTCTACCAGATTTGATCAAAATCCCATTAGTAATAGTTTTCGTTCAGCTGTAAATAGGCTATAAGCCTAAAAATAAACAATAAAAATTTTTACAAGAAATTTCACTTTTTAAAAAATCCAAATAGAACTGAGTTTTATATGACACTATTGAAGACAATGAGCGATATGTATGTTCCCTTCGTAGCATGTCAATTTTTTCTATGTTCAGCTTTGTGATTAAGTTGTGTAGCTTAATCGTGTTCTCGTTGTAAGCTGTACAGTGCGTGTACGTAGGTCTACGTCATTGAGGCGAGCCCCCTGCGGTCGAATGGGAGCGGGTAAGAGAGCGGGAGTGAGTATGCAAAAATTCATCAATTTAAAATAATTCGAAATTTGCAACAACTTTTGTTCAAAAAAATTTTTACTCTTTATTCCACTGTGCCGAAAAATGCTGAAAGATATTATTTCCTTATACAATTCTCTATCAACTCCACCCACTACAACAAAATAAAATAATAAAAGTTAAAAGTCTGCCTTTACTCAATGGTTTTAGGCATGAAATCACAAAATAATTTTGTTAAAGCAAAATTTATTGAATTTAATCGTGGGAAATACTGCTTAATTTATCTTTTTAAACTAAAAATAAAGAATCACATGTTAGTAGGCGTGATGGCATTACCGTATTATAACCCATCTATTTCTTTAAATTTGGAAACTAAAAATAGTAGCAAAGAACTACATACATGTACAGAAGAGAATATCGTATTGGATAGAAGTTTAGAGCCTAGTTAGTGGGCTGTACAACCGTGCATTGTCTTGTCGTTTCTTGTATTTTTTTTCTAGATGAGATTTTGAAAGCCTCCAAAAAATCTGTACCTATACAGACTCTCATATTGATCTTCTTTAATACACGTTTAACAAAATAAACTTGCTGTGATGTAGCTACGTTTTGTTCACAATTAAAAAATGATGCAACAAATCGTTCGGAATGCACTTGAACATCATCACAAACTTTTTGAATGTGAGTATATGTGCCGGAAACTGTCTTGTAGTTATATTATATTTATATCACAATTGATTTTAAGTGAATACATTGCTTGCATTTTTTCCCTTTATAGCCAAAAAGTAAATTAAAAACTGAATGAAACTTTTAAGTCATTGAGAAAACAAATAAATCAAGTACTTGCTGCTGCACTATGTCTTCGAGCATTTTAAAATTACGTCTTAATATGTGTCCATCTAATTCACCTTGGATATTTTTGATGTTAACAGGCTTATTCCTATTATAACAATTTTATCCTTAACCTGCCATATCTTACAGCGTGGGATGGAAGTTATTTGTAATATTGTATGTGAGTTAAGTGGTATCTATTTAATAGGGTTTTTTCCCGCACTTTCTCCATTTCTGGGAAAACAGGCATCCGCACAAGTATGCATACATTCTTTGCCGTATGCGTTAAGTTCTCATATTGAAGAATTTATGAGTAAAGTTGTGTTGTGCGATGACATTATGATTGTTAGATTATATAGTGTGAAGAAAAATACAAAGTTTGGCGAAAAACTGAGGAGTTTGATATAAAAACTTGATAACACTGGCACTTTCAGTTAGGCAAAACCGCAAGCCATAAAACAAGCATTGTAAATGAAGGGTTATCATACTACATTCCCAAACAGTTTCATTTTCATTTCCTTTCTAGTATAATCTCTGGACTTCAATATTATTGAAAATTTATGGGCGCATCTTGACTAAAATATCAATAAAACACTTTTTCGATGTTATACTGCCAAAATGGGAGGCAGATAACATCCGGTACACCTCAAATTTATTGATAGATATCTGTAAGCTTGTCTTTCAGTAAAAGAAGGCCCAATACGATATTAAGATTAAGTATAAAATATATTTGCTCTTAGCGGCTCACTTTAACTGTGAGGTTAATTATTTAAAATACTTAATACTTTTGTCAATCAAATTTACTTTTTATTAGATTTTAATAATTTTGTTAAAAAATATAGAATAGCCCACTTTATACTCTTTTAAGCGAGTTTTTATTGGAGATTTTATTTCAGCTGCTCCACTTTTATGCGGTGTTATTCAGCTGTAACATTTTTTTTTTCAATATGTTAAAATTATTTCTATAGGAAAAAAATCCTACTATTTAATTAAAATTTTCTAAATAACTTTTGTCAAACAGTTCCTTTTCGTTCAATGTATTTCCCTTTCTTTTTGTAATATTCTGCAAAATTCTTAACTTGTTTTGCATTACAAAAAACCTTCATCCCTTTAAAGAAAAACATTAATTTAATTTGTATAATTTTAAGCCTATTAAATGTTGACCTTACCCACTATAGATTTATATGAAACTTTAGTTATTTAAATATAAAGGTATTTGGGTTAAGCATACACAAAACTTTAGCTTGCAGTCACATATTAATCACAGAGAATTAAAAGTTTGTTAATGATTATTTCCGTTGTAGCTTTTTAAATGGTCTGAAATCTTACAAAAATGTCTGATAAAATAGAAAACAAAATTGATAATGATATGACATATGGGGACAGTTTAATGATAACCAGTTGTAAAGCAATATAAAAATTCAAATATAAAACAATTTTTTTTCTTATTTTAAATAATATTCATGAGGTATTAAACGAACGTGGCTATGTTAATCAAAATTTTTAATATTTCATTTAAAGGTCTTAACTTTGAAAACTGTTTTTAAATTATTCGCATTTTATTACTAATTAACGTAAAATCTTTAACCAAATTCAGTGAAGATTCTCTCTTTATCGCTGGTATTACACACAAAATTTGTAATTTTGTGAACAAGAAAACATAATCGAACTTTATTAATATTTCCATTGGCTGCATTACAAAACTTATTCTATCATAATTTCAATTCAAATTTAAAATATGTTAAGTTTTATAAACCTCCCAATCTATCACTTACACATTTATTTCCACATGAAGCCACACTTTAACTTGTAGTATGGTCTGATATTTTTATTCTAAAACTCATCATGCGTTCCCATTTAATACTTTAAAGGTTGTTCGAAGTAAGCGGCTACAAGTTTAAGTCTTTCACACAAGTTTAATTGTTCAGATTCCTTAGGCGCACTGTATAAAATTTTACCTCCTTGAAAAAACCAATATTAGTGTCTACAAAATATGGTCCTTCTTCTCACATATGTAATATAGAAATTTTATTTCAATAAAAGATTATGCAAAAAAAAAAAAATAAATGATCGGAAAAAATTATCGTAATTACTAAGGATAAATTGTGTTTGTGGATCAATTTTTAATACTTTAAAAAAAAGCCTAAGACCAACGTGTCACTATACCGATCGAATGAAAGCTTTTAATAATAAATGGTCCGCCAAATAAATTTTTTTTTTTTTGAAAATGCTATAAAAAAAAACTACTGAATATTTTCTCAAAATGCTTTTTTATTTGAAAGTACAATCCTTCCGGTTAATAATGGAAAATAATTTCATTCAAATGGCTGCCTCGGCTGGCTATGCAGTAGCCTACACGATCGGTCCAATTTTTAAGCACATTATTATTATTACATCGTGTGCAGCTGTATTTCACCAATGGCTTCACGAATATTGTCCTTTAAAGCGTCAATTGTCTCTGGCTTGTTGGCGTAACACTTATCTTTGACGGCACCCCACAAATAATAGTCCAACGGTGTCAAATCGCAGCTCCGAGGTGGCCAAACGACATCAGCTCTGCGGCTGATAATGCGATCTTCAAAAACAGGGCGCAAAACATCGAGTGTAGCTTCTTGAAACCAAATGTGAAACCAAATGTTGCTAATATCCTCCTCTTCAATTTTTGTGAACAAAAATTTGTTCAACATGGCCCGATAACGATCGCCATTGACTGTAACGGCCACTCGTTGCTCATTTTCGAAGAAAAATGACCCTCTGGACCAAAATCCGCACCAAACAGTGACTCGTGTTGGGTGTATCGGCTTTTCAATGTATGCGTGCGACAATTTTGCTTATTTACATACCCGCCAAGATCAAAATGAGCTTCATCTGAAAAGATGATTTTTTTGGCAAAATCAGCATCTTCTGTAAATCGATCGCAGGCCCACTTAGCGAAGCGAAAAAAGCGTATACACAACCATATTCGTTCAGCGGAAGAATAAACTAAGCACTAGTTGAAAAAAAAAACGTTAGATGGCGGACCCGGTATAAATTAAATTTTTAATTGAATGGAATATGACGGTCCGGGCATTGGCTATCTACTACCCAGAAGTTGTACAAAAGTTCTGCAAAATATTATCAGTTCTGGCCATTATATTATCATTTAAAACCAAACATTTATTTAAAAACAAAAAATAAAAATAAAAATACAAATTTCATAAAAATTATGGACCAACAATAATGGTTTTCGCATCATAAAAATTAAACCGAAAAAAAAAAATCTTTAAAAGCAATGCATAAATTTTTTTTACAAAGAAATTCAACAAAAATATTAAGAAAAACTATTGATTTTTATCTTTAAAATCCATTTACAATGACCTACAAACGTGAAAAAAATTGTAGAATAATTAAAAACAAAACAATTGTCTAACAAATCGGAATTTGTCTATCCGGAAGAAAGCATTTTGTATCTCTCCGAATTAAGTGAAAATCGCATAAATCGTATTGCCCACACATGCACTAAGGTAATATAAAAGTTATGTGTATCAAATTTTAAGAAGCTTAGAGGTTACACAATTTGACCAGAAGTGCAGAAGTAATAAAAAATACGATGTAGGTAGTACAAGGAATTTTAATGAAATCTTTAAAATTAAAATATTTTAACGTGTTGTTGAATACATATGTAGAATTTACTGGTATACTCGAACCATTGTTGCCAGAAGTGAGGGAAAGTCCCCCCTAAATCCAAAAAATATTATTTCTAATATTTTTGGTTAAAAACGCTTAAAAAAAATATTTTCCCGAAAACCGCTTAAATATAAATATTGTCTACGTTACCAAAAGAAAACAGAAAAGTTATAACTGTTTTCAGTTATATTCCTTATTTTTGTTGTTAAGGCTTTACAGTCGTATTCATAAAAATAAACATGATTTCAAAACAATTTGAAGTAAAATTCAAAAAAAGGCTAAAATTAATTCGACCCTATATTTTAAGCTTTTTTTAAAACATTATTGTACAAAAATGCTCATTAAATATAAAACTTAAATAATTTTTCAAAGTAATGGATACGACATATTTCTGTGGCTTGGGAAACTAGTAATTAAAGTCAATATTTTATATTATAACGGTGGTTTTTTTCTTTCGCCAGGATAGAACTCAGTTGGATCCAGGATAGAACAAATATCAAAAAAAATAAAACTAACCGATTTCGATCTCTTCACTTCTTACTTTATTAACAACTTTTCTTTTTTTTAATTAATCAATCAAGAGTGCCTCCTTTAGAGGTCGGAACACGACTGCCTCCCTCGAAAAGATCTCATACATTTTTATTTTTTTCAGGGAGATATGACGGTCTTTGCCAGTATTTCCCATGTAGTGGTTCTTTATGGTAGTTAGTATTTTCCCTGTCACCAATACTCCAGGATTATATGGCACTCTGTACCAGTATATTTCCTGGATACTACTACTACAAACCTGGGATCAATGGCTGTTTTTACCAGTAGAACTCCCTGGTCACTACTTCCACTACATGCTTGGGAACTATGATCTTCGAGATCAGTAGTTGCCCTCAGCAATACTACCTTGAGTTGAGCCTGACTTTCATGTCTCATGACGATAGTACTGAAGCCGTCTGTACTTGCAATACCATCCTCATACTAAGACGGTCTGAGCTCAACTGAAATAGTATTGATGATGAAGTTACCAGCGCGACCAAACAAGGAAAAATTCTTAAAAATTGTCCTCACTCATACACTGCCTGGCACTATGTGTGCGTTAGTAATAGTTAATTAACAGTTGACTGTACTCTCTTCTGTTCTTACATGATACATGCAATACTCTTAAAATTAATAGTAGAATTCTCTTAAGATTAACTACATAATTCTCTTAAAATTGACTATATAATGTCTTTCTCTTAAAATTAACAATATAATTCTTTTATAAGTTAGCAATATAATTCTCATTATAATTCTCTTAGATTTAATAGTACAAAATTAAATATATTATTTTAATAATAATTCTTTTTCAAAACAAATTAACAAATAGTTATAAAATAAAAGCGTATGTGATGAAAAAACTTCATTACAATATATGAGTTCATAGTAACATTGGCTAGCAAAATTCTCATAAAGCTGTTCTGTCAGAAAAGGAACCTAATGCAACGACTAACTTAAAACAGCCAAATATTGAAATTGGCCCTTTTAGCACCAAGCCACAGATTTATACTTGAGAATTTTAGAATTTTTTTAAAACATAGAAACAAATAGCAGTTTAATCGCAATTCTTTAGAAAAGAAATAAATTTAAGTAAATAAATTCTTAAAATTGTAGGAATTCGCAATGTTTAGTGGTTAAAGTACTGATATATGAATAAGAATTTAAAAAAAGCTTTTCATTTCTAAAATGTAACTTGAATGTAGAACCTAGAATAAGATATTTCTATGAATAGGGCGAATAAAAGTAGTTTCTTAAATATATTGTTTTTTCTTATATATATATATTTTTTTTTGAATAAAATGAGTAGGGATTTCTGTAGGGGAAATCTTTTTAACGTGTAGGGAAAAATCGACTTTTCAGAATGCGTACACAGAGAGAAGAATCACATTTTAAATTCGAAGTTGGTCGTTATTGAATTACAAATTTTACAACTTGAATTTTTTTAACGCTGATTCAATTTTGAAAGTATCTAAAACCACATTAAATTAACGTGTTCATCTTTAAAACAAACAATTTTTTGTTAACTTGAAAATGTTCAACATTGAATAAACATAAAAATGCTGGATTTCTAAAGTATTTTAATATCAAAGGCAACCACCGGAAGTTGAAAATGTTTTAATGTCGATTTTAAAATGCCAAAACATAAATTTAAAAATGCACAATTTTTGATTTGAGCTTGGCCAATGTTAAAACAAAGTTTTTGATTTTAGATTTAAGTTGTTTTTTTTTAAATACATTGCTTAATTTACAATTTACCACCTTGGCTGGTTTTCATAGATGTTTCTTTTTGTTGTTGTTGATTTAACGTTGTTTTAGTAGGATTCCCGCTTTTTTCCCCTAGGTATTTGTCAAAAAATCTACTGGCAACACTGACTCGCCCAAACAAAAAAAATAAAATTTCTCTAGGGTGTTAAAAATAATTTTATAAGTCTTCTTACACTTATAATCATTTGACACTATATGAATTGACATACATACACATGTATATCCATATGTCCAAATTGTCATGGGGCTTCCGATATTTAGGCTTTTAATTGAAAATTTAAAATTTTTCGTCATATAAGGAGATTGATATACAACTAATTATCACTAAGGTTTTACAAAATTCAAAAATAATTTATTATTTTATGCTGTTTTTTATGTTAATTTTGTAACCATTATAACAGTGTTACCATAAATCCTATATTATTAATATATATTTAACTTTAATAACATATCAATTAAAGTTTTAATATCAAATCATATTAAGAGTTCAAACGATTTCTAACGGTTTTTATAGCCTTATTAATAATAAGTAATTTACATATTTTTATAGAAATTTTGATAACAATTTACATAACATATGTATGTATGTATGTATAATTTGTGACAGCATTATTTACAATATTCATTTAATAATCAAATTTAATATTGACTTTATAATTAAAAAACAAAAGCATTTGTGTCTATCAGAGTTGGGTTTATTGCATTGGATTTATAATGCTTTATTGTTTTCATTACCACTAAACGACTTAGCATTAATGCAGGAATATTGCAGCCACCACTAGAGCCAGATGGAAATAATTAACCACTTACTCAAGCAATTTTAATAGCAGTGGAAATTTAGTGCACTAAATGAAACGAAATTTGACTGGTAATACAAAGTGTCCATTTATGATTGACTTAAGCCAAGTATATATGTAATAGTATCATGTCTATGCATGAAAGAATATGGCAGTTCAGCCCTTTATGAACTCTATAATGGAACTAAAGCGGTGGAACTAAATCTGCATTCCACTTTAGTGGAAGTGCATAATAATATTATTATTGCACTATATATCCACTACCACTGAGTATTTGTGGCGATAATACACTATTTCTTCCACTCCCACTAAAAGTAGTGGAAAATGAAATTCAACGCAATAAACCCATCTCTGGAGTCTATAATATATTTTTATGATTCAAGGGTTTCATGACCTTTTTCTTACATCACTTAATATAAGATTTGTTGCCCTTTTTTAAATTGTTGTAGGAATGTACATTGTAAAGTAGGGTTTAAAAAGTTGTGCTTGACGACCAATCGCATATTTTTTATAAATGTGAATATTTGTTTATGTTTTTTTTTTTGACTATTTAAATTTATGATTTTTTTCGTTGTTTACATTGAGGTCTGCAAGGTCACATCAATACCTCAATATAACAATATTATGTCTGCTGGTGTATTAATATATAAAATATTTATTTTTGCTGAATTAATTAATAAGTCGTTAATTAAGTTTTCAGTATTTGACTTAAATTATTAATGATATACTATATGTAATTAGAAAGTGTAGAGCTTTGCTCTTTGCCGACGGACGGTATTTACAAGTGCCCTACAACAGGTAATATATAGTAATAATAAAGTAGTAAAAGCAATGTTAATGCCTAAGAAGTATCAATTTCTGGTGTAGTTCTAGAAAAATGGAACAACAGGGTCCTACAATAAAAGTATTTTGTCTGCCAAAATGACATATTTCTGGGTTATTCGATTCGACACCGAATAAATAATTAGGTTCCATTTTTATTTTATTTATTTGGTCTTTGGAAATTTAATTCTGTACAGACTGAAGTTAATAGTTTAAGTTAAATGCAAATTTTTTGACAAAATGAAAATTATTAATTTAAGTAGAATAAAATCAATTTAAATACAATATTATTTTTCTTTTCAAAATTTCATTACTCTTAGGAAAATCAATCTGACGAAAGGAGTCATTATTAGCATAAACAGATCTGTGATAAAGGGTCCGCCATCTAACGTTTTTTTTCAACTAGTGAATGGTAACACTTAGCTCATGTCTGATTTGACAGATAATTAGTTTTATCCTTCCGCTGAACGAATATGGTTGTGTATACGCTTGAACAACGCTGGGAAATATTGCGTGCGATCGACTTACAGAAGATGCCGATTTTGCCAAAAAAAAGTCATCTTTTCAGATGAAGCTCATTATATTCCGGCTTTTTAAAGTTGGTATCTTAATTAGAGCAGGTCTGCTCTTATATGAAGGAAGAGTTCCATCAAAGTTCTCTCAGACAAAAAAGAAGAAACTGTCTCTACACTAATTTAATAATGTTAGAATAAGTAAGAAAGTAAGCATTCCATATAATAGATCCGTATTCAAGGATCGATCGAACCAAAAATGTATGTAACTGCTTCGTGATATTATTATAAATCCTAACACTCTATTCGCCTTATTAACCATCAAAAAATATGATCACAGATTGTTAGTTTATGATCCACAAAAATTCCATAAATCATTTCCAGAGTTGTTCCTTTAAAGTGATAAGAAGTATCAAACTTTTGTGAACGATAAAATGACACTTGTTTACATTTTTGATATTCAAGTCCAATAAATTGATATCACACCATTGAGAAAAATATGTCAGTTTGAAGAGATGATTGACCAGAAATATTATGAAAGGAGTTACAAATTTTGACGTCATCCGCATACATAAGAACATTTGAACTGCAAATTACAGACGGTAGGTCACTGATAAATAATGTAAACAATACAGGACCCAAATGACTACCCTGTGGCACTCCAGAAGGGACATTAATGACCTTAGAAACGGCATTTTTATATTTGACTTGTTGAGTTGTGCCAGAAAGATACGAATTAAGCCAGCAAATTGAATGGTCGCTAAGTGCCATGCATGAGAGTTTGAAAAGTTAAATGCCAATGTTAACTTTATCAAAGGGCTTACTAAAATCGGTATAAATAACATCTGTTTGCTTCGAATGAATGAAACTATCATTTATATTAGTTGTAAGTTTCAATATAAAGTGTGTTTTTATAGAGGTATAGAACTTTAAGTTGGCATTACTTTCCAAGATGACGACCGATTTCTCAGTTTGGTTTGGCAATTCATGAATAGACTCATGCCCGGCGTAGATTCGTCGAATGGGTCCAAAACGAGATAACCGCTGTTCCCGATTTTCATAAGCGAATTTTGTTTAGCGATGAAGCGCACTTCTGGTTGTATGGCCACGTCAACAAACAAAAGTGCCGCATTTGGAGTGCAGGTAGTCCTCAAGTGTATGTGGAAACACCGTTACATCCAGAAAAACTGACTGTTTGGTGCGCTTTATGGGCTGGTGGAATCATTGGCCCGTACATTTTCAAAAACGATGGTGGCCAGAACGTTACAGTCAATGGTGATCGGTATAGAGCCATGATTACTAACTTTTTTATTCCTGAATAACCATTCCTTGAATAACCATGATGTCCAGGAGATGTGATTTCAACAAGACGGCGCAACATGTCACGCAGATTTTGCTACAATAGGTTTATTGAAAGACACGTTTGGTGACCGCCTAATTTCACGTTTTGGACCTGTGAATTGGCCTCCATGATCTTGTGATTTAACACCGCTAGACTACTTTCCCTCTAAACTACTGTGGGGCTATATAAAGTCATTGGTCTATGCGGTAAAGCCACAAACGCTTGACCATTTCGAAGACAACATTCGCTGTGTTTTTGCCGATATACGTCTACAAATGTTGGAAAAAGTCATAGAAAATTGGACGTCCAGATTGGACTACATCCGCGCCAGCCGTGGCGGTCATATGCCAGAAATCATATTTAGAATGTAATGCCACAAGATCATCTTTCGGATAAATAAAATTCATGTCAATCGAATAATCCATCGTTGTTTTATTACAACTTAAAGTTCTATACCTCTATAAAAAACACCCCTCAGTTGTAAATCGCGATTTCCGAAACACATGTTGACACGAAAATAAAAGAGATGAAACTTGATGACAAACACTTTCGGTTAAGATCTTTTTAAAGTTTTGGCATTGCATTCGACTTGAAGATTCCTCGATAGTTTGAAACTTTATGTCTGCTTTTATTTTTAAATAAAGGTATTGTGAATGATTTTTACGAAATTGAAGGTGAGTAAACCATTTCAAGGGCTTATTGAAAGTTATAATCAAAGGCCCACAAAGAAGTTCAGAACAGTTTTTAAGAATACAATTAGGTATTCCGCCAGGACCAGAATAACATGAATTCTGTAATGAGCTTAAGTTTGTTAAAACTGCTTCAGTAAAAAAAGGAAAGAGAAAAATTTATATTTGATGTATGAACAATATTATAAGGAGGAGCGGTCTGTTTGTCAAATGATTTGTTAGAGTACGTAGTAGCAAAAAAATCCGCAAATAGATTACTAACAGATATATATACTCAGCATGGCTAGAACCAAATTTCAAGTACGTAGGATAAGCATTAGCACGGCGTTTAGAGTTAATGAAGTTATAAAAAGCTTTATGGTTAATTTTCATTTTTCTTTTCATCCTGCTTAAATAACTATAGTATGCAAGTTTATTGGCGGTAATATATTCAGATCTTAGAAAACATTGACCCAACGGTACTTCTGAATACTGGGTATGTTCTGGATCCTTTTTCTTAATATAAGCTGTTGGGCAACAAAGGCAACTAAATAGTGTACCTTAAGCTAATCCCAGAACTTACAATAAAATTTATCAATCAATGGCAATGAAAAACTTACTTTAACTCTTTGATAATTCCGATCGATGAATTTATTGATTTAGGCATTCTATGCTAAAGCAGTTTTTAGGAGTTTTATGCAAAAACAGAACCACTATTTTATCAAAATTTCAGTTTAACAAAGATATACATATCTAAACAAATAGTGAACTATATAGAATAAACTAAAACTAAGCCAAAATGAAAACGTCAATAAGGAAAAAGGGTGTACTAGTTAAATTTTAAAATTTTGGCGAAGGTCCAATCAAATTTTCAACAACTAAATTATATTCACGAACAAGTTCATTTTTCTAAGTTGAACTAAAATATACGCTACCTTGAATAAGCTACTAATTTCAACTCAAATACTTCGCATTAAGTTTGGATTCCAAAAAATTATTTTTATACAAGTTTGGTAGCAGTTACCCTTATTATTACCAATATCGAAATTATTTTTTGCTTAAAATACCAGTATCTGTATACCGTTTCCTTCAACACCGGTAAAAGCTGTCAGTTTCCTGATTGGTTTTATTCTGAATTATTACTGTAACGACTATATTGGGAATACAATTAACTTCAGCTCTCAAGCATTTAATCTTAAAATAATGACAGTTGTTTGCCATGGATTTAGACATGATGGACATCTGTCGGTAACATCCAGCTTGAATTATTGTGAGTTTCATACAGATCGTTTTTCTTTTTTAAGCTTCATATTTGGTTTTGGTTCACTTAATTGAAATAATGCTATATTTACACCTGCGTTCATATTACGGTACCGGTATATCGATATAATTAAAATACCGTTATCGATACCGAACAAATACCGAAATAACAAATAGTTTCATATAGGTGCCCTTTACCGATACCGAAGTTCGTTTTGGTTGCCAACCTTGCTTTAATACTAATCTTCATCATAGTATTAGTAATGCTAAGCTCTAAACTTTGGATATATCCAAAGCTACGAACTTACTTCCACCAAAGTCCATGATTAGTTTTATGTGACTTTATGGAAAGCAACGCTAATAGATCATCAGTAGAGTGGCTACTGTAGGAAACCGTTCGGACAGATGACCGTTCAGCAAATTTTTTAACTCACAAGTAGCTAATTTTGAAGAAAATCAAACATAATGCTATTGGACGATAGTTTCCAGGATTTGAGTTACATTAGCAACCATGCCGGCATGATATGCATTAAAGAGGTTAATGAACACTCAAGCTTCGAAGAGCACTGCTTTAGAAAAAATGCTGGCATACTGTTCATATCATCATTAACAGCCTGTTTCCAGATGACGAGCGTAAGAAAACGTTCGTCTAACAAGTTGAGTGGCTTGTCTGTTTATATGTAAAACACAAACAAAGCACTCATTTTTTGTAAGTCTTTCAAATATAAATAGACAAGTCACTCAACGTGTTAGACGTACGTATTCTTACGCTCGTCATCTGGAAACAGGCTATAATACTCTTTTAAGCTCTCTCTTTGGCTCTCCAGCGAATGGGAATTATTTGCAAATAATTTAGTCAATAGATTACTTTAACTAAGCTTTAACTAAAAACTCACTAATTTTTTCTAATGCTTAGATATAAATTTCTGTTTAAACCGGAACAAATTGAGTTTTGAAAATCGGTTGCCACATTTAATATTATATCGTATGTATTCGATCTAAAAAAAATTAAATTTCGTCTTCGCGATTTTCAATTTTTAAGTAAAAGAACCATAAGCATTATTTGTGTCTAATCCTGTCTTCATTAGACTTAATTCACATACCCTAGAAATAACTGATTTTTTGGTAAAAATTTGTTAGCACCTGAAGTCATTTATAGACCAATTTTAAATAAATTTAAACCTAGTTTTGAGATTTAGCCGTATTTAATGGAGATAGAGTTATGACTTAAACGTTAAAAAGTGATTCTTAGTAGATCAAAAGAGCTAGAACCAATAAAAAAAACACAATGACCATAAGGTGTGCTTCAAAATGATAAGGTCGCCTTAATATTTCCTCAATTCAACCAAACTATAAAATTTTATGTATGGTTACCTTTTTAAAAAAAAATTCTACGTTCAAATAGGTGAATAATAAGCCGGTTTTGCTCTTATAGATGTACCGTTATATTATGTTTATTTAAATTTATATAAATAAGTGCAAAATTCAATGCGTCAAGATGATAAGTTCAGTGATTAATAGGCAAGTAATCTAATCAGAAGGTATCACAATTGTTATTTTTTTTAAAAAATGTATAATTTAAATAATATCTGCTCGGTATGGGTCGCGGGAAACCTTTGTCAGCTTATGAACAAGGACAAATTGTGGCACTTCATGAGCAGGGATTGAGTATGCGTGGAATGGCGAAAAAACTGGGACAATCATTGTGTGTTGTGCAAAATGTTCTCAAAAACAGTGAAAATTATGGAAAATTAAAAAGCACAGGTCGTCCAAGGGTCCTGACTCGGTTAATTACACGAAAGGCCTCGAATTCCATAAAAAGTGCGGTAACAATAGGAGTAATTGAAAATAAAATGTTTAAAAAGCACAATTCTGAGAGCTGTCAACGCCCAGCCAAACCTTATTCGAGCAAAATTAAAGGAAAATTCTCTGTCTGTCTAATCAGCATAAGATTAAGCGTATGGAAAAAAAAAACAACATGGCAACTAATTGGCATCAGGTAAACATTTTTTAAAAAGGTTATAAGATATTCCATACATTTTTGGGTTTGTAGGTAATTTTTTCTGATGAGGAAAAATTTAACCTGCATGGACCTGATGGTTTCAATTGCTATTGGCGAGATTTAAAGAAGGAGCCCTTGTTTTTTTCCAAACGGAATTTCGGCGGTGGCAGTTTGGTGATTTGGGCTGGCTTTAGCTCGCATGGTACCCTGGAACTCTGCGTTCGAATGGATAGTTTAGGGTACCAGGGCATTCTGTCTGAACGTTTGCTGCCTTATTTGGCCCAAAATAATGACAAAACTTTCACTTTTCAGTAAGATAACACAGCAATGGTTTGAGGAGCACAATATTAAAGTACTTGATTGGCCAGCACGTTCCCCCGACTTAAACCCCATGGAAAATTTGTGGGGACTACTTGTGCATAATGTTTATGCAGACAATAAACAGTACCGGTCAAAAGATGAATTAAAAGTGGCAATGGACGTCATTTACGAAATGGATGTAATTTACGAAAAATTAAATGACTTGTCAGCGTTGGTCGTTTGTTGATCTTTTCATGGTGAAATGGTGAACCTTAATGACTATTGTGCCATTCACAGACGTCACGAATCATTTTTTACACTTAAAAAATTTAAATTGAAAAACCAAACAGCAAAAAATTACCCGTTATGTAAACATAATTATTTATGTAATCTTTTATGTAATATCGATATATCGATACATCCGCTTCCGTAGGCGAACATCTCCCATGAGTGGACAAAATTGATCCAACGGTCGGTGTCCGCCTACGAGAGTTTTTACTGTATATCCTTTAATATTAAAAAAATAAGGTCAAAAATGTTAGTTTTAATTATAAAATGTTTTGTAGGCCTTACACAAATATGGAGCTATTTTGGATATGTGTTGTTGTTAATAACGTTTGTTTCTAAGGCAATGCTTCGTTAACGCATAACTTTAGAAAACAAAATAAAAACTTTAAATTCTTAAAACGTCTAACTCCGGTATGATATACAATAATTATGGTTGTTAGGTTATGTTGATTGCCCTTAACCCTTAAGTAAGTGACAAAATAATACCTTTAATAAGAGTTCCCCGTAATAGAATAATAGCCATTTTCCTTTCGTTTCAACAATATCTATTGATTTTTGTACGTATTCTTCTAAAGAAAACTATTTATAATAAAAAACAGAGAGCTAAGAAGGACGTTTTTGGGTACCCAGGCATCCTGTCACCAGTGTTGCCAACTTTTTATGATCAAAACACGCAGACTTAGTACTCAAAAGGCGCTAAAAAGCACTAAATTATAATTTATGTAACTATTTGTAATCCAAACGCGCTGTAAAAAAGCATTAATAATATTTAAAGCCAAAAATTCAATACTAAAATTGTAAAGGAAACAATTTCTCCTATTAAAATTTCCAATTTTACAAAGATTTTTTAATAATTTGAATGATTAAAAAATGAAATTAAAAACGATTTAGAACAAAACGACAACTTAAAAACTTTTTCTTAATTTTGGTGTGTTATTTCTCCACTGCCGTTTAACATTGTACTCGATTATGTGTTGCAACGTGATATAAGTTTGGGACTTAACGCAAAGTTGTAAGACCTAGAATACTCAGATGACACATATCTCTTTAGTAACAGACATTGCGAAATGCAATGAAAACTTGACTCTATACAGTCAGAAGCATACAGAGTGAGCTTAAGGATAAAAATCTTCAAAATAAAAATTATCTGAATCAACCAACGCTAATAACACAACGATCGTCTGAATTCTGAATCAGAAATTTGGGAGATGTCCCTCTCGTCTTTTTTGACGTCCTCACGACGTCCGGAGGCTGTAGCACTGATATTCAGAACAAATTAGACCAATTCAGGCCAACTGACTGCTATAGGGCATTCTCTACAATTCAGACATTTATAATCCACTGTCTATGGTGGATTTTGAAAATTGTCTGGCCACACCAACTTCTTGTAATGAAAGAAATGGACTGGGCACACTCTGAGGAAACCAAACTACTACTTAGTAAAACTACCCATTGAATGGAACTCGTAGATAAACAGAAGAATCGAAAGGCAAGCTCATTACTAGAGAAGACTGATAGAAAGAAAAGTCCATAGCATGTCTTGGTATCAAATTAGATCTTCGACTTTAGATAGGCTTAAATGGAAAGAATTCGTTATGGCTCTGTGACCCCCTTGGGATCTTTAAAGGTGTACTAACAAATAATAAGTTTAGTATTGTTACGTTTTTACATTTTTAAGAACGTGTTTTTATGATTTCGTAGATTGTAGTTAAAATAAAATAAATTTTGTGTTTGGTTTTAATTAAAAATCCTTTATTCAATACAGTTATGTGCACCACTGCTTGTAATCTTTTTATAGGCAATAACAATTTTTATTCTTAATTAATCTGTCTGTTTACAGCTTCGTAAACAACAATAATTACTCGACAGATCTTTCTTCCTAAAGATCTTCCAACCCGATCGTATTTATAATTCAGATTCGATCACAACCTTTTCAACCAGTGGTTATTCACACTTAACTCTCTTTACTGAGTTAGCTCCAACTAAACTTTTTTTTTACTTCACCACTAGATTCACGTGTTTACTCTTTATAAACACTCTTCACACCAATAACACATTCGCTGAGTTAACTTAAAAACTTCACTCGCTGAGTTTACGACACATAAACTGATTGCTGTTCGCATCGATGTGCGTTTTATATGGCTGAGTAAGCAACACGTCGAAAGCTCTCGAACCTCTCGATATTTCAGGTAGATTCCATTTCTTTCTTTTAATTTCTTTTTAGTTCTTTTGTAGCCATGCGTATGTAAACATCTAGCTCTTTCAGCTCTTAGTATTTGTTGTTGCTTGTTTATTGTCTGTTACTTCTTTGCTGCTTGATTATTGTTGAAAAGAGCGAGAGAGAGAAAAACTGCGACTATTCGGTAGTTGAAACGCGCTAAATATAGCGCGAAAGGCGCTAAATTGGCAAAACTGCCTGTCACACCGGTAAGTGTGTATAATTAATATTACTTTGTTTTCCCACTTCCAAAACACATAAAAAAACCAAACTAGATTTAATGGAATAGTAGGTGTTCTCAAGAAGTTTTATCATAAATTTTAGATTAACAACTATTTTAACAAATATCAATTTGAAAATAAATATGGTACCCGGCTATCCTGTTACTTACATAAAGGTTAAATTAACGATTTCAATCTCTATAGCCTACAGTAACACAACTTTGGCAGATATTATTTTATTAACCCATTAAGGCCCAGACTATTATTCTATTGACATAGATTGATAAAACTTCCAGGCATTGATTATATTGACATAAATGGAATATAAAAGAAATCGAATTTGGAGGGGATAGGATAGCCTTAATGATACTGTTGAGAAAATTAAACGAAACTACTATTTTTATTAATTTGGCATGACTACTTATAAATAGCATCCAAATTTTAAGGAAAATAACAAAAAAATCATTTTTTACCCAAACATTTCAAATAAATATATGTAAATAAAATTGATTTTCATAAATATATATATATATATATATATATATATATATAAATATAAATATATATATATATATATATATATATATATATATATATATATATATATATATATATATATATATATATATATATATATATCATAAATATTAGTTTTGCCTTGCAAATTGCACATTTGTATGTGTGTCCTTGGTCAAATGTGGTTGATTTTAAATTCTTATTAAATCTAGCCAATCATTATCATCATCATCATTCTGACCAGGCATTATTGCAGGATACTGCGACCATGGGATATATTGTGCCTCTAATGGGCTATAGTTTATGCAGCAGATTTGCTGCCTTTCTAATGAACACCAGCAGATCAGAAACCATAATGGTGGATATGTCTCCCACTGAAATCCTATGTCTCCCTCAACATTTCCATCTAAACCTATCAGCAATCCCACAAGGTCGGCCTGGCATCGACTTGGGAACCTCAGAGCGACGTCCAAATTGCGGATTTGTCGCCGCCCTAGAGTGGCGCATTCCAGAGTTGTCAGCATCTGGCAATTTTCCAATCTTTGATCAGATTGAGGATGATGGTAAGTGATGCTGCATAGTAAGGTTTCGGACCTATATAGGGTGTCATGGAGCAGCATCCTAAGTATTCAATATGTTTTGTACTGCATGCATCTCATAGAACAGTCACTATGACTTTATTGGCTGACAAACCCACCTTGGCCTTCCTTGGCGTTAATTCACCCCGAAATGTACACTATGTTTTGCCTACGTTGCAAAAACTCTTTCATATTTCAGTTGAATAACACACTTGTGAAGTTGTCGCACAATTGCGCTTGTCGATTGTGAGCAACGCGTATAGCTTTCTCATAAGCAAGTGAACGTTCAAATTTCAAAGCACTGAGTCATTTGAGATGCCTATGGCTTCCACAATCTCTCACACTAGCAATCTCCGATAGGCCAACGTTATGTCGTAAGTTTTTGCGACATCTCGTTCTTATACGGCTACAACGAAATTCAGTAAGCCACTTGAGAGATTGTTTCTTCCGCAAAAAATGAATACGTAATGAGCACACGAAATTCACCTTTTCTCATCTTCTCCTCAAATTACGCGACAGTCTTCTACCAAAGTGTGTTAAACACAAACTAATTGACGCGCTTGCTTAAATGTTGACAGCAGGGCAGTCGCAGGTCACGGATTTATTGACCCGCCCTGGTACGAAAAGAAATGGTATATGTATCGACAATTCTGTGATTTAGACCACTATTAACCACCATGCCCGATAAATCTTTAAGAAAAGCAGTCCTAGTCCTTTGATCAGAATCAAAATACAGTCCATAGTTTTTAAAGCAATTCTATAATATAGATATGGTCATAAAATCCATATTAAGAGATCTCAGAATAAGGACATGTCTACATCAAAAGAATGTTTAGTGAGGTTATTCGCTTATTTTTGCGTAATTTTATAACTGTGAAGAATCTATCCATCACTACACACTAGAAAACAAAGAAAAATCAAAACAGTAGGTTTCTGCGGGTAGACACGTACCAAAGAAGGCTATAATGGGACTGTTGACCAGCAAGGAAAAATGCTGCACGTTCGAAGAATGAAAGTGGAGTAATATTGAAAGGAGGCTGAGACTATAGACACCTTAGCAGAGTGGGTGGTACATTTCGTAAGTTGCATAGTATTTTGGTCAGTCACATCGATTAGTTTAAAAAGAATAAAATATTTGCCGCCAAATATTATTCAGAGCTTTTGAACAGATCCGACAGCAAAGCAACAACGAGCGCAGTTAGTCAAGAGAAAAACGCTGCTTCATCATTGGTACACACGTGTGTAGCTACCATGGCAAGCGCTCATAAATTTTGTTGCAAACTGAACGCCTTGCGACTTTTTTTTTAACAAATTTAGAGAAATAGCTTCGACTGTAGAATAAAAGGTCTTAAAGAATACTTCTATTTTAATGGCCTTACAAAATTCTATTAGTTGGAGTGCAAAAAATTTAAACAACGCTGTTCAACTCACCCTACTTGAAGGAAAAAGTCCCACTTAGGCCAAAAGTTAGGCCTATTGTGATATCACAAGCGTAAGAACTAACACGGGAAATAAAATATAAAAAAAACTAGAAGATGGAAACAAATGCAATGTCAAAAACCTCTGTCCTCCTTTACCTACTCCTCCATAAAACCACAGATCCTGCAGATGTCACACAAGGGAATGCCGAGTCTATCGGCATTCCTCCCAACAAACAATGGCCTGTGAGAACAGTATACATTGTCCGGAAGATATCCAGCATAATCAAGTCTACACCTATGCCCGAAAGCAAGGAACACTTATGTAGTAAAGGGTCCGCCATCTAACGTTTTTTTTTCAACTAGTGCTTATTTCGTGAATGGTAACACTTAGCTCATGTCTGATTTGACAGATAATTAGTTTTCTCCTTCTGCTGAACGAATATTTTTGTGTATACGCTTCGCTGAGTGGGCCTGCGATCGACTTAAAGAAGATTCCGATTTTGCCAAAAAAAAAAATCATCTTTTCAGATGAAGCGCATTTTGATCTTGGCGGTTATGTAAACAGGCAAGATTGTCGCATTCAAGGCACAGAAAACCCGCACGCATACATTGAAAAGCCGATACACCCAAGACGAGTTACTGTTTGGTGCGGATTTTGATCAAGAGGCATAATTGGGCCAATTTTCCTCGAAAATGAGCAAGAAGTGGCCGTTACAGTCAATGGCGATCGTTATCGGGCCATGTTGAACGAATTTTTGTTCACAAAAATTAAAGAGGAGGATATTAGCAACATTTGGTTTCAACAGGACGGCGCTCCATGCCACACAGCCGAAGCTACACTCGATGTTTTGCGCCTTGTTTTTGAAGATCGCATTATCATCCGCAGAGCTGATGTCGTTTGGCCATCTCGGAGCTGCGATTTGACACCGTTGGACTGTTATTTGTGGGGTGCCGTCAAAGATGAGTGTTACGCCAACAAGCCAGAGACAATTGACGCTTTAAAGGGCAATATTCGTGAAGCCATTGGTGAAATACAGCTGCACACAATCGATAATGTGCTTACAAATTTGACCGAACATGTAGGCCATGCAGTAGCCAGCCGAAGCAGCCATTTGAATGTAATTATTTTCCATTATTAACCGGGAGGATTGTACTTTCAAATAAAAAAAGAAATTTGAGAAAATATTCAGTAGCTTTTTTTATAGCATCTTCAAAAAAAAATTATTTGGCGGACCCTTTATATGTTTGGAAGTTGCGAACTCTGTACCCGCCCTAACCAGTTCGTCAACAATGCAATATCCGATGATGTTGCTGATTTTAATTTACAAAAGATTTTTATTTTCAATTTATTTTTATTGCTTTTTTTGTACTAATTAAGGTCTTCGTAGTGACAAAGTTAAGCTGCTGCACACGTTTCTCTAGTAATGAAGAGATAAGTTGTAGACCATCAACAGTGTCTCTCTCATTGCTATGCAGATTATTACAGAAATGTGTGCGCATTTTTATTCCGTTTTTTACTCAGCAAGCTTAACCAGGTTTTTTTTTTTAATTTCTTAAAAGAAAGCATCATGACATCACAGTAACGTAAATGCATTAGACTAACTTGTGAATACAAACAAAATACAAAAGAAAAAGATGATGATAATGGCTTATAAATTGTCATGATCGTCCAAGAGAGATCATCAGTTAAATCTCAACGCTATTACGCTGTACGACTCGGGAACAAAATCGTGTAACAAATTTTAAACAAAATGGTTAGTGTGAATTGATAATATTTTAAATCAATAAAAATAAATTAAACAAATAAAAATGCAATTAAGAAAACATTTTGAAAACTGATTGTGTGTGAAAATGTATCAACATGTAAAAGCGGAAAAGTACATCACTTTTAAATTTTGTGGGATTTTTTTTGTATTTTTTTGTTGTTTACCTTTTCAGAAACTTTTCTTCGTTATTGGCATGGCTGCTTTGGCCACATTTGCTTATGGTAATGTTAGTCACTTGGGCCAGTACAACTATCAGGCTCCAGCTGCTACGATAGTAGCTGCATCTCAGCCTCAACAGTCAATATCTGAAGTTCAAGCTCAAACCACCTCTGCTCAGGTCCAATCTCAAGCACCAGCTTTAGTTGAATCAATTCAGGCTTCTATACCTGTAGGTAGCTTCTCGGTACAAGAGATCAAAAATCAGAAACAGGCCTATCATTATGATATCCCAGTACGGCAACAGACAACTTATTCGTCACCCGCTCCAGTACAAGTACAACAGCAAACATACTCTACTTCAGCTGCCGCTCCTGCCCCAGTTTTAGTGCAACAACAATCGCAACAAACATATGCTGTCAATAGCCCTGCCCCTGTTCCTGTACAAGTGCAATCTAGCTATTTACCTCCTGTTGAACAGCAGCAAACATATACCATTTTTGCACCAGCTGCAGCTCCTGCTCCTGTAAAACAACAACAACAAACCTACACAGTCCCTGCCCCTACTCTTACCTCCAGTTATTTGCCACCCGTAACACATTCTTATGCTACTGCTGCACACGGACCAGTTCAGCATTACTACTCTGTTCCTGTACAACAACAAGAAACTTTATCGTTCCCTCCAGTTACTGTTCAACAACAAACCTACTCTGCACCAAGCCCCGCTCCCGTTCAATACTCTACTCCCGCACAACAAACATTTGTGCAACAGGGCTATCTTCCTCCAACCCCAGTTGCTGTACAAGTGGCCGTGCAAGAGCAAACTGTACAAGAACAAACTGTGCAAGAACAAACTGTACAAGAACAAACTGTACAAGAACAAACTGTTGAAGTAGCTTCATCTCAACAACAAACTATCGCTAATATTGAATCGACTGGCTCTGTGCAACAGCAACAACAACAACATAAACAACAACAGCAGCAACAACAACAACATCAGCAACAACAACAGCAACAACAACAACAAGCTACATCCATACAATTGTACTCTGCTCCTGCTCAAGCTCAGGAACAAAGCTTCTCCACTTCCTCTACCTCTTTGGAATCCCATCAGTCTGCTTCTTCTGCTGCTGTAGCGCAACAATACTCTGCACCAGCTCAAGTTCAAGTACAAAAAACTGTCAGTACTTCTAATGCCGCTGTTGAAACTGGATCTTACGGCTATCAATCTCCCGCCCCTGCACCAGTTCAATACTCTGCCCCCACCCCCGCCCCTGCTCGCGTACAATACTCTACTTCCTCCCCTGCACAAGTGCAATACACTGCTCCCGCTCCAGCTGCCGTACAATACTCCGCTCCTGCTCAAGCTTCCGTACAATACGCTGCTTCTGCACCAGCCTCCGTACAACACTATGACCCTGCTCCTGCTCCACAAAAAATTGAATACTCTGTACCTGCTCCACAAAAAATCGCTTTATCAACTGGTACGGTCTATAAATCTAATGGTGGTTATTCTTACGATAAACAGAAATAGAATTTCGACGAAATATTTTTCTTAATTTTTAGAAGAAAATTGTGATTTTATTAGAATTGCGTGAACACACGCCACAGTTCTAATGATTAACATATTTTAAAATGTGTTGTTATTGTTTTTGTTTTTTTAATTTTAGGATAATTTTTTATAGCGTTCGCATAATGCGATTAATTAGTTTTACTAATAAATAAAAATGAAAAAATGTTTTTTGTTAAAAAATTATTTGTTTAAATTTAATACTAAAATAGCAGAACTTAGTACAAATATTCGTAAAGACCGACATTATGAGGCCCTACGCCACAGTGTTCTTTCTTGTATGAAAGTAAGGGATCACTTTGATTTGACCAAGTTAAGTTCAATGATTAAAAGTTTCATACACACATACATACATAAGTTATGCAGATTTTACTTTGGTTACTTTAAGTTCAAGGTAGACCTAAGCAAAAGCCTTTGCCAAAGATGTTTTTATTAATAAAGAACGAAAGTTAGAGGCGTCAGATACCGCCCTAGCTCTAAACATAAACGATGCCAGCTAGCAATTGCGTGTAGCTACTACTATGGCTCTCTCAATCGCTTCTCGGGAAACCAAAGCTTTCGGGCTCCGGGGGAAGTATGGTTGTAAAGCTGAAAAAAAGGTAGCCCAAAATTATGAACCGATTTGCACTCAAATACGTAGGCGATCTTTTCTCTACGTTTAAACCCGATCTCTAATCCATTTCTTTATTTATTCAATAGCATTAGACAATAATTACAAATTATAATAGGCCATATATAAAAGGCCATAACTACTAGGCCTTCGGCTCAATAACTTACTTATAATAATATAGTCGACTTATTAGGTAACTAAATTAAATGATAAAATTTAGACTCTTTTAGAAATTTACTAATTTAAGTTATATTGCTTATTATAGAGTAGGATAGAAGGGTTTTGGGATTACGAATATTTATAAAAATTTTATGTCGGAGTTCACGGAATTTAGTACATATAAAAAGTATATAACTATGAATTTCCGAAGGATTCACTTTGCAGTTGCATATTTGGTCAAAGTGTAAATTCACTAAGTGCCCATGAAACAATTTTGAGTTTCCTAAGCGTAATGTTTCGAATTTTTTAAGTCATATCTCCTTATAGAAATATTTTTGAGTTTTAAAAAGTCGTCTATGCATAATTTATTGCTGTTGATCATTTTATATCACGTGGAAGAAGATGTTAAAATAAGCAGCTTTTTTTGAAAATATTAATGTAAAAAAAAATGAGATATGTTGTAGTTGAATGATGCAATTAATGTGGCATTAGTTGCTTCCTTTACTATTTTATCAGTGATCTCATTTCCTTCTGTTTGACTATGACCTTAAATCCAAAATAATAAAGGGTTCGCCAAATAAATTTGTTTTTGAAAATGCTATAAAAAAAAACTACTGAATATTTTCTCAAATTTCCTTTTTTACTTGAAAGTACAGTCCTTCTGGTTAATAATGGAAAATAATTTCATTCAAATGTCTGCCTCGGCTGGCTACTGCATGGCCTACACGTTTGGTAGCTGTATTTCACCAATGACTTTACGAATATTGTCCTTCAGAGCGTCAATTGTCTCTGGCTTGTTGGCGTAACACTTATCTTTGACGGCACCCCACAAATAATAGTCCAACGGTGTCAAATCGCAGCTCCAAGGTGGCCAAACGACATCAGCTCTGCGGCTGCCTCTTCAATTTTTGTGAACATAAATTCGTTCAACATGGCCTGATAACGATCGCCATTGACTGTAACGGCCACTCCTTGCTCATTTTCGAAGAAAAATGGCCCAATTATGAATCTGGACCAAAATCCGCACCAAACAGTGACTCGTCTTGGGTGTATCGGCTTTTCAATGTATGCGTGCGGGTTTTCTGTGCTTCAAATGCGACAATTTTTTTTTGTTTACATACCCGCCAAGATCAAAATGAGCTTCATCTGAAAAGATGATTTTTTTGGAAAAATCGGCATCTTCTGTAAGTCGATCGCAGGCCCACTTAGCGAAGTGTATACACAACCATATTCGTTCAGCGGAAGGATAAAACTAATTATCTGTCAAATCAGGCATGAGCTAAGTGTTACCATTCACGAAATAAGCACTAGTTGAAAAAAAAAACGTTAGATGGCGGAACCTATATTATTCTTGGGTAGTTAGTAATCAATACATTCCTTATAAATGTTGTGTAAAAGTTGTAAAAGTTGTTGTTTTAATTTTAATCGTTTCTGCAGTAAATATTGAGCTATAACTCGGAAGAATTGAGTTTTTAATAATTTTATTCTCTGTAAACAGTGTTGCCATATTTTTGCAATCTAAAAATTTTGAAAAAAAAAATGATTTTAATTCAAAAAACTGTACATAATTCAAAAATTATACATATACGGGTGGGCATGTTCTGTATACCGAAATCAAGTGAAATTGATATCGAGTAAATTTTCAAAAACGAATAAAACTTGAATGCGCTAATTATTTTAAAGTTTTGTTAATCAAAGAAGTTATTTGAAAGGTAATTAAGTGAATTAATTAATGAGAAAAAATATGAAAATCATATCTGATTTGAAAATTATATCAAGTTGAAGTTTATTTCGATTTCAATTTCTCTCGACTTGGCTTTACAAAACATTCCGGATAATATATTGCATAGTGTATTTAAGAATAATACAACAAATTAAATGTGATGTATTGTGGTCGAATTAACCAATTTTTTTTTCGACAAGTGGGGCTTAAAGTCAAGTACACTGAATTTAGTGTGCTAACCGCTTTTTTAGAGATATACCGTTATTTCGAAAATTGAGGAAGTTGCACAACATATATTAGCGTAACTCGAAACGAACGACTTAGTTTATTGAATAAACTAAAAAATATCCACAATAAAATAACACTTAAGAAAGTCTAAAACTTTTATTAATATTCAATATTTTTTAGTTTATGAGCGAAGCAGATATATCACTCATACGTACGTACGTACATACGTAGTATGTAATGTGATCCCACTGTTCTTGTTATTTTTTTAAACGACTGTACAGAAAAACGCTACTTTCTTAGCCGTAAATGTATCACACACTGTGTGAATTCTTTCTTTCTTTGTAAACAGTGGTCAAAGAATGTATAAAGAAAAGTAGGCAAAAAGAAAGGTATATTAAGCAAATGGGGTACAATTTTGGCTTCAGAAATTGTAATTAAAGTACATAACAAAACTGAAAGTAAAAAACTAAAATGTAAAAAAATGGGAAATCTGCACAATTTACTGAACAACTTATTTTTAAACCAAAAACTTCAAAACTGCGTTAAAAAACCCAGGGCTATTTATATCGTATTTGTAGATTTTTCTTGTTAGTGATAAATTAAATTTTCTACAGTTCTTATCACTCTTAATATTACAGATGGTATTTTTTGATTTTTTTTTTTGTTTGTTTACTTTTTCTACATTTAGTAACGATTATGTTGAGTAATGATTGTCAAACTCTTTAGTAGTCTATCCATTATTAAATCTCGTTGGATCTCTAAGGGTAATATATTGGACTCAAATAGCAAATCTCATACCAAAGCAAATCTCATAGCTGCGTTAATTTTTGTGTTAATTTTTCTGAACAATGTTCTTGAGAAAAAACCGTAAAAAGACAAAGCATAATTTCGAACCATAACCGCCAAAAAAAAAAAAAAAAAACTTAAGCGCCATTTAATCGATTTTGGTTTTTTGATAAAAATCGATAGTATTCGATCATTCCCACCAGCACATAAAATTTTATAGCAGTAAAATGTACCTTTATGATATTACAGCAAAAACAAAAGAGTCTTATGTACCACACCAGGACAAAAAAAAAACCTCCTGTAAAATTTGTTTTTTGTCGCTTACGTCTTTTTGGCGGTTACGGTTCGATTAATTTTTGATAACAGTAATGTTTTAATGAATGTATTACAGTTAAATTTTTGACTAGATAAGCATATAACAACGTTGTGTTGTTTTGATAATGAGGCTGCGATATAATCTATATGGGTAATCTGTTTGTGTATATGATTTGTTAATATATAGGCCAAGTATTTTTAGGTTCTCTACGTTTTCAATTGAAAAATTCTTACAGATTATCCTGGGAGCGCAAGCTCACATATTGCATACATGTACGTATATGCATTTAGTCCTAGATAATACGGCCTCAGAGTATTCACACCATTCGTTTATACTTTTAAAAACTTCATTAACATCGATGGTAGGATAAGATTTAATATTTGATGTTATTATTATGTTGAAGTCGCCGGCATTGACTGTGTTGTTGTATGGGGATATAGTAGAGCAAAGGTTATTGTAAAGCTAGGATCACACGATTGTCGCAAATGTACTATGACACATGTACTTTATTGTCGTAAAATATCAAAATTATTATTTATTCTGCGAAAATAAATTCCAAAATTTAAATATTGGTGCGTATTGTCATCTTCAATTGTTCCACAAGAATATAATAAATATTGGCGCATTTTTCATATTTTTGTTGCCGTATTATAACACACTATTGCCGTACCAATAATTGCTGCATTGCGACATTCGTGTGATCCCAGTTTAGGCAATTAGGAACAATATTACAGATAGTGTTGATAGTGGTGGGATTCCATTCTGTAGTGAGTGACAGTCACAATAGTGCTTGCCTACTCTAATTATGATTTTGCTGTTTAACGTGACATTTTTAAAGTAGTTAATAATATTGGGTCCAATTTTCCATTTAAGTAGTTGATCGACAATTATATGCATTCTTTTTGTCCAAGGCTTTTTCAAAATTCAGGGATAGTGACAGATAATCAATTGTGGATTTGACTCTCATGAATCCAAGCTGTCGACTACCTAGAAGCTAACTTAACAAGCCACCATAGCCTATTTGCAATAATTTTATCGAGAACGTTTGATAAGCAAGAGTTGAGTGATATTAGATGTTATGAGTTAGGTATAGAGCTGCAAAACTATTGATATTCGGCCCACTCGATAGTTTCGATAGTTTGCAAAAAAACTATCGATACTATCGGATTCTTTTAAGTGCTACTTGTGGCAACAATATTGCAATATAAGTTAAAGGGAGAGAATAATAATAAATATTCAGTGTTGTTGAGAAATAATATGGAGACATTATTTTTTTCAGTATGTCATAAAATTTGATGTATTGAAGATTTGTGATGGAAGAGTAATCCTTATAATCCTTGTTCATGAAGTGGTCCAAAACTAAAGTAATTAATAAGATCCAGTGAAAGAAAACTGCAGTGACTATAGGAAGAAAGAGTAAAACAACTGTCAGTTTTGATAAACTTTTAATTCATACTTCAAAGATTAATCCCTTCAAGTCATCAAAAAACCCAAAAAATTAACTTATTCTCCTTTTTCAAGTCGAACAATAAGTAAAAACCTTATGGAAGCTAACCCTATGGAAGCGAAATGTATTGTTTCTCAGCAAACGGAAGCAAAACCTGTACCGTAATAGTTAGAACAACATGATATGGTGTGACGAAACGATGATTAGTTTGCTTGGGTCAAACACAAAATCGTATGTACGAACATATTTTAGTTACAATTCACTTTATTTGAGTTTAATAAATAGAAATTTAAAAAACTGTTAAACTGTGTCCCTATGTAACTATAAAAGTTTACGGACGGCTAACAAACTGCGCGAAAAAATTTATCAAATGTGACCTTGACTATATTTAGTGGTCTCCGTACTTAATCTTAGAATTTGACGATAATATCGATAGTGAAAAAAAAAAAAAACTATCGATGGTCAGCCAAAAACAAAACTATCGATACCATCGATTGTTTTGTAGCTCTAGTTAGGTATGACTTTATCTGATTTAGGTTTGGGTACGGGAACTAGACACTTGTTTTGAATTTGTATGGAATTTTGAAGTTGAAAATTGTATTGTATAGTTTGAGTAGTCTTAGCTTGATAACAAATGACAATTGTTTCAACATTGGATATGAGATCCTGTCTCATTCTGGCGTTTTCCCTTTTAAAGAGTGAAGTACGTTTGTGAGTTCGGAGAGAGACGGATATCGGTCTCAATCTTGTTGGCCGTTGGAGATGGGATTTTTGCATATGGTGGTGACCTGTTTTTGTGATTTTTAAATTGAATTGGAAAGTTAGAATTTGCTTAGTTGTCTGACCGAAATTTATTTAAGACATTTGCAATATGATTATTATTGGTAGCAACCATTTCTTTAAATCTTAAAAAAAGAATATATAGCCGCAAGGGCCTAAATTTGAAGAATATGCTGGATGGAATAGCATATGAGTCTTGCTTCAAATTGAAATGTAATTTATATGGTATTTTTTTGTCTTTGGTGTTTTCAAATCAATTTATATTTTGTCCGCAGCTATGATAGTCTTCTTTCAAGTGGTAAGAATAGTTCCACTTATAGTTGAGTGCGAAAAATTTAGATTCTCATTACTCGGGTAGCTTTTTTATATCCACATATTTATGCAAAATGTGATGTACCTGCTCGTTTTGTGACCACCATTATTTCATTGATTTTATGGAGCATTTTAGCGTGACGATCTCTTTTGGGCTACTTGTAGGTTTAGCATTAATTGTGCTGATGCGACCACAATGGAATTCAGTTAATCACTTTTTGACCATTGAAATTAAAGGTATAAAGTCGTATATTTTATGAAACCATTTTTAATTTCATACAAATTTAACTTTTTCTCATTTTTGTTAAAATGTTCGATGTTTTCCACGTTCAATAGCTGTTTGAAACAAACTCATAGACATAGCAGGCCCATTAGTTATATAAAAAATTATAGAATTATCAAACTGGCCTCATTAACAAAAATTGAAACATTATCACTCTTAGTTGGCAATACAAAGTGTTTTTTGTTAAAAAAGTTAAAGTACAAAAAATAATTTTCATGTTAAAGAAGTAATGTGCTAGAGGTAGCCATTTTGTTTAATAGAAGAGTAAAGCCGTGTTATAGAACGGTCATCAAACATACATATGTTACATAAATAGAATCACTACATAATTGCTTACCATTTTATTATCATAAATTTGAAAGGTTTAATTTGCATTTATTAAAGCCCTATAGTATGCTTTATATTAAAGTACGTAAAGTCAAACATTGGTTTATGTCTTGGATAAGCTTAACGAATTTACAATTAGTCATGCCCGACTATAAAATACTTTTCTACATTCTGGGTAAAATAAATGGGTAAAGGGTCTTGTACATTGGTAATTTAATTTTTGTTTTTATTCCGATAAAAAAGTACAGTAGGAGGGGGATTTCGCATATGGAAAGAGAATATTCTTTAGGCATCCACACCACTGTAGTGTTGTACAGGCTGCGATTTCTCCGTTAAACACGACGGTGAACTGGTTCCTGTAACAAATGATTTTTTAACCGTTTGGATTTGAAAATTTGAAAGAAATAGAAAATTTGCAAAAGTGAATTAAATATTTATTTGGAACGATAAAATAATGCCTGCCATTTACTTTTTACAAATTATTTCATGTAAATGTTGACCGTAGGTGCTCCATCAGTGAGCTCTAATTTGGCATACATCTTCCAGCATATCGGACGGTACCTCACCAATTATAGCTATAATGTTGTCGTCCATGGCTGGCTTGTCCCTGTACACAAAAGACTTCACATGTTCCCTTAAAAAATAGTCTAATGGGGTCAAATTGCATGATCTTGCCAGTCAATGGACTTTTCCCAAACGTAAAATTAATTGCTTATGAAACTCGCCTCTCTCTGCCTTATTGCGATCTTTATTGACACTTGCTGATACAAAAGCAATATTCTACTCGATATGCACTCTTCGCTTATTGATTAATGTATTAATATCCCATAAAGTGAAGCTAGTGCGAACTTTGATTACAAAAGCTTGAATAGTATGTTCGGTGATACGATTGCGACGACCATAAAGTACACGTAATTTACGAAAATGTTTTTCTCACACAGCATGAATTTTAATATTAAAATTCAATATTTTACAAGCGTTGTTCAATTGGTAGTCTATTTGTGTAGAAATTGCAAAACTTACTAAGCATTATTGGCAACGTCACATGTCACGAATAGTTTTCACACTGAAAAACCAAATAGAAAAAGTCACCGGTTATTACAGGGTATTCAATGCGAATATTCTAATCTGTACGGAAAAGATTGACCACTTGGTCGGGATGCCACTTTTCTGTTGCAAACTATTAATTCTGCGGCACAGCGAAGGTGGAAGGATGAACTCAATTGCTTTATATCGAGTCCCTTACACGATCGAAATCGATCAAAATCTATCAAATTAATACCGCGGCATAGGCTGCTAATTTTGATAGCTAGGTAGCTGATGTGGGTACTAGGTAGCTTTTGTGCATGCGAAGAGACTTGGTCTGCCTTTTAATGACTACTGTAGGAGTTGTTATGATAAGGGAGAGGAGGAGGCGGTGGAACATATCCTATGTCAATGTCCAAATCCTTTGGGATATTAGGACTTTTTTGGCAGTCCGTTTCTACATGGTTATCTTAACTAACTAACAATTGCAGCGTTTTAGTGATGAAATTACGAAAAGAACATATATGTCAAAAAAATAAAAAAAATTTTTTAAAAGGACAACCCACCGGCTCATACGTCCACTATAGCAATGGCCAAAATCAGTGAATAATAGGTCGAATTGCTTCATCGCTTAACTTCCTTAAATAACTTGTAAAAAATGCTAATGAATTCGTCAACAATGAATAGGAGAAATTTGTGATTGATGGCTATTTTAAGGAGCTAAGCCGTTTTTGCGAGGATGGCTTGGTAGAATGGTTACAGCGCAAGCATAAAAACACAAGCGGGCAAGAACATGACGGAAAAAAGTATTTAATTACAGTTTCGAGTTCTTAATAAAGAGGCTTCAACTTCCCTCCAGACAACTCCATCTTAAAAATAAAGAAGAAGATCCGTGACCTTCCAGCTTACCTATGGCGATGATGACAAACGTCAGACGAATGAACAGGATTTTTTTTATCAGCTACTGGTAAAAAATTACAATGCTAAAGTAAAGATCACCACCAATTAACAAGGATATTCACCACTGCACACTATCATGTGGAGGGGCTACAGTGGATATATCATTTACTTAGCTTGAAAGATCAAATTGATTAATGCAACTGAAACAAAGGAATGGATGCTTTGTGGAAGGCCAAAATACTCCCTAGAGAAATGACGGAGAAATAAAACAATTTTTACTATTAACCTGGTATCAAAGCTATTGAATATCGCTGAAAAAAGTATTTCAAGCTAAAAAGAGATGTTTTTGAGAAATTAAGAAAATTTTTCGCAAATCTGTTATGTTTGTAAGTATCTTAGGAATCATCTTGCTTAAGTGTCAAAAATTTTTTTACTCTATAGAAGGACATTACTAAAAACGTATAATCTCTAGATCATAGGTAATATGAAATTTTAGATGATATAAAGCTGAAAGTTCAAAATTTTGCACAGTTAAGTCGAACTACATATACTCTTAAATTACATTATATCTTAAAATATTTTTCAAAATGATTAGGTCTTGATACCACAGTTTAAGACCATTGCTGTTATCAGACTTGTATATCTAAGATATTCATTACTTATTACACTTTTAAAGATAATTAAAATTTTATGCCACACAAGTCAGTCAACAAAAACTATAGAAATTGGATCTAATTTGGTTGCCCATTCAACAAATTACTGACTCTTTCGAGTTGGCAGCAATATTCATAAATTTTGCACAGTGATAAACGTATAATGAATTTATTTAAACCTAATTTTTTGAACTTACATAAGTTCATTACCGCCCCGACTTTCTACAAGTTCTATCTACAAACTTATATGGCACCTAGATTCAATAATGAGCTAATCTTCGTTAGACTTAGTTTTGATTATCTGTTAAGAATATCGAATGAGTTATGCCGCTGTCTAGGAACTTAATTAAATTTGACGCAAACACGTAAGAAAGCTTATTTAGACAACATTTTGTATTGATTAGCCTGCTTTTTAAGAGCATGCTTAAGGATTCGGGCTTGAGTCATAAGTAGATATCGAATTTTATTAAACTATTTTAAAATTAAGAACTCGTTTAGTTTAGACACATTAAGGCAGACATATTACACCGTAAATTTAATATTTAGCTCAAGCACTGATTTATTCAAATTTCATTACATCATTATGACTGTCATCAAAGGCATTAGAGATCGTTTAGTAAACATAACCACCATCGGCAGCGTATTTAGTATCAACACCTGAAGAGTACTTATTATAATTGTTGGAAGACGAGGTTTCAGGAGCAGAGTAACTGGTCTTCGATGAGAAGCTGTCAGATTCTGGTTCAGAGTAGCTATTGCTTGAGAAAGAAGCAGCGCTTTCAGGAGCTGAGTAACTGGAGGTAGATTCGAAAGAACTGGAAGCAGGAGCAGTGTAGGAAGTAGAAGAAGCAGCAACTTCGGGTGCAGAGTAGCTGGAAGTAGATTTAAAAGAACTGGTAACGGGAGCTTGATATGAAGCTGCACTAGCTGGGGCAGAGAATGAAGTATCCGAAGAAAAACTACTACGAGTGCTGAAGCTACTAGTTGAGTCTTCAGGAGCGGAAAATTGGCTTGAAGTAGAAGTTGCTGAAGTTTCAGGGGCGGAAAAACTAGAATCTGACTTGCTGCTCTCGAAAGAACTGCCACTAGCTGGAGCAGAGAAGCTTACAGGTTCCGAAGGAGAGGATTTTAAGCTGCTAGAAGCCAATTCAAAATGTTCATGAGTGCTACTGGCTGCACCGTGATGATTATGATGATCGTTGTGAGGTGGCAAATAGTTTCTATTCAAGTGGCTGACATCGGCGGCAACCAAGGCAACAGTAGCCATTAAAATAGTGACAAAAAATTTCTAAAAAAATTAAAAAAAATAGAAATTAAAGATTTAATTGAAAATTTATACTTAAATCCTTTTTTACTTACCATTTTCTTTCTAAATGAAGTATAGCTTGTTTAGATAAGTATTCTTAAACTGATTTAACCATTATTCTACTATTCTTATTTATACTTAATTTTTTTCCTTCTAAAATCTAATCTAATTTCAGATAATAATAAATAATTGGTAAAAATTAATTAAAATTGAAAAAGAAACCGGATTTTATAAAAGTAAAAGTAAAAACTTTTTCAATCAACTGCTGTAGTAAATCTAATATGCATACCCTTCACTACTGAAGTATGTTTCAAAATTAAAAATCAATAAATTTATTTAAATTAGCTTGGATGGCCTAAAATATGTTACGTATGTTGAAGGTGAACTAAGCACCTAATTAATCAATTTTATGGGATTCAATATACATATGCTTGTAAATGTCGTAAAAATTTAAACGTTAAATGTCATTTGCATAGGAGTTACGAACACATCGAATTATTAACAGACGAATGTACGAATTAATAGAAAGTAGACAGACGAACAAACAAATTGATTAAAAAATTAGCTAGATTGACAGACAAATAGATCAGAATTACGACATCCGGGCAGATAAACATATGGAAAGACTAACGAATGACTGGTTGGATGCATATATATTTAGAAAGCGGACGGATTAAAAGAAACATTTACAGACGGACGGAAAAATTATTAGAAGTACAACAGACGAACCGTCCAATGGATAGACAGCCACTTAGACAGACTAGAAGAAGGATAGAAATTCGTACAAATGGATCGATGTATTAATAGGAATACAAACAGACAAACATTCCAAAGATGGAATGAAGAATGGAACAATCAACCTTTTAAACGGATGAAAAAATTGAAGTTATGTATATGGATGGGTAGACGAATGGATAGAAATCCGTATACATGGGACGAATAGACAAAAATAAAATAGATTAGCATACGGACGAATGGATGTACACCACATCTCAGACGGATGAAAGAATATAACATCTTATGGAGGGGATAGAAATTGAATGGACGGAGAAATAGACAAGCAAAATGGATGAACAGGTAAAAAGAAATGGACGCATATATGTTTAAAAAACAGATGACTGATATCAATGATAGTCGGCTAGAAAGACTGATGAAGAGATCAATGGAAAATTGGATTGATAAAATGACAGTCAGATTGCAGAATATTTAATAACATTACGAAAGGACAGACGAAATAATGAATAGAATATAAGAGAGACGGACAAAGGGATTATGTGTTGATAGCAAAAATGGACAATACGAATGAATAAAAGCCGAAAGGACAGACAAGGCTAATATGTCTCTAAAAAAGTTAATCGCACATAATTATAGAAAAAAAAATATCCCATAAGCTTATACAGCGAATGTTTTTATATACCCCCTGCTATTTTTTCTGCTATTACGAGTGCGTGGAAGAAATTAAAAATTTCAAATATTGTAAAAAATCAAGTCAAAAAAATCTTTCGTGATTTTGAGTGAAATAAGTATATTTTGAGTGGATTATAATTATAATATCGGGTCCGCCATCTAACGTTTTTTTTCAACTAGTGCTTATTTCGGGAATGGTAACACTTAGCTGATGTCTGATTGACAGATAATTAGTTGTATTCTTCCCCTGAACGAATATGGTTGTGTATACACTTGAACAACGCTGGGAAATATTGCGACATTACTTTGATCGATAGACTTACAGAAGATGCCGATTTTGCCAAAAAAAATCATCTTTTCGGATGAAGCTCATTTTGATCTTGGCAGGTATGTAAACAAACAAAATTGTCGTATTTGTGGCACAGAAAACCCGCACGCATACATTGAAAACACCCAAGACAAGTCACTGCTTGGTGCGGATTTTGGTGCAGAGGCATAATTAGGCCATTTTTCTTCGAAAATGAGCAAGGAGTGACCGTTACTGTCAATGGCGATCGTTATCGGGCCATGTTGAACGAATTTTTGTTCACAAAAATTGAAGAGGAGGATATTAGCAACATTTGGTTTCAACAGGACGGCGCTACGTGCCACACAGCCGAAGCTACAATCGATGTTTTGCGCCCTGTTTTTGAAGATCGCATTATCAGCCGCAGAGCTGATGTCGTTTGGCCACCTCGGGGCTGCGATTTGACACCGTTGGACTATTATGTGTGGGATGCCGTCAAAGATAAGTTTTACGCCAACAAACCAGAGACAATTGACGCTTTGAAGGACAATATTCGTGAAGCCATTGGTGAAATACAGCTGCACACAATCGATAATGTGCTTAAAAATTGGACCGATCGTGTAGGCTACTGCATGGCCAGCCGAGGCAGCCATTTTAATGAAACTATTTTCCATTTTTAACCGGAAGGATTGTACTTTCAAATAAAAAAAGAAATTTGAGAAAATATTCAGTAGTTTTTTTATAGCATTTTCAAAAAAATAATTTATTTGGCTGACCCTATATATATATTCAAGAAAATTAATAAAGAAATATTGTTTATTTAATTTTTTAATAAAAAAAATTTATTTTTTAATAGGATTGAATGGATTAAAATAAAAAATATATATAAAATAATAATTTTAATCATAGTTATTTTATTTAACTTTATAAAAATTCAGCTTGTAAATAAAATAATTAAATTTGGATTTAAAAAATAATATAATATATTTTAATTTGAACAAAAAAATCAAGTTCAGAAACTTGATAAGGGTTTTTTGTTTGGTGGATATCATATTACATCTTTGAATCGCTATGTAATGAAACTAAGCTTGGTTTTTCTCGATTTGGACTTATTTTACAGATGAAGTCTTTCGTTATGCCATCTGCTGTGTTCTTAATCAATCTCCTTTTTGTTGGAGCTGTAAGAAAAGAGAAAAAAAATATTAAATAAATACGTATAAAAGTTTATGTAAATAAATATTAACAATTTCAATTAAAAATAAGCTGTTTGGAATCGGATCATTATTTGGCTGCAGGAAAAATAATCGAAACAACATTGAACCGTTGGTAGACTTTTAAGAGAGTAATCTAATCCCTTGGAGTTAATAAATTTAAAATTATTTCATATCGAAAAAATTTATTTTTTAAATAAATTCTGCTTGTAATTGATCATTTTAAAAATGAAAAAAGACACAGAAAATTTTCAGAAGTATACGTAAGTACTGTTCAAAGATTATTTCATGTAAATGTTGCCAGCGGCTACGCCACACTTTTTTTTAACATTTCGACCAGTATCTCACCAATAACAGCTGTAATGTTGTCTTCCAGGACTGAAATTGTGGCTGGTTTTTCCCTGCACACATTAAACTTTACCTATTCCCGCAAAACACAGTCTAGGTGATTTTGTCAGCCAATGGCATGGTTGTGCCGTGTGGCATGTCGCACCGTCTTGTTTCCACATGTCAGCCAAGTCCAATTCTTCCATTTTGGCACAAAAAATTCTGTAAACATCTTGATTATTTCGATATTTAAAGAAGTTCGGAACAGTTACGTCACCGACCATACACCGCCACAAATAGTGAATTTTTCAGGGTGCATTAGTAGCCGTTATTACAGATTAAATAAAGCTGAGTTTACATACGTATATTCTGAAAGTGCTTTACAATTCATAGCCATCTAAAAACATCATTCAGTGCTAGCGGTTTTTGAAGAGGACAAATATAAGAACGGAGTAGCCAGAGATAACAAAGTTGCATTGTAACAATTAATTTTTTTGTGAAATAATTTCACAAGTATTAGATGCTTTAAAGTCTTTGTGACAAGTGGATAACTTATCCAACCGAAGAAGAAAGTAGAGTCACATCATAAGAGTTCTAATACAAATGGGAAAAGCCTGGTATTGTGGGATGTATTGATAGAACGCACATCAGTAAACAGTATAGCAAGAATGGAAACTAAGGCTTAGACCCTTGACTTAGAGATGCCACATGTGCTCTTTTAAAGAGTATACTTACTCTTTTTTACAAACTGTACTCTAAAAATATAAAAAAAATCTGTTTTACTCTTTTTTTATATTTACACATGTACATACATAATGATTAATTTCTTTAACTGGATGTAAAATTAATTTGGATCTAATATTGCAGAAACTAAAAATATTTAAAAAAGTACACCTTTTTTAACAATTGTACTCTTTTTTTTGTAATGTACTCATTTCTCCGTAATCTGGCATCCACGCCATACCTGGAAAAACTGACTAAGAACAAGACGGCAATCTCTAGGGCAAAAAGAAACTCGTGGAGAGAGTTCTGCGGCTCAATTGAGAATACCAAAGGACAAAGTTCTGGCCAAGGATCACTCTAATCCTACTTTTGTTGTTCGAATATCTCTGATTTCTTTTTCTGTTGAGATTTTTCTTGAGGCTCATTTTCCGGGATGCACTGTTGGCATCGAAATAGGCAGGCTTTGAATGACCCCAGCAATGGGAACTGCGATATCGGCCTGATCATCAGTAGAGACAGGTTGGCGTAGACTATAAACAGTTTTTCGATATATAAATCTCCGAGACCGGATGGCATCATCCCGAAGATGAGCAAAGCACTAAGAGGGTTGTCATTCCTTGGTTGATGGAGATATACCGAATGTGTCTTTTTTGGGTTACGTACTAGTGATTTGGAGGAGGGTAAATGTGGTGTTCATTCCCAAAGCGAGGTAACGCAGTCATGTAAAGCATAGGACTTCAGGCCTATTAGTCTCCCCTGGTTCATGCTGAAGACCATGGGCGACTGCTGAATTTTCATTACGGGGTAAGTTGGACGATGTGGCTGGGATTTCAACTCGTCAACATACCTACCTTAAGGCTCGCT